>CM040745.1:23670405-24919155 GCA_022829145.1 Albula goreensis
CCCATAGTTTAATTACTACTATTCTTTACCCAAATACACAAGTGACTCAATCTTTAAGGGACACAAATTCTGTCTTGTGAGCATTTTGCTCACGGACAAATGGAGATCCATGGCTCCATACATCTGTAGACCTTTGTCTGCTGAGTGCCACGGGTCCTCTTGGGATGTCCGGGCTGGGATCAATCCCCTTACACTGGCACTGACTTATTGCTGCAGAATACAAAGGTGGTCATGTGACGTGGCTCTCACCTCTTGATAGCGGCAGCACTGTGCTCTCAGTGGCTCGTAATGAGACCCTTCTGGTCCTGCTCCGCTTTGCACGGTCCTGCTGTCCTTCTCTTAGATCTGTCACTGTTATCCACTCAGCAGAGGACAACTGTAAAGGACACTATTTCCTCTTATTGTCATTTAGACTGAATGTGCCTATTTGTGAATTATAACAGCAGCCTGAGCCATAATAAAGCATGATAATGATGGATCACCACAATAAATTATAACTGAGTGAATTGATTGGTTGCGCACACACACAAGCACATCGATGCATGCACTGGTATATGTGTTTACATATACATCTACAAGTGCACCACACCTACCACAAGCAGACACACAAATGCTATAGTCTTTACTGAATTAGCATTAGGTAAAATACAGTCGGCCCACCTTATCCACGGGTATATGACTCCAGGACCCCGGGGATGTACAAAAAGTTTAGATGCTCAGGACAATTACATAAATGATATAATTTTACCCTAAATGTGTTCATAACTTGAATCCCCACCTATATGTACCACTAAGAACTGCTAAAGCCCACATAAATTAAACTGATAGTATGAATTCTAGCATACACTGTGCACAGGAATTTCAAAAGTTCTTTTTAAAGAATTGTCTAGATTTTTAAAAAATATTTTTGATACACGGTTGGTCATAACCACGGAAACCAAACCTGCAGATAAGGTGGGTCGACTGTATATCACATCAAGACCCAATAACTCTCTGTGTAAACCACACAAGTCTCATCTAAAGTTCTGCACTTCATGGTGACAAATCTAGCTTTTATGGGTATGGTTTGAACCACTCACACACAACAAACACTCACATTTGCTACTCTTCAGAAAAGGGTATGTATGTAAGACTACAAGTTATGCATCTTTACATGTAGCATCAATTTTTGACTTAACCATGAATGATTCTTTCCATTATCTCAGATCTGTTTCCATGTCACCCAAACCCAAGCCCGAGCCCATTAATAAGCTTTTTCTGAAATATGCAGCCCAGGCACCCTCCTACATAGGGCTAATGGCCCCAGATCGATTGTTAATTAGGTACACTTTTGGACCACATCCAACTAACATGTGCTAAGAATAACAAATCTCTATGGTATTTGAATTTATTTGAAGCTCCCTGACAAGCTGATAGCATTTGCTTTTTTTATTGTCCCTGTAGTGACCAGGTCTTCATAGGACATCATATGGCAGTATCTACAGGGATGAAATACTCTGTTTAACGGTTTTGATATCTGTGCCCACTAAGCCAACTCTATCAAATATTTTACTTTAATTGAATTTAATTTTATTTAATTTTTAATATTATATATTAAATCAGTACTGTCTGCATTATGGAATGTGAATTTATCTCATCTTTATGTTGGTGGCCTGATAAATTAAAGTGAATGCCAACGTTTTTGCAAATGGCTGTTAAAAATTGAAACACTGGGTGTATAAAATGTAACAGATAAAAGGTTGAGAGCTTTAAAGTTTTGTCATTAATGAAAGTTTGATAACCTCTGCCTTCCAAGGGCCACAAGAAAATGACCAGACATGGGTAACCAAGACACACTCTCAGAAAAAAAAAATGTTCCTAAATGGTTCTTCGCTTGTCTTGCTGGGGAACCCTTAAAGGTTCTTCTTTGATATGGATGTCACTCACAGGTTCTCTGTAGAACCTTATTCTGGTGGTTATATAAAGAACCCCATAAAGCTATTTGTATCTAAGACGAACCTTTAAGGGCTCCCCCAGGAGGACAAATGAAAAACCTTTAAAGGTGTTAGAAAGCACTTTTTTCCCTAATAGTGCAGGGACAAGAGAGAACAGGAATGAGGTGAACATTATGATCTGCTTTGAAACCTGGCTACAGATAAACCAGAGACAATGGTGGAACACGCGAACTCAATGTCGGCTGACTTCAATGATTGCCCGCAGTTAAACAGGAAGTGTTTCCAGAGGTGAATATCTCCTACTCATTAATTCATTACAACTAAGCTGCAAAAGTGTGCAGATCCTATACTTAAGTATTATGGTTCAACACCAGAACTTTACATTTTAACCTGGAAATAAACAATTTTGATGAGAAGCTGGTTGAAGCCACTCAAAGTTCTAGCAAGCTAGCTGAGGATTCTGTTGATGTTTGTAACCATTAATGAATGGGAATGGGAGAATGTTCATTGCAAACCATATACTTTGCTTGAAGTATACAGAGGCCCTTATACATGAGTTTTTTTGTGGGTCAGTACGTAGGGCTGGGTTTCACAAATGCACTTACCATCAGGTCCAGTGGAGGAGACAGCTGAGAAGTAACTGTTGTACTGAAAGGTCACTTATTTCGCAGGGAGATCCATGTAGGCCGAAGCGAACAGAAAGTGATATGAAAGTGTACTGAAACAGTTGTGGAGATTAGCTGTGTGAGGGTGAACTACATCTGCTCTGAAGAGACATACATCCTGCAGTAATGTCAGGTCTCAATCCTATCAGCATCTGCTGGAGAACAGAACAGTGTGTGTGTGTGTTTTTTTTGTGCTTTCATGTCTATGGTCAGAACAATAGCATGTAAATGTGTTCATATGTTTGTGTGTGTGTGTGTGTGTGTGTGTGTGTGTGTGTGTATGCATTTGTGCTCACAAACCTTGAAGATCCCAAGCTGTCATGACACAAGAATCTCAAGGAGATCTCAATAAAACACCTGTCATGTACTCCCAGTTTGAATCTATTTTAGTGCAGGCATCATGCATATTTCAAAATATCACATGAACACACACAACTGAGAGAGGAGTAATGTAACATGACTCCAAGAATGTGGGCTTGATTCTGAGATTTGACAGAATGGTTCAGGGCAACTGCATATCTGTTTAGTTTGACTTTCACTGTAGAAAGGAGAAGAAGGGTTCATTGATTGCATTATGAAACAATAAAGATGGCATCAAGCCTGACAAAATGAACAAAAGAACAGCACATATGCACACACATGCACACACACACAGGCGCGCGAGCACACACACACACACACACACACAAACACACACAAACATATGAACACATTTACATGCTATTGTTCTGACCATAGACATGAAAGCACAAAAAAATGTAGTGTGTTTAAACCTTGGAAATCAGACAGGGAATGCAAAATAAGCACTCTCACCAGAGCCTTCAGTGAGGCTGGATGCAGATATATCATTTCACAGTTGTAGATTATCTCATATTATGGTTCAATTTGCCTCTGTGATTAAATCAAAGTTTATGAAGCTGTCATTATGGTACTTGGTAATGCTGATGATGGTGTCATAATTTTTCTCTAATGTCTATATTGGGTGACACCTGCTCTCAGCTCTGTCATGTCTCTGGGAGGGGATCACATTCCTTTGTCCCTCTCTAGACAGTGCTGCATAACACAGTGACCCTGGATGCACCTGCCTGGAAACAGAGGTTGTGTGGTGTATAATATGGTTATCAAATACAACATGACTTCATAATAAAGCACCTATTTCAATGCAACAAGAATTCATTCCTTCTTGCAGTGGCTGGTCATGTTTCTGTAAATTAGGCAACAAGATATCCACTTTTTAACAAAGGTAACAATTAGGAATTGACTCTGAAAACTGAGAGTGAAAATGTACGGCTGTAATGGGACACCCTTTCCTACAGGTGATAAGATCCTGGATATCTGCAGCCTGAATGGTGAACCCTGTAGTTGGCATACCTCAAATGTAGAGAGGTGAACTGCTGAAGATGCTGATGTAAGATTTGCCAGCAGAGGGAGATGACAGTTAAATGAGAGATGACAGTAGATGTTTAAAATATTCCAACCTTTTTTTTGATAACATACAAAACAGCTATCTGGAAGTACAGTGTATTTATATATTTATTGCATATATATATTGTAAGTTGTAAATGAAAACAAGAATATGGACAACAATGTCCCCAGGCTGAAATTGTAGATGTAATTCATTTGTTGGTCGACTGGGCAAATTGTAATTGAGGAGGATTGCATGCTTTGATACTGTTTAGTTATTTGTCAGCAAAGCTTTCACAGATGGTCATATGCAGTTTTTCACAATTACATTTCCTCCCTTTTATAGTCTGTCTTAGTAATATAGTTTCTCAAAAACCCAAATCAAAGTCAATGTCCTTCTTTGGAAATATATTGTGCACAATGGGTTTGTTGCATCAAAGCACACTAAGAGAGAGGTGGCCACATCATTAGCACAAAGAGGCTGAGATTTCCAATATTGACTACTCCTTTTGCGCCACTGTAAGGGCATGTATAAATGAGCTCTCAGGGGATTTGAGAGTGCAGTAAAGGTTCTCTCCCTTTCCCCTCCAGTTCCAGCATATTCTGCTGATCAATACTTAATTCTGCCCCCAATCCCTCCCCACAATCAGCTGTGGTCACCATGACAACACTGATGTCACACGGGTTGAGCACTTCAAATCACGCCCTCTAAGCAAGTGTAATTATGTATTTGTATACAGTTGGTTATCACAGGAGACTATTTATAAGAAGCTTCTGAGTGAGACACGTTTGTTTTGCCTGCTCTCAGAGGGGAGCTCTGTGGCTGTTGGCCTTACATACAGGGCAGAGGGTGTAGCCATGGTAACAGTGCTTCCTCTGTGGACATGAGGTGCAGCTGACTTCTGGAGCCATTCTTTTTTGTAGGACAGGGGCAACATTATAAGGCCATGAACTAGGACTCCACACTTCAAATGTCTGAAAATAAACTTTCTCCCTACTGCAGGAAAAATAATGTATTGTTTTCATAAATCCTTCATATCTCGAGTTTACTGAAGTGTAATCAGGGAAAATGTGATGTCTGAGAGAGGGAAAAATTATTTTACATCAATTTGCTTTATTGTTCACAAAATGCCAGTGACACTTTAATTAAACACATTAGCATATTAAGAAACATGCAAAGGAAGGTTTTAATGTCTCATTATACTTTCAAATGTATTCGCTGGTGCTCCTAGGATGTAATTCCTGATTGGATAATAAAATAAAATAGAAAATTTAGAACTAATTTAATTGGATTGTAGGATTACTAAAAATATAAGAAAATAGAGCAACTGTGATTTATTGTGTCACAATTACATTACTTAGCACATATATCAGCTGTCTTCACTTGAGAATATGAATTAGAATTTTCTAAACCTCAGGCCTCTGCCTGGTTTAGAAAAATGAAAGAATAAAACATAATATAATGATGTACTGTAGTTATGCTGTAATAAGATTAAGTGATCGAGTTTCAATAAACAATTTATTCTCAGTTAACTCATCCATGCTATAGGTGAATTTTGGTTCTTACCCTGAATATATTGTATCTATGGGAGTAAACATATTTCAACATGCTTTCCCCCTCTAAACAACAATAGCACACGTCTCAGAAGGCACCTTTAATTCCTTTAAGTAATTGTCATGAGAAATATATGTTCAGAGTGATAGCTCATTCATTGCATTAACAGAAAACTCAGGTCAATATTTCATCAGTGATAGGTGAAAGCATCATACAAATAAAATGTATGTACAGTATAAAGAGTCAGCCAGATTGATCTCATTCCATTTGGAGTAACCATGGCTACAAAGAACAGAAGATATTTGCCTACCAGTTTATCAGAAAAATGTTTACATAAATTGGAATATTTGCATACATTTACACAGAATCAGGAAATTGCTGATAACTACCCTTGTATTTCAGAATTGGTGATTTTTCTTTATCTGGTGGATGACAGGCCAGGTCAAAGTCATGTCAGACACATCCCCCAACAAGTGGGAATGTACAACCTAATTTGGTTACATTTGCAAAGGAATTGTATTTTTCCCCTTTCTTGCCAGACAAAGGGGCAAATAATATTTATTCATATAAGTGCATTGAAAAATAAATTCTGTGTGACCTTTTCAATTTTCCATAGCAACCTTCAGCAGTATTAAATCATTCTTATTTTTTTAAATGCACACACAAAGGGTACAAATGAAAGTTATTCCAAATAATTAAATTACTCATTTTATTAATTCCATGACAACCAGAGATTAAGACCTTTCCTGTTACCTTATGGTAATTTTTGTTGTAATATACATTTTAACTACTTTTAATTATTATGAAAACTATTAACAGTATAATAGAACCTCAGAGATGCAAAAAACCTATGGAATTGGTTTAAAATGCTAAAAATTCCATAACTGTAAAAGTGATGTTGTTTAGTCAGCAGAAACAGTTGGCCAAAGGTCAGTCAGCTTTTAATACATCTAAGAGCACATTAAAATGTGCACTTTATTGTAGCCTGAATGAGGCAGGTAGGTAGGTACCATTGTTTTATTGAATTATCATGCCATGCAAAGCTGCATTTCAATGGAAACCAACACTGTCTGCCTCATTGGCCTAGCGGCATTCAAGGGTAATCAGTCACAATGAAACAATCTGCAAAACCATTGCTTTCAAAAGGAAGAGGATACTGTGGAAAGCACATGTACATTGTGGTGTACGAAGTTGGTCACTGGTGTCCAAAATGGTCCTGCAGTGAAAAAAGCAATCATGCTTGGCGTTCCTTAGTCTGCGGTCTGCTTGTTTCAGCAGGCTTACAAAGATGGTCCGGATTATATTAGTGAAAATGCTTTCCTAAGTTGCAGGTTTGAACCTGTGTTTAAAATTAACAAATTTTCTTCAGGTTACCACTGCATTACTTCCTCCCAAAGACATGCTAAACACCCATTGGGTACCAGTTATTAACAATGAGAGCTACTCCACTCCTCTAATTGGTGTGTAAATTGCAGGGCGCAACATAGTTTCTGGCTCATTTCAAGTTGAAGCTGGGGTTACCGTATGTCTGGAATTTCTAACATGTGTTCTCTGTTTTTGGTCCAAAAAATTTCTGTCCTCGTGGAATTTTATAATTACACTGAATATTTTGGATTTCTCTATGCTTTTGTTATCCTTAATATAAGCAGGACTGAGCTTGATGTTATAGTGAAAACATTCTCTTCCCACCAAAGAGCTTTAATGTTACCATTCACACTGACCTGTGCTACACAGGAATGCTGCGTTCTTTTGATGCAGTAAGATGTTTACATGTTTGACAGTTTCCTTACAAAATAAATGACAAAATAATAAAAACCAAAAGTCGCCAATGTTCAATCAAAAAACGAAACATGTCGGTTCATCTAGTAACGTGTGAAACTACATGTCTGAAAACCATGTTTCTCAGGTACTTGGTCCTGTCTTTACTCTCCCCCAGTGTTGGCTTGGACTATTCTGTTGATTGTTTCACTGTTGCTCACATCTTCCAGACAGAATAATAGAATATTAATCTAAAGTTTTATTATCTAGACTCATATTTATGTTTAGTTATTTTCTTTAAAACTTTTCAAACACTGTTTGTTTTGATATGGTGATGGCAGCAGCCTTCCTCTTCACATCTGCATCCTCTCAATACCTGAGGAATTTCAACCTGAGTCTAAGCCTCCAGTTTCAATGATACTGAATTTTTCCATAGATATCTTTATCTCCTCTGGAATTAGAATCACCATTTTCCTTTAGAGAGGATTTTCATGGTTTTCTCTTTGCTTTCAGAGCAGGTCAGCTTGGATTTAAACAAGCTTGCATCTGTTTCTGATATAATAACAAAGTCAAACTGAAGACGCTATGCAAATTATAAATTTTATATTCCAAGATGCATGAAATTATTGTTTTAACATTTTTGACAAATTTTTTAGCATATGTATGGATTGGAAAATGTCCCACTGTATGTAGAGAAAGACTATAAAATGACACTTCTAGATAAGTTATAGACTTCTATGATGGTTTACTCCTCTTCCATCTGAACCCATATTCCTTCTAAATTTAACGTTCTTAAGTGATGTCATATCTCTACATAGATACTGTCAAAAATGTGCTCCATGGGGAAAAGATGTAGGACTGCCCTCCTCGTTTATGTCATGGTCATGGCCTGGATTAGCAGAATTCTGGAGTTTAGCCTTTGAAACCCTTTCATAAATAATGAAACACCCTATTGAACCTGCTCTGCTCCTTTTTGCTCTGCTTAGTGCTGCCACACCCTTTCATGCACACAGGATAAGGGTCATCATGTATGGAACAGATTGAAAATGATTTTTTACCAGAAGAGTGAAAAGTGTTTGGTTTAATCAACTATGATAAATGCTTCAATTTAAACAAAATTAAAATTTCTCTGTAGAAAAATCAAGATCTACTTCACTTTCCCATTGTAAAATGAGCAGTATTAATTCGTAATCTGGTGCAGTAATAAGTGTGCACACCGGTATTGATATAGTGCAGTGCCTTTACAGTGCTGTGTATCAGGTTAGGCCTGCTTCACTTCACAGATACTGCTTGTGAGTCACTCCTGATGTGGGTGAGGACATTCATTTGATCTCCCCATCTTGTATCTTTTTCTTTGAGTGAAGCAAGTGGAAGACAGACTGGATTATGCTGTTAAACCAAGCAAAGATGTGCCCGATAAACATGGCAGAGTCACTATCTAGTCTATGTTGTAATACGGATAGAAAATCAGCAAAAATTTAATCGGTAGCCTCATTATATTATTGGCTTACTTTTGTCTTTCATTCGCGCAACAGTTCAATATTTATATTAGTTTTTTTTTACTTTTTTCTCATGAATTAGCTATTACATTTATTAGTAAACTGTCTGAATCTTATCCTTTGGTGCATTTCAGGGGGAGAGTGTGGCCAGAAACATGTTTACCTTCTTGTGACATCAGTAATTAGAATCACAAGCTCAGTGCACCCCTCATGACTTGCATTTGTAAACAGTGACCTTTTGTGATGTCCTCCTCTAAATTATATCCTAATTACAATTATTTCCCTGAGGGAGATAAATTCTTTACTTATTTATGCCTGATTGTCAAACACTTTCCTGTTTATTTGAACAAAACAAAAATACATCTCCAAACCTCCGTTTCACTTCAGGTATTGACAATGTGCCATTTGAAACATTAATTTTAAGTTGAGCTGAGTAATCTGAAGGCTGTTCCTCTGTCAATGTTTATTCATTAATGCCTTATGTTTTCTGATACCCAAAGAACCACACCTGGTTAGGCTATCATGGACTTTGTCAATTGTTTTCAATATCTCTGGAAAAGGTACCCAAACATTCCTTCTGTTTTACATTCAATCTGAGTCTGTAATGGTTTTTTTGAAGTGTTCAATAAGTATAACAGGGGCATTTTTCTGAGAATTTTCCAGTGCTGGTGCAGGAAATTCCCACTTAATTGATTGTATTTTACTTTATGTCAGAAATTCCTAGTTACAGGAAGTGACTTATCCTTATATCTATGAGGAGATGTATGACTTTTTCAGTCAGGAAAACTTGCTATAGATTCAATAATATAGTAATAATAGCCTAGAGTATGATTTTAAAAATGTATTGGCATCAAGTCAAAATTAAATTGAGTCCCTTTGTCACAGATATTATTTTATAAATGAACTATGGAAATAACTCTTCTTTGCCTTCTTCTCTAGCATGCATGCTATCTGTAATTCACATTACAAGGGTCATATCAGAGGGGCCAGAAATGCTCAATCACAGCTGATGCTCCAAATAGATATTGCAAAAAATATCATGATGTCTTCTTCTCAGGAAAGACAATAAATACTATTATCCCTCTCTACCCCTCAGGAGTTGGAACATTGAGAAACAAATCCCTCCCACTCCTCTGAGGGCAGAATCTAGTTTATGTTGTAAATATCCATGGCACAAAGCTAATGAAAGAAGTCATTAATTTCACAGACTGGCAAAAGCGCAAAATGTTGGCTTTCCACCACAAGATAATGAATTATATGCCTTCCCCATAACTTCAGCTCTTCTAAGATTTGTGTCATTTTCTGTAGAATTCTAATGAAATGTTCCAGTACAGAAATATGATGCTGTTTTTGACACACTCATTACATTAGACTGGATAACACTATTCTTCAAGAGTGGTATTTAGATATAAAGTATAATAATGATCCATTCAAGACTAAATAATGACTACAGAATACAATGCATTGTCTTCTGTGTAGCCATTGATGAAAAAATGAATATTAGTCATTATGAATATTATAAAAAACTTTTGTGAACACTGCTGACAAACTGAATGTCATTAATACATAATTGCAATGACCTTGAGGTTATTATGGGCCTTTAAGCTGCAGGACAAAATAACTTGCCAATTGCACTGTTTTACAGTTGATGGTTTTGTCTTTATGTTACTTCAATAGACATAACAGGATTTTCTCTTCTCAGATGCAGTGAATCCGTCGGACTGTAAAAGGCATGTAAAAGACCCCTTCATGAAGACTGCCAATAACACCTCATTGTCTTTCCTCATCCTACCAGCTAATACATGCAAGCTGATTGTATCCAATGTATATATAAAGCTATCTGTTAAACTTTAAATTTAAACTTCAACTTTAGAAAATATCTGCCCGTATTAACTTTCTTCTTTGGATTATTTCCAGTATCTGAATTGTGATTATTTTTATAAGCTTGTTAAAATGCAATAATTTCACAGCACTAAAATGTGAGAAACCATGATTTCAGTTTTCTTTATATTAGCAAATATCATCCATTAATTCAAAACAATTTGTCCTTTTAACCTCTTGAAGTAAATTTTATTTTCAGTAAAATATAACCTTTGGAAATATTGTAGTCATCTTTGTTGTTGGCCACCTGTGACCCCATTTGTAAGTTTATTAATTCATCAGTTTATCATATGGGTGGATCAGAGTTCTGCCTATGCAACAACACCATTCAGTGCATTAGAGCAACAGAAAACAGTGATTTACTGTTACCAGATAAAGAACACAGGTCTTTTTCATTTGGGTTGAGCAAAACAATGTGGAATACAGTCAGGCCCATCTCAAATTCATAATTATACTTGAATACACATGTGTGATGAGGGTAGCCCCACAATGAATCTTTCCAAGACGCATGCAGGTTTCAACAAGAATTTACTTCATCCAGATGCTCCAAGATCTCTTCCTTTTTCACCATTCTCTAAAATGACCTTCCTATGTTGCGTTCTCACATGCAACACATTTTAGATGGTTATCTAAGATTTGCAGACCATTTAAAGACAGCTTGTCGAATTCAGCTATTCAGTTTATTTACAAAGATCAAATTAATTAGCAGTGAATGAGTGTCAGATTTCTCTCAACGGTGCACACTCAAAGAGGTATTACCCCCTCTGTGATATGCTGCATGTTGACATGCCTTTAGCAGTTTGAAAGATTTACCGTCTGAGAGAGGAGCATTTCCACAGTAATAAAACAGTGAATGAATGGAATGAAACAGCCAACAGCAAAACATTTTAATTGGCAGATTCTTCTGTTCAATAGCTGGAGGGCTAACGATGTACCTTACAGGCCTCTCAGGAGAGTAATGCTTTCCCGTTTCTTGATTGTTCTCTTCTATGAAGGTATCCACTCTGGAAATTAATGCAATATATAGGTCTAATTTTACACTGAAATAAAGTGTACCATTATTTGACTGTTTTTTTTTTTTATTTTTTATTTATTTTGGCAGTGGGGGGGCTGTGGGGGGGGGGGGTGGTGGTTGCGGGGAGGTGGGGGTGGGGATGTGGGGGGGCCGAAGCCGGGACTTGGACTCCGGTCTTCCAGGGATCGATATGTAGATGAGACAGCTGTTCACCGGACTGAGCTATCTGGTCCTCCCTATTTGACTTGAAAAATCTGAAATCTGAAATTTGTTTTGTGACATCTGTATAATGAATATATTTTAAGGACATAAGCCCTAGAATATTGTGCATAAACTTAATTGTTGCATCACTCTGTGAATTAGAGACCAGGGCAGATATTCAATCCCATTGACAGCCATATACTCCTCAATATAATCCAATTGAATTTTCTCTGCAGTGGAATCAATAAATACCCCACTTTCGTTTTACAGAATGGAAGATATAAATTCCCACACCTCTCAAGATTTTGCATACTGACCCTGATGTACTGCAGTGTATTTACAGTGCAGTATTTCAAACCCACATGTGAATCAGGCTTAGTCAGGGTCCATGTCAGAGATACTGTGTTTTTATTCATTGGTTATTACTGATCCCTGAGGGTGAGGTTGTTTATTTAATCTCTTCATCCTGAATTCGTTATCAACATTATTGACTAGGTGTAGCAAACTGCAGTACATTGGATTATGTTGGAAAAAATAAGCAGGCTAAATAACATCTGAACTAAGAGAACTAAGAGATTAAAGACATAACCAAAAGCAAATGCTGTGATGATTGTCCTTATTCATTGAGCATTTTTCTTCAATGTGATATTTCCATACCTTTTAATTACCTTTTTATTCATACCTAAATTCTCATCGTGAGTACATTGTTAATTTTTCCTGTCATCTCATGCTTCCCCTCCAGTGCGATTTTGTTGATAGTGCATAGGGATATTTACCTCCTTTTGACATCAGTAGTTCCAGTCATAAGATCAGAGCAGACCTCATGACTTTCATCTCAGTATAGTGACCTTTTGTGATACTGTTCCTGTATCTATCTAAGTTTCATCTTAATTTTCACTTCCCTCAGGGAGAACAATGAAGCACAGAGGCTAATTTATGTATTCTGTTTCCATGACAGTGTTTTCTATTTATTTCAATAGTAATGCTCTACTCAGAAATTTGGTCAGTGTGTTCAAAGGAATGATAACTTTTCACATTTATTATATTTACTGTTTCTGACACATGCAAAAGGGCCAGAATTATAATTTATCTCTTAATTATCATATATCCAGCTAAATCACAAGCACTAAGTTTCCTGTTGGTCTAAAGAGCCAGATGTGGCTTTAACTCCATGGTGAAAGTTCAGAAAGCATTCAGGATATTTCCTTCCTCACTGTGAAACAGTGACCCCCTTTGGGTGATTGGGGTTTGGCAGTCAGGCTCTGGCACAATGGCTGTGCAGCTCAACAGAGGCTGAATGTGCCTTCCAAGAATGGGAAGCTCATCAAACATGAATAGATAAACCACACCGCACTAGGACAGACAATGTTCTAAAATCCTGCAGTAATTAAATTCATGTTGCACTGCAATTTCCTGTAACCAGAATATGGAAAATTAACACCTTTCACCCTTTCCAGTAGACAGGGCTTGGTAGGTCATACTGGAAAAATACAATCCAGTCATCTCTGCATAGAGCAAAATGCTGCTGCTGTATAGGAGGCGGGACTTACAGATGGGGTGGGCAAATTTTAGATACACTGAAGTCTGAAAAAACAATGCATTGAATCACAGATTCAGTGATGATTTGACACATCTTTCAGATTCTGAGAGTCAAATCTATGTTTATATTTTGTCAATGAATTCATCCATACTTAGGGTAAAGGTCAAGTTATGGCTGACAGAGCTAACTATTTCATAATATGTTATGATGCATTTAAATACCTTGGTTCATTTTCAAAGCTGTAATATAATTACAGCATTTTTATAGATAGAATACCAAAATAAAAGCATCATAAAATGAAGTGAGGACATTTGTAAGCATCTGCCTTTGTATGTGATGCATTGCTGTACAGCAATAATTTTACTGTACCCTTCTAGTTCAGTGACAGTAAGTGCTAATTGATAATTATATGTGAACATAAATGCTGTTAAGAAATATTGTGAACAGAACTGATAAAACCAGTTATGCAAGTAATTTTCCATATTAAACATGGATGGAAATCTCACCCTTTATGTTATATCTGTATAAATAAAAAGATTTAATCAGTTGACTAAATTAGACATTCCATAGACAAATAATTGGCAACAAAATAACACCAAACCCACATTTTATAGCCTGCAGGAAATGGAAACACACCTGATGAGTTGTTTTTTCCATGGGAATACGGGTGCCCAAGTGATGACATAGTAGGCAGGAATGAGGCCACTCTAGATGTCTCAACAACATACAGGAGGACCTGAGGACCTGCTTGGAGAGGTTATTTTTACTCTGCACCTGGTAACAGTTAGAGACTAGCTCTGGTCTGCACATTCTTTTCCCGCAGTGTAATCAGGTGGCAGAGCAAGTGGTCTTATTTCACTGCAATTAAAATTCAGCCTCTCCCCGCTCATGGCCTACAATTACTGCTTCTCTGCTGTTCAGTCTAATTGCTCTTGCTGAGGATATTGGTGAGGCGCCAATGATTTTGATGGGTAGGGGATTATCTTTTTCTTTTACTCTGCTACCTTAAAAAGTCATTTGCAAACTCCCATGTGTAATTAGTAAGCCTTATGATTAATTGTCCCATAAAATTAGCCTTGGTCTTGCGTACATTTATACTGCTATAGATATTAATTAGTGTTAACTTTCCTGTCCCTTTTTTCCATATACACCTTTGAATATTCAGTGGCAGGTAGGAAAATGGGGCCAGGCTTAAAACTACATTATTGTATCATGTTGGCATCTTAATTTCACCCACATATACACATGGGAATAAATGGATATGGTTTGACTTTAGTGAAAACATATCTCAATTATAAAAAAGCTAAATCTTCCCACCAAAAATAAATTGTGTTTTCCGTCCTATTCATCACAGGTTGTCTCACAAATTAAAATCTCGAGAAATAAACTCTGGTGATACCATATGGACACAATTTCCTGCTCATAAATAAAGGTTGAAATAAGTTAAAGGTTTCACAAAAGAATTTAAACTGGTTCACCCTTTTTAAAAATCTGCTAAATTTTAAATGAATAAGTATAGTTTCTTAAGCTAAACAAAAGTTTGCTAATTTTACTTTCCAGACTTTTACTTTTACATTACTGTGAAGTACTTAGCAATTATTTAAACAGAAATGTCAGCCATCTTGATTTACAGACCTTGGAACAGAATCACACAGCTGACTTTTTACTGGGGCAATCCAGGTAAAATATCTTGCTCAAGGGTTAGCTGAAGCTATTATACCACTCCTGTAATCTAGTTTGTACATCAAAGCAGAAACCTCTGCTCCACATAGTTGTTCAAAATTATGATTTTATACATTTTGTGTAGGAAAATGTTTTCCATTAATCATTTTCTCAGAAATTCATTTCTATTTGGGATGGATTGTTAATTCTCTAATTAAAGATTTTTATGCTTCATAAAAATGAATGCTAAAAATAAGTAATTGTTTTAAAATACTTCAAAGTGACTTATATTTATTCTCTCAATGTAAAATAATACTGCCCTGGAAATTCATTGTACCAATCCAGATTTCTTGTAAAAAAAAAAAAAGTGTTATCATTATTGTAACTTTATTAATGCAGTGTATGTCATCAGCTTAAGAATGCAAGAATGCAAAACTAATTTTCATCAATTAAGTTTAAGTTAAATCCTGAATCTGTCAGTCTGGGATGATATCAATCAATTTCACTTATGAATCTGTCTATCACTACAGTAGGCAGAGTAAAGATTACACTGCATTATTGTATGGTGGATTTGGGCAGGGATTACAAGTGCAATCTTGGCCCGAAACTGGCAACAGATATGATTGACAAGGCTTTGAAATGTAAGATGTCAGAAAAAAGCACTGTAGTGTGAAAGTGGAATTGCTTCCTCACCTCAAATGAGGCAAAGGGAGGAGATACAACTCCATACAGGCCAATGAAAACAGCTCTGATTTAGAGGACTGTTGACGCTCAGCCTAAGTCAGCAAGCCAACAGAGCTGTCAACAGATCACTGCAGCAGCACACTCGGGAAAACAGGAGTTAGGAGTCAAACAGGTCACAGGAGTTCATTACTGGGCCAAGCAGTAAAAATCCAAACTCCCAATAAAATTCTCACATGCAAAGTAAAGCCTTGGAGAGGTTTTGTCACCTCATGAGAGTAAAACAGGCCTTAACGAATAATATAATCATTGCTGTTGAGTGCTGACATTGTGTGGGCTCTTGTGTTCTCAGATTCCTCTACTTGGCTAGAACCAGGCCCTTTCTACAGCCCTCTCAAACACATATAGCCTCACAAGCCTTACAATAGCAATGTTTTGGGCGGGAGGAACATAAAAAACCGTGGTTGCAAATAGCAGTGAGTAGAAATGGTATATCACTAAGGAATATATACATATAAAATGCAAATCTTGCTGGCTCACATGTAAAAATGTTTAAAGTGCATGGCAAAAGTGGGTTGGGGTATTTAAAAGTACAGTTCTGTAATTTAAAAGCTTAATCCTGAAGAATTCATTATGTCATCATGGAGACGATTTTGTCGTTTGAGCTCTTAATGAACATTATGGGTAACTCATTAATAGGTAAATGGTTTTGCATAGTCTGATATGTCAGACACTCAAATTTTGGACTATTCTGCATTTCATTTAGTTGTGGTACACAATAAAACATTTTACAAATTATGTAAAGACATTTGGTTATATTTTAAGCATGGTTGCATATAAATCTGTGCTTGCAAATTATTGAACACTAAATGCAATCTAAATATACTTACAAATAATTTATTTGAATAAGTACAGCATCACAGAAACAGGGGATAAAAGAAACCAAATGTTTTGCTTTAAGCCCTCAAAGCCTAATAATCTTGGGGTTCTTCTGATACCATCCCATAATACTATGGCCTTTGAGGAAGCCCAAGGTCAAATCTAGCCCGGGTTGTAAATTGCTTTGCTTGATGACCTGCATTTGGCTGAATAGTGGGAGAAGGCCAACCTCATAAACCCATAAAAGCAGATCCAGGGACTCAGGGCTTTGCACTCCACATTGCTGCTCTGAGACCATGCTTCACACACCTATTTGATGGCCAATATGAGAGCCTAAAGATCACAAAAGGCAAACAGAGGACTTGCAAAGCTCATTGCTGTCATTTTTGCAAGGCTTAGTAAATGTACAATGGTGTTTAGCCCTTTCCCAAACTGATAATGTAGCCAGTAAGAATGAAACGAGGGTTACAGGCTTGAATATTCACAGATACCCAATGACACCAATACCAGCCATTGCCCAAGGTAAGCACTGCTAAGACCACTGGTTCAGCTGTGCTGGGGAAAACAGAGGGCAGGATGGACAAAATCTTCAGTTTCCATCACTCTCTAGTGTCCTTTCCTGACTTTCCAGGTGTCTACATGTTCTTGTATTTGTGTGAGTTCATGGGAGAGATTTAAATGGTGGGGAAGATAATAGCTTTTCCTTTTCCAAAAATCTGTGTCCAGAAGCCATCTGGAGGCATTTTAAGAATCACAACATTTTGAAAATATCATCTCCTCCACAGTCAAAACACAAATACTGAAATTATTAAACTACGTGGAAATGACTGTAGAACCCATCTAATATTTCCCTTACTTTTTCTTTATAACAATCCTAGAGAGGACACATTTTCTTGATATGCTATGACAATTCATTTTTCTTTTCCTGTAGAGTCCAATGTAAGTGCAGTAGATTGTAATGTAAAACACCTATCACAAAAGATTGGGTTTGTAGACTAGTGTCTTATGACAGTGAATGCTAATCCCAGGAACCAGCTGCTTCTGCATCTGACTCTGATGAGCTTGCTGTGTGCACCTGGGTCCCATGTCAGGTCCAGGAATGCAGCAGAAGCCATCAAACAAAGAGAAAATCCATCAGTGAAACCTGTTTCTGCATAGAAAGCTTTCAGATTCTCTGACAGTGCTATGCCAAACTGCACTGGGGTCTCTCTTCTTCTGGTGGGCTGTATGTGAGAGCTCATGACGAGCTACGCTCCTTGTTTGGAAAGGACATTAATGGCAGTCAGTGGAGGAGCTGATAGCGACAAATAAAAGCTCAGGCATCCTCATTCAGGGGCACAGCCACACAGCGGATAATGAGCACTATAAAAGTGTCGGGGGAAGAAAGAATGTACGGAAGATTCATTGCCCCTAATTCAGATGTGCCTCTAAGTAGCCTGGAGAATTATAAGAAATGGTTTTCTGTGGCATTGATCGCACCACACTACAGAAAATATTGAGGTATAAGGAAACTGGAAGGTGCCGCAGTTACTCTCTATCCAAAATGCCACGGTAACCTGGAACCGAGCCAACCCTCTTTATGAGATTTAAATAATGCACTTTTCACTTTATCAATCTTTCTTTCACCCCTTTGAATTCTTAGGTTTTCCAAAAATCTTAGTACTTTTTCAATATTTATTCATGCTTTTTAGATTCCTTGAAGGAGTGTGAAAAAATGATGTAGGCTTCTCTAATACATTTTAATCTGGAGCAGTCCAATCCCAGAGTGGGTTGATCTAAATATAGATATCTATAGGCAACATTAAATTACACAAATTGTGCAGTCGACACTATTTTTTCATTGTAGACAATGAGCTTTAATCTTTGTTGAAATTATTTTTTATTGACCAGAAGATCTGGGCGGATCAATCAAAAATGAAAGATGTTAAATGTATTCATGTCCTCTAATGTGAACATTCATTCATTCAGTTTGGGAGTATAGTCTTACTAATGCTCAAATGTGCTATTATATCTGATTAAAAACACACCTTACCTCAAATCTCTATGCCTTGGCAAAAAGATAAGCTGTGGTGGTAAATATAATATATAGTCAACTTGGAATGCCATAACAACCTGGCTGTCATTCAGTGTTCTCTTAGACACTGTATTTTGATTTCTTACATTACAGAAAGCTGTTATGTGGAAAAGGGAAACTTCCCATTGCATACACACTTCAAAGATCAACAAAGCACACTTTGAATTTTATTGTCCACCAAAAATATAATAAGTTGGAAACGTATGGTTTAAATATGTGTCACACCAGGACTGTGTGCAATGGTTTTGTAGTCTAAGTCATGATGGTTTTGATATGCTTGATATGTCCTTATGAAATGTGCTCTTAGACTTTATCAGAAAGGGGAAGCATGTGTATTGTAGCTTTGGACACACGTGCTGCTTGCTTTTGTGGCTGTGCTCGTTTCCTGGGGCTGGTGCAGAGCACGGGGTTGAGGGTGAAATCTGTGAGCCAGATGCTGAGCGTTCCTCCTGCTCTGTCCTGACCAGTGTCTAGGAGGTGTGCTGCCCATTTATTTGGGGTAATTGCCATCAGAGCATACACCTTGGGGTCCTCTAATTCCCTGCTTTATTTCAGCCACTGTGAGTGAGGCCATCTGTCCTGCACTCCCCACCCCCTTTTACTGCCGCACCCCCACCCCCACCCCCCGAACACACAAGCAGTTGAAAGGGGCAGCCACTTGGAGCAGAGTCCCTTGTCTTTGCTTGTGACATTAGCAGGTACCACTGATATATATCAAGCCTCACCTGTGCCAGGGGTTACCATTTCTAATTATACACTTAAAAGGAAATGATACTCTTTTCATTAGGAGCTGCTGACATTGGTCAGAGTGAAAGGAGATGCAAGCTGATAAGATCAGGGAGAAAACCTTGCATAGGAGCCTAAATGACTCAAACATGTGCTCGTTCCTTATTTCACAATCTAATATTTCTGGAGTGCTTATGAGAAAATGTCTCAATTTAATTTAATATTATATAATGAGTGAAAAGGACCAGGAGGTTTCAGTCTACATTGTGTGTATCTGTGTGTGTGAATGTGCACACATGCTTATGTTTGAGTCCATTTATGGGTGAGCAAGAGCATGTGTTTGAATGTAAATATTGGCTTGCATTCATGTAATAATTTTATAACTGTCATGTTCAATCTATGGTATCCTAACATAAACCATGAAAAAGATAGGTTCCTTCAACCCTATGCCCTATACCCTGAGCACGTGTTTGAATGTGAATATTTGCTTACATTCAACCGGCATACAAGAAGATATTATTTATATTGTAATATCATATACTGGTGTGCTGGTACCTATGTGCAAGGTAAAAAATGTAGTTTATTTAATAGTGTACAATTTCCATATAAATCCCCTCAACTAAACTTGCTATTTTCAAATAGACACACCGTTGTGAGACAAACCGAGTGCTGGTGTCTTTCCCCTTTCAGGAGCTAGGCTTTATTGTTGCTATTTTCTGCCATGTTCCTCTGCGCTTCCCCTTGGGAACTCTTCCTTAAGCTGCTGGTGGAGTGGTTGTGCTTCCTCGCCTGAGGTGGCTGGACTTTGCTTGGAGACTGATTTGTTCTAAATGGCACTGTCAGGGTGATTGTGACCCCAGTGGATTGTCAGAGCAGGTGCTCTGCAGGTGCAAGCCAACACTGCATCTGGATCAGTCCCATAGCCCCCCCACCCCATTTGCACCCTTTCAAAGCTACTGTATAAACCTCAATACATCGCTTGAGTTCACATGTGAACATTGCACACTCCCTTTCATATTCCCTCCACATTCAGGACCCAGACTACAGGAAAATAAACATAGCATCCTCAGACAGATTTGTGATTTCAGGCTTTGTGATTATATACAGGAGTGAAACTCCATTTAGAGGTCCTCTATAGTCTAGTGTGTCATGTTTCTTTAAATTACATTACAAGTTGAAACTACTGGAGCCCAACCACATATTTATCCGCCGGCATACAGCTCATTAGCATGCAGGGATCGAGCAGAGAGAGCCAATTACATTTATCTTGCTGTGTGTCTCTGCCGTGCCCATGGAGAGTCATTAATGTTTTACTGCAACACACTGCTTTATTCCACACAACATCACACCAGGATTCTGTATGAAATCATGCTGATAAGCACAGCATAAAAAAGCACATTTTTAATTTAAAATGGATGAGTGGAAATCGGAATACCATTGGACATCACATTTAAGGATTCAATGTAGAATTAAGATTCTCTAACAGCAGGAGAAAATTTCACTCACAGGTGCATCAGTCAGTAAATGTGCTTCCTATGTCTTGTAGCCTGCATGTCAGAAGAATGAGTTTGGGCTATTTTATTGGCTGACATTGGGTGACTGAGAATCCACTGTGGCAGAACACAACTGGCCTTGTTCCACTAGGGAGGTCCCCTAGATACACACCAGGTGCCTACAGGTTAGCAGTTTTCATAAGTGAGAGATTGGCATCTCCTTCAATTTCTCCTTGCTCTTTAGAATGGAATCTAGCCACTGGCTCAAGGAGAAGTGTACCAAAGGAGTGCAAACCTTCTGTTGCTGTTTTCCCTGCTTGCCTGTGGGAGAAGAGTATACTGCTCTGCAACTGTGGGTTCTAATTGGGTCCAGAAAAACAGACCATCCAATAAGAATAATCTGTCCCTGTAATGCCTTAATTTAAAGGTGTACTAAATTATTTTTTCCTATCACAGGTAGGAATGCATTATATAAGGATCTGTACTGTTGGACTGGATCACAGCGTTGTTCTTGCGCTGTTGTGTGACAGAATATGCTGAGTGCAGGGAAAAAAAGATCTGCAATTAGGTGTATTAATTAAAACTCCAGTGAATTTAAATGGCAGAATAATTAAGGCAAAGTTGAAAGGAGAAATTAAGGGTCCTCCAATTTTCTACATCAGCAGTTCTAACAGCAATGAATGTGGTTGATCAAAGTGAACCCAAAAGTCAAAGCAGTGTAGATCTGCATTTTGTGAGAATGCTTCTGAACAAGAATCTTGAGGTGAAAGGAAATGTGTGGGCTTCCTGATGGTCTGTACAGTACAGCTATCCTGGAGACAAACGGGAGCTCATACGGGGGAGAAGCCAGTATATAATTTAATTCACAGCCCAGCTGGCCAGTAACGATGATAAAACAATTGTACTGTAGGCCCTTCAGTGGTGAATGATGGGGTTTTAATGCTGAGGCAGTCTTCCCTCTTTCATCTGCATGACACTCCATTTCATTACACTTCATTAGTTTGAATAGTACACTGGTGCCAGAATAAACCAGTTTCTTCTCAAGCACAATATGAGAGGCTTTTTCAGGCAGTACAAAGCAGGGCCAGGGGGACTTCCTCTGGGACACATTCTGCAGCACATACACAACACACACACACACACACACACACACACACACACACACACACACACACACACACACACACACACACACACACACACACTCACTCACACAAACACACACACACACACAAACACACACACACTCACTCACACAAACACACACACACACACACACACACACACACACACACACACACACACGCACACACTTTATCTACTGTTGATGAATAGCGCAGAATCGAAATATAACATATCACTACCAATAAAGAGCATGGCTTCTGTAATTCTTTGATGACCTGTAATGAGGCCATTCCACCAAGCACTGCACTGATTCTTTCAAATACAGTTTTCACAGATGCAGTGTACACTGCAGAGATACGTACATCAGTGACTCTACAGTGAGTTGGGATGGAATATAACAGCCCACCCTGATAGCTGCTCCTCCAGATGTTCACTCACATTGTGACTGCTGAGTCACATGGACTATGCCCAATCATATGCGGACAGGAATCACCTGGCAGACTTTCCTTACACTCCAGTCCATGTTTTTATTTCATTCCCAGAACTGCAATCACATTCAGAGCGAATGCATCCCAAATTTAAAATGATCAAATGATAAAATTTCGAGTTTGCCACTGACAACCATTGAAAAAGACTGAGATCACGAAAGCTGCATAATTAATAATTAATAATATAATTAATAATTAATTGATTATTGGCTGTAAGGAATGAATTCTGTAAGGCTATTGAAACTTTAAATGTAACACTGCTAATTAAAATATATGTGTTTTTAATGAGAATATAATATATTATTACTTTTCTTTGCTTTTACTTTTTAATTTAACTATTGATGAAATCAGATATAAACACCACCATACAAACAATGCAGCAATAAATTAATCAATGTCATATTAATGCCTCATCAAATTGTAGGTACCAACAAACTACATATTCAAGAATGTTGACCCAAAAACAGAATTTCCTCTATTAATGACACTAACAACCAAAAATAAAAACAGATTTTTTGTGAGTATACTATGAAAGGAAAAGTGATTCATAGCTCATAAGTATTCACATTTGATTAAAACAAATGAAAGCATAATAACAAGAGCGCGTGGACCAGAATGGTGCAGGCTAACATTCAGTAGATGGTAAGATAGTGTAGATTTCTGATAAATAATAGTTTTTTAATGCTGAAGCTGAAGTTTTAGTTCAATGGGCACAGCTGTAGGCTGGCTACCATCTTCAATCTCCAAACTGTATACACAAGGACCAAAAGTTGCTAACAAAGTTACAGAGCTCACTTGATTAAGATCAAACTGAATCAAATTAAATCAGAATATATATAAAATGTTTGGATCAACAAACATTAGTTTCAACAAACTCATAACACATGATTGAAATAAATTCCTTCCCAGTATAAAATCAGTCAGATTTAATCTGACATTTACTTCCACTAGTGAAAAATAATTAAAAGAAACCCATATCAGCTGAAACATGTCCACATCATTCATGTGTTTTTAGCTGGGCAATCAGACCAATACAAGAATAAAATATCATTTCACTGTTAGATCCAGTCACTAGGATGTTCTGTGTTATATGAGCAGCATGTACTGCATATCAACTATTTCTGTCAGGCAGTTTGGGCTTGGAGCTACCATCACAGCACCTATGGCTGGTATCAAGCACACCTTAGAAAGAAAAAAATGTGAGATTTATGCAACACATACAGACACACACACACACACACACACACACACACACACACACACACACACACACACACACACACACACACACACACACACACACACACACACACACACACACACAACCCACCCAAAAGAAAACCTGGTCATATCTCTAGGGGTGATTTGGACATTTGAACAGCCATGCACATCTCAGAAAAAAATAACTGCATTTAAGGGAGGCATATGACTGTAATTTCATCTGAGGTTGCCAGTGCTATTGATGTCTGTTTTTCCAGCTCGGGTTTTGGCAGTTTTATTGAGAAACTGCTTGAGGGAGATTCATTATTTCCAGTTAATGTTCAGTATCTCTATGAAATTCATTGATTTGTTCTTTTTTTACAGGTCATTGTGCTCATAGCATACTCCTTTTGAGATGTCTCGAGGTGATGATATCAGCTCTTCCTCAACTGTTATTAACAGCGAGCTGATACTGACAGGGAGCCCATCAAAACAGAAAAACCCATGGCCAGGGGAGCAAGCAAGATGAAAGATAGGTGACATATATTCCGCAGAAGTTCTAAAATAAGGCCACTGTGTTCAAGCAGCTTTAAAACTGATGGCTGAGAAATGGAGGTAGTCAATTTCACTGAAAATCAAAGGAGTCAAGATCATATCCCTGAGCCATCTTCCCAAGCTGCACTGCTGTGGAATCCAAGGGCTCCTTGAATAGGTGTGCTAAACCAACTCCTTAATACATGGACCAGTCTGATCTATGTCACTACTGTTAATAAGAGTGGATGTTAATGGAGAAAGTTAATAGAGAAGGTTACAGAGAAACATTTTCTCTAAAGTCTCAGAACACAGAGGACAAGGCAGAAAATCTCTTAGGTCCCTAAATGTGTGCTTGGTGGTTGGGTAAGGGTTTCAGAGTTTGCAGGAGGTACTAATCATTGTCTAATGGGCTTGATATACAATCCAAAATATGTTTTTTTTATTTCTGCAAGATATTACTGATGCAAAATAACTTCTAAATATCTCTCATGTTGTAAAGTCAAATGTACAATGATAATTAGCATCATGATAATCACATTATGGTGAATTAGAAGTGGGCAAAACTTGATTCCCATATTAATTATCATCCAATGCCATAAACACTCTACTCTCTTTCCAGACACCTCTTTGCTCATGTTGCAGAGAGGAGACTCCTCAATGGGAAATAAAACACAATTATATCTCTGCCTACTCCTGCTGCCGTTGTCTCCCACAGTTCTGGAGAGGAACAGTGATTGGGCCTGGCTGGGCTCCCTGTGACTTCTAGCAGACACACTGCTGCCCAATTACTATTCCAGGAGACTTCCAGTTGTTCCCCTGGCAAGTATTCTACAACATTTGAAAGAAATTACAGGCTGCACTTTGTTGATTGTGACACATCAGGGGGTGAAGGTCTCCTTCATTAGGACAGCAGCAGGAGACCAGAGAGAGCTGGAGTATTCAATGGAGAGTGTCGCACTGGTTGCACATGAAGCTGTCAGGTTTTCCAGAACAACAACAGATTGGGCTGTAGTAAAACAGGCAATAATTTGTTGACAATGTAGCAGTGAGTGAAGATAACCACTTTATACATGTAAGTAATACTAAAAGAGTTGTAGCAGAATTAATTATATTTTAAAAGCTTTCTGTAAATCATATTTGAAAAACTTGCACTTGAATCAAGTTGCAAAGAGAAATATATGTAGGTTCTTTAAATCCAAATGGCCCTAGTACTGTGTTGCTAAACTGTTATTTACTTTATTTAGAAAGCCTGTGAAACAGTCCCACAGGTCTCAGCTTCTTCTTCTGTAACAATTACATATAGTATTCTTCTGTCTCTAGTGGCTTGTTATAATGTTTTCAGGGCAGTACAGAAAAATATTCTTAACTGGATGCATTGTTCCTTTGCGTTCTCCAATATGTCTAACTCACAGCGGTGGACTGTTATAACTCTGCCTTAATAGCTCCATCCACCCCAGCTATATCCCGGTGGACTGATTCTGTTTCTGATATTTTCCCACATATAACCAGTACTAATAGCCAGCTCTGGCCACAGCTGTAGTCATGAAACATGGAGGAAAGACCCACTGCACGACCCATCTGTCTGAATCTCCTGCTAAAGTCAGTGATTCATCCTGGAATCAGAATCCACTGACTGAGTTCAGTGAAGTGCTTTTGGACTGCAGGCCTCTGAAGTCTGTTCAAGGATTGTTTCCAAACCAAAAAAAACATCCGGAAGTTCCACATTGATTGTGCTGAAAATCAATGAGACCACTTCATGGCCTTCAGGCAGGCAAAATCTTTATCGAATGTTCTTTGAAACATTTTACGTATTGCAAATGTGTACATGATGGTTGTTTCTTTTATCACTTACTCATAGTGTACATTATAAATGTAACATGGCACTTGCACTCATTTATAATACAACAAGTATACAGTACATTCATCAGAACAGTGACATCCCATGAAAGGTTGATGTAATGCTGAAACACATAGTACTGCAAGAGTTCATAACACACCATGGCCTGTATGAAGCACAAACAGATAAAACATTTTAAAAGGGCCAAATGAACCTCCGGGCTTTGTGCATTGATTCCAGAATGATTGGTATCAGTTACAGTAAGCCTGATTAAATGTAATGCGATTAAATATGAAATGTAACTTTGAACAAGTTCATCTTTAATTGTTGGTCAAATACAGTGATAGCATCCTTTCTGCTAAAAATTTATTTAATATATTTACTTCATTATATCTGCTGTGTAAACATGAACCTATGCAAAGGTTGTGGTAATTTTGGAAAAATATTTTGCTTTAATACAAAGAAATCTTGCAAAATAATGAAACAAATTGCAAACTCTGCTCTGAAATGCACCGTTCTGACTTTTCTTTTTAAAAATGCAAATCTTAATTTCAGTTGCTGTTCTGTGAAATGGATACACTGAGAAAAATGGTTTCATACTTCCTGTTCACGGGGTTATAGCAGTTAAAAGTCGGCTCAGCCTGCGAGGCGTTGGTGATTAGTGTCTCTGACTTCAGTGGAAATTTCTTGTTTATCACATAACTATAAGTGGCAGAATGCATTATCAAATGCAATTAAAGTGTCTGCCTCGTTTGCAGAGGAAGATGGATGATGCTTTGATGATCATGGTCAGATGTAATATATTGACCTTGTATCTTTTCCCATTCCTTCTATCCTCCCACTTGCTATTATACAATAGGATCTTCTCATTGAACCAAATTCAGCATCATTATGTTAGCAATGTTCATGGCATTTGATTGAGAAAATATTCAGAATGATTCAGAATGTGTGCTGTCAACATTGAAAGGATGCAGTATTGCTTTCCATTTATGTGGTATGCAAATGAAAAGCAAAGGACATGGTTTCAGATTGTCTTAATTCAACATTACATCTTCCTGGATCGATCAAGCCATCATTTTACAAGTGATATTGAATGCAGAGATGATCACTGAGACCTGAACATGAGTGAAAGCTCTGAGGATAAAATGCACTGAAGCACTAATAAAACCTAAAATGTATTTTGTACAATACACTGTTACCCGCAAATGGAACACTCTCACATAGACATGTGAATTATACGGACTCTAGTGTCCATAACACGTTATGCTCATGGGACTGGTAGAAAATAATACTATACCTTTCAATGGCTTCAGTGCCTTTAACTGAAAATGAAACCCAGGAAAAGCTTTTGATTGGATAAATAAAACGTCTAGAATAAACTAAAGCAAAAGGGGTGGTTTTTTCTGTGGGATTGGTATCTTATTAGACCCCTTCTCCAATGGTTCTCAGATGCATTCAAAACACACCATGAAAATACATTCCAGATTGAGCATATAACCAGCAAAGAACTATTTTGCTGATGAGCAGAAGTCACTTTGGAAAATATGGTGATTCATTCAGGTAGAGAAATTCACACAAGAGCACAGCAGGCATCTGAGAGAGAGAAATACAGTTGCCATTTCCTGAAACCCTATTGTCTACTCAAAACAAAATGTATGTCACTGGAGCCTGAAATTTCATGCATTACAGAACAGCTACATCCCTCCAGCATATTTCACCACAGAATACATGATTCCTAGGAGATTGAGTTCTCTGGAGAAAAGGAAAACCCTGTGGAATAGGATGGGAATTTAGCATCATTGAAATGTACATATTACTTTATGTATTTTTTTGACCTGAAAAACTGAACATTTCTGTGGAAATAATGTCTTTATTAATTGGACAAACATGTTGAAGGAAACACAAGGTAATTCCAGATAGAGTTAATGAGAAAATTATATGGGTTAAAGACTAATATGAACCGCAAATAGCATTTTACACACTGTCAGCGAGAACCGTAATATATCTTAAACGAGATGGGGTGATAGGATTACATGACTGACATGTTGGGGCCATGCTTCCAAACCAAAAGTACAAATGAATGGGGCCTCTATAGCACTTTGGAATAGGAAATATTGCTGGAGTCCAGATATAAAAGGAAATGAAAGCTGCCATTTCACTCTTTACTGGCTTGTCTCTTGTCTTAAAGGACCAAGCATTGATCCATAATTAAACGACGAATTGTGGTCAATCACAATTTCCACAAGAGTACAGGAAAAAGGGGGGTGTTTCCCCCGCTGCAGTAATTTATGTAGCTATATCTCCCCAATGGGAAAGGCTAATTTGTTCACCTCAGAAATAAGGGTCTCCACTTTCTCAGCAGGATGATGAAAGACACCAAAACATGCTGCTAATGAAAAGAACACACAGGATATGCATCATTATTCCATCATTCTCGCCTCTCGAGCTCTGGCACAGCTCTACGCCACAGCAGCAGCCAGGTCCCCCCTCCTCTTCTCCTGGACAACTGCACTGTAGCCTGCCCTGCTGCCATCTCCTCTTCATTCATTCTGCAAGAATTTGGCTCCCGTTACATGAAAATACTAAGAAGGGGGCTTGTCATTCACAGCATGTAGGGCCAAGCTCTTGTTTACATATTCCCATACTGGGCCTGATTCATATGAAACAAGTATGCCTTGTAAACTGTCTAATGTCTGGAGTTTAGTACTTCATTATTCAACAAGTGTAAATCCTTAGAGGACTGGAAAATATTCTGGTGTAAAGTGTAGTTTATATGCATGCAGACAGGCATGGCTAAGTTATGTTAGTATTGGAGCTTGATTAAATGGAAAAAAATATAATCTTAGTTTCCAAGGCTTAAACATACAGTCCCCCTAATTGGGCAATCCAAATTATTTTGAGAGTACTTTAATCGCCAGTCTGACAAATCTGATTTTGTTTTGATTTTGTTAGGAGAAACACTGATCTGTTGTAGTTTAAAGTATCATGTTTTATATGCTAACATGTGTATAATTATTAAAATCAGTTCAATGATTTACTGTTTATATTACAGTGCACTGCATTTACATGTACAATATTATCTGGGAGACATGTGAATAAACCTTTACACACAATATTTAAAAAAAGAGAAAAGAGTGCTGTAGGTGACTCTGCTCTGCAGACTTACAATGTTATCAAGCCAAATCAATGAGTGGTCCCCAGAACAATCTATACTATTTATTGTACAGCATTGACCATGTTTTAGCAAGCAGTCCATCATTGAAGAAGTCAATGATCTACACGACCTGCCAATACAGATAACGGTTTTGATATTTTATACTGGATGTATAATTGGAGAAAATACAATCAATACAAAATTATTCTACCTATACACAGATCACAAGGAACTCTACTTATGACTATCCAGTTAAAAAGTGGACATGCTTCAAAAACTTGGACCTGACAGCCCTGCAATCACCTAAAAGGGCAAGCAAGAGCCCAGCAAAGGCTCCAGCAAGGGCTCCAGCAAGGGCTCCAGCAAGGGCTCCAGCAAAGGGCTCCAGCAAGGGCTCCAGCAAGAGCCCAGCAAGAGCCCAGCAAGAGCCCAGCAAGAGCCCAGCAAGGGCTCCAGCAAGAGCCCAGCAAAGGCTCCAGCAAGGGCTCCAGCAAGGGCTCCAGCAAGGGCTCCAGCAAGAGCCCAGCAAGAGCTCCAGTGAGGGCTCCAGCAAGCCTTTTTGCAGCACTAACTAATGGGAAAATTAGGTTTAATAATCCACATTACAATCACAGACTTAAGGTGAAAGTCTCATCTTCTGAAATTTAGATGATGTGTTGAGTATAAATTCACAAAGTGGTTCTAACTGGGCTTCTGTTCCATTTGCTGTCAATGCTGAATTATGTTCCTAAGAGTGATCTATCTCTGGCCCTAGGTTATCTGTTCAAGTTTTATTTCAGCTCTTAATTTAAAAACTGGGGGCAGAATATAACCCAGACTTCCTCATTATGGTGAACCCCTCTGTTAGATAATTTGTAGGATGTAGCAAAGTATAGTATTTATAAATTAAAATGAATGGTATGTAGCAATGATTGTTATATATCTTCAAAACATCTCATTACTATAAGGTTTGTTTTGTACTGTTTATTAACTTGTCTATTATCATATGGAGTGAATTCATCCTGTATTTGCCTCTCAAGGAGAATTATTTAGCACTGAAATGATCGGTCACTTTCAAAACATGATCCAATAAATTAACAACACAAAATTGACTTGAGAAATTAGTTGTATATTAGTAAGGTGTAGTTATCTAGTTATCTAGTATAAATCTTAACTATTCTCAAAATGAACTCTCTAGATATTTGATAATGCTACATTTTGCAAAAGGTAATGTTAAGGGCATATTGAATTTGATCAATTATGATTATCAATACCATGAATCATGGAGCAGCCAAAATATTATTTCTGATCTAACCAGTCAAAAAAGGATTCCAAAGTCAAATGTAAAATAGAAAACTGCCATATGGCAAGCTTGAGTAAAACATGGCATGATCATTGCCAGCTGAATGTTTTGCAAAATTCAGTTCTTCGGGCAGTGTTCCATTGCTGGCTACTTTTCTGCTTCAACATTAGATGTGACTTTTGCTTGACAATGTATATATGATATCTAATTTATGTGGAAGGAGAGAGCTCAGGCACTCCTGCAGGTAATTCATCAAGTTTTTTCCATTCTGAAATAATGGAATAATAATAATTAATAAATAAATAAATAAATAAATAAATAAATAAATAAATAAATAAATAATTCCATTTCTAATAAATCTGCATCAAGAGAATTTGCTTAAGAAGTTTTAACTGTTCAGAAAGAGTTTTTTTTAAGTCTGGCCCATGTTCTTTTTATTTCAGCTCATAAAAAAACTCAAGCCTACTCAATTAAAAAACAGGCAAAGGTGAGATTCTGGTTATTGTACACAGCCATGTTAAAGTGCTACAAATTCAATAATGAGGCCATGGGCACAACACACCTGGGTGGGGTAACTGGCAGAGCAAAATAGAGCTTCTCACCAAATGACAATTCTTTTGTGGTGCATTGTGCTGCTCTATAATTGTTAAATACGAACCCAAAGGATGATTTTTTTTATGAAGTTTGCTTAGACCAAAAATTACTGCCTTTGGCCTTTCTCTCCCATTCTCTCAATCTGCTTATGATTAGGGTTTTAATTGGCTCAAAATACTGTTGTGAACCATTGTGCTCTGCGTGTCTGAACTCACCTTTGGAGTTCTGAGACCACACATTAATAAGGTATCACCACCAAGATACTATTTGTTTTTACATTAAAATGATAATGATTGTCTAAATTGGAGCAGAATGAATTATAAAAAGAGCATTTCAAAACTATGTTTGAGATTTTTTAAAAATGGGGGCAGTTTACTATATGTGTATTTCATTACTAAGCCCAAGACCCTTGAACAAGAGCAGCAAACTTTCTGTCTTGAGCCAACAACTTTTGAGAAATTGGCAATATGCTTTTTAATGACATTATTGGAGTGCTGCTTGTTTGATAAAAGAAGAATTCTAATTTGTACAAACATTTTATGCCTGTGAAAGTAAATTCAAACGTCCATAGAAAGTACTACCACCAGGGGGCACATATAAAGAATTTCAGTTCATTTTCCCTATCATGTCCAATTTGTTTTCCCCTCTGAAAACTCTTGATTTCTTCTTAAGAGAGCACAACCAAAGTTACAGTGTGCCGGCCATTGCATTGATATATTTGAACATTTCAAAACATCCATTCCAAATGTAGTTTAATAGTACTTTACTTGTTTTTTCTCCAATCCTCTTTTCATCAGTTTGATTTAAAAGCATAATGGTTTTTATAAAGAAATGTAACCAGAATCTCATTGATTTTGGCGGAAATAACCCACTTCATCTATCCCAGTGAGATATTTATTTGTGGAGATGGCAAGGGGAGAAATAGATTGTTGCAGGGCCAGGTCTATTCAATAGGCACGTATTGAAAATGTAATGTATGATTTCATCAGTATGTGTTCACCTCAGGAAAAACACTTCATTGTTATTTGTTGAGCAGTGCTGGCCATTGATTCCCTCAACATTAAGGGAGCAGTAATATGACATATGAAAGACATGTTTGGAGACATGTTTAGAACTGTATCAGCCACACCATTTTCCTGCACATGTTATTGTATAAACTTTTTCCAATAATAATATGTAGGCTCCTTTTCTGAAGATTAGTTTTTGCTGCATACATGGTACAATACAGAGGAACCATCCACACTGGTAGGCTGTCTGCCACAAGGTGGTGCTACAAGAAGAGATTTGGATTCAGTGGGGGGAGGGTAGGAACTTTGAGTGGGCTAGTCAGGATTCAGGAATTTCTAACCTTCAAACACTTTAAATCCTGCATCAGTTTTTTTTCAGTGCTTTTCATGCTCGGCAAGCACTGTCACTGTGAAACAAAAGAAAAGGACAAGTACCAAAAGGATACAAGTTGTTTCCGTCTGCAAGTAAAGACTTTTAGTGGCTATAAAACGGCAGGATATGTAAAAGAGTACATGAATCCAAAGGGAGCCAAGCCTGTAGGTAACACTGGAGTTACATTTAACAATGGAGGAGGGTGCCTTTCGTGTTCTGTGGTCTAAGGTCCAACCCCCAACCCCCAACCCCCACCCCCTGTCTCAGTTCCTTCCTGCTGGGCACGGTCTTTTACACCAACGCCAAAATGGACTGATTGCTAGAAGAGGTTGAAACAATAGATCAATGTACACTTGAGTGCAACACACCAATCAGCAAGAAAGTGCTACTGCTCAACATTCTGTTATAATAATGTTTGCAGCGATCAACAGAGAACAAATGTTGGAGGAAGGTGGAATGATCATGGCCATACTGACATCAGCACCAGGGAAGATGATTGTGGCTGTACTGAATGCAGAGACTGGTGACTATTTTGAAGTGTCCACGAATGATATATGAATTTTGTGTTATTTTGTGTGGTCACAAACATGCTTCTAAATTTTTTTTCCTGTACAAAGAAGTTCAAGTGTGACCAGTATTCATCTACATTGCTGCTCGAAAGTTGCGGTTTGGTAACAGTGCAAAAAGAATCCTCAACAAACTTTCCCTCAGCATTGTTGTTCCTCATATCCTCAAGTAACCTTACTTTGAGACACTGTAAAAAGTTGCAGCATAGCTTTGTGCTAGCTGGAAGGAGGTGTTCCATGGTGGGTGATTGAAACGGTAACAGATCTGTTTGACCTGACTTATGGAGCTGTCAATCCCCATGCTTCAATTGTCCCCCATGTCTACCATGCCCAAAGTGCTGTTTCATGTAATATGCTTGACTGGTATTGTTGAATAATAAATTTAATGTATTCAGAAACTAAAGGTAGTAGTTTAACAGAGAAAAAGCCATTACCTTAATTATTTTAAATTCTAAGCCAGTACAACCAGAAAAACAATAGCAGAAGGGTGCCGTAGCTGCACCATATCTATTTCGAGTCCAATCTGAGGAGATGATGTTATAAATACTAATGAACTTAATTTACTGTCTGTGGTCTAAACAACAGGGAACAATGTTCTGTCAGACAAGCATTTACAGCCTTAGCTATATGACAGCAATAAAACCATGGCAAATTAACAATGTTGTCAGCTGTTGCATAGAATGTATAATCAGGTTTAATGACTGGTTTGTGGTAATATTCTCTAGGAAAGAAAGGAATAAACACAGCATTAACAAGTCCAAATCTCAAATGTGTCATACATTCCAACACACTGGGATGATAAACATCTTTCTTTATGGATGTCTCTGGCTCTAACACTATATAAAATGGTAAATAGTAGATACAAAGATATTTTGTTAAAATTCTAAATTGCTTAAATTCTTTGAACATATAAAGCAAGGCAATTTGTTTCAAAGATATATGATATAAATATCAAAGAACTGGTACAAATGAGCTCTGTGTTGCAGAGTCTCCCATTTGTCACTCATTTTCCCTTAGTAGGTCAGACTGAAGTGAGCCAGTGTGTTTTCAGAGTGCGGATATCTGGGGCTCACAGAGGCCTGCTTGGTGGGGAGACTCCCATTTACAGCTTCCTTCTTGTGGTGACAATCCTGCTAGAATATGTGTTAAGCTGCTGAGCAAGACTGATGATTTCCACAGCTGGAAGAGTCGTAATCCTTCGGGACATTTATTTATTCTCTCATTGAAAACCATAAAGCAAAACTTTTCCTGTGATCTTACACAAAACATGAATGGCCCATGTTAGAGGGAAACCATACCCCATTCATGCTGCTCTCTCAGTCATGGCTGGGCCACAGTGCCCAGTTTCTGCTCTAGCTTCCTAAAGCAGACCTCTACCACCTGTATCATATGGCATTATTTATCATGTCACATGGTTAATAAATTGGCCCAAAATAATGGCAGCAATCAAATACATTACTGCAATTCAAATAAACAGAAATGCCAATATTTTGTTGTTTTATGACTGGGTAGTGTCAGCTCTACACTATAGTACAGTACAGTACAGTACAGTACAGTATAGTATAGTATAGTATAGTATAGTATAGTATGGTATGGTATGGTATGGTATGGTATGGTATGGTATGGTATGGTATGGTATGGTATTTCTCTTTCTCTTCTAATCTGAGACCAGTTGTACACTGAGAAACAAGAAAATGTAACATATAACAGTTTAATTAATTTTCTGAGCCAGCATTTCTGTCTGTGTTCCGAGTGGAGCTATCTAGGGCACTAGACACAATGTTTACCTTGAAAGAAGACTGAGGTCTCATGAGCTTCATAATGGGTGGGGCCACAATAAGTTTTCAGTCAAAATACTTTGCACTCTGCACAATACTTTTTACAGCAAAACACATTGAATCACTGAGATACTGAATTTGATAGCTCCACCTATCTCCTTATTTAATAAAGCCCCATTCTCCCATCATTGCTCAACAGTAGCAAACTCTACAGTGGATGACATTCACGACTCCGCTGTTGTCTTCCAGGAAAAGTAAACAGCGTGTCATTTGTAATGAACTGCAATCAAGCCGTCTCTGCTCCGCAGCAAGCTATTTAATGTAACTGAAAGTATAGTTCTTAGCTATTCACAAGACAAAATAAATTAAGGTATTTTAAGAGATAACTCCCACTATACCAAGGTTGTTCATTGATGTGACAAAATCCCTGATTAGCAAACAATTTGGTACAAACTTTACTTTGTGTTTTATGTTTGAGTTAACAGTGTATGGAAACAGAGTGCAAGCCATGAGGGAGACCTCTCTGGTTACTGCTTGTGTTTGGGGCAGGTTGTGTGCTTTAATGGCTGTTCTTTGAATATCTGTGAAATCGTTTACAGGTTATCAAGCCTCTCATCTTTATAGTCATCATAAACAACCAGGACGAAACCCCAGAGAGAAATCACACTTCAAAGCTGCCATTTTATGTTTTGCATATTAGCTCAGACATGGAGTGCATAATTACAGATAGTAAAATCTATCTGAATGGACTGCAGATGAAGAGAGAAAAGAACATGCCATTCGTAGTGAAATGGCCACTTTGTTGTCCATGTAATTTATGGAAGAAAACACATGCCCTTGTGTCAAACTGAATTTTTTTTTTTTTTTTTAACATATGACTATTCTTAAAATATAATTAAAACCATTTCTTTTGCATCTATATGACCTATTAATTTCAGGTAGTGAAGTATCTGCAGTGAAAAATCAGCATGCATGAGTCAGTGAATGGCCCCACGGCCCTCTCATGAGTCAGACACAAAGGCAATGAAAGTGAAGAGGAAGCAGAAAGTCTGAAGGCCCTGGACACACAGATGAAGGGAGGTGGCTGAACTGATCTCCAAGAGCCTCTTCCTGAAAGAGACCTGTCTGTTTGTCCCTCTCGTGATTCATGTACAATATATATGTTGCAGTTAAGGGAAAATATACTCTTTGATGTCATCTGGAGAACAAGGAATGGAAGTGAATATTTACCTGAGAGGAGGTTTCTTTTTGCACTCCATTTAGCTGTCAAAGTGAGCATGATGTTACATAAATGATCAATGGCAGTGAAGTCACTACTGAAAGTTCCAACAAAATGGATAAAGTTCATCAATGCAGGTCTCTTAATCCATATTGTCTTGTAAATATTTAAAACCATTTTAGACCATACAAAAACCAAAAATTTCTTTACAGACACAAAAAACACACACAGACATGCGTGCACACACATACACACACACACACACAAACAAACATTCACATATGTTGGCGTGTGCACACAGACACATGCACGCGTGTGCGTGTGCACACACATGCACACATATACAGACATGTGTATTAAAAAGGTACATTAGTTAGAAGTTGAAAAGCCCTATCACTGCCTGCTTCCCTGTACTGATCCAAATCTTGTGTGTAATTCACCATACTACCACTAGGCTGCAATAGAAGTCCAAAAATATTCCCATGGCTAGCCCACACACACACACACACACACACACATGCGTGCACATGCACATACACACACAGGGTGCTCCTTTGCTTAAAAGTTGGGAATGGGCAATGCGGATTGAAGGCCTCATTTAGCTTTCTATAAATATAAACTTAGTAAAATAAGCCACAATATGAGAAAAGTCCTTTTCATTATTCCATTTATTGTTTGATCTTGTTTCCATTATTTTGTACCCATGCATTTACACAGGCAACTGACTGAACATAGTGCACTTAAATAACACATTATAAGACATGTGGTCTGTTGTGTTGTGTTTGTCCATATGCAGTGATCGTATATTTATGTAAATAAGCTAGGGGGGTTCTCTTTGCTGTATTTTATGCTTTACAATAAATAATATTACTCTGACCAAGTGATTTGTATAAAACGATAAAGATAAAAATGTTTGCAGAATGGGCATGGGATTTGATCCATAGTTCTGTCTAGCCAGTGCTTTCACTGGATCAAAGATTTCCATTATATGTAAAAAATGATTGTAAGACAGTGTGCATGCTTTGCAAGCATGTTGTGCATTGAGATGGACTGTGCACAGCTCTTCCTGTTGGAGCAGGGTGTTGGCACAGCCTAACTGCTCCATGCAGCTGCATGCCTGGGCTAGCAGCTGCTCTGTGCTGTGCTCCTGCTTGGGCGGAGCTCTCGGAGCTCTCCAGCCACCTGGGTCTGAGGAAGAGAAAGAATGCACTGACTTAATGACACGCAGTAAATCACAGTTAGCCAGCAAGCCGACTGCACCCACAATCAGCCCCTTCTCTGCACAAGCACAAGTGAGATGCATCCGCTCTTCGTGCTCACAGAGGTTTTCCCAGATAAACAATGTGCCTGGCTGGTGGCTGGCCATTGTATGGTTTCTCACCGATACTGCTGTTGTGTCTGACACTCACAATAAAAGAAAATCAGGAACAAAAATGCTTCAGACAGAAATGGCAGGATCTCCTTGAGTCCTGGAGTAAGGCATGATGAGAACAAGAAGGGGCTATGATGCGAAGGGGATGACTCCAAGCGATTGCAGCTGCAACGGGGCCTGCAAGCTGGCTACAATAACATCCACTCAGGTCAGACAGGCGACAAGCTATGAAAGAGCCTGTTTGTCTTAATATCCAACCAGGCGCAACTAGAGGCCACACTCAGGAACAACAGCCCGTTGGCCAATCCTCTCTCTGTTTCCTGGGTCTTCATTCTTATATGTAAGAACAGTGATGGTACACTGCAGAGGAATTACATTTCCGGCATTGCTGGTATGGTCCACAGAACATTGTTCTGCTGAATTTTAGTTAGATATTCCATACTCTAAAATTCAAATGAAGGACTGGCCTCAGAATATAGTCTCATTTAAGTCTGCAAAGAAATGTCTGCATTTGCATCTGGCTTTGATTTATTGAATTAAACATGCAGTATTTTTATATCACTATGTCAATCATAGTCATTTTTTTAAATTAATGAACACTCACTTGATCCATTTGATATTGACATGATAAATGTAGCAAATGTCATCAGCCCAGGTACCTCAGGAGTAGAATATGACAGGGTAGGAAACCTTGGGTTGAGTACCAAATCTCTGCATATTTTTGTTTCACACTAAATGCAGGACCCTGGTTGGCCAGGAGAGGTCACTAGCAGAGTGACAGAATAGAATCTGATTGACTTTAACTGATTTAACCCCTGTTTTCTATGTGTCTTTACTCTCAAGTTCAGACATCTTTTATTGATTAATGAAAAATTACTGTGCAATTAATGTGGGATAGAGGAACCATCAGCATCTCTGACACTCCGGGGCCAAGGTTGTGCACTTTTCTCCAATGACACAGTAAAAATGGGGGAGGTGGGGTCACAAGTTCATGGCCTCCTTCTCCTGAGGCATGAGATGGACATTATTCTAGTAGTCTGCACCTACCACATACTACTTTCAAAACATACAACATATGTCTTAGTTACAGGGTGACCACCAGCTAAACCCACCCTCTATAGTAATTTTCAGTAAACTTCATGTGTTAGCTCAAAGAAGGGAGTCATTGAGCTCTGCCGATGATACTGAAACTTCTTGCAGTGTACATATGCTGAAAACAAAATGTGCTAGTGTTATAAATACCATGCTACTCAAATTTCACAGATACCAGACCTGTTCTGAATGACAATAATTCAAACATGTCAGCCTTCTATATATGCACAGAAATACACACACATTCAAAGACACAGACTTACATGCACACTCATGCACAGACACACACAAGCAAGCATTCACTCAGCTGAAGGTTGCAAGGGCTGGTTGAGTTGTGGATCGTTAGGGACTGTAATTTGCAGCATATAGTATTTACAAGACATTTTACAAAGTGTGAACAGACGCATATGCTGATCCCTTCAAAGGCCTACAGCCTACTGTGGAGACATGGAGGCAGAGCAGCGTCTGTGAGAATGACGCAACTGGCAAAGCCCGGAGGGTGTGGCAGAGCAGAGCAGCAGAACGCCATGTGCCGCTACGCTCTGCAGAACAGCCCAAGGCAGAGCCGCTGCCTCCAGCTCATTACCCACGTTCATTAGAGACGGCCACATACTCCCTTACACTGGGAGGGCCCGTGGTGCCTGACAGAAATCAGGCAGCTTTAAAGAATACTAGCACACTGTCCACTGCGATGCGGAAAATGTGTTACTGCAATAAAGTGCAGCCCACTGAATCCCTGACTACCAAATTATTATGAGCTAAAAATTAAAATTTGGTTGCCTTAATAGAATGCATCGCCTAGAAAAATAGAGAGATTCACATTCACAGCATCGATGTATTGAACACAATGGAATGCTTTCAAACTGTGCTGGTTTAAGGTCAAATACATATATACCCTTGTATATTACCTTACAGTTTCATATAGGAAGACATAATGTTTCAAGATTTGCTCTTGAGAGTATAAAATGCCACAAAACATCCATGCCCTCATTAACGAAAATAAATGGAAAAGAAATAAGGCTCACTGTATTTTCATGTACCAGATAATTCCGGGAAATATCTATACTGTGATGATAGAAAAGTAATTTTTTCTCCATGTAGAAAGTTTTCTTCCCAGTCAGGCAGTGCTAATGACAGCAAGCTGATGATATTGACACTCTCACCAGTGATAGCGTACTGTAATGAGAGGAAGTAAATAGCAGGTATCTGACAACTCTGCCGTTTCCCCTGCCACAGAGCTAATGATCCTTTTCATACCCCCTAAAGATACTTTGTAGAAATGACAACCTGTGATTTACTGCACAAAGCAGGTAGGCAGGCTCCCTCTCTATAGGATGTGCACTCTAGTTTGCTGTATGTGAGCATGGCTATGAGCACAAAGTTAAGACTACATCAGATTTCCGTAAAAGAATTTCGAACAATCAGACTGATGGTACAAATAAATTTGAATATCTAATAGACAATTTAGTTTTACCCCCTTTTTTTTCTTTGAGCTTTTGCGTAAAATGAGGTACGAAGTCCATAATACATTGAAATCACAATGGTAAACTGCAACTTGAGTTAACAGATCTGAATAAAAAAACATCTATTATGAATGAATAAATCATGACTCCTTTGAATCATTATACATGAAAACTGATGTTTCTGATTAACTAGACCTTACTTAATTGAAAGGTACTCTCATTAGACATTGATATGAAAACAGCCAATATGTCCAATAACACATAATAATACACATTTTGAGTTATTACTAGTGAAACCTGTTCATCCAAGTTCAATACATTTGGGAAAAAAAGAGATAAAAATTCAAACATTATTGTTTTTTCATTTAGGGATGAGCAATGGAAACTTCTACCTGAAAATAAAAATTGAATTGAAATATGAAACATCTTTTTAGCAAATGAAGATTGATGTGTCAAATACACAAGTTACGATGTCAACCCTGATCTCAGCAGCAGCCTCCATGACCATCTATACTTTGAAAAACCTTCACACAATCTGATATGGGCAAAAAAAAAACAGGCCAGCAAGCCCTCTAACCTACACAACACATCAGGCTTATTTAAATTACCCAGGGACAGAGTCTAATTTAATCCTCCTAATGAATTTACTGATGTGAATGATATCCCTGAGTCTCCACTGCAGACATCAGGCTATGCAGAAATCTGCAATGTTCAATGAGATTAACATTAAGAGGTGCAAGAGTTCATCTAAATGCACACTGGAGCCTCACTATTGATGGAAAGAGTGCTATGATAATGAAATCTATATTGGTTTTAAATGTTTGTTATAATTGCAGTGTAGCAGGCTTTGGAGATACAGGTGTGCGACTGTGTTGCAGGCACAGGGCTCTTTGGATAAATGGGGGACGCCATGTCTGAGGCCCACTATCAATTTACAGCCTCATGCAAATGTGTGAGTTGAGCTCATCAGTATGAGATGTGTATGGGGGGGGCATGTCTGTCAATACAAGAGGGGTGTCTACAGAGGCAGGGATCTCCCTGACCCTCTGGTGAACTTTCAGGGAGACGGACAGGCCATATGAAATGGCAAAGGTCAGCATTCACATTGGGAGCAAACCATTCAAGTTTCTCATTAAACAGAAAAAGGAGACATCAAAAGTGGCTGTTTCCTGGCCAAATATAATAACAATATTTGCTGGGTTTCATCAGTTCTTATAGAGAAGCATTTGAGTGTAATATTACACTATTAACACTGCTCACACACCAGCACCATCATCACACCCCCCACCACACCCCCCAAGGACTGACAAGTACAAATACCCCTCTTGTTTTCCCTCAAGGAAATGTTTTCAGCCACATGTTCATTACCACGTATATATAGTAGAGTCACAGTCAACGCCACTGGAACCTAAATTGCATGTCAAAATATAAATATCTACTGTGTATAATAAAATAACAACTACAAAATTTAACTTGATTTCAATATTATTTTATCAAACAGAAAAATGAGAAAAATTTGCTAAAAGTTAATTACATTTACATTTTTCAGTTAATTTCGTAATGATTACATTTAAAAAAAAAGACAGTCCAGAAGAGCAACAATTTTTTACCATCAACACTAAAACTGAGCATGTGGTCTCAACTGTTAATAAACTACTAATTTCATATTTTCTCATCTTTGCCTCCTGACTTTTTAAAATATAAATCTAATTGCATGTCCATTAAATTGCCTCATATAACTATTCAAGAAGGTGTTTGTGATATTGGCTGCTTTTAGCACAGTGGGACACTTACCAAGGCATAAGTATACATGTATATGCATATTTGTATAGCTGTAGCTGATGAATTTGATTTGGACCACAAGCAGATTGAGGAATCTTACCTGGACTAAAAACAACTAAAATCATTGATTGTTAAAATTTTTAAATTAGCTGATACAAATTGCACAGGAATTGACATTTAAAACAAAAACATGAATCTGTCACCTGAAAACAAAGACACAAAGCATTTTCAGAGCACAACAAATACCTGTATTGGTGTTTGTCTGTGCGTCTGATAGTTTTGTCAATGTATGCCATGTTACAGTGCTAATTACTTTTCCAACAACCAGAAAATGCTGGTTTCAGCTGTTCCCTTTTCAGCTGTTTGAAAATGTGTTGCTTCACCCTTGTGCTCGGGACTGAGCAGTAAAAATAAGTGCATTGTGTCATTACTCCTGTTCTAGAGTCAGCAACAGCAGGGCTAGAAGAGAGAAAGGTTTTTCAGTTAAATTTTGTCAGCCATTCTGGCCCATCACTATGTTCCAGTGTGTTTTTTTATATTTACTAAACTTTGCTCATTTTCCCTGCAAATTGATAGCCAATTGCTTGCAAATGTTCAAGCTGAAATGGACAATGTTTCAGTGCCATTGTATAATTTGTTGAACAAATAGTCATGTTTCCAACCAAATTAGCTTTCATGAGACCATTTTACAGTGTTTGTGTATCTTAAAATAGATCTTTGATGTACAGCTGACTGTAAGAATCTTTTCATTTGGGGGCTTATTATATCACTGCCAGGTGGCCAATAAAAACAATTTAACGGTCACTCCTAGCTTGCAAGTTTGGTATGTTTTGAAGTTGTTGGTTTTTCTCTGTGTTTGGGGTCTATATCTCAGGCATACTCCTTGATATTATCATAAATGATTTCATTCTTTACATTATGACTATCATCATAATCACTGCCCAAGGAACTATTTTACTACATTTATTATATTGCATTTTAGAGTTACATCAATCCTCCAAGTACCCGCAGGTTAGGAACCATTGTTGAGATGTATTACTGCCATGAGCCACCAGGGGGAAAACATGGCCATAAAAAGCCCCAGTGAACCCTGCTGCCTTCAGCTCAGAGCAACACTCTGCCTCTTCTCTTCATTCCTGCCTCCTGTGCTTCACTATAGGCCTGTACACCCTGATCCTTTTCTTTAAGTGAACATGCCCAATTTTTTCAAATTTCTCAGACAGCATCTGGAGATGTCATCATTCTAATAGTGAACATCATTTCACTAGTGCTGTTATCATCATGGGCTGTGTTGTAAATGGAGATAAATGTGGAAAGCTCCCAAAACCTCAGAGATCCTTTGCTGCTGGAAGCTTCACCTCCTGGGCCTCCTCTCCTCTCCACTGACGGGTGAGGCTTACCACCTGACAAATGACCATGGGGTTTACACATGCTGATCAAGCAGGAAGATTTCTACTGTATCCACATATTGGGCTGGTCACATTGTATGAGAAAACAATGTCCACCTCAACCATTTTACATTCAAAGCTCAATGGCACATTTGTTATCAGAAAGGAAATTGCATACAATATCAACAATATAAAACAAATCTCAAGCAGAATATTCAGTGCCTTAAATTTGCAACAAAACTTTACACTTCACTGAACATGTTTCAACTAGCATCTTTCCACAAGTTCAGCAGTCTAGCATCAGTATTTGTGTACAGTTTTAGCAGTCACGAGAGTATACAGGAAATACAGCCACTGTTTTAAATTTGATTTTTTAAACAGTATATAAAGAATGATTGTGCATTGTTTGAGTTTAAATCATGGTATATATGAACAGTTAAGAGCTCTTTTGTTTGTGAATAAGAAATAATGTATTATACAGTCTGCATGCATACTGGCCAAACTACTGAACACATGGCATTATGAAGCTCTCCATACCAACTGTGGTCTACCTTGATGGATTTAGTCAACACAGACAACTGTCTGCAAGAAAAAAAATATTTATTGTATTAAAATGGTATTGAAATCCGATAATAGGTGCAGCTATTAGCTTATGTTAACCCAGCAGTGAACTCTGTGGTGAATCCAATGCAGTTATGATTTTTCCATTAATCAAGGTCTGGCACCTCCCTCACTGCCCTCACAGCCCTGCTGGGCAATCTAATTGTGCCAAAGCTTCATCAGTTTCCAGAGCAATCAATTCCTGCTGTCTCTGGGCATGGGCTTTGGCCTGCAGTGCAGCCCTTATTATCAGCTTTGTGTTACACATGCTTTTCAGTCGGGAGACCGCCACACTGGACAGTGGGGCTTGTACTGCACTCCATCATCACTTTTTTGCGGTATCTTGTTTGACAGGCCAGATCTGGACCAATATTTGAAAACCTACATGCGGGAAGAATATTACAGAACCCTGTAGGAAGGTCTTGAACTTTATACCCACTTTCTACAGAGACAATATTATTAGGAAATGGGAAAATATATAACTGTTGCAAATCAGAAAAACGTAAAGCATATCCAGAAAGTAAAATACCTCTAGGTTCACTGACTACATACTGACTATTTGGAGATCCAGACAGTGAGAATTATGGGTAACTCCTTTTGTGAAGATCGCCACACAAACATTCATTAGTGTTCTCAGACATGTGTAAGGTCATTGGCATTCACCAGACCATCCTTAGTCATGCCTATGCTCAGCTGGTCTTGTGCAAAGCTAATGCTATCTTGGGCAGCTCCAAATGTCCTCTGTGTGAGGAATTTGAAATTCTCTCATCAGGCCACAGATATTGCCAGCTTCCTGTTTATTTCGATCACTTATTCAGGAGAAACAGACTTATAGTCCTCTTGTTGTGCTTTAGCTTCATTTTTAGACTAAAGCTTTTCATGTATAATGCCTATTATTTTAGTGTTAGACCTGTGAAAATATCTAAATTCTATCTATAGTTTTTCAGCACTAAAACTGCTTGTCTGAATAAAGATTAAATAGAAAATACATTTTTATGATTCAGTGAGGGCAAACATAAGAAACCAGGGTCACACACGTAAACTAGAAAACTTTAGTGATTGTGCTTCCTGTATTGTTATGCAACTCCCTCTGATCTGAAAGGAAGCGCTTGATTGTAAACTGCCTCTTGAGACAACTAGGAGTGGACCCACATAGTTGGGCTAACTCCCAAGGCTGCAGAGAGGGGTGATGGAAATGTTGAAACAAAGAAACCTAGAAAAAGACAACACTTTTCAACTCTCTCACTCTCACATGCACTCTGATAACACAAACAGTACACAATCCTGGTGCAATATGTAGACATGTTATTTTACAGGCTGCAGCATTCTGGGGACTGAAGTTACACCAGATTGGAAAACGTAAGCATATGACTGCACAGGCCTGAAAGGCCATTGAAATGCATTGTGCAATGACATTCACTGAAGTCTTTTAAAATGTGGTGGATACATGATCCTGTGTCTCTTTAACAGGGGCAGCCTGCCCAGAATGAGGAATGTTGTTCTTATCTTTGACTCTCTGCCTGATTCGTTCCACTACTTGGCATGATATTTATGGTGAGGGTCATCCAGGCTGAAAGAAGCCTCACAGTGTAAGAGATCTTATCCTCCACCCCCACCCCCACACCCTCATCCCTCCCCCACCCCCTTTTTATGCTACCTACTAATCAATTTACAGTGGTTTGCAATAGAAACTGCAAAAAAACACAAGAAACAATCAGAGGTATTGAACCCAGGACATCTCTAAATTTCAAATTAAATATTTTATCATTTAAACAAAAGACTTATCGTCAATAACCATTACACAAACCTCTCACATCAGACTCTCTCCCTTCCCGTTCTCTAGAAACCTTTTGAAACAAAACATTTCTCTACACGTTTCTCTACACATATCCCCACTACTACAGGAAGCTCCAATACATCTCCATCTCCGCATGACACCAGTGGCACTACTCAAATTACACTACATTTATAGTGGTACAAGATTCATTCCAGCACTATCAACTGGGAAAGAAAATTAACTGATCTGTGACTTAACAAGATATGAATTCAATTCAAAATACTAATCGGTTGTGCTCCAGGGGAACACACATGCTCTCTCACAAGGATTACTGCATCTTCCTTTCTCTCTTAACTGGACATACACATGTGGGGAAATGAGCTGAAGAAAAACAATGCAGAAAAAAAACTGTAGAATGAAGAGATGGTTTAAAATTGTTAATCCTAAAAGAATCCCCTTCATGTGGCAGTGAGAGGCTAAGATGGGATTCTGTCATTCTGTTTAGTGTTTAAGTGAGACAGAGAGGGTTTACATGCAATTGTGCTGATCTATGATAACTGCTGACCTCTGCTCACTCATATGACTCCAAAGTCCTCTAGCTGGACAATGCTGCATTGTGGATTTTAGGCCTTTTGCAGAAATGTCTGGTAATTCCCCAGTGTCTGTTCATCAGTATATAGGTAGTTACATGACAACGTGCAATTTTAAATAAATTTTTTTATGTCTGTCTTTCGTATATTCAGGGATCTTTCCAAATGCTTTTTACTGTTCAATAAACCTATAAATAAACTGTTTTACATTTCTTGTAACAGTATTGTATGTATAAAGTACTATGCATGCTATATCAATTAATATCTGTAGAATCTGACCATTTGGGACATATCCTTTTAAGCCAATTTACTTTAAAAAAGTTCATCGTAAAGCTAAATTACACTTTGCTAATTGTAACTGTCTCCATCTTATGTTATTCATACATAGATGGAACATTACAAATGTGAATGTGAGAAAAGGATATTATTGTTTTTTCCAGTCTTATTCACAGCATACTGTATATATAAATTACATTTCTATACTATTCCTTTTCACTACCTTTCATTTGGTGAGAAGATTTTAATTCCAAAGTATGCGATATTGAGGACACCCATTGGTATGCAAATATTTTCCCATATGGATCTGAGGAAAAATCCTCAGAAATATGTCCTAATTTGTTTAATGTTATGTACAGCTATACTGGAAAACTGACAGCTTTGTTTTTGACTTGATGCAATCCTTATTAAATTGCACATTTCAGGTTTACTTGATGTACACTGATCACAGATGTGTGGATATTTTCAGACATTGTGTGCAGTTATGCTGAGATCCACCTCCCGCATGTAAGGCAGGGAAATGACTGAGGTGCTGCTGTTATCTCAGCCACAAACTGCACAAAATGTTTTTCCACCAAGAAATGGTAGGAAACGATCACTTACATATGTTTTAACAGTAGAGGTATTAAATACGTCCTAAATGAAATCTGAAGGCGCTACTTATCATGTCCAGACTAATATTCCTGCCATTATTTCTAAACACATTTACCCTGTAAACACTGATTATAAGGTCAACATTTTGATATTACCTTTTGCCAACAATTAGTTTCAAATAGCAGAAATATGAGGATGTCTTGATTCTGCCAAAAAGTCCTCGGAACACCAAGGCCTGTTTAGAGTTTAAAAGCCATAGTGTCTGTAATATTCAGCTTCCACTTTTTTCTCCTAATGCATGCCCCAGCTCCCTGTTGCTCAGGCAAAACTTGGTGAGAACCACTTAATTAAGATCTGTCTGAGTTCTCCACTTAATGACCTTTACAAATCCCTTTTAATGTGTGGGTTAAGTGCTTAAGAACAGCTCTCACATGGCAGGGCCTGGTGCTATGACAGAGGATTAATCTTCCTGACCATATGCAAGAAATCGTTTTCCATGTCTGACAGTGTTGACAATTCTCTTGGCATTTGACTCCTAACTTTATAAGGAGATCATTCTGATGTAGATGAAGTGTAATGTTATTAAAATAAATCTGAGAAATCAACATTGTGCATCATATGCAGAACTGTCAGACAGTCGATGTTGGCTTTATTTTCTTGAAGCCATTTCCTGCACGCAATAAAAAACATGATATATTTATGACTGCTTTTACCTATGCTTCTACAGCTGCCAAGAAAAAAAAACTTACAGGTCTCTGTGTGTATTTTATCATCTCATGTAAACAGCAACTGTAGTCAATATAGCCCTAGTTTGTGTGCAGTGCAAGTCTTGATGTGGTTTCCATTTAAGTAAGCTGATTTTATACTATTCAAATTCTTCCATCTAATCTGGTTCCAAGGCTGGAGCTTAGCATTAGCCTTTCGCTGTAGATGGGCATACTGTATGTCTTTCCGTTTTAATTGTGGGTATCAGCTGTCTGTACCGCTAAGAACAATTCTGTTTCTTTAGCTACTCAAGCTGCTTTATTCTTTGGTCGATATTAGACTTTAAAACAGGACTACAGAGCACCGTAGATTTTAAACCTGACAACTTAATATGATTTAATGACTTAACATGAGTACTATTATCAGCTAGCAAACGTTGTAGTCAGGCACCCATTCTTCCAGAGACCCAGACCTAATCTCATTGTCATCAGCTCTATTTGTCTCCTGATACTGGCCTGGATTCTGTAAATTCTCCTCTGTATTTCTAAATGAAATGCAGGCGTTACTTCAATGCTAACAAGCCTTTCTTCTTTTTTTCCTTTTGAATTTCATGACCACTGAATTTGCCAGTCTATGAAAAACTCCTGTATTCCTGAAAAAAAGTTCCTGCATTTTGTCTCCTAATTTTATGCTGATTGCAGTGTTTTTCTTGCTAATGTTCTTCTTTATTACAGGACTAATGATAGAAAACCAAGATGTAAGAATTTCAATATTTATTTTGTAATTGTAGCAATAGGTATGGAGGGCCAACAGTCAAGTGAGTGGGTGGGACTTATGTCAATATTTATTTCTGATACCATGTTAGGAGAACCAGACTGGTACAATGTATTACTGGTACCTGCAATCCTGATGCAGCAAAACCATCACCACCACTTCTATTTGCAATAGCCCATCATAGAGCCGCATCCTGCGCAAGGATGTTTGGAGGAAAATCATTAACTAAAGTTTCACTTCCTCTAAATAAAGAAAAGAAACAATAAAATATTTGGCCCTGCAATTCTGCATGTAATCCTTAAGGACATAAAACATGAATTTCACATACGGTTCTATAATCTGCTGACCCCAGACGAGAGTGATGCGGTGGGGGTGGCATTTGTTGTGCTTGATGGTAAGCACCATTTGGCTCCTTCCCACTTCACATACTCCCACTTGTTACACCATGCAGGAGGCAATGTGACATGTAGTTCTGAGCCAGTTAGAGCACCCCCACTGAAATGGGCTCTGGCACATTCCACAATGTAATAGGAAACATGCAATAGGAAATGTGTTTTTCTGAAAGTCTCAAAATTTGTGATGATGTTGGAATCCTATCAAGGGGTGCTAGCTTTATGTCTTATAACCTACTTATTTTATTGCAGGACTAGCAATGAATATATAAAATACATATACGATACATATACATATTTATAGGCCCGCAATAAAGCTCTCTCTGGTAATAGTCATAGCAGTGCCTGAGTATCCGAGGTCTGAGGATTGCTCAGTAACATTGATGACTTTGCAGATATTTGTATTTTTGTGGTGATGGATTGATGTTTCAAACTTAAAACAGATTAGCAAATGCATTTCCAGCATTTAGTGTTGGCATCTAAACACTATATATATGCACATTTAGGATATGTGATGAATTTCTATAAAAAAAAATCATTTAATCACACTTCAAAAGGTATTTTTGAATTGTGGAATAGTTCCTAGAAGGAATTGTTTATACCAGTTTTAGTGATCCTAGTGCTTCTCTAGAGAAAAACATGTACCTATGTACATAAAAAGGATAAATGCAACAACAAGCAATGTCTAGCCTCTTCTACACAATTACAACAGGATTACTGTCCCCTGTTGTCAAGAGATTCTTCCTTTTGGCACTTCTGGCTCCAAGGTTAATAGAGCTGCAAATATCAACAAATCATTTCCCTGCAGTGTCCATTAAAACTGTGCACTGCCAATACATTCCAGGGTTTCAGATGTGAGCAGGGAAAAAGTCCTTTGACAGGAACTGTTCACTGAAAACAATTTCAAAGATATATCAAGTGCTGGTATGGAGTGGCTTTGGTTCAAATGTGCATGTGAATGGCTACAATATCAGATTAGAATAATAGAAATTTAAGTTATAGTAAATTTTGCAGGAGAATCAATGTGTTGAACATTTGTCAGATTTTTACTCACATATGCTGTCAAAAAAGATGACAACAAACATTTTAATAAGAAATTTCAAATATTAGTGCTGTGTTTTACATATCAAATAGTAATTAAACAAACATCAAATGCCAAAAAAAGAAGATCAGACCAATAATCTTTGAAGTAAGGCTGTTGCTGGTGACTTTTGGAAGATATAAGCAATATCTTGAGGAAGGAGCCAAAACAGCCCACACAGTGGCAAACCGATTTTCCTCAGCCTGTAGCTGATCCCCATGCAAGCCATGCAATGACATCACATGTGCAAAAATCTGTCATACAAGCAAACACAAGCACTGGTGTGTCCTGCGCCGTTAAATCACTTGACACCAGGGGCCCAATCAGACATACACCAAGCATCTCTCCTCAGAAGAGCCTAGTAATTATGATTAATAAACGTTTTTTGAAAAATAAGGAGAGAAGAAGGGTGTTTGAGCTAAAGTAATACCGCTTCTGGAAGCCTAACCTCACCTCTGCTACTCATTGTGTGTGAAATACAATATATTTTCTCTGCTTTTGTGGCTGGGTCAATCATGCTCAGTTGGTCCCTGCAGTTAGGGACCTCAAAGGCTTTCCTGGCTATCATATTTCTAAACCTTAAATCTGGAGCCTGACTTCCATATATCTATGACCATTATCTATCAATTAATGTGTCTCCATCATAGGGGTCCATAGCCCTGCCAGCAGCCTGACCATGCTGTGAACTCTTGCATTCCTAAAAAAACATAGCCACCCCAGCTCTGTAATTTGTCATGTTGGGAGGCTGACAGTAAAAGGTCAGCTACTTCCACTGCTGCAAGCAAGAAAAAGATGAAAGTGGAAAGTGAACATTCAGACAATGAGTATTATTAAACTCTTTATTTGTCTAAGACTGTAAAGATACACACAACTTTCATCAACTCTATACCAACAATCCATCTGTCTACCTGTCTGTCTATCCAACAGTAGGAGCAACAAAGACATCATATGTGAACATCATATATCGTACAGTCATTTCATCTTTTGTTGACCACACAGATCTTTTTACCTTAATGTCAATTTTCCCTCTCTGCTGATTTCTAAATACCTAATAGAGAAGGTGATGTGTACAGTGTTACTGTATTTGTCTCATCTCCTTTTAGTTTTATGGTTTAGGTTTTAGTGTTTTGGGTTTTCTGTGTTATCTCAGTTTACCCTTTCTTTCCTGTCCCTGTTTTGCCAAGTTCAAAAAGAGCTCTAAAATGCATTGATTGCATTGGGGATAATACAGTGGAAAAGGGACCCTTATCTTCATTCATTCGATGTAAAAAGATGTGGACCTTTCAGGAATCCTGTTGCTGTTTTGGAAGCACTGCTATTCCCACCCATCTTCACCACTGCATGGTGGGATTTGGCTCTGTCAAATGAAACACCTCTTAGCTCACTTCCTGACATTTATGTGACAGCTGAGAAGATTGAGCAATTGGTAATTTAGACATTAGCACACTGGAATCAATTTATTTCTGACTGGTTTTGATTTCTGGCTGGGTGGAGGGGGAAACAGAAGCTTGTGTATTGTTGGCAAATGGTTGAATTCCTGTCAGTAGGCCCCCCTTCCAGCCCTTCACCCTGGCATGATTTAACTCGGTTCCTGACTTCCTGCTATTATTCAGCTTCCGAGTCACAACACAGCCAGAGCCTGGTGCCTTGACACTGCAGGGTCAACATTAACGATTCCTGTGGCTCATCTTTGCTTCATGAACAATTAACCCATTGCATTTGCACACACTGAGCTGTAACTTACTGAAATAACATTGCCAGGCGAACAAACAGGCTGCTCATACCCTGGAGGTTTAAAAAAGGCAGAGGTTTCAAAACACAATGTGGCATTACCTCAGTGTATCGCTTGACTGTGGGCCTTGGAAAAAGATATGTATGCACTTGGGAAAAACACAATGTGGAGTCTCTTGTCACCTAATTCAAAACACACAGCTGAGCGTAGATGGCAGTTCTTTAATAGAAGTTCAGTATTTTAGAATCAAGGGAAAACATTCAGAACATTGACAAATTAGTGACTGTGATATATAAATGTTTGGGCCCCTTTGACAGCACATTCACTACAACAATGCAATCCCAACAGCTATCTTTTGTTGGCTGCATTGATATGATTGATTTCTCAATCAGAATTACACATCATTGCTTATTGGTGTTTCTTTGTTGAATTCCTTGGGTAATGACAGCAGGAGTACCCTTGTATACCACTTTGATGATGGAGAAATAAAACACCACATCATAATCATAGAATGGTCCTTTGTGAGTAATAGAGAATATAGTGTACCCTGAGTCCTAACAGGCTTTTGGAAATATTGTTGATATGTGGGAACATTTCTTTTTGGTATAATAACTGAGTGACCAAAATCTATAAAACAAGATTGACTATAATTTGACAAATGAGTTAACTGAAAATCATATACTGTATATTAAAAGTATGAAATAGATATTTGCTGACACTGATCTGTATGGCACAATAATGAAAGCTGTCTTTCTCCCAGACTAACCCACAAATACACCAATTTCCCCAAATCCCCCTGACCTGCTCTAGACATCCTTTGAATTCAAGGCCATTATTAGTAAAGGCCAATGGGATCTGTGTTTATGCTAGGGAAAATGGCTGTTGTAAAGCATTGCTCTTAACTGGCCAAATGTTATAGAATGGCTCTCCCCACTGCAAAGGACGGCCTCACAGCATTGGACTTAAACCATGCCACAATGTCAAAGCAAAGCAGGCTTTTCCAGCTAAGTTGACCTTCACATGAATTATTCCCGGTTATAATTTGTCCTTCTTAAGTGTTCTTGCACTCTTTCTGCAGTTGGGAATTTATAAATTCATAAGGTTAAGGGACCACGCTGTGGCACACTTAAAGATGAAATAATACCAGTGCCATTAACAATTCCACTCTGAAAAGGCAGCATCTAATTAAAGCTGCTGAGCTGCACACCTCAAGAGTCATATTCCCATGTTGCACCAGACAAGTGCTCCTCTTTCTGACCAGTTCATAACCAAAGCAACGGTTTCACATTGCTTATGAATGGAGCTCCCATTAGTCTCCATTATACACACACTACACAGTTAACCTACATGGCCTGTTTCCATCAGTAAATATATAGTCTCAAGCCCATCTTCACCTTTGAAAAGGGAAGTTGCATTGGGTGAGAATGGTATCGTATTTTATATTAACTATGCAGTGTACGTCAACGATTGATTAGGCATGCATTTCTGTCTCTATCTAATGCTTCACCAATAAAAGATAAAACAGCTGATCATTGTTTTCAGTAAATCACAACCCTGGAAACTGACTGGGCTTACCTCACCTCATAGTATCATTCTGATCTGTTACTCTCTGATCTCTAACCTGTGCCTGTGATGGTGTTCCACAGGGGCCTCTAACCTGTGCCTGTGATGGTGTTCCACAGAGGCCTCTAACCTGTGCCTGCGATGGTGTTCCACAGGGGCCTCTAACCTGTGCCTGCACTGGTGTTCCACAGGGGCCTCTAACCTGTGCCTGCGATGGTGTTCCATAGGGGCCTCTAACCTGTGCCTGTGATGGTGTTCCACAGGGGCCTCTAACCTGTGCCTGCGATGGTGTTCCATAGGGGCCTCTAACCTGTGCCTGTGATGGTGTTCCACAGGGCCTCTAACCTGTGCCTGCGATGGTGTTCCATAGGGGCCTCTAACCTGTGCCTGTGATGGTGTTCCACAGGGGCCTCTAACCTGTGCCTGCACTGGTGTTCCACAGAGGCCTCTAACCTGTGCCTGCGATGGTGTTCCACAGAGGCCTCTAACCTGTGCCTGCGATGGTGTTCCACAGGGGCCTCTAACCTGTGCCTGCGATGGTGTTCCACAGGGGCCTCTAACCTGTGCCTGTGATGGTGTTCCACAGGGGCCTCTAACCTGTGCCTGCGATGGTGTTCCACAGGGGCCCCTAACCTGTGCCTGTGATGGTGTTCCACAGGGGCCTCTAACCTGTGCCTGTGATGGTGTTCCTCAGGGGCCTCTAACCTGTGCCTGCGATGGTGTTCCATAGGGGCCTCTAACCTGTGCCTGTGATGGTGTTCCACAGGGGCCTCTAACCTGTGCCTGTGTGTCCCACAGGGGCCTCTAACCTGTGCCTGTGATGGTGTTCCATAGGGGCCTCTAACCTGTGCCTGTGATGGTGTTCCACAGGGGCCTCTAACCTGTGCCTGCGATGGTGTTCCATAGGGGCCTCTAACCTGTGCCTGTGATGGTGTTCCACAGGGGCCTCTAACCTGTGCCTTTGCTGGTGTCTGCTTGTGTCACATGCATGCTTATCAAACAAAGACAGAACAGTCTATATTTTCTAAACTGCATCTAACATTTTGAATGAGCAGCCAGCAGAGCAGAAATGGGACACATCTATTTATCCACACTGTGATATTCTTTCAGAATCATGCATGTACCGAGAGGTGTTCTCTTGAGTCTCCATTAATTGCCTGCCCATCCATCTACTGAAGATGTAGGTATGTCTGGGAAAATTGTAGCTGGTATGAGATTTCTCACCTGGTGCAATTCACTTTTCATCTCACCTCAATATTTCAATCAAAGCCTGCCACTCTGCCTGGACAAGTCTTCTGAAGAAATAGCTGGAAAGAAAGCCCCTGCCATATTACAAACTATTCCTTGCTGAAGACTGGAAAGTAAAATTAAACTCCTCTTAGTTTAATATTTTCCAGAGCAAATATTATGCTTCCACAATTTGGCAGGGGTGTGGTTGCAATAAAACATATTATCTGTTGCATTGGTCCATTATACCTAAGGGAGACTTAACACATGTAACTGAAACATAACTGAATATCCTAAATGTGATTAATGTAAAGAAGCAGAAAAAAATTGCCCACATTTGGTAGCAGGAAGGGTGACAATCTCAAGCTTCACCCCAAACTTTGGGGATCCTAGACTGCAGTGCCACTGTGGGCAATATGACATTGAGTGCAGATGGAGGACATTGTTCCACAAGAGACCTCACAGTGCAGCCAGACCAGAAGGACCATAGTCATGTGCAGTGTGCAGGACGTTCAGCCATCCCATGGGCATTGCAGGCAGGAGAAGATCACAGCATTATGCCATTTTTGAGTACAGAACAAATAACACATATCATCAAATATGCAGAACCTCTGAGTTCTCTTTATTAAAGGGAAAGGTGGTAGGTGACCACAATTTGTAATAAAACCATATGTTAGCTGTTATGAAAATGAAATGTGTATCACGATGATCCATCTTCATTAAGTTATTTCCCTCTCGCTTACCTAACTGGGAATATGTTTCAGGAGGTCAGAAGCTATTTTTTTCTGTTTCATGCTACCGTGTTTTTTACTATGGTATGCATTTAAATATAGCCCAGAGTCCCTGTGCAATGCAGCACAGACTAGGGGTGTGGCCTCATGCTGATTTGCTTCTGCTCAAGGATACACTGGGAGATTTTCCTTTCTGACCCCACTGAGCAGCACACTGAAGTCTGGCAAATGCAAATTGGCATGTTTAAGAGAACACTTATAGTAATTAGTGTTGTTTATTCAGATACCATGATGCATACAACTGGATAGCTGGAGGAATTACAGTCAGAGCCTGCATGTGAACAAAAAATGTTTACATATGACAGGGAGATGCAGTTCACAGTAGTAATAATATTTAATACCAATCTGAATGATGAAAACAACTGTCTTGGCCATTGCAATGAAGTCAAATAATTATGTCACTAGATTATTAAATGATTTATGCATTTATGGATTGGTAGAGTCTTTGCAATTTAAAAATCCTTATATAAAATACATGGCTGTCAGTTTAACAGACAATCAGGCTAAATGCTTTTTTCCCAGTGCCAATATTTGTTTAAATAGCTGGTCTGTAATCAGTCTTCAGTCCGTCAGTGAGGTTTACTTTCTCAGTGGGCTTCATGTCGCCTGAGCTGCAGGTATTTTCAGCAGCTGATTACCCTCAGACTGCAGGGCAGCTCCACCCCACCTTGAGCCAGCAGGTATGCTACTGAGAGCAGAGAGCAATATGCAACACAACAGAAACATGCAAAGGATAATCACCTCAGCAGGTATTGCCATATGGCACTTCCTGAGTTTTAATCAGGCTGCTTTATATGCATCTTGAAGTATGGAACCATTGAAAGGTTCCATACTACAATGAGAAAATGTGCAAATTCAATAATACATAAAAGACAGACTATTTATTGATTCTAAGACTTAACTCCCTTGCTGGTTATCATGAACAATGCTCAAGGGGAAGATTGTTTTATTCTTTCGTTAATGAAAAGAGCAGTTCATACTGCCGGATTGTAAGGTATGCATTAACAATGGTGCCCTTAGGCACTGCACCACCACAGCTTCTGAATTACTGGCCATCACTACTGCTTTAATGCACTGATACTGATATGTCATGTTAGATTGTTCTGATATTACAGATAAATATGGCTTTAAAAATATGTATGTTTTATGTCTAGGTCAGACTTTAAAATTTGTGTAATAGCAAAATGTAAATATACTGTGTTGTCATAAATTGCAGTCTGACATAAACTGTGACTGTGTCTTTAATTGCGGCCATGTCTATTTCAACACCCCTCTTTATGTTTTGTTAAAATAGATTTTAAAAAACATTACATCCATGTTGAATGGAAAAGCACATTGTGAACATAAGCACTGTGTACAAAATATGAAAAACTCAGTTTTGTCTGCAGGACGGAGTGCTGCATGTTTTTTTCTTAGGCATGGCCTCTAACCATGCTATATTTTAATATATCCTTATTTATAAGAGACCTTTGGTCTATGAAACGTGTGCTGCTGGGAACAATGTTACAGGGCAGAATTCATTTTCTTTCAAATAGATACACCCCTAGATTAAATGATGCACCTAAATGAGTCATATTAGCTGCATTATTATATGAACAGTGTGCTGTGCTTCAGAAGCCAGGAGATATTGTTGGTAAATGCCTGCAGATGTTTCCCAGTTTCCCAGTCTCACTGTGGATTCGACACCCCTATAAATGGCAACAAATATGTTGAAAACCATTTTACTGTAGCACAAATTTATATTATAACATGGGTCGCTAAGCACCAAAAATGTGTTTCATTCTTAACCAAGTCACATGCAGTGTCTATGTTAAAGACAATTTTTAGGGATATGTTCACAGATTTTATATCATATCAGTCATAATCCACATGGAAGTAAATGCAGAGTCTAGAAAAAATATGGCAATTTTAAAATACTCTGCTTTGCAAACACACTGCCTTATGCCTGATATAATAGCTGTTACATCATCTTAAAATAGGTGCCATTTTAAACATCCCTGAAAAACTGAAAAAACCTTGTTAAACTTGATATGCCTCACAAAGCTGGTCAAACAAATTATGGTTCCCTCAAATGAGGTAGGTTCATGGTTAGTGATAATCTTACTTAGTCTTTTACCATTGAAATACACTTGTTTAAAATTAATATAACCCATATTATTGAAGCTGTGTATGCATAACAAAATGTTAAGGTATATAAGATACTGATATCTGATTGGTGAAAATATAGCAAAGGGAAAGATACTTTTTTCCGATTTGCGCCAAAGGCAGTTTTCCCACTCTACTCCAGCTAGATTACATCCATTACATCAGCATGCAGTCTGACTGTCCAAGGGTATTCCTAAAACTAGACAAATGTTATATAAAAATACAAAAAGGAAATGTGCCAGGAGTACATTTTTTCAACTTCAGGATAGCTTACTGGTGATTTTTGGGGATGAGATGGAGCCGATAGCATTGTGGTCAGGGTACAGTGTCAGGAGTATCAAAGAGTTGGACAGCCAGCTGTTGGTGATGGTGAATGTGAACACTCTTCAATTATAACCAAAAGAATCCTTTAAAGGAATCCAGGGAAAAAATAACTGGGAGAGTTAGGCAACTGTCATGGTTTGGTCCTAGGTCTGAACAAACGTTAATTTTTGTATTGTAACTTTTTTTTCCATTTATGTTCATTCAGCAGCCTGTGGATAAAGAGGGGGTCTACATTGAAACTGAAACCCTACATTGTTTGGTTTGTGAGACAAAATATATTTTTAATGCAATAGTAACACAATTCCCCTCTGCATGACTTCTAGCCTGCTTAATGAAGCTATTTAAGTGTTCTACTAATTCATAGTAAACAGTCAATGTGTGGCAAGCATTTTACCCTTGACATTCCATTTAGGCAGAATTACTGTGTTGCTTTTGCATATAATTATTATCCGTAAAACCTGACCAGCTGTGTTACTGTTTGCATTGCTTTTGTCTAAAAACAATCAAAGCAATTTTATTGCCCTAAAAGTATGTTTTACATAAATAACAATAAGCTAATGTAACTAAATTACTCATAACATAATGTATATTTGCTGTGCACTGTGTGTCACTAGAGACTGTGCAGTAGATATTATCATGGTGTTGACTGTTAGTCCTGAAAACCCAGAGCAACAGAGAGGCTTTTCAGAAGACGTAAAACAGCAGTGGCACCATTCATATCCTCCACTGACATGCTGTTGATGGTTATTACAAGGACGGTGCCCTGCATGTGTCAAACAATTTGCAAATAATTGATGTCATCTTTTCCACTGTTATTTCCGCAGAGGCCTTTAACAGTGTTGCCAATATTAAACCTCATGCACAGCAACAGCAGAAAGGAGTGAGACAGAGGGAGAGAGAGAAAAAAAGGAAAGAAAAACATGGTGTTAAAGTGCAGAGCTCAGCCTTTTACTGACCGAGGATGCACAGCCATCTGTGAGGAGACAAACGGTCGTATGGCTGTCATTTGTCCAACATCTTACGTTATGTGAAGGCTTTTCACTTGCCATGCCAACCTGCATGGCAGATGATGTATGTGTTTCTTGAGTCCTGTGATTACTAGCATGGAGCTGCAAAGAAATGCTCTTCACCTCATCAGTTCCACAGGCTGAGCGCCAAGGCATGTGAGGGATTCGCCACAAGATGGCTTCTGACACGCAGCACAACCAAGGCGTGCCCATGTGAATATTATACACTAGATCCAAGCTCTGCTGCTGGCTCTTTCCAGACCTGCGTCAATTTGGGCGGACGAAGGAAATTAAAATTTTAATAGAGTGCCTAGCTACAGTAATTAAAATGAATTATTATATTTTTCCTATGTTTAAACAGCGGGGGTGGGGGGGGGGTTGAGTTGCTGGTTCTTAAATATTATTTTTATGTTAAACAACAATACAACTGATATTCAAGTACTCTTGGAGAGCTTGTATTAATAAGGTGCTAAGTCTGATTCTCCCAAGAATACACAAATGGAGTAAAAGAGATACTGGAAATCGAAACAATCACACATTACATTTGGAACCAGGAAATGTTACTGGATATGAACATGTTTTTTGTGTGGGGGTGCATGCCCGCTGTGTGCATAAGCATGTGTGTGTTTGATTGTGTGGTTGTATGAGTGAGGAACTTGTATACATAGACTTTTATACCTAGTTGAGAGGTAGTGGCCACCATGACTTTTGTTTTGGATAAATGTATCTTATGATGTCAAATGTGTATGTGCAGATGCATGCATACACAAATGTTGAAAGGTTATTATTCATTTCCTTTTCTGTATATTTTTTGTTTCATGAAAATGTTAAAAAGGAATGTTACTCCAACATTACTAGTGTGTATCAACAGTGCATCAATACAGAGACTGAGGGAAAATAGATACATTTTTCACCTTGACCAGGAGAAATAATCCTATCATAATTATTGGTAAATAATTAGAAAATAATAAAGTAAATAATAAGTAAACAATAACATAAAGGTAGCTTTCCTACCCCACACTGTACATTGGTGACATTAGGGTCTGCTGAGAGAGACATGCTTTTACTTTAAGAAAGAAGCAGGTGTGTCTTTGCATCCAGGTAACAGAAGACATTCCTGTCCTGGCCTCTTTTGTCATACTCATAAATTTATGCTAATATGAGCCAGAATAATTTGACAGTGACATGAGATAAACTTGCAGAGTCCAGTTATGTGATTTGTGAACAAACCAATGTTCCGTTACTTCTTTTTTGAAACTGCAACTGTGGAGGTAATAATTCAAACCAGCTCATCAACTGACCTATAACATAATACTGTATTTACGCTGTTGGCTTAGTGTAAATGAGGAAACACTATTCTCAATGATACAACAAAATAAAAACCTCTGGCACCCTGAGCTCTGTAGCCCTCTTTGGACAAATTTGACTAAATAATAAGCAACATTCTCTGTTCTACAGGGATTCATAAATCAGAGAAATGACCATAAACAGTGTTTATCTGCTTCACTTAATGTGGTACCTCTGGCCCACTGCCCCACTGGTGCAAAAATTATTATCTTCCAGCAGGTGATATATAATAGCCTGGGTCCTGATTAATACAGCACAACCAAGAAAGAAAAGGGGAAGGAAAAAACAGGACAACAAGAACAGAGCAAAGACTTCCTGGAGAACAAGTGGGTGATGATTGTTGTATGGATCACGGGAGTCTTACTCTGCATGAAATACAATAAGGGAAAGGATCACACAGCGCCTGCTCAAAAGCCCTCCACTGAGGCCTCATTAGGCACATCTCTCTCACGCTGTTCACTTTCCCCTTAGAGTCTCATTCTGGACAGATGGCTTAAGAAAGGCAAACCCCTGTATCGAGTTCCTGACTTAAGTCCTGGGACAGAGAGATGTATTTGTAAAAAACCATATTCACTGCCTTTCTTTTGTGCCTTTGGACTTATACCTTTTCATGCCATTTTATATTATATGTACTTTTGGTATCCTTGATTGAATATGTTTAAGTTTCATTACCTGCAGTGCTAGCAAACAATTATGTTGCTACACTGTGCCAACATGAGATTTTGTGTCTGGTAAAGTGCATAAATGATTCAGTCAGATGACTAGCTTCTCTCAACTCTTGCATGCCACCCAACAATTGCTTATTTTAAATCTTATCACAGGCAGGTGAAAACATATTGATTTGCCTCTCCTATTGAACTATCCCAATAGTGTGTGGCTGACTTTCACAAGAAATGAGACAATTATAAAAAAGGGTAACTTCCATTACTCAGTCCAGTCCAATATGAGGTCACCAGTATGCCTCATTACAAGTGACCTGAGGTTCAACTGACCACCAACCCAGACACCGATGGCCAAGGGAAGGCAGTTGATTCAGTTAATCTCCTAATGACTTCCATGACTGTGGAAAAATATTGTTCTTCTCTAATTGAGCTGTGTCTCAATCGCTCAAAGTGCCCAGAGCAGTCTAGCAGTTAAAAGACCTTCATTGATGAAACAGAAGCTGACCTGGACACTGGGGTCAGTTAGTGTCAAGCTACATGTGAACAGGCTAGCCCCAAACGATGAGCCCTAAACTGTTCAAATTAAGTCTTAAATACTCCAACACAGATAGAGGGATCAAGGATCCTCCATATCCTGCAGCAATTGATCTCAGTCAGAAGGCTGAACAAGACCAGCATAGAGATAGTTAATCAGGTGTTTTTATTTTGAGAATGAAGATCAGTGTCATCCTCACAAATATCACTTTCTTTACTTTCTTACTGTGGAGTGAAAATTGTAGATTTTGCTCAAAAGACACTGAAACGGTCTGTAAACTATATCAGAGAGAGTACATTATTATTATTATTATTATTATTAATAATAATAATAATAATAACAATACTACTACTACTACTACTACCACTAATAATAATAATAATAATAATAACAATAATAATAATAATGGGATATGTTTCAACATTTTAATTTTTGTTGGCACTTTTCATTAAAATTTTCATACAGACAAAACAAGCACACAACGGAAAGACACTATGTAACAGCTGCGAAATTCACTACTTGAGCAGAATCAAAGCTGAATCCTATCTTAGAGGCTGGAAGGACTGGGGAATGTGGGAGAGCTTGGGGCTGACTGCAGGCTCAGATTGGTGAGGGGCCTTTGGAAACACGCGATGAAGAGCCTGCCAGACTCCCTCCCTCATGCTCTTCAAAGTAGGTGTGCTCTATCCGCCTGCAGAAGGACAGCAGATTGCTGTAGCTCTTGATCTTATCACTCAGCTCGTCGCTAGTCAGCTGGGTGGTGAGGATGGTGAACAGATGACCAAACACCAAGGCATCCAATTCAGTTGGTCTGGAAGAAGGGAAGATAACAGGCTTGACTTCCCCACTGCAGTTCATCCCTGAACTAAGCACACCTGATTAAGGAAGGGTTGTTTGCTTACCCACTGTGCAGGTCATTTAAAGTTAACTAAGTTGTGCATTCATCACATAGTGTGGTGACTGCGCTGGTGGCAATGTTTAAAACAACACTAAAGCAAACCATGCACAGCCTCCACTAAAAGCAATTTGTATTACTGAATGCTCTGTTCACTCAAAAAAAAAACAGATAACAGTGATATTAATATATGAATAAATTCCCTCTTGAATCAGAAACGAGAAATGTGCTTGCATGCAGTCCAGCTGTAAAGCAAAGAGAGCAGGGTATCAACAACAGATCAATTCGGTGACTACACCTCTCATGAAAGGCAGAAAAAGAACAAAGTGTTTTCCTCCCTGAAGCTTCTGTGGCAAACAAAGTTCTCTTTTAAAAGGGATGGAATTCAAACTGGAAACTGACCCTCAAGGCGTTTCCACCTGCCAAGATGAGCGATACTGCTGAAATGCAAATTACAAAGAGGCCCAGAGACTTCCATTGCTTTTGTGGTGGGAGTCTTGTCAGAAGAAGCCAAAACAAAGGACAGTCTACACATGCCCCTGTCTCACCTGCACTACAGATCTCTTAGGTCATCCGGTGACATTTTGTGACCCAGCTCTGCCTGGTGATTGTCCCTCTTGTCTCAACAAAACCAGCTTTTTTGCATTAATGACCCTACACGCCTCACATAGAAAATGAAAACAAATGTCTGGGAGTGTAAAAACATGTAACCATGTCTTATCAAATAGGTAGGATTTCGGACAAAAAGACTGAGTGATATGTTACATCTACAAATGGGTCAAAAACGAAAGCATTTTCTGTAATAACATTTATGAAGTCAGTGGTGATTAGAATAATGTATTTAGAAAACATGTGAATGTATTTATAGAAATATGTATCATAGATCAGAGTTTTTTCCATCTGCTAAGTGTTTCAATTCACATTTACAGTTGGAACAGTTACTGCAAGGTCATACAGTAATTTGAACACCTTAGGAAACTGAGTTTTCAAGGTTTGCACAAGCCATCAGAAATGTAGCATCAATTGCAGGAAGTAGTGTGTGACAGCTACACCTGATGAATAGTCACTGCTTATTTATAAACAAGAAGTGAAGCATTCAAAATGTCATTTATATGTATCTGAAAAGCATTCGGCAAAAGTTCCTTCAAAGGCATATTAAAATATTTGCAAAAGAAAAGAAAATGAACTAATTATAAATTCAATCACTTCAGATGGCAAAGATCAATTTAAACCTTGCACCATTTGGGTATGATTAGTTTGGCCTCCTGGAGGAACAGCATCACTATCTGAAACCTACTGTTTATTGAAGAAGTAGGGTTGTGTCCCCAGTCTCTGTGAGAGAGCTTGACAACACTGGCTAACATCTTCATAAACCTGGGAACAAGAACAGACAAACAGTACTTCATTACATGGGAGTATTGGCGTTTCGCTGTGCCCAATTCTGAAACCCATGATTGGAAGAGACACAGAATTTTCTAGGAAAGGCCAAACCTTGGAGTATCCTTAAGGCATGATAAAGCTGAAACTTGCAGACAGACGACAACTGTAACATACCTGCTCCAGAGTTTTGTCTGCCCAGCCAACGGCACTCATCTTGCGCCTGACCTCCCACTGCTTCTGATAGGCTAAGATGTGGTTCAAAGGCCAGGAGTAAGGGCTGCTGTACCTTGGCCTTGAAATCTACAAATGAAAAGGGCCCTGGATAATGCTATATACTGTAGACTGTTACATGCTTGCACACTATATGCAATTTCTGTGTAGTACGACAACATTGAAAGTTCTGACCAAGCTAACAACTTTTTCAGTCAGGATATTGTAGAACTGCATCATTCTAAAATGGTCTTTCCTTTGTAAAGATTATGGATATTGTCCTTGCAATTATGATATAACAGGCTTGTATAAAGTCTCAGATGTATACAATAACAATTCAGAACTTGTATTTTACAACCATAACCGTTGCAGCCACTAAAACACAGAGTGATTTTCAGAATTTAATTTTAAAATATTTATTAAACATTATTTTTAATGAACATCAATAAACTTCATTTATTAAAATTAATCGATGATGGCGATGTCTGCCTATTATGTTCATCAAACATGTTTATAAAGATTTAATAGCTGACATGCTTAAAATAAAGAAAAGATGATATTCCTATAACAAACACACCCACAGTAATAAAATACACAATAATAATGGCAGAAAGGAAAAGTGGTAGGTGATGATGATCTATGCACAAGGGAAGTAAATGAACATAGCACGCCCAATGCAAAACCATGCAACATTTATGAGCCCAGAGCTATACGTTTAAGGAGAGCCCCTTTTCGGTAAAGCCTAATTAAGACAAATGCTGGGAAATTTCTCACCTCCGCAGCTGTGTTCTCATCACACCACTGGATGTACAACTGCAGAGGGGAAAAAGAGGGACTGAGCATACATACACACGTATACGTGCACACACACACACACACACACACACAGACACGCACGCACACACTGAACAGAACTGAGTGTTTGGCACAGACACACACTGGAAAAAAAACCTGTGGGTTTTTATGCACATAGAACATAGCTGTGTGTGCACACACTGCACATACCAGGGTGTGTACACATAGATACACAGATACTACATAGAACTGAGCGGGCACACTCACGGTCACAGTCTGGAGCTCCGGGATATATATTTCTTATCATTACAGTCATTTACACACTGGTTACATGCTGTTCTCTAAGTAAATTACATCTGTTTTTAGACACTAACATCAAGACATAGCCAATAATTTCAGCTGGAACTCAGTAGCTCTCCATTTCTCAGATGAGGGCTCCCTCAAATGAAGTGATACTACATGCAGGAAAAGCAATTTAACAGTTCCTGTTTCTGTCAAGATCAAATAAAGTGAATCAATTCTTGGCAACAGAAAAGCCATAAAGACTTGTCAAGCACTCCTGTCTTCTGACATCTGGAGCCAGCGTTACCTCAGCTGTCAGCAGCATGTTATTCACCAGCTCCATGTATGCCTTCATCTCAGCCCTCTGGACTTCATCCAAGCCATCGCTGAGGGAGTGACCCTACAGCGAGGGGGAGACAGGCATGTGCAGCACAAGTTCCATTACTGCAGCTTCAATTCAGGCTGCAGATATGTAGGTGGTGACCTTATTGTAAGACAGCATTTAATCATTCTACAATCTAATCAATAATAGGGAATGGGTGGGCACTCATGCTGAAGTTTACTCTGTTATTTCATGGTTCTACTCCAGTTTGATGAAAGTAACACACAGAAGTAAAACAGTATGAAAAACATTTATATTTTTTTCTACAGCAGAATGTCGATTGCATCTAATTTTATGCCGGCTATGCCCACAGAGTGAGTGTGAGGCTTTAAACGACATACTTTACAAGAAATACTGAGCCTTGTACTTGACAGATACAATATGTACCTGTTTGCTTTCTTAGGAAAATATAAACGCAATGGCTGTGGAGTTACAATACATTCTTTTGGATAAGTTAGCAAATGGATGGAAGTCCCACTGGGTCAGAAGTGTGATGGTGTAAGATGTAGGTTCTGTGGCAAGATCACACAAGCACATGGTTACTTACCTTAGCCTTGGTGAACTGCACTATTGGTCCAAGTTCTGACACAACCTGATTTCCAACATGTATGAAAGGAACCTTACCTAGACAGAAACAGAGAGAGAGAGAAAAAAAAGCATGAAAGAGAAAGGGAGAGAGAGACAGGAAAGGGAGAGGCAGACAGTGACCAAGGGAAGCGGTAGCTTAACTTGCTTATAAAGCTGTGCAGCTAGAGGTGGAAGATTGCGCATAAAAGAAATCTATTGTGGTCACTCAGCCTTAGAGCACACAGAAATTAAATTGTGTCAAAGGACTTTTTATATACTGCCACAGAGTCTGAGACAGAACAACCATAGGGCCTCTGCGACAGACAGGAAGCACAGCAGGCTTTTTGTTTGTGCCAAGAAACTTTAGTTTTACAGCCTTCTCTGAGGAAAAAGCTATAATGCCAAAATGTACATTAAAAAAATCTTTCCACAAAATAAATTTTAAAAAATTCACTATCCACATTATGCAGAGTGAAAAGGTCCCCCAAGGAAGCAGCCCTTTGCAGAGTATTTGCGCTATTTACACAGTGATTAAGCTCTCTCATTGTAAAGTAGTTATAAAGTGCACCCTGCCGTTGCCTTCAGTCTGTAAGTCTAAATCTCCTCACCTTCTCCATTAAGACACATCTTGCCTGTTGCTCTAGAGCCTGAGATTGCCCCAGTCAATCAGTTAACTAAATCTCTAAAGCCACAAATCTATTTTCTGCAGAGCTGAAATTAATAACATTCTTTCAAGGCCTGTGAAAGATAGCCTATTACGTGTGAGGGCTGGAAAACAGGAGACAGCAACATGCCCATATTTTCTAAGAGGAAATTAAATCGACTTCTAATTTGATCCTGAATGTAGCATTATGAAATTGCTATTTCCAAATTGTGGACATTTGGCCAAAGCTATTTATGTACCAGCAGTCACATTAAATTACTAAAAACCCATACAGGACCTCACGTGTGTACATAGAAAGAGCACTTATGAAAAAGGGAAAGAAAAAGGTGCATCTGATGCGATGAATATGGTTTGCACTTTGTTTCTTGTCAGTATGTGGAAGACAATTTGCACATAGACATCTGTATTTGACAGCCATGAAATTCAGGATATAGCCATAAGAAGTTTTGTGAAATCGATCCAAATCGATATAGCATGCAGGCAAAAGTCATACAAAAATGGATGGGGAAGCAGTGTGGTTTTATACATGTGAGCTGCATTGGGCACAGGAAGCACAGTGCAGATCTTAATATGTGGACACTGCTGATCAGCCTCGTTCACCAAGAGTTCACTTCAACAGCAGGTTCTGTCATGGGCCTTTTGAACAGATCTATTCTGCCCTATCTGTCTAGCAACCTCAGGGTAATGGATGAGGTGCATGTTTTAGAAAAGGCCTAATCTGGATTCATACCATGAAGTGAATTACAAAAAAATGCAGGTTTCTTTAAATTAACCTCTGTCAGGGTTTGTCTGGTGGTCCTTAGCAACTGAGTATTCATGCAATATAGAATGGTCTATCTTACAAAAAGAGGCCTAAATTATGAAACACTGCCACTGCAATGAAAACATGTTGTCATTTACTGTTTTTTATTCTAAGCCTGAAATGGTTTGGCTTGCTAGTGTGTACTATAAAACACCACATATTCAATTTCCTCACTGCCTGCATACATCAATTATTCACAAGATGATAATCTTAGTCAGGCGTGGAAAAACCTCTCCCTCTCCACTCCACACCTATGCAGCTGAATTAAACAGAGACATAGCAATTCAGAAAATATCAAAGTGACAGAATTTCTTTATTTGGTGGGAGAATAACAGAGGCTTCACAACAAACACAGGAAGAAAAAAAGAGCCATAAACACAGATGCCTAAGTCAAACCATGGAGCTCTGAGGCAAGAACACAACCATAAAAAACTCTCCTTCACTATGGCTATCATAGTAGAATACAACGTACAGTCAATTTATAGTATGTTTGGTGATATCTAACAGGAGACAGTATTTATAGAATATAAATTTATACATTGAAAATGAATTCAAATTACAAATTATATCAATTTCAAAGGCTAAATGGAGTTTAGGCAGGTTAAAATTCCCACTTACCAATGGATACACAGCACAGTAAACATTATATAAATGGTAGTAATGTTTGTGGACGCTGCTCAGGAAATCCAGTTGGGTAAAATGAGCCTTTGTGAAATAATATTACTCAGACCCACATTAAATCAATTGCAAACTACAATTTTCATGTAATTCACCCAATAACCCAAGGCTTAATGGATGTGTTGGGTAGCTACACTGTCACACCTCACTACCCCATTCTTGACAGGGCTGAGCTTGTAACAAATCACCCCCAACCAACAGAATATTCTAAAGCTGTTCACATGCCTCCAGAACAACAAAAAACCCTCACAGCACCAGACGCTGCATTTAAATATTAATCAGGTTTACACATTAGTATGGCCTTGTTGGCAAATAAAGACTAACAACACTGATATGAGCACAGTGAACACACTGTGGTGTCGGTTACCTTGCCTGTAACCCTAGAAAGGCCTACATGAGTCTCTCTCAGCAGCAGCTAGTGGGGGTTTTAATGGTGGCGGGCTGGAGTTGTGATACCGTCATGCCTGTGGGGAGAACAGAAGACTCACCAGATGGGGACATGTACTCAGCATTGGCCCGACCAGAAACTTGGATGGGCAGATTGCACATACGTAAATATGCCTGGAGAGTAGGGAACAGATGAGTAGAGCACATTAGATTAGTAAAATTATATCTGCTCAGCATACCCAATTCTAGGAAATGAGAAATATGCATCACTGATTTTCTGTCCACCTGTGTAAAAATATGAGGATGGAATTGTATAATAGCTGGTGCAACATGATGCAGTAAATACAGTTAGGAGAAATGTATGTGCAGGTAATTGTGACTCAAAAAGGGAGCTTTCATGTTTCAGAAGAATCAGTCTGTGCAGTTTGATATGTTTGTTCAACACTGATGAGGCTTTCAATGATGAACGCACATCAAAACGATGAGGTGGTAAGCTTTTAAAAAACCAAAAGCAAACATGGTAATAATTTCAGAAAAGCCACATTACATGATGTTTAACTTTTTGGAAAAAAAAGTTATATATTATTTTTTACAGAAGCAAAAGAACAACCTACATGGCACCTAAGGAAACCAAATGTGTCCAGATGGGTAGGGGTTGTGGGGGAGGGCACATTTAAAACTGTTCCTGTTCCAGTTCCAGTTCGGTTTTCTGCTATTTATCACTATTTTCTTTGGCAAGCACAATGTTCCCAGAAGAATTATAGGACTGTACTGCAGAAGACAAACAATTTACTGGCACTTTGGCTCACTGAACAGCTATTCATTTCAAGCCCCTCATTCAGCCTGAACAAACATGTTTGTCAAGGCACTTGCCCAATATATTCAGAAATAGCTGCATAAAAAGGGTTAATGTGAAAATAGCCATTCTCCACCAGTATACAGATTAACTACTTGCTTTGGGCACTTTAAATAAATGTTAATTCATAAAACATTTCCTTTAAACTCCAAGACAAGTGACCTCTAAAAAGTAAATTTAATAAAATCCAGCCGATTTAAAAAGCCACACTTCTGTTCCCTTATTATATTCCTTTTATTTCCTTTTCAAACAGAGAGAAGTGAAGCCTAATGTTGGCAAGCCTCCCCACAGTAATTCCCTCCACAACTAGAGTGTAAATTAAGTGCTGGTCTGCGCTCTTTGCCTGGGGAGGACTGTGGGTCTGCAAGATACACAGGCCACATTACTCTGCCTCGGTACAGGGGAGCCGCCTGCTTGACAGCCTGAAGCCCTCCGTGGACACAGTGAGGACAGGGCCCGCTTCCACACAACCACCTCTGTATTCTCAGGGCAATTACATTATTCAAAGATAAATGCATTGTCAATTTTGTGTCTCCAAGCACTAGATATGTGCTCTGCTTTGCTCCTCTAGCAGCCAAAGGTTGCCTCTTCTCTGCTGGTCAGGAGACAAGAGAAAAATGGAATAAAATGTCTTCCTGTAACAAATATAATAATTTAACCCTGCTTCTGATCAGTGCACATGCAGTGTACACTGCAATATGGACATAAACTTGTTTTATGTAGGTGTAGAAATGACTTGAAATTTTGCCTTATTATTATTATCATTACTATACAAAAATAACATATAAAGATACTGTGTACCTATATTCATTTCATTGGGTAAGAAGGCCTATTGTTTGCAATATACAGAAGTGTTCGCCCATCTAATACGATTAGTAGTAAATCCTTATTGCTACCAAAAGCGTAGCAGCTGTTCTACCTTAAGAGCAATGGCTGCTGGTCTACATAGCTAACAATACGGAAGGAGGTCTTCATGGTTGCAAAGGCCTTGCAATAAATACATTCCCTAAGTCAATGAGCCAAAGGGAGGATAAGTCAAAAATACAATAAAGAAATGCAATAAAAACAAGATTTGCATGTATCTAAGGGTATCCAGCATTAGTTGCCTCACAGTCACTGTGCAGGCTGGTATGTCATTTGGTCTTGGCCTCATTCCTCTGGCCAGGAGTCCTGCAGGACCTTAGTATTTTCCAGTAAGTGAAGGTACTGGGCAGCAGGGCGTTCTCTACCTCAGTCATAATCAGGAATGCTGCGCATAATCAGGTGTTTGTGTGCTGTACACAGCCCTCCTTTTGCAATACATATGCATCTCTGCTACTGGACCAGAGAGATAAAAGAAACAACAGATTGACACTGAACTGTCAATAATTGATGGAGCATGTAGAACATGTATATACAAACAAATGCTCGAGATTTAATGACAACCTTAGAAGTTCTACCCTTTATAGATACTGATATGTATTCAATTTGCTGTAACAGGACCGACAAGGTTCACGCATGGTAAATATACAGATTTCTTGAAACAAGTAACGTCTTCACCTTCACACGGGTCCAAGTTTCCATTGTTATACTGCTGAGACCCTTGCCAGCATCTGACTTACTCAGTTGCACATATTAAAAGATATCCACTCTATGAACAAGACCATAGACTTTAAAAAACAAAAGTACTGGATAATGCTGTTTGCACTATAATCCATTTTTCAAATGTAATGATTAGATGTTTTACTGAAATAATGTGTCAGAGATTACAAATGAAAAATGCACTGGATCATTCTTTATTCCACAGACAGATTAAATTCCAAACCCCTTTACTGTAATAGGCACACTTGTAGCGTAACATAAATTAGAACCCTAATCATATTAGGTAGGTACTATTTTAAACAAAATAACAGATTCCTCAAAATCCATAGGTGTAATTTATAGCAAAGCCATGTTCATTTTCCAGAACAATCAATTTCACCATGTAGCATAGGACTAATTTAATGTTGTAACGCAATTCTTCCTGGGAGTGCTGAAAGCCAGACATAGCTGTCATCACAGAGGATCTTGAAGATGAATGAATATGCAATTTATTCAGTCATAATTTCATATTGAAAATGCTATAAAGGGTGTCCGTGCAGGTATCAGCAAAGATGGAAGGGATTCTTAATATATCTTGGTCCAAAATATTATAGACAAGGCAGAGGTTGTTTATTACTCTGTTGCTGGATAATCAGTACATTGTCTTTAGGTAAGAAAAGAGGAGGTGAAAGCTGGTTTTGTTTTGTATTATTTAGGCATAATTTAGTTGCTACAAATGTATTTCTTATACAAACTTGCGGGAAGCTGTAATATTACATGCTAATCCAGTAACAAAGGGGTAATCAATTGTTTTTTTTTTTTATTATTTGGAAAAAGCTTGCCTCTCATGGTTGTTGAATGTGGAAGGAAATTGTCTTATCTCCTTCAATGTTTCATCAGTTTTCTGATATTTTTTCTATAAATAAAATACTACAATTAAGTTATCAAGAGTATGTTCTTACCAGATGTTCAAAACAATCTGTAATCAATGCATAAAATGAGCAACTATGTAGACCCTTTTTTAAATTTAAAAGCAATGCTTTCTTTATTTTGGCTGTGGAAGGGTGCGAGGTCCTCTCCCTAAAAAGACCATATAAACATGCATTGCTTGTGGATAGCTACTGGAGTTACATATTTTCAAAGCTAGAGCAACATACTTTTAAAAAAGAAAAGAAAGATGTTTTTCTTTTACTGTATTAAAGCCCTACATGTTCTTACCTGGACAGCAAGTGAGGAGGCACAATCTGACAGAAGGATCTGGCCATCTGCAAAATAATTTAATACCATTCCCTGAGATATGCTATGACAATGTAACAGGATGACTTGTGATCATTAGTTATGGGGGGCTAACTTCACACCATAGACCTATGCTTCAGTGGTAACTTAGGAAGACCTGCATTTGTGCCTACTGCCAGCACATTTCTACCAATACTAAATGGTGACTGTTTTGTATAAAACCCTTTATACATGTATGCTGTAAACCTTGCCTCAGGCTGACACTGGAAAGAAAGAGAAGTCTGCTATAGTAAAAAATGTATGGTTAGAGATCTGAAGTTGGTAACTATTAGTCTTCATTACTTTACAGTCTTCTGACAACTGTAACATGCTACTGAGCCCCAAATGGGGGCTAAAATGTGATCTTATGATATATGAAAAGCTGCTAACGTCTGCCCGAATCTTCCCACTCAGTTGTAATGGCATCTTTTTTTTTTTTTTAAAGAAAGAGCTGTGCATTACTACAGAGCCTCGCAAATTTGCTGCTTCAGCTGTTGGCACAGTAAATCTACCTGGCTTCCCTGCTACTTCATCATCTCATTCTGCCAAACTGCATCCAGAGCAGGTCAATAACAGAGCAGAGAGGATCATAAAGCTACTTCCACATGGAATGACAAAAAACTGTTATCTTTGGAAATGTCGCTCATTAATAATCTCCCCTTAAAAATTAGAAAGAACTGTAAATATATAAGACAAAAATTTAACATTTAGAGGAGCTATTCAGTACATGCTCCTGCCATGTTTTGTAGAAAAATATACATATGACACAACATGATATTTGTGCTGGGCATCACATGCCCACGCTGTTAATTGCAGAATGAATGACTTACCCTTCAGAGGTTGATACAGCGTTGCAGTTTCTGGCCACGGCTCTGCAGCTTCAGGAGACAAATGGCATACATAACTAAAGGTCACTTTGGTTGGTTTGTCAGTTGTAAAAATCTCACCATGACCTTGGAGCATATGTGTCCAGATCACTGCTGCTCACTGCGCTGTTCAACATAGTGCGTAAAACATGAACGAGTTTTCTTTATGATGCATATTCATGAGGAACCCAAGGACAAAGGCACTATGGTCAGCTAAAATATAATTATGTTACATTTAAAAAATGTATGTGCCGGCTACGGGGAAAGGCTACAACAACTACAGCTACAAATGAAGTCATTCACATAATAATTTCAACTGAATAGTTATGTTATTTGCAAAATACACATGGCATGCAAAAATGCAACAAACATAATTCACCTAAGATGTTAAACTCTAATCCACCTAACCACGTTCTAGTACCAAACTAGAGTCTAGTTCCAAAGTAAGTGTAATTCAAAGCCACCATATGCAAACATGCAACTTTCCACAGCTTAGACTGGCATCTCTTCACAATAAACAAAGTAACAAACAAAACTAAACAAAGCTAAATAAAGGCAATGTTCACAGTGTTAAAACAATGTAATTTTAATATGGACAAAACAGCTATAGAAGGCTGATTGCTGTTCGACTTAAAGACGATCGGCAAAACCAGAGGGTTGTGCTGTCCTTGCTAAGTGTACACCTCAGGTGGCAAAAAAGGCTGCAAGGGCAAGTTAGTAAAAGTTAATAGAACAGTTAGATAGCTACGTAACATTGTGACATTTGATAGTAAACCATCTTGCCACTACTTCAACTTGAAAGGTTACAAGACGAAAAATGCATGTCATAACAATTCCCGTTACAATACATATGGAGTCGCAAACAAAAACCTTAGTTTTACATTACTGCTGCGATTTCAATACATATTTTCCGGAATGCTTCAACTTATTAGCTAGCTAGCTAGCTACACTAGCATCTGAAGATTGGGTACAGCTATGGTTACATCGAACGTTGTTCAAATGACAAGTATTTGAATTGTTAGGTTAGCTAGCTACCTGCTATGTGGGAAACGAATGCCTCTGCAGCAAGGGACATGGCGACAGACGACAAAAATCAATTTAGCACTGATTTGCAGAACACAAGCTAGGAACGTTTCTTTCCAGCAAATGCACCTGCACCGCTTACACACAAGGTTAACTGGACCGTAGACTGTCGAAGTCGTTTTCTCTTCGCATTTAAATCGCACTTCCCTCTGATTTGTTTAGAAATCCAGTGTGACACATGTAAGCCAATAACAGATAACACGTTGTCTGCGAAGAGGAAAGCAATTCACCGTTGTTGAAAGACCTCCTGCAAATATGCACATGGTGGCAGGCTCCCGTTTAACGTTATGTGTTTCACATTATCACTTCCGGGTAGCGGTTTGATTTCTTTATGACGTAGCTTTCATCGCACATTTAATGCGGACTGATAAGTTTGAGTTAGAGTCGCAGAGGGTAAAGTAACCGTCAGCAAAATGTTCAGTTGTAGCAGCATGTCCACTGTTTCTGAAGTAAAATTCTCATTGCTTGCCTACCGAGCTAATTAGCTAATCAGATGGTGGTTAGCAGCAATTAAATCTTCATATGTGCACGGATATATTATGCATTTTTGCCACCAGTTTTTATTATGGCCACCTTTTACATACACAGGGATTGTTATTCTTTCTGGACTGAGTATTTAAGCCTCTTACAACATTGGCGTTTTGATAAATGTTAATCGATCCAATTACCTTAGCCTAATTCAGTTAAGAGAAAATAAGCTACCTGTATTATGAATGGACATAATGCTATAAATTGATCAAATGTGCTTTGAAGGGGAAGTGCTAATTGTTTTCAACTCCTATTGTTAAATACGCTACCATATTTGCTAGATATTCAGTTTAAACTAGCAAATAAAAACACATTGGATGATGTTGAAGATATTATCCATAAAATCAACCAAAATTACTGTGCTGTGTTAACATCTAGGAATGGCTAACCTTGGTCCTGGAGAACCACATAGGGTGCTGTCAGTCATTGTTACTCAACATTTAGTTCAAATGAAAGCAGTTTTTGTCAGATGTTCACATGGAATAGAATAGGGCTTAGGATCACAAATCAAGGTAGCTCACTGTTTGAGAATGGATGCTCATATTGTGTCAACCAGGACGGCAGCAATTTACTGGGTCTCCAGAGTTCTTCATCAGTGCAATAGGCCTAGGTCCCTCCCCACCTGTAATGGTTGTTCCATTATTTTCCATTTCCACTGGGATTCTTCTTTGGCCCAGCACAGACTGCGTAGTGTCTCTCCTCCAATTATTTACCTCTCTTCACATGTATATAACTCTCCACTGGATCCACAAGCTTATTGCTCTCTGGAAGCTACCCTTTTCATTATACAAGACGCAGAAAATGGCCCGTCGCCACCTTTTCTAAAATTGTAAGTTTGCTAGGGTCTGACGTCACTGGTCCCTTGCCAGTCTTATGACATCATACATCACACATAACAAGACATCTGAAGCTGACTGTGATTAAGGCAAGCGAGATTGTTGTATCTCTTGACTATTAGAGATGTGAACTTCCCTCTTATGTATTTAAACACCAAATTTGCAATGCTTGTGGTGCTATCAGAAAAGATAAGAGGGACCATGGCTGAGGGCACAAAGACTCCTTTGCACCTCTTAGTGCAGCATTTCAGTACCTTATATTTTAACCTAAGGACAGTGGTACAATGAATTGGGTTTGGCTCTTGCATGAAGTTGTATGCATGGTGACTTTTGATATATGTGTGATTTATCTATCTATCTATCTATCTATCTATCTATCTATATATATATATATATATATATATATATATATATATATATATATATATATATATATATATATATATATATTAAGGTCAATCACATTAAGGTTGACACATTATATATATTGGACATTTATTTCTTAAGTGATGGTGCCAAATGAGAAAACCTTCATGCTTTGAACAGTACTGAAATATTGTCTCTGTGTCAAAGAGAGCAAGCTCAAACTTAATACAGCACCTCAAAGTTAATACTGCTAGTTTATTTCTTAAAAGTTAATGTCTGTTTTTGAACAGAGGAGCAGTGCAGTTTAAATTTAAAGATGCTCATCTCCAGCAATATTAGACAATAACAGACAATACAATATTAAACCTTTCCAGATGATACAGATTTTATTCATGTAGTATTCATTTCAATATTTCGGCATTTCCATGGATTTCACCTCTATTACTTTGGATAATTCCATTGACAGTTGTTTGACAAAGAACGTTTGTGTTTTACAGTTATATGAAACATATTTAATACACTGGGGCCCTATGGAAAGACAGTCTTAGTGCATCTTAATTTGTGTTTAAACAGTGGACTGAAAATTGACATTACTAGCATAATTATTTTTAATGAGGAAAAAATGCACCCTTCTCCTAATTTTGATCTAAATCAAAATTTAGGCTTGTCTGTTGCATCTAAACCTACCTTTTTGACTTCCAGGAAATCAGTGGACAATGTTTCAAATTGATCCAATCACTATCATACAAGATGAGTTAATATATAATTAATATGTAATTAATTATTATGTATGTGAGTCATTTCTGTCTATCTTTTTAATTCTATGTACTTACAGCGGTGTAGTATACTGTATTGTTTAGGGAGTTTGGTTTATAGTCCCATGGTTGCAGGTTCATTTCCCAGGAAGGCTGCAGTCAGCAAGGTACTGTGAAAAGTAGAACAGGAACCCAGTGTCATAAGCCAGTCTTGGAGTCCTGCAGTGCACAATGTTTAAGTGATTAAGTCACTAATTGGCTAAAGAGATAACACACTTTCTAAGTTTCTAAGGTCTAAATTGGTTATTGATTTCATAGGTCTGAATTGGTTGCTTAAACTGAAAACAAAAACATACAATGTGGCCCTCCAGAACCAGGCTAAGCTGTCTCTCGATGTGTGCCTCATACCTTATGTACCTTTTGTACCCCAGGGACAGCTGGCACCCTGATGCATGTGCTGTGGGAATGCCCTGAGCTGCACAGATGTTGAACTCAGGTAATTAATGTGATTTATTTTTTTATTAGCAAGTACCACCCTCTGCATTCTTATTTTTCTCATTTTAATGATGTTTCTAAATATATGCTTACTATGTATGTGTGTAAAAATGGCTAATGTTGCTGGTTTTGTTTCTACCTAAAGCACAGATTCAAGACCTGCACTTCTTTGATGAGTGTGGGGTTAAGCCTGATTAATGTCCTTTAACATATTAAATGTTCCACTCACCTAAAATTAATATATATGGTTAAATCAGACTTTAATGAAATATATGGAGGGCCCATTGAACATGCTCATAAGTACATTAGGAAGTAGGCTGTTATGCTGCAGCCTTTAGTCTAAGGCTAAGATACATGACTGGACCTTTGAGGTGTGTGGTTCAAGCCCCCGTATTGCCCCAGTCTAGCAAGCACACCACTGCTGTTGGGCCCCTGAGCATGGCTTTGGTTAGCTTTATGAACTTACCTTACAGGTGGCTTTTCAACCCACCTGTAAGGTAATGTAGAGCAGAACCCCATTAATGCAAAATTCAGTTACCTGGATATCCAAACAGGTATAGACCTGAAACTATTATTCTGGTTATATCTTATTCATTTAAAACACTCTTGCAAGCATTAAATTGGAAGCCTTACTCATATTATTCAGACAAAAAAACTTGTATAGTCAAAATAATAATCTTACTTACAAAATAATAAACTTAAAAATAATAAACTCCAAAAAGCCATGGGCTTATTGCTAAAGAACAATATTTGAGAAAATTAACAAGATGGAAAAGATTTACTTTACCTGAATATGATTACAGAGCTCAGTTTTCTGAGTCAAATGATTGGCTTGCCAACTAGGGTGCAAAACAGATGCAACTAAATAGAAAATGGTGATAAAATGAAATTCAATAATTTCTGTCATAATCTGCATGTGTAGGAGAAAAGTGGCATTTTCTGCAGCATGATTACCAAAGATATACACTATCTCTGCAGACTGCAACAAAACACGTTTTTTAACTTGGACTGCAGCTTCCCCTTTAACAGATCCACGCTTAGCTCATACACTCATTTTTCTAACCAGCACTTTTCTTCATATAGATTTTGGTTTCTATGGAATTTACAAACATTACAAATCTCCTTTTGTCATTATTCTGTATATGCCAGTTATGCTTCATTACATTTAATTTTTGTGAGTAAAAGACAACTCCTGGTTCCAAGGCATTTAGATTTCTGGGGTGTTTATTAAATAGCTACCATTCATTTTAATAACTATGACTTTAGGATTTGGGGAATGAGTTACCCTATATGTGTAAACGTAAACGAAGGACATATTTAAGCATGCAATTGTGCAAATATGTTAATGTCTTTAGAGACATCATGTATACATATGCATACTATTGGTGAGAAAAAAACTTCAAACATGAGATGTGTAACTCCTTTATGAAGTAGGGAAAGTTATATATTCAACATCTTAAAGGATTACACAGTTTTTTCATTGTGTATTAATGCTGCACTACACCTTTTATGTGATTTAAAAACTATGAATTCCATCAATGTTAATGAATAATCTAGTCCATCCGTCCCCTTTGTGAAATGAGTCCAGAGGTAGATGAATCTGCTCTCTCTGAAAAACAAGTCATATAGGCCATATCAAGACCTTTTTCTGTGCTATTTTTCTCAGATTTCATTGAGCTGCAAGCTCTGTATAAGTTCTTTACTTTCAGACCACTAAATGTATATGCTAAAATTAAATTCATCCAGATACATTCACTGTTTAAGCAGAAAATGGGTTTGATTGGACATTCACTTGCACAGTCAATCCTTTGACCTGAAAACAAACAGCAACTTACAAATGTATTTACTAATAAGGATAGTTAATGATGATACATTACCAGATAGCACACAATCTATTCACATAAAATAATCTGTTTCATATGTGCAGGGTTATCTCTATATGCAATACTCACTCATTCCTCATGCCTGGCAGATATTTTGAGGTGAAGTAAGGTGTTGATAAAGTCAAGTATCTGCAAAAAGCTGTTCTGATGAGTTTCATGGAGCACCTGATGTTATCCACCAAATGCTCGAATGACAATCCAGTGATTGGACAAAGTTTAGAACTAAACTGACAAAGTTTGGAGCTGTTCTTTGGTTGCAGATCAGATCTGAACAGGTCCCCATGACCATGGCACCAGATGTGCACAGAAAAGGTGCAATCAGTGATTGAACTATAAATAACAGAATGCTAACAGCCACAATCTTTTAATGGCCACTAACCTCCAAACTGTATCTCATCTTAGTATTTGTACTTTAGTGAAATACTTAATCTTTGAGTGTATATTTTGCAGTTTGCACAAAGAAAAGAGATGTTGTAAGCCAAACGTATTATGTTTTCCAAGGATTCACGGCAACTGCAAAGCAAAATTCCTTACAGCCAATTTTTAAAAACATTTTTAATTATCAAGTATAACATCACTAGAGAAAATCAGTTTACTGTTTTTCATTTATGTAATGCCTGTTATGAATGTCAATATTACCAGTCCAATTTTATCTTGGTTGTTTTTAATGGACTTTGATGTACTATCTTACGAAAATAGCTTGACAACAAATGTTGGTCTTGTAAAACAGACAAGGTCGCAAAACTACTGGACGTGATCACTCTTTCATCAGATGTATTTTGTCTTAACATAAAATTAGTTTGAATTTTATTATATATGTAAAAAATAGCCAACATCCTCTCATTTCCTGCATTTTTTCTGCCTCATACACCATAACTCCCTGCAGTGTTGATCCAATTCAAATGATTATCAAAGCAGTGTAGACAAGCGAGGAACAAACGTAACATTTCATACGACAGAAATAATACGTTGGCCCATACTGTACTGTATGAACAGGCCCATGCTATACATTTCAAGTTATATTGATTTAGATTTGTGAAGCTCTGCAGTGAAATTCGATTATCACTAATGAAAATATATCGCTATTTAATGTATTAAAGAACCACAACCTGAAGCTGTAGTTTTCATGTTTTTATTTTGTATGTACCTGAATCCCTCATTGGCAAAGATTATTTGAAATTCTGAATATTGCCTCTTGCCTGCAACTGCTAAATTCCAGCTTTAAGTGAGGCAGGTTTCATACAAAAAGCAAACGATCTGTGTTAGTAGGGTATCAAGATGTGGGCGTTGAAGAAACTGTTGCATTTTGCTGGTTCCTAAACTGAGAAGTTTCCAAAGTGACAGTCTACCAACAAATGTGCATATTGTTTGTTGCTGATTGTCTTTTATTATCTACACAGCAGGTTACTGAAAAGAACGATAACCGATATATAAGATATTTCTCATATATTTCTCATATAGCCTATCAGTTTTTTTTTAAGATGATACACGTGGTTAACGTTTTCGCTTTGGCGTCTGCCAAATTCAGTTCCAGTTGTTTTAGGCCTATTTAAAATATTTGGAAGAGTTAATTGGTGAACAACGTTTTGATAGTTAAATACATAAATAACACATATATAAATAAATAAGCTATATATAGGACACAATCTTAGCATAATTGAATATGTCCTTCATTCCAGATAGATTGTATTACTTTTGGCAGAGGGGAAATCTCAAGTTATTTCGCAAATATCGAATTTATCACTAGAAAATCGACTTGTTTTCCAGGGCATGGGTTGAAGGTTATGAATGTTGTCTACTCTTTTGGTGCATGCATTGTGAAGATGAAAAAATACTTCCGCAATCGTCACCTGAAAATAATTGTGGCTACATTTAACTTTGTTGGTACGATTTATTTAATTGTAGGTCCAGCAAAGGTGTTTGCTTGAATGGTTGAAATATCTGTTATGGAAATACGCCTCATCCGCAAAGGGAATGTAATGCCGTCAATCTTGTCCCACACGTTGCACGTTACTAGGAACAATAAAATCCAAGAATCACAGAACCAGTTGCGGTTTAATTAATGAACAATGTAAGAAAATCTGAATGTGGCAGTGGGTGGAAAAGACGTGGTGGATGTTCATTTATTGGTCTCATAATTTTTGTCGCACATATCCCGCAATGCCCACAATGACAGCGGGTTTCCTATGTATTTGTCGAAGTTTTGCCCCTCATTTCGAGATCGGTGTCCACAGTTCAAAATGGCATCGCTTTGTTCACAAGGAGGAGGATTCAGCGTCGAATCTGTAAGTGACCGGGGTTTGATTGATGAGCTTGAGAAGGCCTTACCAAGCGAAAGTAGGGGATGCAGAGTATTCCTTTAAGGACTACCCACTGTTGATTAAGCCGAAGAAGTCTCCATGTAGACATATTTAGAGAGTTACATGGATTTATAAATATGCGCTGTTTCTTTATTCAAATGTTTCTTTCGTCTGTATTACCAATGAGACTAAATGAGGACAAAGTTAGTTGGCCTATCAAATTGTTTTTGGACAAATCTCGGAAAACAAAAGTCTACAAATATGAAGCAAGCCTTTGCAAAATCCAAGAATCAATTTATATCTGAATTTTATTGTGTTGGCTGTTACAAACAATAAATAAACAACATAAATACATATTTCCACTTTGTTACTGAAGTCACAATTCAGAGGAATCATATCACAACATATTTGCATAGTAAACGAGGAAAAACTAATGGATGGGCGTACTGCTTTGTCACAATGATACCAAGTGTCGGGCAACAGACTGATTTCTTCAATTCGGTAGAATTTCAGGCAGTGTACAATTTTATGCAAGCAACGCAGCCTAAAGCCTTTTTTGAAATAAGCATGTGGAAGTCTAACTACTTGGTCATTGTTTTGTGCCAATCTGCACATTCAGACCCAAACGGTGATTGTTCACTATCTTCGGTAACCCACATAAGGTCTGCATTGAACAAGTCATATGTTTGATTTAATTAGTTGAACTTCAAATTTGTCATGTGTAATATAAATACAGCACATTTTTGAGACATGAAGAAAAGCACGCAGAAAGAAAAATAATCACATTCAAGCTGTTCCATGTGGTATCTGTTGATGTAAGCACATTTAAAAATGTCTAACTAAAATTTACATTTTATTTTTGATACTTCCGTCAACATATCCATGGATTGTTTAGTTGAGGAACTAATGAATTACATTCGAAAATAACATGCTGCACAACAAAAATATATGCCCCAAAACATGTTAAAGTATGCTCTATTAAATTGTTTTAATTAATCAAATAAAAGGCCTATAACTGTAAACTATTGTATAACGTCACATTTTACGTAAGCTTTGTAATTTGTCGGATTAATCCATAAAAAACTACAAACATCCGCCACTTTTACAAATGTTTCTGAGTATGTTTTAGCCCAAAAGGGAGAAATAACACCAAAGGGCTGACTGCAGTCTGGCTGCGTTACATAATTTCTACAGGTGTCCACATAAATAAATGCTTTTAGGTCTTCGATAAATAAAACATACAAAATAGGTGTTTTCATATACCAGCATTCAAACAGATATCTGAAGTACAATACTGAGATAAAATCATTGGTTCTTCAGACAGAGACCAAAGCCAGACCAATGAAATAAAACAAAAAAGAAGGAACTGTTTTTCTCCCTTTCATTTAGAATTTATGTGCAAAACCGTCCCTATAGTGGTGAGTCGGAAGTACTAACACGTCTTCAAAACTTACCTTCAAGTACAATGTAATCACATTTTCGGTCCTTATCTTAGCCATTGCACAGAAAATTAAAAAGCTGATATAATCCTTTTATGAACCTTCGTTATACAGAAAAGCAAACAATTGCTATTTGAAAAAAAAGATACAACAATAAGGAGGAACAGTAATACCAATATATAATGATACTGGCTAGTACATATGACTCTTGGAACGCTTGAGACTTGAGGTAATAAAAAAGCGAGAACATCGCTTCTGTTCGACGACGGAATCCACTACAAGTGCGTCAGTTTTGGCGCTTCCTGGACCCTTCCCTGAGATGTGTGGTGAGAAGTGAGGTCTGTGTATGTGGGATGAGGGTCACAGGGTCCATGATGGTGGTTGCCCGGGATCTGCGCTGCACAGCTGTAGTCCACGCTGGCCGATGAGGGATGAGGGAGGTGGCCGAGGTTGAACATGGGGCCTGAGGCTGGCATGGAATCAACGAAATTCCCTCCAACATAAATGGGGCTGCCTTGCAAATTAGCGTTGGCAAAGCCACCGTTGCTTTGCATGCCGTGGTGCTCATACTCGGTGCCCGGATACCTTTTCTGTTGCGATATGCAGCCTCCTATTGGTGCAGTGTACGCAGCCAAGCCGTACATGTTTTGTTGTGGCTTTGCGAATGATGGAGGCGAGGGCGCATCGTAAGTGAGATTGTTTACGTTCGGGAGCTGCCCAGAATAACTTATGTGATTCGAACCACAAGATGGACTCCTGTCTGGGGAAAGGCCAATGGGAGAGTGCATTATCCCTTTAGCTTTTTGATCTTTTTTGTACTTCATTCTCCTGTTTTGAAACCAGATCTTTATTTGGCGTTCTGTGAGATTCAACAAATTTGCCATCTCCACTCTGCGGGGACGACACAAATATCGATTGAAATGAAACTCCTTTTCAAGCTCGACTAGTTGGGCGCTGGTGTAGGCTGTTCGGACCCTCTTAGAAGCCGGTCCTGGTGGGCTTTTCTCGTCACACGTTTCACCTGAAATGAGAAGTAGGACAGACCATAAAGGGGGCGATATAACTACTATATATGGCTGGAATTACTTTGTTAGTGCAGTCACCGTTCTAGTAACTACACACCTCAATTTTATTGAACGTTGTCGAATTTTATTATACTTCAGTAAGCCTTGGTGGGAAGAAATTAGATACAGGCAAGCAATACATGAGTAGAAAATGCATGACATGTTGTATATACATAACATTTGCGAGCTTGCCACTTCTAAGACACTAAGAAAATGTAGGATAACAAAATACACACTCAAAGGGATTGTGCGACAACATTATTGAACAGACAAATAAAGTGTTTGTATTGAAGTGGAATTTAGAAATTCGCCATGCCGTGTTTGCTTTGTTTCCGCGTGCTTGGTATGTCCAGCTAAATTATCCTGTGTAGGCCTAACGCAGACACAGACCAACGCGTTGAGTATGTCGATTTTCAAACCTCCTACCAAAAGTTCCACTGTAATTTCCTTAGCCCAACATTCCTCATTCAATTAAGGTGACTGCAGCTGCACTGAGTAGTCTATTTCACAAACGTTTGGCGTGAAGTGGAGCAGTAACCGCAAATCCAGAGGATGAAACCAAGAGGCTTAGGTCCAACTCAATTCAGTGCAAATTGCCATTCATATCGATGACCGATTATTTCAATTTGTCCAAGAAAAACAAAAAAACACTGTAATTTAAAAATTATGAAATTTCATTTGGACCTTCGTACAACTTTTACTCTTTGTAACACATTTCTGATTATGTTTTGTTCTTGACACACCTTTCCGTTCATTTGCGTTTGGGTGAGCCTAACATTTCGGAACAATGTTTCACGTTTTGACAAATAGCCTATAAGCGGAGCCATGAACTCTCTCAATCCTGAACATTATGTAAACTTTGAGTTTCAAGAATTATTTTTGCTGAGCATGAATGATCATTCAATGAAAAACATGTAAGTTAGAACACGCGTGCAGAATTGCTCTTACCTGTGGTCGAACTGCTGTTGTTTTTCTGTTTTGAATTCTGTCGGGACTCCTTCATCCATGGGAATATTTGCTTTGTTATGACTGGCGTGGCAGTACTTGAAGCACTGTTTTGTGGGGACTTCTTTTTCTGGGATGTGCTACGTGAGTTTGGCGACGCTTGCAAAGGAGGTGCTTGTTGCTGCTTATCGTTGCTTGCTGCTTGGCTGTTAACCTGATTATTACTTGTTCGCATACAACTGCCATTTATATCACTGATCTTATGTGTGGAAGGGCGAACAGTTGTTGTTTGTACTGGGCAAACTGGACCCTCAAACTCACCCTCAATGTTTGAGGGAGGATATGCCTGATGAGTAGAGCCATACGTGTACGAATCGGATTTGGGGTAAGAGTATCCTCCAAACAATCCGGAATTTTCATAGTAAGCAGCTTTCTGCATTGTTAAGATTCAGATTGAGAAAGTCTGTATACCCTTATCCAATGGCATGGATTTTATGCTGTCATGTGATTGGAAGTCCCCACTTTTTCTTTTCTTCTTTTTGACCTGCAAAAACAAAAGGAGATCTTGTTATACTTTTAGCCCACCAGTATGGTATCAAATGGATGTGAAAGCTTTGCAGTGTGTTATGAAAATGGAGGACAGTCGCATTTTAATGGGAAATGTAACGTTAAATATAGTTTTAACAACCTAACTACATTACTGTGAAAAATGTCTGAAGGAACTAAGATAAACCAAAGAAAGTAAGATAAACGTTTAAAATGCAGGGAACCCTTAACAACGCCGACAACATATTTAATAAACTACAAAACATGCTAAAGTCAGTCAAAGTGGCCAAACGCATAATCATAAATTGACTTAAGTTAATTCTTCTTCTTGTTTTTTTTATTGTTGTTGTTGCTGTTGTTGTTGTTGATACTGTTGTTATTATTATTTTTAATTCTGTAATATCTCCAATATGTTTGTATTTTGTATGTGTGCGTGCATGCGTGTGTGTGTGTGTGTGTGTGTGTGTGTGTGTGTGTGTGTGTGTGTGTGTGTGTGTGTGTGTGTGTGTGTGTGTGTGTGTGTGTGTGTGTGTGTGTGTGTGTTCCAGTTCCCACATCTTTTCCATTTCAAAGCCTTAGGCACAAAGTATGAGGTTAAAGAATAACTTCGGCCGAAGAAATTCCTTTTGCGCAAAATCGATCAAGTAAAAATGAACGAGTCAGCATTTGAGGCCACACATGATCCCTTTCACACCCAACACAGAACACATTTACTTCGAACTCACAACAGAATGGTTTATCTACATTGTTTTTCGTACAGTTATACTGGCATAAATTCGTAAGTCATCCTAGCTCAAGAAAAAAACCTAGTGTGTGAGAAAACAATTAACATTATTTTCTTAGTCTTCAGCTTTGAAATTATGAAAGATGACCATGCTCCTCATTAACTCGTGTCACATAATGGTAAAGGAAACTTTGTGGGGACTATATCATAGGCCTTGACGTAAAAGCATGGGGGTTTTCTTAATTCTGAATTAACTGACAACATTGGGCCACTGGCCACTATTTCCACCCAGTGTCAATAATCATACTGCCATGCCCCCCCCACACACACACACACACACACACACACATAAGTAGAAAATCTGAAATCCCTCTCGCTCTCTTTGCCTCCCTCCCTCTCAGTACACTCCTTTTGCCGAGTATACTGAGAGGGAAATGCTGAACCTCAGCTTCTATTGGTGAACAATAAGCCTCTTCTTCGTCTTCTAATTCCTAGTTGTCTTCTTTTTCTTCTTATTCGTCTGTCGTTCATTGTCATAAGATGCACATCTATATATTCCAGTGTTACTACAACAACTACTACTACTACTAATAATAATAATAATAACTATGCACCATATGTTACACTTTATTTATTTGTGTCAACAAATTTTCTTAACATAACAGGGTGAAAAAAAATTGCGATTGTGAGTGGTCAGGCCAGTACAGTAACAAGCACCAAAGATCGCACAGAGCATATCAATGCAGCTGTCATTGAGGACTGTTGCAGAATTTATGGCTGCCTTGCTATGGTCGTAAACGCCTTGGAAAGGAATGAAAAGAAAAACACTTCTCAGAACTTGCCACCCTCAGAAGTGTAAAACAGTCCAAGCGTAGGAGGATGGCCAGCAAAGGAATTCCCTACTCCGCAACTTCTCTTGCAAGAATTGAAGTGGCGATTATAAAACGAGCTCTCATCGTCCAAACCACTTCTGATGCTGTCGATTGCCGTTTACACAAATGCGAAGAAAACACCAATATTAACAACGAAGAGGATTTTTTGTCTTGTTGCAAACGTGGGACGTTTTAAATTGAATTTCGAGGGGATTACGGAATCACCAAATTTTCTTCTACTCGTCCTTTTTTCACTCTGACAATATTTTGTTTAATATCCCGTTCTGTAATTATGCGAGTGATGTTTTCAAAGTAGTCTGGTAATATATTCTTGCTGTTGCGGCATAACCTGTTACAAGTTATATCTTAGATTCTGGTGTAGGTATACCAGGTCGAACACTTTTAAAGGGATGTTTATAAAGATTATACATGACAATGTACTTATTGTAAATATATGCTTATTATAAAATATACCCATTTTATTATTTTGAAAATAATACAAGCGTGTATTGTGCTGTTACATTTGGTACTTAAGTCTGAGACAACAAAATGCATATCTTTCATCACTTGTGTCCATATTTGTATAAAAACAACTGAAATAAAAAAATCACTATTCGTCAAATATGTTCTGTGCTCATTTAAAGACAGATATATCTTACCGTCTCTTGTGTTGTTACGGGCATTTATTTTCCTCTTCACGGGTTCTTCATTACAGTCACCCAGATCTAAAACATGGAAAAATTAATTTACCAGACAGGACTTAAATGTGTGTTTGTGCTCTGTCGTTACTCATGCATTTTGTTCTAACCATATATGTGTGAGGTGAACGTAAGATTTAGTTAATTTTTACATAAGAAAGCATCTGTTTATTTCATATTTTATTTTAAGAAGGCAATGAAATACATGTATACCCTTTTCTCCATGCCTTAATCAGGTCCCAACTCTCTTAACTTTAATCATTAACCCTGCTGCTTCATTCCTGACGTGTGTTAAAGTTACATACATTTAAATATTTGCATTAAGCTAGTAGTTTATTTTTATTCGCATGGTCACTACTTATCCCTTTATATATTATTAGATAATAGAAAGATACATTATCATGGATTCTAGTTAAGCAGTTACCGTTATGGAACAAATGATCACAAATAGAACTATACCCAAAAGACAGCTGGCTAAAATATTTAGCAGTCATAAGCTTTTTGCGTGACCTTTGGCTCGTTCAGCAATAACTCACAGATTAATGAACAACGAACGGGAGGGCTTCAAGTAACCCAGAATGCAACCCATCGCAGAACTTGTCTTCAGTCTTTTTATTGCAAAACGGGGCCTCGAAATTTGGGACACTTAAAAAAGAGAGAAACTTCTTACATTAGATGCAAAAATGTGATGAGTTGTTCGGATTGTTCTATGGCTATTGAAATAGATCGATTGAATGAAATAATATTGTGGCTGTGTCAATTTATTGTATTGTTATTTACATGGAAGCAAACATGAGTTGCAAGTAAGGGAATATAATTTTAGATGAATTGGGACGATATCCCTACTGTGCATTTATTGGATCTATTATTTCTTTAGCATGATTCTCTATTCTGGTACAACAATGGCTTTCGCCTACGCATTGGTACGGTAAGTTGATATAGCCTATATAACAGCGCAATGGGTAGTTACTTGCGTAGCCTCACAAAACCGTTCAGGAAATGTCTCCGTGTCGATCCATTTTATTTGTCTCGCTCCTTTTGTCTCTGTGTTAGATGCTGTCCCCAGCCATGTTTTTGTAAGTCGTTCTGGAAAATAGCTTCTGTTTGCTTAAATATAAATGTGAATTAGAATATATTATTTGTATTTATAGTATTAATATCCAGACAACAGTAAAACTCTGGTAGACAGCAAGCGTGAAATAAAGTTGTATTTATAAGGATTTATTCATTATTTCCCAAATTTTATAATTTTGTCAAAGATATTATCAGTAGTCATGAAAATTGTCCAACAAAATGAGTCATTCTGTTTGACTAACTAGATTCTGCTTGTTCATGTCATGGGCCTGAAACCTTTAGGCAAGTGATTTTTTTTTCTCTGAAAAAATGGACTTTTTGTTTTATTTCGTATTTTATTTTCCAAATCTTTCTCTAATCGGGCATCGCCAATTAATGGAGACTGTTTGTAGTAATGGTTTTTACAGTTTGACCTTGTAATTTAGACTACTCATACAACAATACATTTTGAAGCAAATTTAATCTGTAATTTTGGTAGTGTACGAAAATCAACGTAAGGCACAACTTTAAAATCATTTGGTGAACAGAGCTAGCTCTAAAACATTTATCTCAGTCGTGAACAATGAGAAATGTAGATTAAGCATATCCAACGATGCCAGCCGTACGGAAAGGACGATTGCATCTTAGCTTGTCTTTCATTTTTAAGTTGACCTATAAATATTGAGTGGCAAATGGTCTTGTACATAGGACTTGAATCAGTCGGAGAACTAGACTAACTAGTAATAAGCACAACAGCAATACTGCTACTACTACTACTACTACTACTACTAATAATAATAATAATAATAATAATAATAATAATAATACACTTTTAGGAGTTGTAAGTTTCGAATTAGGAGTTTAAATTGCAGTTGATTTAATTAAGATTTCATAAAGATCATGTCAACCTTCCCCTTACAAAATTATGTCACAAAGTGGGACTATCTAAAAAAAAAGCATTTTTAAAAGTAAGATATATATTTTTACATGGAAATTCAAACATTGCAAATCAAACAAACATCACCCACGGAATGTGATGATATCAATTTATATATCTACATATAACAATGAAAGTTTACATCGCATAAATCACACCCGACCATCCGCTGATGATAAGGCAACAAATTAATATGATTTACGATCTTAGTCGCATGTATGACAACATGAGAGGTTATTTTGGTTCCTTCTTCTTCCCTTTTTATTCCTTCTCATTTTAATTTTTAATCAAATTAAATAGTAAGATCAGCTACATAACACTTACATTACAATATATATGTATAATGTAAGTGTTATGTAGCTGATCTTACTAATTAATTTGATTAAAAGTATATATATATATATATATATATATATATATATATATATATCTATATATATATAGATATATATATATACTTATATATATCATTACACATACTTGACATGTGTAATGTGTATACTACGTCTGCTGGTTGGTGCTGGTATGTCGAATGTCTGCTTATTCAAAAATTTGCGAAATGTACTTGATGGGTATATCTGGAATGAAATCATTTTAAAAAATCACCCCTCTTTTAGCAGAATTAATCTTAATTCTCGAAATGTGTATTAAAGGTTGCATCTTTCAATTGCTTACCTGTGAATCAATTCATCATAAATCCCTGCTTCTCAGCCTTAATTTCTTCGCCTGCAGTCACTAGGATATATCCTTCACCCTTTGTCTGCTGATAATACTGTCCTAAACCTGATCTTGCGGTTTTTCAGACATTTCCATATTCCAATGCAGACAGTATTCCCGGTAGAATGGAGACAGACTCACACTCAACTACCAATAAAAAACGAATACAGTTGATACCCTTTTAAAACATGGCTGGCTATCACCCACTCATTGATAAAAAGGTTACAGCATCAAGTCTAATTTTATTGTCATATTTAATTGTGGTGGTCGTTCGAAAACTCTTGACAAATAAACGCACCCCTTAAAATATAAGCATATTTGTTCACGTGATCTTAATACCAGATTATCTATATTAAGGCTAGTCCTGCACACAAAGCCTTGCGTGGCAGTCAGTTTATAGGTGACTAAGTGAATGTGCACATGTGACTCTATCACATTTTCAAGGATCTCATTGACCCTTAAATGAAAATACAACATATCGTGGTTATCACAATTCATTATGTTTTGCACTTTTTCTGGATATCTTATACCAAAAAGGACTAATAGTAGCGAGATTGGGAGAGCATTTCTGATCCATGTTTGTATTTGTTATAAAATGTTGTTTCTTCCATATTAGGAGAAAAACTGCGATGATTCTAAAATATTGAACACATTTTAATTTTTTCAGAGTGACTGGTAATATTTGTATGAATTTCCAAATGGCATCTGTTGTAACAGCATTACACAATTACAAATGAAGATCTGAAGAAATTAATATTCCCGGAAGGTCGCATTTTTGTGGTTTTTCCATTCATTTTATCGATTAACATGGTAGATGAATGCTTTATTTCTGCAACAAAATTTCGTTTTCAATTGTGAAATTAGTTAAACCTGAAAATACTTATACAAAGATATATTTTGCAGTCCTTGCCGTAATCCTTATGCTTCTCTTCGACAGTGATGGGTATGGCATGGATTCAAAAGAAACACATCAGATTATTCCAAATCATACTTTGTCCTGCTGTACTTTCATATGTCAACAGAAAAGGTAAGAATACAGATGTGGACGTGTAAATAACATGAATGTCGGTTCAGTATGAAAAATGATGTTCCAAGAGAACAGTGACTTCCCAGCACTATAGCCTAGACATCTTGTTTTTTTGTCCATCTATGAATTATGTTACATTTATTTCCAAACACGTTCTGAAAATAAATAGCATGAAAGTTAATTTCAACCCCAGTAGACAGTATGACTGAGAAAAACAAGAGAATCTTCATCAACTGCGGGAGCTTGATCGAGCGGGAATCTGTCTTTGGGAAAGGATGCAAGACTTCTCCCGTAGCAGCATATGTTCATTGGGCAATAAAAATGAAAGATTTACAGCCTACACAGGCCCCCCATCAGCCTCGCACCCTTTCAGGATTTACTGGGAATGATTTAGACAAGAACAAGGCAGACAACTGTCAACCTGGAAGAGCTCCCCCTCTTTTTTTAAATGAAAATGTAATTATTATGTACTAAAAATGCTTTTATGTGGCTGCAATTTGAATTCGATGCTTCGCGATAACGTTTGACTCTAAAACTAAATTTGAGTTGGTACGATAATTAAGAAAAACTACAGATACAGGATATATGCTTGTACCGTTTTCTGTGTTTATTTCGTCGAATTATACATGCGTATTTATGTGTCAAATAAAAACGTAGGTCACAAAAATACAAAAATAATATGACATTGAAATTGTTCTTGCATAGCTGTATTTTGTTAAATTAAGTTCTTGTCTTGCAGATAGGCATACACTCTCACCCTCTGAAACACTTTCATATCATTAATCCAAAATATGACACAAAATATATTCAGCTGTTCACAGGTCTTGCAATAATCTAATGAGATTTCTAGAATCTGACTATAAATCAAAGGCCCTCGCATGAATCCAAGAAGAACAGGCAATAGTAGACCAACAAATACTCTTATGTTCTTCAAAGAACAATGTAAACATTGTAAAAATTCAAGAAACACCATTCATGCCATTGCGAGGTGCATGAAATATTAAACTCATATATACTTGCAAAAGCTTTAATCCCAAACAACGCTATTGTTTATTTACCTTCCATTTGATTTTGAAAAGAGGATTTCAGTGGAAAAGGGTCATCATATATTATAACCCATTCCAACTTCAAGCTGCCAAATGGAAGCCCAGGCATATGTATCAAAGGGCGCTATTTATCAAATTCGAGTCAGATAAGTTCAATTACGTCTTACTGAAAATGAAACTTAAACGTTTACCTACCAAGATTCCATTCGTTCAGATGGTATACGAAAGTGCTGGCTACAGTAGCGCAGGATACCAAACTGTTTGTTTATATTTTTCTTTGGATCTCTTCAGTTTTCAAGTCTGATAATAGTCCTTGCGATTAATGACGACGCTGTGCTTCCAGGGGACATACTGCATTAATTATTCAGAACATCACGTGGTTAAATAAAAATAAATAAATACAGCTTAAAGGAACTGTATTGTCCCCGAGTGATATCTTCGGATGCAGGCAACGCAGTTAGATATACGTTAAAGTAGCTGTCTTGAAAGGAAAAGACAGGTTCTGCAAACAGCTGGATATCAAACATGGCCGATTGTGAGCTATTGTGAGAGTAGTGGTGGTGTGTTCGGTGCAGTGTCATTGTAAGTGGCACTGGTTATGTCTTTCATTTATTTAACTCAGACCAGAACGACGTCCAAACCCACTTTGGACCAAGTGCACTCAATCCATTGCAATTCGCACCTTCTCTGACGTAGAGTTATACAACATTTTACTTTCACGTTTTCTTACATTTTGGACAACAAAAATGGAAACATACCTGGCGGTTTAACGCTTTCCCTCGTACTGTCAAAAACAGGTTTGAAAATGAAAGCATATGAAATATAACCAACCACATAGTTGTGACTAAGACAAACAAGTATCAAGGCCTTCTATAACAATAAAAACAGTACGAGTGATTCTGAGAAGAGATCAATTATTATCCGTATTGTTTGCATTCACAAATACTGGTGAGGAGCACCAGTAAAGCAATTTTGAAGTAGAAATACATGAGGTAAAAAGAAAAAATACATCTCAGCAATTTGAATGCATACATACATACACAAATACATACAACACAATGTACAATCCACATAGGTTTCATACCTGTATGGCCTGACAAGTGTCATAATACCGTACGGGGGCGCACAATACAAACATGCGCGCATACACACGCACGCGTGCGCGCGCACACACACGATGAGTTCCATGGTTTCATGGTGAAAGAAAAGTTGACTGTAGATCTGTGCAAAAGGTGTGAAATAAGTCTATGACAAATCTGAAATCTCAATAGGGAAGACGGAGAAAAATCGCACTTGAAAAACGATACTGCATGTCTTCCCTTACCAATTACTGGAGGTGCAAACAAAGATAAAAATTAGTTGTTTCTCCAATTTTTCTTTTGTGCAGGCTACCACACCTGCATTATCTTATTTGAGCTCTCCAGTGACACAATGTAAATCTTCAGTGGTTATCCACAGATTTGTTAAGAAGTAGCCAGTTATTTATTATACACGATTTTGTAACATCAAATCACTAATAATAAATCAATAGTATTTACAAATATTACATAAATACTATCGTGGTGTACGACACTATCTTGGCAAGAGGATAATATAGTTTGAAACATTAATGAACAAAGGAATATCTTCATTTGGAATACTTTTTTGGGTAAGATTTCTTACCTTGTTTTAATAACGGCGAATGATAAGACATACATATGTAACATTAAATGGGCAACACATTAATTAAATTTCTGTAACAGAGTCCCTATGGTACATGCAAGTAAAACGTTCATTAAAACAGTAGTACATAACGCCTGTTTACTGAAGAATGAGAAGCATTTTATAGGTAACCTAGTTTGTTGATACCGATTTTAACCGTACAATGCACTCTGTTGAACGAAATTCATTTACAATAGCTGAATGCAAGTCGTGTCTGCACTACAAAAGACTGTTCGTCCTGCGGGTCAAGGGTCTAGAGGTCAGCGCTTGCGGCTGAAAATGTGAAAATGTGTCCCCTACATGAACCTAGCTGGGTAGCTTTGTCGAACTTCAGTAAAAATACCTTTTCAAAGTCTCAACGTGAAGACATCAATTACAAGACATCTTCACTTTGTGTGAACTATTTGTGAAAACAATTACAACAAAAATGCCAGAACTTCTATAGACAAGAGTATATTTCTTTAATATCAGGACTTGAACTGATTTGCACATATGTTTTTGCACAGAAGTTACCCTTAGGGATGACGAGGAAGCAATTTTATTTCGAGACAGGCGTATGCTCACAATAGCTACGAGATTGATTCATTAGATAGATCAATATATCTAAGGTAAGGCTTGCAAATATGTTAATATTGTGTGTGTATGTGTGTGTGTTACTTGTATTAAAAGTCCGGAACATATGTTCAACATAAAAAAGGAAATCAGAAATTGACAAAGAAATTCATGTTGATTCTCTCATTTATTGTATGAAAATAATTCAGTCATTGATAAAAGTGCAAGAAAAGGCTCTTTGAAGAATAATTGTGTTTCTGTTGGTTTGTTCATTTTACAACACTTTATATGAATTCATAATTATATTAAATAAATAAAACGATAACACACATATGTTATACAAATATATTTAAATTGTACGAGGACCCTTACTCTTTGAAATGTCATAAAGAAGAAACAATTTTCAACATTTATTCTGTTTACAAACATGTCAATAAAACTTGTATAACTGAGTGTAAGTAAGCAAATACTGAGTCACCAAACAAAAGTTGCTTGTTCCCCAACATATTAAATATTCATCAAGAGTTTGAGTTAACGTTTTGAACTGCATGTATATTACACAGAAAAGTGAAGCGAATAAAATGATATACACATCCACACATCAAAACACAGGCAAGTACGCTTTCGAACTTGCGTGTGAACAAACAAATGGCACATAAAAATAAACCAATGCTACATTAAACTGGTGTTTTTATATGTTTTGCCTAATTTATCATGTACAGTTTTATGCATGTAATCTTCTAAAAAAGATTTTAAAAATTAATGAAATGGCACAACAGTGGCAATTTCATATGCACGAAAAGCTTCATATTCCATAAATTGCTTATGTAATTTAAATTAACGTATCAATTAACAGTCAGCTACCCTAGATCAGTTCAAAAGTACGTGAAATAAGAGGGTCTCAATAACCTTCTTTTAATAAAACAAAGATAACCTCTCATTTAGGGCGAACAACATTGCTTCAGGTGATTACTGCCATTTTAAAAAACCTATGGAATACTGTGCTTTTATATCTTGCGATCTACTGTACCTCGTTGCAGCAGGTGACGATTCAGACATATCTTCACTGTCACCTAAGTGTTTTTATGGGTCGAAGATGATGGCGATTCAGTAAATCCTCTAGCTTCTGGAGACTGTATGCTGGTCAGGCTGGGTTCAGTTTCATATCAAATGCCAAGAAAAAATGGTCATGAATGAAGACCATTGCGTTGTCACACGAAACATTGTTATTAAGTCAGTCGCTGTACATTTTAAGTGTGAGGGGTCTCCCCTCTTTTTACAATGATGTGATATCTGTCTGATTGTCCTTTTCAGCGTTTTGTAAATTCTGGTTAGGGGTCGTGGAGGATTTACCCTTTGTGTTTGGGAGCTTGTGGTCTTTTTTCCACTTCATTCTTCTGTTTTGAAACCAAATTTTGATCTGTCGCTCGGAAAGGCAGAGAGTATGGGCGATTTCAATACGACGCCGCCTTGTCAGATACCTGTTAAAATGAAATTCCTTTTCCAGTTCCAAAACCTGCTGTCTTGTGTATGCTGTCCGTGACCGTTTGGGCTCGGATCCCGTGTAATCCGGGTTCACTATGGGGAATAATACACTCAAATTAACAAAGTGAGCAACACGTTAACAAAACATTCGCCGTTTTAAGGTGAAATCACATACGTTTTAAGTTTAGCATGAGATATACACATTCTATGAGAAATTAATGCAAATCAAATGTATACTTAAATGCATATTTTAAGGCCCAATGAAAATTTGCATATTAAAAAAGACGACATTTCTGTGAAAACAGTAAAATACAGCATAATCTTGAAAGCGATATACTTTCTCAGTTGCTCAGACAGTCGCAGTGCTAGGGGCCTATTTCCTGGGCAATAAAAATTTATGACTGGTGTAATTGGCAACCCCTTCAAAAGAGACCATAAATATTTCATGGAATGATTCGCAGGGAGGAAAAATAGTTTAGCTCAACTGGCCTAGAATGGTCTTGAGATAGATGGGATGAAGTCGGTCTTACCCGTTGCAACGTGGACTTTCTTCATCCATGGGTAAACTATTGCTGGCTGCTTGGCGGGTATCCCGTTTTGGTTCTTTGTGTTTTGTTGCTGTCCGCAAGTCCGTGGTCCGGCCATTTGGACCGGAGGACGCGACTCAGTCTGAGCTGTAAAAGGGCTAGATTGGCTTGCTTGCTCCTGCACATGACCCCGCGGCTGCACAATAGAGCCCTGCACAGTGTTACAGCTGAAGGATTGTTCGGTGTAGTTTGGCCGTGAATAGACTACTGGATGCTGGAAATCTGCGTCCTGCGATGGACTATAATAGCCTGTGTCCTGGTCAGGTATATAGTTGTTCTGTGAATATTCCTCACATGGAGGAAATTTTGGATCCACATACTTGGAGTTCACCATGTACGAACTCATGGCCATTAATTTCTGAAGGTAGAAAACACTAATTTTTCTCGAGTTGTCTTTTTTTTTCTCCTTCCATAAAGCCCTCCTACTTGCTGTCAACTGAATAAAGTTAGACACCCATGTGACCGAATTAGCCAATCGACGTAAAGGGAGTCTTTAAACGTATAAGTGAGCAACTATCAGCTTTATTCATAAACTTCGTTACGTATGTAAATGTAAAAGAAGAAACGGAGATGAACTATGGGTGAGGCACGATTAAATATAATGATTCATAAAAAATATAATGAATTTAGGTTATTGTCAACTGTCAATCACATGGCTGAATTATGTAAATTATCTCACTTAAAACAGTAAAACAAGCAATAGTCGTATACATTTGTGGTTTGTACACGAATTATTCCTTTTTATTTAATCAATTTTATTCGATAGTTCTATATTTTGCACTTACGATAAATCAGGATAAATCAAACTGCAGACAAGGAGGTTTGCGAACAAGAAAAAAAATGTCAACAGAAACAATCGTTCCCTGGCATACAAAAAGCAGAGAATAAAGAACGGTACAATTGATGGGGACCGTCTTTGTCAAGAAGGGGGTCATCCAAAAGTTACAGGAATCTCATAATCTCAGACGCTCTGTTCCTTTGAAAGCGATCCAGACAATTTGGACACAAACTAATTCAGTCCAGCACTAATAATAATAATAATAATAATAATAATAATAATAATAATAATAATAATAATAATAATAATAATAATAATAATACAATTAGAAGGAAAGCAATGTGAACTTTACACACATTCTCTGTCATTTTCACTCTCAGCGGTCTCCATAATAATAAAGGATATATACATTTAAATTTAGGGAAAGTTAATTTAAAATGAACACAATTTTCACCAATGAACGAAATTCAGCAAAGACCTTGTCACAATTCGAAAAGGCAAGATATACTTGAAGTTTTTGCATCGACCATATACTCCCCTAAAATCGAATCTGTGACCGTGATTTTATCACACAAATTCGGTTCTACAGGGTATATATAGACGACGGAATGTAAATAAATAAAAAATAATGCTAATTTAAAAAAGTGTTATGGAAATGTAGGCTATTCTTACATATTTGCATGCCATAAACTGTGGAATTATATGTCATAGTTACACCTAAGCTGAAATTTCTTGGTTTTCTTCCTGGTGTCGAGAAATACACAGCTATAAGTGAATTATCCTTTTAGCATATTGTTATTGTTCTGTTATACTTAAAGTTTTCGTTGTTTAACAACTAGGAAAACATGAATAAATAAAATAATTGGGACATGTGGAGAAGAAACATCCAAAATCATCAACTTCTTAGGTTGTGATGATTCCGTGAAAATAAAGTTAACTCTCCATGCACTGTTCATCTCTCCAAAAAGTATGGAGCGGATGCGTTTAAAGCAAAGACTGAAGGGTATGAGGTCACACTAAATCATTCAACACATCACAAACTATTCATTATTTTTTTCGCAGCCGACAGCCAACCAAGTGTGGAACTTGGTATTTCTAATTTTATAAGTTCTATTAAGAAAAGCACAGAATACTTTAAATTTGGGCTACATGTGTTATATTTCTGGGATATAAAGAACTATTGACAAATCAGCAGGTAAAAATACGTCTTCATTGTAATTATTTAAAAAAATGGAAATAAATTTCTAGGATTGCATGATTACATTAAATATCAATTGAAAGCAAAAAAAAAAAAAAAAACACATAGGCCTATATCCCGCAGGTCCATCTACTATATGTAATTACATATAATAATTATTAATACATATGACATTCATAGCATTTTTTAGCTTTCCTTAGGTTTGAAATTGGGGGATGACGGCGAAACGTCATACTGAACAAATAATCAAGAACGCTTCGAATTTTCATATTTGTTAGACAGTGTGACCTGCGTTTCACCCTCAACACGCGCGACATGATCAGACGGGTCAAAGCCATGTTACTGATGAATAGATCTAAACATCCTCTTTCTGGTCCTGACCCTTAGCTGAACGAACGCTTTTTGTATGTTTTTTAACACACTATTTTAAAAATTCCTTCCTGTATTGGAATTCTTATTTTTAAAAAGAAATATGTTTTTTAACACCAAGAAACAGAGCGCAATCTCCGACAATTTACCATTCTCTTTCCATCAAAATTTGAAAGATAAAACCCATGATCGTTTCCGTTTGATTTAACACAGAACACTGAAATGGCAAAGCAGCATTTGATTATTATGTGAAGGCTAATTGTAAGGTAAGTATATGTTTGTATATCCCATCTCTCTTTTCCACTTAGTACTTACAGTGCTTACAGTGCATGTTATAAGAACAGCTGAACTAATAAATCTGCTTTTATAACTTGAAATATTTGATTCGTGGAAACAGGGGCATTTAGAATATGAAAATACGAGAATAATTCAATTTTTAAGACGAAAATTGGAAAATAGAAAAGCTCTTCGATAATGCTTTAAAATGTAGGATGTGGGGGGCGCTGTGCGGCATATTCATTTTTAACTTTGGCAGCAAATGAAGGCCTACCCTGATACTATATATATATATATATATATATATATATATATATATATATATATATATATATATATATATATATATATATATATGATATGAAATATCCCTTTTTCCTTTGTAAAGATTTTAAGTCGATCATGGTCTCATTAGTTTTCACATCAAATCCGCCAAAGCTATTATTTCATTTATACTCCACAATGAATTACCAGTATGTCTTTCAGGATTAAAAAATAATCTAATTTTGGCTGAATTAGCAATGTGTAGCCCAAATCCAAATGCATATATCTGAGTATAAACGGGTATCTGAGTTACAGATTGTCGTTAAAACAAAAGAAATTGTCGACGGATAAATGATTTTCTATTAGAAGCCATGCCAAATTTATGTATTGTATATTTAATTATTTATTTGGAAACTATAAACGTTGACTTATTTCAAAATCGTTGTGAAATATTGTATATTTTCTTTTACGATGAAAATCTATACAATGGTATTGGACCACATTTTCTTAATTTCTCAACTTAATTGTTATTAAGATACAATAAAACATTAAATTGCTGAAAGCAAATTAAGCGAAATAAGCAAATTGCTGGGCTATATGTGTCATCTCTCTCTCTCTCTCTCTCTCTCTCTCTCTCTCTCTCTCTCTCTAAACGATGATAAAAAAAAGTTACAGTTGTCTTGTAAAGATATTGGCACGGACCAGATGGCACCAAAATGCATCTTCTCCTATTCCTCACAGACATCCATTCGCGTAAACATAACTTACTTTGAAGAGCGCTGTAAAGGAAAGGGCTCCTGCAGACACACACAGCCATGATGCAAGAAAATCCACAGATTAGTCCATGTGACCACCTATTCACAGATCGCACCGCTATTCGAAACCATCCGCACTTCCGTGCTAAAACACAATGTGAGTTATTTTTTGGCCTGTCTACTCGCTGGCCATAAAACAAAGTTTAATGAAATCACGTGTTCCCCAATAGCCATTCATGACACCGCTCTGGCACCATAAATAACTTTCAAAGTTACGCTTATTCAATAATGAGAGTTACACTGATGTCACAACAAAGTCTAAGCCGTGTGTATTTATTGCACACTCAGGCCCAGGTCCGATTTGGAGCCCTTGGCTCTAACTGGCAAGCAAGCTTATTTCGAGTTTCACTTTTTTAGTAAGACTCCTATAACCGTCAGCTTAGGAGGAAGGATATATCATCACATAATGAAGGATATATCACAACCATATTCATTCTCATTGTTGTGTTTTCATGAATGTAACTATAAATAAAAGTATATTTGCCTGTTGTGTGCATTGATTGCTTATGACTGTGTCAATAACATGATAAATAGAGACTGTTTTGGTGATGTTTCTTTGAAGCTTTGTAAAAAGAAATATCCCTTTTTCCTTTTTAAAGATTTTAAGTCGATCATGGTCTCACGGTGGTAAACCTTTTGGAGTTTGCAGTCCCTGGTGAGAAAACATCCGTGACTGTTTTGGTGATCTCTTCCTGCAAATGCGGGGCAATAAAGCAATAAATACTCCAAGTGGGGTGCCTTTTATTTTAATCAGAGGCCAGCACTGATGGAAACAAAGAATGCTCTCAAATGGATGTTTTTACTCCATCTCTCGAATACGGTAATAAACTTTTCCTTTTTAAAATATTTACTATTTTCCATGGTTGAGACCCAAAACGTAACCGAATATTTTACTTTAATCTAATTTCAATATTAAAGCTTAAATTGGCGTTTGGCATTTAGAAGGCTGCTATAAACCTAAACACGTTGTTGAGTTGCCTAATTTTAATTTTCCTAATGGACATGAAAGATTACTGGACTTTTTTAAATAGATATATTTTCATGTACAGGTGGTATTTTAATTAAAACATATATTACATTACATTACTGTCATTTAGCTGACGCTTTTATCCAAAGCGACTTACAGTTGATTAGGCTAACCAAGGGCCAATCCCCCCTGGGAACAATGTGGGGTTAAGGGCCTTGCTCAGGGGCCCAACAGCAATGGTGTTCTTGCTGTGGCTGGACTGGGATTTGAACCACCAACCTCAGGGGTCCCAGTCATTTACCTTAGCCACTAGGCTATAGGCTGCCCCCCCATATATGTTAAATGTGATTTATCCCTCCAAAAAGCTTTGATGCAGAAAAATAGTAGGTCAGTTCCAATGCATCTGCATATTTTCGATATAGTCATATAAAATTAAATATGTACACATGCAAAGTAACACCAAATACTCACCATTATACATTGAGATAATGATTCTGTCTAAGAATGTATTTTAGCCTATATTAGTATATAGCGTTTCTTTCTTACTTTCTCACATCCCAGTTTTCACTGTAGAACTACAACCAATTAGCAAAGCCAAAACCTATGTTTCCCAAAAGGAAAACTACGTAGAAGGTGAAACACGTGATTCAATTGACCAGTTGTATCTCCAACGTGTGGCCTCCCGGTTAAATGACGCAAGAGGAAATCTTGTAAGACTGTTGTGCAACAGCGCCGTCTATTGAATAAAGGCATTATTAAACTGTCAAGGATACTGCAAACACCCCTTGTATTCTTTTAATTTAAGGTCTGGCGCATCATGCTGTTCAATATTTTTAAGACTTATGAAAGACTACATATGGATATTGTAATTTCAGGATTGCATAAATGTTTTAATTATATTTATCCCCTTGTATATGTACAGATTTGTAGCTCCTGCCACTGTTAAATTACATAAGAGTGCAAATAATCCAGAATAATTTTATTCAGACTTTCCTACAATAAGACTTAATGTCCAAAAGTCATATTGCTGTTTTTAACCCTGTTCCAACACATCATATGTCATATTGTTACTGATGCCACGTGATATCAAGTTAGTTATTCGTCCATATAAGGTGCATACAGGAGAATAACACATTCTATAAATCATATTAAAATATTTACACTGTGAAAAAGCCATCCAATTGCCATGGAAACTGTTGAATATATATGTTAGAACTTTTCATTTATTGTCACTCATATGCATGAAAAAATGTGTTTCTCAGGAGCTTGCCGTTTGTCCATTAGTTTGTACATACTGCAGAATAATCTGGATAGTTTAATTGTGTTGTATACATATTAAATAGTGGGGAATCAACTGTATGTAAAGAGACATTCAAACAAGACAGCAAATTCAACAAAATGTTTCATGTTTGTACCCTGAGCTTTGTCTTTGACTGAAGTGCTTTTTTTTAGAACCAGCATATCTACTAAACAATCATCTGAAGAAAATGAATGTAAAAACAAAATTCCCCTTCCTTGATGATTTACCATGGCTATTTAACCAGGGATAAAATGACACAATGAGAGTTGATTAAAATATCTGGGACAGCACAGACCTAAGATTTACGTAATCCATTAACAAATGTTTACATTGCATCTTAGTTTGGAGTTTATATCGTCTCATATTCATACATCTAGGCCTCATTGTAGCCCTGCCTATAGTCTCCCACACTCTTGCCGCATTGCAGTAAGGCTGTAAATACTTTCGCAGCTGCCTGCCAAGCAGTGGTGAAATATTGTCTTTGTTCCACAGCTCTCATCTACTAGCCAATGAAAAGAATTCTCTGAACTGCAGTTTACCAATATACAGCAACTGATCGATTTACTCTAAAAGATCTATATTCAAACAATTTATTTTGATATTTACTTAAACATTCATCATCTTTGTCTTGATTAAATAATAGTTATGTTATGCAGGTTCATCGTCAATGTCTGTATTCAGTGCCTATGTGCTACAGAAAATATGGCATACATATATTCGGGCATATAACAAGTATTGTGGTCTACTCCAACCCGCACGCTGTAAATTCATATCATTTGAATGAGAAATACATCAGCATATATACGTCCATTCAGCCTCTGGAAATTCCACTTGTTGTACGCATGATAAAACAAATAACAAATGATGATAACACATACTGGAAGTATTCCATTCTGATTTCAAACACAAAAGGTCACCTCAGTTGTCCCCTGAAAGATACTCACCAAGTAATGATTTTCAAAAAAATATTGTCTAAAGAGGGCTGCAGTCTCAGTTTCCTTTCATTTGTAAACTCAACCGTCAAATGAGTATTTGTATCAATTTATGCCAATTTTTGTGTCCATGGGAATAGGAATTGGTTTGTTAAATTTAAAACGACCACCGTGACCATATTATGACCCCCATTTGACTGTTTTGCTCATTACAATACTAATACTAATACTAATACTACTAATAATAATAATTAGAAGAAAGCATAGGCAATAAATGCAATGCGGTGTTTACTACATAACACAAGTTTTTTCAGCTAAATAACCGAGAGCTCTTCAGCAAGTATGACTTTATGTCAAGAAATCAGTCAACAGGAATATATATATATATATATATATATATATATATATATATATATATATATATATATATATACATACACACACACACACACACACACACACACACACACACACACACACACATTTCATGTACGTTTGTAAAACACCCAACTTAAATGTTCTTCAAAAAACTCAAAATCGAGTTGCAAGCATGCATATGTTTATTGAATAGCACACCGTTAACAAACATTGACTGAAGAATGTCCACGCAAAAGCTATCAATCTGCGGCAGCACTGTTCAGACTGTTGGAAGGAACAGTCGCTCGTGTACAGACAGATAAGAACCCCAAGTAGACAAAACTGTTAAGATGACAAATAATCTGATAAAATGGACTTACCACTCTGTGCTGATTGAGATGGATAATCCATTTCTTCACGATTTCTATGAATTCTCAATGCACTCAGTCAGACAGTTTCACAAGTATACTGAGTATTCATTGGTGGAGAGTATGAAATGCCAGTGCTCAGCCTTACATCTGTGAATATACAGGAACACAATTAAATCTATCGAAGCTCGATGATCGACATCCGACTTCACACCTCTGTTGTGCCATCGACATTAAAACGGTAACACTGAGAGAGGAGACAGAAAGGATGGGATTGAGACGCTTTAGCAGCAGTATGTAGTGAAAAAAATCGCTTGGGAAATCAGGAAAAGGGGCCATGAAGACGTTAGACTCTTGCACATGACCAGTGGCATCCAATGACAAGCGATAGTGGCTCATAAAAAGGTCTATTACCAAGTTGTAAATTGTCCTCAAACAAAAAGGAATTTAGGTTGCTGCAAAACCTCTCGGTTTTGCGCATAATGGTGAATGGCATTCCCTTTCCAGAGTGAAAGAAAGTGAGCTCTAAAATGAAGAAAAATCCACGAGCAATGAAACACTTGTGAGCTCCATCCGATTACAACTTCCATACAACCCAGTAACAGAAAAAATAAAAATAAAAATTCAGTTACTATTCGGCATTCAGTACTCTTTTACACCAATGTTTCATAAAGTGTTTGGATATAAATAAGGGATTATCGTTAAAACTGTTTTGAATATGTCCTTCACTTCAGCCACGTCTAGCATTCCATCAGCAATATTTTTCAGGGTGGGCGGGTGGCGGTGTAAAGGTAGAGAAAAGTCTATATCGGTATTGATTGATCCAAATGTAATGTGTATTTATTTATCTGAAATTTTATTTGAGGAAAATTGGTAACGAAACTAGGGAAACAAATTTTACTCAACAACATCACATTTTGAGGTCCATTAAAAACAAGAGTAAGTGTAGAGAAGATATAACGAGCAAATGTAGGCCTATATTGAAATATTAAAATGCAGAAATAAAATCGGCATTTCAAGTTATTGAACTAACCTTCAATAAACGGGAGACTAACGATTAAATGTAAACCTGATAAAAGCTGAATCACAAGAAAAAGAAAAAATAGCAAATTCATTGCATTGATTATACAAAAATTATATATAGTGCATTTAAAATGAGACGTTCACTTTTTTCCAGAGGTGTATTATTGTAGATGCGAATACTAAATGTGAATATTGAGATCACAATTAAAATTGTTATTAAATTGTTTTCACTTATTTTGTAGTCAACATGGTACATATGGTCTGTTGCAAGATAAATACCGCTGTCTCTTATTCCTTCATTTACCTTACCAATCGATATGACGAATTAGCGTAAATATTACAGATTTCAAATGGAAATAGTTTTTATGGAGTTGTTGCACTCCGAAACACACCATTTCAAAGTAAAAATACACGGATACATTATATCTCTAAACAAGCACTTCTTCTCATTCAAATGATCCCATACTTATTTAACACCAAAATGCTATTTAATACAATCACGATAAAGTTAAACAAGGGACACAGCAGGTCAAACAATATTCACATACTAAACTAATTTTGTAGAATTAACGTCATTTATAGACTAAATGATACTCCGATTAAATTTTAAACAACATTTAGAAATCAGAATTTAAGAACCATAAAGAAAGTATCTACGTATCTACTTGTCGAACAAATGTATTTAATGTAATTAAATTAAGTGTCTCGTGCATTTCTATTTAAATTACTTTAACATGTCAAAAAATTAAAATGTCTTTTTCTCACATGTAATTATTTTTCTCTGTAACCAGGATGTACCTGCGTGTTGCTTTTCAATTTGATGACTTGGGAAACATCAAAATATGAATTCTTCATGAAATTCTGCGTTGTTTTTCAGTTTGGATTGCTTGATTGCTGGTGTTTTGTCACATTTACTAACACAACTGAGAAATTAAACAATGCCATATAAAAATCTTGCGTTGCTACTTGGAGTAATTAATAATAAATGCGGTTGGCCAAACTTCGGATTTGAGAGGGCAGCTTGATAAGAGGAATTGAAATTCGATTACGTGATTTGTAAGCAAACCTATACTTGAAACAGTCTTGAGATCTTCTGCACGGAAACATCTGAGCGGGAGATGAGCTCTGATTTAAGTATTCTGGTTTCTCGCCAGCATTGCTACTGGACGATTTACAGTCAGAGTATTGTAGCAGCTCAGGCCCTTGCAGAGTCGTAAAGAGTTTCTGTCTTGGTAAATTATAGTTTGCGTAAAATTTAGAGCAGGCGCAATGACACGTAATTTCGCATCGATTCGGCTGATAACTTGCATTTGGCAATGCTGCAGTGCGTTATGATAAAATTCTTCTACTTGAGATTTGTTGGACACTCGCCACTGTATACAGCTCTCTATCGAATAACTGGCAACATGTTTGGCTATATACTGATTAGGCCTATTGAATCTATTAATGTGCACAGATTGACAGATTAAAAACTTGGTATACAAGGTATCAACTGCACATATAACGAAAAGACAGATTTAGAAAATGAAATCATTCCACGATTACGTCTTATATACAAATTTTCATATTTGACTTAATACGCATTACAAATAATACATGACATATTCTGATACATACTTGCATGTAATACTACTACTACTACTACCACTAATAATAATAATTTACATTTTTTATTTAATAGAATGATATTCCTTCTGCATTTTAAGAAGAAGCAAAGGACGCATACAGATTTTTAAGGTTCATGAGGTTATCAAATAAATGAAACCGCGCCAGTTATTCATGTTACGCCTGTAGACAACCAAAACAATTTCCTTTCTTACTGCGTATCAAAATATTGATTATTTCACGATTTTCAGTGAGTTGCAGACCTACATCAATATTGATAACATGTTAAGCCTAATAATCACTTTCTGATAAATAAAATACGACAGATAAGACATAACTTGTACCACAATTGTCTTTCTAATATAACAATTAGAAAACACTGGAGTGTTGGAGAGTGAGCAGATACGAGCAGATAGTCGTATTCAAAACCATTTTTGGTGATAATATTTAAACGTATTTGTTTCCAAAATCGATAGAAATAATAATGGCTCAAGGGATACAATGTTAATTTGTTCAATTTATTTATTTTTGTGACTCCTTGTTATAGTTAATTTGATTGGTGATTGCATACTAGTTTGGATCATAAACAACTTTACAATCATTCGTATGAAAGCTTTCTGCAATAAAGCCTTGTTCGGCGTCTGTGCTAACAGATATATAAATAATTCGTTATATAACAGTTCCTCTTAGCTGACAGGTAAATTAATTAGTTTAAGACATACATTTACCTGAAAAGGGACTTCCTCATAATGCACGTGAATATTCATGTATTTTGAAGTTAGAATATTATTGAATATTATCATTCGTTGTTTTAATGACAAAATGGCTGGAAACAGGCTACCATTTTTATCTTTCACAGAAATGACTACCACTGCATACGTGTCTAGTAATGTCAAACATAGATCAGTCATCAATTATTTCAGGCCAGTCTAACAAAACAAGCCAAAAGCTCAAGACTACCTACTGAACCCCATATCAACAGTTGGGAAACGCCACACAGCCTTCTATGGTACAGCAGCGCCCTCAGGTGATCATGTGGGCTAACGTTTATTGTCAAAGATCAGAGTCACAGTCAAGAGAGGCTGGTTCGAAATGTACGCCCAGTTCTAATTCTACTAATGTGTGGTAATGGCTATGCAGTCGTGAAGTTAAACAACCTTTCATATAAAGTTCACATTTAAATTTGACAGTGAAACACTTTACAACAGGTAATTTCAAAAAACAGTCACCGTAGATGGGGAAATAGTGTTGATGAATAAACGTGACTTTTGAGGCGGCTGATTTCCTATTTGGTGCACAGGCAGATAATTTATCGACCAGACACCCTGTACAAAACTGTCTGAATTTTTGTTTGTCAGCAACAGACACGTGCACCCAAATAAGACGGTTTCAAAGACCCGTACAATTGCAGCCCTCATCTATAAACTCATTTAAACCAGACGTCTAGCCGTCTCTATGGCTTTATTGGACTGCATTTCTTCCTGCTTTAAACTAATTAGGCCCGTAGGTAGGCTAGAGCTTTGACAATATATCGGGAATCCATGCAACACCTTTCCCAGTCACAAACACATTTTCCCAGTATATGTTTGGGCTATGGATTCTATGTCGATACTAAAAATGATGAACGGTTCATTCAGTAAATAACACATTTAAATGTTGCTCTGGGACAAATACATTCAATTGAAGGCTGAGTCTACAAAATGACACGTCTTGAGTGTATTTTATGTGTGCCATCTACACCCAAAGGCCTCGCAATGCAACATTTTTGGGCGAAAAAAATATGCATACCAAGTATAGGCCTAACATCCTGAAAAGATTTGTTTGCATGCGATAGTGCATGTTATATTGTTAAATAACCTATAGCAAAAAGTCTATATGTATTTAAAATCATGTATATATCTATTATCTGAACGTTATCAAATTTACATCTACCAGTTAGTTTAGATTTGAAATAATATAGCCTCTATAGCTAGTGACTTGAGCATCGAATTTACCCCAACGAAAGTAACGATAACAAGGAAAAACCAACTTATTCAAAATAATACAATTGTAAAATTTGATAGCATCTTTACTCTCTCGTGCATTTGAACGTAGGAACATCTGGCAATTGAACTGCAGACTGTCTCATATTGCCATAAACTGCTGCAATTTTAATTTCGGTAATTTCTTACGTAAATGCCTCAAAGATATAAAATACAATGTCTACATTTTGAATAAGAAGAACTAAAATCTAACTCTTCAGATTTATTTAAAATAAAACTCTCTCCGAGTTTTGGTTTACATGCAATTTCATGTAAACAACTCCAGCATTTTAGCACACAAAATGCTATAGCTATGGATGATTCTTTTCTCCTTGATCGAGAAGTCTTTATTCCTCCACACATTTTCTCTTTTTCCTTGGGAATGTTTAGAATACATGATATATACAAGTTATAATTCGATGTGTTTCATTAAGCTTCCTGTATTTGCCTATATTATTTCAGAAAAATAACGTTACATAATTACTCCAGGTATTTTTGGATAACTTTAAATAAAGATACTATACACTGTCGCGTTATAATTTGATTTGGGGATAAAAAGTATAATTTATTTTGATTAAAAGAAATAAAGTACACGCAAACATTGCAAAGTTCCAATAAAATGTATTTAGGCTGTACTTTATACAGAAAACAATAGACTGTTATTATATAAACCATATTCAATAGTTTTATTCTAGCACAAATAGACTATGCAATGGACCGGCTACGTACACAAAAAGGGAAGACAATACAGCTCGGATGTCGTGCAATCAGGATTTTTAGTCAGTGTATATCCTTATTGCCTCTCTCTTTGTTCATCTTTTTCATTTTCATTCTCCGGTTTTGGAACCAGATTTTTACCTGCCTTTCCGTTAAATTTAGAACTCTAGCAACTTCGTAACGACGATCTCTTGTCAGGTACATGTTATAGAGAAATTCTTTTTCCAGCTCCAGGGTCTGATATTTTGTGTAAGGACATCGTTTCTTTCTTGTTGAACGTGCATGAATCCAGTTTGCTGCTGGGTTGCCTACAAAAATAAGGAAAACAGTGTGTAAATTAAATCAATACTTGGCTTGTGTAAAACAATAATCTATCACACATTACCCTCTATAAAATGTATTGCTTTAATGAAAATTCACAAAGCTACTTTTGACATTACTTGAAAAACACTGTTCATGTTCATTTTGTTCTAAATACCCAATTTGCAACCATGAATATAGTTTGTTTCGCACTATAGTAAGCGTCGAGACATTTTTATAGGTAGTAAAACCCCCAGTTTTACACACCCTTGCTCGAACATTTTCAGAGGTTGTAAATCAAGGGTCAATTTCTTTTACTTACTTGGGTCAAGTTGTTGTTGCTTCTCTTCTTTGGGCTCCCTGTTACTCGAAATATCGCTGCCAGATGGGTCTTTGGTTGTTTTATCATTACTTTCTGATACTGCTACACAAGCATAGTCAGAGACTAATGGGATTTGTCTCTCAAAGCTCGAGCACTCGGTCCTTTTCGGTGGTAAACTTTCGAGCTTTGTACCACAGTGCCGCATATTTGGGTGGAAACTGGGGAAAGGAACTGAGTTTGAGATTGGATCTATCCAGGATCGAACGTATCTGTTGTCTGCAGCTGCAAGGTGGGACTGGGGCACGTATGGATGGAAAATGCCTGAGACGGCGGTGGACGGTGGGTGAACCGAGGACCAGGACGTGGGGAACATTGCGGACTTGGGTGCAAAGCTGCAGGAAGAAAAATCAGCATTACCTCCTACACCTGGTGGCCTTGAGGTCGTGGTGTGCGAGCCATGGACAAACCGAGATCCATAAACGTCCTCTGATTCATTTCCTATTAAAGAATCCACATAATAATTACTTAGTGTATTGCTGGTCGACATTTTTGTATCCCGTCGTAGATATATAAAACGTTAGACTGCTACAGATACCTTCCTTCCGAACAATCGTAGTATTTTTGCTGGCCTCATCCTCGGTGATTGGTTGCGTGGATCACGTGGTCATGTTTACCAATAGCTACAGAAAACTAATCCGCAGATCATGATGTTCTACATTTTGACGTTTTAATCAACCATCACTGCCAGTAGAGAGTTCAGAAAGGAGCGTGTCTTATAAGTTTAACCCATTCGTTGGGTCTCAGAGTGCATTAATGTAGGTTATTAGGCAACAACAAATGGTGGTCCGGGACTATTTCTTTACGTAGACAGATTAATACACCCATTAATGTCATAAACCCCACTCAGCATTAAGGCTTTGGCAAATTATTCCAAATGCGTGTAAAACCTTAAAAGAGATTGACATAAGGTATGTTGTACACTCAACGCTTGTAAATATTTTTATAGACTACTGAGCAGTGACTCCTCATAAAGAGAAAGCAATAGTAGTGCTATAAAATAAAAATAACGTTACTTTACGGTTTTGTAGACTTGACATTCCTTTTTAAAATTTTAAAGTTTCAAAGAACTTGGAACTACTGCATAGCTCACAATCTGGCTTTGTATATTTAGCAAAGGAAGTAATCTTGTGCTCTGATTTCTTTTGTCAAGAAGAGCACAAAACTATTTTTATGTCTATCAATAAAATCTTTACCATGTGCATTTGATAAGGCTATATATTAATGCATACATAATAAAACAGTCTTCGGAACAAAATGAAACAATATTGAGTAAGTGTTTGTTTAAGGAAATCGTTTCAGAAACTTTTGAACTTCTGGACCCCTTGTTTTAAGTACCAAACCACTGGAGGGATGAAGAAGAAAAAGAAGGAGACGGAGAATATTCTGAACGGCCAATTGTCAAGGTTTAATTCTAACCACTATTAAAATGGTGTGTTTAAACCTAACATTTACTGTATCTCATAAAATTATGATGCACGTGGAAAAGAAGAGTAAAATTAAAAACGAGGACACAAACACAAACACACGCTTTAAGCATTCACGCTAAACATCACTACTTTAATTGCAATAATATTATAAACGTTCTCACCCAGAGCAACCCATAATATGAAGTGTGTAACCTGAGGGAATTACGCGCATTCATCGACAAACTATTCGTTTGGGAATGGACCAGCCGTACACTCATAATCAGCTTGTGCTTGACTTTGTGGAAAGACTCCTACTTACAAATATTTGATATTTTTTAAACGTTTAGCTTTGACTGGCAATAACCTGAAATGGTCAACCGAGCTAACAAGGAAACCACTGTTTGTCAAAAAAGTATAAATGAAATGTAATGTTCTTTCGGTTATAATGTTTTTATGTTACTTATCATGCTGGACTAAGCGGGTGGCCGAAGGCATATATCGATTTATGTACATGAGGCTTTACACCCAAAGTGTCAGATACAGTCAAAATACAAAAAAATGCTTTTATTATGTAGCGACAGAGAGATAAATTGTGTGTGTATGTGTGTGCGTTTTAATGTTTTGCCCAACAGAGTTACAGGGCCTCCTATTTCCCACGAATGCTTAAATACTTAAATTATGTAGATCATACATGGAGCATTCGCTGAGATTTTGTAATCTATGATGAATGTAAGATATTTACAAAATATGTCGTTGGTATATAGTAGAAATATGGAAGACAAAAATGTGTTTGATTTGGAGCTAAAGTGACAACAAGAGGTTATATACCATGAACACCTTATATATCAATACGATGAAAAATTATTCCACTGTGAAATTAAAGTTTGCGAAAGACGCAAGCAAATATTATTAATGAACCTGAAACATGTAAAGGGGTTCGCGAAATTAATTTCTCAATAGTTCATATACGCATGTGTTCACAGTTAAATACGAATATGCTATAAATAGCTCTATTCCAAGATTTAATTCTTTGACATACATTAAGGGTCGACATTGTATAATCCAATCTACCGTTACTTCTGTATCTCTTATTTAGTTAATACTAATCTGCGAGTTGCAGCAGAAGCTTGAGTTGTCTTGCAATGTTTAAATGGATCCTATATGGACTCTGTTGATGAAAAAAGAGGCGAATCACATGACAATAGTTGGGCATTTCAATTTATTGCAGGTTACATGCCACAAACATGCATTATATTACACAATTTTAACAAGACGTACCACATTTAATATAGAAAAACATTAAATGATTGAGAGTGAAAATGGAAATGAATAATTTCTATACTTTTGGAATCTTCTCTGTTATCATGGGTGATAAATTATCAGCACTCAATAAGGATCCGTGTTGAAAAGCATGGTCTTGAAATACAAATTCTTGGTTTAGGCTCTGTTTTGAAAAAAAAGAAAGAAAGAAAATACAAACGTCCAGAGTGATTTTCTGGAACTCCATAATTTATCCTCAATTTAAAGCAGTCATTCCTTACCCTGTGATGAAAATATTTTAATTACACAATGTACCACTTTTATATCGACCATGAGGTAAATACAACACAAAGAAAAATAGAAAGAAGCATACAAGTCTCCATATGTTACAAAAAGGGATTTCCCCAGACGTGTATCTAATTCATTATTTACCGAGAGAGTGGCTCCACAAGACAAAGAGTGAAATAAACATTCGTGTGCTTTTCAAGAAAAAGTTAGGTTTGAAGTAAGTTCCCGAATTCTGTTTTCTCTGCTCATCTTCTTCAGCTTCATTCTACGATTCTGAAACCAAATTTTGACTTGTCTGTCGGTAAGGTTGACACTTTTACTGATCTCCAGGCGGCGCTCTCGAGTTAGGTACATGTTGAATAAAAACTCCTTTTCCAATTCCAGTGTCTGGTGCTTTGTGTAGGGACATCTTTTTTTTCTACCACTTTTTGCAGTTAACCAGCTAGTCGTCGGGGAATCATTTTTACTGTCTGAGAAACGACAAAAAGAAACAAGAAATGACGTAACTGCTGTGTACTAATCATTGGCATAGTGTCATACCATAGAGGAATACATTGCATATTGTTAATGATTATATTATTTCCCATATATACATGCCCTACAAAATCTTAGCGTGCGTTTGGAACGCTTTCTTAACCAGGTAAATGGGAAGTAATAATATATGAGACTCATAGAAATGTTTACTTGTGCATGTGAGTGTGTGTGTGAGTGCTTATGTGACTTTAACTATTCTAATGAATTATGTTATTTACATTTGTGTGTATGTCATAGAAATAGTAAAGTCACCATAACCTATTTATCGCACTTACTTACAAACCATACCATACTGATTTTTACTTTCCGTTGGTTTCAGCTTGGAAAGTTAATGTTATGACTATTGGAATTGCTATTTATTAATCACAAAAAGGTAATGCCTTCATTGTTATGCATTAGGCTATAACATACACAAAACATAACACCACTTTAATGGAAAATATGTAACGCAAACAAATTCACCAATCATTAGATCTAAGACAGATTCAAAAGATTTTTTCTGAACAAAAGAATATTTTCCCACAAAAAAGACAGTTCCCCACGTTGCAATAATATAATAACGTACAGGTCAGGGGTGACAACAGACAATGATATTAATACGGCAAAATATAAAAATAAATATGACGGAAAATATAGTTTATGTCCCACACAAGCTATTTTAATATGCCAAATTGTTTTTTAATAAAACTTCTGTCAAAAATGAAAAACAATTTCAGTAAGACAATATACGAATAAATACAGACAAGCATACCATGCACACCCCGGCGCAACTGAAGCATGTCTATTTCCTGTAAAAGCATTTTATTGCAACTTGAGTAAGGCTCTCATTAAACATTACGACTTTAGGGTTGTTTGTGTTTTATACCGGGTTTTACGATGCTGGAGTGTTCGTATTACACTGCGACGGGATGGATCCTTTTATTATACCCACCTTTCGCTTCCTTTTGTTGCGATTCAGGGCTCGAGGCAGACGTTTCAGTGGAACACATTTTCTCTTCTTGCGAACTCGACTTTGGTTCTGGGCTGTCCACGAGTTGATGCCTCAGTTGTCTCTTGGCTTTTCGGAGTTTCGTTTATTTTCTTTTCCACCTCAGCAAGAGAGGATAGTTGCGATTTGGGAGTAACTCTGTTCAGCTGCAGGATAGTGTTTGGACTCGATTCGTGGCTGTAGTCTTGATTTTTTCCAGACGTATAGGTTTGGCTCAGTCTGAAATAACCTGGAACGGGAATTTCTGGACCATCGACAGAACAAGACTCGGGAATCAGATTAGCGTACGTGGGGATTTCGGACGAGTTGACCTTTGCTCTCTTGTCGGAATACATACAGCAGTTACTCTCTTCTTTTATGTTTTGTGAAAACGTGCAAGTGGGCATTTGTGTGGAAGTTTGTTCTATTCTGCACGTTCTATTCGGATCTGCCCAGCTATCAATTTGAGGTATATACGAATGGACATTCATGCCCATAGTTTGGTGGCTAATTTCTCCCCTTTTACCCAGAGACGGCAGAAGTCCACAGGTTTGCATTCCATAAGTTCCCATTTCTGCATTGGATGGCATGTACATGTTGCTGTTGGAGTAAAAACTGTCAGTTCTGCAAGCACTGATCAGAGAGTCTACTAAGAAAGTATTAGCAGCGGGAGAGCTGTTTGGAAAGGACATTTTTGGAGAGGTTTTAAAGAGGAGAGAGATGTCCTTTGTAGGCTGACATATCTAGCAAAACAATCCCCGTGTTACTCAAGATGCCTCTCTGCTACCACATGACAAACTCGCCAATGAAATTTGAAAATGGCCTTGAGACGCAGCCTCCTCTCTTGTCACGTGGGTGCATTACACTTAATTGGGATCTCAGAAGTGGTCGACAGCGACACCCAGAACACGTACTTGAAATTGATTCCAAGACCGGCAAAATACAAATTGAACATTAAACACTTTTTTTCACTGGGTGCAGAAAAATAAAACGCACATAAACCTGAAATGTTCAGGGGGATTGATGTACTTAATTTAAGGAATACACTGCACGCTTGTATATGCATCGTTTTGTTGGTACCATAACACAATTCAAGTTCAAGATAGACAAGTGCTTCTTTGAAATATTTGTGGAGTAATATAGTAGCATGTTTTGCCATTTAGGCAAGCTTGATGGGAAACAACTTCTGCAACAAAAATGATGTTAATGAACAGCAAATGCTTTGCATTTGCAAAACAGTGGACTGTTTCACTTACACAGGGTCTCTATAAATTGTTGACAGAAACGCTGAGATGTACAGCAAGATGCTTTTGCACTGGACTGTAAATAAAAATGCATTCATCAATTTCCCATGAACTCCGCCATTTCAATAATAATTCTGGGATGAACGCACCTACGAATTAAAGACTAAGTAAAAGCATTTTGGATCCTGTCATCTTCGGAGAACCAAAGGTTGCTGAATTTATGAATATATAATATATATATATATATATATATATATATATATATATATATATATATATATATATATATATATTAAGGAGAATGAAGACGATCGATGTAATTCTCATCTGCATTCGAGAGCTTCCTGCTAATATTCATGCTCTTGAAAATGTCATAGACGTTCAGAATCATACCCCTCTTAAAGCAAATGTTCAGCTATTTCGTTTGACAAACCAACTGTGATTTTTAAAGGACGCGATGAATAAATTTACATGCGAAAGATGTAAGACTACAGCATGTAAAGTATTATGCAATTTGAGTATGCTGACTTGTGGTTGTTGTAGCTGTGTGTGGTGTGTGGGTGGTGTGTTTGTTTGAAGCTATGAGTGTACTAAAATATGTTCATTTTAGCCTCAGTCATTGTCAGACCAAATACGATTTAGGTGGTGGTCGGGTGTGTTTGTATTTTCGCATTTGTTTTGACAAATCATGTGATGTTCAACAAAACATGTTTAACAGACATGCAGATAGAAAATTATGAAATTGATTCCTTCGCTGCAAAGAAAAATAACCAATTGAATCGTATCTATTTTCAAGTGCGTGCGCTATTTTAATTAATAAATGCTTTCCAACGCTTTACGCGGCACTGTCTTTGAAAATCCATCAATGTACATTTGCCTTACTGCTCTGCTCACATCTCTGTGCTTCTCTGCTTTTGTCTTAGAATGAATTTGTTACAATAGGGTTAAAACCACGGGAATATTCAGATTTGAGTAGTCCATCGTATATATGGCTGCTCTAGAATCTCAACTTAACTGAAGAACGTTTCCCCCTTTGTCCCTCCGCACAAGTAGACAGTTTTCTAGCAGTACTGAATCCGATATGGGTTTTTATTGATAGGCACCAAAATAAATGGTAAACTGAATTAACTACACGCTACATATATCACATTAAAAATAAATATATTACAAATATAAAATAAAATAAATCTGCTATAAATGTCCGAACAGGAACAAAACGTTTGATTCGTGAGACTTGGAGGACAGCTAATGCTTTCTTCCTTATTACTTTTCTTTATTTTCAGTACACGTGTTCACAAACAAAAACAAGTAATAACAATATTCGTAAGAACAATTTAGATGAATATATAAAATCCACGAGATAATTATATAAATTTATTATACCACCAAATGACAAGCTATGTCATACAATTCATATATGCAAATGATTAACTTAACTAATGGTCTTTATTATTATTTTACATTCGTCACGCAAATAATTTTGGATTCCCCAAATTAAATTCAAGAAGGTCCACACACAAATGGTGAGGAAATAATTAAAAGTGTAGCCTATATGCAGCCATTGCAATTTACTGTAAAGATTCAGACATATATTAGCGAGGGTTAGATCCATAAAAACTAATCGTAATAAAATAGAAAGCATGTTCGTTGTTCGGCCATCGTATTGTATATTGCCATTGTACAAATATTCTTATACATTCATACCTTACAGAGATTTTGAAAGCAACTCGAAATGTGTAACCTCGTATCCTTCAAGAAGCAGTTAACACAATTTCTACTTTTTATTTTCGGATATATTCAGTCAGCTGGCTCCAAATGTTTGTGGTGTTGTGAAGCTAACTTCTGTGTGAATAAATTTGCGTAATACATCTTGGAATATGAAGCGCAATAATTAACTAACTTGTTTGCGGAAACAGAACGAGTCGTCATTCAAGGCCATTAGTTAAACAATGACGGAACAAATTGTACATTTGTAAACTTTTGTTTGAATTGTGTAAGTATATCATTTTAAAACTCGCAATGAAAAAGACGACCAGGCTAGCTGAATTGTTGAACTTCTCATATTGTTTAAATTACTCTACAGCCAGCATAAAATGTCTTGCATGTGTTCATAATAAAATCCTTATTTCACCGAATACAAGATGACTATGAACAATAATGTAAATTCTAACATTATGTAATTGTTGGCTGCCGTGTTTCTGTTATCTATACAGTAAATAAAATCGGTCTTTAATATCGACATGATTCCAGTCTTAGATCTCCTAAATATATAGCTCTTTGAAAGCTGCTCACTGCTGGAAATCAAAACGACATATTATTTCATATAAAACTAATAGCTATTAAGCCCAAATATAAAAACTAAACAAGATTATGCAATTTGTAGTTGGCTGATGTATCGTTTTGACCGAAAATATTGTCGAAAAACCTAAATGCCAAATTAAATTGAAACATACAAGTAAGTTGAAAGTTAGCTTCAATTTAGATTTGTACCCATAGCGATAACAACCGAGCCGTCATTCAATAGTTCTATCATATTAAACGTTTATTTTATCATGGCGAGAAATTACTGTAAGAAGAGCGCCCTCATGTGGTTACAATAACACACTACAAGTAACTGTAAATTCTGGAACCGTCTTTGTTCAAAAGCATTTATAGGACTACATAGATTATGACAAAATGCAGCAATCATTATAGCCCTTCGTTAAAATGAAAGAGTATATTAAATTAATTGTATGGTCAAATGCAATGTGGCACTTTGTAACAGTGGAAACTTTTAAAGATTCTTGAAATTCAGCTCTTTTTCAAATCAGTCGCCTGCAATATGGTTTACATTTAGTTAGGTTATTTTTTGTAATACATTTTATTATTAATTTATACCCTTTAATCCCTCGCTCAATTTTAACTCATGCATTTTGCGTACTCTATATCAGTTAGGGAGTGGTCATGAAATCGAAACATTAATTCCATTAAAATTATTGGTTGGGAAACATGCTTCCTTTGCATGTCCTACACGATAATAACGCAAATACTACCGTAGAACACTTCATTAATGGACGCAAACAACTAAACACGACTTACACAGATTAGATTTACCATGACATGGTATTAATTACCTCACCTAAATACTAAGACAGCTCTCTCGCTTCGCCTTCCCTAAATAGCATGTGCTGTGAAAATATTCGAAGCTAAAAATTTAAACAAATTTAAAAGCATTCAGGGATTCAACCCAGTATTTAAACACTGATGCAGGCTTTCAGACACGCACGCACGCACGCGCGCGCACACAGTTAATTATTCATGAATTATAGGTATGGTATATAAAAAGAAATAAGATAAACTTGTTTTAGCTAAACGAAACGAATCGCATTCTGCATTCAAACACATCTCTGCAGTGCAGATATGTGTGAAAGGCGTCGTTCTTTGCTAGAACAGCCGATAGGCGTATATACTTAGGTTAAAGGTTACGACCTTGACATTATGAAAGTTCAACGGCAAAATCTAAATATTCTATACAACAATTTTAAAGAAAATAAATATCGACATTGGTCTAAATACATATTCACACTCACAGCATAATAAAAGCGTATGTTTTGCTAACTTACATTTCAATTTAGAATAAATAGTAGTGTAAGATTAGTAGCGCAGTTTAACTTCCATGTGTACAATCAGAGATGTGATGAACATTTCTTATTTTTGCTACTAAAAGGTACGAAAAATATTTTTAAAACGTCGGTTTTACGCGCAAGGCTTCCTTGGATATGACAAGAGGGTCCAAAAATCGCTCGTGAGGACATTTACAGCTAGTTTTTATTGTGTTGTCTAGACGGTTCAAGGTGTAGCAAACAGGCTTACTGCTTACAGGCGATATTAAGAAAATATAGCCCCTTTCCTTCACGTTCCTAAGCATATAAAATCCAAATTATTCACCCATTGTTGCTCCCAATTCTCCCAAAAGTACAGATTACATATATTACTGCGGTACGATTCTATCTTATGTACCTTTCGGTAAACGGCGGCACTTGAAGAAAGGCTGTGCAAGTATTAATAACCAGGTTTTTATTCTAGTTATAAAAAAACCCCATGTGAACATGGTTTCCACTGTGTTATCTGAAGACGCAGGTGGGCAACGTACTTCATAGTTTTGATTGTATGTGCGAAAGAAGATCTTGTATTTGAATTTCTGAAAGTAAACCATTCCAAATTCAAAATGTTAAATTTTTAGTTTCATTTAATAGTTGCATACATCACATGCGTCCGAGAAATAAATGCATATAGATAGACCTAGTGTTATAAAATAACATACTGATTACTGTAATCAAATCATTTGTTGCTTGCTGCAATATCGTTCACGAATCAATCAATTAACCTGATAAAATGCAATAAATAAAACTAGATACACATCAATTATATCCATGTGATATTGAAAACGTATACAGGGGGACATTAAGATTGCCATGGTGTCCTCACTTCTCTGTCGAAAAAAAAAAAACATTACGGCTGACTTCAAATAAGTAAAGAACCCATTTTTCTTGTAGTAAGAGTCTTCTATACCAAGCTTTGCATAGTTAATGGTACTGCTGTCATTTTCTTCAAGCGTTCCTTCAGCGTACCTGCATAACTGCATGTATAAAACGTCCGACCACTCATAATCCACAATCATCCCATTTTGAAGCTATTTGGACCAACGAATTAATCTAAATGAAATGTCAGAATAAAGGATTCCCGGTGAAATACTGTAGCCGATCTCTATTCAGTTTTTTCTCTTTCATTCTTCGGTTCTGAAACCAGATTTTCACTTGCCGATCTGTTAGATTTAACATCCTTGATAACTGCAGTCGTTTCTCTTTGTTTATGTACACGTTGAAAAAAAATTCTCTTTCAAGTTCTCTGATTTGGTATTTGGTGTAGGGACATCGCTTTTTTCTTGACTTTGATAAACCTACAAAGGAAAGTATGGCATTTTATACATGAGAACATTTTATGTAACTTTCCAGGTCATTTTTAGTAACTTTAGAACATATGTATCATTGTGTACAATATCAAGATAAGATATACACGCCAATAACATAAACAAGATAATGGTCATTTAAGCCATTTTTGGTATATTCTGGTCTTTAAATGAACAATGTATTCTACTCATATAAACATAAACAAACTGACTCACATCTATTTTGAACACCAACTGATTACACTTTACACAACTGCTAAGCAAATATATATGTACAAAGCAATCACACACACACACACACACACACACACACACACACACACACACACACACACACACACACAGATATATATATATATATATATATATATATATATATATATATATATATATATATATATATATTTATTTTATTTTTTTTTTTTTTTTTCCTTGGCATATTGAGAAATTGGATCAGAACATTAAATGAAGGCCACCAAAACTGTTTACCATCGTAACCATTTTTTTACAGCACTCAAACAAATCTTACAGGGTATGTAAAACGTCTGCATGCTTATAAAGGTGCACATAAAATCAGACCGACAAAGCAGTGGACTTGTACTCTAACCTCCATTTAATGATTGTACCTACTTGGGCCGTTGTTCTTCTCTTCGGCGCTGTTTGCTAAAGATGACTCTTCGTCCATGCTCTCAGATGGGTCTCCTTTCTCCCGCTCTGAAGTGTCTGAAGACAGTTTACTACATTCCTTATTTCCGACCGGATTAGATTCTGTCTTTCCTTTCGAAGGGTCCGAGTTTGGCTTTTCATTGCTTGCGTTAGCAGTCTCAAAAAACTGGTCGAAGCCTTGAGGAAGAACGCCATTTCTGCCAACATTTGTAAAAAAATTGCAAGACTGATTCGTGCCGCCGTGGTGGCTGTACACTGAGTCATTTTTGAATATCATATCCGTTCTACTGGATGACTGCATTAGATCTCGATGCATTATATCGTCAGTTGGATAGTAAGAAGCGTAATTACCCCTGTAATGCCATTTGCTTGGGTGATCAAGTCCATATTCTCTGAAAGCAACTTCTCGAACAGGTTGGACTTGAGCTATATTGGAGGTATAAGGAAAATTTACTTGACACGAGGACGTTTGAGGTAAAAACGACGAAACAGACGAAAAATCTGGTGCCGATACATAATATGTACAACTTGGCAAATACATATTTGACGCACAGTTGCTGCGGTCATCATACTCCGTCATGTCTTCTGTTGGCTTTTGCGAGTAGGAATATGCAGCGTGAGTGTGCTAAACTTTTGCCATCTATTGCACTATAGGCGTGTGGACAGGACCCGTGAGAGGGGAAAAATCGGAAACGTAGGCTGACGTGCAATTCATCTTGATCGATTCTTGAGGTAATTGTGTCATGTGATCCAGTACGAAAAATTACCATATATCAATATCGGTCATTAGAAGCTATCCTGAGAAACTCGTAGGTTAGACGTAGGCTACATGTCCGTTCATTGGTTGCTTAAGTCTTTCAGAGGCTCCAATGTAAATCTTTCTTTCCCCACCAATTAGACATTAGTAAACAATCGCTGAAATATTGCATTAAAGAGTACTCTCAGTAAATCTGTATGGACGTCAACTGCACAAGATACCTTGAGGAAGACGATTTCATATCGGTCTGTACGAAGTTTTTAATTTTACCAATTATATATAGTTTAACCTCATGTGGCTTGTGGACCATAGTAGCTCAACCATGATTCATCCGACAATCAATTTATATGCCTTTTTGTCGCTGTTGATTTCAATGGCTGTCTTTTAAAACTCGTCACATGAGTTGAACTATTAAATACAAAAATTCAAGATCTTCAGAGTTGAAACGATTAAAAGTAAATAGGCGTTATCGTTTTCAACTTAATGAGTAGGCTATAATTAAAAAACAATGAGGAATTTTGATATGGACAACCAAAATCGTAACAGAAACGATATTAGAGCACATATTTCGCATTAAATACATAAATAGTGCAGCTTCCGGCCCCATCCTACCTCCCGCCCAAGAAACTGCCAATAAACAGTACAATGTTATCCATGTATTATCGTATATCAAATATATTAGCCTGTGTGTAATTGCTACATTTTGCAACTAATGCTGGAAAAGAATTACATTTACTGTAACAGGAAAGTATCGTGAAATTCTACCCGATCGAGAAGCTGAATTCTTTCTGAAGTATCAATCGCACGAAAATCTCACAAGATAATGTGCGCTAATAGCTTTGACTTTAAGTTATATAACCAAATGTGTCACGAATCAACAACTGTACCTTATAAGTTGTATTCATTCGCGAATATTGTCATATTTTAACTAATGTTGAGAGCGAGCTCCATCTTTAAAAAAAATAGGAACATCGTAAAGGATGAATGTGAGAGGGAAGGAAGGAAGGACGGAAAGAAAGAAAGAAAAATGAGTATGAATAATTGTGGCCTATTGCCACTGTAAAATATACGGTTAGGCCAATATGTATGTTATCTGCTACTTCCATCCAACTGCTTCTTAGTGTTGCCACACAGCTTCGTCAGAAATGAAATGATAATTTGAACTACAAACTTAATATGAAGCAATATGCTAATGAACACCCACTGATACGTCCCGTAGATACGTTAACCAGAACAAAATCAATTCGCTTACCTAGAGTTGTTTAGTTTTCTTCCAATCCAGTGCAGCATCTCAGTGCAGTTAGGGTACTTACATAAAAAAGTGTTTTAGCAAAATCACATTGCAAAGTACAAACACATCTGACTTTGAACGTCTGTGGTCTGACTAAGAGACACAGCAATCGCCAGCAACCGTCAGCAGTAAAATCATTTTATTGCACAGACAAAAGGGAAGCGTTATGGTAATTCGGGTGGAGGGGAAAGAGGTTCCTCACAATGTCAAGATCAGTCCAGGAATCTCAGTCTAAGTATTATTGAAATGTACGACTTTTAAATAATAAAAAAAAAATGGTTGCTTTGTTGTTCCTTACAGTTGGTGGACATCTGAACACGAAATAATGATACCAAGGGATTATTTTAAGATACTTAATCAATGTTCATAACATTTGAACAATAGAAGTACAATTCCCTCATGTACATGAAGACTGATTGCTGTTGGGTATTTCATTATTGATTTGAAAAATACACCATGACATACTAGAACCAATTACAAAAGTGTCACAGTCGTATCGAAAAGAACAAATCAGAATATGGAGAAGAAAATCAGTGTGGCTGACTTTTTCCAGATACTTCTGCGAGTAAATAAAGTAATGTCCTTGGGTAGCCTGTATGCCTCTGCACTTCTCGCCCTACTGTTGCATGGATAGCGTATAGCTACGCACAGAAATGCATATGTTGTGCTACCCTCTTCACATGACATAAAAGTAAGTATACACAACTTTCTATGGCCTTCTTTAATGTAAAAGTATGTGTGTGCGATCTAATTGTATCAAACGTCCAGGTTAACTGATTCTCATAAGATTGCAACATCCAGGGTTCAAGAGGGGAAAAAGTGTTTCAGTGTTAGCTGAAGTTAAGGAACTGGCTTTTTTCGCAAAATGGAGTAAAATTTGCATTCAATTCTGCAACCCGGGATAAGAAGCTAACTTGACCTTAACTTTGTTATGGCGCCCTCCATATCTGGAGAATATGAACAGACACCGTCTGGCAGGGCACTCGTAAAAAAGGCCCACTGGATGGAAAACAACGGCAATCCTTGTTTGTTCATTTTTAAGTACTTCAATTTACTAAAAAAAAAATGTCTCAGAAGACACGATGTGAAATCAATTGCGGAAGGAAAAACAATGCATTTCGGTCAAGCTCTTCTTCAATATTTCAGTTCACTAGATTTTTTTCCATGGTGTTGAAGGTTAAGACATTTCCCGCCTCGTGGTTCAGCTGGTACATTGTGTCAATGACATGAAATGACCCCACTATTTGCTAAATTTCAAAGAAATTTCTGCAGATACATTTTTCTTATACACTGTTTAATCAAGAGTGATATTTACAGGCAGCGCTATTATTTGTAGATTGTGTAGAGTAGAGAAGAATATTTAATAAAGACTAAATGCCTTAAACTTTTTACAGTTTGCAAATATATACAGGCAGCAGTGAATGTAGCCGACATTCGGTGAATGCGATTATAAGTTATGAATTAATTTTATAAAACTGAGTCACAAACATTTTTAGATATTATATTATAATTACAGAAATATTACGTTGGTAAAATGTATTTTAGAATAATTTTAGATCATGTGCCCTGTTTATGGTTTATGGTTAGAATACAGCATCGAGTAAAACACGATTTGAATACAAATGTACAGGATATAACATCAATAAAATCACTTCACTTTTTTCACATTTTTTCACATTCTTAATTTCTGAAAACAGTCGGGAAGTTGTATTCTAATTATTAATAAAATGAATTGCCTGAACAACGATAAAAGGCAGGTTGTCACCGATTAAAATGGAACATACCATAGTATATCTTTAACTGATATATAATATATTTACTATTAAAACACATATACTGTACCTATATGCTAGACTAGTCTATGATAAAATTCCGACGACTAGACTCAGCACATTTGTATGAATTTGATTAGGCCTAAATGAAACACATCCACGAAGGTACTGACTGTGGATTTAAACTGGACCTAGAAATCTGACATATATCCTAAAATGATATACCATAAATAAACTATGTGGATTGCATTTTACCATTAAGATATAACATGTAGACCTATTTAAGACTTTTAATACGTCACTTCTTCGAAAATCGTACACATGATGAAATACACTGTAGCAAACATTGTCCTCGAAATGAAGAGCAACGCAGTTTACTGGCTGTTAAAACACATAACAACTCCAAAAAGTCATCAAAAAAAAAAAAAAAAGCGCTGTTAACAATGATAATACATTGTTCTTTCATTTATTCAAACATTATCGCCCCAGTATCACTAACAAATCATGAAACACAGGCCTTGCAAATGGCATTCACCAAACTAATACAATAAATGATAAATATAGTAAACAACGCTTATACAGCACTGACAATGAATAGTGATTAGCAGGGAAGTTGCTGATTTAAATTCCATGTACGCAGATGAAAGTATTCTTTACGAAGACAGAATGCACTCATTAGCATACCACTTATAAAATAGCATACCTTATACCACATATAAATGTGTTCTGCTCACAAAGATTCAGTTTGGTATTTTCATAATTAATTTGTCAAAGTTTGTCTTTCCTATTGTCTCACCTCTTAGCGAACTTGAGCTTGGACTTACACGCCCGCAATTAATCTTAAAACCTCCAAAACTGTCCAATTTACACTCAATTTTATCTGAGTCAGTGCTAGCTGTATCACAAACACAAACACTGGATTTTTCAAAAAGCACATAAATGCACAACATTCACGTCCAGCAGATCCAAATTACCAAACCTACACAAAATTCTGACAGAAAAGATAACACATTTTGTTCAGCAAATATTTAACAGATATCTCAGCAGATTGAGAGCCCAGAGTCTTTGAACTACTTATAAAAACCTCACAATTATTGGACATTCAAAAACAAGTTTGTAGGATACGGTATTTGAACTACATTTAGTTTTTTGGGGTGGGTGGGAAGGGGGGAAGGGGGTGTGGGGGCGTTGAAGGCCTTGGAGGTCTCCTCTCAAAAAGTAGGAGGTCGCAAAGAAACTTTGAAAGCATCTATAATCATTAGGAGTATTAAATGAGATGTTTTGAAGTCACCATATGTATACAGATACAATGCAATTTGTACAATTACCACAAGGTAGTACAAGTAATCATGCCTAACGCATGATGATCATGAGACATCAAACCAAGCACATATACAGCTCCACATTCCGGCTAACACAATCTGGTGGTACAAAGTCATCACCTGGCATAACTACAAAAACAATATGTGTTTTACAATATGTAATAACCAATTTATTAACACGATGTGAAATATTTTAGCACTGTATATTTACATTCCGACCTGCATGCTTCACAAAATACTGGTTGTTGAAAGAAATTGTATTTTATCACTCTTGGGTAGTTCTAAATGAACTTTTTTCTTTAAAAATGTCTTCTTAAATCCCTAACAGTTTTGAAGAACACCACTTTACACACACACATACTCAGATGACATTTTGCAACTAAGAAAAAACCTCTGAATTACATTCCTAAATATTTTCATCCAGAAATCGGCTAAATATATTGTAAGACTACTGATAGTCTCTAATTATCTTAAGGAGAATTAAGTCACGCTTCTAAACTGCATGATGCTGACTTTCAAAAAAGTGCTCTTCATTTGGAGAAAGTTTTCTTGAAGGCTGGTGTTGATGTTAGTATGACATAGATTCCTCAGAATATGGAAAATTCGTGCTCACGCATCATCATTCTTTTCTTTTTCATCCTTCGATTTTGAAACCAGATTTTTACTTGTTGATCACTGAGGTCCAGTTTGGCAGAAAGCTCTTTTCTTTTCTGTCGGTTTATGAATTCGTGCATCATAAATTCATTCTCTAGCTCAGCGAGCTGTGGCTTTGTGTACGGTTTCCGTTTCTTTCTCGATTTCACTTGTAAAGGGCACCAGTGTACACCTGGAAAAGGGAACGTGAAGAGTATACACATAAGATTTGTTTTAACACCAATATCAAAACAAGGCAATATAGCTGACCACTTATTTGCCTCGGGGGCGTTATCTTAGTAGCTCTTTAGCAAAGGTCAAATTGGACCGACCTACAAAAAAAATATATCTGTTACAATATATATTATTACCTATACTTTTAAAATGACTGCTTCATGAAATAGGCTACACACGCTATGTACACACACGCTGCTTACAAAGTCTTATGCGACTATATGAATATTGAGGAAGATTTGCATACCACTGGAAAGGGATGCTCTGGTTCACTTACTTGAAGATGACAGCATTGCAACATTTGAGTTGACCGAATTCTTGATGCCCTCGCCAATTGCTTGAGCACTGGGATTCAGTTCAGCTTGCGTTGTGTTCTGAGAATTTCTCTCCAAGATTGATAATTCATTTTTGAGCGAGTTAACGGAACTGGTTACTCCAAGTTCACTTTCAAAAAATGGGGTTTGTCTGACTGGCTCTTCTGGTTTTAGGTTTGTATCCTGAAAGTAATATTTACTAGATTCCTCCATTAGTCCCTTGTGATTGCTCGGGCATGTAATTTGAGGCATTGTATTTGTATGAAAGGGCTGAGAGTAGCCACTGAAGGTTCGGCCCTGTTGCGGAGATGTGCACGAACTTGATGAAGTCCACGGGAGCGAGCACACCTCTCTCCGGCTGTAAGAAATTGGGGGAACACCCGAAAGCCGACCTCCATTGCCTCGTAAGTTAGGGAAATAGAAAGATTCCGATGAAGGAAAATTCAACAGAGAACCAACATAGCCAGAGTTGAGAAGATTGTGTTCACACATTTCCAAGGAGAAAACACAAACGCTTCTCACAGACCTTTTTAGCCTCACCTCGAGAATAAAACGAAGGTAATAGTTGATTTGTTAAAGCTGTATATCACGTGATATGCAAACGATGTAGTATAGCTCCACCCTCATCCAGTTTCACTCAATATCGAGCAGGGCAAAATACATAGTTTTTCCACTCAACATTACATTGTCCAGAAAAATTGTTATTATTATTATTGTTAATAATAATAATAATGACAATTAATTAGTTGTCATTAATAATAATAATAATTATAATAATAATGAATTAGTGACTTCAGTAAGTTTTATGGTAGGCAGTTATTCAAATGAATACGCAAACGTTCTTTTACAAATAACTAATTGGCCATGGCTATGCATGTATTATTTTAAATACAGCAATGTATTTACTGAAACAGTAGTTTGCATAAAATGCTATTTTCTAACTTCTGAGGATGAGTATTTCTCTTCAGCTGATTTACTCTACCCTCAGTAAACATCTATATAGTAGCTATGTGTGTATATATTGTTTTGTTGATTCTGCTAAGGCAGAAATAAATACAATAAAATAAATACAAGTCAATCTTTTCGTAGACTGAAATATACAAATTTCTATGCATGCTGCTACAATAATACTGGCCTTACTTAACGGCCGTCAATGCCACTGACGATGTCATAGACAACATACGTTTTTACAAGATTAAGGCTGCAGCGACTTTTTTGATATCTGTTTAAACTTCGTACATAAATATCTTTATTGCAATTGAACAAAAATTCCAAACATTTAAACAATTGGCATGGGGTAATTATCCTGTCCAAAAAGAAAAACACGACATGGGTTAAAAATGTGTGCGAAAGCAGTAGGCCTACATTTTTAAACCCTGTAACTTTATATATTGAGTACATTTATATTGTATTTATTCCGAAAAATACAAATACGCCCTATTTTTCACACATGTAACGTGTAGATACATGTAGAATATTCATATATAACGGTAACCTTTATTTGCATTGGTGATGCTAATATTTATTTATTTATTTATTGTTATGTTTGGTGTCTACTCTACAATAAAAATATAAGAAGGTTAATGAGAAGAACATACCATACGTGCACTATAAGGCTAGTAATTTAGCATTTCAATTACAAATTGCAGTGCATAGATATGAAAGAGGGAACTTTATAAACTCAGAATATAAATAACCAATACATATATATCAACCTTTCATATTAAATAATAGTGTTCATTTTACCCTGACTTAGCCTGCGAACATTTTGCAAACGTATGAAGACATTCTAATTCTCTCGGGTATGTGTTGATTGAAAGGCCACTGTCCAGGAAAGAAAGGCGACCGCTTAGTGGCTACACCTTCTCTACTCTATAGTTGCAACAGTTATAAAAATAATCAATTTCAGGCAAAGATTGGGTTGCACCTATAGTAATCCTTATATGCCGTTCCAATTTCTTACGCCATGGATGTGTGAAGTATGGTTCAAGTTTAACGTCCAGGAGCCTAAATCCAAAAGATCAACAACCGCATATGCAGTCACCAAGGTGATAAGTTTGTATATATCTGGAAAATGTAAAAAATCTAATACAATCTGGAGAGACTGAACACATACATGTTTGCAAAAAGATGAATACACAACAGCACTTAGTCTAGGGAATTAATCTGTTAACTTTGTGTTGCTTTCTGTCAGGAGCTTGTGTCTACACATGGGTGTCAAGAGCGGCACGAATAGTGATTTAGGAATGGGAATCTCCGCGGCTTTTTATTTATGCATGTTCCCTTTACAAAATTAGTTTAGTCGTCTACTTTAGTTAATTCATATAATTTGTATCCAAACATGTATTCGTTTAGGAATCGCTGTGTTTCTCAAAATTGGGAAAAAGGTGAAACTGTTGGAAACATTCATGATGAAATGTAATGCATTTTTTCTATGCAATAGCATTTTTCATCCAGTAGATGGCAAAATAGGTCAATGGATTTCAATCTGTATATTATTAATGAGTAGTAGTTAGTCAAGGTCACACATTATTTGAATGTCACGATTATCATTCATTTTGTAACTGTTTATAGTTATACTATTACAGCTAGACTTACAATTCAGATTGCCTCGCAAAAAGAATTATACAGCTACTTATCCTGAAGAGTTTCCACCAGTAATATTGGAACACAGCTAAATATTTAATATGATGACGTTTACCACGTCATTTTCACCTCGTCATAGGTTGACTATGAACCAAATCTATTTCATCTCTGATAGTACTTTGAAATGCAGGACAAGGTGTGTTGCTTTTTATATCTGTTTATTCATAATTGTTGCTTTTCAAAATTATACTCCTGAAAGATGCCTTCACATTAACTTTTGAGGAGTGATAAATTAAATTATACCACCATAAGTGTAAATGAGCTGAAACTTTCATTTATTGTTTTCGCTTTCAGTTAAGTATTTTTAATTTTAAAAACAGAAAAGATATTCAGATTTTAATCAATACATTCTCCATTATATTCCGTAATAATACTAACACACTGAAATGTATTATTGTGACCATGAATAATAAATAAAATTGTATTATTTGTAACTTAATAACGAATAGCCCATTACATGCTCGGATTTGTATGGTAGAGGCGCAAAACAACTGCTCTGAGTAATGACAACACGGGCAAGCAAAGTTCTTTCTGTTGATAGTTTAATGAGATTGAATTTATATAGTTTACACAACATGCACACGTAGGCTAACCATGAGACAGTGAGAATTAAATTAGGCCTGACGTTACAAAAAAGAATGTAAAGCTTATTTGGCCTACTGAAGCTATGAAGCAGAATAAATCACTGACAAGAACATTGAATTAGCGTATCATACAAAAATGTCGCAAAATTGCAGATCATAGAGAAGATTTTGTAAACACAAATTTTTTGCGTCAAATCATTAGGCCTAATGTCAAATGTCTTGCAACGAAGAGGAAAATTCAGAAATTACTGAAATGGAGACAAACTTAAAACAAAACAAGACAATGTTTGAATAGCTATTTTGATTTGTTTTCGAATAATCCTTCAGTTTGGTTTTGGTATTTGATTCTGAATCTAATCCTGGCCTGCCCCTGAGGCACGGCGGTAGAGTAATCTTTGACAATAAACTTGGTAATGGTTTACTCTCGTTCAAGTTTATTCAGCTGTTCGCATGCAGCAAGGCCCTCCATCCCTTTTCCCTCTGTCCCTAATATAAAGTGATGACAAAGGGAATTGGTTCAGTAGCCCACTGCCCTCAACGGATCCAGGGAAAAAATGTCGATGAATTGTACGCCAGTGTGAAATATTAAATATAATCCAGCGAACCCTATTTTTTTAATCAGTTTTTTTGTGTTATTTCCATTGTTCTTGTCAGCTTTGTCATTGTTTCTGTTGGGTTCGTTATCAGCAACCGCAGTAATAATTATGCAATTTCATTACATTTCTTTCATACTAACAACACGCGTTACAATCTTCCAAGAAAAGTACTCTGTAGCATTGTTGTAAATTGCATGTAGGCCTAATGACTTCTCAAGCTGGGAAGGTAAACCAGCTTTTGCATTTAGGCAACGGTTCTGAACGCTCGAACTGCTACTAATACTTTCAGGTTATTGCTACAGATGGATTTGCATTCAAACAAACAGAAATACAGAAGGTAAGTTACAGAAATCTGTAATTTACCTACTCAAGAAAGCGTTTTTCTGATGTCGGTGTCTCGGTGACATTTTCAACAGCAATAAAACAGTTCAATAATTAGTTTAATTTAAACATTGAAATGCCCACTATAACCACTACAACCTAAAACAAAAGGCTGAAACGCCAAAATGTATCACAACAACAACCATAATCATACTAATCGTAATAATACATGTTTTATATATGACAAATTAATCTGTACAATATGATATGTGCACTTATGCACATACCTGCATATGTGCACCTATCAGCCACTGTGCTTTTTTATTCATGGCTTTTGATTCTGTCCGGCACCTGTCTAAGAGTTGGATTTGCATATTTTTCAAAGCTGTGTAGCTCTATTTTCCTATTCATCATATTGGCCAAATGTTTTTTGTAGCATACATGGAAATGTGTTTTTGTTATTTACGATAACTCATATACATGTAATTCGACAAAGTGTCTTCATTTGGTTGTGTAATATCAACAATATCAAATGTATATTATTATTAGTCGTAGTAGTATTATAATTATTACTACCATCAAGCTCTCCGCCCGTTCTCTTCTGGTGTCGTTAACTGTTTCAGCTATTTTAAAATTGCCAGTCCCGATGGTTAAAATATTGTCTTATGAATATGAAATTCAATCAAAACAGACTTTACTTTAAGTATGTCATATTTTATTGGTGCTAAGAAAACATCTACCTTATAGTGTACTTTTCCTTCTAAATGAGATTAGTGCAAGCCCTTAAAGAGACTAAAGACTGTTTTACTAAATTGTATTTGCTCTCAAAGACGGTTCATTGCATTCATCCTGTGAGCAACAAATTGGATTGCTTTTCTTATTTCCGGTTCTGTTTGCTATTTTGTATTTCTACTTCCTAGATATTTCACCCAATATCAGGTGATTTAAGGAGCGGTGGAAAATGTGATGCTCATTCTGTGCCGAGATTCACACGCATAAAAACATACATTTTAAGTTTAAGGCTGTATTCTTCTGAATCCCTCGATCATATTGTCTTTTGCTAGCCATAGCCTCTCTAAAAACGTGTATCTGTCCATAAACCGTTTTAAGAGTAGTACCGCGGTTGGGTGGGTTTTTAAGCGAGGACAGGATAACAGGATCAACCTGATACACTTTTCTAGTTTAACTTTTAACAGAGACAGGTAGTTTAGTTTATTTTAGACATCGTCTTGCAACATCGAAGTTCGTCATCCAGCTTCTATGTGAAGCTTCCCGCGGTCTCCGACAGCTAATTACCTGTGCTAACTTACCGCCAGATAATTTCGACCAGGCAACGAATTTTTGTTCTAACCAGTTTCAGCAACTCAACAGGCTCATATCAAATTCATTTAAACAGGTTTTAAAAAATAGCCAACACAACCCAGAGCTGCGGCACCCTGCAAGGGGTACACAACATTCTCTATAATTGACAATAGGTTATATTCAATCTTGCATACAGCCCTTGTTCAAGCAATAAGAAATGCAGCCATTGTTCAAGCAAAAACAACTATACAACATAAATGCAACAAGGGTTTGGAAAAATGTAACCACAAAAACTTGAAGAAAATGTGGAGCGGCAAGGGTTGATTCTGATATAAAGCATTAAATAACGTCAGACTTATAACTTCCAGGGTTAGCTTTTAAATGTCGAATTCAGTTGTTTTTAATCTTATGCGTTCTTCTGCGATGATTTGTGTGGCTCGGCACAGCTACTCTTGGTGGAAGGACATTTGCCTACCGTCATGCGTGATCAGCCAATCGTTGTACTTAACTGTGAATTCTAAAGACCTGGAAGAAGTCATTGGTGTTTTCATTTGGCCTACGGTTTTCCCACTGGCTGAATCCGGGCACATTTACATACATTTACAACGGTAGACATCTGCAGTCCGATTCATACACTGAAATGCACCGAGGCTGCGCATAATTCCTTATTTTCTCCACTACGGGCCTAGACTTGCTACGCAGAGAAAAAAGTAATTGATGAACAAAATAGTTTTAGCCTAAGTTGCATAGTATGTAGCCCAATGCATAGTATGTATATGAATAGATCGATTGGAAAACACTGAAAAAGTACGGATTACGAAACTTGGTCTCGGAGGGCCATTGATTTTCAGTTATTTTCATATGGTATGTTGTTTCAGAAAGCGCTGCAATTTCTAAAGTTTTAAGAAAGATTTTTGTTACTTCATAGTAAGTGCCTGAATCCTCGTAGTTTTAGTCTTGGGGGAATAATGTGTCGGTGTGTAGATATGTCAATTGTATGTGTGAGAATGTGATATGAAAAGGCAACAGGATTTGTGTTACAGAAAATGCATATCTTAACACGGCCATGTTATGCACTCTTTCACAACTCTAGAAGGGTCTTATACCCATTACACTTACACACAAAAAATGCATCAGTCCAAAATGAGTCAACTGTGATAATATATAATGCTGGAGCAATAAGAGAAGAACAGAACTGCTGGTTAGGAAGGTCTCACACCTGTAAAACTGACACAGGTATCACATATGGCACCAAAACTATACTGTAAAATACATTTGATGCTTGTAGCAACAATAATGAATGCAAATCATTGCAGGGCTGGTTTTTCACTTGCTGAAAGGCACACCCTGTCTGGCATTGGTCACATATCAAAATATTCAAAAACATTTGATGCTGGAGTCAAGAGGAAAGAAAGAGTGGACTGCACATTCCAGCAGGACTAGTTTGGAGCTTGCACTCCCTTTCCATTGGATAAAAGATACCACCCCTACCATCATTCTGCCAGGGCTGAGTTTCCATTTATACCCACCCACCCACCACGATCACAGTAAAATGCAGTAGCATCAGGTGCATACTGAAAAAACTATGCTAGTGTCAATCAGGGAGGGAAATGCATTTATACAGGGTGTCATTTTCTCTGCTGAGATACTTTTCCTGCCCTATCTTTTACTCGATGTGACTAGATGTGTCTCTGAATGTGCTATACTGTTTTAAATTTGTTTTTCCCCCACCTAACAATAAGAATTCTAGGATGGTGTCAAAACACAAATGAATAAATGTGTGAGTTTTTGGCTATAAGAGGTATGGATGGGGTACATTGCATGGCAAGTTCTAAAATAACTCAGTCAGAATATCCCCTCACCTTACCACCCCCATACAATATGCAATATCAATATGCAATAACTGTGTGGATTTGGTGAGTGTGAAACCATACAAAAAGGGATAGACATAATAACGGAAGGGCTGAAGTTTGTGGATAATGCCTCAGAAGTTACTACCCCTAAATGATCCTCATTGCACCTTTTCATTTTCTTTGAAATGTACACAGGTGTTGCTTAAATTTGTCATTTGAAATGATGGTCTGTAATGCTTTCTTTATTTGTGAATGAATGATCAATGCTATTATTTATTATCTGTGGTTATCAGCTAGCCACACACACGTGATTTTAAGGTGTGTGCCTGTGTTACTTGACAGTAATGTCTGCTACTAGTTTTGAGTATTTCCAACTACAAAAGAAGGGTAGTCTTTAAAAATAAGGTGGCAATTATGTAAGAACAGCTTTCTGTTAGAATAACACACAGTCACATTGGACCTTGTCAGGTCCACCCTTTCCTGAAGCTATTGATTAGTCTCTCATCGTGCTGTGGAGGAAATTTGGGCCACTTCTCCATGCAGAACTGGTTCAGGTCACTGACATTATTGGGTTTCTGAACTGCATGTTTCAGCCACAGGATCGTGATCAGGTTTAGGTCTGGACTTTGACTAGGTCATTCCAAAATTTTGAATGTGACTTACTGTTCATTCTGCGTTCTTTATACTTATTTCCTCCAAGTCCTCAACACTGTAAAATATCTCCCACAGTTTGAAGAGACAAGAACATGTACTCCTCTACCTGAAGAAATCTGGGGATAATTCTAGATGACAAACTCTACTTTTGTGTATATGTAGTGGTAGTGAGACAGGTGTGCAGATTCTTTCAATATAACATGTGAAGGGTCCAACCCTTTCTCACCATGTATGCCACACAGGCACTGGCATTCTCACATCTGGACTACTGCAACTACCTTCTTGATTGTCTCCCCCCTGCTGCTTAGAGATGCCGCATATATACTTGTTGTTCTAGAAAAGTGGTCAGCCAAGTCTGGTACTTTTGCTCACATTCATTAGATGGAGTTCTCCCACTTTGTATGTTGCTTCCACTTTGTAAGCAACTCTTCAGTGACTGTGCTGTTGTAATGTTGTTTCTGATGAACACTTCTTTGTGTGTTTCCTATAAACTCCTTACTGCATGATCCATCAGCTTAAGCTCACAGAGGGATTTCCCTGAACTTCCATAAAATCAATGCAGAACAGAATTATCCTGGCCCAGATGAAGTACAGCATCACCAAACCATGAAACGTCTACAGCCATGTCTGACCCATGGCATGAAGTTCAAAAGCAGCAGCCAATAAACAGGGATCTTCTGTGCTTGCAGCCTTCCTGAACTGGCAGGTAGCTAAATTCAGGTGCTTTGTTGATATTGTCATACAAAACTATGTTGTATGAAATCCTTTTCCTTTACACATCCAAATTTTGGCAGTAAAGGCTTGTTTTATTATTTATACTATTTATCACTTTAAAGTATCATTAGTTTTAATTTAATGTTTGACTTTTACTATAAATGAGAGTAAACATGCCAACATCCAGGCACCTTAGATTTTTATATAAAATTTATCTTTGATGTTTATTTTTGGTCTTCTTTATTAGTTCGTCATTATAAAATAGCATGCTTCCAAACATTCATTTTCCAGAAAAATTTAGCATTTCAGAGAAAAGGTAGTATTTTGTTGAAGAAAGCACCATGTTAAGTATCAATCACTTTTCAAATAAAAACTTGATTGCTTCGATTACATGTACATGACTAAACAAACATAACGAATGGATGCTAATGATTAATGATATAAGTTGGTTGATTGAACCAAGCTGATTAACTGATATAGAAATGAGTGTAGAAGGAATCATTCTGGGAAAATGACAGAAAATCTAAAAGGTAAGGGTGCTGCAGATGTGACAGCTTAATTTTAATATCATCAATTTCTTACACCATGGCAAGAGTAAGCGTTGCAAAAAGATTCAAGGTGGTCATCCTGTATCAGTCACTCCAAATCAGAAATCCCACGACAGAGTTTCAGGATGCACTGTCAAAGAAGAAGCACAAAGACATGGGCAAGGTTAAGGACCAGAAACACAGTGGAAACTGAGTGCAGCAGAAGAAAGATCCATCAAAATTACATCTTAAAAACTGGAACAGTCCAACATTGTTATCAGCTCTAAACTTGCAGAAACCACTACTTACAATAGTTCTTTGTGAGTTCAGTTTTAAAATGGAATGAAGTTTTGATAAGTAGGCTGGAGCTGTCAAGAGCTGCAAACATTTACCCCTTCTACTTCAGTAGATACACTTAACTAAGGATCCATCCGCTGTAGATGACTACGACACGATCATTACAGTTAAGTATGAACCTCATTATTTTTCAAATAAAAGTTGACAGTTCACACATGGACAGCTGCACACTCAGTGCTGCAGGAGGGAGACGTCCCCACACTGTACCACACACCTGGGAAGAGAAGGACTGCACACACACTCTCACCAAAAGAAAGAACAAGGGAAGGATGCATTTCAGCCTACACCACAAGTGCTGGGCCTCACTTGTATCCAAAAAATTATAACCAAAACTAAGAGAAACTACTTGAAACATGTCCTGATGTGTCAAGAGGATATTTAATCATTTAATTACCCAAATTGCCCTGAAATTTAAATTTATTCATGTGTATTGACTGAGTCACAGAAGACTGCCCAGAATAGGGTGTCATGGAGAGGATTTCCCATGTTCCCACAGGAGCAATGGGCTTTTCTTTAAATTATTCATTCATTACAGTTAGTAGTCATGGAAAAATTTCTTGTCAAGAATTTATGAATTCTTGGCCCTTTTGGTACATATATCTTGTTAAGTAGAGTCCAATATTGCAACCCATGCGCACACATCTTCTCTAAATAATACTGAATCAATTATTTTCTGTAAATCATACTCTTATCCTTTTTCCAAGGTTTATTCCAATGGAAAAATCATGTTTTATTGGAAATATTACTTAAGATATACATGTATACTTTGCATTTCACATTTAACAATGCATTGTCATGTATTATTGGAATCACATACAGTCAACTCCAGAATTATTGGCACCCCTGACTGGAAATGCAGTAAAAATACAATAAAAAAAAATAACATTATTGAGATAAACACAAAATGCAAAGATGCAAAAAAGCATTGTAGTTTATTAATTTTCCTATGCAACCAACCAAAATCATACATTTATTTAATAAATAAACAAATTCACCAAAATGAAGGTTTCATATTTATTGGTCCCCCTGGTTAAGTACTCGGTGAAGCCACTGATTTTCCATTGGAAGTGTGCTTTTATAGTTCCTTAAATCTTAGATTAACTTAAGTAAACTGAATTTCATTCCCGATTTAAACTTTGTAAATTGTATTTATGATAATCTTTAGGGGTGTCATTAACTGTGAAACTTTGATTGGGAGGAAACAGATTTTTAAGTCAATTAAAAAATAATTTTGGTTGGCTCCACTGAAACATTTATACACTACGGTATGTGCTACATGTTGGTATTTTGAGTTTATCTCTGTAATATTCTTGTAATTTTTTCTTATTTTCAGTCAGTCGGCCAATAATTATGGAGCCCACTGCTGTATCACATTTTATTTAACAGGTATTATGTAATATAATTTACAATTTGTAACATTTTACTTGTCAAATTTGAAGTTCGCATATCTCTCTTGTACAGCTTGCAGGGGTTATACCTGCTGACTGATTCGAGGCATCTAAAACATCCTCTGGAAAAACTCCCTTATATCGGAAAAATGACAACACTGTCGAGACGAGTCCCTGGTCATGATAAATCCCTGTCCCTGAGTAAACCAATCCTGCAGTGTAACAGCACGGACACTAGATGGCTCTGTCAGGTTATTTTAAACAAATACAGAATCTTTAAATTATGGACAGGCGTAATGACTGGGTATTATGCATTTATTTTTTTCTCGATCTATGTTAAATTATGTATCTATGTACATAATTTATTGCCCGTTGTACCATTCCACGGAATAAGGGGCCATGTAATCATTTAGCTTATTTTTAAATTTAGGACGCATTTTCTTATTCCCTAGTTTGTTGCACTTTCATAAAAAGGTACTGTATTGTACCTCACTTACTGGGCGCTGAGGGCCCCTCTGTAATGCAACTATATCGTACCTTTTGTGGGAAGCAGTCCTATTCCCCGAGTTTCTGGATATGGATGAGAGTGCAAATATTTAAAAATATTCATTATATAAAAGTACATTTCATATTACTATCATTTTGTAATTACCCACATGTTGATAACTATGAAATAATATTTGTAAAAAATTTTGTATTTGTTTGGAAATTGGAAGTTACAATCTTTTCCTGTCTATGTCAGTCCAATGATATAACTGTATTTAGAGCTACCTTTGCTGGCAACTTTTTAAAAACGCGATATTCTTTGAAAAAGGCTGTATCCCTTGAATGACCCATATTTACATTTCATAGCTGTCAGGAACAGAGTGAGGATGACACATCCTTCTTGAGTTTGTAGCATGGATAATCAAGCACTGTACCATGTACAACCAAAATGTTCTTAATCACAAATAGTGAATTCAAGCAAGTGTCTTTGTAAATAATCATTATTTTGGCCGAATGCACACGGTGTACATGTCAAAACAGGTATTACTTAAAACTGGCAGAGATTCCTCAAAATAAAGAATCGAAAAAGAGGATTTAATCGCTTATATGTGTTGATTTAAAGGGTGAAGTGCCGTCGTTGATATTTTAGATATCGATACACTACTTGTTAATGTGTTTTTTTCATGTTTTGCATGCTTATCTGCTTTACCTGTCTGCCTAGGCATGCAATATGTGAAAGCAAGGTCAAGCAAACTTGTCAAAATACAGTGTTAACGATATCTTAAGAAAAAAAAATCTTTGCATCAGGATTGAATTGGCCTAAGCACTACCGCAATGCACAACTTTGATAATTAATGAAAACTGTTGGGGGCGACAGAGGACGTTTGTTTATAAAATGCCCCCTCCATACTCTCTACAGTTACTTGATCTTTCCGATTCAAATCTCCTAAAATACAGGCCACTCTTACCAACCCTGATCAGAGCAAAATAAAATAAAAATTAATTTCAATTTCCAGTGATACATATGCATGGTAATGTAACATGTATGCTGAAATATCGAAAAACTACTGAGGGCAATGGGTCCAGAGGAAAAACAATATATTCGTATGTATTAACAAATGCGTATGTATGTATGTATGTATGTATGTATGTATGTATGTATGTATGTATGTATGTATGTATGTATGTATGTATGTATGTATGTATTTATTCCTGGACGTACGATGTACACTTATTCCTGTTTAATTTAGTTGCATGGCTTGTCTGATATTTTATACAATCTGAATGTAATAATAATGGGTATTAAGAAAACATGGTCTGATGTTTTATTATGGGGATGTATTTATTTAGTGAATGCCTATGAATGAGGTACACATCATTGCATAATAAATATAAAGGTAAAAGGAACTCACAGTTTTAAATGAACTGTGAGAGACAGCACTATTAAAATACTGAACAAATAGCTTTATTGAAATAAAAATTATGCATATTGTGAAGTGCCTTTCTAAAATTCCAAGAAATACTACATTTTAAATATATTATAATGTCATTATAAATATCATTCTAAAATATGCAATGGTAAATGTTTAACTGGAATTACACGTAGAAATATTTTCAGCCTTTATCAACGTATAGTAACATTGCATCCTCCACATGTTAACACTTGTGGTGGCAATAGCACCACCATCGACAGATATTACCATGGAAAATCGTGCTGACATGTGCACTATATGTGTGTTTATTATGTAGTGTCCAATCCCATTGTCTCACTCTTGCAATTAGACACTACCAAGCAGAGAGAGAGAGAGAGAGAGAGAGAGAGAATACAAGTATAATATTTCAAAATTAATGGAGAAACCCACGAGCTGGGGAGAATAAAGTGAGAACCCCCCCCCCCCTCTCTCTCTCTCTCTCTCTCTCTCTCTCTCTCAATACCTGGATATAGCCTATTGGTCTGACAACAGCACGGACTGTCTCTGTCATCCACTGACAGTACTCTTTATTTTTTCATAAAAATGTTCCAATGAATGTTTATTCGCGCACCGTAACTGGCACCTTAAGGATGACCATGCATTTTTAAAAAAAAAAAAATTACATTTTGGATTACTATAGGATATATGTGCAATTTTGAGCAGTCATTCACAGCTCGCCTAGGCATTTTGAATTTGAAGCCACAATTCTTTTTATTATTGACAGCAATAACCCTTACAGGGAATAAACACGTGCCACAACTCCTGGAAGGATTGGAACTTCTACATTTCCATAATTCTCAAAGATGGAAAGGATACGAACGGAGGTGATTCTGGTGGAGCGGGGGCTGCATAGTCCTACCCTTGCTAAAAGGCATTCGAATTTATCCGAATCCGCTGGAAATGCAGTACTAGAGGCCCTAGAAAATTCTCAGCACGGCGGCCGCCCCAGCCCGAGATTAAATATTACGTCTGTGCATGGCAATCTCGGGGAGATCCCTTCCAAAGGCAAACTGGACACAGACAGCTTGTTCAGCCCTCATCACCACAATACCGACGATACCTCTATGGCGAGCTCGGAAAAAAGGAATAAAATCAGTCTGTATCCAGAAGTTTCTCAAGACTCGGACATTGAAAGTGATGTAGAAGTTGGATACCCAGGAAACAGCTCCCCATGCAAGGAAAACAACAAAGGTAATATACATCTATGATCCAAATTCTGAAACTAACATCAGATGCAAAATTCCCTTCTAATAAATGCAGAATTTTTTATTTAAGCATTTGAACAAACCAAATAAATTTGAGATATTTTTGTTTGAATGCAGAATCCAGACAGAGTAAACTTTTTGGCAACATAGTTTTCATTGTATATTTTAATTATTAAATTAATGATTTAATGTATTATTTCGCCATATCTTTGCGTTGGATGGCATTTGCTGCGAAATTTATATTATCACTGACAAGTCATTACAATTTTCGTTTTAATCTTGTGCTTTGTTTTATTTACATGTACATTTCGATTTATTTACATGTCTATATCGGATATTGTTTGCAAGTGATTTCCTTTAAAGTTGAAAAGTACTTAATCATTTCACAGTTTTCATACAGCAGTGCCTTTTATGTATTATGAAGGTATAACTATTATTAAATACATAAAAAGTATTGTATTTCAATATTACATTATATTCAGTATGAAATGACATTTAAGAAAAAGTATAATTCACCATACATACTGCAGAAAATATTGTAAATATTGCTAATACACAATATTGTTTTCCAATGATGAATCTACGCTTATTCCATTTGCAGGCTTTTCTGAGAGTACCTCTGGATTTTCAAACATAAGCTCATCCTCTCTACCCAACCAAAACCTCAATGGAAATTTGAGCAGTTCAAACCCTGATCAGGTGAGGAGGTACCGGACTGCTTTTACCAGAGAACAAATCGGAAGATTGGAGAAAGAATTTTACAGGGAAAATTATGTCTCAAGACCAAGAAGATGTGAACTTGCTGCAGCTTTAAATTTACCTGAAACTACGATAAAGGTACGCTCTCTTTCTTACAGGATAAACAGTAAACACGCACGGCTCTCTCTCTCTCTTTCTCTCTCTCTCACACACACGCACACTTGTCAAAATGTATTAAATGAATTCATCCATTAGTATCCATTCTAAAGTTTAGAGTTTGTACGAGTTTCTAGAGTTTGTACGAACAGGTTATGTTCAGCGTATGCAAAATAACATTTTAATGTAGTTATTTTTATGCGTCGGGGATCATAACCAATCTACCGGCGTAAAACGTAGTCTGTCAGTGTTGATTTAGTACTTATAATAGTGCTAACATGTATTCTAACAGTGAAATATATTTTTTAGAAATGACCATGGTGTGTGTGTGTGTGTGTGTGTGCCTGTGCGTATACACACACACACACACACACACACACACACACACACACACACACACACACACACACACACACACACACACACACACACACACACACACACACACACACACACCAGGGTAATTTCTGAAATATATATTTCACTGTTAGAATACATGTCAGGCAGTGTCATTCTTACAGATAGGCTTTAATGTTATTACTGCTTATTACTGCTAATTTCAGAAATGAGCCTAGTGTTTTCTATGGTGAAGTAATTTACATTTACATTTATTCATTTTGCAGACGCTTTTATCCCAGACGTACATGGAGTGCATGCGGTCGGCGTAAATATAGGAAAGAAAGTGCATCATTTTAATTAATAATTGAGATACTCTTTCAAAAGAAGCCCTGAGAGAACATGTTCTTTGGAACTGTGAGTCTGAGCGGGCAAACGATAATGTTTGTTTGTGGGGGTTTTTACACGATGCTAAAGCCTACTGGCAAATAATGTAAATTGTGGTTTTATCAACATTTCTGTCATTGTAGCTGCTTCAGACACCCTGCATTTACCAGGAAGTTGTTTTCTGTTCTTTTTCAATTTTCTAATTGACACTTTCTTTTCTTAAGGTATGGTTTCAAAACAGGCGGATGAAGGACAAGAGACAACGTTTGGCAATGACTTGGCCTCATCCAGCTGATCCAGGCTTTTACACTTACATGATGACGCATGCAGCAGCCACCGGAAGTCTTCCATACCCATTCCATTCGCATATGCCTCTACACTACTACCCACACGTGGGTGTAACAGCAGCAGCCGCTGCAGTTGCGGCCACAGGTGCAACGGCTTCACCTTTTACAACTCCAATCCGGCCCCTTGATACTTTTCGTACACTTCCACATCCATATTCCCGACCAGAGCTCATCTGCAGTTTCAGGCACCCAGGCCTTTACCAGCCGCCAGCAGGCCTCAACAGCTCCTCTGCAGCAGTCGTCAACGTTTCGAGCAGCCCAACTCCATGCGCTTGTCTCAGCTGTCATAGTAGCCAGGCGGCAAGAGTTCTAGGCTCGAGGAGCGCTAACACAGACTTCATCTGTACTGCGACCGGACAAAGATCAGAAACAGGATTTTTACCGTACTCTGCCTCTATATTAAGCAAAACAACGGTTCCATCGCCAGATCCAAGAGAGGAAGCGTCATTGAACAGATAACTCGCATAAGTATCGAAAATCACGATTTATCACTGTTGTGTTGATATATGTTGAAGTATTAGTCCCGTGTCCTGGACTGTTTCCTAAATACAGTGAATTGTTGGAGGCAGACGTGCGTCAGTAAGGACTGTGGTCTGAAAGGGATGACTAGTCAAATGCATACTGCAACAATTCGTATAACATTTCATTCTTATCTCCAGGACAAGGCAGGATTTTCAGAGTGTTAAATATATTGGTAAATGTTTATTCATTTTGAAAACAAAATATACATGTATATAATGCGAAATTAATATGAAACACTTTGAGGAAGGAATGAGGATGGTTTTTCAATTGTAGTATTCGTCTAATTAAAACCTGAAAATTAAAATGTTCACATAAAACGCGTTCCACAGAGTTGGAAATCTGTCTGCAATTAGTTTTAAGTGATAGGTTTGGTCTAACCATATATGTGTCCGTGTTTGTTTAGCCATTTCCAGTGAACATATTAACTGTCTATTTGTTGCATTTGTTTGTTACATTGTATGTATTAATTTGTCTCTGTGGTATTATAATTACTGCATGACTGGTCATGCAGATAGTGATAGACTGATACTCATTCATGTTTTACGCACAACCTTACGCAAGTCGGGGAACTCTGCAATTGCAGATGCATAGCCTCGCTGTTAGTGATCTTAAGGTCTCAGTCTTGAGGACACTGCTCAGAAAAAAAGATTGTGTTTTGGGACTTAACTATGCACCTTAAGAGGCTTCTTATGAGGATCAAAAGAGTTTTGGGAAACAGGACCCAGGCAATTTATTTGTTGATTCAATGTGTTAAACGCCCCAAATCACTTACATTACCTAGCGAAACAGCTACGAGATATGTACGATCAACCAGAGTGGTGAACTAATTAGTCATGTACCCAAAATGTTCATCTACTCATGGTAAAACTCTTTTACGTTCAGTGTAATGCACAAACAGCCACTCATTTTAACTCAAGAAAAAATGTTTAATTTTGCTTTAACGTTTATGTTTTTAAGATTTTCAAACTAAATTGTAATCTCGGGCTTACTTGTAACTTATTAAAACACAATTTAGCATAATTTTTGAAGCACACAGAATGTAAAACTCCTTTCAACAAGTACGAGAACCAGATTAATAGAGAGTTTGACACGTCTGCATCGTTATCACTACATATAATAACTTTACTTTTGAACGGGTGCTGCTCTCGGGACAACCGCAAAATTTCAAGAGCAAACCCTTACCTGCCACGTTTGATATTAATAATGTCAATATTATGACAAAAAGGGTCAATTATGCCTTGATGGGCCTCATTTGAATGTAAAATCGGAATACATTCCCTGTTCAGACTCCCTGTCAAATACTAACAATCCGCTAAGGGATGTCATTAGTGGAAACCAATGCCAGACTTGTTACATAAACATTGTTCTGCGGCATACAACCCAGAATTAAATTAGATAGTGAGACGATTCCTTTAACATTTAAATCTTTATGGCAACATTTTCAGTGTTTATATGGACAATCTGGACGTCTTGGGACGGCTTTCCATTATACAATAATGAGAAAATCAAATCAAAAACTTTAAATGTTAATGATATATCCAAAAGAACCGTTTCACTCAGCACAAAATAGGATGATAGGAGTAAAAAGGAACGTCAGATTATTTTCTCTGTCATTTAATTTTGACCTGTTTACATGCAGCCAAAACATGTTGTCGGTTGCATGTACTCATAAATAATTTTCGAAACTAGGCTACTATAAAGATGCTTTCCTATACAAACCAAATTAATTTTCATACCATAGCATAGATGAAATGGGTTACGACCAAATATTATAGCCTATGCAGTGGGAAATTATCGATAATTAATATGTGACATTTTTATTTTATCTGTAATTTCTTGGACAAAATGGAATGTTTATTTAAGACATGACAACGCATATTTAATAGTCTGATATGTCAGATTGTTTACCACATTGTTAATATTAGTAGAAGAGGTGTTATATGTTTAAAATATGTGGTGCCAAGTTATTTTCCTGCATTTACCTACAAACCAGATTTCTTGGATATATTCTGCACATTCAACATTTTGACTCAGCCAGCTATCATCATCTTTCTACAATATTTCACGGGTTTTGTACACTGAAACTGCTTACAAGGACTGCTGACCGGTAACTAAAAATGTTTTTTTTTAAATGCAGTACCTGTGTTCCAGGTCGAGACAACACATGAATATGTACATTTTATTTATGCATTTCAAATACAAACTGGAAGAATTCACTGGAAAAGTTTTTTATTTGAAAGGGTGTGCAATAAAACATATTTGTTTACTGTTATTTATTGATGGCATTTGATCACGAGAAATAAATATTTTAAAATATCCTTAATAAAAATGTTTTCTCTTTTTCGTTTTAAATGTACATATGTTACCCAGATTTACTGTTTATTAGTTAGATATCAAGAAGTTATTTGTCCAATGTAAAAATGTAAAGTCTAAGGAAAATTAAATCGAAGAAAATTACACGTCAACAACACAAGGGGAAAATCTCTGCTGTTACATGATATTTTTTTTTACAGTGTTTATGTTTGTCATCTTTTACTTTGGATAAAACGAAATTCCTGTATTGTAGGCTAATTGCATATTTTATTTGGGGTTATGGTTTTTATTTTGTTTTCGTGACAGTAAAGTTAATGTATTTCGGATCTTCTTTATCTGGCTGATGAAATTCGAATATCGATACACTCAAAACTCAACCCCAACTCACACTGTCCAGTCATGTCAGTTTAATTGTTGATTTTTTCTAAATAATTGAACTGCTTGATTTAAATTGAAGATTTTATAGAAACGATACGAAAACCGCATTTACTGACATTCATCCAATCTTTCACATTGATTATCTGATCAGCGCATGCCATGTTAACCTCTAGTTCTCCATTACGCACTGTTTGTGAGCTGTTACAGAACATCTTGCTCTTGAGTGATTGATTGCCTTATTAACACGTGTTCTTGTAAGTGTGACCAAACTGATTACGATGCATGTGTTTAGAATAATGTTTCATTTAGCTGACTGCGAGTAATGTAGGGTGACAGCTGGTGTAGGGAGAACAGAAAACCCGAGCTACAGGGAGCATGTCGGGCCTTAAAAAAGCACCGCTTAAGGTGGCCCTGCAAAATATGAATTCAGAAGCGTACTACCAATTACAGTTTAAGTGTCTTGTCAAATTTACTCAGAGAAGGTTTGGAAGCGTCGGTGTTCAGTACACGATTACTAAAATACGAATGTGACGTTTGAGACAGCTTTTTATGAACAGTTTGTGAAGTATGCCATACTTTGCAGACCAAAAGGATTTAAACATAGCATTGTCAGTGTGACACTAATGATCAATGCGTCGCGTGTAGGCTATTTATGTTTATTAATGCTGGTTATTTATGTTCATTTCAGGGCATACGAATACAAGTAGCCCCCTTCAACAGACAGATGTAGGCCTATATTATGCGAAGACGTTATAAATAAACATGGGAATAGCCAGAATGTGAGCGTTGTACATCCTTTACAATTTGTCACAACCGATAGTTTACCTAATGTGTACATTTATCCTGCATTTAGACAATCCAGCACATATGATAAGGAGCCGTTTTATAGCACGTTATTGCAACCGAAATACCAGCATCCTCTGTCTCAGATGAGTGCGTATTTAAATGTTACTTTCATTCAGGCTATTATGTGACATCTTTTCAGTAAAACTCATTTAGGCAGAACGCAATGGCTAAATTAACGTATCACCCCATAATGATGATGAATGATATGTTATTCAGATTAAAAAATAAGTGGTTTTCAGGTTACGTATACGTTAGTGGTACTCAAATAACAGTATTCATTTTCAGCTTCAGAGAAGTTTAAAGTCAATTTTGGAAAACAAAAACAAAGAGGCATATATGTGCTCGCAATTATCCTTGGACATTACATTCATTAGACTGCATGTCAGCTGTACATCTTAACTTTCTAGGAGTAGCCTAGATGTGTAGCTTTCATAGACCAGGAAACACTGTTTCCTGAAGGACTTAATGCCCAAACGATTGATGCAATATGCTTGCTGCGTTATGTTTGAAAACGGAGTACATCCGCAATTACTGTACATTTTAATCTATCGATATCCGTACCATACACAAGAGAGAATCCATTTTTCAGCAACTATTTCATTTACAGACGGCTAATGTGGAATTCAAATGAGGACATCATACAAAACATCTGAGATTAGGCATTTGTAGTTACATTGTCTGGATTTGGCGAGAAAATTCAATCCCTACATGTGTTTATTCGCATGCTATTCGTTATACTATCCGCTCACAGATAATGTGTCCACTAAGTAGAGGAGGAAGTGCCAAGTTTAGCGCAGCACAGACAGCTGAAATGAGAACTTTTTTTTTTTACAAACAACTACATTTTTTACACGACAAATACCATGATGATTCTGACACTTACTATGAAGTAACAACAATCTTTAGAAATTGGAGCACTTTACGAAACAACTCAAACAGTTAAATAATTAAAAACATATGCCTCTCCGAGACCCTGTTTCGCAAACCGCACTTTTTCATGGTGATGAAGTTTCAACGTGTGAGAAGAAACTTGCACGAGAAGTTGAGAAAATGCGCCACGATTAAATTGATTGCAATCAATAGCGAGGTTATCATGTAACCTTATTTAAGAGTTATAGCAAACTGCAAAATTCATCAGGCAGCGATGAATTGCAAACGAAATCTAACTTGTGTTCACATAAAACTAACTACTAACCATAACTTATTGGAACCTTATAAAGGAACAACAAGAGTTAAGAGTTTACGTTTGTGTCATCTGGGTGAGATGGGAATTACGCAGTTTTATTTTAGCATGACATGAGTTCTCAAAATAAAATCTTGAATATTTATAAAACTACTATGTACTATATAAAGTGCAGTTTTTCTCAGCCAGCAAATTAGTTAACAAGCTGGCCTACCAGAACCAATTGCCCTTATTACTTAAATGGGGAGTCATGGTCTCACATAAGTCCTTCAAAAGAGCAAAAAGTGAGTGAATACAATGAAAACTGTCGTATAAACTGAAGTTTTACACAGGTATTGAGCTTGCAAACAAACAAGCATAGTTTTTGAGTTGAAGCTATTTATGTAAGTTGAGGAGTGACAGGTGAAGTTAGCAGGTTAATTAAAAAAATACCAAGAGCATCAAGACAATTACACAATAATCGTCCTCAGGTCTCAGTCTAAAGTTCAAGATTTTTATGTGTTTGAAACACTTTGGATTAGGCATAGTTTTCAATGTTTGCTTGCTTTTTAGATAGCTTATTAAAATTGATGTGTGCATGACAGTTTTGCATATAAAAATTATTATTTTTTCTTTTTTTAAGGGGGATCACAGTAGGTCATGGCTTTACCTGCAACTGCTAAAATGGCTGGCTACCAGTACTTTCCATCTTACAAGCTCAATTAAACAGCTTTTCATACAGCTAGCTTAGACATATTAATGTGTTTTTCAGCCAATATTTTTGTAAATAATTTGTAGTGTGTATATTTTTAGATATTGTCTATAAATGTTTAGTCTATAATTCCATATAATTGGCAAGTACTGTGATTAATTCTGGAATATGGCCATTTGATCATCAGTAAACTGTGATCTAAAGTAGTCTAAACCATATAAAAATTGAAATCAGTACATATATAGAATGTGTTTTTACTTGCATATTGCAACACCATTAAGTAAGCAATCCACAATTTTACTTGGCAGAGGGAAAATTGCATGAGGTCATATAAACACAAAGAGTAAAATTAACATTTTCACATAAGAATATGGTTATAAAGACAAAATAGCTCAATAATGATGGTCATTATTGAGCTATTTTGATGCTGTTTATTGTAGTGATTGGGTTGATTGTACCTGAACACTACCTCAAGGCTCCAAACTTTCACATATTTTCTTCACTGTACATGTTTTTTTCACTGCTTCTATGCATATCCCAGGATGTGTATATGTTCTACTTCTACTTATACATCTCACACTTGATACTATAAGAATAAACTGTGGACAACTGCATGATAAATGAAAAGAAGTATTGTAATGTTGTTCTGTGAATGCTAGCTACTTATCTTTGAAGGCTATTGACATTGCTATGAAACAACAATATACTTACAGCAATTATGCATTGACTAGATTGCTAAACACTTAAAGTACTTGAACTGAACACTTGAAGTGACACTTCAGTATTAAAGTAGCTTTGTAAATCATTTTTTAAATCACAAAAATCACACTACTGAAACAACATGGTCAAAATATTTGGTCCATGTGAACAAAGACTCTGAGACTTCTAGGTCACAGAGATAAATATCTTAGAAAACCAGCTAAATATAGGCTAAATAATACATTTGAAAAAGATAAAAACTGATTTCCATATAAGCTTAATAAATGATTTGGTAAATGTTATCTAAAACAGAAACTACAAGTGTATTAAATAAACATTTAATTTCTGATTTAATGTTTACATCATTACATAGGTACTATACTATGTCTGAGCAGTTTCACTCCCTATAATACAATTCATAATGACTGTAAAGTGAATATTACATGGCTAAATTATGGCAGCTTTTTTATGACAAACTTAAAAATAAAAACAAATATGCAATGCAAAATGCTTTGCCTTTTCTGTATCTTTGTGTCATTAATAAAGAATGAAAATGTATATATAATATTGATCCCTCACCCTGCACCCTATATGCTGTTGCACCCTATATGCTCAACCACCTTGTACAAATATGGCCATAGGCACAATTTTTTAGAATTGATTATCTGAGCAAACCAGGCAAGTGCAGTTTACCTGCTTCAGCTACTAAGTCCATGTGTTGCTTTTTGTTCTTCCATGAACGAGCAGTGTGAGATAAAATTAACAGCAGACCAACCACTATACAAAACTATACTGAGTGTAGGATCACAAATACAAGCCCTCAATTTTACTGATCCAAGTCAACATAAATGATGGCCTTATTTGTAATCAGTAATGAATAGTACATACTAAACCTTACAGTTGAAGGGATACTGGGATACTTAAGCCTTGTTTTAGTTACAAAGAGTACAGAAACCCACTGGTAACGTTTTATTTAATGTGTGTTCATTCCAGAGAAATCCTCTACACAGCTCTCTCTACCAGACTAGGCCTACAGTTACAGGAAGCTAAAAGTGAATTTATATGTGGTATTTTTTGGGAACTGGAGTTCACTCTTATCAAAACCAAAGTCCTCCAGTGAGACCACAAGACCTGATGGCTATTTTTGTGGTCCTGAGTTCAAAATTTCGGAACGTTCTCAGTAATAACCATGTCTTTCCTTACTACTCAGGTACCTAGCCAGCATCATGATTGTCTGTGCTATAGGCTATGGCCTGCTTGCTGACTTGGTATTTGTTTACTCATGTCAGAATCTGAGATCAGTGAGAAAGATTTTTATTTCACAGACCCCAACCCCTGTATACTCAAGTCTGAATCTACTAAGGCAGAACTTAAGTAGAATCTGAGAGAGCAAGAAAGCCATGATTTGCAGAACTGGAGTGTCTGCATTGACAGAATTACAGAGCTCAGAACTCGCATGCCCGTTTATAGAAATATAGTTTGCTTATCTACACATATGACATAGAGCTTATCGGATGGCTAGGCATTTGTCTAATAAATATGTTAAAAATGTAACTGTGTCTCTGATATTATTCGTAGAAACCACCTGTATAACCAAATATTAAATATGTTCTTTTACCCGTTTTTCCGAATCTGAATTTGCTTGTTAATGGTCCAGTTTCACTCCCAACTATTAGATATGTGAAACAAGCAAAAACAAATCCACGTTCAGTGCATCGCGCTCGAATGCCTCAGACCCCTTTCACGTGATGAAGTCAGGCCGTGAAGCCTTTGTTGCAAGGCATGGCGGGAAGTTCAGTGAGTGAGCACTTGCAACTGTGGGCTATCATATTTGCAGGCTAAGGAAGCGCATACTTCCCAAGGTAAGTTGTTGAGGAGGGAAGTGAAGCTATCATGGCGAAAACGTAAAAACTGAATTGTCCCATCAGCTTCGGGCGTTCAAGATGTAAATCAATTATTCTCTTCCTTGTGGCAATTTAGTTAAAATGTCGATGCCAAATGAGGGCCTATATCTGTACTTTGCCATGCTATTGCTAGGTAGTTAGCTAGCTATCTAGTTCCCTATCCCGTGTGATATTCTTAGTTGGCCTATTCGCGTGAAGACAAGTAAAGTCTGATTATCTAGCTAGTTTGTTAACTTAGCTAAGTGTTCTCTGTTTGTTGTAATTGCGAGTTAGCGTGATGGTAGGTTTTGGAATTCTTTGATTAGTCATAACATATGCCAACAATGCTACAAATTTTATGTAGAGCTAACGCTTAGCAGTTTGAGTACATCACTAGTATTTTTAGTTTTTATGTCTGCATCATTAAACTGACGGTAGGTTAACGGTGGAGGTTGTCTTTGATATTAGAGTTATAAATGGCTCTTCATGAATGAGCAAGTATCTGAGAATCGTAAACATTTTGACGTAGTTATCTACAAATATAAAAGAGAAGTGCTTCCGACCTTAGAATAAAAATGTAACTATTCAATGAGAGAACACACAATGCAGTTTTAAGTTAAAAATGAAATATTTTTTGCTTGAATTCGGTGGTCCTCCTTTAACGTGGTTGCATGGACTCGGATAAATGCCAATGTTAGGTAAACAGTGTCACATTCAGTAATGCCACAATGTTAATACGACAGTGCGAATGTAACAGCAAAATTTTATCGTTAAGTGCTTCAGTCGCATTTTTTCACCGCCATGTGAACAATTAATAACGTCAGGTTATTTGCTAATAACTATTGAGGGATTCGAAACATTTCTTAAAAGACCTGTACTTGATTATTTGCTTGGTTGTTGACATTACTAGTGGTTATTTCCTCTGCGTTAAATGAAGTGCGCTAGTCTCAGAAGTGGTGACACTTTAAATCTAAGTTTTTTTTTGTTTTTTTTTGTTTTTGCTTGGTCATCAAAATGACCAGATGTTACTGTATAGGTCTGCAGTTTTATTAGTGTACTAATTGTATGTCTCTATGACCTTGCCTTTGACCTCAAGATGTGTTTCCGTGCGTAACTACCAATAGTCCAAAAATACCAATTTTTGTTAGGTTTGTTTGCAAGCAGAGGTGTTTGCATTGTGTTGAAATATTGATGTAGAATATTTGAAATAGCATATTACTACAAATAAATACAGTAAGTACTTCAGTAGAAACATTGTAGTAGTAGTAACAGTAATAGCCACAAAATAAATTGCTCAAAATATTTGGGGGGACAAAATAAATGAACTGTATCAGTATAACTGCGCTGTGTCAATATCATACCTTACATTGCAAACATATACCTGTACACAAAATTATAATGCCTGTATAATACAAAATGTATGGTCCTAGCTTATCACTACAGCATATTTGTTCATGTATAATATTTTGAACTGTATTCTGTTATAAAGAGTATAAAATTTAGAAAATGTGTTTATTGTTCAACTTTACTGTTGCTGCTGTCATGCCTCCACTTTGATATACTATTAAATCCTGTAGTATGGACATTGTGTTGCACAATGATCCAAATTGAATTTTATCATATAATTACTCATTCTCTGTCATGATAGTTTTAATACATGTTCTAGCTATGTTATAGATGTAATGTAGCTATTCTGTCTGTCATGTTACAGACCATATAAAGGGATGTCATTTTTCAAACAAGTGCTGCATCACCAGTCTCATTCTGTTTATGCTTTTGGATAAAATTGGGAAGTCTGAGCTGAAGCAGACCTTTCAAGTCCCTTAATATAAACTGTGCTTACTGATTGTGGTAGGTGGTATTAAAGGCATAGCTGATAGGTAAATCTACTATCAAAAAAGATACTATCTATCAAGCTACTGATGTCAGCTGTGTACAACTGTCTGACATTAAATGATTTTATGAGGTCACAGGCAGGTATGCTTCCCCAAAAGTAAGCTGGGAGGAATAAAAAAAGTTTTCATCCTACCCAGCAAAATGTGGTGATGTGCCAGCTCTTCCTTTGTGCTAGATTGCATGCACAGTTTCATATCCCAAAGTTGCTTCAAATTACATTGCACATGTCACCGTAACAACATTATATTCTATAATTTTGTATATTCATTCATGCAGTCCAGCAAAAATGGAATGTCAGGACATCACTTTCTGTTGTGAAATTTGCGTTTCCAATAGTTTTACTAGTTTTCCACTTTCTCCCCCAATTCCAGATTCCAAAGCACTCCCTTAATTATTGCAAAGAAGACCATACTACAGAACTGGAGATTCGTAAAAATCAGTTCACATGGCATTAGTACAATTAATTAGCAGTTACAACAATTGTGAGAAAACAAAAACAATCAATGACACATATAAAGCATACAAAACCACCACGACCACATTTATGACATCTAGAAACGGAACACTACATATAGCCCCAAACCCTACGTATTAGTTTTTTGGGGTAATTTTTAAGAAATTGTTCTCTTATTCCCTTTACCTTTATCCTTTCAAATACCCTCAAAAAACATTTTTAGTTACCAACCTCAGGTTCCATGCATGTGTATAAATGATGGTGTCTTTTGTATTTATTTGTTGTATCTATCTGTATGATGGGATGCACATGGTGGACGGCTGTGGAAGGTTATGCTCTTGGAAGGGAAAGGGAATGTTTGTGAATGCACTGGGTTGGGTGGGGTACCATCTTGGGGCATCAGTGAGAAACTTTTCTTTGATTATACCTTGAAAGGAATTCATTAGATGGCCCACAAGAAGGATGTAGGCCTGTAGTCTAGTGGCTAAAGTACATGACTGGGACCCCTGAGCCCCTAACCCCACATTGCTCCAACGGATTGACCCTTGGCTAGCCTAATCAATTGTAAGTCACTCTGGACAAAGCGTGAGCTTAATGAATGTAATGTAATGCCTGTACATAATGTTCATAGAATAGTAGTAAAATTAGCTAGTTAGTGTAAGATTAAATTGATATTTCTATAACAATGTTGATTCATTTTTTTTCATGATTTTTATATGTGTTTTTTAACGGCAATATGGCACTCAAACAAATGTAATATCATAAATATTTACACAGCTACAGGGTTGCCAATAATCTGCATTGCATCCTGCCTCACAATACCCCCTTTCCATTCAGGAATTCATTGTATAAATAACATATCTTCTCATTCTGAATTGCTCTTCTCTAATTTGTGTTTACCCTGTTAGTCTAACTATGCATAATTTGCATGCATGCTTGTCAGGAAGTAAGAAATAATCTTATTTGCTGTCAGTGCAACTATGGCACTTGTTGTAAACACAGCTAAGGTACAGAATTAATATAAACCCTGTGGCCGTTTTTCCTTTGATTAGTGAATTAGGATAAGCCATACAAGTAAATATAGTATGTATTTCAACATTAAAATGCAGTAATATAGTGTTTAAATGGTCTGAAATTTTGTAATTGGTTGTGTTTGTTAACAGCTGGAGATATTTACAAGTGTGTGCGTGGGGACGTAAGACGTAAACACAGGAAACTGCATTCTTTCTAAGAACGATGGGGACTGTTGTGTCACGGTGGAGGGTAAGCGTGGAAATAAACTTGGGTTTTGTATAAAGTGACAGAGTGGATAGGGTCAGTACATGCTGACTCAGTGAAAAGAGGCTGAAAGAGGATGCATTTAAAAAATGATGACAGTATTTTCTTTTGTTCTTTTAATGTTTCTCATGAAGTCAGAGAGTATCAAGCAACAAATATTTTTTGCAAAGAAAATGACAAAAGGAGATAACAGCTGGGAAGTGAGAGAACATAAAATGAATTACTCCTTTTCCCTTTAACCATAGCTTTTCTCCACATTGAAATACCTCCTAAAGAGAAATAAGTCCTGAAATTGTTGGTGCTTTTAAAGTCTGCATTCTTTAAAGAAAGTTCCAGATGCCATTTTTTTGTTCTCCTTTCTCTTCTCAAACAGGCCAAACCCTCCACAGTTGATATTTTGGAAAGTATAGACAAGGTAAATTTCCTTTAGTTGTTATTATGGGGGAAAAAACAATTAGGAGAATCCAAGACAACTTCTGTCTATTATCCATTACATAAATCTCTTAAGTTCATGTTCTCCAGTTAACTTCTCAATACATTGATGATCACTGTAAAGAAAAATATATTTTCTTTTCCAAATCTAAACATAAAAAACTAGTATATAGAACTAATACATTCATATATATATGCACATACATACTTACATACATGTACATATGCATACCTATGTATAGATATGTATTATTTTTATACACTAGGGTTTTTTATTGTACGTAATTCTGATTTTTGATTTTCTCTGTTTACAGGATATAAAGAGCCTCGAGGAATTTCGGGAAAAAAATCAAAGACTCTTGAAGTTGTGGGTGGGAAGATTGCTTCTTTACTCATCACTTCTGTACCTGCTCACCTGTGTAACTGTGTATCTCTGGTGTTTTCCTGAGCAATGGAAAGAACGGATACTCTTGGCTCTGCCATTTTTTGTTTTTCCAGTGCTGTAAGTAAACACAATGCTACTTTTTAATCCTGTAAGTACACTTGAGTTGAACTACTTTTTTCACTCAACATTGTTGTCTCTGGTGGTTTTATTAATTCAGTAAATTAAGAGAACTTTACATTTTTGATATTTTACTGACTGATTGGATATTGCACCAATTTGTATTACTTTAACTGAGGTGAGAACTCCTGAAAAGTTGCAACATGGAAATGTAAATGTTAACGCTAGCATATGAATGCAGCTAGTATAGCTAAATTGAAATATAGACCCTTCATTGAGGAGTGTTTCCTACAGAGTGGATCTGGAAAACCATGCCAGCCTGAACCTTATGTACTTATTGAGATGTACCACTGCAAAAATCCAATATATATCTGGTTTTATTTTTATTGCTGTTAATTACTTCTAAATGTATTTCACTTTTTAATGTAATTTGTTGTCAGAAATGGCTTCATTTATGATTTCTTTTTCTACAGGGTGTGGTTTATGAGGAAGCTGTTGATCTTTCTTTTCTCAAAGCGAACAGAAAGAAACAGTAAGGCTCTTTTTTTTGATCCAGATACATTTGAGTCAGAATGTAAATCTTACATTCTTACACTCTTACAATCTTAAATCTTAGTCTTACATTCTTTCTGATTAATGTTTGATGCAAAGTACAGAAATGTGTTCTCGAAATGCATATTGGTATTTCACATAACCCAAATGTTTTTATGTTGTTTACAGATGAAAAACTGGGGGACCTTAAGTCTCAAAAAAGAAAAATTGTGAGTCCAAAATGTATTTATTTTTTTAGCGCATACTGATTTCTGTTGTGCTTTTTGTGCTTCTCCTAAATCCCCCCTTCCTCCCAAAGTGCAGTGCTGATGTGTTATTCAGTAACTTGAGATCTGTGCAGGGGGCACCTTTTCAAACCTTCACTGACCTGTACTTGGAATAAATAAAGTGCAATAAGCTGATTGCTACTGCTAGATAATATTAAGAACAATGTTGACAGAATTTAATTGTCAAATATATGTTTTTCTGTAAAGCACTCTGCTAATCACTTCCCTTGAAATAATAGCAGCAAGTGCTGGAAGGTGATAAATCTTGAGAAATTGCCTGTTATTTACTGTCATGTCTAATAACTTCCAATGATTATAGCTGATGGATTTTCACATGTTCCATTATGGCAGCTGGTGTGTATAATCATTCTTCAGGTTTATGTGTAAGCAAGTCGTAATTGTACTTTTGGAGTGGAGTTTCAGACAATTTAACAAATAAATTTTAAATAGAAATATTGTGCTTAATTTTTTTATTTTTGTCTTACAGCTTGAAGAAGTGATGGAGACTGAAACATACAAAAACGCCAAATTGATCTTGGAAAGATTTGATCCAGAGTCAAAGAAAAAAACTGTAAGTTTCTGTGTAAAAAATGCATTTTTTTATTTATTCATAAGACAAAGTCAGTCAAACTAAATTCATATCTGTCATATTCATTAAGGATCAAGAATCCACGCCAGTTGGGCCCCAAATGACTCCGAGAGCAGGCCAAGGTATGTGAGTTGTTTTTTTTTTTTCTTAGTGATGTTTAAGACCTCAAAATCCGTGAGTAATCATGGTGGCAAAATGGTGGTCATTATTTTTCAATGCCCCCTTTGTAAGAACTTCGCCAGCGCAACATTGCACCAAGGACTCCAGTAATGGCAACCCCAGTTGGTGTTCCCCGACCCCCGCTGGTCCCTGGCCCCTCCCCCTCAGGCCCACCCCTCCACTCTGCCCCAGGAGGGCCTCCTGAGAGGAACCTGTCTGCAGCAGCTGCCCAACACAGCCTAATGCGGAGGCCCATGAGCCCTGGCACCCCCATCCCAGGAATGGGTGAGTGACACTCTGTTGAATTCTGTACATTTGCACACATTTGTTTCTAAAAGAGCATAATCAGGCATAGCCATGTAACAAAAACTTGTTTTGCTGGAGAAAGAATATAACAGGACCCTTAAAGACCTTCAAATCTAAGGGAAAACATTAAAGCCTGAAGCAGAGTAGTAGCTTGGTCCTGAAATTAATCTTGCACTTTGCTTAGTTATTTTTCTGTGCCCTATAATTCCAGTCCTTGTGTTTTCAGATGTGTAGATTTATGTAGCAGTAATCCCTTATGTAATTAGTCTGAAGTACAGCCACTGGTAGTCCAGTAAATCAGTCTGAATTTGTATTCCTTGTATGCTGGTGAAACAGCACAAATACCTTGTAATCCAAAAGGGTTACTGTTCTTCCATCACATATTGAAACTACGAGTTATGCAAATGTAGTTTTACTTTTTTCATTTTAGTATTAAACTACATCTTCCTGTATTAGAACAACAAAATAATTAGGCATTCTAGCATACTGTTTAAGTATAATTTATTAAATACAATATTGTTCATTGTCTTAGCACTGATAGGTACAAGTCTGAAGATTGCTATAATTTTAAAAAGTTGGCTCTTTAAAATGCTGTTTTTTTTTGTTCGTATGCTGAGTAAGCTATCCTGAATGTAACGGCAATATGTACTGCCACTATGACATCGTCTACTGAATTAATTGGGTTGAAAAAAATAATAGCAGAGATGCAAACTTACCACAGTTCCACCATATCTTTGTAAATTAAGAAGCAGCAGGTTACTGACACATTGCAATGCAACTCAGAAATTCATCTTTGAAGGATTGCTCTTGATGTTTAATCATATTAGTGACTTTTCACGAAATCAGCAGGGCTCTGAATGTATGTTTCTGGAGGGGATGCTCATCCAATAGATCATTATTGAGCTCTGGTTGTAAAGCATTTGTTTCTGCCTTTGACCAATAGCAGTTACATGGTTTATCCAGTGTTTGTCACAATGTGGTACCTCTCACAGAGAGTGAACTTATTATTTGTCTTCTGATGCAAAGAGCCATTTAATCCTGACTCCTCTGTGACAGATTTGTTGATAGTGTTTATATATTTAAATCAAAATACTGAACTTGTTTACTTCAGGCTTTACAGTATCTATGGCTTGTATTATAACAGGATTAACCTTGTACCTTATTTTATGATAGGAATGCACCCCCCAGGCCCACCCCTGGCCAGGCCTATTCTTCCACGGGACAGGAGTGCCATGGATAGAATGATCGAGTACCTAGTTGGGGATGGCCCACAGAACAGGTCAATGATGTGCTGTTAAGACTGAAAACAATTAAGTCTCCAGTTATTTGACATTTTAATAAAAATCAAAATAACACCTACAGTATAATGCAGAATATGTATTTAACATTACTGAATGTTGGCAACAAGAAAAGGGTAATGACTTGCATTGTTTTTTGTCTTTCTAGATACGCCCTTATATGCCAGCAATGTATGTCTCATAATGGCATGGCTTTGAAAGAGGAATTTGAATATGTTGGTAAGATGTATAAAAAAAATAAACTGCTGTGCTAGTGGTCTGTTGACGAAGTAATTCCTAGTTTTACATAATGTAGTAGTTACATGGTAGTAACTATACAAAAAAGTTTGACAAATATGAAGGAGGTGGATTGGGACATTAGATAATTTATGATGGAATGACCCTATATATTATAGTAAATATATATAATTCATGCTCACATGTTCGGTTTCAGTGATCCATATTTGTAATGTTACATTTTTTTGCTTTTTTTATATTCATACTTCTTTGCAACTTGCTGACAATACTCTGAATTACTGACTACTCTGAATTTTATGTAATAATTTTGCATTACTTTCTTGCCACATGGTCTTATAAAAATCTGAAAAACTCCTTTAAGTTTTGGGGTCATCTTACAACCAAAGTCTCATTAAACCGGGGTCTAGTCTGTCCCTGTCCTGTTATAGAAAATGAACACTGAAACCCATATGCTCTCAGTAATTATACCCATGTAATGATAATAGCACTGTGTCTTCTACATTACCTAAAGCTTGCATCAGGCTAAATTGAACATCATGCAACAGTGAAAATGGAACATTAAATCATGTCAGTGGGTCTCAATTTTTTTATTACATCCATGGCCAAGAAGGCAGTTAAATTTAACCCATGGCATTTTTGAAGCTAGTTAATACTTGAGTTTTACAGTTCAGCATTAAGTGGGCAGATTTCCAAGTCATTGCCCGTCATGCAGTTGCCAGGCTTTTGATGATGAACACCCTGGGCATCTCTGCTGTAGATTCACCTTACATATTTTTGTGAAGCATTTTTTAAATTCCTTAATTTTCCAGTACCTTCTTTAATTGCTCTTTATTTTGTCATTTAAGTTTTAATCAGATTAAAAGTAATTCAAATGCATGTTAACTAAGTGCAGTACTTTATGCATGTGCTTTCAGCTTTCAGATGTGCATATTGTTATTTCCTTAACCCTGCGAGGAAGACCCGCCCCCAGGCCCCTCGACTTCCAGAGTTTAGTTTTGAGAGAAAGGAGCGCTCTGACTCACCCACGCCAGCTCCCTCAGCTGCTGCTGATGAGGATGACCCCCCCTCTGCCGCAGGTACTCCACTCTGTACTCAGATATGTTACCCTGACAGAATCCTGCTTCTGTCACTCAGTATTCCTCATGGTCTCCATTTAAACAGAATTGTTGGGACTCCTTGCAGTGACACTTTTGGCTCAGGAAGAGAATGTGTTCATGTACTGCTAGTGATCTCTGGTAGATCAGGTGGTTTCATTGCAGGAACTATGCAGCTCAGCTAATGGACTGTCGGCTGAAAAGTGGTGACTAACAAGAGCAAACCCACCTGAATGTATAGTTTGGGCCTTGATTAGACATTCCAAATTGACAAGAAACTTTTCTAATTTTTTTTTTTTTTTTTCTTTTCAAAAATGAAATACATTTCCTCTTTCCGGCTTCAAAATTGTTCAGTTTTCAAAATGACTGTTAACATTTTGTTCAATATCAACATAGGCATGGTGTGAATCCAGCTTCATTAACTTCCTGTATGTCTGTGTTTGTTTTTTATTTTATTTTTATACCAATTGATTGCTTTGTACTTCTTTTCAAATAGCTGGTCAAAGCGAAGGGGGAGGCCTGAGACTTCAGAAAGGGGTGTCCACTGTATCTTTAGCCACAGCTCCTTGGAATAAAGTGCACAGTTTCAACAATGTCCATCGCCAGCAAAGAGGTTCCATGTTCATGCAGCCTGATGTCTTGCCATCCCTCTAGTAACATTTTTAGTTCCTCTAGTCCCTTACCATCAAATCAAATTTAAATCTTTTCATAATTGCTGGAATTACAGTTGAATGTCAACTATGTATTTCTTTTTTCTTAAGATTCTTCTCTTGGTTAGATCAAGGGCCTTTTGAAAATTTGTCAAAGATATAATTAGGATCATGCACATTTGAGAATAAACGTTTGTGTGTGTGCGTGTGCGTGTGCGCGTGTGTGTGTGTGTGTATATAAAGTAGCTCACTAACCAGGAATCTGATTTTCTTTAATGATCCACCTTCAATGTCACAATGATTTACATATTTGGAAAAGCTTTTGGCAGTAAAATTAAGTATTTTCTTTTTATCTTCAAGACAACCTCTTACCTGTCGTTGCAGAGATGTATTTTGGATGGTCTGCCTCTGATTGTTTGGTTGATGTTATCCTCTGCAAATTATGCTGCTTTTCTGCTAGCAAACTTTGCAATTTGCCAGATTATTCTCAGATACCACTGATATTTTTCCATAAATAACTGTACAACTCCTTACCCTATGTGATCATCTGAAAGCTGCTATCTTACCCAGCCCTAATGCATTGTTATGGGTCCTTAACAGCATCATAAGTGCTATTTTATCGCATCATCTAATTACTACTTGAATAGGAAATATGCTTGATCGTCTGACTGAACTTGATATCATATTGGGTGAGAGGTTAAGGGGGTCCTTCTATCACTGTTTTTCTTTTGTACATTTTTCCCCAGTTATGAAAGGTTGGCTTCCAATATTTTTATCTTGCATACTATACTACAGCAGTTTTTGAAAGGCATTTTCTTTACTGGTTTTGCTGTAATTAGAAAACCAAATTGTTTAATTGCTCCTCTGATTCCATGATCAGCTGTATCTTTGCTGCAGATAATTGGGAGCTCAAGGAGAGTGGTGAAATCAGGGAAGTCTCCACAGTCCGTAGTTTCAGTTTATTAAGAGCAGCTTTTTTTTTGCAGATGAAAATGAGCAGGATATTCCCCCCACTGAAGTTGAACCCCAGTCAGAGGAGGTGCAGCCAGCGGAGGTGCAGCCAGCAGAGGTGCAGCCAGCGGAGGAGCCCCCGGTGACAGAAGACCCTGAAATGCCTGATTCTGAGAAATCTGAAGAGAAGCAAGAGCATGAGATCCCACAACACATTGATACGGAATAGAAAAGTCACATGACTGACATGAGATTGGTCCAGTATTTTTTGTTTTGGTTTTTTTTGTTTGTTTTGCTTAAGGATGAGCAATTGGTTGTAGTATAATTATGAAATGTTACATAAGTCATGTCTAGGACATAGAAAAGCCTGTCATTAGGTGCATAGATGAGGTGAAGGGATGCTTCTCTTTCAGTTGAAACAGTAGTTGTTAAAATGTCCCATTGACTTTGTCCTCTACTAGGGGTTTAATAACTAGCACTTTTGTTTGTAGGGCAGGATGCTGTGGGCAAGGTAATTTTGTTTACATGTTCATGCAGGTAGCATGGCAGAGAAGGTAGCATGGTCTTTTTCCATTTAATATTGATTGTGTGATTACAAGAATAATTAATTTGCCAAATGAGCACTTTTCTGTTTAATTTTGTCTTAAAGAATTTCCATTTTGAGTAAATTGCTTACTACAGTATAAAGGCTAATGTTGTCACATTTTAAAATGTATTTATAATTTGTATTTATATTAAATCTGTGATATGGTGCCTTTTTGAAAGTATTGAAGGTTTTGGGTACTCATAGCACAGTGAGGGCAGCCTCATGTTTACAAAAGTCATAAGAAGCCAAGAAAAAGCTTTTATTTATTTCTAATATGTCAAAACTACCTGCTTGGGTGTAGGAGTTTTCTCTTTTCTCAGATAAAAATGACATAACTAAAAAACAATTTCACGTTTTTGCTGCAGACTGTGTTTGGTGTACATTAGGCCTGTGTAAACGCAAGTTCTTGTTAAGTGTGTAACTGGCACACTTATTAAATGTTTTAAAAAATAATACCTTTCCTTATTCATTTCCATTTCTCCCTCCACTGCTGTTATCCAAGGATGAAGTTGCTCATTTTGTAAACTGTTTCATGTAGGGATTTCTAAAATGTAATGCACAGGAGCAGATGAAGCTATGGATGAATTACTTGGAGACTGAAATTGTCAAAGACATGAGTAAATTGACATCAGTCTCTGTTTGAATTAAATGTTACATAGATTAAAATAATTGTTTTACTGTAATCGATCTGTATTCCTGTTTTCCTATTCATTCTCTGCTGGCATATGAAATGTTCCTTCAAGGAATAGACAGTGGGATACAAATTATAAATCTCTGCCTTAACTCATATGATGTCCTTCAAGAAAAGAGACAGACTGGAAATGCATTGCCAGAGGGTCGTGGAAATAGGCATATAGCAGATTCATAGTTGTAGAAATGTAATGTTTTGAAAAGATCATTGCGTACTGTTTGATTTTCTCTCTTACTATGTGATGTTAACTCATGTATACAGTCTTGCATTTGTGATAATAGACCACTGCCTTGGCCAGGTGTCCCTTGCAAAAAGTGTTTGAACCTCACATTCACTGAAGATTAAACATTAAGCAAAAGCAGTTTATCACAAATGTTTGTTATGCAGGCAGGAATTACTTAAAGAATTTTCAGGCGTGAATGCATTCATTTTGTGTACCCATACAGAGGAGGCTATTTCCACAAGAAAACATGGCTGATAATGTGATAGCATTGATAAGTAAAAATAAACCTGAAAATGACTCTGGATGTTTGATCGTCCCTGTTATTAGGCAGTTATTGAAATATAATCCTGTCAGTTCAGCTCCTCCACTGACTGAAATCAGGAATTACCTCAGGGTCCCATTTATGTAAGGCCAGTGTGTGCGTAATAGATCTTACCAGCAGACCCAGATCCTCATATTTAGTGTCGATGATCAAACATTTTACCTCTGACTGAAAGACCATCCAGTTCAGACTTGAGGTGTAAGGCACACCAGTGGCCCTGATTTATCATTCCCCAATCAGCTGGGCGGTGTCCTATCTGGCCATGTCAGCAGGGAAAAGACAAAAGAATGCACTAAGGCACATTCTGTTTTCATTAACCAGCCTATTTTTGCTTGGGATCATTTTATTTTCAGTCATTGATCATTTTGGACAGTGTTAGATAATTGTGGTGAGATGAAGCCTCAGCTCAGTTTTGACTGTTTGACCTTCTCTTCATTTGCAAAGAGTGTCGTCTCTGCTGAGCTGTGACACCAGCTTGTTCACATCCTTTTTTATTAGTTCTCTCTGCTGTCCTGGCAAGCAGTTTGCATGAGTCATCTTAAGATATTTTCCTCTGGGTTTCGATAATGTATGTTTACATTGACGTGACCTTATGCATGTGGTCATGCATCAATGTGGCATGAGCAGTAGCTGGCTCAATCACATTATGTTCAAGCGTGACCTCTCAGGATGTGAAGATGAGAAAAAGATGGTTGTTTCATTTTTAGGTAATTACATTGTCAGTCAAGCAAACACATTGTCATTTTAGTAAGTTAACAAATATTACATATGATGTATAAAACAGCCTTTGCTCAACAATTGCAAATTCAATATTTTTAAACTGGAATTATATCACAAATATGAAGTTAAGTATTCAGTGCAACATGGTTCAATAATGTGTATGGAAGTTTTCTCCTCCTCTTCTGAATGAATGAAATAGCTCTTCCAAAAATAGCTGTTTTCCCAGATTGATGAAAGCATTTTTCCCCTTGAAAAACAAATTTTTGGAAGTGGTGCCAAAATGTTATTAATGTAATGCAAATGTTGTAATCTGATATTCTTGTCCATGGCATTATTTATACAACATTTACAATGGTAATAGACTGGCAGATATTATAAATATATATATAAAGATACATTTCATAGAGAAACTATTTGTATTTCATCAGATCAATCTTTGCTTCTCTAAAACAATATTGATGTTGGCAATGAACAAAAGTAGCCATATAAGATGTATAATAAATATGAAACAATTCTTTTTCTCCTGCTAACTCAAGTGCCCTGAAATAATTTTTCAGAACTTGAGCTTGGCATACAGGGAGTCACTACACAAAACTGAACCATGGTCCTGATTGCTCTGCATGACCAACAAAAAGAAAGGGGCCTAAAATAAAACAAAATGTAATTTTCTCTGGCATGTTTTTTTTAAATACACAGATTAAGTGTCACACATCATGAAAATGAATATTAAAATGTTTTGTTGCCCTAGATTCATTGAGAACAAGTGATGAATTCCATCTGCTTGGTGCTTTCAACAAGTCACTAATTGATTTTCAAGGATGACAAATGGCCCACTTGGCCCAGCATAGGAATAATCCAGAGTCCAGAATGAAAATGTACATCAGGACAGTCCCAAGGTCCACAGTTCTTTTCATAGACATCTTTCACATGAACATTCTGGGGAATCTGACTCAAATTTATACTGATCTTTTATTTATACCCTGAAAAATGGCAGATAAAAACATAAGTGCTCTTGATATTGTGTTTTGTCATATCTAGCAGCTGAGATTGAAATCCTGGGAAACAATTTTCTGAAGAAATGAAACAGCGGAGCCTCCTGCACCCTTGGGGAAAATAACCAGGCTATTTGGATGGAATATGAAACAGAGGCACAAAATAAGTAAAATAGACATGTGCGCCCTGCATGTCACTTTTCCATTGACTGCCTTTAGGGGAAAACATTTCGGAATCCTCCACACTCCTGAAAAAGCTTCTTAATGTGCTATACTGTTGTCTGTCTTGAGTAAAGATAATTTGAAATTGAATTTAAAAAAAGTGAAACACTTTGGGTATAAACAGCTCATAGGGCCAGTCTACACAGATAGCATGGTTAAGACTCAAATTCATTGACAGAGAAATAAGTATGTCAGAAGAATGTGCTGCAAAAGACATCTACTTTTCAAGGTAGCTTCATGAATTTCATACTTCAGTGAGAAATTAGGCATTCACTCACATTCCCTGCTCCATCTGCATCAGGAAAGCTTTCAAATCAAAGGTCTATTTTTGATCTTGCAAGAATTTAAATTTTGCCTCAGGTTTTGAATACTTGTATCTGGTATTTAGCATATGTTCTACATGGAAACAACTTACATGTAAGTATTATACACTATCCAGTCATACAGCTGAATATTTTCCAGGCAAGGTACAATGCTTAAGGGTGCAATTACAGTAGATGAGAATTGACCCTGCAGCCTCTTAGATACAGTGCCACTTTCATTAATATATTTTGTACACACAGTCCAAGCCTCCACATGTTGCAACAGTCTTACCCGTATTTTTCAGGCTCAGATATGTGAGCCGGATGAGTATGAAAGCTGTAAGTTTGGGTGCACAAGTTGATAAACTGTATCAGTCAATCAAATCCACCCTCAGAAATCTGATGGCAACGATGAGAGTGCAGAGCATCCATGCCAGCAAAATTAACTTAACTGGGTCAGCAAGATGCTCAATCTGGAATCAAACATCTCTTGGCTGTGATCAAAAATCTCGGTCTTCACAGATGACATGACGTACCTTTGTGACTCTTTTGAATGTGACAGGAGAAAGACCATTCAGCACCTGACAATCTAAGTTCAATTTTCCTTCTCTTTGCCTGATTTATACTGGAAAACTGTTCATGTTCTTTCCTGCCGTAAACAGGTCTATAAATCAGTGAAGTGCTTATGGAAACTCCACAGTCTGGGACCTTTAATATCGCATTGCTCACCGTTTTAGCTTATTTTTCATGAAATGTAGCATCAGCAAGATTTCAGATATTACAAGTAAAATCACTAGTGTGGCTGCTCATTGTTGGGTTATATCTTATTGCTTATGGTTAAACATGTATAGTGCTGTAAATCATTGATACAGGGGACACATCCTCTAAAATAAAAGGGAACATTAACTGCTCTATCTTCCGGAGGCCCAGAAACTGGATGACTATAAGCTCACTCGAGTGTGAGGGCAGTTATTCATGTATTTTACTGGACTGCTGACAATGGTGCTGCTCTTCATCTGGAAGACAAACTGCCAGAGCCTCAGTCAGAATGATTTTATATAGATTTTCTAAACTGTCCTCTGCTGTCATACACTGCTTCACTCAAATAGGTCATCAAAATTGATGTGGATAATCCACTGGTCAATCCCAGCATATTTTGCAGTGGATTAATAAAAACTTAAAATTGGTGGTTTGTGTGTTGCTGCTTCCCCTTAATTTTTTCAATCTCATTTAACAAAAAGCCTTGTCTCTCAACTTGAACGAATGGCTCTTAGTGACTTTGTGGAAAACATTGCACCCTTTCTCAGACTCTCGTTCCTCACTCTGTCTGCTTCAGTTGTCTCTCCCCGTCCCTTCCATAACAGTAATTTGCATGCACTTTATAACCATGCAGATTGAAAGTATATGACTGCATTTCAGCCTGGGGGGTGGATGGGGGTGGATAAATAACTGTTATACATTCCCCATAAACTGCAAGGCTGTTTCACACCACTGCATAGTCATTTGCCATTACACTAAATATTCATTAAAACAAAGCCAATCTACTGGCATGTGGCTGGAATTGAGAAGCTGTGTTTACTATATAGCATGCTATTGTTTTAGAAACACATATTGAAAGCTTGCTGGATATTTTTTGTCAACCCTTTGGCTTTGCTGCTAGCCATCTTATAATCAGGTCAGATAAAATTTGGAATCACTGCCTCCAGTTGAACTCCCACCTGCACAAGGCCATGATTGGTCAGAAGTAAGAGATTATTATTTTATATCTCACATCAGTGATGGGATTTGGAACAAGTTAAAAGGTGTTTCCTTGCCTTCCAAAAGTCTGAAATTGCATACTGTGCCTGCAAACTAAACAAACTACCCCTTTAAAATCTTGTTAACTGTTTGTCTCTTCATTGAAGTGCATGCAAGTTTTAGAGAGTTGGATACCTTGGTAGCATCTTAGCTAACAAAGTATCACTGCATTCTGGTTCTGGAGTTAACTGTTAAGTGGAAAATGTCATAACTAAAAAAATCGCAAATGCATGGTGTATATGGAAAAATCAGGCCAGCAAATTATGATTTTCTTTATTGCAGTAGCATACTAGTTGTGTTCTTATTGTTACAGATACTATCTAATATCTCTCTTAATTTAAAGATTTGTTTCAGAAATAAGTGAGTGAAGTGGATAAATTGCAGGCATTGTGTTGGCTAGGCAACAGTGAGTAGACAACAGCATTCAAGACCCTTTTTTGTTACATCCTAATATTTAATTTCATGATGAAATCAATTATTATGTTAAATGAATCTAGGCAACAATTTGCCCACTAATTCAACCAAACCAGCAAAAGCTTAACTTGACTTCATTAAACTCTGATCTTCCTTATTCCACCTGGAGCTGCCTGAGCACATGATTACTAATGCAGTCTGAGGCTCACACAGCACTCATAAATGTAAAACCACATAAACCTCACTGGGAGAGGGGAGGGTGGTGTAATACTGTCATCACTGAATGTAAACCATGCAATTCTGCTGTAGTAATCGCTGTGAAAATTTGCCAGCTAGCCATTTATGGATATATTCCCAACAGCCAAGCATAATAAATTGCTGTACAGTCTTCAAGGCTATAATGCTCATCAGTTATTAATTAGTAATTCATTTCTCTGAATAAATAATACTTATGATTGATGATGGAACTTGTAATTGGACTCTGAGACTAATGCCCAGGGGGTAGTCTTCTCTTGGAAATACAAGTTGTGGTAAGTATGGCAGTGAAACAGCAACCAACATTAAACAGTAAGAAACTCTAAATAACAATCCAAGACACATAGGGTGCTGCTGTTCAGCTATGGGGGAACTCAATGAGAGCCCTTATTGGCCTTGCGTTAATGTCACAGACATATCAAAATGGTCTTCTAAATCCATCATCATATAAAATAACAACTTTTAATAGATTATGTGTGATTAGTCAGTCAAATGGATGTGTAGTGATAATGATTCCCTTAAACAATATTGCGTATGTACACAATAAATGTAAAGTTTAACGCTTAAGAAAAATTCCCATTTAACTGCAACCAAATTATTTCCATAATTTTGAAAAAAAAAAAAAATCAAAATTATGGAATTTTGTACAATTTATATTGTACAAAATTATATCTTTTTCTCATTCTAATACATTTAGCAATACCTGTTATGCTTCATTTGCATTACTTCTAATTTTTAGTGTATATGACACATCCTCCCCTGCTGTCAGCACTTACATGGCATTCATTTTGAGGGAACAACTGTCTGAATAAAATATCGTTACAATGCTATCTGTATCAACATCTGTCCAAGTTTTTTTTTTTTTTTTTATTCAGTAACATATTTATATCTCAGTCAAAAGCAACTTCCAATTCTTGGCTCAATGAATCAATGCAGAGGTTAATGTTTGGCTCCTTAATTTCCTCTGTACAATATGGCAGGCCAAAGGGCTGTAAACCATATAGGTGATATATATTTTTGTACCCTGTATAGTGCTTAAAGAAGCAGCTGCTGAATACAAAAATCAGTTGGCCTCATGGAATGCCAGCATGTTTCATGAGCAGTAATCATATAATTAATGAATGGGATAATGTTACCCTAATGAATTTACAAATCTATAATAATTTTTAAGATAATAATTCTAATTAATATGCATAATTACCTGCACTAATAAGGATCACTAATTGATTTCATGGGTATTTCCTGTACAATAAATCAGATAATAGAAAATAATAGCTTTTATTTTTGAAATCATATAAACTGATCTTCTGTTAAGTTTATATTTGAATTATGCTGTACTGAAGTCCACTTGTTTTGGAACAGATCATAACACACTGTACCAAAAGTTCTGTGTTTAATTAATTTGTTAATTATGCAGAAAACAGGAAGGCATACCCATATAAAAGAACAATAATATTAATTTGCCTTTCTTGAAACAACAACATAGCAATATACGTCCAGTAGCTACACAACACTCTAGCCTTCCCCTGATTGCTAGGTAGAGTTTAGTGGAGTTGGACTTGGTAAGGACTAACCAACCATTCACTGATTGAGTCCGCAGGTTGTGACTGAGTCTTTGGGTATTAGGACAAACCTTGCAACAACCAATATATCCCACATTTTATACAAAAATGCATTTTGTATGAAATATGCAAGCAATTGAAAAGTATTGTGGTTTGAATAATAAAATATATTGAAGAAATGTTTGTTGGGTTTTGCTGCGAGAGGCTGAACCAAAACAATCCAGTGCAGTCACTTGAGGTAATTAATGGGCTTCCACAGAAGGGTGTAATGAGGGCGAAGAAATACATTCTGGAGTTAAAAAATCTTTCTTATGAGAATAGCTCCTGCCTCTAGAGGAAGAGACATGATTGTAATTTTCTGAAAAGGCATGAATGCAATGCTGACACAATTAGCAAACTCATGGGTGTTAATTAGCTACACATTGTATCATGTTCAATTAGTTTGATTTTAATCTGTGGAACAAAAGACATCCAAGACCAACTGCATTGATAGTGAGCAGCAATTAATAGGCCAAAATCTCATGGTTGCTAAGTTACAAAGCTCTCTTGAGCCTGAGTAATACATTCTTTACCTCGAAAATGACGTAGAAGAACTGTGAAAACTCCAGCGAGCTCATGACTTGTTATTGATATTGCACAGAAGAACCGAGCACTGATGGTTTTTGATATATTTTTTCTCCAACTGGAGTGCCCTCAGGGTATTGTGTGGGGAAAAATGCCAGCAGAATACGGATATGATCTCTTGATCTGTGAACATGAACAACCTTATTGTAAAATCTCCTATTGTAAAATCATGTTTTTAGCACTGCCACGCTGTTCTCTAGTTTTGTACTGTGGGTTTAAAATGATAGCAAGAATTGTGCGAAAGTGATTTTTCTGACTCCCAGCAGAAAAGTATCAGCTGGGCTATCACAAGCTTTTGCAATTGATGAGTGATGAGTGGGTAAAATCCATGAGGGCATCACTGTGGCCCACTCGCTCCTCATCCCATCAGGCAGGGATTGAGCAGCCCCCAACAGCCTCACGGCCCAGCACTTTCTGCTCCATTACAAATTCATAGTGCTTATGTAAAAATAGTCAACAGAAAGCACAGAAAACTGTGTGCCTCTCTAGTTAATTGGTCTTATGTTCTTTTTTGAATACCATAGGAGCCACCATATTATAGCACTTTAATAAGCTCCAGCGATTAGATGCAATATCAGAGAAAAAAGGAAACAGGGTACAAAAACTTTAATACCAATAATGGCCAATTATTAGTCAGACAGAAGGATCCCAGTTAGCTGTGTGCTGTAATGGCCCAGAGCTCAGTGTAGGGAAAGTGCTGCCAAATTAGCATCACTGTGTATGTGTACTGCATGGTGGTGCCCAGCAAGCATCTGTTATGTTACTTATTCAAAGAGACTCCCTGTTAGTTTCCAAGCCTATTGTTGCATAATCAGTCATTTTTCTTTGCCATTTTGAAGGCACTAACAATACCCTTGTGACCGGTGAAACTCCTCCTTCTGGCCTTCTAATCAAATTTGACCTCATGTGGGCCTGGCATTAGCAGCAGAGTTTAAAAAGCCCTGTGCTGAAACATGCTGTGTGATACTAAGATTTGCATTTCTGAGTCCTCATTTGGGATATTTTATGTACGAACAGGAATGTATGTACGGTGGACAATGGAATTATGAATCATGTATGCAAGCGCTACTTTACCCAGCCTGCTGGGATATAACGTATTGTTGAGTTTGCTGTGATTTTCCATCTCATGTGCCACCAAATTATGTAAATTAAATTAAATAATGTAAATTATCGAAGTCTGTTTGGCTGTTACCCCCCTCCCACCGTAAGAATCAGATGTGCCTTGCAGTTTGACAGACTTGTAATTGTAAAATACTGGCAGGAGTTGATTCTTAGTTCTTTATGTCACAAGAGATCTAATTTGTGCTAATATGAGCTTGGGTGGACATCATCCTGCTTTGTTTTCAGCCGGAAGTCATGTACAGTCAGAGAGTGCCATTTAAATTGTATGAATGAGCCTTTGTCTTGTTCATGGCTTTTAGTCATATGTTTCCCATTCAAAAGCTGTTTGAGTATTTATCTGAAAACTATTATTCAAAAGCAATTGGAACTTCTGGTCTTCTATTTATTGGGCCTTTTATTTAACAATTCTGTCATTAAGTGTATGGTAAAAATCTTAATCATTAATGCCAGACTCCCCTTGTGCAATGTCTTGTGAAATACTTTGTCAGACTGGAAGCAACATTGTTTCCAAGAAGGAAAGTCTGTTTCAGAAAACTTTTGGACCAGTAGCTTCCAACACGATGAGCTAAGAAAGTCAGAATATTGTAATTCTCTTTAGTATGAATTATATAAGTACAGGAAAGGAAGAGGAGCAAAAAGTGTAAAAGAGACATATACATTTCATGTTCAGTATCTCCTGATATTGATTATATGTATATGGTAGTATACATATACATATATATGCTCCTCTTCCTTTCCTGTACTTATATAATTCAAACTAAAGAGAATTACAGAATTCTGACATTTTTAGCTCATCATGTTGGAAGCTACTGGTTTATATATATGCTGTCTATAGCTGTCTATAGCTGTCTGTTTTGATGGTGACTCTAGATGGCCAAACAATTCAAAATCAATCAATCAGTCAATTAATCCATCCATGTTTTATATTGTGCCTTTTACAAACACATTGTCACACAACTATTTCACAGTACACAGCTTGTGACTATAGCTGTTTTCAGGCCTTAGTTTAAGGACACATGACACATTCAGGGCATAGATATAAATTACTCTGGATTCCACAGGAGGAAAGAAAAGGTTATTCAGCTAATGGATATGTTTACTAATCAATGATTTAAAAAAATCAAAAGAGAAATACAGTCATTTTCCTTGAAATGAAAATTTGCCCATCCTCTATTTTATGTGGCCCAAATGATTGCAATAATTTGACCTATTTTCATTCTCTTTAAGAGCAACGGTAAAATAAAGTATTATGTTCTTCTGTTATAATTCACATAATAAATAACTAGAAGTTGGCATTGTTACACAGAAAACCTATGATCTGTTAAAGACATGGTCAATTCCATGTGTAAAAGTTTCCTTTTACAATGTGATACGACTTTCTCTGTTGTAATTGCATGTGTAATTCTCATGACTGACCTGCCATGTTTGAGCAGGGCTGAGGATGTGCTGCTGACTGTAGTGCGTTATCTCAGCATTTCACAGAAAGGGAGGGGGACTCTAACGGACTGCCACTCCATGTACGTCTTTCCTTCACTATGCCTCCATTTGTGAAGGACCGAATTTGGCTTCCTAATGCTCCACTTTGTTGCTATTATCAACTCTTGTTGTCATTCAATATTGAAATTTTATCTTCTTGTGGTATAATCCAGGGTTCTAAATCTTGAAATGTATTTCAGATCCTCTTGTTAAAATTGAAAACATTGGAAATCAATGCCTTATTTTAGAATGGCTCAATTATAAAATTCAATTTTCAAATTGCACAGATGGCCTTGTAATGTTCAGCCTGTAGCTCTCCTTAAAAGGAAATGTTATGATAAATGGAATATTGAATAAATAATAATGCTTTTATGGATATTTTCTGGAAACCTTAGCAGAGGTTAAAAAATGTTGCATTAATTCTGGCATAATTGGTGCACAATAACACACATTTAGTAAGAACATGGCAAGAGGAATTATTTTCCTTTCATATTTTCTCTTCTTCCCTGTGTTAACTTAATAACACAACATATGTTTTATGCCCTACTGCATTTAACAGACTTTCTTCATAGCATACTTGAGTGGCAGCATTCCATGGCTGTTGCATGAAATGCTTGTAGGTTTCTGCTCTCCTCTGTTTTAGGGGGCCTCTGGTGTATAGCTCAGATTTATGGTGTATGCTTTTCTTTCTTAATTCACTGGATTGTGGTTCCCTTTTTCAAAGCAGCTCTCTCGTCCCCCAAACAATCAGTGTGGAGAGGATGGGAGCATAATGATAGAGCCGTGTACCTGCCATCTGTATGAGCAGCTGTTCCCCTGCATCTGTACAGTGTGCTGGAGCATGGTGCATCAGTAATCTGCATAATAAGGAGTGGCTCCATCCCAGTCTAGATAATAGCAGCTAGCAATCAGTGCACTTCATATCTTCAATCTGCTTGGCAAAACAAAGTTTTACCTTTGGATTTATTCAGCATGTTCCTTGTTTTTCAAAGACAAATACATATGTGCTTTTTTCATCAAGTATTTTTTACCAGTTCACAAATTACATGTATACTGATATGACATGATCTCAAACGGTTTTACAGCTTTAATGATGACTTACTCAGGTATGAAACACCTGCTAAAATCTATAGTTGCAGTTAATCATTTGGTTAAGACAATCCACTGAAATTAACCATTTAACCTAAATATGTGTCAGCTATGATGTAAATTCAAAAATGCCAAGTACAATGGACATTGTTGCAATTATGAAACTTATTTTGTAGTTTAGCAGCATTAGAACGAATCTACAGTTTTCCTGCATTGATGATACATGCTGGATGCCACAAATCAAAAGGTGCAAGTTTTGCTCTGATCAATGGATAACTTCTGTGTGACAAAACAAATGAATTGGCTCTCAGTGAATATGCATAATTCCAGCACTCTAGGGTAAATGTATGTTAAAATTCAAATGTCAAAGTGTGAGTTTATCTACAAAAAGAGCTAGTCTGTTCAGTATGTTAACATACTTGACTTAAGTGTGTTTGCTGTTGTGTATAGAAAATACAATTATGGGTAGTACATGAATGAAAGGGCCTATACACACATAAAACTGTTAACTGGCCTACAGGTTGATGAAATTATATTAGAAAAGTTGATGGAAATCGTTGGAAGGTTGCGCATCAGTGGAAGTTCAAGGGTAGAGTTTTGTGTACTGGGCATACAAAGTGGTTTCTGTGACATCAATATTAATTTGGTTGTGATACATGAGTTTTAACAATATTTCACCTGAGCATTTTTTAGTTTCATTCCCCATTAGAGCACTGATGATATACCTTTGGTCAAGGTACTTTGGCTAAATCACTTGGAAGATAGCTTATTCACAATTCTCACAAGATAGTATAACTTTTCAACAAGTCATGCAAGCTTGTGTGGATGTCTTTAGCTGATGTTAGGCTCACTTTAAATCAGTTCACAACTTCTACACCATGAGCAGCAACATGATTTATTTCATAAGGATTTCCAAGGGCCTTGGGCTGCATTGACACGATGATCCATTCCTCCAGCATGATGAATGAGGAGCTCAGATGTCACAGGAGAAGCATATGAAGGGCTTTTATTGCTATCGCTAGATGTGATTTAATTCAAAATCACAATGTTGATCATTCACATAACAACATCATATTTAAAAAAATCATTCTACCCCTGTATTCTTGTATTCTGGTTTTCTTTTCACAGTATGTAATTGTTATATTGATAATAGCATATTGATGATAACAATTGTTTTGTATTTTTTTATTTTCATTTCTGAAACAATGAGAAAATCCAATATTTTTGTTCTGTGCTATCAGGTGCTTAATCCTGCTACTTCAGTGAGTTTATTGGTCTAGTCAGTAGGGTGGATTGACTGTATCATTGCTCTGTTAAATGTGGCCTTTATTTGCAAGTAGTTTTCTTTGTGCAGAATGAAAGCACCATGCAGCTCTGGCTCCCAAAAGACCCCTGATTTCTCTTGCTTAAAGTGTCTGGTGTCAACCTTAATTTCTTGTCATTCCCCACACACAAGCGCACACAAATATATATTTAATAAACATAAGTCACAGCGATGTGGTCTTGAGTAGGTGACTTGAGTTCTAAACCAATTTTGGATGCAGGATTTTGGTAATTATCTCAAATTTAGAATAAAAAAGAATTCCTGTGCTACATACGGTGCTGGCAAAGAATGCATTCTCTTTATCGAGGTGAACTGAGCTGGAGGGCTCAGCTGCAGGTGAGAGCTGCCAGAGCTAAGCCGTCACATTTCCACACAGCCACGCTGAAGCATCCTGCCTGCAGCCGTTACGATGTTATTTAAGTTGTTGTGTCGGTGTTTGAACGAGGATAAATGATGTGAAAAATATGAATGAAAAAGTTATATTAGTTGTATGAGCAGTGTACCACGAAAGCTTAATGTTACTGACAAGAAAGATTAAAGGTAGGCTTGCATGTAAAACTTTGTTTTCAAGATAGCATTCATGATAATCCCCTCTCTAAAAATCCCAATCCAACCTTCAACCTTAATATAACACAAAATAAAATATTTAAGAAAATTCCCGAAGACTCATCAGAAGAACCCTCATTCCCCTTACAATTATAAAGAAGAGCTCAATAGAATGGCACAATTCACCTCCATTCAACTTATCCACTTTTCAGTTTTTGCCAATATTTTCGAAAGAGCTTTCATTTATTCAAGCTAAAAGTATAACGTTTCCCATTCTTATGTCTTGCCACCTGTTACTTTCCATGACCAAAATTTAGATAAATGAGTTTAAATGCCATGGCTTCTACTTTACAAAGTCAATGCTCTGGAAGGTTTATTTTCAATATATCCATTTACATATTGTCAGATTAGACATTTGGGAATATGTTTAGCTTCCTGCCTGATTAGCTTTGCGTGTGTCTGACCATGCATGTCGACCTCGAGCGAATATCCTTTAATAATGCAACATTTATAAAATTATTCTTCCATAAAGAATAATACAATTAATCAGCATCCTGTTTTTTGTAAATTGTATTATGTATCTCTGAATTTTTGTCTGTGGCTAATTATTACTATTACCACGGAACAATAAATAAGAGACTAAATTCAAAAAGCTTATATCTTGGAAAGGATTACTTGTTTTGCGCGGGGGGGGGGATATTGCAGCACAGTGTGGGCAGGAGAACTCTCCTCCTGGCTTGTTTAAATTTTATTCCCCAGAGAAGCTAAGTGAGAACATGCAAACCTGATTTTCTGACTGTTTTCTGATTCAAAAAGCTAAATTAGATTTTATATCTAAGGTTCACAAAAGCCAGAAACTGAGAAAATTTTTAAGTATTTCAGTTTCAGGCCAATGGCTATCCAGTGCCTCACAGAGCAGTGAGCTAATACAATATGTATGAATTTTATATTACATTCCTCTTCATTTCTGATCATGTGGCCCAGCCTATTTGAGGAAGATGAAAGTTATTTTGTCCAGGAATGGCCAACTGATTAGATATCCTACTCTTACATAGTTTGGATTGGAATTGCATGACAACTATTCACGGAAAATTCTATGAAACAAACAAACAAAAAATAAAAAGTAAAAAAATAGAAGTGTTACTGATTTGTGGAATAACAAAAGGGAAGCTTTCTAAGCACAATTTCAACACAACACATGAGCCCATGCCTTTTCCCCTTGAAAAGTACTATTTATATCTATACAGCTTCCCTGCTTGAGCTGCTTCCCCCAAAAGGTTTGTGCATAGCTCATCTATGATTACATTGTCATTCAAATTCAATAGTTCTTAATTATACATCACTATCTAGGGTGTATTAATGGATGTATGCTATAATTATAAATATAATTAAAGATGTTTGTAATATAACTTTTAAAATTTGTTTTACCTGATTTTTTTTCCAATCAGAATTGGTTGATCTGCTGCAGCAAAAAAATGTTTGTTGATATCTTGCTTAATTCAGGAGGAGGAGGAGGAGGGGGTCGCTTTGAGCATTTGACTCCTCTGAATCACTAGCCCTTTAAGCGCCACCAATCACATGCTGTTCATGTCATCGGAGGGTTATGAGGCCAGCATATTCTCAGCTCATTCATCTACAGGCACCAGGCCTGACCAAGTGTAGCCACTAGAGAGCGACCAGAACTAGCCAGCTTACCCTTCAATTCCCTGGTGTGGCTGGGCCAGGTATTGCCTTGCCAATGCAGGCCTCTGGCCATCATAGCTGGCAGTGGTGCAACTGGAACTAAAACTCCTGATTGCAGGGCTCACACTTTGCATCTGTACAGTATGAGCCACCCAGAGGCCAATTTTTGAGGAAAAAAAAACTGACACAGCAAAAACAACATATCCCATATATAGCCTATTTGGTTGCCAAATTTAACAAATTGCATTAAAAGGGTAAGTAGAAAGTCATTTATTTAAAAAGTCTCAGAGGAACAAATACTCCCAAAATGTCAGTATAATAATAAATAATAGTAAGCATATCACATGTGCACTAAATGAAATTGAAATATATGTAGCCAAATAAGATATTAAATATGAACATTCTCCCCTGAAATATGAAGCAATGTAACTAAATCAGATAAGTGGTGACTATTTTTGGATATGGAAGAGTCCTGATTCTGATCAGATTTGACCTATTCTTTAGAAAAATGCAGGCCTATGTGAAATTTATACTGGTTGTTAATAACTGTCGCAGTACTTTCGTTGCAGCACTTTCTTCTTTGTCACTTTCTTCTTGTTTTCACCACAGATTCTACTCAGCAAACCAAATAATTTTAAAGCCTCTTTTTAGATTATGTTAACATTTCAGTAATATAATAAGTTAGCACAAGCTTATAGCAACATTGTAATAGGTCGCGATACCATTTTCAATGTGCTTGCTGGACATTGAATTAAATCCAACTACATACAATTTCTCTACTTTACATTCATTTGTTTCGACTCACTTAATGTTTTCATCTTGAGAAAATGTTGCATCGGTAGCAAATTATATTCATCTGCATGATGTTTGCTTACTATAATGCAATATCCTCTTCATGTTCAATCACTTTAGTCAATTATTTTTGCTATTTAGTTACATAAGAAATAATAATTTCATGGAAATGCCATCGTACATTCAGTTTTATAATTGTGCTTTTTGAAGTATTCTAACGGGACGATATTCTAATGACCTTCTGCTATGATCTTTGATTTGGAATACATGCATATATGCATATTGTAATTACCTGAAGTATCCCCTTCTGTTACAGTGATCTAACTGAAAAACATGAACCTGCAGACTCCTGTGGTGTGACTGTTTTATCAAATGAACACTTCACCCTGAGAGCAGTTACACACATCTCCAACACAAAACACCTCTGCTGCACACCCAGCCACCAATCAGCCTTAAATCATGGCTTTCCTCACTGTCCGGATGGGCCGAGCTTTTTGTAAATCTATTCTCAAAGTAATGATGAACATATAACTATGATTCAGGCTGAGAAGGGGCTAACTACGTTGTTCCTGTTGTGACTTCTGCTCTGTTACGTGATCTAACTCAGTACTACCTTATTGCTTAAGACACCGAGTTTAGGTTATTCAGTCATTCTGATTCAAGATTAGATTTGTTTTGTGTCATTCATCATGCATATCGATATGGTTTTTTTTTTTATTTTTATTGTTGATATGACTTAGCTGACAGCACCTTGCAATCTCACCTGTGCCTTTTACACATCCGACTGGCTCCCGATCAGAGCTGTATACAGACATCATAAGTACCTGTCTGTATTCAAAAATAATATTATTATGAAATAAATACACTAAATTAATGTGATGTCATGTCATATTTTCTCTGAACTTCAATCAATATGGAGATCATTTTAGTTTTCTGTAAGTAAGTAAAGTAGAAGGCTATGACAGGCAAAAGCTCTGATATAATCAGCTGATATTTTGAAATATTCAACATACTGTCACAAGACTACATGGAAGCTTTACAGTTGGCAATGTTTGTTGTGTGTATTTACCACAACAATTTCTAAAAACAGTAAGATAACGTTAGGTTTTTATAGAAATTGTAATTCTTCATGAGCACAACTGCTGATTGTCCTCATCCTTATGATCTTATCAGTAAATCTCACATTTTATGTGCATTCCCTCTTTAATAATACAAACATGAAAAATAATCTGTCATGGTCTAGTATGAGTTACTCATTCTTTAAATTACGGCAAAGCCAGAAAAGTAGGCTCAGTATTGCCGTACAAGTGCTGGAGGAGGACAAGCAGGTTTGTATTAAAAGTGCCTTCTAGCTATCTGTCATGGTGTGCCTATTCAGATGTAAACAATGGCAGGCCATGGATTCTGTCTGACCTCGCACAGCTAGCAGCTTCCACCAGCCAATACGATCATTAAAAAGCTAAACCTAATGATGCTGTCAGGCCCAACAGCAGTTGAAAAGATTTGCATGATTTTAAATCTGTTAAACAGCTCCACGGTGCTGCTACCACTGAATTTTGACAGATGCTTGCATTAATTTCAATAGCATGCATCTCATTTGATGTGCCAACAGGCCAGAGGGTCTTCTTTTCTTTGCTCCCTTCCTTGCTTTTTCTGTTTGCTAAGGTAATACACTGTCATAAAGACAACCTTTTTTCTCTTTGAGTATGGTTGGTTATCAAAATTTTAATAAGACATTAAGAGTAGAATTTTCAGTGTCAATGCATAATCTGCATATATGAGTCCATCAGGTATTGCATGTTTTCTATCAAATTCAAACGTTCTTTATCACAGTTAACTCTGAGCATTTTTCTGTATGCATCTCTGTGTTTTGATGAATTAAAAGAACCTCAGCTAAATATCCTTTTGTCTGCTTTTTCTGAACCAAAACATTAAAATGTAAAAATGATGAGGAAAGACTTGACACTTAGGCCTTGTTGTCAAGGTAAAATTCCAATATGCTAACAGGACAGGCAAAATAAGGCATGTTCAGTTTATTTATTCTATGTTTTGTGAAGCAGCTGTAAAAGAACATACCTGCTGGTGTGGTGTTGGTATAGTTTTTATGGCAGATCAAATCAATGACTTTATCAACATTTTTAATACTAATGTGTACATATAAGCATGACGATAATGATGATGAAGAGCAAGGGTCAAGTTATGAGAGGCTTCATCAGATGTGTCCCTTTCTGTAAGAGTTCACACCTGTGCATGTGAAGCAGATTCACCATGCATGCATTTACAGCTCCTCAAATGACATCGTGAGCATGCTCGTGCTGTGAAGATTAGCTTTGGTTTCAGCTGCACCTTTCCGCAATCTAAAAAATGATTACTCACCGAAGACATGATAAGGAAGAGAATGTCACCCACACAACAATACAGTGATTTAAAATACACTGTGTGATGTTCAAACATATATCACAGACATTTATGGATATATACAATACATATATATTGAATAACATTGAATAACAAGCCTAAAGCAGATGGTGTTTGGATTTTTTGCTGACAGAACAAAAATATAGCAGGAAGGATCCTGCATCAGCTCTGGCCATTAAAATGACATGTGCAAGCTTTCAACAGACCTAAACCAACAATAGATACAACTGCAACACCTTCAACACCTTTTGTCTGAAAGTGTTCTCATAATTGTCATGGCCTTTAAGCCCAGATAAAATTTTTCTCATCCTACATCATAAGGAAATTATAAATTAGGATAGTCTATTATTTCAGATCAGCAGGGCACTTTGTGTACTGCTATTTATATCAATATGAAGACCTGTGCTGGTGGCACAAAATGAGCATTTAGGCCTCGGTCAGGAGGGCTCCTTTGCAGGTGGGTAAGCCTCCTGCAGGGGTGGCCTGAGGGGCCCCCTGTTTTACAGGTGTTGTCCATCTTGCTGCAGCTCTTTTTATGCAGGAGAGGTTTTGGAGGGGGAAGGGGGCCAGCTGGAGCAGAAGGCACTAAAGAGGCAGAGAGGGACCCTCCTCTCAGGGCCTAGGCCTCCGCAGGTCAGTGCATCTCCCTGTAGGGACAGCAGACTGAAACGCTATCAATTCACAAACAAAGGAGACACTTCACCCGCCACAAAGGAAACATATGTGATCGTGCAGGCTCCTTAGCCGTGGCTCATTTGAACATGTCAGCTTCACTTAATTAGCATTCTTAACTCCCTCTGCTGTCTGCCCTGCTGTGGCCAGGCTTGTTAAAGCGCATGTGTGGGTTTGTGTTCATATCAGCCATGTGTGGGTTTGTGTTTATAACAGCAGTGGTTATCCACTGTCACAGATCGTGGGAAAAGACAGGCAGAGAAACACAATGTTATATTTTTAATGATGTCATTTTGCATGTTCTTAAAGTATCCACCCACACTGTGGATGTCTTAACCACAACACAACAAATTACTGTCTGTTTAATCAAAACCTTACAACCCAACAAGGCACAACAAAGACCCAATTGTATGCTTGTTGAGATAGAATACTCTGTTTGAATAAAACAGATTTTACATTTGTGCCTCATTGTTGAGGGTTATTTCTGAGTCAGTACACACCACTGTTGATCAGATTGCAGCCCTCCATAATTTACACACCTGCAGTTGACACTTGGTATCATGTGACCCCTGCTGCCTACCCACTGGCAGTGCAGTTTTAACAAACCAGTGGCTTAAAATATGACATTTCTCTCCTAATTGCCCTTTCTGACAAGGGCACAGAGCTGAGGGAGTCATGTGAGCCATGGGGTGCCCACTCACCACTGCTGTCTGTCCCTCCTCTCTAACTGGACAATTTCCATTGCTTGTGTCTTATAGTGGTGTGGGTTGGTGGGGGTGTGATGTAAGATTTGCCACTTAATTACTTGTGTCCTGAAATTTCTCAGCAGGTGAAAGCTGAGAGCCGGCCCCCGGAATTTAATGAAATTTTTTTAGGCTTTCTTCAGCTGTGCTAATTCCAACAGTGGATTCTTCGACATGTTTAAGGGTTCAGATTCCAGCATTTTAATAGCTATTGAAACAATTCATTTCTTATTGTTGCCATCTCTACTTAAAAATGTGAAGTGCAATATAGAAAAAGATATAATAGTTGACTGTAAACTTCAGAAGCCATTCTCATGCTAAATATAGATGTGAAATATTAATTTAGCTTATTTCAAGTTTGTGAGCACTGTCCATGCTTATTTGTATATGTTTTTCAGCATCACAAAAAAATGGGTAGTATATTTTGGCGAAATATGAAACTCTGTCTCCTTCTCCAGTAGCCCCCTAGCCAGAATCTCAGGCAAACAATTGAGTAGCTGTCCATTCACTCATTTGTTCCTGCAGATAAACCATTATGATTCTGCACTGGCGTTACAGTGGCAGGAGAATGTGGTTACTGAGGGAGGCCAGCTTTTGCACACATCAGTGTGGATGAGGAGTCTTTTGGGCTAATGCAAATGAAATGAACATTTCTACTGGTTTATTCAGTATCGACTAGCTTGGTCTCTTAGGATGCATTATTTAATGCCTAGAACACATGGGTTTGGCCTTTGTTTGGATGCCCCATTAAGCATGAGCAATGTTGCAATGGTAAATTGTTAAACAGTAATTCCAATTGTTCAAATGTGCATGGACCTACATTACATATTTACATGACATGTCACTAAAAAGCAGATTTATATAGTAAAAATGTTGATTTAATTGATGAATAGCCTCTGAGAGAAGAAACCTCCTGGAACACATGGCTTTGTAATTTGACCAACAGTGCACATGGTCATATGAATCAAAAAAGGAACCATCTAACTTGAGTTAATTCCAAAATATATTATTTCATAATTTCATTCAATACATTTAAGATGCTGCAATGAAGCAAAATGGTTCAGTACTCCAAATCTAATAATGAAACATATTATAAAATATAATAATATTATTCCATAAGATTTGGATTGTTTACAGCTATGGTTGATGCCTGTTTTGTTAAAATATTTTCAAATTTCCATTTAATTATTTTCCTTTAATGTATCAAATCAACATTCAGTTTCTTTTTACCTTCTGTTGGCTTGTAGTTGATTTCATTTTATTGAATTAAATTCCTGAAACATGCGATCACTTTCTGCTACACATAAGCATGGTAATATCGGCAAATGAGCCACAACAAAGAAGTCCAGAAGCTGCATGTACTGTGGATTTTCAATAGATGGCTTTTGGTTGTCAAAGTAAGCATTACCGTATTTGTCATTCATCTGTGGCTGGTAAAATTAGTCTTAAGATGTAATTTTGTGAAACTCACAAAATATAACTCCATGCCAAGCCCCTACATTAATGGTCTATCACTGGACAAAATCCTTTTTTCATTTCTGAAGTTCATAAATCAAAAAGGTGGAGTAAAAAAGCTTATATGAACTGTTCTTGCTACAATCTCTTTTATATTTTCTTAAAGGGATTTGTTAGACAGAAGGAAGTGGTCTTCTTATTTGCATTTCTGATTTGCTTTGCTGCCCAGGCATACTTTATGTGAACTGGTTGAATCACGTCATTCCAAGATATGACTGCTTTTCTTGGGGCTTGCAAATATGGGTGATTTTGCAATGGGTTGTGAATTGCTGATGATATGCTAATATCTCTCCAGATGGGCACCAGCGCGGCCACCAGCAGGGCCATGCAGACAGTGTATTGTGTCAGCAGTATTTGGCAGGTCCATCATTCTGTCATTAAATACCACATTATTACAGACAAGTGTGCTTGCATGTCAATTTCAGGAGTATGTGCCATCCTTTTATCAGGCCACTGAAACATTTATTTTCATTTCATTACCAAAAACGAGATCTAAATATTATGAGGATATTTATTTTCTACTTTTATTTTTTAAAGGGGTCATTTTAAAGACCGTTTTTAATTTCATTTTGAAAAAAATCATAAATGACAAATTCTGTGACTTGACAGCATTATTTCTCTGCAAGCAAGTCTGTACTTGTACATGTATAATTAATGGGCTTGAGCTATTTGATTTTCTCAAACCATTTGAGTGAACTGAACACATTTGGGTTTGCAGAGTATTAAATACTGAAAATAATATGTGTTAAATGTAGTTACTGTCAAGAAAGGTTACAGAGCATCAAATATTACCCGTAGTTAAAGTAGAACACCTTTACAGCACTATGCCAAAGCTGTCCCTATTGTTATTGTTATTGAACTGAGGCATTAGGTTTTGTGCTCAGCAAGCAAAAAGATAATGGCTGTTCATATGTAAGTGTTCATATGGCAAAGCCTTGTACCCCTTGATGTACGCCCCTATATAAATAGAAAATGTGAGGAATAGAAGCTATTTTAAATCATTTCTCTGTTTTTATGCTGTGCATAATCTAGGTTTTTTAATGTGAGGATGTTATGCCTTTTCCATACAACAAAGCTCATGAACCACATGAGTGTTGAGACATGTATTATTTTTGTTCATTACTGACCCCTCTGCTCAGCACTATGTCTAATCAGGATATGAATGTCATTTTCCGATTTTTGCCACAACACCGATAAGTGTTGTGTCATTTGTCCTCCGATCTATTGGTGCATTTATGTTCCTGTATAATTTAATGATTCATGGTATTTTAATGTCAGATTTGGGATTCTACAGATAAAAGAGGCTGGGGTAGACACAAGCACTGAGTTTAACCCCACACTGCATACATGACCTTGATGTATGGAGAGTGGGTAGTGATATAATTTGTCAAAGGCAAATTGGTAATGATATAGTATCCAAGCAAATAAAATATTATCACTGCCAAAATGACCAGCTGTGATCTGCTCTCAGGAGGTGGGATACACAAATACAGGGGAATCAGCAGAGGGCCCTGTTAAGAAACAGTGCCTCTAGCCTTGGATTTAGAAAGACCTCTAGTGAAAGTGAGGCGTCCACTGTGAACGGGGCAGGGGTAGAACAGATGCCCTGGGGCAAAGGGAGCAGGTCATATGAGGCATGGTTTTGGCAAGGGATGCATGTGTGATGACAACAAGATAAAAGCCCTGTTTGTGTTCATGTAATCCATTTAAGTGATCCCTGAGGCATCGGTTTTTAACTGTGGTAATGGGCTAAAGCCTCTTACTTAATGAGAGCCAAGTACAAACAGGATTCCCTTCTAGTGAAAGACAAACATTTTATGCAGACTGACAGTTACAGTACAAGACATCCATTTGATGTTTGTGTGCCAGCAAGATTATGTTTCATATCCAGCTAAATACATGTACAGCATCTTTACATTCCAGTGGAAAGACTAAATGACTGCAATGACTCATGGGATGGGATAAAATATGCAGATCAGAAAATAAGACATTAGATAACTGGTAAGATAACAAGAATGGCAGAAATTAGAATGACCTGTCTGGTGTTCAATGACCTGTCTTTTTCAAGGTGTCTGCTTTGAATTTCTCCTTAGACCAGTGGGCCTTGATTCACTTTTGCTTCCTTTGACCCCAAAAAGCCTGTAAGTGAGGATGTCAGTTTGACAGAACTGAACCAAAACAAGCCAATACTGTATTCGGTATCATCACTATTGTTACTAATGTCATTGTTATGATAGAGTATGTCTTACAGGACACCTTCCAGCTCATATTCTAACTTATAAAATTTCTGCATTGAAGAAATGTCACAATTTAGAATGTACAATAACATGTGAAACTGCACCCAAGGCCCTTGAACTACACAAATCTGGATGCTTTATAGCAGGGCTCTGCACTGTTCATTTTTGCAGTCATAATGCCACATACTTTTCTGACGCCTGCTGATTAGGGACAAAAGTGATCTATTCTTGAACATCAGATGGAGCAGCCCCTTTCCTGCCCTGCCCCACAAGTGACCAGGGATTCAGGCATCAGCTCCTGCTGGCCTGGCTCGTGCTGTTTCAGATACCCACAGATTAAAACACCATCAGGCAACAGGGTCCCCGAGAATGAAGACCTGTAACAGTGCACTTTATATTCACCTCATCCTCAGCATAGATCCCTGCTGTGAGGCTGAACTGGCCACTTGGCACTTGGCCTGCTCGATGCAGCAGAGGTCAGATGTGAGCTGTCTCTGAGCTGATAAATGGCTGTTTTTGACAAAACACACATCCAATACATCCTCTCACATCCAACAAGAGCTATTTAATGATGATGGACCATACCCACAATGAGACAAAACTTTGTACATCATTGGTTGAGATTCTATACTTTCAGTCTTGAAAACTTGAAAATACAGCACATGTAACAGCACCTACTATATATGGAAGCTCTTACAGTTGCACAGATTTTAAAGCATATCATACATCATTGTGTTTAGGTTTCATACATGAACACGTGTGAATCCGTATTTATGAGATGCACCACCTGAATGGAAAAACAATGTGTCTTAAAATGATGATGCATATAAAACAAATGATAACACTATAGCCTCAAAGAACAGGTGGCAACACAATCATGGATTCAACCAAATGACCTCACAAGGCTCCAGAGCACAGTAATGTTCATGAATGTGATGCAGTCTGCATGTGCCATAAATGAAGATTAAGGGGGTTATCTCACCCTCTGTAGTTGATGCTCTGCTACACAAACATTGAGCTGTCTCCATCCCATGTGCCAAAGCTTTAATGCAGGACAGCATACTGTAAGCACTACGTAGCATTACTAAACTGTTTTTGTAAATGAGTTTTTCCTTGTTCCCACTTGCGCCCAATATTGACATATAATTACTTATTGGAGCTTTTTTTTCTGATAGTCACTGCTGAAGCTGGGGCATCTGACAAATCTGGTTTTCGAAAGCACCGCTACACTTTTTCAATGTGAAACCAATCTATGCCATGCTTCTGAAGATGCAGGAGTTCAGCTATCCAAACAATTATATCAAATCTAGTAAGCTTTGGATCTACAAGTTAAAAGTTATTTGAGGTTGAAAGGGAAAAATCCAAACAAAACAATAGGGTTCCAGCACCTACAGTTCTTGGACTCCTAAAAAATGCTGAAATATTAAGTTATATGTGAAAATAAAAAGCAAACTAATCTTAACATTAAGACCAAGTTTTGCAAATGGAACAATTATATAAATAAAGTCACTTCTTCTAAGACCAGCACTCCACTAATAATCTGGGTTTAAAGTTGGGGTTATGCTATATCAGGGGTAAGGTGTGCATGGTTATTTTGTAGCTGTGATTGTATCATTTCCACCCAGCCCCCTCAAATCTCTGTTAAGGTAGAGGGCATTCCTTGGGTGTATATCTCTCTTACTGTCTGGTGGGTTTTATTGTAGTTCATAAATAATGGATGGGCCTTGCCGTAGCCCATCATTCACTATGATCCCTGTCTGTGATGACAGCTGTATGATGTGCATTGAGTACAACAGATAGGGACTTCATCAATAAATATCACTTTGACCTTCACACATAGCCTTGTGTCGGTGGCCATGGCAGTTACGCTGAAGAGCAGCTCAGATTTAAGAGCACATGTCCATCTCTGCTGAGACACACAAGAAAAAAGGAGAATAGGAACATTGTGGAACTTGTAGGAAAGTATGCACGATTTATTTTTACCTCTGGACAGTTACACCTTCGTGTCCCTTGACCTTGACCCTTTGCAAAATCAGCTTGCCATACATACAGAAGATAACTTGGTTGTCAAAGGGCACTGCTCCAAAAAATTAAAATTACACAGTTGTCTTATTTCTTCTGAAAGTTCATAACCCAGCAGTTACACTTTTAACTTGTTGTTGAGGTATCTGTACATGGAATACATTTTTAAAATATCAACATTGTATGATACTTCATTGATATAAAAAAAACAAATATACGCACATTAAAAACCACTGGTTGTAATGCCTTAGAGGATGTTATTTATTATGACCCAGTTTATTTGAAAGAGTGGTTATTCTTAAACCACTGCAACTCAGGGCCTGGTGGCCATTTTCTGTACTGATGATAAGTGAGAGAGTGAGATCATGAAAATAGTGACTTTTCCATCAGGATCAACAACCAACTTTTACTTAGTCCTGTTTTTTTTGTATCATCAGCTGTGGTTATAATGATATAAGCTCACTCTTTAATTTATTAAATAATAAATTATAATTAAAATTAAGTCATGATGATTGCAGTATGCTGAGAGTTCAGGCTCAGGTCAAAACTCCCTCTGGCCCTCATTTGGGTTTTTACTGCAGAATTTGGGCGATCAGCCAGCTCCTCACTCCCCTCTCCTCATGGTCTGGCATATGGAGAGGAGCCTTCTCACTAAGCACCTGGGGGCTAAGTACCACTGGAATCCTTTTTTTATCAGTCCTCTTCTTCAGATGTTGTTATGGCAGTCAATTGGCAATCCATATAGTTAGCTGGAATCTAAGAAATTGTGAAATTCAAATACATCATGAAGACCTGACGCATTCCTATTTATATCATCAAAATTTTGTTTTGTTTAAAGTAAAACCTCTGAATCACCACACTGGGGCATTGATTTTATGCCCTATTGTAGGGTGAAGCCTACCCCAATCAGAACACTGACACCACTTCCAGTACCAACCTGGGTTTCCACAGGACCCAACAGGCAGGATAGATGCACAGGGTGGTACGACAGGTGGCAGATTTCCCCTCACAGGACAAATCATTTCTCACCATGTTTATGTAATATGCTCTCCTTAACCTTTTACTCAATATCAGGACACTGCCAAAAGTGATGAGGAAGCAGGCAATTTATTGTTATTTACCAATACCCAGGACCCCTTCTCAATTTGAAGGTTTTCTAAATGAAAGCTTTATAAGAAAATCCACCATAATATGTTGCTAATGGATACCAGGACGTACCGCTGCTTTTCATGGCTGCTTGGGGAGGACTCTTATACATTGGTTGCCATGAAGGACCATGAATTAGTTAATTTAGCTCAGTAAGAAGGGAAGGGAGACCAACTTGTAGTTACTCTGTGCCTGAATGTTACTGCCAAATATAATTTGTGGTTTTTTGAATTCCACATAGAGATCATTTCAATGTCTCTTTACTGCAAATCTGCATTCAATGCACCAACATGATACCTGCGGCTTCCTGGTTTCACATTTTGCACTTCAGTGCCTCAAAATACAACTTGTTTCATCAAGCTGTACTGCTCTTGAATATTAATCTTCTTCCTTTTCTTTTTCATGGATGTAAGGAACTTGAAAAGGGGAAAAGGGAGAGTTATATCCCCCATGGTGGCTCTGAGTGCTCTCTGACCAGGAGCTGCAATTAGCTCTCCATTTTACATGTTCTGCTATTAAAATAGGATATGCCAAAAGGAATGTAACATGTATGCTGAAGGGAAGAGGTAATATCCTTGACAGAAAGAAGATTTAAACAGTAGCTTTCATAAATGAGAATTCTTTTTAAGTATAAAAACCCACAAAGGAATATTATCCTCTTCTCATGTAACTGAGGATGTGAAGAAAAGAATTCTCCTTTCTTGGAAAAGAAATGTGATGCAAAAAGATAAAATGACTTGCAAGGCAATGGGTGCATATTATAATGAAAGGTATTATTGTCAATCCAGCAAAATTGTGAACAGGAAGAGGTAGGTATAATTTATGTAAATGTATTGAGTGCATTTAGTCCAGGGTAGGGTCTTCTTAACATGGAAAACAGTGTACATAACAATTAAATTTAGGTCAGTGACAGTAAAAATGCTGTATTTGACGTAGGTATTGAAAAGTAAGTTCAGTGCGACTTTTTTTATTGGCATACAAAGGAATCATATAGAAAAGAGGAGGCTGTTCTTTTATTTTTGGTAATTAACCCCTTTAATGATAATGTTACTGAAACATTATTTTTTAAAATATTCAGTTTATTTGGCATTTTATACATGTTTGTCCAACTTGTAACACAAAAGACAGTGATTGCTACTTTTGTGACCAGTGAGAACAGTAAAAGCATTCTTATCCCAATCAAATAGGGCTGCTTTCAGAATGTGAACCAAATGACCAGAACAATAACATAGCAGCCCATTAAATATAGGTTTGATAGAGAGAAGCAGTTGAAGAAGCTGGATTCCTCTCTCTTTCATGCTCTTTCTCCCATTGTTCTGCTCTGTATTTCATAGGCCTTGGTGATGCGAAGTCTTAAACTAGCTGTACCTTTGACCTCTGTCATACTCTTTGCAAATGTGTTGTCCCCCATCTGGTGAATCTATGAGAAGAACAAAGGAACAATCAGCGGAAGTTGGGATTGGGGCTCAGGAGGTTTTTGGGGGGGTGTTGTGAGCTGTCAGACTGTCAGTACTCTGACAGCTATGGTAACTACCCTCTAATCCAGCAGGCTCCAGCCAAGAGCTGACCTGACTGACAGCTGAAAAACGGTACATTCCACAGGCAGAAATGACATGTTGTCTATTACAGCAGACCATCACAAAGCACAGATTTGCCCTGACTGAAGCCCTCTGTTTGGGGATTGTGTATTTTCAGGATAATGTGCCAGTCTCAAGCCCAAGGAATAGCCAAATTCTAAAAATGGCCTTGGACAATGAAGCACCATGATTTCCCACACTAACAAGGGATCTGCTTATTCCACATTCATAGGTAGTCCACAGACACAGTGTCCAGGTCCCAAATGGGAGTCAAAAAGATTGTTTTGTTGCCAGTCAAATTAAAAAGGGTATGTCTATGACTATTATTGTGAGATTATATCTATTAAATCTTATGGGCAAGCTTGTGATAGAAATAAAAGAGATGGGATTGACAGAGGAACAGGCTAACTGGTGTTTACCTTTTCTCTTTTGACCTTGCATGATAACAAAAAATAGCCCAGATTCAATCAAATGCATTTAGTCTGTATAATGGCATATGCAATTCAATAAGACAGTGGAAGGAGTAAGATATTACTGGCAATTAAAATATTTATTCTTGAAGCAATTGAGAGATTGGATTGCATCTTAGAACCAAACAGAAACCTGTGTTATGTCCTAACAAAAATGACCAAATTTCCTTGCATGAAAGATATTGTTTGCAAGGGTAAATCATACACAGTTCCAGAAATGACATGGAAAAAAATGAGAAAAATCCACGCTTACGTGCATGTGTATGATACAAAGGAGGCTGGGCCATACCTCTCGGCTGGTTTTGAGAAGCCCTGAGGAGGATATTTCCCCTTGAGTGTCCCACCGTAAATTCATTGAAGTGCACCACCATCACATCAGAATTTGTCCAATTAATTGTGTAAAAATGGGATCCTGCAGCGCTGAAGGCTGCTCTGCCATGCCTGGCAGAACACTGGAATCAGAATGTTTTGATCCTGGACAAAATAGCCAAGGGCAGCATTGCTCTGTTATCCTCCTGTGTAAGTTCCATGTCTTTCATTTTACTCAGCTTGTGTTCATTGAGACTGCAGGAACATGCAAGATTAAATGACAGGTATAGCTGTACTTATTCATTCTCTGGATGTCTTTGTGAAGCCTCCGCTAGAATATTAAATTCAACAAGGTGAGTTTTATTTCATATTTGTATATCTTCAAATGTTTAACGATTTACAAATATGAAATTTTACAGTCATGGAAAATATTCAACATTTATACTCCTCTAATCATAAACATACAAAACCAGCTAAAACTTACAGTAAATATGTGTGAAAACAATGAAAAGCACAGTGACATTTCAGGAGAAGCTGCAACACTGCAGAGCAGTACACAGAACAGAACCAGTTGATACTGGCCAAACGGAATGTTTCTGCACTTAGGTACAACACATGGGTATTTTTAATGATTAATGCCACTTAATCAGTAAATATGAAAGCAGATTGCATATTTCAATGCATTCAAATATGTGCTGTAGTTAGTTCTTGGCCTCCCCAGATAAGGTAAGAATTGCCATGCATGACATTAGACCTTTGCTTGATTTTCCCACTTCATCCTCTGTAAATTATCACTTTTGTGCCAAAGCAAGAAATATGTCAAAACAAGGTGAGTTTTTTTCTACCATGCAATTATGACAGACTACTGAATATTTGGGCCATAGGGGGCTTATTAGTTAGTAAATGACCAGATGGCTGAGTGATACACAGAGATGGACAGAACTCAAAGCTACAAATTAGCACTGGATAGATGGTAACCCATGGCAACCAAAGAAGTTAACATTAGCAGTTCAGTGTGAGGTCTGTGTACAGTTATGGGAATGATAGCCAGCCTTATGCTACATCGTATGAAGAGAATGCATCTTTTGGCTTACTGGATCCCTCTCATTCCACTATAGCTAATATTATCTGTGGCTTGGAAACGCAATAAAAAGCAATGCTCTGAATTATTTTTTCATGCCAATTCATTTTATAATTCATTTTATTGCAAATGAACTGTAACAACATAAATGTATCTATGTTTCAGTGTATATGTTGTCAACTCCAGACCTTTTGGCACCACTGATGAAAATTAAAAATAATTGAATAAAAAACAAAGATAATGAACTGTATTTTATACTAATATGGGAAAACTGTCTTTTGTTATCCCAATATAATTGTGTCTAGTACCAGGTGTAGCCTCCCCTGGAAAGTGTAATGGCACTGAGCCTTTTCATTTAATGTTTAATAGGGCTGGTACGTGCTATAAAGAGGCTGCCCTTTTCAATTCATTACAGGTTTTCAGCCAACCTATTTTTGTATTGTTTTTATTTTTGAGGTGAGTTTTGTGTCATTGTCATGCTGGAGGATATTTCTCTGACCAAGTCTTAAGACCTGACAGAGGCACCAGGTTATTAGCAAAAATATCCTGGTACTTTGTAGTCTTTGTGATGCCATTGATCTCAGTCAGGGCTGAAGGGCATCCAAAACCCCTAGTAATATCATTGATCCATTACTATCTCCTACAGTTGGCATGAGGCGCTATGTTAGCGCATCCCACCTCTGAGGCCAAACATACCAATGGTGTACATAGCCAAAGAGTTAAATTTGTTCTGCTAAAACTCAGTTGCAGTCAAAGTGCTAGTGTCATTTAGCAAACATGTTTTCAGGCATTTAAATTTGTGGGATTCATTCAAGACCTTTCTCTGGAAATCCTTCCAAATAGCGTTTTGGCAGGGATGTGATGTCTAATTGTTTATTTTGTTGACTTTTCCTCCTTTACCACCTTTCTCACTGTCCTCTTCTTGGCTGGTTAACCACTGCCCTGATAATGTAGTGATGCATGTTTTGTACAAATTTTTTGATTTGTGATGATAAGGTACTATTTGTCTGTTTTGTCAGTTCGTTGTCTCTCCCCATATTTGTTAACAACAAAAGGTATAAAATATACAATAGCCAATGACTTTATTTATAGATGTACATGGTTTGAGTCCAATCTGCCTTTCAACAGCAGATAACACATAATTATTGTGGATATTTTATAGAACCAAAACCAAAAGTAGTCCTCATATGCTAATTATAGATCATTAACATTACGCCTTAACTGCCCCACAACTGGGTAATAGCCTGTCAAGCTGAACTTGTTCCTCACAAGAAATCATAGGGGTAGAGGTGCATACTAATGAAGCTGAGAGCTTTTGTATTAAAAGACTACAAGGGAAAATATGCCCTAAACAGCCGTCAAAGTAACCATTTTGACACTTGCAATTGGAAAAGGCAACTTGCTTTTGTTTCATTATTGGAAGAATGGGGAAATAGTCTGAGTGTGAAAGTGTGAATGTATCATGCATCTCTCTCACTGCCTGCATGCAGTTACTGGGACAATTGAATAGCACTCTGTTTCTTTCAAGTGGTCAGCTGCAGATTCAGCTGCAGAGCTCAGAGCTTGAGTGGGTCCTTCTCAGCCTTGAGTGATACCTGGAGTCCCTACAGTACTACATAACCAAGGCAGCCTGTTTTAACTAAGCAATGGAATTACATTAATGCACAATTAGCTGAAATTCAGAAAAAATGTCTATTAATGTCCATTACAGGAAAAGAAAAATCAGAGATATATTTTGTTATAAAAAAACAGCACAATAAGTTGCCTGTATGGGAACTGTATATTGTATGCAGAGGATGCATTCAAAGACTATATTTAGACAGGCTAAGCTGGGCTGGACAGTTGACAAATAAAATGTAACAGACCTTTTCAAAGAATGAATGCTTCTCTGGTAAAGCTGAGAATTCATAGCTGCAAAGCTTTGGTCTTCTTTGGAAATGAGGAGTCATAAAATGTGCATTTATCTTTTTAAAATGCAGAGCATTTTCAGGCTGGCTGGGAAGAGCAGCCAAACAGTAGAGTGCACATCTGGTGCTCATGGAAGGGCCTGGCTCAGGGTTGTGAGAAGCTAGAGCATGCCAGCTGGGCCCCTCTGACTCTGTGCCTCCCTCTGCCCATTCTGATCCCTGACTCTCCTGCATGACCAGTGCTGCTCTGTACCTGAGGGAGGCATTAGCCATCCTCAACACCTGACAGGAGGTGCCTCATCCTGGAGGTGGAATGTGGTTGGGCAGGTGGGACTTCAACTGCAAAGAGTTGATCTCTGCCACTTCAACATGCACTACAAACAGGGATCCTGCTGGCTGCTACCTCAACATGTACAGTAACCAAGGGACCTACTACTCCCCACCCCTCAACATAACATGCACAATGACCAGGGGGTTCTGCTGACCCCTACCTCAACATTCGCAAGCAGCCAGAGGGCTTGTTGGCTGCCTGTTTGCCCTGTCATCTGTGAAGACATCCAGACCCTGTGTAAGAGTGAAGAAATGCTGCAGAGTGCAGATGGTTTATGACTGGTATAACATTAAGTCAATGCTCAAAATTTTCAATTGCAATTCAGAACAATTCACTGTTAAAACATGGGCTTGTGATGCGAAGTACCCAGGTACTGATGCTATAATAGTAAGTCTATTTTACTAAGAAAGGCACAAAAATGTTTTTGGCTGGTGACTGATGTTTTGCTAACCAAAATGATTTTGTATGTGTGGGTGTAAATTAAACTTTTACAAAAACGTTTTAACAAAAGAAGGCATTTTGCGAAGAAATATTCTTAATTTTGATTATTATGGCCATGAGCACAATAAAGGTAAACTAGGTGGGGGCATACATAATAGTCAATTGTACATACAGTTGCATCAATAATTTTGAAGCATACATTAAATTGTATTGAATACTTGTAAATGCATTTCATGTTGTCAATAATGGCTAAAGAGCAACTGCTAATTGTCATTATATTGTATTATATTTTGTTGAAAATTACCTCTTTGTCATAAGAAAAAGGCCAAAGTTAAATTTCATTGGTTTAATTATAGATCATCATCACATTCACTTGCTCTTTGACTTAAATGTGCGTGTATAAAGGGCTTTTCCAGAATGAAAGGTCAGGTTTGCAGTTTAATATGACCAGTGCACTTCTAATGAACCTCTCTTGCTGTATGTGTTTAATATTAGCGTATTAATTTAGTAAATGTCTGAGGCATTTTCCCTCTTCCTCATCCTTTCTTTAAACAGTATAATAATTTGACAGCAGTTCTCACCCTATCTCTGACAGTTCAGAGGATTGGGGCTACACTTCTGTGTCCACCCAAGCATTAAACCCAGGGAATCTGCACTCTCCCCACAAATGAACTGTCAGATCATTACTGCACTTGATGCAATGTAATATGTCTGAAAATTAGCATTGGCTGGTGCACACAGGGTGTTTTTTCTTCCTCATTCAGCCTGGACCTGCTTGTCTCTCTGGCGGAAGCTCTAGTTTGAATATGCATCTGAGCTGCGGAGGGCTCATCTCCATGCAGGACCCGCTGGGAGTACAAGCAGACAACCGCTCTCAGCATTAGCATGTGGGGAAAGGGAGGGATCCTCCGTTCTGGGCGCGGCACAGATGCTCTACCCCCTCTTGTTCATTCCAATTGCATTTCATCAGCTTGATGATGTCCACATGTCAATTTAGTGTGAGGGTTTCACATACAAAAGGCCCACTGGGAAAATGAGTCCACAGTCTAATCAGTTGATTATCATACCTCATATGGGCCCCAGGACCCTTAGACAGCTCTCTCTCTCTCTCTCTCTCTCTCTCTCTCTCTCTGTGTCTGCCTGCCTTAGACAGCTGTGTGTGTGTGTGTGTGTGCCTGCCTTAGACAGCTGTGTGTGTGTGTGTGTGTGTGTGTATGACAGAGAGAAAGAGACAGACAGAAAGTTTGACAGAATAAAACATGTTAGACTAGGATAGATTGATTTAATGCTCTAAATGGCAAAATTTAATTTTTACATTACAGACCCATGGCCAATAATTTCACAAGCACACACAAACAAACACATTAGAATTCAGGGGTGATCACACACCACTTGACACATATACCTTTGCTCCACCTAGTGGTGGGGGAGGAATAAATCTGTGCAGGGGAGTGTAGTCCACATTAGAAAATGCATGTGGTTAACCACATATCAATGGGACTAATGTGATTATAATTAGTGTCTTGAATTGGTCTTGTTTGCTAATCTCTACCATGTGTAATGAGGTTGCAATAGGGCTGAAGCAATTTTTAATGTGCTATACCGTAAACAATATCAGCACCGCAATTATTTTTACAGAATCCAAAAGAAAATATTTTATATTGTACTTTTGGTTCTGGCTACTACAGTGCTACGGGTACTACAATATTGCACATACATCTCCATGAGAGAAATAGTGAATGGTTCTGTTGGACCCATTTAGTCAAATGGAATATACATATTGCTTTGTACAATAATTTCTGATTGAAATGTTGAGTCTTGTATGAGACACAATCAGTCCTTCTCAATCAGACAGACATTAGCTGTTAAACACACATGCACGTAGCCATTTGTTTTGTTTTTTTTTAACAGATACGGGGCTTCTTTGTTTATTCTATTATTTGTAAACACATTAACAATGTGTCAATAAAGAACGGAACTCACCCTGGTCGGCACAGGAGTGCACATTACTGGAAGTAACTGCGCCTTGGGCAAGTGGGACCCACAGTCTCTCTCTATCAGGAGAGGAAATCCGCCAGTCAATGTTGGACTAATCAGTGAGACTTCAATTCTGCTGCTATGGAGTAATGACAGTACTTGGCATAACCCACCAGGCATTTCATTGTATTTCATTGCAAAATCTATGGTTAATATTATAACTTATGAAGCTGAATAAGGAAATAAAGATGGGTTATAAAGACGTATCAGAAGTCAATGCTATGTTGTGGATAGAGAGAGTCAGCATGGTTGTGGCTTTGAGTATATTACATACCATGTCTCTGTAGCTTGCTGTGTATAAAAACATGTAGCCAGACTTGTTATGGTGTTTCACAGAATATACATTTTTTCAGTAAATTCAGAGATACAATGTTGTAACCATGCAATGACAGAAAAAGGTTAAACTTCCTTTGTTTCTTTTTTGGTGCAATACAGTAGATCAGTGGTTAGCATTCTGGTCTCATAGCAAAAAAGACCCAGATTGGAGTCCCACAATAGCCAGGCCCTTTCTGTGTTGAGCAGGTTTTCCCCCTGGTTTTCCTCCACAGTGCAAAAATCATGCATTCTTATTTAGCTAAAAAATTAAACAGACTCCTGTGTGAAAATGACCTAAACAGCTGACATTTAGCCTCCTTGAAAGGACCAAAATACCTAACAGTTCTGATCACTGCTGTCATAGTTAACTGTGCCTTAACTTTACAGTGTACTATGCAAGACAGCCCGAATAACTTGTTGAGATTGTGCATGGTGTTGACATTACAAAAAACACTTTGATTGCATCAGTGACTTTCTCTGTAATATAAAAAAACCTGTTTGAAATCCCAAAAGCAGACCTGCTTATAGAAATGATTTGTATAGCTTTGGCTTCATAGAACTTCCTCTACCATTCTCCAATTAGAAAGGAGAAGGTTACAGAATTGCACGTACAAAATAAAGAGGGCCGGGTCCCCTGTGACATGTGAAAGCTGAGGATTTGTGCTTCCACCTGTCATAATACTTTATCTCTGACCCTCAGTTTTGTCAAGCGTGGCCTCCAGCTGAAGACTCCTGAAGCTCTGGCACCATACTCCACAGCAGTATTATTACCACCAGGAGGCCAGCGACACAACTTAACTTGCTAACATACTGATAGTGACTCAATATGTAAACTGTCACTACTCATCTCATTTAACACTGTCTTTGACAAATTTTTAGCATCTTGTTTTCTACATCATGTGAACATATTGAAATTGTTATTTTTTGGTGCTGTCCCTTTCATGGTGATGGCATACTGGAGGGCCTCTGTGTCACAGAGAAAGTCAAAAAGCTTTTGCGTTCCAACGATGGAAAAAATTAAACTTCAAAAACAAACACTGGCAGGAAAGTCTGAGTTAAAGTAATAGCTTGTTATTGAATGTAAATCTATAAAAACAGACACCACGGCCTAGACTCAGATTAATATGGTATCTACATGATATTGAACATCTTATAATATTTAAAATCTGATATTTAATTACTGATAAAAACCAGAAAAATAAAGATACAGATAACCATGGCAAAACGGGTCATCTAAAACAATGAAATCATCTGTTATTTTGAAATCACCATAATGCCCAGAATTGCAGGGATTCAGATCACAGACATTCAAAGCCTTCATTACCTATACTCATTGCTTCTATTATTGCAGCTTTTTGATTTAGATTACTCTCATGTTGTAGTCTAGGTTTTAATAACCATTAAACCAGTTAAATCTGGAATCTCATTAGAGTTTCATCTAATGTTTCTCTTCACTCTGGCCCCTCTTTATAGCAAGCACTGCCAGCTGTCCCATATTATACAGTTTAGCAATTGTGGTGAGACGTGTCTCTTGAGTCACAATATACAATACATATGCAGTACTTAAAATCATTTTCAGTAGGCAATAAGTAATAAGAGGGAGATTTTGAGAAGGCACTTTATAATACTGCATACTTAAGACTGTAAAAAAGTGAAAGAAAAGAGAATAAAAGATGGTCAGACTCTAGGATATGTACCTTTAAAAAGACTTTATTGGAACTTGTGCTTCAACCAGTCTCACTAAGGAGATGTAGCTGATAATGAGACGTAGGCTGCTCATTAAGTCCTTATCTGTATCTGTCATTTCTATTCCTCCTGCTGCTGTATGGACCATTACATTATGCTGCTTGTACCGATGGGGACGCAATCCGCCTCAGTCCCTGAGCCTGTTCACTGCACCATTGCGATTGCAGAACAGAAGTACATGTCTATGAGAACATGGAGGAAGGCTTTGCTGCCCTTCCAATTAAGGCTGGAGCAGATTTTAAGATGGGCCTGGACAGAACACGCTGAATTACTTTAAATTTGCCGAAGAGCTGTTCCCCCTTCCTTTGACTGTACTCTAGGGACCTTATAATCTTATTTTTCAGTCAGATTAGAATATTGCATTATATTCTCTCTAAAACTTGCCTTATTTTTCATTTTTTATGTCTTCCAGTCTTTCTTTTCTCACATCTATTTTCTCTCCTTCAAACAAATGCATACTTGCTTTGTTTGAGACTTATGTGAATTGTGATCTAATGCATCAGGTTAGAAAAAAAACAGATTTTTGGAGAAAACTAGACTTTATCATATTGCAAAGTGCTGTACAATTGCAAAATACCTGTGCAAAATATATTTTGTGTTATTTTGTTATTTATTAATCTGTATTTGCAAATATTACATTTCGCTCCATCTTAATTTTTGACAGTTCATGTGAAACTTACAACATTATAGAGTAAGCTCATTTTATATTTTGGTTGAAATAGAAACTCGGGACAACAGCAAGTCTGATTGGCTTTCTGCAAAGGAGCATATATTTTTCACACTGAAGCCAACGCTTAAGATAAGGCATTAGAAAAATGGTCCTGTCATAAAATGCAGCACTGATAGTAAGCAGAATACCCAAGGGTTTGAAAGTAGCCAAAGCATCCTGGGTAATTGTCCATTATAGGGCAGTCACAGAAGGTTTAGCAGCCAATACAGAGATCATTTGGCCAGTGGTAAATGGCAGTGCTGTGCAGCCCTTTGGGACGATCAAGGACAGATCCAGCTGCAGCATTCATCTGTCAGGCCCTTGAGCCATCCATCTAGCCGGCAGGCAGGCGGGACACCTGTCACCTTTTGTGCCAAAGGAATGGCATTGGACACAGGGCCAAGAATACAATCTGACCAATTGGATGTTTGTGATTATTAATTCTTTATGGAACTATAAATTGATTTGAATTGTAAGTAATAGAATTCATCTAACAACTGAGCTAACATGGTGGAACTTTGAGCTGGTGTCATGATAATATCTAATAAGTAGTGCTCGACTTTGAGGTATACCCTGGCCTGCAGGGTTATTACAGAAATATAACATGTTCCTGTGCTTGCTAGACATGCATTACAATACATGGGATGGGAAAGCTTAAGCATTGCAGTATGGTTCACCATACCCTCTTGAGACATATAAGCACATTAGTTTATGGCAGAATGGAGATATTCACACCTCAGAAGGTCAATGGAACAATGGGTAGTTAAAGAACAGGTATTTGGTTATGACTACACACCACTTGCTTTATTAAACAGTAAAGTATGTTGACATTTAGACATACAGACACTTGACAAGTAAACAAAATAAAAGTCACTTCATGTCTGTGCAAATGATCCTCAAGTTTACATGAAAACATAAAATTTGCTACAAATGTTTCTGTAATTCTAACAGAACATATGTACAGATACAGAATGGCACACATAGTATTTTATTGGTTGTGAAATCCATAGGGAGATTATCTTGCCTCTCTTATAACTTTACGTACACACAGACACAAACACACACAGGAGATTTTTGACCATTAATCTATTTTTCCATTATTATAGTGTGGTGCTCAAATGAGTGCATTATCAGAGTGAGGTAGCTGGAGTACCTCTTCCAGCTTGTTCAGCCCTATTCAATAACAGTGAACAAGAGCAGCATCAGAAAGAGAGGAGGGTTATGTGAAAATAAAGCACTACTGCTACCATTGATCGAAGAATGGCATTAGCCTCAAGATAAAGACAGTGAAACTACCAATCCATCTTCTGCACAATTATGCTGTAGATGTGCAACTGTGACAGTCAATTAAAAATAAAAAATAATACTACACTCCTTATTTCAATGGAGTGTGTGTATGGTATATATTGTGAGAATTGTTGCCATTAATTATGTGCCGTTTTCCATTTTATGATTAAAATTGGCCTGTTAATAGAAAAACACCATTCATCAGCTTTGATTTTACTATCACTCTTTGGTTATCCCTGTTTATAGTAGTCAAACCAAGTGTAAGTGATCCACTGGGATTCATTTTCCCACATGGGTCTATAAAAAGGAAATTGAAGAGGAAAATAAACATGTAAATTGGACATTGAAGTAATAGGAGCTTGCACATGAGTAAAAAGGCAGGATATCCCTACAGCCCTGTGGAGATAAACATTTAAATGCCCTTTAATTACAATACACTCCATCTTAACAGCCTGAACAGCATTGTGGCGTACAGTCAATAGCTGCATGCTTTTGAATTAAAGTAGGAATACAACCACATTTTCTTGCAATTCATCTTTTCTTCATGTCTGTTTAAGATAGGACTGATCAGATTTCAGTTATGAAAAATGTAATAAAGTTAGGAAAAATTATCTCACATGCAGTTATTATTGTTATTAATTTTTTGTATTATTGCACATGCATTGGTGTCTTTAGTGGCATTTTTATACCAATAAACCATTTCAGCATTGTGTCATAATGCTAATTATGCGAGATAAATTAAGAATATAAGGTCACATTTACAAGCATTGTTTCATATTTGTACGAAGCAAGCAAATTATAAAAAGTGACCTCATTAATTTGACAATACCAGGAACATTGGCTAAATGAGAATACACTTTGTTCCACTTGTTTTGTTTAAAACCAAAAGAGTGCCAAACGCTTTTTTGATAACTGGAGATACTGTGGTCAAGCAGTCAGTTAAGGTATAATGAAGATAAAATGTATTTAATATAAGAAAAAAATATTTATTATAAAACAATATGCATGTATGTATTTTCATAGTTTTGAGTTATTGCAATTAATGTGTCATAGAATAACATGCTAAGATCATACAAACAGAATAGTGAATGATGGCCAATGAAAACATTGCCTTTTGGATGCATTTCATTTCTCATTTCACTCTGCCCAATATTGAAAAAAATGCTATGCAAACAACCAGAGAAGATCATTGGGTGTTATGTGATGGTATTTTTAGATTAGGAATGCCAGTTGGTTCCTGTCTTTTGGGTCTGGTCTAATGATATATTGCATGCTGTGCAAAACAAATTATTTCCAGTGAAGTGCAGTGAACCAGCTGGATACTGCTGCACTTCTGTTTCTAATAGTAATTTTTCTACATTTTGTTGGTGCATCCACATTTTATTTTGTTCACACTTGCCTTTAACTCCTTCACATCATTTAATTGTGCTGACAAGCTTTTTGTAATTAATCTTTGATGGTATCATTGGTTGTGCACCTGTGCTGTTTATTCAATAACGTGAGATTAAAATAGCATTTAAATGCCCTTTAGATCAGGTCGAAACACTCATCCCTGGTCAGTTTTCTATAGGCCCAATGCACAATGTCATAAAACCTTGTATGTATAACTTATGACATATGACCTAAGCTGCAGAAGGAAAGTTACCATGTTGCTTTTTCCGAAAGGTGTCATTATTTCATCATATGCGAGGATACTCAGTTATCATTCAGAAATTCACATCAGTGGCCTGTCCAGCCTAGCTGAACAATCTTTTGCCCTTGTCTGCAATCTTCTAGCTGCCTTCATATTATGATGGTGCATTTAGTTGGATGGGACAGTAATCATTTAAGGCACCCAGCCCAGACTCTTCCATTATTAATCTTCCATAACTGAAATGTTATTAGTTGGACAATTGAGGCTAGTAGTGTAAATTATTTACGAAACCAGAAACCAGCACAGAATGTTCTGACTTTGACTCACTGCTACCAGTTGGACTTCCATTATTATTATTATAAATGACTTTAACTTTAAGCTTTGCCCAGTTATTGGATTATTGTTGTATTTTGTAATGACAGAGAGGTTGTAGCTATGCAAAAAAAAAAAAAAAAATTCTGGGATTCTGTACAGTGGCACTTTTCTTTTTACTGGATGTTGTGTGGATATGGGTAACCATGGAGATGTAATAGCTGTAAGAAAAAATGGTCAATTAAAGAATATGAAATGGAGTTTGACACTGTTTTTCTCATTCAGCCACTATCTGTGAAAGCTCAGCCCTAATTGTCTGTCTGTGCTCATTGGTTTCATATCTTTTACACTCTTGTGATTCAATGGTGATACTACTGTCCGCTCAGTGTTATGTTAGAAAGGCATTGCATTTGAGTTTTAGAGAGATAATGATTATTTATTTTTCAGGTTCAAAATGCCTTGATTTCCATATCATATGTGTGGTTGGGCTTTTACAATTTTATGTTTATATTAAAAATGAAAAAGGATCGGTAAAATATTATGAATAAAATATACAAACAAACCATCTGAGTAACATTATATCTCATGTATTAGAGCTCTGTTATGTATTACAGTTTGGCCGTTCTAATCAGCAACGCCAGGAGTAAGATATGGTCAGACTAGGGTGCCGTGCCCATGATAAGCTTCTGCTTCCCTTAATTAAAGCTACTAAGCTCTTTATCTCAGCATATTACTGCAACAGGACATTGATACTCATTATTTACAAACACCAGGACAGTGTCAAATCACCAAATGTTTTCTTGTTTGAGCAGATATTTTGAACTACACAAGTGACCTCAGCCATTTCCCCTTACCACTGTTTATCTTACTATATCAGCATTTTACCCCTGCCCAGTCAGGCCAAAGCAAACAAACTCATTTCTAAATGAATGATAAGATTCAGTCAGGTGTACTTCGGAACAATGAAAAAGACATACTGCTTGTATGGGGTATGGGGACAAAGGGAGATGAGTCATGTATATGTAATGAGCGCAACTGGGCTGGTGGATTTCACCATGCTACAGCCTGTACTCGCTAGACAGTTTGAAACTTATGAACCGTTTATTTTTGGAATTTTCCTTTTTCTTTGGACCACAGTAAACTGCAGATAACTGAAACTGCAGTTGCTGAAATCACGGATACAGGGGATGACTGTATATGTTTCCCATAAAATGGAAAATACTCAAAGATCATGAGGCCCGTAATGTAAAATTTGATCATAATGAAATGAACGGCCCTCAGAGAGACAAAGTGCTTTTGACTGAATCTATCTTAAAGTCATATTTAAATGCTATACTGTGTGTTTTAACCAAAAAAATGGCCCTCTAATGTCTTGAAGTCCTTTATGCGTATGTAAGTTAGTTGATAAACACAGTTTTAAAAGTAGTTATTTGAGTTTAAAAGCAGTTATTGCTGGTAATATGGCAACTCTATCAAATATCTTCCCAGTTCGTTTGAAAGAAATGTTTTACATTTCCCCTAGAATTAAGAATTCCACATTAGAAATGTAAAGAATACTGTTGGCATACATGCTGATATTGACTGTGTGGTGCCCCCATGCTGATGATGTCACTGTGCCTTTGGGTTTGTGGTGGTGAGTCTGTGCCCACCTCACTCAGGGGTGGGAACATGTTTTGCTCATATTTCAGTCCAGTGACTTGTGCTTGGCCACTTCAGTGGTTTCCCCACACATGCTGTCCAGATCCCAAGCATATAAACCTGTCCTCTCCATCTCCCAGTATCCCCTCAGAAAGCTTCCAGGGCACCCACTACAGACAATATGCATTTGGCTAAGCTTTTGTTTAATGTTTTCATTTAATATGTTAAAACTCACATCCTCTAGTATGCTTTAATCATTTGTTTGTGAAAGAAACACCCATACCTGTCAGATTATCAAAGAGTTCCATATACACAGCAGGAAAAGTCTGTGGATTTTTACATGTTGGTGTATTATGCAATTTCTGCCATAGTTCTACAAATATGTATTGAATCAAATAACTCAAGATTGAATCAGACTCTTTAATACAGTCATGTTTTTGTATTTCCACTGTCACTGACATAATGTTTACATTTATTTTTAAAATGGCCTGTGGCTAATATAAATTTGCAAAAAGATAATTAGTAATGCAGTTAAATAATTAATTCTGAGCTATGGTCAACATTTTGAGAAAATTACTTTGTAGTTAACAACACAAATTTATGTAATGAAAAAAATTGCATGAAAATATTTAGGGCTACTCTTTCAACAAAGTTTCTTTATATTATGTTCAATGCAGACTACATTGTGTGCAGTTAGTGAACAGTATGAGTGTCCTGGGCTGGGAAGCCATCTGGTTAGACCACTCAGAAAAAAGGATGAAACAAAGGCACATGAAAAAACCTTGCGTGAGCCCAGTTCAAAGGTACACACCAGTTCTGACTGGATTAACATTTATTGACTTTTTAAGTCTGTTTTTGCTCCAGGACAAGTATACACACTTAACTGCCATGGCTGGCCCACCAACTGATCTCCAGTGTGGCCTCAAAAGCTATGCTAATTGCCACTTCATTTAGGATTAGAAAGTCAAAACAAATTACAAAACAAATTAAGCATGCTCTGATCTTAACCCATAGGTCAAACAGCATTACTGAAAATTTTAATCTGTTAGATCACTGAAGAACTTATTAGGGTTTAGCGCTGAGGTAGCACTTTGTTATTGATTTTGCAATAGCCAGGTATTATGATTTATGGAGTGTTTGTGTCTGTATAACAAGCTGAAGGACACACAATATCATCTCTAACTTCATTAAGATTCAGACGTCTCCTGGGTAAGAACATCAGCTACTGTATGCTGTTATGAAATTTGATATAGATACATATTATGCACATAAAGTCATGTTGCAAGGTACAGTACTTGCTTTTATCACACACACATTTGCTGAAAGAATCCACTTTTGCCTTAATGATTGGTGTTCAGGATTACACTTGCTTTATTATTTTAATTACATGATTTAACTCATTTCCCCCTGCTTTGTTTCAATAATTTGCCAGGTCTTTTCTTGTCCTCAATATAATGATCAGATGAAAAGCCATTGATTCACAGAGAAAATTCTATGGTGCACCAGAGCCCTCTGCAGGCAGGTAAGGGCATTGTGCAGTTGCAATCTTCAGCTCTTCATGCTCGAAATAACCTGTTCCATTCCCTTTATACAGGTCAGTACTTTTCACCACTTTTGCCACTTTTGCCACTTTTGCCACTGTCACCCCTTTGAATGTGATTCCTCCTAAGGGTTCTGCACAGTTGTTCCACTTTGGGGATTTCCTTGTCACTGCTGCCCTTGGCACGCTGCTGCAGGAGTTTATACTTAGGTCAACTGTACCTCTCATTGTATTCAATGGACAGCACAAATACATTTGACTTGTTGTCTCTAACAATATGCTACATAAAAATTTGCAAGATCAGTGGTATGAAATTGTAAATGTAAAAATATAATGTATGAATTATAATATCATTCCAATCCATATATCATACCCATATATCCATAAAAACCAGACAGAAAACCAATCTATGTCTTCTTACTCAGAAACGGGAGTGTCTGAGCAGGGCTGTTGAAGGATCTGCCTGTCAGGTGGAAGTGCACGGGCCTCTCCCCGAAATGCATCTGGATCCCAGATCCTCTCCATCATTCTCCCTGGGTCAGAGGGCTGATTAGCAGGTCAGTGGTGCTGGGGTGGCAATGGGTGCTGGCAAGCAGCTTTCTGTGCCAGAGAGCAGTATGAACAGAGCTAACAGCCCATCATTAAGACCCATGCCACTGATGAGGACAGTATAGCCCGTCATTAAGACTCATACCATCGATGAGGACAGTACAGCCCGTCATTAAGACTCATACCATCGATGAGGACAGTATAGCCCGTCATTAAGACTCATGCCACTGATGAGGACAGTACAGCCCGTCATTAAGACTCATACCACTGATGAGGACAGTATAGCCCGTCATTAAGACTCATACCATCGATGAGGACAGTACAGCCCGTCATTAAGACTCATACCATCGATGAGGACAGTATAGCCCGTCATTAAGACTCATACCACTGATGAGGACAGTATAGCCCGTCATTAAGACTCATGCCACTGATGAAGGAAGTTGCTTCTGCTGTAACTTGGCACACCCCATTGGACAGACAATCAGGGAGCAGAGACACTGTTAAACAGCCAATAGAGAACAACAAGAGGTGGTAATTTCATGCGATTATAAGTGTTTCCACTGCTTTTGTATGTAGTGCAGGCAAAAGGTTTTTATATGCTTTGAAATCCACACTAATAGCTATCTGAGGAGCGGCTGTGTGTTTCACAGGGGCTGGGTTTACCAGAAATCTGATCTGACAGGTGGCTCCTGCAGTACTTCCAGCTGCCTCTCTACAGTAAATATTTATAACATTTTAATGGTCCCACTGCAATGATGCTGTAATGTTTATTTTAGTGCCCAGAATATGGATTAGCCACACTCATGATTTTAACCACAAATTAACTGGCTAATTACAATTTCCAGATGATAACTGCTCTCTCTATTAGAGAGAGGTTTGGATCTAGTAATCAAATCAGCCCAAGCCAACCAACACAAGCCTTCATTTTAACTGCCACATAAACTCATTGCTTTAACAGTAATATACAGCATGTATCAGGGTTGCCAAACAGGCCAATCAGAACTACTACTTATTATGTATAAAGAGTTTCCATTATTTTGTCTACCATTTGTATTTTATAAGAGAATTCAATAATTAAATGGGTCAGGGGTTAAATAAATACAAACTCTGGCACTATATTGTGCTTTAAACTGTTGTGTGGAGAGTCCAGAAGGTTCATCTTTGTTCATTGGCAGATGCGCAGTGTTATGAATTCCATTCTCCACAACAAATTCAATTATTGGAAATCTATTCCTGCTACACCAACTCAGTGGAGCAGTAAAAGGGTTAAAGGCATGGAACCATTAAAACAATAAGAAATTTTGTGGATATAAACTACCCCAATCAGATAAACAGTCAATATCCTCTACCTTTTGAATTACAGAATTTAATACGCTATGGCTTTTATGTACTTTTGTACACTGAAAAATGGCATAAGTAAGCGTTGACGTTAGATTTTTCAGATAAGACAGAGTGGTGCAGTACAGGTACCACAACTTAATATGACACACACTCTTTTTAATTTGGAAACCAAATCATGTTCACTTATTTATTTTACCAGTGCGAGTTTAGGCTGCAAAAGGCTGCTGGGTTGCTTATTCCATTGCAACACTATTCCCTTGTATGGATGGCCCCCGTAGTGTGGTCTTGGTGGTCTTGAATCCAGGCCTTTCTGAGTGTGGCCAGGAGCCTAAACAGGCAGCACAAAATCTGGTTTAGCACCATCCAGGGAGGGAGGCCTACAGTAGGCATGGATGTCCATGACTCATCATTCTCCAGTGCCCCCTGCTGCACAAGGTGTACATTACATATTTTTCTCCAGCCCATCCAAGGAAATATGATATATGATATGCATAGGAAATATGATGTAAAAAGTTGTGGCAGCTGACATCACAAGTTAAAAAGGAGATTATTTGCTTGTCTGCATTCTCACAAATTTACAGCAGAGTTTACAGCAATGAGAAAGGCTTGTGTGTATGTTTTGTCAGTCCAGTTTGGTGTTTGTGTTATTGTGGCAACCTTGGTCTGGAAACGATGTGTTTCCTGGGACAGGAGGATTTCTTCTGGGGTAATAAGGATAATTTGCTAGGCAAGAATTAATGAAATCAGGGTTAAACACCATTGTCTGTCAAAGGCTACATAGTGGTACTATCTATCAGAAAAACAAAAATCACACAGATTTCCCTCTGTGCTGTTTGCCCAAAACATTTGATTACATGAACAACCTTGCTTTAGTTTTTTCTCTGAACTGTTTCACCTCCTACAGGAACCCTCTCCTGCTAATTCAGAAGGAGGAAGCCATGAACACAAGACATGCAATTCTTCTGATTCACATGACAACAAGTTCTCACTCTTCTACACTGCAGATGCACCAGCAACTATATGCTGTCTATGTTGTCTGAGAAAGTTGACAACAGCATATACTCTGTATGTGCTTTCATTGACATCCAGCTGAGCAGGAATGCCCACTAGAGAGTGATGAGACTTGTCAGTAATGCTGGTTAATATTTGTTTTCGATTTGTTTTGCTGTTCATTTTGTTTTGGTTTTGTTTGATTGTTTTCATGTGTTTTTTTTCTTTCCCCAGGCCATGTGCTTTTGTTTTCATTGCCCTTTTGTGTCTGTCCCACCGTCCTCCTCATTACTTGATTGCCTATTTGTTTCACCAGCCCTGGTGATCACCTGTGTCTTGTGAGTTTGTTGGTCTCTGTGTAGTTATACCATGCTTTGTCTTCTGTTCGGTGTAAGCTTATCTCTGTTTGTTTTGCACTCTGTGTATGCTACAAGCATTCTGTTTCTGCCTGATCACTTGATTTGACTTTTTGCCTGTTTCCCATTTTTGCTTCTTGGATTCTGATTTTGTCTTATTGATGTATTTTACTGGTTTTGTCTTTTGCCTGTTTTTCCCATTTTGCCTCATGGACAGTATTTTGTACCTTTGCTGAGTCTCTCCAGTTTTGATCTCTGCCTGTTTATTGACCTTGATTTTGGATTGTGGACTTTGTCTTAACTGCAATAAACTTTGGTTTATTTTTTACCCCAGTCTGCGCACGAGTCCTTGCTGAATTCTGACAGAATTTAACTGAATTTAACCATCTTTACCCTGCTGAGGCTGGGCCAATGTAGAACTCAGGCTGCAGTTTTTAACAGCATAGCTGAAATACATACATGCGCTTGTATGGCTCACACCTGCTTCCTGAACATGTGCCATACTGTATGAGCCGACTGGTATTAAATTCCAAATGAAGCCATTCACAATGGTAACATTGGTCACACAACATAATGAGCTGAACCTTAAGGTGGGATGTCTGCAGGCCACCCTGGCTGCAGGGTTTGATGATATGAATGTTTGTGTTGAGCCCCCACACTCCTGGCCTCCCACATTCACCATTATGTTTATCTTGATGTGCCTTGTGCAGCTGGGATCGGACAGAGAGCAGGAGAGATGAATTTAAACAAAACAGGGAACTGACAGACGAGTAAAGTGCCCACGGTTGACCCCAGAGATCCTACACAAGATTAATTTATCGTTTTGGAAGTGTTCTGGTTTATGTGGTAACTAGTAAATAAAAGACTACAGGGAGTTTTGACTGAGTCTTTTCAAATGCATGCATGTGTGTATGTGTGTGTCCCTGACATATTGAGCTGAGTAACAGCAATATTAATGGCAAAAAATGGTCATACTGTATAAAAATTCAGGATATTCATTCCTTGACCTTGTAAGTTCAGTGTATTTTTGTTGAGGATCTTTGCCAAACTATTTTAAAAATACTCTTCATTAGGGTCGAACTGCAATTTTGCTCAGATTTGCAAAATTAATGGTGGAGTATCAGCACACTAGGGGTTACTATGATTGTAATTTTTGTTTCCAGTTTTTTATATATAAGAAATATTGCAATTCAAATGTATAACAGTGGCTCAACAGGAACAATAAAAACATTCAGCTGTAGCAGTTACTTTGCCTTCATGTCTTAGGGAAGAAATTGTTTATTAATGGAACCTATAAAGAAACTAATTGAGCCATGTGGAATTTGTTGATATAGCATCTGCCGCTGACATACTGCAGCTCCGGGACCTTCAGCAGGCTAACTTTATGAGCCCTCTGATCTTACATGTAGGTCTGGCAATTACAAACAGGAATGGCTCTTTCACTAAATGTTGAGACTGCTCCATTTATAACACCTGATCGTTTACCATTGGTGCAGATATGATGGAGATCCAAAGCACACATTTCTTTATTAGAGACCTAGTTTATTATTTGACCTAGTTTAACCTGAACAGAAAAGATTTCATCCATTGTTTCAATGTCCCCCATTAAATGAAATGCAAGACCTTTCAGGTCAGAATCGATTGTTTTACATTTTCTGAATCACAAGAAATTATACACTAATATACCAAATATTTAATATGTAATGTAGTTGTTCTCACCACATATAAAGTATCCTACATGCTATAAGTTTTATGAATGAACCTATTCACTACAGCTGTCTATACACAGTGATTTCCCTTTCCATCTGTTAATGAAATACCATTTGGCATGTGTTAATATGTGTCAGTGCAGTAATATATCAAGATATCACACATTTGTGAATTAAAAAGGTCAAGCACATTCTATCAAATAGGATCCACTCCCAGATTCTATAATCTGCTATAGATCCCCATGATTAAAACGTCATAAGCACTTTGATTGTAAATCTCAGTGACCTTGAAAGAAACACAGGAAGTGTAGGCCCATAAAGCCATCGTCGCTCTCCCGTACACATGCCAGTGTAGACTATCAGCCTGAGCAGATGCTGAGCAAGACAGGAAGAGCTTCAGAAGTCATTTTCAGGCTACCATTTATAGTTTTCACCAACCCAACATCTATGAGGACCTTTGTGTCATTACACATGTAGATGTTTGTAGATGAACAAACTTTTCAAGCAGGATAAATACTCCTGTTAGATTCAAGTCTCAAACCAAATGCAATCATGTTCAAAAACTAAACAACATCATGTCTTCAGAACAGGAAATTCAGTGTGAGGAGTGCTAATTTGTTATGCAATTAGCATTTAGGTGAGGTAATTTTTTTGATAACTTTCAAAACATTTTTAGCAAAATTTTACCCACCTAAAACCTGAGTTGAAATGAAAACACTCAACCTCACCACTCCAAGAAGTAAGCAGCACACTATATGGGATCATGTATTACGTGCTATCCAAAAACCTCACCACTAAAAGGCTTTTAAAGCTGAGCTATGAACACATCTTTTCCTGATGTTTTATTGGTGTATTGCCTCTAAGGTGTTATATGTTATGATGCATACACTGTTGAATTTAAAATAAAAAGCATGGGCAACATGGGCATTTCTTTTAACAATGAACATGTGTTAACTGCTGAAGCACATACACAATAAATTGAATACTACTGTTTTTAAGCTGGTAAACTAAGCTGACAGAATCACTTATAATTCATTGAAATTGCCCCCTCTGCTGGACATGATTCATGTTTACATATTAATTGAGGTTAAGAATTTTGGTACAGTGTTCAGTACATTCTACATATTATTTAGAAATTTGGTCATTGTATGAAACAATATTCACAAAAAGGGTGACCAGAATAAAAAAGGAAAAACACCCAGCACTAAAACACTGATATAGTATTGAATATTGTATGAGAATATGTTAGATAACTTTTATTTTCTCCTTCTCTGGCACTGGTCTTCCTCAAAAAATGAGTCAATTATGGCTTTCTGTTGTTTCACTGTGGCTTGGGGAAATGGAGCAGTAAATGCTCACAGGTGAGTCAGTGATTCAGCTATCCTGTAAGGATAACTCCTGAGATGCCAGTAGGGAATTATCCAATTATAGAAGCTACTGAGGGGCATTTCTCACCATGCTTATTATCCAGGCCTTCCTGGTCCACCTACATCAGAATCATTTGTCAAGACTACAAATTCTGCCTCTTATGGCTTTTGCCCCTAGATGGAGGGTTACTCCAGGGTATGTTCACCTCAACAGGTATAATGGGGTAAAGAATAGAGAAAAAAACTTGGAAATCAACCAAAATGTATAACGGAAAACCAATATCACATTGTACCACCTGCAATGACGTGATGTTTGCTGGTGTTCTTTACAAATGTTAAAAACCTCAGTGCAAAAGGTCTAATCTTTTCATTAGATTTTTGGTGAAAGAGGTGATTTAATTGTCTTTCTTAAAGGTAGAATAATAGATTTCCACATGTCAATTATGCCTGCAACATTCTGGTAAACCCCACAGATGTAGATCCACCACACCAGAACACATGGCCATATTCCAAACTAGGACAATGCCCCCTACAGATTGACCAACAGCAGTATAGCATTGCATTTATTTCTTTAGTGTGTACTAAAGCATGCTACATCAACTTGTTTCATTTAGTGTGTGAACAAATAGCAGCATTTAGCTTATTTTTATTTTTTAAAATACGAGAGAGAGAGAGAGAGAGAGAGAGAGAGAGAGAGAGAGAGAGAGAGAGAGAGAGAGAGAGAGAGAAACATGGAACCCTGTGAATGAGTGAAAATTTCATCACACATAGGCTTAACAACATCTCTCTAAGGTGGACTCCAGCATAAAAAGAAAAAGTGCTGTCTTAAAAATAAAATAACATGGATGTAGCACTGGTATTCAGGGATTTGTATTATGTTATTAGGGTAGGCACTTCCAGTAATTTTGTGTTCACACTCGAGATATGCCATGAGCTCAACTGTTTGCCGACTTTCAAAATAACAGTTACTTTACGGGCAGATGGCAGATACGCCACGGCAGTTCGTCCCTCGCTGTTTAAATAAAGTTGTGTTGAAATGACCTTGTTGTCTGTAAAGCCATCATCCGGGATTCTGAAAAAGAAACTTAACGCATGCGTAGTAAGTTGTCAGCGGTTCGACCTCTGCTGCTAGTGAGGGAAGGGGAGGTAAATGAAGATCAAAAATTTTGAATCCACGCTCGTAATCCATTTTCATCGGCTATTTGGAAACATTTAAATACAGAGTTAAATCACCATTGTTTTCATATTTATTTATGTGTGTAGTCTTTCTGTAAATGAGCATTGCTGTTGTTGAATTTGCGCACCGAAATTGCCATTGACCTTAACTGTGGCTTGTTGTTTCAGAGACAGACCCGGGTATCTATCAACGTCTAGCGAACCGGTTAATAAATCAAATAAAATGTATGCCTGTGCAAAGTTCGTCTCTACGCCAGCCTTGGTGAGTAATTCAAGGGAAATAATTGTGTAAACGTTGTTTGAAGTTTGCTTGGGCCTGTTACAATGGAAAAGCTAGCTGTTAGCTAGCCAGTGCACCAAATGAAACTACAACTGGCTAACGTCACCTACCGTGTCAGCTACTGCAATCCGCAAATCTACTTCGGCAATATGCAAGTATTTCCCTTTTTGGGGGGCGCGGGGTTTAACGGGTTTTGGCCAATTCTGTGTACATTTGTTTGCAACGCCTGCTGGAAATACAACGCTTGCCATCAAATACAAGTTGCTAACCGAATAGCTAGCTAAATACATGTTATGTTTCATGATTCCAAGGTCATTATAAATACAGAACTTGTATGGAAATTTGGGGAAGACATTCCAATCAGTAAATGATTTCACGTTGGAATTATTCACTTCATTTTGAGTTTTTGGATTTTTGGCCTTGTTCTCCAGGGAAATAGCAGGCAACCTTGCTAGAAATGTGGGAAGTGCCCTCTAACTGAGGACGCTGTGTGGTTAAATGGAAAAAAATATATATAGACACGCATTTACACTTAACTTCCTAAACATTACAAAGATTTATCATGAATTTGTCTATGTAAATATAGTGGTATAACTGCTGTTGTTGGAATAAAATGCCACAAGTGGAGTTGTGGAGTCATTGATTGTCCTGTCTGAGCATATTCAAGGTGCTTCTTGCTTTCCCTTACTGCACAATCAGTGTACATCTTGAACCAATATTACGCACCTTGTTAGGGCAAATTGGACCGTGCATGGTTTACAAAAGGTTATGCTTGCAGCTCAAAACTATTTTTCCCTCATATGCTGACTGTGGGTGATTGGTTACTAACTGCTATGTCTTTGTGACTGCAGGTGCGTGCTGGCTCCCGGGCTCTGTACAGACCCCTCTCTGCTGCTGTAGTGTCACGGCCAGATGTCAAAGCTGGAGAGGTATGGTTCTGACTGCTTTGCCAGTCCTTTTGCTGTTTCAAAGGGGCATACCCTAATCTGACCCTGTCCCCTTCAACTGCCTTCTGTTTGTTGCTTGGACCAATTACTCTAAGGAGTCGATGTAAATTTCCAAGTGTAATCTGATGTTTATCAGTTGCAGCAACATGCTCTTGAGGTCAGTGTATCTCATGCATTTGTTAATTTATTGCTTCAGTTATTGTCAATATAAAGGGTGTTATGTGTTTTGTAGGTTCATGGTCCCCTTGGATCACAGACTGCAACCCAAGTAGCACTCAGGGGCTTCCAGACCAGTGCTGTGAGCAGGGACATTGACACAGCTGCCAAGTTCATTGGTGCTGGAGCTGCCACAGTTGGAGTGGCTGGATCTGGTGCTGGAATTGGAACGGTGTTCGGCAGCCTTATCATTGGATATGCCAGGTATAAGCCTAATCTATGAAGAAAAATGTCTCTGCCTAAATATGTGGATGTAAACTATTCCTGTCCATCTGTTTCCTGGAATAAAAATGGCTGTTACAGATTGGCACATGCCTTATGTCTCTCCAGCCTGTGTGAAACAGGGTCTGTGATGAGCTAGAAGTCCTGTCAGCTATCCAAAGTATTTATTGGTTATATGAAGTATTTGACGCTGGCTGTGTTTGTTTGTTTTTGTATTTTTTTTTTTTTTTTTTTTTTTTTTTTTTGTGCAGGAACCCCTCTTTAAAGCAGCAGCTGTTCTCCTATGCCATCTTGGGATTCGCCCTGTCTGAAGCCATGGGTCTATTCTGCTTGATGGTTGCATTCTTGATCTTGTTTGCCATGTAAAAAAGGAGATAAATCCTGCTTTAGGGGATAGTTCTAAACAACAGATGTAACTACATATTTTAAAGTGGCTATCAAAATTGTTCTGTGTTGGTATCATAACATGTACATTTTCCAAGTTTTTTGTTGAACACTGTCAAAATAAAAACATGTATTGTACAATACAACCAATCACAGAATTAAAATACATGTATTTGACTATTTTAAAAGTACTGTTCTGATTTTTGTGGCAATTGTTCTCGAGCAGCTACAAGTGTATGATTATCTTTCAAAGGGGAGCCAAGTTCTCCTACCTCAGAATAGTTGTGCAGTCATTCTGTATAGTGAATTTGTTGCATGTTTGTCACATTTCCTCAGAGCCTCACGAAAGTTCAAGTTGCTAAGTGAAAGTTAAATGAAATTAAAATTGTTATCCTGGGCACACTTCAAGAGAACATAAAACCCTGTCCCCTACTCCCATCATGGTTGATGAAAATAATTAAAATTTAAACATTTGTGTCATTTACAGAAGTTTGTAATGACCATTGTGTTTGCAAATGAATTGTGACACCCTGGAGTTCTGAAGCTACTACCACAGACTAGCACAAAAACATGCAGATTGGCCAAATTGTTTCTATGCATTAATGTAATGTAATTGCATATTAAAATAGATTATTTATGTCCAGGTGTCTGAACCTGAAGCCATTTGATCCATGGACATCTCCAGGTCCTTAATGTCTGCTCTGGTGATGCTTCTGGATTTCTGCAGCTCCTGCTTGTTTCAGGGACTAGCTGCTGAAGAATATTTCAGTTTTCAACTTTGGAAAAGCTAGCTGTTAAAGCAATATGTTTGAGGTCATTGTCTTGATATAAGATTAAGCCCTATTCCAATGAGTGTGGAGACATATGCTTGAACTTGTATAGATAAGATGTTTCTGCACACTTCAGAATTCATCCTGCTGCTGCTGCTGCTGTCATCAGTTACATTTAGATAAGTGAGCCAGTGCCTTTGGCAAACACATGCCCAAACCATAGCATCCCACCACCTTGTTTCACAGATGAGGTGGTATGCTTTAGAAAAAGTACTGCAATTTCTTCATGATTTAACTAAAATCATGAACTAAAAAGTGGATCTTCACTGTAGTACCATGTTAGTTGTAATGTATATCACTAATTAACCTGTCTGTGGGGAAGTTACCTCATCCATATATACATATATTTTGTATCTTAATTCGATCAAAAAACAAGGACAGTTATGCATAGTGCACTGCTATCAACAAGTGTCCTTGACTGTTTATGTGGCAATGTAAAGGACATGGATTTGTATCGCAGAAATTTATATTTCAAAACCTCAGACTGGGCATTGTATAGTTGAGGATAAAATGTTAGCAATGTCACTGACTGCATTCTAACAACAACCAAACATAAAAAAAAAATAGTTTACGATCAGATATTTTGAAATTCCAAACTAAACGTGTCTAGTGTTAAGTAAAATATGTCATTGCAACGATACCGTCAAGTTACAGTGTTTCTGTCAAAACACGCATGGACCGTAAGATTAATTACGTAATGTACCTTTACTCCAGTGACGATTACGGAAGATGGCCAGTTGCGAACTACATCGCGAGATCTGGTGGCAGTCGTGGGATTTTGCCCGTGGAAAGGTTGAGCCCGTGGGTAAGTGTAAATAGACCATTTAAATTGACAGTGGTTGTAAACAAAACAATCGCACCCAGGTTAAGTGATACTGAGGGACGTACAGTGCTGTCTTACGGTTTCAGTTTTTATTGATTAGTATATGTATGATGCCGTAGTAATAATAATAGGTTATAATATGGCGACGGTGATTGAAGCTAGCTAGCTATAACGTTGGCTAACGTTACCCTCACCCTATACCCAGTAAGACAGCTAGCTAGCTAAACAAGAGAGGGTGTTACCTGCTGGTGTCCAAACAATCGATGCGTAAGCAAATGAAACGTAAGTCATTAATTAATTACACTTTTTACAGATAGCTATCACATTTTCCTCTGTGGCGTTACCATTTGATTGTAGTAATCAAAAGTATTTGTTTGATAGGAATTATATGTAGCTAACGTAATTGAGAGATCTTACTAGCTAGCTCCATGGTTATCGCTGTTTCACCAGCTGACAGCTAAGTCAATGTCATCCACAATCTGGTTAAAACTAGTGAAGTACAATCGTCAAACTGTTGAAACATACAACCACACGGAATGTATTTGTTTCACTTTTTAAATTAATAGATAACAGGCTTTGGAACAAATATCCCTGTGCCGTACTGTCACTTCCACTGCTCGCTCACCTGATGATGATGATTATTACAGCCACAGCCGATACCCAGCTAGGTGCACGTCGTAATCGTTAGGGATATAGAACTAACCAGATGGTAAGTAGCTATGCTGAGAAAATATGATCCTGTAATGTGATCTTTGAGATCCTTATACGTTTAGGAACCACAATTATCATAAAATAATTTGGTGGTTCCAGAATATGGTGGTTCCAGAATAGAGTGTTTTGGGATTTCAGCATGTGTTTTCACATGTGTTCGGCAGATCGATGAATGTTGGATCCCTGATCATTTATGACCGTTTGGGAACAAGAGCCTACCAAAGAGAAGGGACGCGTAGCCAGCAATAGCCAGCCCTTCAGAGGTTTAGTTTAAATCCATGGTTTTAAAAGCAATTGTTGCCTCATTCTCTGTTCCATGTACTTGATTTTAATTTTCACAGTGTAAAAATAATTGTTGGTCTTCGCATGTCCCCAATACCTTCAAGGTAGAAAAGAGCTTTATCACTTTTCTTCAGAGTTGTCAGTTGCCCTTTGAAACGTGGTATTTAAATGAATTGTGGGAAATATTCATGTTTCATTTAATCATGTAGGATACAAAAGGATCGCTTGAATATGAGTGATGACAAACCCTTCGTATGCACTGCTCCTGGGTGTGGCCAGGTACGTTAGAAATAAGCACGTTCATGGCTTTGTGCAGTAACTTTTTACCTTGGAATTCCTATAAACAAATATACCATTTTATTTACAACAGCGGTTCACCAATGAAGACCATTTGGCTGTCCATAAACACAAACATGAGATGACGCTAAAGTTTGGTCCAGCACGGAATGACAGTGTCATTGTTGCTGGTAGGTGTCAAAACCTCGAAAAAAATGAAACATTTAAAAAATCTAATTGTTTATATTAGCAATTTTTAAAAATCTCATTTACATTGCTTTTGGTCTGTGGTGCGTATTGTATTTTGTTTCAGACCAAACACCAACACCCACTCGCTTTTTGAAGAACTGTGAGGAAGTGGGACTCTTCAATGAACTTGCTAGTCCTTTTGAACATGACTTCAAAAAAGCAACAGAAGAGGACATCAAAAAGGTAACTTTACATTATATGGTATAACTTGAAATACCTGAAACAACAGATGGTATACTTTAATATCAAATAATTATTCTGTTTATTTTGTGTTTCTTGTAAACACGGTCAGTTCAGAATGAATAATTGTTTGCTGTTTGGCCTTCTCATTCATGTGGGTTTCATTTAAATTTCTATCCTGTTGTCTCTTAGCTACCCTTGGATTTATCTCCACTTGCAACACCAATCATAAGGAATAAAATTGAGGAGCCCTCTGCTGCAGTGTCCCATCGTGATAGTCCTCTGCCCCATCCTGAATCTACCACCAGTGATGACAAGGTTAGGGGATGCTACAGCGTGATCTCACAGCTTTAATACAGCTTTGGCAAATACCATGCTGCCCCACGAGGGACCCCTCAGTCTGACTGAAGAACAGTAACCAGGAAGAATGAAAGGATCTGGTGTATCTCAAAGTGATTTCAGAATTAGTTTCAGGGTTTTGCTAAGAGGAATTAGCTGAGTGTCAGCATCAGGACCTCTTTCTTTTCCTCATTTGAATAATTTATAGACATTATTGGAAAATTAATTACATTTTGAACAACACAAAGCTTGTAGTTACTTAAATGATAAACAGTCATTCTTGCAGTCACTTGGGGGTTTGCGTATGTTTGATCATGCAATTTTAAATGTAAACTCTATATTCTCTGGCAAAGACAACTTCAAATGACTGTTGTCAGGCTAACCTCTAAACTATTAGTTTTTACTAGCTGTAGAACAACACACAAGGCTGTCAAGTGGAACATTTGGAAGATTATAAGTCATGAGTTTGCGTTTACAAAAGTAATTGTATTACTTGAAAATGAATGGAAATGTGCATTGGGCACATGTTATTATTGGAACTAAATCAGATGATCTTTAGTAGTGGTACTGTATTTTGAGTTATAAAGTCGGTACTTAGAGTTTTACATTGTAATGTTTTTTTTCTCTCTGTCCTGACAATCAGTAAACTCCATGCATCTATTTTCAGGTGACGTTTCAGCTGATTCATGTGTTCATTTCTGTACTTTAAAATGTAATTAATAAATTAAAAAGGGTATTTAATAGGATTTTTACTCAGCAGCAAAAATAGGTTTTTTTAAATTGAGTTTATGGAGACTATGCACTTATTTTTGTATTGATGAAAGTTAACACTGAAGATGGGATGGGCCTGATTACATAGTGCTTGACATTGGTGCATATTGAACAGGAGTATTCTTTTCTCACACATTTACTGCAGCAAAGCTTTCTGTTTTTGTTTCCAGGACATTTCATTGCAGCCAACATCACAACCAACTTCAACCATAATCCGTCCAGCTTCCCTCCAAGTTCCCAATGTACTTCTTGCCAGCTCAGATACCAGTGTAGTGATACAGCAAGCACTCCCGTCACCAACCTCTAGCTCTGTAATTACACAAGTTCCATCTTCAAATAGGCCAATAGTGTAAGTAACTAAATAATTACTTAATTTAAAAATTGATATTATTATTATTATTATTATTATTATTATTATTACTACCCTTTGTGTATGTTTTGTCATTTTGTCTCTTATTGAGCATGTGTAATCAATACCCTCTTTTATCTATCTCTAGCCCCGTGTCTGGCACCTTCCCTGTACTTTTACAACTCCCTAATGGACAGACAATGCCTGTTGCCATCCCAGCTTCCATTGCAAACCCAAGTGTGCATATTCCCACAACCATCCCTGTAAGTCACAAATGTATATATACTGAACATGCTTGAATTGCCATCCTCAGCAAAGCCTGTTGTAGTTAAATAGTGTTTATCACACTTCGTATAATTGTATTGAAGATTGTGCTGTTATTAGACCACCATGTCTTGAGGGGTGATTTAGGTAGCAGATATATGTACAAACGTCAATAAAGGAAATGAAAAGTAAGCCACAATTCATGTCATGCAAAACCCAAAAACCTTGCTACCACCCTACTAAGTTCTTTACTGATGTCTTCAAAACTTTATTAGGAAATCAAATTATTACCCAATAGTGAAATTAACTGTTAAGTGTAGTATATATCGATTAAATGTTTCTTTTTTGTTATATGTTTGCTGACTGATATATAATTTTACCCTTGGGATTGATGCAATTACTATGCTTATACAGTATGTACTGATTAGTGAGTCAATTTTACTCAAGTTGCTTTTTCCCCTGCTGAATTAGACTGCATTTGATTGATCTGACTGAAGCCAGATGGCAACCTGATCTATCTGAAGTGTAAGTGGTACTGGAGAAACAGTATAGGGAACATACATAGCTGTTATATATGATGCTATAATTGCTGTTTAGTTTCATAAATGTTTTCTTAATCCAACTTGGAACATTAAAATGTACTTGGTCTAGCAACAAATGACTTTTGGGAAAATGCATTAGCACAGGTTGCTCATACTAAATGCTAAATTAATATATTGTGGGAGGTAATATTGTGTGTGTGTATGTGTGTGTGTGTGTGTGTGTGTGTGTGTGTGTGTGTGTGTGTGTGTGTGTGTGTGTGTGTATGTGTGTGTGTGTGTGTGTGTGTGTGTGTGTGTGTGTGTGTGTGTCAGGTAATTGTGACAATGGATTGGTTGTTCTGGGTGGAGAAGACTCCAGTAGATGATACTGTTATTATGCTATGACAGCAAAAAGGAGGTTTCCATTTTCCTAGCCTGTGGGGATTTTCCTATTAAAGCAATGGATTTTTATCTCTATATAGATCCTTGTTCTGGACTTGGTCTTTCTTCCCTCCAGGAGATTCTCTGAGCAGCAGCAGTGTTCTGGCCATATGGAACATCTGCCTGAATCCCTAGCTGTTGCCTTCTGTCCATGTGCTGTCCAAAGTCTGCAGGCAGGACTGTTCATTAGCTTATGTCTCCCTGCGTACAGCAGCTTCCACAGCGTAGCATCACATACCGCCTAATGAGGCTCAGATGTGAGATGGTGCTCAGCTCAGTGCATTGTGTCCATTGTGGAGGAGAGGAGTGTGCTGGGGAGGGTTGGCTCTGGCTGTGTCAGTAATTTGCCCTGTTCTTTCTCCTTGCATCTGTGCTGTCAGCTTGTCAGACCTGTCACCGTAGTGCCTAATGTCCCAGGAATCCCAGGACCCTCCTCCCCACAACCCATTCAGTCAGAGGCAAAAATGGTAATTCACCCCTTTCCTTTTTGTGTCTAATGTGTGCAATATTTTCTCACATAATACACCTTCCAAATCAAAATGGCAATATAGAGCATGTTCAATCAGTAGTTTATATGATGCCTTTCAAATGGCATGACTGGGATCCAGTTAAATAAATTCATTTAAAGATATATGTAATTCAAAACAGTCAAAACAGACGTTACCTTACAACATACATGTCTTTACAGATTTTCTGTTTTGTTTATTTTAAACATGTCTTTTGGAATTTGATCTTTAGATTGTTAAATAGAACAACATATGCCCTTTAAAAGACTAAAGTCCACTTTGACTTAATTGTATTTGCCCTTAAACAGACCAAGTTAGTTTGGGTCCTGGACAAGAACATTTCATGGTATTTCATATAGGATGAAGTTTGTTGAAGTACTTGTGGTTTATATTGATTGTGTGCAGGAAGTTGTGTGCAGAGGAAAATGATTTCTCATGCAGAGGAAAATGATTTGATTTAATTTTTCACAGTCATTAAATGTGAATTATAAAGCATTCTGGTTGGTCATAATTAGGGGAAAAATGATCCCACAATTCCAAGATGGCACCATGTGCTGTATTGCCCAAAAAATGCCATTTTTGGATGCCAAATTCTGACCAATGTGAGAAGATCCTGTCAGGGTGTATTGAGTGTGCTCAATAGACTACCCATGGACTACCCACCCCTTACCTACTGAACATAAGAGGATGAGGTAACTCCCTTCTAATTTAGTAACACCATGTATGAAGCCAGTAAGAAATTAAAGGGCGGAGAATTCACTCAAAACCGACAGGTTTGAGCCCATTGGGGTTGTTCCAAAAAGTGCTAAGAGCAAAGTGGGCTTATGGAGATTTCATTAGGCCTGAACTCCAGAAATCACCCTTACCCAAAAATCAGGTCCCATATATCCATTTAACTATACAATCCTGCCTCCAGAGACGCTTGTGAAAGTGTTCCCAGAAAAAATACCACAAATGTCGACTGTTTGCATCTCAAGGAATCATTAAGTTCAAAACAACAAGGAAGGGTGATATGAGTAGTTACTTTCGAATCCAGCAGTGCAACTCTCATTGCTTAGTGACCAAAAGCTTCAACACAAATACACCATGTTGTCATTACCTTTTTCTGTTTTAAATGGTCTTTCTGAAGTCTGTAGGAATATCCAAGGATGGATCCAAACAAGGGAGTTTTGGGGCTAGGGAGGTTAATTAATTTTACATTTAGGAAGGTAGAAACTGCCTGGTGGAGGCTATTAAAGCCATGTATAATGATACCAGTGAGGGTATGGCAAATAAAGCCCTTTTAGAGTGCAGTTATATAAATAGTGCTTTTGTGCAGCTGGGTGTGGAGGGTAGACAAATGTGTATGAATTTGTCTGAAATTCTTTTATTTGTAAAAGCATGTGAAAATTAATCTTTTTAATTGCGGCTGTCATGATTAATGGGGGTTATGACATACTTGGGATTACAGGGATGTGGCTTGGTGCAGGGAAAGGAGATGAGTGCATTGTAGGTGGTATAAACTGATAATGAAGGTTAGAACCAATAAACGAGGTAGGGTTGTGTCCCTCTGTAAAAGAAAAGTCTTCCTGCACTTCCTGAGTATCAACTTTCAGTACTGTAGACTTCTTAATAGCAAGGGATGGTTTTAATACCATATTGTTCATATATACATTTTTTCATATACATTCATATACATTACATCTTTTTCTTTCTTTATCATTTACATATAGCTAAGAGGGGAAGCATATTCAGTTTTAGACATGACATACCTAAAAGCACACAAAAAGAACAAAGGCAAACTGATTGTGCAAAATGGAATTAAGTACAAAACCTACCAACACTACATTTAATGACAAAAACATTGTCGTTTTTATAATAGTACTACAGTCGGATAGCGAGTGATTATCTAAGTTGCTAGTATTATTGTGGTACAATTTCACAAAGGTAGAATATATACATGGTCTGATTTTATTGAAAAGATTTATCAAACCAACTCGGCACTTCGGCACATAAGAAAACATAAACTAAAAAATGCTTTGAATGCTTAGAACCTTCACAATGGCCTTGCTAAGATTTATGGAGTAGGTCCAATTCTTGCACATTTGCAGATACTCATGAGATAGTTCTAACCTTTTTGGAAAACTATTAACTTTATGGAAATCTGAAATAACAATAATATAATACTTTTTTAAGAATCATGATTCATCATCATTGTGCAGGCATTACCATTTTACTGCTTAAATCTATAGTAGGGAGAACACATTTAAATCCATGCAATATTGGGTAATCCAGACTGTGTGGTGGTGGCATATCAAGGATTATACTGTACATGGTCAGATGACTATCAGGGTGGAGTTTTGACCCTAGAAGCTTTGACCCTAACTTTCAAGTAGCTGCCAAAAAGAATAAACCTGAATTTGCACTGTGCATACTCTGAGAAATAAATAGCTGATTCAGCCAGTTCTATTTCACAGTGTTCTGATGATGACAATGGCTGGTGGCATAGGAAGGAATAGGTGGGGAAGAGGGGGAGCTGCTATGGCCAGCCAGAGGGTGTTTTTGGCCATGAGCTAATGAGGTCAGGGGGGATACTATGGTGCAGCAAGAAAGCAAATTATATTAGCCTTCCCTGGCATGAAACCTTTTGTTCAGCAGAATCACGCCTGACCTGTGCCATCCCAATCTTGGTTCCCCCACACACATCAAGCTCATCAGTGAACCCCAAATGAGCAAGTATCAAGACAATGGGCCCCTAACCACCCCCTGCCCCTCCCTCATATCTCCCTTTACATCTCCGAAGGTGCAGGGATGCCACATCACAAGGACTGATGATGCAGCAAAGACCACAGTAATGATAATTAACTTGCTGAATTTAGAAGGCTATGTTGTTCATTAGCTGCAAAATAAAGATAAGTAATACACTAACAGATGGTGGAATAACACCCCTGAGAAGGAGGCTTATTAACACTGATAAGGTTTCTGTGGCAGATATGAAATATGGCTTGGACTGTTTTTTCATCCCTCCATGAGCTGCTCAGGGAGAGCTGTGTCATGTGTCAGCCTGGAGAGGATTTGAGTAGGGAATATATAAAACTAATTTGGTTGACAGATTGGTCTGGCATCGATAGCTGTTTAAGCATTATGGTCCCATGTTTTTCCGTATAGAAGTTTTCTTACTTTAGCAACAGCCAAAATGATTCATTCATCTTCAGCTTGTGTCAGCTTTTCATACATTTATACAGCAATAGCATATCGTTCTCTATGTTCTAAACAAAAAATGTTAAATGCATTACTGAGTATTAATGCTAACTATAAGAGTTGGTAAAGCTGCAAGAGTACACCAGACTCCTTTTTGGCCAATGTCATTGCACTACTTTTGAAAACAAAGTCCTGTGTTCCGAATGGTAATGTCCTGATTATCTTAGTCAATATGCATGATATTTGAAAATGGGACAGGCTGCTAAGGATTCAGATGTTCTAAGCAGTTCAGTATAAAAAATTTGTTATATATATTGCTAGATTACAAAGTGTAAGTTGAATGTTAAAAATGAATAGTTAACAGTAGTGAACAATAAGTGATTATTGATAGCTATGAATAGTGGAACCTTGGCTGATATATCAGGCTCCTTGGACAATGGGAAATTAACAGTCAGTGCTATGTGGAGACTGAAACATGCCTGCTGTGGCAGTCTTGTTTTTGTTTTTTTTTTTTTTTTTTTGCAGACAATATTGCTAAGTATAAATCTGAAAGACACTTGATATTTACCCCTGTGAAATTAAAGGTGAACTGTGATTGTCTGATTCAGCCCGTCTTTAGTGCAGCTGCACCAGTTTTGGGTCCCAATCTGCTGTAGTATCTGAGCAGCAAGTACAGCTTGAAATAAATCAAGCTTAAAATGTTTATTGACAAGACTATCCAGGTTTGATGTTATTGTCTTTTCCCACTTCAGAGGCTCAAAGCAGCCCTGACTCAGCAGCACCCTCAGGTACCTAATGGAGAGGCTGGTGACACCCAGACCAGTGCTGTGACAAACACTCCACCCCCTGCCCCTCCTGAGGAGCCCTGTCCACAGTCCCTGCAGCAGCCTGCCACCTCCACCACAGAGACACCTGTGAGTATCCTCTGACATCAGTGTGCACGTTAAGTGTGAGATTTTGTCTGTATGTGGGTGTGTGTTTTTGTGCATATGTGATTATAGATGTTGTCAAACAGGGGTGAGATTAGGTCATTTAAATTCACCACTAAAGAACAGCAGCACACCAGGTAATTCCAGATAATATGTTTGCTGTGACATTGAAGAGGTAGTTAATAAGAGGGCATTTAAAGAGAGACAGTATTGTTTGCTGTCGTAACCAAAGAGTACCTGTTGGAGCGGTTCAGACTCTGGTTGTCTTGGTACATCTCTTGCAGGCCTCCCCAGCGCCCCCCGCCCAGCACACCCCCAGCACAGGGGGGCGGCGACGCAGGGCCATGAGTGAGGATCCAGACGAGAAACGGCGCAAGTTTCTGGAGCGAAACCGGGCGGCTGCCTCACGTTGCAGGCAGAAGAGGAAGGTGTGGGTCCAGTCCCTGGAAAAGAAAGCTGAGGACCTGAGCTCAATGAATGGTCAATTACAGGTAGGGCCCATGTCTCCCAGCTGGGGCATCCTAGGTATATAAGACATTAACAGCAGCTCAGAGGGTGACCAAAAAAGGTCATATCCACTTCATGTTTTCACATGGCAGTGCATTAATTCTTTATGCGGTGGTGAAGTCATTAGTAGTTCTGAAGACATATCTCCAAACGTTTTTCAGAGCAGATATAAAAGAGCCCATGGCACTGACTCCTTGTTGTCACTGAAGAGCATACCTCCAGATGTCAGCTGAACACAAAGGAGTCTTTTACCATCACCTTAAAAACTCCCTTGGCAACATTGTTTGTCTCCTTTGAACCTTTATTTAGCAGGAATCAATCAGGATCTAAAACTGACAATTTGATTATTTGAACGTATACATCACCTCTGTTGGTAAATGGAGGCAGGAGTTCGTAGCATTGCAGTTCCACACAGTTTTACATTACATTACATTACATTACATTAATGACATTTGTTAGACGTTCTTATCCAGACCGACTTACAAGCCAAAGTGCTTAAGAATGGTGCGAAAACTGAAAAGGTAACCCCAGAGATGGGTAATTAATGATATGTTGTGTTTATTTGTGTGCTGTTGTCTCTGTCCATTAAACCTGATGTGGGTGGTATTATGAAATTATCGATTATTAATATTGATTGATGATTATTTATGATAAAGAGGAGATGCTTATCTACTACTCAGATTGCATGAGGGGTTAAACTCATGGTGAGTGGGTGAAGGAGCAGGGGGATGAGGACCCTCAGGCTATGGAGAGCAGAGCTGTTAACTGTGAAGTACTGAATGACTTGCAGTGAAAACTGAATGTAAGAGAAGGAATGTATGCTTTATGTAGCCTCATTAATCAGAGAAGAGGTTTGTGTAACAGTTCTTTTGGTGGCATGCTGACTCTGCAGCGTGGACTCTAGTGATCCACGCTTATTTTGCTATCGGCCCTAATTGGCTGTTTGATGAGGTGCTTGGGTCAGCCTAGTGCTTTTCAGGACTTACATGTTCTCTTGGATTTTCTTCTAATGCAGAAACGTTACTCCAGTGCCTTTTGGGTATGTATGTGTTGGTGTCCAACAGAATGGTCTGTATGTGAGTGTTTGTATTTCCCCTGAAATACCTGTAAAGAATCTACCTTTTTGGCAGTCTTAAATAAAATAGTTTATGGTCTACTTCACAAAACCTTCTTTTCTTCTTCATCCAGCATTTATATTACATACTAAAATGGCAGTGTTTAATTTCTGTGGATGAATAAAATTGAGAGAATATATACATACAGGGAGTAGCAACAAACAGATGGGATCATCCAGCTGTTTCTTGTGGGATATTCAACCATTTTGTCAAGAAAGAAATCCTCATATTCTTTGAGAGATAGAGGGGATGGAAATCTATCCTGTAATCTTATGTTCTGCTTAATTGATGTTTATATCTGGTGATTGGGCCATGGAAGGTGTTTGAATTTGTCATGTTTTCATACAAACATTCTTGAGTCTACTTAGCAGTGTATATAGTAGCATTATTGTTTTGGAATATAGGAGCATGTTGAGGAAATAATGTTTACACTAGAGTGCACAGGGTTGCCTAAATTGGCTTTATATTTCTTGGCTGTAATTCTGCCATGCATAGTAATAATCTGATGAAATGACTCCCACAGAATTGCAACCCATATCTGAACAGAACCAACACACAACATTTGATAACCGGGAATTGGCAGTGTGGGTTAAAGGCTTTTTCCTCTCATAAAACCATCCTGATTTTAGGCAAAACTGTGAAAGACAACTTTTCAGACCTCATTATTTTCTTCCACTGGTGCACCTGTAATTTGTGCACCAACAGTTTGGGCTCTCAAAATTTGTTGATTTTAAACAATTCTAAGACACAAACATTATTATTGTCATTAATGTGAAACATGTAGACTTCGTTTAGTCCTTTTTCAAGGATTTTTTTTTACATGTTATTCATATATATCTGAAATATATCTAATAATACTTGTTATCTTGAGGAAAAAGAATAGCTGTACAATGCAGCCCCGGTAACTATGTAGCAGACAACAGCAGCATATACAGTTTCGAGATATGTGCATTATGTCACCAGCAATGTTTAAATCTGTGTCAGAAGTGGGGTAGTCATGCCAAGGCCTAACAGATGGATTGAAATAAATTGGATGCTTTTAGACTAATAGATTAAGCTGCCATGGTCCTTAAAGAGAACAGAAAGAGCTTAAATCTGTCAGAGAATGTTCCATTGGCTCTTTGCTGTGTTAAATCCTGTTAAAGTCACCTTCACAATAATATGCCCAGCTCATTGAATGCAGAATGCCTGTCTCCCTTGAGGGCTATAGGCAAGTATAAATCTCAGTGCAAGTTGTGCTGACAATCGCAGTAGTACACCTCTGACAAATGTGAGGATCTGTGGCCATTAAAGATAGATAATTGTATCTCAGGAAAAATCTAATTGAAAAAGTGCATTATATTGTATTTTTACATCATCAATAATTCTGTAACCTTGCACTGAAACAATCATTTTAAACAAACAAACATTTTATACAAATGTAAATAAAATAGTGTTTGCCACAAACTTTATAATAAATCTTCAGTTTTATTGCAGTACAAGTAGATTTTCCTCACCATTGTGAGATGTGGCAGACAATATCAAATGCTTTAGCGAGTGGAAACAAGTGAAGAAACAAAGTTTTTTTTTTTTTTTTTTTGGGGGGTTTGCAGTTGTAGAAAGTAGGTGTTGCAGAGCTTGTGTATTAGGACTGAATATGATGCAGTGTATCCTGCTTTCTCTTGCTCTAGCAAGATATCTGACATAGCTTAGCAATTTATTGTGATCTGCAATAGCAGCAGTCTCTAAGTTGTTTAGGATTTTTTGCATATGCCATCTCACAATTGCATGTGCATTATTTACCAATAGTCCTAAATAAGCTTCTGCTCCCAGCCTGCACCCTGTGGCAGCATGAACATGAGCTCACTGGCTAAACTTCCAGGTTTACATTAGAGCATGACTCTAGTTACAGCCCCTATCATGTCACCATCTGGCAAACCATATGATGATAAAATGTTTGTCCTCTCTGGTCTACTTAAACTGTTGATGGCATTGCTGAAGTATTATCCCTTTTATCAGATTATTACCTCTGCAGATTTGTGTATTTAACCAAAGACTTAAACAGGTGTATCCCCTGTTATCCTCTATTTTGGTCAGGATGGCCAGGTCCCTCAGCAAAATGGTCATTACCAATCATAATAATGTCATTGCAACAGCTGTATCTCAGTTTACACACAACTCCAGCAATCCTGACTTTCTAAAACCTGCTACATTGTGCAGTGAAATGATTTTCATGTTACAGAATGCCCCCCCCCCCCATGGGTAGACATAGTTTGAGCCCCATGGAGGCGTTCTAGCCTCGGGTTTTCACACTGCTTTGTGTCTGAGCTGCCTGACTTACATCAAGCCCCAGAGGAAGCTGTAAAAGTTTTACAGCCTGACAGAGTTGATGTGAGTTTGTGCATTTGTGTGCCTGCCCTCCCGCAGAGTGAAGTTACCCTGCTGAGAAATGAAGTGGCCCAACTGAAGCAGCTTCTTCTGGCTCATAAAGATTGCCCTGTAACCGCCATGCAGAAGAAATCTGGATATCACAGTGAGTAATGTTCCATGTCAATGGTGCCTCAGGCTCTCAGTGAAATGAGGCCAAAATGAACAAGGCTAACCTCAAGAATAACAAGTCTCACTCATACCACAACTTTGTGAACAATAGTCATGCAATGATATCTTTTCTCCTGTGAAAGTCACAAAGTTTGTATCATTGATATGTGCTGTGCTGTATTAGGGAATATGAGTATTTTAACTCATAGTGAGTTGTTTAGTATAGTATATAAAGTATGTGAATACCACCTATATCTTGAACCGCCTATATTATTAAGTTCATGCTTTAGTTATACTGTTCCATAAGATGTGTAACAACAAAAATGGAATTACTTTTGTATTAAATTCTATATCTGTATTTTTACCATATGATAGATAGTATCTCACTTGGCCAGCTAGCCAAATTATTTATCTATCTGACTGGTACTGACAGCATTCTGAAGTAGCATGAGATTCAAAGTTCTGTTCCTGGTGAGCTGCAGGTTTTTTATTTATTTATTTATTTATTTTATAAATTTGACTCAAATGTTTTATTCTAAATTTCACTCAATAATCTTACTTTCTGAGTGACAGTGTAACTGGAACCTGTAATATATTGTTTGAGCAATGTGTCAATATTTCTATAGTGTTCTTGGTGATTTGTGAACAACAAAATAGGTTGGGATTTCTTATTGTTTTGAAACCTCCTAGGCCCTGGTCACTATTCAGGGTTAGACCTGTAGTTCTGGGCCTAAAAGCCTGAGGCAATTCAACAGGCAGTGCTTTAATTGGCAGACTAAGTCCTCCATTTTCTTCATTGATTGAAATATTTGCTTGTTGAATCTGCAAACTCAAATATGATATTACAAAGCCCTCATGCCCTCCTTCCGATGTTACACTGTACTTAATTCCATTTGAGCATATTCCACATTTTTGAATATAAAACAATGAAGTAGCAATGATGAAACTCGCTGAAATGGACTACATTTTTTCCAAAGTCTGACCTGCAACAAAGTTACAGCAAATATTATCATAATGGAATACATTAATACAAAGAGTAAAACATCAAACATCAAAATGGCCAAATCATTTGATGTGCAATCACTTGCATTCATTCTAAAAAAGTGTAAAGATCACAGTGCAACTGGAAACATCTCTCACAGAAAGCCTTTGAAACGGTTTTATTACAGCCTAATTTAAAGCCTAATTGAAATAGTATAGCTCACATTTTCAAATACCAAATTCTGTTATTAATTATCAAGTGACATTTCAAGTGACTTTTTAGCCATTAGCAAAATTTTTAATAGTCGTGGTCTGCATTCCTTCATAAGACATTCAGAAGATATTTTTTCAACACTATCCAATTAATTCAATGCAGCTTCATAACAACTGGTGACATTTAACTTTGTGTATAATGCATATTCTGTAGTGTGATCATCTCAGTTCAAGTGTGGTGATCATATGTGATCATTTTAAAACATTATCTAACATTGCTCAATAATTTCTGAAAGAATGGATCCTCATCAGTAGGATCCAGAGAGAGGGAGGTATGCCTGCTTGCCTGCCTTGATCACTGCATGCTGAGTGGTGTTTCTCACCTCTGTTGCAGATGCTGAGAAGGAAGACAGCTGTGAGGACATGTCAGTGCCGAGCAGCCCACAGGCCGAGGCCATCCAGCACAGCTCAGTCAGCACCTCCAACGGGGTCAGCTCCTCCTCCACGACCCCAGCTGCCCCCGCCCCCACAGCAGACCAGAGCACAGAGGAGGTCCAGCCACCAGCGGGAGCTGTGCTGCCCACTCAGACCCAGCCGTCAGGGAGCTGATCACATGAGCCACAGGGTCATGGCTCTCTTAGCATCGCTATGAAAAGGGAGGGTAGGGACTCACTCATCTCCAGTTTGGAGACTGCTGTATTTATGTTTTGTTTTTGTGTTTTTAAGGACTTATTGTTTTGGTTATGTTCCTTTATGCCAAATCCATCTTATTTAAAATGAGTGGAGACTCTTGAGAAGGCACTTTCCAGATGGTTTGAAAATTGGACTGTCTTATTTCAGTTCTGTCTGTTTATGTTTACTGTATTTATTTGGTAACTGATGTCTTTCCATAATTTTGATTTGGAAATTCATGAGCACTGTAAATGTTTATGTGTCAGTTTCTAATGGATGAAACAGTGATTTGTTAATGAGACATTCCTACCAAAGTGTGTCATTTGGCTCATTGAAAGTTTCTGTTGTTGTCATTATTTTAAGCACTATCAGGAGGAGATGGACATGAGCAGACGCAGTCACTATGTTTATTTCTTTGCCTTTTTCATTTTGCACAGGAGGAGGGAAGGTTTTTTCCAGTTTTAGACTGATTTTAGCTGTACACCACTTTTAAGTCCTGGCTTTTAGAAATTGATTTTGATACCTGTCTTCTTACAGAACCCCAGTGATTTGAACTGAAAGGGGGAGAAACAATATTTTGTTTGCGTGAGTAGATGGCTACCTTTGCAGTAGCACAGTGTTGTTTGAATGTTGAGAGTTGCCTCCACTTGTAAAATAGTCTTAAAGGAGGACGTCGGATTAGAAATGTGTTTCCAAGAGCAATGCTTTGACTAACATTCCATGTGTAGCCTGATTGTTACAGATGCAGTGATTGTAGGTTTGCAGTACTTTTTTCATCATTCAGACATCTCCTTGATGTTGAATTTACTAAATGTGCCATCAATGTTTCTTATTAAATGACTACAACTTTTATTTGAATTGTATACCGTAGAGAACAACCGTGCACATTCTGTGTTCCAGTTGTGAGGGTGTCCTTGTACATAATTACTTCATTAATTTGAATATCAGATATGTTTTATTATGTACTGTAACATAATTTATGCTTACTCAAAAAGTGACTTTCAAGACTTTGTTGTTTGACACTGTTGGTGCAAATAATGAAAATGTTATTTTATTTTATTTACTTTTTTAAGTGTGACATTTTAGGAAACATTGTAAATGGCATAATTAATGATACATTTTGTTAGAGCCTTCCAGAGAATATGCACATTGTTTTTAATAGGATAGTTTTATTGCTGTATTAGTCCCAAAAATAAGCTTTATATATAAATCAAAATGAAGAGACCTTGAGGAAAGGCTTCCCAAACCCAGACCCACAGTTTTTATCTAATATTTTATATCTGTAATCTCAATCTGAATAGGATCCCATGCTGCTCAGTAAAATAAAAATGTATCATGTGTTTATCAATTAATGCAATTACTGAGAATAGAAACGAAATTTTAGGCTACAAATCATCGCATCATTACTTTGAATCCATTTGCCTTTTCTCTTAAAATGTATTGGCTTACTACTGTGTAGTTTTATAAGATATTGCAGCATTATTTTAATTAAGATATCTTCTATTGAAAATTCTCACATAACAGGTCATTTGTACTTTCATTGTTTTGTGCTCTTTGCATGTGTGAATTCTCTGAGAGAATTAGACCAATATTTAAACAATGTCTCAGTTAAATAAGTAACATTAAACATATTGTGCCACCTTGGGTTGTGGCCAGGTGATCCTAGCTTCATGACTGGTCTTGTAAGTAGTTTTATCCTGGTTAACTGCATTAAAAGGGTGTGATACTGTTGTGTTGGCAGTAAACTTGTAACTTGTGAAAGTTATGTATAAAATATAAAATGTTGGAATAAATCTTTTAATATCTATTTCAAGTCTATTTTGACCTTTCAGCAGAATATTTTTTGACAGTGAATGTTCCATCTGCACCAGTGCTTGTATTTTTCATGTGTAGTTCATCCCTTATTTACTGCTGGTTTTCGAGAGTCCAAAGAGCTGTAGCTTTCCATCTTATTCCTCAGTCTATTTCAAACATTTTCTCTGGTTTACCCTGCCACCTCATGGACAGCCAAGGAACTGAACTCCTCTGGCAGTGCCATCATGGCTATATCACAACCGTACTTGCAGGCAGGTCTGGTGTTATGCAATTTGCAGATATAGACAATAACTTTTTTTGAGTTAGCTCACAATTAAGAGCAGGAAGTATTTGAAGTTTTTTTTTTTTTTTTTTTTTTTTTAAACTGTGCCTCAAGTCAGGTCACAGAACACTTTCACTTGGACATATTGCCATGGAATATATATTAGCGGTGACATCTGTTTCTTAAAACAATGATACAACTTCAAACCACAGTACGGTCAGACAAGAGAAACCAAACTTAATTGCTTTTTATCAAATGTATAATTACAGTATGTTTAATCAAAATCATGTTCATTCATCCTGTCTTACCCATATACTGCTAAACAGCACAGATCAGAAACCAAATCCTGGATTCAGTCCATCCCTAACAGCTGTGGGTCTGAGACTGAGAGAGGTCTGTTTGGTCCTTAGCACTGTCAGCCGACCACCAGGCTGTATGAGTAAAATAGGACAGGCAGTGTGTCAGTGTATTTAACTTGCGGTGGAAAGTTCTGTCCTGGGCCATGGTTCCTAATGCTTTATAATTGACTGGCACATGCAGACATCTGGTCAAAGCCATGGATGCAAACAAAAACCAAAGGTGCACATATTTTGCTGTGCCTTTTTCTGAAGTACATTTTGGATGTTAGTGGATATAGTGGATGAGTCAGTATCAGCAGGTTCTTTTAACAACCAGCACTGTCTCATGGAGCACAACTAATAAAACCAAGCATGCCAGCAGTCTAATTTTGCCAGAGAGGTTGCTATGTTGGATCAATCCAACATGCTGTCTTATAAAATATTTTTGTGAAGGATCAAACCACAACAATGGCTGTTTTGTATAAGTTGTGTTGACCCCTTGCTCTTTCCCGAAATTGGAATATCATTCTTGGCAGTACAAATTGGGTGACTGGAATAATCTGATTTTATTGTATTCTTCCTTTTTTTGGGTATTGCTTCAGGAACATTTTTTTTTCAAATACATGTATTGTATATGAAGTACTGTGAAAAAGTATGTCTCTGTTGTAGTCTGATTCTCAGCACTTTTGCATATGACCTTGAATGTTCAAGGTCCTATGCAAAACATTCAAGAATGTTAGTCAAAACAATGTTCTTGAATGTTCAGTTCTTCAACCAAAAGCTATTATAAGGAAATGTGAGTGAAAAAAATAAAACAGTATTTTGACATAAATTTAGATCAGACCCTGCATTCACATTTACATTCAAGCATTTAGCAGATGCCTTTATGCAGACTTAGTGATAAAGAATATAATTTTGCACTACCCATTTATTCTGTTGGATGTTTTGCAGCTATATATCTGTATGTATACATATATACGCATACATACATATTGTAGATTCATATATATATTATGGTGCAGTATAATCACATCCACTAGAGGACAGTGTAGCAATAAATATTATCATTGGTTTTTACAATTTTTTTTTTTTAGATATTTTGAGAGGAATCACTGCATTTTATCTCAACAATCGCAAAGGCCTTTTAATCACAAGGCCAGTGGATTGGGGGTGGGGGAATTGAAATTCAAGGAACTGACATACTGGATTTCAATACTGACTTGGAATTATGGTGAGAGCCAGAATATCAGGGCAGAAGAGGACATGTGTGGTGACAGTTTTTACAGTTAAAAACTGGGCCGCAGAATGTAGGCCAGTGAAGTTAGGCTAAATTCATGCTTACCGCTTCCGTGGCTGGTGGACATTTTAAGAACAGCAAGTGCTTTACAGTGTGTTCTTCCGTCTATACTGTGTGAGTTTCCCCTGTGTAAATAAATTCAAGGACAACATGAATAGACATTTCCAGCAACTTTTTCTATGTCATCATAATAGATTAACATATCACAAAAATAAATATCAAACCCTACTACTGGTAGTAATAATAATAATAATAATTCAAAAGATCAGAGATATACTGTATGGTTTCAAATGCTTTGTTCTTCCACCAGTTATTGTTTTATGCCAAGGCAAACATAAAACTTAAGCATTTACTTATATGTGGATTTATATCTCTTTGTTGCCTACTATCTACGTATGTTTGTTCTGATCAGGTTACTAGGTTTAGTCATGTGAGGTGAGCATAATGCCATGGTCAGAGATTTGATGTATGACATCATGGACACATTCACAACAGAGATAAAGCAAATGTTCTTAATCTTTATTGTGCCTACAGGTGAACGTTTATCTAACCTAAACAGTGTGTGAGTTTTTTTTTTATTGAAGTATGGGGAGGAAAGCTGCAATTCACATCTAAGCTATCAATTTCACTCATTCATCAATTTTTCTTCAAGTGCAAAAATGAAAAAAACAAACAATTTTGATCTAGTTTTCAACTCTTTTTTTTTTTTTTTTTTTTTTTTTTTACCTCTCCCATCCCTTTAAAATGATCAGTTTTGCCCCTACAGTTGACAGAGCCAAGGCTTAATTCTGTGAATGCAGACCTCATTGCACTAATGCCAAGCATAACCAGGGTCTGGTTAATGAACATTTTCATAATCAATGTTTTCACTTATTGGAAGATGCTGAACAGAAGAGGTTGTGTGTGTGTGTGTGTGTGTGTGTGTGTGTGTGTGTGTGTGTGTGTGTGTGTGTGTGTGTGTGTGTGTGTGTGTGTGTGTGTGTGTGTGTGTGTGTGTGTGTGTGTGTGTGTGTGTGTGTGTGTGTGTTAATGTGTTACTGAATGTGAATACAGTGCCTTTCCTTTCATGGTATGTGCACATAAAACATACCCTTTGTTGATTACAAAGCATTGCAGCAGGGGTGTTAGATTAGAAAAACACTGGGATTGTTAAAACAATTTTGTCTTAAATATCTTGAAGATAATTATTAATTATGCAGATAAATGCACAGGACAGATGCATAACCATTTCCTGTGCAGATAAATTCACAGGACATGGTTATGCATCTGTGAGATCCATGAATTAGGCTGTGATGTATTGGCATTCCTACAGTGATTGAATTAGCTGCAAATGTCTGTTGGTTTGAATAGTTCCTGGCCTCTTGTTCCTGGTTGTTTACCTACTATTAATCTATGAGTAATTGCTGTGTTTTAATCATGATAACAGCCATAATGACAAATTGACATCAGAACCTAATAGACATAGCTTTCAGTATTTTAAAGCAGTGCCTTAACTTGATGTGTTTTTAGACAATCGCTTGATCCTTGATTTTTTACAATTTGCCTGGATGTATTTAAGTTACAAAGCCGTTGCTGAATGCTTTTCACAGAATGTGTGGGTCTGTTTGGCTATCAACAAGCACTTATTCGGTCAAAAACATTGTGAACAAAAGAGCAAGAATTATTGTCTGTAACTATTTTGCTGAACTGTACACAATCTACTTGTTTACATGCACAATGTCCTAGCTGTTGCAGTTAAAAGTACATGTGTACACGTTATTTGAGGTATGTGTGAAGGTCTGTGAACCCACTAAACAAGAATACCACTCTTGCATCTACTGAATGATGAGTTCTGAAAGCCTGCCCCATGTCAAAATTTTTACTCACACAGAAATCAAATTGGGAAGACATCACTAAAACGTTAGTGAATGCTGCCTGTTGTTTTATTAATCGGAAGCTTTGATAAATAAGAGCAAATGAGTATATAGGGTTGTTCCTGATACTGATGATGAGGTTAATTTCCCGTAGAATAAATCCCATTCACCAAATACGTGTCACATTACTGCAATATAGTTTGTGCTTGTGCAAAGACAGCAGTGAGAAATAGACATAAATGTGCATTTAAATTGTAAGGTTGTCTATATTCACTCATTTTGTAAAACATGCAAGTTTATGACTGGGCCAACCAAGCTCATTTGGTCAGACGTTCTCAGTCTGTAATGTTCACATAATAGATATCCTATTTGACATCTTCAGGTACAGAATGACTACATTCAGTGATCTCATTGCTTCTGTGGGTTGCACCACCAACATTGACAAGGTGTACAATTTCAATACACAAGATGGAAACACAAGATTACCTGAAGGAATAAGTCATTTTTATATGAAAAGTAAAATTCATTTTATTTTATCCTATATTCCCCTTGTGTCTACAGTATTTGCTGATCTGTCAGTTTGTAAGAAACTTGATAAGACAATTAAAATAGTTTAAAAAAGACAAAATATCCTCATTTTGTCACTGTAGGTTCAATTGGTTACACAACAATCGTTTTTCTGTTAAAGCCATATGGGGAACTATATAGTAAATATTAATGAAAATATTATCTTAAAATATACAATATAATTTGATCTTATCATGTGCTATTAAAAAATACAGTTCTCCCACCAGACAGGAGGATTTCAAATGGAGGTCTCCCCACCCTCTTTTCTTCTAACTAGTAAATAATATATAAATTAGTCATTTCATATGATTACTGCATGTGTTTTTGTAAAGGAGCAAACAGAAACTGCTACGGCAGTATACTGTAAGCATTGGTTGATTTGCACTTGGAAATGTTGCAGTATGGGGTAACCTTGTTGCATCAGACTCCTTTGCTTTGTGTCTCCTCAGAAAACATACTGAAGAAATTAATTCAGGGTGTTTTTTAAATGTCTTCCAGTCTCCACTATCAGAAATAAGGGAGCTTGAGTCTATGCCCAAACAACAGACTCAACAACTTCCCCAAGCTGGCACTTTGAGAAACGGAATAGAGAAATTGGTCTCTGTCATTGATTTAACAACAAAAACCTGTTGTTTGGTTTATACAGTGCAGCACAGTCGTTTTGACATTCCAACAGAATGAGTGTGTTTTCTGGCTCTGTGCTGCACTCAGCTGTGAAAGACCTCTGAGGACTCAGAGATGAGGATATAGTAGTCAGCAGCATAAAGCTGCCTTGATGGTCTGGGCAAATAGGGAACTCAGTTATTTATAATATGAGCGCAGCAACTAATTTGTTATTGCTACCACAATACTAATCTTTTAGGCTGCTGTTTATGTCAACATTAATTGCCATAGCTGTAGAGAAGGAGCAATTGAAACAGGGGAAGAGTAAAGGTGTTTCCTTTCAGGGCAGGCTGGTCTCTGGCAGTCAGATTTCATTAGCCTCTCCTGTCTTTCCTGCTGTAGAGAGATCAGAGTCTCTCCAGAATACCCAGCACCATGTAATGCTCCTTTGGTGACTAATACCTTTCTCCACAGACATCCAGTGCCCTTAACTGCACATGGAGTGAAGTTGCTGGGTTTTCCTCACTGTTCAATATGCTCCTCTGCTGCTGCCCTTATCCTGAGCCAGCTGTGGAAACCAAAGAGGAATCTTCAGCCTTTCTCTCAATGGGAAACACATTGACACTTAAAGTCCATCCCCCTGCAGGTCACAGATAGAGAGAGACTGAAAGCACTGTAAAATTATATTAAAGCCCATTTATGAGCATGTTGAGTATGCTGCCCTCAGCCAAGACTCCACACTGAAGAAACACAAGCCTGGCCTCCCAGACGTCTCTGAGAGGAGGGAGCCTCCAGGAGAGGATGAGGAAGCCTTTCATCTTTTCATGTGCACCCAGCTCTGCTGCATGTGCTGCACTGCAGTCCTAATTAAATGATTACACTATGATTATTCATGCTAATGAATTCTAGTAAAAGCTATTTAAATTGGCTTTTTTAATATATTCATTTTGCATTGACCCCAGTGTTGATCAACATTACATTTACATGTACATGATGAAAGGATAAAACATATTTTAAAAACATTTTACAAAGAAAACCATGGTTGTGTGGCATCTAACTAAAGCATTTTGCATTTGCTTAAACCTCTAAAAATATTTTGTACATAATCATTTGCACTGAACCAGATTAATTGATCTTGCAAAGATTGTCTTATTGTTCATTATTCTGTAGCTAATTGTTAGTGCTTTGGTTGATAGCTCTTTGTCTCTAATCTGATCACTGTCAGGAAAATATCCTGTACTTTGATAATTATAGTCACCTCTTAATTCAAAGGAACTGAAATTGTAATACTCAAAACAGTATTGGAAGATGTGCAGCTTGATTTACAGTATTCGTGTATTCAACTTTTTCCATTTTGCATTTTTGTCACCTCATCTCAGCCAGTTCATCTTTTTTTTTTCAATACTGACAGACAAATACTGCAGGCACTTTAAATAATTACATGAAGTAGGTTAGAGTCTTTGCCTAAAATAGGTCAGGATCTTTATTCAGAATAATTAAAACAGTTGCTTTTTTCATATTTTGCAGTCATGTGGATCTGACAAATTGTATCAATGTACTTTGTTTTTTCATGGTTTTAGTGCATTTCAGAAGATTGTGAGTTGAAAGGAACCCTCCTGGGATGCATTCTAAAGAATATCTCACATGCGCCTGGTTATTTAGCACAGTTAATGTTACTTGGATGGAACAAAGCTTGTGCATTCTATATGATATTTGCTCTAAATCCCTCAATGTGACTGCTATATAAAACATGTTTACATGTTGGTGTATGTAATGCCAAAAGTCAGGGAATGCCAAGCTTTGGTGGATTAGCTTTATTGGAATGTACTTTGAGAAGCAATAATATCCTAAGCTTCCTTTTTTATAACTAATAATTTCAGAAACTTATTCTTCCTTCATATCCCTCCAAGAAGCCTCATCCCGTTCCCAAAAGTAATACTGCTCTGTTATTGAATACATATCTTTTTCAAACAAAACAGTTGTAACTGGATTTATGGATGAGTTCTAGAGCTGAAACACAATAATGCCCTCGAATAACCCAGAAAAGCAAACAAACGAGAAATAACTGATCAAAATTGGAATTATATTTTGATGCATTTTATGATAGCATCATGAAGATTGCTTTAGTATGGACATTCCAGGTCTTGATTGGTCTGTTTTACATCAATGCAGTAGTTTTCTATAAAGTTCCATCCTGCCATAAACCGAATTGATAAACTGGGCAGAACTGAATCAGAAGTAAAAGTCTAAATCATATTCCCCAACAATAAATATCATCAATTACTTTGGAAATTAGAGAGAATTTAATGAATATAATAAGGTGGCTTCTGTTTAATGTCACCCTGTATATGGAGCAGAGAGGTAAATTGCTATTTAGAGTGGGGAGGTACAGACTCCTTAGTCCACATTGAAGATTGCATGCCTCCTATGTCTGCATGGATCCACAGGTACCCATCCCAGGAGAGAATGCTAGAGAACAATTAAAATAACAAACCTAACCACCTTACATCATCATGGACAACCTCTTTATTTTATCAAACATACAACAATCCATTAGGTCCTGTTCGATTTTCATTAGTTTCAAAGGCAGTATACCTGCCGCTTGGCATGCTGTTTAACAGGTCTGGAATCATTCCTGTAGTTGTACATCTTATTTTGTGTCTAGCCATCCAGAACTCACAAATATTCAGGGGCCTGTTCTTGTACTTCAGTTTCACAGTACACACTACGTTACATTTTGGAAATGGAAATTAGGTCAATGACTGAAACATCTCGGTCTGTTAGGAATCCAAATCACAGCCTCATTCCCTCAACTTAAAATAAAGCATCCATTCTACTCTCCATTCAGTTATCCTTTCACTGTTTGGCTACCTACTCTAATCTTAGGACAAGGATCAAATCAGTTGGCCGGGTCTAACAGGACAGACATAATGTTTCTGTATATTATAATTACACAGCCACTCCAAAGTCACTCCAATAAACTACTACATTGTAATATTGTAATATTTTCAAAAATCCAAAAATACAGGGATATTAATACGCATGGCAAAAGCTTCAATTCTGATTTCCATTTGCCTTTGCTGTGACATTTTGACATTACACAAATCCTTTTTCTTGATTGTTTCATGATGTAATAGTATTTAGAGAGAAGTGTTATAAAAGACTCACAGTGGAGAAATGCCTGTACTGTAGCTTCCTGCTGATAAAAGATTTTACTGAAGCAGAAAGGACTTGAGGGACTGAATTCTTTGTCTTATGTAAGTGATTTACTTCCCTTTCTTTGAAGTTGCTTGATGTGATTATCCTTGTCATGAAATATTCTATGCATTGTCACTAAGCATTCTGCCTCTCATGTTACTGGCTTATTTACCACTGTGGACTAAGTGACCCAAAAAAGGTATGCTGTAACAGTGCAAAACTATGACATAATAGTCAAGTGTTAATCCTCTGTGAGAAAATTCACCAGTGTCTTGATTGCTAATGCTATGTATTCAGCTAAATGAGACCAATCACAAGGCTTCAAAGCTTTTTGTTTGGGTCTAGATTGCTGGGTGAATATTCATTCAATAGAAATGGGATAATGAATGGCCTAATGTCTGACATTTTTCTACCTACTCACTGCATTTTAATTTTAAGAGTTCAAAAAAGACATGGACATTTTCATCATTACTTTTTTCTCCAGTTTGTTTGTTTGTTTTATTTTTGTGTTTAAAACTGAAAACAAGCATTGATTGAAATGTCATGGCTCCATTTTCATATAAATCCAGCATCATTATCAGCATACAACCATCTATAACCTTTTTGTTTATATGAACATCTGAGAGCTCTTATAATTGAAAATTCAATGCATGGTGGCCAAAGTGGAGCATTTCCTTGAATAACTGTTGCCATGTTTAGAGCCCATTGTACATTACTACATCACTGTCTAACAATCATGTTCCCTTGTCATTCCCTTTTGTTATATGTAGTCATGTTTGAAAGGTTGGCCCTTAAGTGTATCTTCCTACAATGGTGCCAAATATAGATAAGGGGTTTAGCTTGACCATGACGATGGACCATGTGATGACCCAAAGAAGAGTGTGGCTCCACCCACTTTCATATTTCTAATACACATAGTCATCACAGTACTTTGGCTTTTGAATATGAAAAAATATAGAAATACTTTAATATATTTCCTTTTTTGTATGGACGCTGCTACTCCAAGAATTTTTTGCTCTGCATGTGTTGATAAACCCCTCTCTGTTAAAATGTTGATAATCATAATAATGACTTGATAATCATGCCAACAGCAACAAATTTCCTGGTGTCATCATTTGATGGTGCTCCACTGCTCCTCATATATGATTACCATGCTCTGTGTTCATGGAGATCACAGCTATCGTCCTGATAATGACAGCTCAGACATGTCACCCACCTTTTGCTGTACAAGTAGATACATATATTAAAAGTCTATGAAATATGACATTTAATTAACTCAAAATCAGGTTGCAGTATGAAGACATTTGAGCTGGTTTTAATTGACAAAATCAGCTATTGTGTACTGTGCATGTGCCGTCCTCAGCTGCTGTGCTTTTGGGAACGGCACACTCCAATTTGGTTGATATTGTGGCTGCTCAGATGAAATGGCAGCGTTGCAAAGCCTTGACAGGTTTGTCTCATTGACAGATCAAAGAGTAAAACTAAGCTGTGTGCTATCCTTGGTGTGCTAGATCCTTAGTCCTTTCATGTTTTAGCCATGTTTGGCAGTGTTAAAGATGCTGATATTCACTGGTCCTGGGCTATTTTGCACTATGCTCATGTAGATCAAACATTCTAGGATTAATACAAATCAAGGGGTCTCGACCGCCCCAGGAATGTGATTTCATAAATGCCATGTTTTTTTTTCTTTCTTGGAGTGTATTGCATCAGCATGGTTGGCTTTCACGTATTTTACTGCCATAAATCAGTTTCCTTCGGCATATTTATATGAATGTGCATGTCCCTTGATCATTTCATGTGGGAGCCAGTTCTTCATTTAAGGGACAGAAGATGTGTACATTCACATAGCTACTTTGTTGTGAACAGCTACTTCACATAGCTGTTCACAACTAGATGATTTCTTCGTGGATGACCGCACTACATTTTTTGAACATCAGTTCATCTTCAAAGAAATTCAATAGATCCTTGTATGTCACTATATGTCATGAACTAAGAAATCTTCCAGTATTGACTTTTTTGACAGTTTATTGACAGTTTGGGCTGCATGTCTTCTGTTGCAGAAGTATTGGGCCAGTTGTTTCAAAAGTTTTTTGTGTCCACGACCAACTAAATGACCATTTTATTGCTTCCCATCACATACTACAATGTTGCCTGAAGAATTACGATTGCAGATTAAAATATCTTTAAATGTCAAAACAACTGCAGAAAATCATAGTGCATTGTTTGAATTGACTAATAGATGGATACCTTTTTAATAGAAAGTATTATATAAAGATAGTTATTTTTGTCATGTGTATCTATCCACCTCCACCTTTCCCATGACTCACCAATAAATCCAAACCCACAGCATAGGAACACATATTACAGAAAGTACATCAATTACTTGACTTTTGTGTTGAATTCTTTAAATGTCATTATTTAAGTGGCTACTAGTCATACATTGTTCATGAAATATGCAAATAACAAATTTTCCTGTGCATCACAACAGAACTGCTATTGAGAAAAGTATATTAGTTATCAAATTTCTCTGAAACTAAAATGGCCGAACTGTGAGGGAGTTATGAGAACATCCTTGCTGCATTGACTTTCGGGGGAGTGACCGCAGTGTGGGATGGTTACATAATTCAATCGATTGTGCAACAATGAGCGGAGATGACTGTACAGCAGTGGCCAATGCAGGTATTAGTACAAGGACACAGTGTTTTCTAATGTGTGTACAGAGAGATTGAGATTTTTCTCCACCCATCTGATACACAGGCAGGCCTTTGCTAGTATTTACATTTTCTAACTGTAAAACGAAGGAAACCAAGACACATATGGAGCATTCTTTAGTATCTGCAATGGATACATGAACATCTGTGGTTTGTACTAATGAGGATGTTTCGCTTCTAATCTGAGAGGATTAAATGTCTAACAGTGACAGTCTTTGCATATTAAGTAGCATCATTATTGTTCAACCAGGGAAAAATGCACTATTCTCTCGCTCTAGATGCAAAGGCTTAATTTAAGCCCCTAGACAGTGAGGTTAGTGCTACAACGGTTTCTGGGCAATCCAAAGGGTGTTTTTATTGACACATTGCATTTAAGATTTAATTTAATCATAAATGCTTAGTTTTGGGGTTAGAGTTATTTTAAGTTCCTGAATGTTTGTAAGACTCTTCATATTCAGCAAAATACGGATTCCAAAATGAATGGGATCAGCCCGATCAATGTGACAGTAATACAAACTAAAATGGAATTACCATTTAAACAACAAGGTCATTCACTCTTGCCTTATACTGGATATCCAGTTTATGTGAAAAGTTTTCTCTTACCTTGTTCTTAGAAGGTATCAAGACCTTGCCCTCCAATAAAAGACTACCACTACAGCTCAGCCATATACACTAAACTTGATCAGTTGATAGAGACTAGTAACTATAAACTGGTGTCTAAACCGTAAACATCAGTTAGGTTACTTTGAGAACGCCCCAGTTCCCTGCACTTCTTATCTGCCTATTATGCACTGTTTTCAGGTTACATAACATTATATAATACATTCAAGTTATACATTTTCAGTGGGAGGAAATAAGAAAGGTTTTTCAGCTCCAAATAAAAATCTTTGGTATTTGTCCAGTTTAAGATCCCATTCTCCCTAAATTGTTAGTTAAATCAAATTCTCAAACTATTGAGTGTTTATGAGATAAATACATTTCTGGACACACTTTAGTTGCTTGAATTATATAGAATGTATTGTACCAGCTGTACTTTAGCCAGGTTTGTGTTTTATTCACACCCACATGGTGTTGCTCAGTTTAACCAGGCTTTGCTTTGTCTTCAGCAGCAGAGCGCTGTGATGATGCAAAGTCAGTGGTGCATTTCAGTGAATCAGCTTACATAAACTCCTTTTCTTCATCCACAGAGGGCATGATGGTGATACCTCACTCCTAGCTCAGAAAAGGGTAAACCCATTATAAACTGAGAGCTCAGCTGTGAGTATTACATGGCTTCTGCTCATTAATCAGAGATGACCAGCTTGATTTATGACAACTGCTATTCAAATAAAAGGGCAAGCCCTGCAAAAACATTGAATTTGAGGTATTTCTCAAGACCAATGCTAAAATGTAGGTTTTTCATTATTCATATAGTTGTCAGATGTCATCTGTCCCATTAAGGTTAAAAGGCAACATTGGCATAGTTTTGTTTGCAAGGAGGGGTTTGTTTTAAAAGAAGGAATCAGCATTGTTCTATGGCGTGCTTTCCAATGGTATGTGGAATGTATTCTCTCAGAACTACAGTGAACTATCACAAAAGGTATTTCCCCAAACCTGTCTTGAGCTGTTGGCCTTATTTAAACCTCTGCAGGGCTGTGTATTATAATTGCTTGAACATCTGGCATAAGCTTATTCTGTGGAGAGTAAATACAGAGATAAGTGTTTAGATGACCATTTACACTAAAGAAAAGGAAATTAACCATCTGTACCGTGCATCAGTATTTTAGCAAAGTCTAATTTGGGATGTGTAAGAAAAACCTACAGAGGCATCAGTGAGAAATGGAGAGAGCTGAAAATGTACCTTAAAATGTGACATCCTGGGAGTCTGCTGCAAGTGTGGTGTTGAAAATCATGGGGGCATGAAAATTATACAGAACGGCATCATTAAGTAAATAGTGTTGAGAAGGTAGAGGTATGTTCCATTGCATGTGACAGTGTTTGACTGCTTTTTTAGTCAGTCTTCCACTTCTTAACGTACCCAAGACCTCAGCTGTGGGTCATTGAAATTTAATGTCAAACTCCACCCATGCCTCAGTTTGGGCTGCATCCTCGCCCAAGTATGGCCTGTCTTCATGAAGCCATAAATTTACAATTTGTGAAGGGTGTATGCAGTCAGATTGGAATTTCAACATCTCTCATCAAGGAGAAAGAGGAAAGCTCCACTGAGCTTTAAGAAAGATGCCTTTTGATGTATAGAGAAATCACATTGGACTTCTTTTGGGTGTGGGCTTTGAATAATTGCAACAGCCCAATGTCTGGCATGTTTGATATATACTTGACCTACATTTGGTATTTTGCAGCAATGGGGAAAATTATTATCTGAGAGGGAACAGAACTGCGAGCTGTAGAAATAGCTCTTTTCAGATGCACTCCATTGACTGTATTTTCATCATTATTCATAATGAAATGTTCTGTCCCACAATTCAATAGAAAATTCTTAATGATCAGTGATATTTTGCCATTATGTTGACAGCATGAAGTGGGTTGTATAGATCAGAAATATTCAGTCCTATTTAAAATAACATCTCTGCTCATGTCGTCATACTACTGTAAAGCTAAGTTTTATTTTTGTTGATTTTTATTTTGTGTTTACTGTGAGAGAATGATTTGAAAGTTGGCAAAGGCTTACTAATAACATTCAGCAGCAGCAAAAGCATATGGGATCTCCACCAGGCTGCCTAATGCAAGAAATATGCAGGCTAGTTTGCATGACAATAGGTCTCTTTTACATGATCTCATTTGCATAATCACTGGTCACAGTGATTGATGTCCCTGTCTGTGTTTCACGGGGCAGGGTGGATTTAGAGTGCACTGAATACTGAAATAACGTAATATGTATCATATTTTTACCTCTTCAAAATTATAACCATTAATGTGTATTAATGGAGTTCATTTTGAACAATGGCCAAGCTGCCAGGCAGCCTGTGTTTCATAATGAATATTGATCTTCTCTTTTGGGTCCATTACTGTGAAGCACATGTCCCTCTGTGGTCTTTGATATTCACAGAGGCAACAGCTTTAAAGCTGTGCTTCCGCTCTGGCAGTAGCTTATAGCAGAGCTGAACTCAGTTATGGGGTATGACTCATTCATGGCTTATTATCATCCCACTCAGATCTGTATTCCCTCCCTTTCCCTCGCTTCTTGAGATTGCCTGCCTGTCTGCTTGTACTCCAGTCCACAAAGAGAAATGAGGTGGGGGTGGTTCATTTACCAATGATAATGCCTGACCAACCTCATTCTGATTGGCTGACTGCTTCCTTAATGTGACTCTTCTAATCCAGCATGAAAGCTTTTAGCCACACCTCCCTCTCTACCGCCTCCACTGTGGCAGCATCCACACACAGTACTATCTACGCTCCAGACAAGTATGAGCTCCACACAGGCAGGAGAAGATTAGAGCAGCCCATCTGCGCATGCAGTAGATGCACACAGAGGGAGTCACAGATGATCACTGAGGGGTTTTTCTTCAGCATCAGTCTGCTCAGGACCTCACACATGTTTTGTTGTGTGGTTTTCATGCTCCTTCTGTTTTAAAGGGAGTTGATAAACTTTTTGTTTCTGTTTTCCAGAGGGCTTGTATTTTTAATGAAGTTTTTTTAATTGCATATGCTCAATTTTCTTGTTTTGTTTCTTCTTCAAACAATGCAAGGCACAATTCCAAGTGCAGACTAACTCTGAGCACCAAGGAGCATCAAAGTTTACCTCTTGTAACATCATTTTGATTTCTTTGCATTCACCTGGGCTTGGGTTTTGTGGTGGGAGAGTATCGTGATGCCGTCCAGGGAGTCATGCATTGGTAGGAAAGGAAACAATTCCCTGGTTCACAAGCCCAGGCATGATGGAAACCAGCAGGATATGCTTGCGGCTGCTCTGGGAATGAGGATGGGACCCCAGAAACCCCCAGCCACCTTCTGGCAACCTCTCAAACTCCTGGCTTATTCCCAGCTCACCTCGCTGGTCCAAAGAGCCACGGTGAAGGAGATTGACCGAACACCAAAGTATGAAAAAGTCCACAACTTCAAGGTGAGGTCTCAAGCTTTCTGCTTTTACCCTCTGCTGTGCAGTGAGCCTTTCTCCTGAACGTGTGTTATGCCTTGAATACACACTCTTATGAAAACTGTCACACTGACAGTACTTGTCCATGAATAATTTATTGCGTAGACTTTTACTATTGTCTGTAGGATGTTAACATTTACTTAGAGTACAACATAAAACAGAGAGTCAGACCTGCTCTTGGTCTGTCTGGTAAGCCTTTTTTTCAAAGGGTAAATCAGCTGGGAGGCATGCGGACTGTTGCTTGTTCATTTGGGCAGCAGATGGAAAGATTAAACAGTGGAAAGGGAAAAAGGAGCCTAACTCCAGTTGGCTTCTGTCAGCAGAGTCTGCCCTTGCTAGCCTGTTTGGGGGAGTTAATGAAGTGGTGAGGGGAGGGAGCCACATGCTCTCTAAGGGTTTCAAACCGCTGACATCCGCAGAGCCTTCTCAAATTCTGCCTCACTGCATGCTTCGTTTCTCCGATTTAAGGGTCTCCCACTGACTTAAAATGCCTTTTAAATATTCCTCTCTCTAAGGCATAGAGCTCTGACCCAAAGACTGAAATGTTGCAGTATTGTTGATTCAGCCAGAATCAGAATCAATCGTCAAATAGCCTGTTTATCTATATTAAAGTTTTAATTTAAGGGCTTTGCTTCTGATGAGACACATTTTACGGTGAAACAACATAAAGCTTTTATTGAAGCTAGTTCCACCATATTTATTTGATGGATTACATATTTACAAGTCAAGGGCTCACAACACACACTGACACTGACTCTCTTAGTTTTTTGATGATTGTTTGATTTTGATTTTACTATTTTGCCATGTGACATAAAGATGTCTTGTTATTGTGTTTAAACATTAGGCAGACTTTCATATCCTGCTAGAATTAAATAGTGACATTACTACTTACTGACCATTTGTAAGGCTAAATTTCTATTGATGCAATTCAATCTAAGTGTAACTCTCCAACCATCAAACTACTCTGGTGTTGTTCCATTTTCACTGAATCACTTGTGCATTTACACTGTGGTGACTGATGCAGAGGTGCTGATTTTCTATAAAGGGCTTTAGATGCTTCATCTAAAGTTTGGATGAGAATGTTGCGGTAGTCAGTTTTAACTTTCCCTAGACGCGTAGAGCAAATAGCTGCTGATAGGTAGAGCTATCACCTGGTGGATTCAAACTCCTCTTTTTGCCAGAGGCAGAATTTCATGTTGCCACAGCAGATTTCCATGACAACTTACCCACCTAAGCTTGTGTGTAACATCACAAAGGCAGGTATGAGATCAGTAGGGCACATCTCCCTTGTCTAGCCACTTTTGACCCAGCTCATTAATTGTTTGAGGATTAGCTATGCAGATAGATTAGACCCAGTGTAGCGCCTGTTATTTTTTTGCGTGGGGATAATCCCACAATCTGGCTCAAATCAGCAATGCCATTTTGTATAATGAAGCTGAGGTTGCTAAGCCTCCAGAATTCTTAAAACAATTCAATTTCAAACCAAAATAAATCCAGATATATAGCACAACAAATTCAAATCTTAAAAACTTCTTTTAGTCAGTTAAGATACAATTGAAATTTAGATTACCATTTGTGTATTCTCTTTGGGAGCCATAAACTCTTCATCTTTGTCCTGTATCAGTTCAAAGAACGCACTGAGCATAAGGAGTGGTACTCATCGTGATATCAAAAGAAATAGGTACTCAGTATTAAGTGCTAAACAGTGAAGGCATCATAAAAAATGACAAATGGCCTCCATTTTTTTAATAAAAAAAACCTTAAAAAGCCTTTATTATCTGTGCTCGAAATTAAGATTTTTGATTATTTGCTTGCCATTCTGCATTCTGACGCCTACTTATTTGGGACTGTGGGGGGTAAAAAGTAATTCAATATAGCAGTAGCAAACTGCACAACTTATTCTGAAAGAATAACATAAATTGTGTTAGTATTCAAATTTTTTGTGTGTAGCCTAACATGACACCAAAACCTGCAGCTGCCCCTGGTAAATGGAGCACATTTCCTTTTTGTTTTGATGAAATAACATATCAACAGAAATTATATTATTTCATCCTTCAGGCAAGAAAGTCTGAAATTTCAGGCATGAACATATAAATCTAAATAGTGGGGTGTAGGGCTTTAGGTCTAGAGCTAGAGTCTTTCTGTCCTTCTGACCAGTTGCTATTTTTAATAGTAAGTTATGTTTTTTTTCTATATCTAGGACATTATTTATTTTTTGTAGTTGTCAGCCACCATTGCATACTTACATACTTGACAGGAGATTTCACTATTTGTTTTATTTTTAGGTTAATTTAAATACTAATATCTTGGCACCATTTAGTAGAGGCAAACTGTCTACCTATCATTTATCTTAAGGATTGCAGGTAGATGGGTCACTTGTTACTAGCTAGACTAGACATGACCAATGATCTTAAAGGTTGTGGTTGTCACTAACTAGATAGTGTGGTAGAGGATTTTTTTTTTTTAAACCGACTTTTAAAATAGCTCGCTTGTAAAGTGTTGATTTAGATGGCTCTGGCCCACAATCTTTCAGTGTTTTGTGGAAGAAATTGACAAACAGGGCCGAAGTGGAAATGTCATGCTAAATGCTGAATCCTAAACAGATTCATTGAACTGTATTGGCCGTAATTATTTAACCTTCAGCCCCCTGTAATACCCCATATCCAGCACTAACAGTCTCTGATGTCTCCTGCAGGTGCACACGTTCCGAGGGCCGCACTGGTGTGAACACTGCGCCAACTTCATGTGGGGTCTGATTGCTCAGGGGGTCAAATGTGCAGGTACATACATTTGCTTTGGTGACCATCATTTCATTGTTCAAAATGAGTGACCTGGTTTTTGGATATATTATAACTGTGTATGGTATAATCCCAAATCACATTAAGATTGAGGGCACAGAAGAGCAGTTGCATAAAACACAAATATATAATACATATTATAACATACAATATAGGTAAAACAACGAGTATAGGTGATTGCCCTCCTGTTTAAGGGGCACACAGTATTTGAGCAGAGATGACAGAAATTTGTCTTAATTTTATGTTCTTGAGACTCAGCCATGAGAAACAAGGACATTTCAGCTGTACTGAGTGCATATACTTGCAATCCCAAATTTTCCTCTGCTTTTTTATGTTGGTTATTTTTTTGTTTTTTGGGCCGGTGCCAAAATGCAAAGCTCTCATCAGGCATGTTGTGCCACATTTCCTCATCAGAGAATGCCCATAGCGTCATTCCAGTGTGCCAGTGAAGAAAAACAAAGCTGGCATGTCTGTGTAATGGGGAGGCTGCTCAGAGCTGTGGGAAGAGCCTTTGCTTCCAGTGGCATTAAAATTCAGCCGCTGAAATCAGAGACACAGCAGACGCGGCAGAGCGCTTCCAGCTTGTTTTACTTCCTTCAGAATTTTTTATTCTGGCAAGTACCAAATCAACAAAAATATGGCTAATTTTGTGTAGGACTTAATCAGTGATGGGGGGAGGTCATGATGGGATACACAAGAGAATACCCAATGCCTCTGAATAGCAGTTTGCAACAATGTCTTGTAGCTTGATGCTTTATTCATCAAGTACATTTTCACTGTCAAAGACTACATCCAAATCAAATCATTACCTGCCGCATCCGCAAGGCCTTTGTCTGAAAGCTTCCTTTCTCTTGGCTTTAGTGTTGTCTTCATACTCATTGGCAAACTGATATGTTACTATCTATTTCAGCATTGTATGATCATTAAATATAACAGTGTGGACAAGATTTGTCTTTTGTATCATATTGTCACATTAATCATACATTTAATAAACCAGTTGGCAATGGTTTTTTGGGCAATGCCTTTGATGTAGGAATATTTGATTTGAAGGAAAAGGCTTTGGCGCTGTAACTGAGCTGCTTATATCTCTGCCAGCTTTAAAAAAAGGCACACATCTTCATGAAGCTCAGAGGAAGTGTCCCATTTAGTGCTGGGAAAATAGGTCTTGTGTAGCCTGCAGCAGCTCAAGCATTGCTTTCTCTGCTATTGTGAGCATCCTTAGATTTGGAGGAGAATGGAGGATGCTGGCCTGACTCTCCTTCCTCCAGGCCGAATTGTTTTTAGTGCATTTGGTCACATTTCATTCTCTCCAAAGAGCTCTTATTACAGTAGGGAACAGAGATCCTTCTGCATCTGGCATCTGGAGACCGCCTGCTGGTGGGTTCTCTTTAAAGTGTGTTTGATCTTACCAGTCATCTCTATCAGGCGTATTTCCATTTCTTTGGCTGCCACACATCATCTTCTATAGAAAACTGGTAAAATTGCAGAAAAACATATGCATTCCAGTCCAGAATAATTCACTTAATCTTTGTTAACTCCCTGATACACTACGAAATGGCATTTGTTTATGACGGCCTTTTCTTATCTAAATTCAACAAATGTCTTTTTTTCATTTTTATAGGGAGTTTACAAAGCTTAAGTGAACCAATATATATCATTAATAACAGGAGCTTAACAGGTTAGCTGGTTTCCCAGTTTTTTTTCAACTCAGCAACATTCTGCCTCCACCTCAGATGTGTTTGTGTTTGATCAAAATGTTTATTCAGAAAATCACAATGTGGTGGGCTAAACGTAACCACATAGAACAGAACAGTTTGCTCTACTGATTTTGAGTTCTCTTCATAGTCATAGCTAAGGAATCTGTTACAGTCTTAGAGGCATTGCTTTCCACTAAATCCTATTTTCTCCAGTGCTCAAGGTGATATAAGCAACCTTGGCAGCAGCTCAGGAACTGATGGAACCAGACATCAGAGAATACTCAATGTTCAGTGCCATGCTGAGGGCAAATATTTAACAAGGACACTGACATGTTAGCTGACAAGTGCAAGAAACAAAGCAGCTAGTCTCACAATGAGACATATTTTAACAGTGAAAACAATTGCTCAATGTTTTTACTCTTTGTTCTGAGGTATGCTTTTGAGTATTATGCATATACATTAATGTAGCTTGCATGCATCAAGCTCCATTGAAATTGGCATTATTCTCATTTTGTGGTGGAATATTACACATGTGGTTGCTCACTGGTTCTTAGCTTTTCTTTCTTCCTTTTCTTCAGATTGTGGTTTGAATGTCCACAAGCAGTGCTCCAAAATGGTGCCCAGTGACTGCAAGCCAGACCTGAAGCATGTTAAGAAAGTGTACAGCTGTGACCTCACAACTCTAGTGAAAGCCCACGATGCCAAGCGACCCATGGTAGTGGACATGTGCATACAGGAAATTGAGTCCAGGGGTAAGCAGAAGACAGCATTGCATATGAACACAAGACCCCATTAGCCGGTAATTATAGAGAGGCTGTAAACAGTATGTGCCCAGGGAGTAAGGTCCAGGGACATGATGACTGATGGTGTGGAAAATCAAATTGACTGGGTTACTTTCTGTGTAGCAGCTGTTAAGTACCATTAGCATCTGTATTCTATTGATTTACATTGTGCCGTTGTGGTGTTTTCATTTTCTCTCCCTACCACACCCCATCAACACACACACACACACACACACACACACACACACACACACACACACACACACACACACACACACACACACACACACGCACACACTACTCCCCCACTATTTACACCCTCTTCAATTATTTCACTCTGATTCAAATTGAAATAAATGTAAAGTCCTTTGTTTTTATGCAGATGCTGAGAAATCCTTTGTAGTCCATTCCTGGTATGTTAAAGGAGTATGGATATGATATGTATATTTCTTTTTTTCCTTTATTTATACAGAGATGGTCCTCAACCTGTCTCTTATACAATGACAGGAGGCTACATATTTGGCTGTTTGTGGGGCTGTAAGCCCTTCTCCTAGTATTATTGATAATTTTTCCATATCACTCCATTTCCTTATCACTCCAAGTTAAGGAAATCAAGGTTTTTTTAAGAATACTTAATACTTAATAGCAATCCATTCTGTTTTGAGATTTTTTGACAATTTGGTTACTATAATTTGAAGTGTTGTTGAGGTGCTGTCCTGAAGCTGATTGACTGTAGTGTTGTTGTGTTCAGTGAGCTTTAGGACTCGCTGGCTGAGGGGACTCTTTTCTAAGTTCTGCTCTTGATATAACAGCGCTTTATAGTGAAATGTGTTTATATCTTTCTCTCTCTCTCAAGGTTTGAAGTCTGAAGGGCTGTACAGAGTGTCAGGATTCAATGATTTAATAGAAGAAGTCAAGTTGGCATTCAACAGAGGTGAGGTTTTTTTTTGCACTCAACTATTTTCAGGTTTAACAATTACCATGTGTGCCTTCAAACACTGTATAGTGTTTAGACCTGCATTGTAGATATAGCATTGGCTTTATTTGGGTTACCAATTGAGAAAATGCTGTGCTGAGATTGCATTATTTGTGTATTGTGCATTAAACAAATTATATATTCATATGAATATGAATATCACATTTTTTATCTGACAATTCCGCATCTGTAAGATGATGATGGACCATAAATCTTATGTTCTCATATTTTCGAGCCACTGATGAGAATACATGGGGTTGTGATGTAAATGAATTGTTGTAGATGAGAGGGAAATAAGGACGGGTCTGTGTATCCATGTCAGACCTGCTCACAGCTCATAGATATGTTGACCTGCAGCACAACTAGGTCATACCCTCCAGCAAGCAGACCTACACTGTGTCCTTCACTGTATAAATGCTGCTTCCATTAACATAAGTGCAGACAAACAGCTGATGGTGCTTTCAGTTGATGGCATAACTGATGGCTGCAAAACAGTTCTGTCCTCAGCTCCGGATCTCACCCCCTGTCACAAATCCATTTCCCACATAGAGTCATTCAGGTCACACTGAAATGTGAAACAGGGTAGAATTGATTTTATTTTTTTCCTCCCTCAGTCATGTATATACAAATACAATTTTTGATATAATCCTGTTAAATATGTTTTGGCAGATGGTGAAAAGACAGACATCTCTGTGGATGCATATGAAGATATCAATATTATCACTGGTGCACTTAAACTGTACTTGAGGGATTTGCCCATACCTGTAATTACATACAATGCCTATCCCAGGTTCATCGAGGCAGTAAGTAAGTACTACACCAGTAAGACATCTCTGTCAGTTGTCTGTCCTTCCGATTACATGTGCATCTGTTTGAGAAAATGAGCCAGATGATTATGAAACATCAGTTATACCAAGATAATACAACACTGTCAATTTATGTTTACTTCGCTTGCAGGCTTGGAATCTGGAGAACTTTCTTCATGTAATTAACAAATAATGTAATAATACATATATTTTCTATTCATATACTTATACATCCTATCCATTTTTGCTTCTTACGGAACACTAATTATTGTAGAATTATGAAGACTGCATGAATAGTTAGGTTGACAGTGAGATGCATGTTGAGGTGTGTTTTACTGTTCAGAATTAATGTATTGTCCTTCCAGTCACCCAAACATTCGAAGAGTAATGGCTATAATATTGTCTCTAGGGAGAGGTGTCTTTGCAAGTCTGACTTTGTCTTGCTATTTGGTGGGTTCCAGAGCTCTCAAACCCTGAGGAACGGCTGAAGGCCCTGCAGGATGTAATCAAACTGCTCCCACCCGCACACTATGAAACACTGAGGTATCTCATGGCCCACTTAAAGAGGTTAGTGACCAACGTGTACCTGGTCTCTCATGCACCAACTCTGTAAAATACAAATAGGCCTTATTTTAAGTCTAGATTATTTGAAGCCATGTGACATCCATTATGGCTGTAGTGAGGATGAGAGTTTGTCAATACATTCATTTCCATCTGTATTTGCCCCAGGACTCTGCCTCTGTAATACATGAATAGAAAGCAGATCTGCATACACATACTGAGTGTTATTAATATGATTGATATCAGGTCCTACACATGCAACCAGTTTCTGGTTTGTTCACATACCTTATGGCCTTGACAGTTAGGCAAGCTCACTAACATCATGTATTATGAATGATGATGCCCATTCCATTTCAGTTTCTCAAAGAAATTGATTTTTGCATATGTGTGCCTGTCCTCTTTCACCGATTCTTCCACAGGGTGACCAATTATGCGAAAGACAACCTGATGAATGCAGAGAATCTGGGTATAGTTTTTGGGCCTACCCTGATGCGAGCCCCAGGGGTTGATGCTATGACGGCACTCAATGACGTCCGCTACCAAAGGCAGGTGGTGGAGGTTCTCATCAACAATGAGGACACCTGTTTTTCTGAGAGGTCAAGTCAGGGCAACACAATTTGAGGAATCATATTTCAAAACAATTCAGCTTGATGCAGTCCTATATTTTGACCTGATTAGGCAGGGACCTTTTTGAATACTAGAACATTCTCATTCCCACTGGACCAGGGTTGGATGTGTATTTTTCTTCCCTTTTTATGGCTGTGGATCTCATACCTGAAACTTAGGTTTTGCATGTCTGTCTCCCCATTTTTGTCGGGGGTTGGTAGAGGCATGCTTAAGCTGGATGTGTCTTTATTTTGAATAGCCTTTTTCAGTATTCCAGCATGTGTTTGTTTTTGAAATCTAAAGCATTGTGGCTCTGTTCTTTTGTGTCCTGTGGATGTAGCTCATTTTTATGAAATGGGCAGCTGTTTTTGTGAAACATGACATATTTTAATTTGTCAGAGTTTGTTTTGCTTTGAAAAAACTTTTGTAAAGACCTCTGACATGTTGCTTTTGTTTGTATTAGGGATGTTAAACTGTACACAGTTGTAAACAATATTAAATGGCTGCTTTTTAGTCACATAAATGGTAAGAATTAGACATTGGCATCTATATTAAATACAGGTATTTGTGTGGTGCTATGAGCAATAATTAATGCTAACTGTATAAATAATGCTGATAAGAAAATTGAATTTATTGAATTGAGCAGTTTAATAAATCATGCAATGTTAGTCTAATTAAAAGTCTTTGAGCACACACTCAGTCAAAGGCTGCTGGTACAAGACTGCCAGAATCCAGCTGAACACAAAAAAACTCTTGTGCTCAGATTCGAGGTAGAGGTAGAGCTCAAAAGTTCTTGCACACATCACAAAAGCAACAACCAAAACTATAAAAGCTTATCAGATAGAGATGATACAACCCCAGTCAACCCTCTCCCTTCAGTCAACATACTGCACTCCCCCTTACCTTGTTACATGAGTTACATTGTCACATTGAGTCCAGGGAGAAGTCCCAGTTTGCAATGCGAAGGAGATGAGCTCCTGAATACAGTATCACAACAGACATACATCCCTCCCCCGTCATCCCTCGCTCCACTCCCACTTCTGAGCATCTTTGAAAATAGCAAAGGGCAAAGGGGAGGAGAAAGGCTGAAACTGTGGGTGAAGTTACTCGTCATAGGCCCATGCGACTGATGTTTTCACCATTATATTGCATCCTGTTGACTGAAAATGGTGTCGCACAATGTCCAGAAATTTATGTCTATGAACATATGAATAATTGGACAATAAAAGTCAATTTAATCTGACTTCCTCCCAAAGGAATTTTGCACACATGTATTGTGAATGTGATGTAGCTATCCTGTTCATAAGTGAAGCAAATGAAAGAGCACTAAACTAATTCTTTTCAAGTCCTTTGTCAGCATTCTACTTCTATGTTGAGAATGTCTTTGAATAAACTTAAGAGGTTTAGCTGTTGTGGGTCTTTAAAATAATTATACAGTGCCAAATTATAGGAAAAAAACTAAATGTGAATAAGACTTTCTACCGTGAAGTTTAAATCCTCCATTCATGACTAACCAGGCCTTCAAAAATATATTGTATGCAATTTTCCATGACATGAGTAGATACATGTTTTTGTTGTCATATTTTTGTACTTGATTTGCTGCATGGATATAATTTATTAATGTATTAAATCTTGCTTTTATAAATCAAATGTCTTTTGTATTTTTCAAATTAAGTGCTCAAGTCATTACAATATATGGCTTAATTTTAAAAGGTACCAGTAAAAATAGCTGGATTTTTTATGAAGTTTAAACTTCAGTTGACCCTTGATGATTTATTTATGGATTAATTTCTCAGAGAAACCAATTTAACTTTGAATAATCATTAATAATGTATGCACTGCTGATATAAAATGTATGAATTCAAATAGAGGATTCCAAAATCAATTCCATCTGGTGTGGTTCAGAAACTGATCTGAAAGTATTACTCAAATAGAATTATATTGATAGCATGAATACACAATGGGCACTTGCAGAGATGGGGGCCTTCCAATGTCCAAGCACCAACCCAATTGCCTTTCCTCTGGAAAAAGTGTCCTTTTGTCACATGTTATTTATTTATATATTTGTTTGTTTGTTTGCCCTATTCGTCCTGCATTGGTACCCAAGGTCTGGCTCCCTGCACTGCCGGCTGATCCAGGGGGAAGGGGGTGCATCGACCATCCGACCTATCAAGTCTGTGCATTATACTCCATGTGCATGTGTGTTATATTCAAATGCATTAGTGGCATCTCTGCCTTTCAGTGACTTTGAAAACTCGTTCTGTCGTGCCCCCTTCCATCAGTTTGATGGTAAGTTAATGTATTGTTTCAGTTGAAAAGGGCGAAAAGAGCTTTGGTAAATCTACCCACTTATTGTGTGTGTCACTAGTATGCAGCAATACCTTTGCCTATTCATCGTAAAGCACATTTATGCTATTTATAATTCTGCCTGGCAAATAATCACAATGTTTCATTTACTGACAAAAATAAATGTGGATTTTTCAGATATATAATCTGTGTTTGTTGGCTGTATAGCACAGAGGACGTGATACACTGATTTGCTGTATATGCTCCAGTTACAAAATTGCATAAGTATTAAATGATCAACAACACATCATGCTAATATTCATACAGTCCTAAATCTTGATTGCACTTAGAATTAGTGCAATAGAATTATTTAGTACAATTGGTGTAAAAGATCACACTAGCCATGCCCAAAATCCAAAAATAAGAACAGATAGAGTGCAAAATTAGATGTATTGATGGTTTTCTTTACGATTTTGTGCTCAACAAGGAAGTTGTTTAAGAACGTCATGCTAACTGCTCTTATTACAAACCAAAAGATTTAGTTGGACTGACATATCCATTAGGGTTATGAGTCATGAGTTATAGCAGCAGATTGTATATCTTTCAATTTCTCTGTGGATTGATACAGGACTGAAGCTGCATTGGTGTGCAGAATAACAGAATAACACAGGTTCACATGTTCGACTGCCCTGTTGTTGGGGTTTCGATTTGCAAGGAGCAATGTGTCCTAAATCAGCATATCACTGAGGCTGTCATTCATCCATAAATTAGGGGAATTATGCCAGCTGATTTAATGGGTGGAGGCCAGTGAGAAATGTACTTGTCTTGACAAATTATTGCAACAGGAAGCAAGTACATCACTGTGACCTTGTATTAGCATTAGCTTGATGCCTTGAGCCATTTTATCAGAGAACTATACTGAAGTGCAAGAATATGAAATGCATAGGTTCAATGCATCTTGGTATTGCTCAAAAATTAAGAAGGAAATGCTTATCTGGGATATTATCTGAGGATTGTTGTGATAACATCTTACCACTTTTATTCAGTGGCACCATGTCACTTTCTCTGCAACATTTGAAATTGCTGTTCATAATATGCTTTTTCCTACCAGTCCTGGTCCTAGTGGGCTGTAGGACATGTCTTCCAAACAGGAAGTTTACAGGTATACTCATGTGCTTTCTTGTCCTTGATCACTGCACACAGTCGGAAAAAAAACCAAAATATAAAAAACTGAAGATGATATACAGCATGTTAAAAAGGGATTCTGTCCATTGCTACATACAAAGCAGTAAAATAAAGTACAGCTACATAGATAGATAGACACATATAGATCTCTATTATGCTTAGATGAAAGTCAATGTTATTTACATCACATGTACAATTTCAAGTACTAATCTGGAGTTTGATCCTGACATCATACAAAGCCAGTCATTTTTACTTTTTATAGTTTGTACCTATTAATGACATCCTGTTCTAGCAAACCAGGAAATATATAGATAGCTTGATGAAACATGAGCCTCACAATAACCATAAGTGAAATATGTGGAACAGCAGCTGCTGCTCTGAAGCACATGGTGTCTTGGCACAACAATAGCATTTCTCCTTTCATTTGATGCTGCAGACACAAAGAGTGAGGACTGTCCCATCTGTAGGCTGCTCTTTCATTTTGGATATCCTCAGGACCCAAGAATGAACTTTTTTGAATTATCAGAACAGTAACATTCAGACTTATCTTCACGCAATATTTACAAAATGAAATATCTAAATATTCTCTTGAAACTTATGCCTCTTCTTTGTATTCTAGCAGGTAAGTTACTTTCATTGATGGCATTTAACTAACTACTTATAGCTCGTTACAAATTCTATGAATGAATCTTATAATCATTCATACCTGTGTGTTTTACTTGTGCCCGAGCATATCTGTTACTGTCAGTAATGATGTCCTCATGTATAATGTAGATGTTAAATGATTATAAAATAATTATCAAATGTTTGTAAACTCACAAAGTAATATGCATCTTATATGTTGCATTTGTTCACAATATCCAAAGTTAACCACTGATAGGAATAAGATAATGCTGATTTAAAGTTAAGCAAACTGAGATTATAGTAGTGTTTAGGTGAACACAGGATAAAGTGTTGTTGCTTCAGCAGAGGGTATTGCAGTTTCTTGATTGACAGGCACATGTGTGCCATTTGTTGTGCAATGTCTGGCCATGGCACCTTGAGCTACATGAGAGTGCTGTTGAACAGCCAGACTGAATAATCTACTATTAAGTTTAATTAAATGGGCTTACTCATTGAATTTATTTCATTTTGTATTGTTTTTCTGGTGATCATCGTAATTTGGAAGGATTCATTGTAAGGATTGCTCGTGTAGAACGTCAAGGTCAATCATAGAGTGAAATTGGATAGGGTCAACCCTTCTGTAAATATAGCAAATACTTATCTACAATAATTCCTGAAATGGATGTCTTACTCTTCAGACCCTAGCCAAATATTTTATTTGAAGTACATTAGTCCTTTAGATTCAAATAAAAACCCAAAAAACACTCATGGCTAATAAAAAAACCATTGCACGAATATCCATTTTCACCAATATTGAGAACAGAATTCCTCTTTCAGGAATGTTTGGATTCAAGTGTATTACTCATCCTCACCCATCATCTCCAGCAGATTAGATTAGCATGTTACCAGGAGATTTAAAAAAAAGCAAAAACATTCAGACAGAAACTCAATTGGTTTAAAAATGTTAGGTAGAAGTTATATAGGATAATGAGATATTGCTCTGCCATGATTTATTACTGCCATGTTCATAAAAAATTACACAATAACATGTTCAACAACACATCCCACATTTTACATCTCCTCCCAGCCTCATTTCTCTGGAACTTCACGATTGCTCTTATATAGCTTATGTAAGGTACACTTCCAAGTTATAAAGGGACAAACTGTAGTATTGTTACACATTTTAATTTTCAAACTCTTTGCACCTTGTGATGATGCCAGATGAACTGCTGCTGAGGCTGTTTGAATTTGAATTGGTGTTTGTGTGTGGCTTACTTTACCTGACGTATTTGAGAATGTGGAATGTCCTCCTTTTTTATCTGTTCAGCTGCTCCCACAGTTGTTGTATCCCATCAAATCTAATTCCCAGTGCAGCCAGTACAGCCCGTGTATTTACATTCTTAAAATGGAATGTTCGGATCAGTCTGAAGCATTTTTTCCAGACTTGGTTGATTATAGTGGCCTATTCAGGAAAACGAGACCATAGAGCGCAGTGAGAAAAAGATAAATATTAATAATAGGCATTAACATGTAATTCATTATTTCAAACTGTCTGACTCCTTCTCAAGGTTGCATCCACACAGCTGTAATGCAGAAGCAAGAAACATTACTTTAACCTGCTGCTTAGACATCTGCATATCGAGTACCAAGTGTAAAATGAAAAATAAGATTTTATTAATTGGCGCCAGAGGTAATATTGATGAATATTTCCACTTAGCTAACCAAAAAGTTATTCCAAACATCTTCATCTCCATCTAAGCACAGGCATGCTGAGTGCCTCCCTCAGCTTACATGAAGGTCATGTGATATCAATTCAGTCCACTGGAATCATCAGCTCGAACGTGAGGAACTGTGCTACAGAGAGGAGAGAGCTTAAGAAAATTAATTTAAGACACAATGTCACTGGTTCTTCTAAATGCTGAGTGTGTATCATAATCTAATACTGTGTGAGCCCATTGAATACTTTTCCCTACACAATCTGTGTGGTGTTCACTCCAGGGTCTGCCTGGGGCTCAGAGCATGAGACCCGTTTGGTCAAAACCCTGTTCAAAGGCTACAACAAGGTGGTGAGACCCGTCAATCACTTCAAGGATGCTGTGGTGGTTACTGTCGGCCTTCAGTTAATCCAGCTCATAAGTGTGGTATGGAATAAGTCATACACTACATATTTTTTTGCCATTTTACTTTACAGTATCATTACATTTTAACCTCTAACTCTTCCCCTCTCTTAAAAGGATGAAGTCAATCAGATTGTCACCAGCAATGTGCGACTAAAGCAGGTTTGGTTTTCTACTGTGTGGTCATGTTGAGTGTATCAAGAACATGAAGATAAAATTTATATTTTGAATGTACATTTGGTTGATTTGGTTTATATGAAGGGAAATATTGGCAAACAAAAATTGGGGAAATGCTTTGAAGGAGATCTATTTGAAGTGTTCTCTGCTGAAAATGTAATTACATTATGCTAATTTTCATTGAACACTGATAGAAAACTTTTATTTATGGTTGAACGTCTTTGTTTTTTTTTCATTTTGAATTTCATTTATTTTAATTTCTCATACTCTTTCAGCAATGGAAAGATGTGAATCTACAGTGGAACCCAGATGATTATGGAGGAATAAAAAAGATTCGCGTGCCATCCACGGACATTTGGCATCCTGACCTCGTTCTTTACAATAAGTAAGAATTAGGACACATTCTGCCTCAGAATGCAAAATTTTGAAGTCACTGATGCATGAAAGGCAAGCAAGACCACAGAGAGTCTGAAAGTGTAGATAAAATCTTCAGATCACTTGACTTCCCACCCTTTATTGTTTTTTAACATTTGAATACAGATACATACCTCTTATATCACGCAAACTGCAGTGTTAAGGCTACGTTGACATGTGCTAATTTGAGGTTTAAATAGATGAGAGATATCGTGGCATATGATTCTGTGTTTTATGAAACTGCTGTCAAAGCCAAATTTGGAGAAGGGATGAAAAAAGGAAGAGATAGATTACTCAGTCAAATACTTTTTTCCAGTCTAGAGAGACTATAAGGTGTGTCCTCTGCTCTTGTTTATGAAAAAATGAAAAATCATGTTGTATCATGCAACAATTGCCATCCTTTGATAAAGCAAGTCTAGTCTGAATGTCTCTGGTTAATTATACCAGTTTCTTATCCTATAGTGCCTCATATATTAAAACAAAAAATATTCTTAAAAAATTAATGGTTTTTTCACTGTCCTGTTTTGCTTCCAGAGATCTGTAAAGAAAACCTGTGAAAACATTATGATACATAATACCCATTTTCTCTGAGCTATGGCTAGTATATGTGTGTTGAATTTAATTTACACTGACAACCACATTTTTTCACTGTGATACCAACAGAAGGAAGGTGTATATGCTGCAATCACAGGGATATTTCTATATAACCCTAATCAGTGTGGTCCCTCTTTACATGCACTGTACTGCTTTGCTGATGCACGTGCTTGGTTTTTTTTTTTCGTTTTTCTGGCAGTGCTGATGGTGACTTTGCCATTGTGCACCAAACCAAAGTGCTTCTGACATATACAGGAGAGATCACTTGGACCCCACCTGCAATCTTCAAGAGTTACTGTGAGATCATAGTTCTGCATTTCCCCTTTGACCTGCAGAACTGCAGCATGAAGCTAGGGACTTGGACATATGACGGCAACTTGGTGGTGGTCAATCCGGTAGCTATGCACCAAACTCTTGGATGAATTATTTAGTAAAAGAGCAACTCTCATTGCTCTTTTACTTAATAAATGATATACCCCCCGCCCCTTTAGGACAGCGACCGCCCTGACCTGAGTAACTTCATGGAGAGTGGTGAGTGGATAATGAAGGACTACCGCAGCTGGAAGCATTGGGTGTACTATGCCTGCTGCCCAGACACACCCTACCTGGACATCACCTACCACTTCCTCATGCTGCGGCTGCCCCTGTACTTCATTGTCAACGTCATCATCCCCTGCATGCTCTTCTCCTTCCTCACTGGCCTGGTCTTCTACCTGCCCACTGACTCTGGTAAGGCCCTCCTCCTTCATCCTTCATTACTGCTTTGTGTAATGTATCAGAATAGGCCTATAACTTTCCTGCTGATTATTTGATTATGGGATCCTCATGTTTATATTTTAAATAGTATAACATTTTGCCTCTCAGAGACATATGGCATGCATTTTTTGTAAAATAATATAAATTCATAATATATCATTTCCTTTTATTTGTTTATTCATAATAAACAAATAAAAGGATATAGATATGCCAGTGCTATAACACTGAATATACTCAACCCCATTTGCTGTAAAACTACATTGCTCTTCCTCTGCTGTGACAGCCTGAGTTACTGTAGTCTTTGAGACTGTGTTGCCTATGTGACGGAGAGCATGTGTTATTCAGCTATCTTATAGTCTCTTATAAAGCATATGTGTGTGTCATGTGGTGTTCTGTTACTCTAAAATTAAACTATGTTCAGCTACATGTTGTGTATGATGCCTTCCTACATCTATATTAGACTGGTTTTACGCTACTGCAAAAAGAATTGTGCTGTTTCCATAGGATCTTTAAATACTGTGTATGTTGTATGCAGGTATTGAACATTTGTCTCTGCAGCAGAAAGACATTTACTATTACAACATATATTAGTGGACATCTGTAAGACAAGTAAGATTTGTGTGTGTGGAATGTATATCGGACTTCTGTCTATGTGTAGCAAGTAATATGGTGCATTCTCCAGATCACTCCCTATGGTGTATAACACATAGTTGTGTGCATTAATTACAGAGTTCCAAGTCTTACCTGCTTTCTTACACAGTCTTGTGTGTGTCCACAGGTGAAAAGATGACACTCAGTATCTCTGTTTTGCTGTCACTGACTGTGTTCCTGCTGGTGATCGTAGAGCTTATCCCATCCACCTCTAGTGCTGTACCCCTCATTGGGAAGTACATGCTCTTCACCATGGTCTTTGTCATCGCATCCATCATCATCACCGTCATTGTGATCAACACACATCACCGCTCCCCCAGCACCCACACTATGCCACAGTGGGTTCGCAGGGTGGGTGCAGCTAAAGCATACCAGGCGCCCATGGGGGGAATTACCAACTCCACTCATGGCTTTATCTACCGCTGTCATGGACTCACCTTCAAGGCTTTTCTAAGCTTTCAAAGCTAAAAACAATTTATTACATATACCTTTCTAAGTTGTTATTTATAAAAACACATGGTCAATGTGCCAAATACCAAACATTTGATGAATTAAAAGGTCACTGTTCAGTTACAGACTCAGGAAAATACAATTGACTGACGTAGTCAAACCATAGTTGTTTCTCTTTGGCAAACAGATAACATCATATCAGTTTGGGATTAATAGGCTGTGTAGTTGGTTGTTACAGTATTGCTTACAGAAAAATCAAAATATCGTCCTGCACTGCCATCTAATGGATATAGTTGCACTTCCTCATTATTATGTTTAAATATTTAATTTAATTAAATATTTCATTTTGGGTTTCTAATTCATTCTAAGATTTCTTAAACATCTGACTCACATCTGTAAAATGTGCAGGAGCATATATCAAGATATGTAGGGAACAGTTTTAGGAGGAACTAAGAACATTTAATTTATTGGCTAAAATGTTCATACTTTCACTGAAGTAGCCATTTTCAGACTTGAATCATAGCGCAGCAGCATTGACAAACCACATGTCAATACCTAAAAATGTAAAAATGACTTATGTGGGCCTTTTACTGCTGTATAAGTCAGATATTTTCAAAGAGGACAATTCTGGATGATGGATCCACTATTTTTCAGTTACTTTAAACAGTTGTGATGAATGTTTCAGGCTGTGTATGTTTATTTTGCAGCTAATACTTTCATAAAACAGTGAAAGAACAGTTGTATTCATATTAATAATAAATGACAACATATTTTATACTAGAACATGCACATAACAATACAAACACAATTCACAAGATATTATGTTTTGTAATCACAACCTGTTTCATCATGAATATGTTAGATAGTTTGATGCATGTACATAACGAGAAAGAATCTGGAAATGTTTGTGTTTTTTATTTTCTGATCCTCCCAGTGTAGCATAACACATAATAACAGGGAATTTTAATGATTTAATGTGTGCTTTATTATCTGACCCTTCCAATGTATTCATATAATAGATCATATCAGCAATATTCACCGTGTTCAAATGTTTCATGTATGTAAATTCATAATATTCTCATTGCTCCAGATTTTCATCAACACCATTCCAAACATCATGTTCTTCTCCACCATGAAGCGGCCCTCTAAGGAGAAGCAGGAGAGGCACATCTTTGCTACTGACATTGACATCTCAGGCATCTCAGGCAAACCCACCCCTGCTGCCATCACCTTCCAGTCCCCCATCACCAAGAATCCTGAAGTCCGCAGTGCCATTGAGGGGGTCAAGTACATCGCTGAAACCATGAAATCTGATGAGGAGTCCAATAATGTAAGCAGGCTAGAATATGAGGACCTTTTAGCTTGACTCTAATGAAATAGGATATCCATAATCCTTATGCTTCTTCTCTTCCTCTTTTATCTCTAAGATCTCTACTCTGTGGCGCATTTGTATCTCATAACTTTTTTCTATCAGGACTGTCTCTTCTCTGATTCTCCTTTCTGTCTCTTTTCCATCTCTGTAATGTCAAAACTGACCAGTCTTTCTGTTTCCTTTTTGTATCTTTTGTATTTGTATTCTCTGACTCTCTTCTTTCTTTTCACACTCTTTCCTTTCCACAGGCAGCTGAGGAATGGAAGTTTGTTGCCATGGTCCTGGATCATATTCTTCTGTGCGTCTTCATGGCTGTGTGCATTATTGGCACTGTGGGCGTGTTTGCTGGCCGCCTCATTGAGCTCAGTATTCAAGGATAGATTTGCATGGAGCCCCGGCAGGTTATGGTTCAAAGTCCACATTCAACCAAGAGATTACAGTTTAACACCAACAATCACCCATGTAGGGTACAGATCCAAATCCACACCCACCACGAAGGTTTGAATTCCTTCTGAGATGAAGACCCACACTAGTTGAGGAGGTTAAGGTTCCAGACCCACATTCATCCAGGAGGCTACAGTGCATGAAGGAATGCATTGTTTGTATTTAGGAAATGTTTTTCTGTTAATATAAACAGACATATATCCTACACAAGACTAGATTAGGGAGTTGTAGATGTTACTGCATGGATGAATGAAAAATTGGGTTGTACAAAGTATGTTTTAGAATGTCTGGAAAACTATTTATGGGTGTTGGTCATGTCAACCTATGGACCTATGGATCAAGCAGTACAATACAGAATAACTGCATCCAGGTTGTTTTTGATAATATGTATTGCTATCGAATATGTTTTCCATTGTGTTGAAATGCAAAAAGAATGGTTAATAAAAACTTAACTTTAAATAAAAAAACACTTGTCTCTTGTTCAGACCTTCACGGTGTTTTTTTTTTTTTCACTTGCTTACATGGTCGTTTTTGTGATGGGTAATGTGTCTGTGGAAGTTTTTAAAATTGAGAAATGTGTCAATTGGTTAATCTTGCATTGTGGAGGTGTTTATGGGTGTGTTGTTTGTAAACAGTCACTTTTTACTAAAGCAGTTAGGCTTACACCGAGCCGTTACTTAGCATTAGTACTACTGAATTAGGTATATTATTTGGAACGTTTAATATATTTTTAACAAAACACGACCACATAAAAATCTTTTTTCAAATTAAAAATTTTGAGCAGAAAAATGAATTGCTCCGTATGTATAGTGAATCGGCTTTGACTATTGCCACACCTGTTACCATTTGAAATAGAGAATGTGCTCCTAAATCGAGTTTCTTGTTTTTCAAATGTCTGCATTTTATTCACTTTACTCCTGTGAATAAGTGAGCCTCTTTTCTTTCATTTACACGGTAGAGGTTATCCTAGCCAAACTTAAGCAAGAACCAAATCTGGAAACATTGCATCATTACGAATGTCCCGGATAAGACAGAATCAGAAGTTTCTCTGTAAACTGGAGCACAGCCACTGGAAAATACTCTGGGCAAGATGGATCATACGCGGATTTGGTAAAGACAGTGAAATCGTGAGTGATGTCAAGAGAACTGGAAAGAAAAGTACATTCACAAAGGTAAGTAAAATGATATTTTAAAACTTCATTTAAACTGTCTGAGAGAAATCAGTACGAAATGTCCGAAAGGGTCGACAGTACAGAGATCCCTGGAGATGCTCAAGATTATTTATGTTATGTGAAAATGTAATGTTTTTGTTTTTATTTACTTTGAATCTCCTTTACGTTTGTTTTATTTTGTTCTGTATCACCTCAGGAAGAGCGGAGAATGTTAATCCATTGACAGCAGGAAGTCAACTTCAATAGCCTAATCTAAAAATATGAAATCGAAGATTAAATAGTAGCTGACTATTTTTTTTTTTTTTTTATAATTGTTCTTGGCTAATTCGTTTTCATTTAATTTCGTTTCTATTCTTTAACCAATGCTAACAGAAGCACATGTACACATGTATTTCCTTGGTTTTTATTTTCGGATGATAAAATTATTCAAGGAATACTGAGTGTCCATAATGTTTTCTATACAACTTTACCGAACGTGTTTCTTCGTTATCATTCGTCATTTTTCCATCTAGCCATTGTCATACGGTAAACCGTGCTCAATCCGTAAGATCACTGTGTGCAGTTATATCTGAAACAAGGGCGGATGAATGTCAAAAATAGAATCGCTCAGGTGTCGTGTGTAGTGCTCTGTGACAATGGGCATGTATTACTAACTGTATTCAAGAAAGGCAAAGTTTATCCATTACAGCAACCCACATCCATCTAACATAGATAGACTACACTGGAATGGAGGCTGCCAGAATGATAAAATAAAATGAAACATTGTCAAAAAGATCAATAGAAATGCAGTAAACAGTTTCTGTATGTTAACTGGGTTCTTAATTTGAAGTAGTTCCAGAGAGGACAACGCTGGCTTTTTAATCCCTCAGTGCTGTGTGAAATCACTTCTGAAGCTGGCAGTGCTGGCAAGGCATGTGCAAAAGTATTAGGTGTTAATGTGAGTATTTGAGCTTTGTGTAATGTGAGCCATGTAACTCAGTCTTTTACATGTTACTTAGTTAAAGGAAATACTGACTCTTTATACCTTGCCAACTGACATCTACATTCTCAAATTTTGTAAGCAATTTCCCAGAGAGGTAATTTTATTGTTTGTGAAACAGTAAAAGATACTATGACACATTCTCATTCTACTCAACCCAATTTGCAGCAATATTTTCACTGCACGCGTTCTCTCACTACTTAAGTCGGACATCACCTTTTGACAGCATAAGCAATTCTTTCAGCAACAGTGATCAACATATATTGCACTGCACTACATCTGTGTTCCTCAAGTTAGTGTCTTTTTTATCAAAAAGATCAAGCGATGAACTGGAATTGCAACATTTTCTACAGAACACAGTAATTTCAGTTCGGTAACATTAATATTGAAATGAACGAGTTTTGCATGTGAACCAGTTTGTAAAAGGATCCATTCATTATTATTATTTGTAGTATTTGCAATGAGATATTAAAGCAGAAACTTTATCTCATCTACTGGCTCCTATTAGTTCCCGCTAAGACATTTTGATGGACTAATGTAAACTGGAAAACTACATTGTAGAGAACAGGATAAAATACATATCTCAAGGCAGAAAGATGAATGAATAATCTTAATTTTAGGATAAACAATCCCTTAACATTCAAGAGACATTGTTAATTATTTACAATTTAAATTATTTGCATTGTTGCCAACACAACATGTGGTATAAACAAGTGACTGTGAACTATGGAAATGTAACATTTACTTTTCGACTACAGGAGTTCTCATTCACAAAACATGTGCTGGCAGGGGAGACTTTAAACACAGGAGTGAACACTTCACTCACAGCTGCTCCCCATTTCTGTCCAGGAAATAAAAACTCCTGATGTGTGGAATCCTCTATGTTAGCAATATGCTCTCTGAAGGCTGTGTGCTACCCAAAAGGGAGCGGCTTTTGTTTGTCTTTGTTTCACTTTGATCATGGCGTCACTGTGGTGAGCCAGGACCTCTGACCACAATTCAGCTGTGTGACTAAAAATTCAACCGGGAGTGTTTTAAGAGTACTTTATAGTTAATAAAGCTGCCATTGTATCCTTGTGTTCAGCTTTTACTCTGATTATGTTACAACCGGTTATTTTCATTTTTCTTTAAGAATTACCTGAAAACTGACAGTGTGTAAGTGGGTGTAAGTTTACCATGAAATTATAATTTAATGGAGGTGGCTGTGAAGGTATATTGAAGAAATGGGTCAGGTAAAATTAGCAAGGGATCACTTGGGGACTCTTCTCTCAGTGTTATAGAATTCATTAACTATAACAGAGTATTCTGCTTTCAGAAGTTTTCTTAGAATTGCAAAGATGGCTTCTCTTTACAGCATGCTGAGCTTTCACTTAGGATGCGATATGAGCCAATCAGCAAGGTTTCTGACCAGAACACACACCAGAACTCCATGATGAATTGCTGTGTATACCACACTGGGGAATGTCAGGGCTCTCACCACAGCCCACTTCTGCAGCACTGGCATAACAGGAAAGGTCCGCTTCAGGTTTCTCACTGAGGATGACGGACATGCCTTGGCCTGCTCAGCACAACATCCATGCCTTAACCAGGAGATTTAACTAATGACACTGTTATTGAAGATCTGCGGGGTGACATTAACATCCACAGTAAAAATGTGAATGCTCACTGATGTCTAGGAACCCCACTACTCTGACACTAAAATAATAATGAATGTTTGTTAACCTGAGGCACTGGCTGAAAATGGATTGGATCTAGTAAATATATATTCGGTGTCTTGAAACTCTTAAATGGTGACAGCTTCATGTGAAGGAACCAAGTGTTCTTCTGAACTCAAACTCTAAAGGGTGTTGATATTGAGCTTGGCTGAGTATCCACAGGTGAGGAGCTCATTCAGAACAACCTGCTACAGTACAACAGTTTAAAAATGGATTGTGGATTTGTGTTCTCCCACTTGAAATCTTGTGAATTCATATAAATTGTGTACAGGTAAACTTACTAGCAGTGCTTTCCACTGCAGATACTCCTCATGTCTATCCCATTACCACTTTGCAGCTGAATAGGTGTGCAGGGATGGTTTCATTGCATGTAGCCTATGTTCTACCAAGATGCAGTGCATTGTTTTTATTAAATGTATTTTTGATATTGAGGTTCATCATGTAAATGATTATATCGCTAGCTAGAACTCAGGGATGTTTCTAACCCTACAGAAATGATCCACTCATTAAAACTTTGGTGGTTAATGGAATGCCTAGCTGGAGTACGAGCCCGTAACACAGTGATACACCCTGTGGTTCAGGATCTAATCCTGTCCATGCAAGTGCTGAGTGTTGCCAGGAGTTGTACATGACAGCATGCAGGTTTCAGTGGTGTCTGGGCGTAAACAATCCATAAAGATCAATTTATGCTCTGGACCTAAATAGGGCATGCTGACTGGTATTAAAAGAAGGGGCTAGATGAGAGAGATTGTTACTGTACAGCTGAGGTAGGTAGAACAAAAAGATTTTTCAATCTTTTGTGACATTGAAATTTTAAGTGTTTTGAAATTAGCATTCGACTGCAAAAGTTGGAACAATATCAAGAGTTTGTGCTCCTTATACCATCTGATGCATCAAAAGGCATTAGTTTTGGATGTACAGCTCATAATGTACACTTTTGGTCGTGACTGGGTGACAAAGGTGTTGATTAAATTCTGTGGTCATTCCTGAGGCTGTGGTTTTGTGGTGTTTAGCAAATATACTGTTAATTGTCCATCTGTCCCTGTTGTTGAGCTTCAACTTGAAACCACTGTTTGTCTTTATTGATGCAATTCATATTTGGCTTGTGTTGTCTTCATTTTCAACATTACTTGCCTCGCTACATTGAATATTACTGTACATCTTATGATCAAGGTACTGTCAGTTCAGGCAAATGCTATTAGCCCTTTTTGGGACTGTGTCAGTTGTCCCATGTTGCTTTGAGGATTCAGGTTTGAAGGTGCTGATTTTCAAACCTGTGTCATAGCTGACACATGAACTCACTGTCTCAAATGAATCCCATGAAAACAATAGTAGAGGAGCCATTACAGAGAGTGTGGTCAGCGATGGGCTGTGTTCCAGCTCAGTGCCACAGCTCCACCACTCAAGCTATGTCACTGACTGTTCTACTAAAAGATCCTATTGTTAGCAACTTTAAGCCAATGTTAGCCACCAGTGCATCAGTCTGCACCTGACCACCGTTGCACAATGATCTGTGTGTGCAAGCTGCTTGGCCTCGAGAGACAGCTCAGCACAGTGAGCCCATCCATGGAGAACAGTTTTGTGTAACAGGGTCAACAAAGTAAAATGCAAAGGAGCAGAGCCTATGTTTGTCTCACCAGCACCATGTTTTAACTGAAAAAATACTCCAGATGGTAAAAAAATACCCCAGATATCAAGGTTTAAAATGCTTTTCAGCTTGAGCAAGCATGTGTTTGGGTTTTCAGGAAAATCCTAATTTTATGTTTAATTTAATATTTAAATTCATGTCCAGACAACAGTTGTATGCATGTTAAATGAATATCCCATGTTACATCTGTTCTGATACAGAGTATAATTTCTACCTGAGCTCTGTTTGACTCTATTCAATTGTATTAAACCCTGTATGTTTCACTGTATGTGTAGTTATGCATTCTGGTGGTGCATGTATACCGAGGGAAATATCAAGTCACATACAAATTGGTGTTGTATTACAACAACGCATAGATCATTGTTGCTTGGACATTTAAAACCAAAGTATGCATTGATCAAAATTTGCATCATTATGTGTCTGCATTTTGTTGCTTCATTTATCCACAGTGTATGCAAAAATACAGCTCTTTGCATAGCATCAAATTTACATATTTATGCTGTTCACAAAGAGGTTGCTTGAGGGTGCTCTGTTTTCTCTAACACTGTGTAAATCCAGAATCAAACACAAAATGTGATGCTTATTGTCTGTATCAGAAACAGTGGGAAATGGGCCATAATGTAAACCTTGGAGCACTTATAGTATCTTCACACTATGAGGTGGGCAGCAGGGAGGCAGAACTTTGTGGAGCCAATAGATGGTCACAAACCTTACTTTTAATTCCTTACATGTGTTTGCTTCAGAATATTTTAATGACAACAATAATGAGGGTGGTATCTTGGCCTCCCAGCTACAGAAGGTCTGCATTTGGCCAACGGTTATTTGTTCTGTGAGAGGTGTCACAAAGGCTTGTGAGTAAAGCTCTATTCCAAACACAGTAGCTGTGGCCAAAGGTCTCAGTCAACACCCTTTAATTTATTTAGCTTTTCCCATGCAAGTCCAATGAATGGCAAATTTGTCAACCCTCTCATTGCTGTTTAGCCAAGGCATGGACCTCTGCAGATATATACAATATGCAATTGCACATATATGCAAATCTGTACATGCTATAAAGTATTAAAAATGCAAGCTGTTGGTTCCTTGACAGTCGTTTAACAAACACAGTTAGGCTGGAAGGAGACCAGAACAGAAGTGGACCATGAGAATGGTTTCTCACTTTCCTGGTTCACACTGATTATGACACTTGCACAAAAGCTAACATCATAACAACTACAACTTAAGGCTTCACAATCAATTTAACTATAAATAGCATTGCAGAGCACATAGGTATACATCAGCCTCTATGATAGACATGTCCTCAAAGAATTATTTTTTATACAAGACAGACTGAAAACTAAAGTGATCCATCTGCCAGTTTTACTTTGTCATTTGTATCCGTTACTCTTAAGTAGCTTGTTGTTAGCCACTGTAGGTTGCCAGTATCTGTTATTTTAAACTTGAAATTATTCATTATTCTGTGTGTGTACATGTGTAAATTCTAAATATTTTTCATAATTAATATTTAATCAATTAATTAATTTGTGTGTGTTGTTGTCCCCAAGAGTGATTGTGTATTCATCTGTCAGGAGTTTGCAGTGAAACTATACCTTGAGGAGAAAAGATGCCTATTCCTTCACCTCCCCCTCCTCCTGCACCTCCCCCAACATTCCCTGTGGTAAAGAGCTCTGTCCCTTTATCAGCCTGCTGCTAGCATGATGAAACGTTTGTGCCCATTCCTGTTATACTGGATGGAAAAGATCCCTGTAATACTTTCACAGGACATATTTAAAAGAATTTTCGGTTAAAATGTTGATGTTATTGCTACATCAGAGATTAATTTGTCACTACTGCAAATGTATTTACTCCACAAGATTTTAATATAACAAGAGCCAAACTCTCCCTACTGAGAATTTGTTATAGGCTCAGTTAGACATTTCTGGAATAAACTACTAATCTGTATATGTCCTGGAAACTGAAGAATGTTCTTTCATTTATATGTCAGTTAAACATATTTATGACCAGATAATAAATGATTGTGTGGATGTTCCCATTGAAGGACTTCATGAACATAATACCGTAAATAGAACATTGTTGTATTTATGGTCTTATGAGGGATATTTGTTCTTTGTCTTTAATCAGTAACGAATGTCATATATTCCTCCAGTTGCAGGAGGTCAGCATGGTGCTGCCCATACTCTGTAAATAAGAGTTTGGCTACCCAGTTCACTTGCTGCTTAGGAGTTAGACATAACATTTCAAGGGGGGTTTGTATTGTTTTGATTGAATCTTCCCCTTTGTTAATCAAGCAATATTGTTCACTTTGTAGAAGCAGCCCCATCCCTGAGTCTCAGGATCTAATACCAATCTGTATTTAGTAAATGACAAATATGTCAAAAATTCCTGACCATCTCACTCCCTTTGAAATTATTGTCCTTGCTCCAATAACCTGTAGCGATTGGTTCTTGAATAGAATATTTCTGTTTAAAGAGGCACCCAATGAGAGCAAAAAATTAATAAATAACAAACATTGGTAGATCCAGATTATAATGATACAGGAAGTATAGCTGTATTGCAATATGTAGTGGCCAGGTTAGCGTGTAGTAGTATCAAATAATCAAGTCAAACAGTAGGCTTGCATGGCAAAGCTCCATGGTGACACCTGGTGGACTGCATAAAGTATTGTTCTTCAGTTTCATTATTGTCTCATTGCATTTTAGGAAAATATGGACAAGTCACAACTCAGCAAGTCTGAACAGCAAGGACGAAATGCACTGTTGTCAGATATTACCAAAGGTACACGACTGAAGAAGACTGTCACGAATGACAGAAGCACCCCAATATTGCACCGTGAGTAAAATGGATGTTGAGCCACCTTGTTTTATGTACTATATTCACTTCTCTGTTATCAGGGATAATCTTGATTTGGGCTGCTAAACTGCATTAGTCTTTTCTCTTTTTTGCACCTGATCTCTCCACACACCACATCCAAGCATCCTAATATCTTACATCATTAATAGCCCACTACGCAAATACACCACACTAATTGAATAAATGGTTATAACTCCATGTTCAAAGAGAATGGGTAAATACCCTCCAGCAGGAAAATGTCCAACAAAAATGTTTTGAAGGAAAGCCAGAGTGCATTACTTGACCAGCAAACTCAAGTCACTCCTGTTTAAGAAAGGGTTGAATTTAAAATGATGTTATTTGGCGGGAATATCCATGAAGGTCCAAAAAGCGCAAATGCCAATGCATTTCATCCCTAATAGCCTTCTCTTCATGAGTTATGAATGCAATGTGGAAGAGGTGTTGTGGAAGGACTGTTGACTTTGGTCTAACAGGGCCCAAGAGAGGAGGAGCAGCCAATGTTGGGCAGGGTGAGCTGTTCCAAGGAGGAATGCCTCAGCTCAAATCTGTTGGGATTAGAAATGGTAATTATGTGCTGTGGGATTCCTTTCAACAGTGTTCACCTTTTAGATGTTTTGTAAACCATTTCAATAACAAAAAGCAGCCATGACACTCCTAACCTGTGCATTGATCTCCCTCTGATATCACTCGCTTGTATTTCCTGCAGATTTTGGGGGTGGCAGATGCCCCTTGTTGCCACCTGGAGGAAGGCCTCTAGGAGCCAGACCCACTGGTGGGTGTACCCAGCCCCCATTCTCTGGAGCGTCCTCTGTCACAAAGAGTACAACAGACCCACCCAAGCCCCGTGCAGGTCTCCCACCACCTCCTGTACCCAGCCCCCCACGACCAAACCATTGTGGTTCACAGAGCAGGAGCCTGTCACTCATCTCAGGGGGTCGACCTCCCAGTTCTCCCCCACCACCACCCCCCAGCCCACCTGGGCGGCCCTCAGGCCTTCTACCTCGGCCTGGGGGCATCCTTAAAGGGTGTCAGCCACCTCTCTCTGGACCTCCCCTTCTCCCTGCCCCTGCTAGGCCACCTGATGCCCAGCCCCCACCTTTGCCCCTGGGGAACAAGCCATGCATACCTCAAGACAGACCTGTACCCCCTCCATCAGTCAACAAGCCCTCAGGCCCCCTTTCCTCCCGACCTCCCATCTGTGGCTCCCCTCCACTGCCTCCTGGGAGACCAGCACCCCCCTTACTGCCACCTACACCTCGGAGTGAGGAGCACACGCCCAGACTGCCCCAGAGGAGCATGTCCCTGAATTCTCCTGTACCCTCTCCAGGCCGCTCCAGCCCTCTGCCACCCATGCCCACAGAGAGACCACCCCCTCCTGGCAGAAACACACCTGGACATTTAGGTGTGGTAAATCTACCCTTCATTTTATTGACTTCCTTTTTAACGAGCTGAATTGAGCTTTCAGCCTTTGATATCCTCTGTTCATTTGTCTGCTGGCCACCACCTTTTCTTTTATGTAATGTCTTTGTCAGCATTGCTCTCAATATGCTCACTCTGCTGCTGCTCATTTATTTTAACCTTACAGCACTATCCCCTAAATTAGTATTACCATACAGTGAATAGCTTCCTTTTAGAAAAAGTAGGAAATACATTTTGGAACCTTTGAGTTCATATATGCTCACCACATCACTGGAAGTCTCCTTGTGTTAAGTGTCAGTAAGAATCTGTGATTGTAGTCCACAGCTCATGAGCAATGCTCACTGTCTGCACAGCCATCTGTGTACCTGCACAACTTGCATGTACTTTTACTGGTTTAATGGTGTATGTCTGCATTACAGCACAGTTTTCTTGATTTTGCCATTTCCCCCTCAAGGGCCCCTTTCTCCACCACCTTCCTCCACAGGCAGGGCAGCAGGGGGTGTGAAGTCATCACCCGCCCTTCCACTACCCTCCCTGCCTGGAGCAGAGGCCTCTTGGGGAGGACATAGACCCCTCCTTCCACGTGTACGACCTGGTGGAGGAAGCCTCCCATCCTCACCACGTCGCATGGTGAATGGGTCTTGGAACTCACATCACAGCATGGCAGGTTAGAATCATGATACACTACACTGATAATTCTAGTTATTGCATAAAATTATTGGACAAATGACTCTAAAGAACCTGGAACACAAGACACATGCTCTTGTTTTTAATGAATAACAGACTTGGAAATTCTGGCAAGTTGTGTTAAATACTGCACATACCTGAAAATGATAGTGGGGAAATAAAATGACTTGGTGATTTTTAAAAAAACATCTCCTATCTTATTGTAAATTCAAACAATATGTATTCAGAGAAAAATGATCGTACTGTCTGAGCATCTCAAGCAGCAAGTTGCCTCTTAAAAACTAAGCATGCCTGTCTCGTGTTTTAGCATATCATAGCATTTTAGCGCTGTCACAATGTCCTGGACATTTTTAATGTAGCCCTGAATACTGTCACGGTGGGAATTTTGTTAAGGTACCCTCTCATGTAATTAATTGATAGTATCACATGGTGGACATTTTACAGAATTGGAAGAAAAAAATTTAATGTGCAAAAATGGAATTTTCATTAACAAAAAGAATGTTTCAGGGCAATATAAAATGAAAATACAAAATTTGTCTTCCCTTTTTTTTACCTAATAGCTTGGGTCCACTCCTGAAGGTATGTGCAGGAATAAAACAAAGTGTATTATGTTTCTGTCTTTGAGTAATCACACATGTACATGTCTCACAGATGATTGGGAAGGCAGATTTACCTTCCACCCTGTGACAGCCTTGCCCCCACCGGAGCCCTACACACCCTGTCAGAAGACCTACCCAAGTAAAACGGGCAAGGGTGCGAGCAGAGGTGAGGCCCTGCAGCTGGCTGTAAAAATGACGCTGTTCACTGTTTAAAAGAATGGGATCTGCTCTGACCAAAGGTCTTGTTACAGAACAATATCCTAACTTCTTGTCCTGAATTGAATTAAGATGGTAATTAGGGGTTCAGATGTTTCTGTAATCAGGCCCATTGTGCTCTACAGAGTCTGATTCTCACCTGATATCTGCACATCCAGGCTCAGGGATAAAGGACAGAGGTGCACCTCCACTGCCTCCCCTCTCCAGGTGAAGAGGTCACTCTGGCCCACTGAATTGGCCTTGTCTCTGGCCTCCAGCTACTGCTCTGCAAGCGCTGTCTGTTGTTACCCATCACTTCTCCAGTTCCTCCACAGGATATGTCTCAACAAAGAGATACATGTGGTTCAAATACATGTGACTTTACAATATTTTAAAATCTTTTTAAAATCTGTAATTTAAACTTTAAAGTGATAAATTGTTTACCGAAATCAGTTGGATTGAATATTGGATATCTACTTTACTAGAGTATGGAACTGTTTTAAAATAATCCAGACATCCAAGATCAGATGAAATTCCAAATTTCACTCATCCTTTGAAAACTTCAAACCAAGTCAGTTTCATCACAAATCTTATCATATGTAATTAGCTGAACTAATGACTTGGTTTTTGATAATGCACAAGTAACACATAATAAGTCCTAGTCAAGATTAATCTTAATGTAAGTGTCTGTATGTAGTTGTTCAAGCATATTGAGATAATAGATGAGGTATGCAAAATTATATAATAATTATACCATGAATTTATGTCTGAAGAACAGAGGGAATGATGCAATTGATCACATTAATCATTTGTCATGTTTCTCAAGCATTGGATGGGATGGGTTGTACCATGAAACTTTCTTGCTGTCACAGCTTTCAAGTTCATGGGAAGTTAAAAATGAGTAGGATGACCAATGGCTTTTAAAATTCACCTTATATAAGGTGTATTGTATGTGTGATGCACATAATTTAACATTTACAATGTCATATAATGACAGATGAATTTTTGATATGTGTGCTGTTTGTAACAAATGACAACTATAGTTTTATTACTGAATTAAATACAAAAAGATTTTTAACTATATAAGTATGGAGCTTTTGATTAAGAAGAACTTATTCCCATATCTTTATGGGATAAAGATGTAATTTGATATATGCTCTAAAAGTATCTGATGTTACAAATATGATTAGTTTGATTCATTTATTTTTCTGTTAAACATAAGTCATGATTGTGTTTATTCAGGAGTATTTTCTCTTCAGTGGAAGAGAAAGGCTAATACTGAGGGTGAAATTACTCTTCAAAGTATGCGATTGTTGTACCTTCCAATGTATGTTTTGAGCTGAGTCTTGTGACATTATTCATTCATTTAATTGTGATATATACATACATATTTGAATCACCTCTGTCACCTCTTGCTCAATATTTATTACAACCCCTCTGTGCACAGCTGTGTCTGGAGGTAACCAGTTGTAGGATCAATCACCTAGTTTCTTGTCAATCCAGCTCCTCTGTTTACTCCAGATACAATGACAGACACAGATAGCCTGCAAGAGTAGCCAAGTTGTTTATTCACTAAATATTTGTTTCTCATGTGCAGAGTGCTGAAACATCCTGCAGTCTCTGGAGAGAAAATAATTGTTTAAGCAGCCTTTCATGTGCCCCAGGGCATCTGTCCTGTTATGCAGATTGTATATGGTGATGGTTTGTCAAGTAAATGGTATCTGACTCAACAGTTGTAATTTTAGTACCAGGAAGTCCTCGAGTTACGTCATTTCGTGGTTACGACGCACTCACATAAATTACATAAAAAACCTAGTTTCGACCTAAGCGGTTTGGTTCGTAAATACGACCACAGAAATAAAGGTAAGGAATTGTTCTCTTTCTTTTTTTTTTTTTTTTTTTTACTACTGTTTCATTTAATTACTGTATTTTATATGTCCTTCATGTGTTGCGTGTACAGTGTGAGTGACTTACGGTGTTAATTTAGGTATACTTTAGGTATAAATTCCGACATACCTAAAAAATCGGCCTACGACACGTAGGAACGGAACTCGTTCGTAAGTCGAGGACCCCCTGTAGTGGAGTGGATGTCCTTAATCACTACCTGGCAGCTATGGTCATGTTCACAGTCCATGTTCAGAGATTTAGCTAATCGCAGTGTCAATCTGTGTTCTTCTGCAGTAAAATTAGTTTGAACTACTTAATACAACCACCATACAAGAAATTACAGAAAAATAAGAAAGAAATAAATCTCGTTTTCTCACAGATTTTATCAGAAACATTCGCCTAAAAGATTTGTGAGGATAAAATAGTGCTTGCTATCTTCAAGTCATTTATATGTAGGAATTAGCTATGCACCACATTTACATATAAAACGATAGGGACCTCCAGACAACAGGTAGCTTTCATTGCTATGTATTACTACAAAGCAAGGCAGTGGACCAAGACCTGAAACAGATTTTCTTCCTAGAGCCACCATCTAGAAAATAATATTGCTCAATATTGTAATGGATGTATGAGAAACCTAGGACAGTTTAGTCACTGGTGTTGGTCATAATGACTTTTACAATGTAACTTCTTCCCTTATGCAACTACCAACTGATACCAACTGGAATTTTGAAGTGGTTTGCAGCATTCTAAGGTATGAACTGATAAAGAATGGATCTTGTCACAAATCTGTTGTGAGTCATATAGAAAATCTGTTTGCAACATATGACCTCAGACTGTATCTTAGTATGTGCTGTATGATTTCACTGCAGCCTCAATATGACTGACTCATGTCGAACGAGCACTGAAGGTAAAATAATAATATCCCTTAAATAATCATATTAATGATAATAATAATTATTATTATTACGTCTCTGCTCAGAAAACACAATTTAACTTAATTTAGTACAATAATTATGTTTATTTTAACATTAGAATAGTCGGGGGAATTAGACAGTCATGTATTTCCCGGACCACCACGTGAAAAGTCCATGTGAGCTTTTGTATTTTCCCCGCCCATTACAACCAATGAGTGTAGATTGGTTAGCGCTCTTATCAGTCACTAACGTCGGGTGTGCGGCAAGACACACACTGGAGTGTGGGTATGTAAGGCTTTATTCTATCAAAACAAGTTTCATTTTGTCTATTCGTTGACCTTTTGTGAAGTGCGAATGGTTGTATTGATACTGCAGGAAAATACAAAAAGATGTATTTATCCTACCCTCGGTTGTCGTGCGAACTACATAATGAAGCAAACCGTAACGGTTTCACGAACTCTGATGGGCTAACAAGCTAGCTGTCAAGTGTATGGTAGCTAACGGTTGGTAATTAGCTAACAAGGTTCTGTAGTGTACAACTGGATCGCTATGCTTTTTTATTTCCCTTGCATTACCTATCCGAACAGTTACATTAAGTATTCTGAAACATTTTTGTCCTGAGTGTAGTATTACTGTTACATCGCATGTATTTCCTTCCGTAGTGGGACGCTGCCATAACCCGTTAGCTAGATAGCTAATGTAACTGGTCTTCATCTATTTCTCGTCGACTATTATGAGAGTATGGGAAACTACAGGTAGCCAGCTACTGTTTGTCAGGGTTGCTAGTGCCAGGTGCAAGACAGGTAGCCTAAATCGTGAAACAGGCTAACAGGATTACGGAACATATTAATTATAAATAGCTTGCTAAAATGACATTTGATGAAGAATACTTGCTCTCTACATTTTCCGACCCAGCAAAACAATTTAACAAAAACAATGTACTCTTTTATTTGGTTTCATCAAGTTAACATGAATAGTCGCTAATAATCTTGATTTACGTTGCTGAATTCTGTTTTCTTATTCTGTCTGTGTGGTACTTGTACAGCAACAATCGTTGGGTGTGATAATCATGCTAATACAGAAGAAAACTTGAAGGCTATGCAGAATATCGAACAAGATGTTCTTCGCTTTTAATGATTATTGTTAATTGTTTGCTTTTAAAATTGGTATAAATTGATTACATGGAAATTTCATTAACTGAACCTGTATTTCATGTTCTGTTTTTCTGCAATAAAATGGTGCCTTGTGTAATTCACAAAATATGTAGCAGACGGTTTTACCACGAGGGACTTACAACGCAGGGCGATCAATGAAAATTTGTCAAGTCCACCTGTTCTTCAGCCAAAGTAAATCTGAAGTCTGAATTTAAATGTTGTCCTGGTCAAACATATGTTCTTGACATCCATACAAAGAAAATAAGGGATGTAACTCTCTGTCTCCCTGTTTGTTTTCTTTATACAGTATTAATGGTGCACTAGGTGATGCTATCAACTGGACCAGTTTCTCCAGGACTACTGCCTCAGCTCTGATTTGTGGGGGTTCATAATCCTAGCCAGTATGGAGAATCTTTCATCACTGAGATCTGAACTCAGCATGTCCCACAACACCTCCACTTCCCCTCCAGCCATGTCCATCGACAAGCTCTTTCCGGCGCTCCTGGAGTGCTTTGGGATCATCCTGTGTGGATACATTGCTGGGCGGGCAAATATCATCACATCCACGCAGTCCAAAGGCCTGGGAAACTTTGTGTCAAAGTTTGCCCTTCCAGCCTTGCTCTTCAAAAACATGGTGCTTTTGGACTTTGCTAATGTCATCTGGTCATTTTTGTGGAGCATTCTTATTGCCAAAGTGTCTGTATTTGTCATTGTGTGTATGTTAACACTACTGGTTGCCAGTCCAGAGAGTCGCTTCAGTAAGGCTGGCCTCTTCTCAATTTTTGCCACTCAAAGCAATGACTTTGCATTGGGATACCCAATTGGTAAGTCTGACTTATCGCCATTTCTTGTGTAGGAAATGTACCTGTGTCTTCAAATCCCCTACTCTGCATTTGTCTTTGAAACACATAGCGCATAGCATAAACAAGTCTGACACGCACAGTTAAGAGGCACTTAAATTCTCTCATTCAGGACATTTTGTGCTAAGAATAGGTTTCACATATAGCAAGATAGTTTTCTGACTCATTTTGGTAGTGTCAGAAAAGCCATGCAAGTAGTTTCTGTCATTAATTTTTTCAAAACAGTGAAGTCAACAGAAATAAGAATTTGAAGAATTTTTCAAGTGGCTGCTCTTCATGTGATTTGTGGTGCGTGTGTTTGACAATCTGCTCATGCGAGTGCATAACAGTTATTCATTTGAATTATTTGATAATACCGATTTGACTCGCTCTCATTATGCAAATAATTTTTTATGTTTTCTCTGCAGTGGAGGCCCTATACAAAAACACTCACCCAGAGTACCTGCAGTACATCTATTTGGTGGCACCTGTGTCATTGATGATCCTGAACCCCATTGGGTTTGCCTTCTGTGAGGTTCAGAAGTGGCGGGATAATAGGTCCCAGCAGCAGAACAAGGTGCAGATAATGAGCATGGTGGTCCTGCAGGTTCTCAAGAACCCCATCGTCTTCATGGTCGTCATAGGCATAATCTCCCACTTCCTCCTGGGCCAGAAGATCCCATCAGTTTTGGAGGAATTTGTTGATGGCCTGGCAAATTCCTTTGGTGGAGCAGCACTGTTCTACTTGGGCCTGTCCATGGTGGGTCAGCTGAGGAAGCTTACCCGGTCTACTGTGGTTGCACTGATTCTACTCATCACAGCCAAGTTGTGAGTATAAATGTCTGGCTCGGCAGTAGCACTGGCACAAAAAAACCATCATTTGGTATGCAATGGGCTAATAGCTCCAGGCTTAGCATTAGCATCTAGTTACCATCTGTCCCACTTGGTGATGTCAGAAATGCCTGAAGTGAAATTATTCAGGTATTGAAATTCAGCTAAGCCTGAGAGCCATGAGTGTAGGAGTGGCTCAGGCTTGTAGTTGGTGGTGCAAAATCATTCACCAGCAGGTGATGGGAGGCAATTTTATATATAAATTATACCTCTGATTGCTTGATCCAGAGAGTAAAGATGTATTTGTAAGTAAGACCCAAAATGTGAGAGTATTGTAAATTGCAAGTAATAATGGTAGCCCCTGAGATCTAGGTAGCTTTCTTTAAGATGATTGTTGATGAGCCAAGTCAGGACATGCACACAGCTGTGTGGTCCTCTCATGTAACATAATCTTAAGTGTGTATATCTTTGCGAAGTCAAACTTTTAAGAGTGTTTTTTAAACCTTTTAATGTGTGTGTGCGTGTGGTATTATCGTGAATGGAGTGAGAAACATCCTTATAATTATACATTTCATAATGACAAGAACATGTTTGGGCCTGAGTGGAAAAAAAGATGTTCTTCCCCATTTTAAGGTGACTAATTTTGGTGAGGCAACATTACATGCAAGCACATATTCACAGATTGTGTAACGTTGGGTAGGGTAAGGATTTATTTCTAGGTGGGCCTTGCAACTAAGTCTGTAGAAATTGCTACCTGGCCAGTATTAAGTGCAGCAAGTACACAATATTCTGTATTGCAGATTTAGTCAGGGCTTTGTAATTAAAATGTGCCATTGAACAATCAGTAGCAGTTCTCTTTTCCCCAGGTTGGTGATGCCTCTGATATGCAGGGGTATGGTAGAGCTGCTGGACAAGACCAACACCAGCGCACCCAGCCATACCAGTCTGTCCAACTATGCATTTCTATATGGAGTCTTCCCCACGGCTCCCAGCGTAGCCATCTATGCAGCCCAATACAACATGGAGCTGGAAGTCGTGAGTCTCACACCTTATCAATCATTTGGGTGTATGATAATGTAATGTGTATCTTAAAAAATTTTTTGTAATGTAGTTTCACGATGTTTTGTGTTTTGTTGGCATGCATGTACACTTTCTAATATATATTTTCCTTTGTAGGTTACCTCAGGGATGGTGATCAGTACTTTCCTTTCTGCTCCAATTATGTATGTGTCTGCCTGGTTACTGACGATTCCCTGGATGGACCCAAAGCCTTTAGTTTCTGCACTACAGAATGTCAGCTTTAACATCAGCATCATCAGTTTAGTGGCCTTGGTGAGGTTTTTCCACAGTATGTTTCATTGTGAAAGAGTTATCATTACCTATAATCTGCCTTTTGCACTTGGCTTTATGCTGTATTTTTCCCCCACCATTGGTGGCTAGATTTAAAAGGATCACATACTGTTTAGGGCTTAAACCTGTAGTAGAGTTTAGTGAACTCATGTGAACTGATTGTTTTGCCTGCATCCACTAATTTCTTCTTATGCAGTGGTGGAATGAATGAAGTGAACACTTGGTCCACTTTTTGGGCCATGTGTTTAACCATTCATAATTATAAAACTATGCTGGTGGATTAAGCATCTGCCATCGAAAGAATATATGGAAAACCTCATTTATTCTGGTGTAGGCTATAATGTGGAATCAACCAGTAGGAAGTCACAACTTTGTTCTTCTGTTGGGTATAGTGTTTTCATCTTTAGAAATGAGAACAAAGTGCAGATAATAACCACACTTTCAGCTTTGTGCTCTGCCAGATTTTTTACTTGTTAAGATAAACACAGAACTAGTAAAAATAATAAGTACTGTGAACATTATCACAGATATTAGGGTGTGCCATCTTATCAGAGCTGCACAGACCTAGCCAACTGTTATCAAAGCATTGACGGCATCTGTGAAGGGATGTTATTACTTTGTGACGTTAATCCACAAGAAACCCTATCCCAGGCTCACTGAGGTGTGAGACGCACCTACCATTCCATCCATCAGTCAATATTATTTGTGTCATGTTTTGTTATGTATTGTTTTAAAGCCACCTGGAACAGCCTTGCATTTGAAAGTAAAAATACCACTACTGAGCAGTATGTGAAAACTGAATACAAATGAATTCTAAGCCTTGTAGCATTTGGAACAGAATGTGACATGCTGGTGTGTTGTTTTACAGGTGTGGACTGTCACTGTTATGCTTCTGAGTAAGAAGTTCAGGAGGCTCCCACATATGTTCACCTTGAACCTGTTTTTTGCACAGGCAAGAACAAAACATTCATTACAATCTGCTCCTCAGCCAATGTAGTCATTTTCCAGAGTCACTATACTATAAAATGATGTGTTTGCCTTTTCAAAATTCACAATAGACTGACATATGAGTTCATAAATAGATTTTAGGTTTTATAAACTTGCACAAGAGTTAAAAATGTATAGCAGACAAACAGTAAAAAGTTATTATGCAGATGAGGTCAGAAGCCAAGACAGGCTTAAAGGTGGGACTTCATCTTAATGTGAAAAATGATACCAACAATAACACACTGTATAATCATACTGAACTGAATAGCAAACATAAACAGAAGCATTGATACATTAATATAAAATAACTGGAACAAACATACAAGTAAGACTTAACAATTAAAATAAAAAGGTGTGTGTATATGCATTTGTGTATGTGCAAGTGTCCAATACAATGTCAATCTGAATTTGACACATCCTTGTTGGATACCCTATGTCATTAACATTTGACTTTTCTGAACTCCTAGTTTGTTGCTTGCATTGGAATGATTCTGTGGAACTTCGTCTTGAAGCAAGACAACTTCATTGGGAAAGTGTTGACCTTCACTCTGCTGTACGGCTCATTGTATAGCACATATGTGTGGACTGGTATGGTTTTCATTCACCCTAAACCATCCATCTTTTGTATTTTACTGACACTTCATAACATTAAGCAGATGCTTCCTAAGAGCCACTGTCTTTGGCTCTTTATAACAGTGGACAAACACAAAAACAACTAAACACAAACTCTAGATCCAACCACATGTCCAGTTTCAGGGTCTAAACCCTTCACTGGCATATACTAATCATGTGAGGGAAGGATCAGAATACTGAATCTGTCAGCAGGACAGCTGTATACCTGAACTCATAGAGAAAAATTGTGCCATAGGTGATAAAACTCATAAACATTTAATGAGTAACATAATCACATATTATGCATATCCCATTCCAAAATGATAAATGAGGATTAACATGTATTAGTACCCATTGAGTATTAATTCACTAAATATTTTCAAAATTCAAATCCCTGGTGAAGGAAAATAAAAATATAGCATCTGAATAGATAATAGCCTCACTTTGCAAATCTCTGTTTCTTGACATGTGGGCAGTTAGCCATTGTGGCACCTGTGTACCCTCAGATTTGTCATGTTGTCTTCAGGTTTTAGACTGTTGCTCCTTAAATTAATAGAAACATCATGCACAGACATTGAGCTCTCAAAGAGATGGGCAGCTTAGACAGGACATTGAAAAAATGCTGAGATAATATCTGCATCACAGAGGAGTAGCTAATGTTTTTTTTTTTTTTTTTTTTTTAGGTCTAATCGCCCTCTGCCTGTTGCTGATGAAGAAGGATGAAGAGCTTAGAGTTTGGCCAGGGATTTTCATGATAGCGGGTTGGGGGTAAGTCCCATTACTTTTTCTTGTACACTGCTTCCTGGGCAGCTGGACGTGAAATCATTTCTGAAACCAGTTTACTGACATTTCAGAATCGCAGCCCTTGCAGTAGGAGTCCTCCTTGTTGTAGGGGACAGGATACCTGACACCATTGATTCCGCATTCTTCTATGGACGACCGCAGGTAACACATACAGGTGATGGGAAACGAGGGTTGTATAAAGATACTGTTTTATGTAGAATTTGTAAAAAAAAAAAAAATACATAAATAAAAAAAGTGAATGTCCAAAATAGGTAGCACTTTTGTTGGTTATCCAAATGGCAAATTGCAATTCAACATAATGGAACAGAACAAGTATGATTATCAGAGATTGCTCTTTTGCATACAGTTACTGGTTATGAAGTGACTTCTTGCTCTTTACCCATAAAGCCCATGTAGGTTTAAGCAGGATATTCCCGAGCTGGCCCATGGCTACTTTTGGGTTCCCTGCTCCTGCATTAGGTGACATGCAGTTACAGGATCAGGTGGTCTGACAGTGTCTGTGGACCCCTCTCTGGCAGATCATTTGCACTGCAGTGGTGCTGGCCTGCAGTATCATGCTGGGAGGATGCTCGCTGATGGCTCTCAGTCGTGGTACCCAGGCCAGCAACTACCAAAACTTGGAGCAGAGCTCTGTATCAGGGACCAGTGAGGACCTGAGGCCTCAGAGCAGCCCTGAGGACCAGACCACACTGGAGCCTGCACCTGCAGAAGGCAGCATCAACAGAGGTACATTCACCATCAGCACACTGTGTAGGAAGGCTATCTATGTCATTAGGCAGTTGCTCAGCTGTGATTGTGGAGAAAAAAGGGAAAATTTGAATGTTAAAATTTGAATTGAACTGTTAATCAAAATTTAGCATAAATGGCAATTGAATGTTGGCACCAGTTTTTTAATTGTGGAGAATCTCTCAGGGAAAGCTATTCAATTTTGTGTGACCTTTATTGATGCTTGTTATTTGTTCTTCCTAAGCTTCAGAAATAAATGTTAACTTGATAAGTAAAGGACTTGTTGATTTCGAAGCACATTTGTAATTATGAATTTGTAAGTGTGTGTAATGTATGGAATCCTGTGTAAGTCTATGTAATGTATGGGATCCTGTGGGTTTGTTGGATTTGTTTTTCATGAATGAATGTGGCCCGTTTGTTTGGGCAGAGTGTGAGTGTGCTCAGACCCAGCCCATGCCTGATATGATTGCCTGCACCCACTCAAAGGACACGCCCCCTGCGCAGCCAGGTACTCCTGTCAGTTCATTTCACAGCTGTCCAGCACAGTGTTTCCCAAACTTACTGAGGCTAAAACCCACTCAGTAAACACAACCCATTTTCTTTCTTTTAAAAATAATCAGGCAGTGAGAGCCGTCCCTGTGTCTGTGTCCCTCATGAACAGCCAGTCAGTGAGAGCAATCCCTGTGTCTGTGTCCCTCATGAACAGCCAGTCAGTGAGAGCAATCCCTGTGTCTGTGTCCCTCATGAACAGCCAGTCAGTGAGAGAAATCCCTGTGTCTGTGTCCCTCATGAACAGCCAGTCAGTGAGAGCAATCCCTGTGTCTGTGTCCCTCATGAACAGCCAGTCAGTGAGAGCAATCCCTGTGTCTGTGTCCCTCATGAACAGCCAGTCAGTGAGAGCAATCTCTGTGTCTGTGTCCCTCATGAGCAGCCAGTCAGTTAGAGCAGTCCTTTTGTCTGCGTCTCTCATGAACAGCCAGTCAGTGAATGCAGTCCCTGTGTCCCTCTTGAGTGGCCTGTGAATGAGAGTGATCCCTCTGCTGTGTCCCTCAGCTCAGTGTGGGGCGCACTGTGAGTCGCCCCAGTGCCTGCTGTCCAGTGAGGGGCTCTTGCAGGGGACTGACAGACAGGTGGCCCGCCATGTGCTGCTCTGCCTGCTGCTGACCATCATCCTGCTGGCTGTGAGTCAACCCCCCCCCCATCACTGTGTCACAGTATTACACACTCGGCAAGGGCTTATCCTCAGGTTATGTCACTAATGGCTCCTTCTCTCCCTCTGTCTCATATGATCAGTCCATCGATTGGTGGGGGTGGATTTGGGTAGCTCTACATTTATTACAGAAGATGCAGCATCTCTGTTTTCTTGCTCTGAATAGCTATTTCAGATTGGAGTTCTGCCCTCACAAGATGTGATTAGTCACATGTATCTGGCTTAACAACCCATTGGTTTAGCAATTTTGCTATTGACAAGCTAGCACTCAGCTACTGCTTTTAACATATTTTCCCTGGTCACAGACATAAATTAATTCTCTCTTGTACACTATATTGTGGTAAATACTGTTTTCACTGTCTGCTTCTTTCATACTATGCAAACATGACTATATTATAGCAGAAAGTGGAGCTAAGATCTCTGTGTATGGTCTTTGTGAAAGAAGGCTTGTTTCGTTTCAAACTCAACATGGTGGGATAGATTTACTTCACATTATTAGCAGGAGCACATCATGAGTTATATCCAATATCTTGCATGCATAGACAGCTTATATTGTTTTGAGAGGTGGTTATTTAATCATTTAGGGCAGTGTGGAAGCAGAGATGTAGTCCAGCAGGTTTGTACATTAAGGATGTCTGTCTTTTGTTTTAGAATCTGTCCAGCTGCCTGTGGTGGCTGTTTGACCGCATTCCAGGGAGGCTGTACCTAGAGTTGCAGTTCTTCTGTGCCATTGCCAATTATGGACAGGTAATCTTCCTGATACATGATGTGTACCAAAAGTAACAGTCTCTGTAGTATTATCTGTCTTGAGCCTAAGCCATACTTCAATTTTATTCTTTTTCTCAGGGCTTTATATCCTTTGGAATTTTTGGTCTGGATAAGCATCTAATAATCCTTCCGTTTAAAAAGAGGTGCGCATTTTGTATCATTGCAGCCATATATTAGTTATATATATTTGGTACAGTCTGTATTCTTTGCTTTTGGCACCACTAATAAAGCTACATATGTCTGCACACTTCTGGATGTTTTCAGGCTGGCAAGTATGTGGCAAGGCAGGAGCCAGACAGAGGAGCCCCAGCCTGCATTCAGTGAGGACATTCGTCTAACCTGCACACAGTTTGTCCGTTATCACAAGGACCAGTGTGTACAGGACATTGTGCAAAAAAGGAGGTGAGGGCTCAGCTCTGTGTGTCTGTACAGCTTCAAGCTGCAATTTCATGCAGATGAACTACTCATGTGATGTGCACAATATTGTCTCTGGAAACAATGTGTTTGTTCATGGCCTTGGGGATATGTAAATATGTTTTACAAATACAGCAGCACTTTTTGATGTTTGCAGCTCACATTCACCTTTGATCTGTGTGTGCTTCATGTGACACTTTGGTGCCAAACACATTGAGTATTGTGTGTAAAGAATAAATATACTTGGTATGTTCAAGTCAACAGAAATGTGTTGTTGGCCTATTGTTGCTAATACATTCCATGTGTAATATATGTAGCACCTGCCAACCAAAAAACTACAACCAAACAACTTTACGTAAAGATTACTTGAAAATGTTTTTTCATCAGTAGAATACTATCTCTTTAGCATGTTTAGTTTTACATGATTGAATCACTCTGTGCAAACCAAAATGCTGGTGTGTTTCTTAGATTAATGAGAAAAGAATGCAGTACAGGTATACTCATATCTGTGACCACCAAAAGAATGTGTGCAACATAATGGAAATCTCTCAGTAAGACTACAGACTTATAAGTGTATCTAGAGGATGTGTTGCAAATATACATTTGCTGTTTTAGATACAGGATTTTTTGATTTTCAAAATGGATTTGTTTCATTAAAAAAAAAGCAATGTTTTTGCATGGATGAAACAACAAAGCAAATCAGCACTAATCAAGGAAGCATTAAATGGGGTATCTGCATGTTGCACTATTTTGTGCTTTTTACAAACTGGCAAAAAAATAATGTGCTTTATTTTTTTGCGAGTCTTAACTTTTCTGAGCAACTTTCTTGCCTCTCTCTTTCTGTTTGTCTTTATGGGGTCTATTCCTCTATACTCTCCTCTCTCCTTTCATCTAGTGGTTCAGGTGAAAGCTTAACAGGCCAAGTGGGTGAATCCTTCCTTTGATACACAGGTGTGAGGAGAAGACTGTGGCTGACACCTTTCTAGGTAGCGAGCTGGTTGAGTGGCTGCTGCGAGCGGATGTGGCACGGGACCGGAATGAGGCGGTGCTCTACGGGACCCAGCTGCAGCAAGGCGGGGTACTCCAGCACTTTGCGCAACAAATCCACTTCAATGACAACAGCTTCCTCTATCGCTTTTCAGAGAACAGCAAGTGGGAAAGGTAGAGCCATCAGCTGGCTTGCCTCACATGGTGGAGGGGGAGATGAAAAGCTGAAAAGTAAAGTGCTCTATTCCTTGCTGCATGGTGATACATTTGTTTGCATTCTGAAGTGCAGGTTTCAAGTTGTAGTTGTCAGTATTTTCCTCCACTTGTTGGATGGTGTCGTCGAAAATTAGTCACAGACATGTGAACTGAACATATGTAGGTAGCACCTATACAACCCAATGGATTTGATATGGCAGTAAAATATCTTAAATGTGCCATGACCTGCAGTAAGTACTCAGAGTTTGCAATTGTCATATGATGGGCTATGAAGAGTTTGAAAGCCAGGGATGAAGGTTAGTTGTGCTAATAAGACTGTATCAGGTTTCTTTGTCATTTAATTTAAGGGAAATTCTCAGAGAGCTGCAGTTTATCAGGGTATCAGGGCTTTTTCTTTGGGCTTCCATTCACTGGCATGTGTTCCTGACTGCAGTTCATGCCATCATCAGTTCTCCACGCTGGATGTCTTGTGAAAAAAAGGAATTAATTGCCAAGTTAATGAAGCACATGGACAGTGGTTGTGACACTCTGCTGGATGATCCACCCTGCATGTTTGTGTTATGTTGTCTTTCCTGCTCCTGTTAAGCAATCCATTTTTGTTATTGCTAAATACCATCTGATATGAACTAATCACTTTATTTATATGCAGTGTATGATGGTTAATGTATCAGCCCAACCATATATTGCACTGTGAAATCTGAATTTGTTACAGATTGTGTATGTTTGGTGATTACCTCATTTGCATTACTGCCAGTGCAACAATATGGTCAAGTTCATACTGGTTACACTTCACTGAGGCCCGATGTGTGTTACAGTGCATTTAAGGGCTCCCTCTTTACAATACAAAATATTATGAATGTGAACATATGTAAAGCATGCTCAATTCAAGACAGAGGACACACACTGACGTGTGTGTCCTCTGAAGAACACACACCTCAGTATGTGCTATACAGCATCAAAAACATTTTTCCAATTTTGCAGCTTGCATCTGTAATTCTGTAATCATGTGTCTGAGGCGTTTCTCTGAAACCACGTTCGGAGAAATACTGTCATTGAACATGCATATCTAATCTGAATTATTTAAATGTAGTTTAAAAAAGTCAATGAATAGGTAAAATGCAGCTCAAGGAAATTATTTATGAAATAATTGTACTAAATAAATACTTACAGGGCTGAGTTACAGTGGGTGGGGTTGTCAAATAAGACTTTCCTTGTGTGTTGATTCAATACAAGAACACACTATGTGCCTTGAAGTTTACATCGTGAAGGATCCAAATTATCTTGTGTTTTAACCTCAGATGCTCTCTGGTGGTATGTTCCAGCTAAAGACCTGGCTCTCAATACATCCATGTGTCCTCTGGTCTGGATTTGTATCCTAACCTTGTAAGAGCCTATAGCTGGGAGTTCCACAGGCCTCTTAGCTGCCCTGGGAGAGAGGCTTTTTAACAGCAGGGTTTATGCTGCTTCACAATGTGGAGCCTCCAGTGTGTCGATCAGTTGTCTGCAGTTCGCCTGTATCAGCTATTCAGGCTGTAAAAATAGCAGCATAGCTCAGCTGCTGGGCTACGGAATAGAAAAGAGCACTAGCTCCCTGCGCATGCTTCTTGGCGTTTAAGGTTGACAGATGATGTTATGCCAGTGGGACTAAATTATTATTGGGATTTGACTTAAAAATCAAATGTTTGGTGAATGTGGGCAGCTTGAGTTTGAAAAGCACTTTTTATTACATTATAACTTGTTTCTCAAATATATCTAATTGAATAGTGATATTACTGAACATACATTTTTAACTCCAGTATTTTGTGTCTCCAGTATTTTCAGTAATTAAGTGTCTCTTTTAATTTGTAACACTGCTGTTGTCACACCACAAATGCTGTGTGTGTTTCACAGAAGGCCAAAATGTGTTGATTTGCTTCAGGGTTAATGATCATGTGCTTTTTATGTCACATTTGTTATCATTCAAGTTTTTTGTCTAGTACAGTTACATTGTAATGGAGCATTGAGCCTTGGCAAAAGCACTGAGGAAACAAGATTATTTGTGTGGGAATGGTACTCTACCATGGAAAATGAATGAGAGTAAAATGTAATGATTTGTTCAGAAGTGTGAGTGTTGCTATTGGTCTATTATGTTCAGATTGTTTCCATTTACGGCAGAAAAACGTATGATGCATGTTGTAAAAGTGGTACATTTGTTATGGTTACAAATTAAATCAGTTGGGAAAAATAAACTATGTTATGTTTCTCTATTTTGGATGGTCTCTACAGTCATTTAACCATATCAATAAAACAGATTCTTTTGATAATTTTATTTTCCTCTTATTTCTAGAACCACTTGTATAGTATTTGTATTACCCCAGGTGAGTGCTGCAGATGGACATTCCCTTATTTGAGGTGGTCAACGAAAGTAAACAGTTTATGGGCACCCAACTGTCAGCCACACATGCATTTTTTTTTTTTTTTTTTTTTGCTACTGCTGATTGGAACTTTTGAAATAACCCACACAAATTATTCTATTGATTCTCAATGTTTTCAGTGAATAATGCTGTCCTCTGGATTGTATGCAGCAGGTACTGCAAATAGTCTGGTCATTTGGTTATAGTAATTCTTGATGCCCTGAATTGTTCTACAAGTGAATGCCATGACTTAATGATCTTTATATATCCCTAAACCATTCCTTATGTACACTTCACTATGTACATAAAAGTATGTAATATGTCAACAAGATATTCAATTTAACAAAAAGTCTCAAAAATATAAATATATTTCTTGTTAAACAGAGAGGATGATCATATACTGGACAGAATCAAGAGCGAGCTGGTTCCAGCAGGTGGAGCCATAGCATTCACATGGGGCTCTGATAGGCTCTTATCAGTTACAACCCTGTTAGTTTTGCAGGGAAAGAATTATATGGGAGTAAAGCTGTAGGTATGGGTGTTATATCTTTGGTGCTTTTGTGTTGCCATGTACTGGACAGATTTGGAATTTAACTCTGATTTATTGTGGGAACCCAAAGAGTGACTTTTCTGTGAGTGGATGGAAGTCAAAATCAGAATTGTTTTTTTTTTCCTTTCAATTTGAGAGCATGACAAGCCTCACATGTACAGCACTCTGATGGAGTTTATTTAAATAAAGCACCAGAGCACCAACTTGACATACCTTCCATCACAGTTTTGGGGTGTTGGATTCAAAACAACTGCTTTTATCTTTACTTTAGCAATATGTTTCTTATAAACTACACAAATTCTATGCAAAAGCAACTAACCCTGTGTTTCTTCAACTTCATAAACCAATGACCTTCTGGATATTTAGAGGTCGGGCATGGGGTGTGTAAAGCCAACATCCCCTAAATAGTTTCCTCGACTTCTGAAATTCTGAAATTATCACAAAAACAAGTCACGTGACATGAACAATTGCCAGTTTTAAAGATAGACCTATCCCAAAAGACTTAATATAAAATCCCTGCTGGTTGTGCAGAAGGGAGCATTTTTCAGCCATATTCAGGAGGAAGGAGATGTTTGGGGTCTGACAATCCAAATTTGAGGAAAAGACTTACTACTTTTACATTTTGCTGAAATACTATTTTCAAAGGGGAAAGGAATCTGATTTGGGAATGTATTGGTGCAGTTCCATGTGATGTGAGAAAATGAAGGTTGTAGTAAGTACCATGAAATCCTCCAGCATAGAAGCATATGTGTGTGAGAGAGAGAAGGAGAGGCATTTTTCATGAGTAGCATTTCCAACCCAACCTTTAAATTTGGTTTGTTTTTTTCGCAGATTAATATGCAAAATTAGACACACTTAGACAACAGGAAAACAAGCTACATTTGTTGTTATTTGTCCTGTCTATTGAATTGTTTTCAACAACAGTAGAGAAAATGAAAAATGTATCCTGTAAGATGGAATTCAAACTTCTCTTTAGGTAATGTGCAATTTTTGTCACAAGACTATGAGAAGCAGTCATTCTAAAATTTGAATGACAGACATTTGTAAATGGAGAGTCTGTATGTTATTGATAAGTCCTCCCCTCTCCTGGTGTGTTTTGTGATTGAATTTCCCTTGGAAGGCTCAGACAATCAGGAACTGTAGAGTAATGATGTGTTTACTCTGAGAGAGTCCAGAGCATAGTGCTATGATGGAGCTCCCCCTGAGCTGGGAGAAAAATGCAATGATTGTGTATTCTGATTCTCCTAACTGCTGCTTTGAGAGAATAATATCTTATGATTTGCTCAGCCGGAAAAGGAGTGAGTTGATTTGGTCTCCTTATCCTTCCACACTGTGGAGCCAGTAGCACCTGCAGGTGGACATCAGTGAGACTTTGAGGCTGTGATTTGTGCAAACAGATCCATCGATGCACCCCTCCGAGTTAATGGCACGGACGGGAAAACAGTGGGTTTTTGCTGAAACAAAGTGTCGCTTGCGAGAAAGGCCAGTGTTTGTGATCCGTCACAGGTAATCGCCCAGCTTTCTCAATACATCCCCTACTGTCCCACCCACCCTCGCAGGCTCCACCCACCCACAAGGAGGGAAACTAACCCAACAATAGTCAAGGGCACGACTACAATATGATTTGAGTATAAGTTAGATTTTTATAAAAGGTCAAATGATCAGAACAAAAAACAATGCTTTTTTGGTATATGCAAGTTCAATCAGCAAGGTATATGCATGGTTGTAAAATTTAATGAGTAACTGATAAAATTAGTGATGAGCATATATATACATGAACACACACAAACATAAACAACATACACAATGATAATTACATCAAAAACCAATCAGAAACCAATACCTTAGCAGAGATGGAAAAGCCAGCAGCAGAAAATTGGGAGGAGAATCGAACGTGATGAAGGAGAGAGACTGAAGATACAAACATACAGTGAAATATGCCTTATCATATTTCTTCAGTATTGAAAAAAAGTAACCTTAAACATTTTTTACTTTTATACATCAATAAAAAGCTCATATAATCAATGTCATACTGTCAATGTCAACCGTCATGGCTCTGCAACACTAATAAAATATATTCACAACACTATTCTGACTAGAACTTATCAAATATAATGCAGGACTGTAATATTTGTCATTTTTTCAAAAGGTTTCTTTTCATAGATAGCTTTTTGCGACACCAGTGATATATAACTGAAAAATATAAATTAGTTGGACAATTATAGACACAAAGGAATATTTGAATTATGGGACAATCATATTTTGGATGTGACTTCAACAATTAAATGTCATATTCAAGCCTGAACATGAGTAAGTTTCATTTACTTATCTGTTTCTACCCTATAACTAGCCCCTGTAACATACACACACAAGTGGTGATATTTTGTTAATATTAAGAGGCAGAATTGTTCTCCTGTTTTGTGCAATTTGTAGTGTTGAGCAGTTAAACTGCACCTTTTAGCTTATCATTCTGTATACAGTTTTTTTTTACTCTACTATAGGCTCCTACTATTTAGAAGGGGTGTTGCTCTACCACTGGAGCCATACTTGGCATCACCAAGGACAGTATTAATGATGGCTTCATGGCAACAGCATAACTTTTTCAAAGCCAATCTTCTAGGGAAGAGGGACAATATAACATGTATAGGGTACAAAAGTACATGTTGGTTCTATTTTTTTCCATTTTGCTGTCTACTTTACTTAAGTAAAACAGCTCTGAGCCCGGTGACTTATATTTACAAAGCTTCCCATATCAAGAGTGGCCATCTAGGATCAGTTTCCCAAATCAATTTTCCAATTTTATTCATTATGATGTAACAGGTGAGCCTGATCCTACATCAGAAGTCCTTCTGTGAACCGTTTTATGAACTCGGACCCAGCTCTTGCTCTCATTGCTGCTCGTGTAATTAATGAGAAATTGTCGTTTGATAAAACTTTCCTCAACATTTTGTGAAAACAGCAAAGCTAGAAGAACGAGCGGCGTTTCGGAATCTATGCATCACGATTATTCTCTTATATTCCAGCAGAGGGCGCCAACGACTTTCCAGTTTTCTTTCCACTGACCGGTAAAAAAAACTTTGCTTTGGATGTAATCATTTGACTTCTTTCTATAATCATAAGGATATTACATATGAAGGGAATACGTCAAATAACATCATTTTCAAATAATTGTAATTTTCATAAAGAGACTCTTTTGAAGAGACAAATATTTGTGAGCACCGGTGTTCAACGTGTTATTGGTAAAACTTATAATACTGAACGAATTTTCTCAATGCTTTCGAAACATCCATGAATGATTCATGAATTTTGAATTATCTAAAAATTCTCCATACATCTTTCATAATTTAGTGAAAAGCACTGCATATTCTTTAAAGAGCTCGTGATGTATAGGTTATTATTTATGAAATATTAATTTGACTGTGGTCCCAAGCCTGCATCATGCTGTATTTAACGATTTAGAAATGTGAACGTTGGGTGTTCTTGAACTCCTGGGGTATGACCAATATTAGTTATCACGTTCATCATTACATTCATTATAGTTCCACAATTTGACGTATTTGTCAAGGTTATTCTTTTGCAGGTGAAGTATAGCGGTTTATACCTGCAAAAAAGTATCTCGAATAATGATGCTGATGACTGTTGACTGAACCTGTTGTGGTTGTTGTTGTGGCTAGTACGGCATGACGTTGTTGGGTAAATTGGCATTGACACCTACAACAATCCACAATCACCAGTTCAATAATAATTAAAATCATAATCAATAACTTAGATTCTTAAAATCTAAATTTCTCTCTTAAAATCTCAAAACAAAATCTGAATATGCTAAATTTGCTAAACGACGCATTCCAAATATCTTTCATCTGCTGCTGAAGAAAGCTCTGGTTCAACCCTGATGAACATTCTCAGCTCGCCAGTGAGATTAGCACAGATGCTGGGAAATATGTTACATCAAAAAACTTACAAATGTATTTATTGTATAAAAATGAAACATGCATATATTTTGTCTGAAATGTAACTGCTTTAATATACCCCAACATATCTTAAATTGAATAAATGCCAAAATGTTTAAATGATAACCTTTAGATGAATGAATTATAATGCGCTCTTATTCGTATACAGACCATACAGAGCTAAGTTGTCATGATTATTTCCCCTTCATTGATGAGTGAGTTTTTTTTTTACTAAATGTGTACATGTATTCCAAATGAACTATTTCCATGATTATGAAAACTTAAGTGTCCCATACCATCAGCCAGCTTTAAGGGAATGGAGTTTCACATCGAGATTCTTTATTTTCTCAGGATCCTGGTATTCCCTAATGGTTGCCTGGTTACTCTGATTTATAGAATATCTCATAGGTAACATCAACATATAATAATAACAATAATAGTAATAATAATGATAATAATAATAAGTCCACGTCATAAACCTATTTTGCACAAAAAGGGGAAAGTACTTCCTGACAAGAAAAAAACCTGTTTGATCACAATATTTTGTGTGCCAAAATACATATCCTATTATTACATGAAAATACCAGAATATTTACATCAAATGAAAAGGTTTTGTGCGCTGATGTAATAAGTGTGGTTGAAAGGAGTGTACCTCAGCGTTGTCACGATACCTACCATCATGATTTAAAAACAATTTAATATGTTATAATATTTGAGATATGCCTAAGATTCTGCGTTCAGATTCTACCCAGTTTATTTTGGAAGTTAAATTAATATTTATTAAGCCTATATTTATGTTGACATTGATTAATTTTTCGTCTCACGCTCATTAGATTTCGATTAAGAATGATTTGATGTTAATGTAATTAGTATGTAATTCTGATGTACATAATTACTGTAATTACAACACTCAGGTAACCGGATTTGAGCTAAAAGGTTAGCTTCAAGCTCCGTTTGCTTTGCATCTTGTGCGTTTTGGCTTGTCGTGAAATACTGAGAAATACTGAATCCATTCCTTTAAATATTGTACTGTGATATTCTGTCGCCGAGAGCAAAACACACCTCAAAGAACCGTGAGTAAACCTTGTCTTAGTAATCTAAACCAATGAGTTCAAAACTTAACAGTATTTTGGACTGATAATTTACCAGAGAAAAAGTGCATAATTTTCAAAACAGGGTAGATGATAATATTAAAAATACAATTTTGCGCATTATTTATTTTACAATATTAATCCTAACCTTGGGGTGGTGCTAATGTTCTGATAACTGAATTGTATATTTGTAAACATACGTAGGCCATTATGATAATTGTATTATGATTATTCAATTCAGTTTTTAAAAATATTTGTTGACAACAATATATCTTTATATTTGTTCGATAAACGTTTTGACATTGATCAAAAATACCTTTTAGATCAATAAACAACAGAGAAGCAGCTTGTATGCTGCAGTATACAGGTTGTAAATTCTGTTGCTAAGAATAATTCGCCTTATGCCGTTGAAGAGATGTGGTAGCGTATATGATGAACATTTTCTGACCCGTGAAAGGCGAAAGCTGCGGCAAAGTCTCCTTGATCAATGATTTGGATAGCAAGCTACAGGGTAACCCTGTGCCCCGCTAGGCTGGACCTGAACGTCCTCCTTTGATCTACTTTCATTGTGGCACGAAAACAAAGGTAAGTTATCCCATCGACAGTAAGAGTGCGTTCCAAGAAAACGGCAAGCGGCTGTCTTCATAGCGTTTAACCTCACTTACATGATGTCACAGTATGTCAGATAAATCTTAATAGGACCAAAACAGCTATCATATGAATATTTCTAGGGTTCAGTTCGCCTGTTTGCTAAATTTTATCCTCAAAAAAATATTAACGAGAGTCTCTTTATTGTATTATTAAAAGTAGGCTACGTTTTTAACTGATGTGGAAAAGGGGTGTCTGAAATCAAAGCAGCGAATCACAATAAATTGCCCTTAAATTCTCACAACAATAATCTGTATCCGGAATGGATTTTGTGTATGTAAGAGACAGATTTATTTTTCAAGTTATTTCACGGGGTTTATTGACAAATGTGTAACTTTGCTGTAGAAACTCTTCGTAGGCGACAATAATACAATTTTAAGCGTATCCGTAAATAGGCTGTAAGTGTATGTAAACTATATATTTAATCATTCTAAACTAGTACAAATGTACAGTGGGTGGTACCAAAATAATTGTCGCTAGTTGTCGTTTTATAGAGGCCTATAGTTCATGACGTTATCAGCTGTAAAGCCAGCCATCAGGACACAAAAGGAAATGAAAATAATTTTCGTCTAAATAATTGCCTTCTGGTCAATTTAACCTCGCCGTTTTTGAAAGAGGTTGTCTAAATGAGATTCCTGTCCCTAACGTGTTCCCAGGCCCAGTCTCTCACTCTAATTATTCCTTGGGTTTTTCTTTAGAATCGGACGCTGCACTGGGTAAGCACAAAGAAGTCAGAGAGCATCCTTGAACCTTTTCAATGCGGGGCTACTGATATTCAAATAACATGCAAGCGCCATTTGACTGCGCTGCGACATAAGCATTTCAAATTCACCATTTGCATAATTTTTTTTCTTTTTCTTTTCACAGGGAAAGAAACAGTTGCTTTTCTACAACATCAAATCAAATGTTGTGTTTCTGAAAGTTTAAACTGCTTTGCGCATATCACTGATTTGCCATCTCTACATTTGACATGCAGATTTCAGCAGCTAATTTGGACAATTATACTAGATATTCGAGGGAGGGTTGTCAGCATGTGCCAGAGAGTTTCCCGAAGGGATGTTAGACTGGACAAATGATGTGCCGGAAATTAATTAGATATTTGATAAGACACGAATCCCTAATCAGGAATACAAGACTCTGGGGACTGCTATGTGCTCCAACTCATAATTAATAATATTTAAGAAGATTTTCATATGGGCGTTAAATGTCTGTTCCGGACTATTACCAAATGTTTGGAAATTCAGAACTGCTCTCACGAATTATTTGTGCATAAAGGAACGTGTTTGTCTGCATTTCACGTTTAAATAACAACTGTAGACTCGCTTCGCCTGCTCTTGTAATCATTATTTGCAGTCCTTTGAAAATTGTAATTTTCAAAATTATGCACTTCAACTGTTAAAACCATAAAATGTGAAACATGTATATATTGGAAGACAAACATGAATAAAACAAATTAAAGAACCAACTTCCATTAAACAAAGAAAGCCGTAGGTTTGATGTAGGTCTCTTTAATTTTTCAGAAAATGAAAGGCTCAGGCTATTATACTTTCGATTTTATACAAATAAACGTTTATAATGTAATGCAATAACGTTATAACGCGTATAGTGTCTTTAGAATGTCAGAGGATTGAAGAAAAGAAATGGTTAACTCTTTTTTAAATAGCTGTTTACATACATACTGATATCCACAAAGTGCGTCGATAGAAAGGAAACTCCCTGAATTTCAGGAACCCAACAACAGACAAGACAATCATAATTAACATTTACAAGAAAATAACACGTTCCTTGTTAACATTATATGTACAAAATGAATGGCAAATTTACACATTTTCCCACTTAGTTCACTGGGATTGCTCACCTTTTTGCGCACTGATCCGTACACAGAACAGTCAATAGTTTTTGGCTCTAATATGAACTGCCTTCAATGGTCTGAGAGACAAGTTGTCATTCTCATGTAACACAAGCCATTTGTAGACCGCTTCATACAATTCTTGTTAAGGATGTAAAAATAGTGTAATTACTGTGCACTCTAGTGTGCTTTGAATTTAAAAAAGGGTTTGCGTTTAAAATATGAAATCTTCTTCTACAGACCTCATTTCACAGCCTGCAGTGTTTCACAAATCCCGGACCCGTTTTTAAATAAAATGTGCCATTTATTTGACTTATTTGTGTAATGTTCGAGGTCATTTGCATTTCGTAATTATGACTCATAGCTTTTACGAGTCGTTTTGGGGTGATGGGTCTTTCACTGTGACTCTGGGGTTAACCCCCTCTAAAATGAGTTCCGGGGACTCGGACCTGGGGGTCTCCAAGTTACTGGTGTCGGTGTCACTGTCGCTTCCCTTCTTGCCTCCTCCTCCGGCAGTGTGAGTTTTAATATGCTTGCTCAAGTGGTCGCTCCTCATGAAGCGTTTGTTGCACACTGGACAAGCAAATCTTTTCTCCCCGGTGTGGGTGCGAAGGTGCCTCTGCAGTTCATCGGATCTCGTGAATCTTTTACCACAAAAAAGCCAGTTGCAGACGAAAGGCCTCTCTCCAGTGTGCCACCTCAGGTGGGCTTTAAGATGAGACGTTTTGCCATAGACTTTGCCGCAACCAGGTATGTGGCAACTATGCAGTCCCTTCCTTCGGAGGCTAGCTCCAGCAGGCCCCAATCGTTCAGCCTCTTGACAGTTCGGGCAGTCGCAGGTTGCCCTGCCGGAGTACCTCCTAGAGGACCTTGATGAACCTCCTATCCCGGAGCTGGCTCCTGAGATCATGGCATTAGCGGCGGAAGAATCCGTATACGTAGGAATCACGGTTTTGAATCCTTCTTGTGTCAACAGGTGCTGACTCGTGGACAGAAGGTGAGACGCCGTGGGGCTTATCCCGGTAGAACTGAACGCGGAGTGTGTCAAAGTGGAAAAATCGGGGTTATAGCTGCTGAGTTGGGAGTGAATGGCTTGTGGAGTCCCAGAGTGCAAAGACGTCTGCAGAGTACCGGCTGGATTTTGGACCTCGAGCCACGAGCTTGGGTTGGTGTGAACGTCCCACCAAGATGACGCTCCGTTAGCAACTTCGGTTGAGATGGTTGAGTGGAAGCCAGATTTGTACCAGGACTCATACGGGTGAGCCATACCTACTCGCGGATATAGAGTCTCTGCGGAAGTGTGAACTTTGGAGATAAAGGCTGACTGTCCGGATTCCGGTGAAGATACAGTCGCTGAATTAGAAAACAGACTGCTGTACTCTGTAGTAAATGCAGATGAGGTTGGGGATGTAGAGGCTAAACAAAACGCACTATTACTTGAGCCGGTTGTGGATGTTAGTCCGGTCGATGCTCTGCTTGTCGCTACGGCGAATCCTGGGAGACTCGACCCCAAGTTACAGCTTGAAGATCTTTTCCAAGGATGAAACCCACCCTTGGCAAACGCGCTGGAATCAGGCAGAGTGGTAAGGGGACTTGTGTTACCAATTTTGTTGCAAGTTGCAGCAAGCATGGCTAAAGGAGTAGTTCCAAAACGTGGCTCTTCCTGACAAAAGAAAAGTTAGCATACCTCTGATTACAGCGCTCAAATCTTAATCTTATAGGTTACTTTCCAGAAATCCCGTTTTTACTGTGTGGCACAAGAAACATACGTTACTAAAACTAATTTCATAAACACAAGCACTTTGCTTGTGTTTATGAAATCCCAGAATTCAGTTAATCCAACTATTGCAACTAAACTGAAAGAAGATAGCTTTATGTATATATTTTCAATGTTTTCGCTTTAAAGCTATGATTTCCACTGCAGGTCTTTTTTTGTTTTCAATAGAACTGTACATTTTTGGAGCGGGAAAAAAGTAATTTAAATTACTTGCCAGAATGCAACCTTACAGCCAGTATTCTAGCATAAAATACCAACATGTAGCACTAACAAACAAGCAAGATACAGCAACTGTGTGACGAAATGTTCCAATATATTTTATAAGGTATATATATATAATAATAATTGTACTTACCCCAAGTATAGACGTAGCCATAGCCATGGCCTGTCTTATTTTGAATTGGTTACAACGAGGAGCCTACGCTTGTTGGGTTCGACTCAAACTCTGCGCTTTCCTGCAGTCACAAGACTGATTACTCACTGTGCTCGGAGCTCCAAAGCACCTAGTTGTAGAGAGCGCGCTCTTTGAAGTACAGCTGGTCAGAGCACACAGCCAATCTAAATGCTGGAAGCTCTGGAAGCCGAAGAGGCTCGGCCAATAAGATATTCGGAGATGACAGATGTACTACAGCTTCATGTCGATCAATAACTGCTGCGTGTATCCGTCTGTCAACCACCAAGCGCCAGTTATTTTAATGCCTTTTGTATACAAACACTTGTCCAACGAGCTTCAATTTTCTTTTACGTTGTACATTTCGCCTCAATATTGCTGTTTAAACGCTTCACTTATTTTGGGAAAGCATTAAACTCTGGAAATACTTGGACGTGGGTTTGGTGGTTTAGTGGGTGGGTTTTGGAAGACGAGAATTAATATTTTCAGCACTTTTTCTTTCATTAAAATTTGTTTGCAGTTCAAAGGTAGGCTGAACCTTAACGTGAAACTATTGCTTTTTGAAAATACGCACAAATCGAAATTATGTTTTTTTTTCTTTTGACAGATTATTATTATTACTATTGACAGATTTATTTACAATTGGGATGTTTAGGAGGAGTAATGGTATGTGTGTATTTCTTAGTCAGAAATTATTGTATGGTATATAATAAGCTATATATGTGAATATCAACAACTAATAGAATTCTACATTTAGAACTATTTACCTACGAGTTACTGATAATAAATATTTAGTCTTTAGAGTATCACGCTTTAAGAATGTCACCTTGTCACGACAAGAGCCCCTAATGTTTGACATAAAGATTTGTTTTCTCCTTACATACATTTAAACATATCTACTTGCTATTTATTTAAGACTTTGTAAACGCATCTGTTTTCATCTATGCCTCCAAAATTGAATGAATATCTAAATCAGACTAGGCACGAACAAACTGAAGCTTACCCATGGGGCCAGTAATCTTGGCCAAATTGGACTTTTTCACCACTGGATAATTCGTCAGAAGAGGTACCGGTGCAGAAGACACATTGGTAATTCCCTCTGCAGTACAGGACCTTTTACTACAGGTGAATTTTCAGCGTTTAGATGTATCTTCGGGATACTTGTGACTTATATAATTCTCTGTGCGTGCGTGCGTGCGTTTGTGTTGTGTGTGTGTGTGTGTGTGTGTGTGTGTGTGTGTGTGTGTGTGTGTGTGTGTGTGTGTGTGTGTGTGTGTGTGTGTGTGTGTGTAAAATGGTTATATATGACAGTAGGCTGTACTGACCAGCCAAGGGGCAGGTGGGGGAGGAGTGTTACAATTTCCAACAGACAATGACAGAAAAAAGTTTTGATGTTAAGCTGTTTGAATGTCATCATAACCGAATATATCAGTATCTAATGTTGGATAAAATTAGCCTGATCTACATTTTCAATAAACTGATTACTAACAAGGCAAATAAAATTGTATTTTGATTGATGCAAATAGAAATAATATTCATTGCAAAGTTATTAAGTATCAGCCTCTTTCTGTCAATGGTTATGTGTTTTCTGCGTGAGACGTTTCTTTTCTATTTTTATATAAAGATCAATGCATTATGCCAAAAGTGTCGTACAGGCTGTTAAAACATTTAGGGGTAATGACATAATGTAACAATGGCCCGCTTCAGAGTGAATCACCATCCCTTTAAAAGTTAAAGCAATTTTCTAGAGAATGGCTGTCGCCGAAAGCTGTACATTACAGTATTCAAAACGACCAAATAATGCTCCATTATGGAGTCTGAATGCTGCCAGTCAGTCCAAGTGCAATTTGTGCAAAGGCGAGGGCCTTAAATCTCCACCTATGGAGAGGTGAATATAAAACAATTTCTTCAAATCCTAGACACGGAGCTCAGAAAATTGCTTCATTTCAGCAATCATGGCAATTTGACTGGAGTGCAATTAGCCCTATTAAATGTCGATTCTGCATAAACAAATTTGATTGAAATGCAAAAGAGCAGAAGACCTTCTGAAAAGAAAGCATTCGTAATTGGGTAAAGGTTCATATATGATCACACACATACAGGGGCGCGCTCGGATAGACAGATAGACAGATAGATAGATAGATAGATAGATAGATAGATAGATAGATAGATAGATAGATAGATAGATAGATAGATAGATAGATAGATAGATAGATAGATAGATAGATAGATAGATAGATTAGGCTATTATCATATTTAAATAAGAGGCAACCTAAGTGTTTACGCTAATACCACAAACCCCCATAAAACAATATTATAGACAGTTAATATTATCTTTTTATTTTATGATGAAGTGCAAACAATTTAGCAGAAAGGTTTATATTAGTCTGGGTAAAATGAAGAGTTTTAATTGCAGTCATTATTCTTACAATATTCAGCAATCAATTACATATTCATATGTCACTGCATATTTTTGCAGAAACCCATTTGCTAAAGCATACGGCAATGATAAACAAAGCATATATGCTGTATATGTGTGATCATTATTCAAAAAATAGGTGACAGCTAAAATAGCCTTCGTATATAAATACATGAGAAGTATTAATTTGGACCCCTGACTTATTTTTCTCCTTTCGTCTTTGACTCCTGCTCTGTTTAATTCAGAGTAGTCTGACAGAAGAGCGCACATAAACGACATGTAACAACAGTGAAAATATAAAATGCATCTCTATGTACAAGGCTTTTATATTAAGGTACTCAATATATATTGAGGTAAATGCTTAAATGTGTGTACTGTTAAATTAGATGCATGGCCTAATATTCCACAGTTCTGCTTCTATCCTGTTCTTCGAATGCGCCTGACACCAGTACAGGTATGCTAATTATATCGTAGAATGACAATACTTTCAATCGAATCCTCTTAAAATAATTGTTGGAAAGGTTTACGGGACGGATGTGCAGCTCAAAATCACCCGGAGTGTGCGTTTTATTCGTCTTTTATTTGGAAGGGTAGCGGGGCCGTTGAGTAGTGGGTTAACACTTCACGTTCAACCGCAAGCGAACACTTTTCTAGTGGCAATTAGGAGCCTATTACAAGCCATTAGACTGATCAATGTACCTTAAACAATGTGAATGATTTATTTGGTCGGAACAAAAACGCCCTGCATCTTTTGTGGTGAGGTTGAGTGAAGGTACATCCATCACGACGTTAAACAACAAAAGATAAATGATTAATCCAGACCTATTCATTATAATACTTGATATAAAAGGATTGCGATTTGCTTCATTTCTACATTATTATAGTCTCATTTTCGGCATAATAAACGGCCTTGGGTGCTGGATTTAAGAAATGTGAGTGAAACAACTAGTTGTCGAATACACACTGATTTCGGTATAAGGGAACAGATTAAATATATTCTAAAACAGGAAAAATACATTGCTATTACCTTAAAATTCTCAGAGAGTGTATGACCTACCTGCTAATTTGTTTAAGAACGTATATTTATTGTAGGCCTACACATGAAAAGCAGGTAAGTAAATTAGATACCACAGGTAGCAACAAATGTGTCAAGGTCCAAAGTAACATGTTAAACGATTTTAGCAGTTTGCAAAATAATGTAGCCTACAGCGCATGAATCCACGATTTCTAGTGAAACAACAGACAACAGTCTTCACAATTAATATTGGAATACAGGCTATTTGTAAATTGTATCCCTCTTATTTATAACTTGCAGACTATTTTAAATAAGGACCAACTCTTGTCTATTATAATGTATATTAATATAAAAATAAATCGACCTTTTCCAGTTGGGAGACATAGGAATGCTTGATTAAAACAATAGCATGTCTAACACACAGGAAATATAATTTTTGTACTCTGTGGCAATGGATAAACATGTGAATGTGCTTGCATATGTACAGTGTTATCGTGCAGATTGCATGGGTTCTGGTTGTGTCCAGTTTTATTCCAGGCATTCCGGTTCTTTCTTTGCGCACTGATTGTTACCGTGTTATTGTAAATGATGTCAGAAAATATCTGTGTATCTTAAGGACGGTGGTGCTGGATAAAACGGAGAATCAGATCACTCGTGCGCGGTGTGCGTACATAGTCTACTTGGTTATGGGAAGGAAGGAATGCGCGCGCCCACAGCGAAAAGCAGCGCTGATGGCATGCAGCTGCGTTTATTGCAATACTTTCAAATATGTATTTATTGCTTTAAACGACTACATAAATTTACATACGCTCTGTTAATATAAATAACGCATGTGTGATACATTTCTACTTTGTTAAAAAGGAGACGAAGCAAAACAGACCATAATAAATGACATCTTTATGCTCAGGTGCATTATTGCAACCATTATTTCATTTGAGAAAACGCCTTTCTGTAAAGGTGATGGGATATTTTCATAAGATCTCCACCACAAATATTGTATCACTGACAGTGGTGCTAAAAATGTACATCTCTTATTTACCAAACTCCTGTACCAGTCATGCAAATGATTAATATCAATTAACTGCATTTTTGTAGCCCTCACCATATCATTAAACCGTATTCGATCGTGTTTCAAACATTTTTGTCTGGAATTGATTCAAATAAGATTACAATAAGATACACAATTAACCTAACGTAGCTGTAATGTAAAAAAAAGTGTGAAATACAAAGCAAAAAGAGCAGCACGTCCTTGCACTGTGAGTTGCGCATTAGAACGGTTGAATCTACAAGGCAGCCTTTTTACAAATATTTATACCATAAATCCAAATAGGATATGAGTAGTGTGTGAATGAATGCGTTGTGATTTATGTGTAGGTCAAAACTTCGGAATTTGGTTTATATAAATTGGCTGTTTTAAGACTGCAAACATTTGCCTTATTAAGGCGTTAATGGATGGTATTCAGTCACTTTGGCAAGTCTTCTAATATATATGATCTGATCATTGTTAGATATAAGCCTAATGTATGGATTTCCTAAACCAAGTTACTTACATTGACTCCCTGTGGTATTTGCAAGCATCCTCAGTGTGACAGCTTTGTCATTTTTCTGGGTTAACTTTATCAGGGACTATACAAGATTTGTAGACAGACTTATGTCCATATGAAGGTGGACAGAAATATTAAACAAAATAAGCATGGCATCAAAACCAGATACAACATAGCTGTTTTGCCTATCTTTGTGTAATCAAATTTTATATTATATTACTATTCTTTCTTTGTAGTTTAATAAAGCTCTTTTTTTTAGCTGACAATACCTTACATTGTTGGTCATGTAAGCCATATTGTATATTTATGCGTCTTTGTTCAGGAAGAAAAATAAAGGTTTGTTTCCATGCTACTTTGTACTTTAATGTCACCATGTCACTCCAAGAGTGTGGTTTACATCAGGCAAGGTGATGCTTAAGAATGCATTTGAACTGAGAGTAGGTGAGTATGAATATATCAGTTAGCTAGAGTAAAAACAAGTTTAACATTTTAATAGGTGTTACCAAAGAACTGTACAGCATGAATAGTTTCACATTGCAAAACACTGAGCAAGTTAAGCATTAAATGTCAAAGAGTGCTATGGTTATGGTTTGTGATTAAAATGAACAATTCCCTTACATTAATTATCTTTGCTTCTCTTACTTTTAATAGAGTGCTGGAAATAATGAACATAAGGAGGATAACTTACTGTCTTTCAGATTAGGCCTCTTCCATTTTATTGAAGTCAGGTTAGATTTGAATTTATCATACCGTTAACAAGCTTCTCTGCACCTTAAGTATGTACGGTATGTGAATTTTTAATGGAAATGTTTATAACAGTCCTCACAACCATCAGTCTCTGTGGAAAAAAGAGAACTAAATTCTGCAGTGCCTTCATGCTCATCTGCTGAAGTGCATTCATGAGATAAACATTTTTTGGTTACAGCCTGTCTTTTCATGAGGCTTCTGGATAATGCATTCAGAGCATATTCATAACTCATAATTCACCATTTGCATATTGTACAATAAGGATACCACTGGATCAACTGAAGGTTGTTCAATTAAAAGTAATATTCTAATATTATTAACTATTTTGAGACAGTATTATTGTGTATTAATCATGTATCTTAGATATGATTAAAATAGCATCGTTTAAAGTTAAAGATACATTTGAGATGGACCTATGGCAACACTAAATAATACTTGCACAATGCTGTTCTGCTACCAATTCTTTTATTTAATTTAACTTATGAGCAAAGATATTGTCAAAGCAAAGACACATGGTCATCGAATGAATAGACCTGCATGCACAGACAGTTGTTACCCTTGGTTACCCATCAGCACCACCTGTGCTGATTTTGAGATAGAAAAATTACATACAGTGAATACTAGCTAATCAAAGTGTTGATAATCCATGGAATACCTACTGATCATGCACATATTGGTGGTTACATACCTAGAATATATAGAAGCTGCAATTTCAGTGTCATTACACTGAAATGTAAAAAATAGCAGTTGTTTGTGGTACTTAAGGATATCAATTTATTGTAGTTGCATATCAGTTTATGGTAATATCAATAGGTGCACATAGATTTAAGCAATAATACTATTTCTTAAATACATTTAATGTAGTGCCATCCAGTACAAAGACTACAGACACTATATAAAAAAGTTTAGAAATGAATAATGATGGTTACAAGAGAAACAGTCTTAGATCATGTGTTCAAAGTTTTCATGCATACCTTTTGAGGATAAAGTCTTGCGTGTAAAACCGGTAGCTCTCTTTTTGCAGTAGTAACAGAGAACTCATAAATGTTCCTATATACTGTACAGATGAGACATTGAGGCTCCCTACCACAAAATTGATCTCTACCAGACTTCTGTCTTCAGTCCTTCTGTTACTTCTGTGTTTGATTATGTATATTTTATTCTTCAATTGGTCATTGCTACATATGCTAACCCATATGGATATCTTAGGAGACTAAATTACACGTGAAAGATCTTAATGGCAATTTAGATTTAAGGCCATTTGCCATACACTGCGACCATTCTTCGTCATTTCACATTGGATATAGTGCTTGTAATACATGCTTTATTTGAAGTCCTACATCAAATGTATAAAAGCTATAAAAGCACTAGTATTATTTAATTGTCTGTTCGTATAGAACACAATAACTGTAAGTGTGTGTGCTCCATATTAATCTGCAATATTAGAAAACACCTGCAAAAATTGAAAAACTTTAATTTTAATGTGAAGCCACTGAAATGTATTGTCTGGATATTGGGCACTTGATATTCTATGTGTATAATCACTAATATGCGTTTAGTGTGTAACTCTTCAGCTATTCAATGAATAACTGTAACTGCCCAAAAGCAAAATGAATGAAATTGTTGTAAGGGGCCATTCATTGCGTATATATACAGGATAACTCACGTTATCAGCTACACCTAACGAAAACCGTGTGGTCGAAACGATGTTTGCGAGTATCATTTTCTGCCTTTGTTTTTATTACTTTTCACGTACCGGCATTTTTGAGTGTGTATGTGAATGTGAAACAATGGGAACTGTGTCGGGAAAAAATATTTAAAATCATGAAGTTCAGAAAAAGAACAAAACTGAAAGTACACTGGAACGATAGGTATAAGCTTCTTGACGTCATATCATTACGTTTTACGTACCCTTTTGCGTTGTTTCGCCCAATCAAAAGGCAATATTGTTAAGTCTTCCGGTCTGAATCCTACCATACAATTCCTTCCTGGCTGTCTCTGCCGAAGTGGGCAGCCGCGTGTGCAGTTGTACAGTATCAAATTTGACCCTTTCACGGAGAAACTGACTATACTTCAAGGTTGTTTTAGAATGTTTAAATGGATAAACACATAACTATACTATAAAATGTATATACTGTTTTATGATCACTTTGAATTGTGAAAAATCCCACGTTTACCGGTGCGCTAGCAGGCAAGCAAGCTAGCAGTCGTTAGCAGCCTAAAGTAGCTAGATAGACTAGCTAGTTGTGACAGGGCCTGTGGTTGACAAATAATATATTTGGATCGAGTAACTGCTATACAGTAATTTAGTTGAACAGGCTTTGCAGGTATGTAGCTAGTTGTAAGGCGGGCGTAATGGTTTCTAAACCCTAGCTATCGTGGCGTGGAGTCCGATCTTGGCTAAGCATTGTGAATATCAGATAACAGTCAAGCTGGCTAACAGCTAATGTTATAAATAGAATACAGAAGGGGTACCGTTTCATCTTTCATGTCTTGACAGATGCATCTTCTATTTAAAGGACCTGGCTGCCTATGGTGTCGATGAGCATAGTTAGCTAGTTAGCTTGCTGCTCTATGCGTCTTCAGATAGCCAGCTAACCAGAAAGCTACATTCACAGTTTAAAAAAAAAAAAACATGCATCAGTAGGGTGCTGCCCTGTCGCCGATAACTAATTTGTGTCATTGAAAAAATATACTAGCATGGCTCCCAAAAAGGTCTGTTTGCATGTGTTTTGGATCGGAGTGAAGAGAATGACAAGTAATATGTGCACTAAAGTGGAACGTTGTCTTTCAGATGCCTCCAAAAAAGGCAGGTGATGGACCAAAGCAGCCACCACTTATTGGACGGTTTGGGACCTCTTTGAAGATCGGAATTGTTGGCTTGCCAAACGTTGGGTATGTTGTTTGTCAGTATCTCACAAATTAAACTTAAATGTGTTACAGCTTTATGCATGGAATTGAAATAGATACAATGCTGTACAAACAAGGTTTAAGAAAGTTTAGGACAGGCAAACTATTTACAGCCATGACATAATCACAAAATGTATCTCTCTCTCTCTCTCTCTCTCTCTCTCTCTCTCTCTCTCTCTCTCTCTCTCTCTCTCTCTCTCTCTCTCTCTCTCTCTCTCTCTCTCTCTCTCTCTCTCTCTCTCTCTCTCTCTCTCTCTCACGAACACACACACCTTTTTTCCTGAGTAATTATTGTAGGCACTTGTTTAGTGGACAGCTGTGGTGGGCATAGAGGTCCCTATCCATTTGGATTCAGTGTATTATGCACAATGCATTGTCCACCTTGCAGAATAACTACAAGAATGACAGATAGCAGATGTCACATTCATGTGTGTTGCAAAGGGTAGAAATGTATGCCATAGAGCTTAATTTACATGTGATGTGTGTATATAAAGGCTTGAATGTAGAGAGTTAGTATTCTGCATTGTATTTACAGCAATCAGCCAAGGGTGATATTAGAGTAATAAAATACAAGAGCTATCAATTAAAGTTGAATATTGTGTGGTAAATTTTTACACCTCTGTAAAACTGTCAGACATTCTTCCATTCAAATATTTTTTAATACCGGAGTATGTGCATGAGTGGGGGAGTCAGTCTGGGAGGGTGAGAAGTAGGTGTGTTAGTTGTTTACCTTTAATTGATTAAGCTATTAAAAGTATGTAAAATTTGAGTTTTGCCTGAAAGCTCAAACTCTGAGAGGGTGCATTCAGTCAGTACTCTTCTGTACCAGTCTGCACAAATGCACTCTAATTTTATGGTAGTGTGCTGGAAACTGTGCTGAGAAGGTGGAAACTGAGGTCAAGCAGCTTCTGGTATGGAAATCCATTCCAAAACTACTCACTTACATTGAAATGCCAACTTCACCAAAATGAAGTAAATAATAACAAGAATGTAACAAATGTTTGGAGCACATTGATTTAATTATTTGTTGATAAGCAAGGTCTTTATTTATATACTTACTAACACTAACCATAAAAGACAGCACCTAATTAATGTGCCGCAACACATCAATTAACAAGATGCTATATTTTCTATTTATAAACAGAAAACTCAAGGAAAAATTTTTGCCACATTTTAATAATTTTAAATTTGAAGATGGAAAATTTTTCAAAGGTCCAAGGTATATGAATACTCCTGAGCAATATTGAAAAAGAAAATATGTCGAAGAATGGTTGCACATTAAAACAAACATGTTCAAATTTATCTCGTAACAAACTGATCTGAGGGTTCTTGAAACTATGTAGATGCCTTTCTGTCAGTTATTACTTGAATTGGTTCCACAAGCCAGGCAATATCTGGACTGAAGTATTTAATTTTCCTGGGTTAGTACAAAGAAAAAGTAGATAAAATAATTGGGTGTTCCTTTTAAAACATAGTACACATTTGCTACAGACATGGCCCTCGTTTGGCAATGAATTCAGACTGAATTAGCCTATTTTCTAGTTTGAAGTAAAGCAGCCCTACTCTTTGCTTGTTTTGATTTTCAGCAGAGTGAAAAGTAAAGTTAGTGTATAAGTACCATAAGCAGAGAAACCTCACCCTAGGGTCAGCAAAATGGCAAGAAGCTGTAGGAGGATTGAATAGTGTTGCTGGTGCTGTACTTGACCTCTGAGGAGACTACTACCTACTAGAGATCGGTTAACAGATGGGAGAAACATGAACCTTTACAGGCTGCCCATGTGATGTGTACTGTGCTGGACTTCTGACTGCACACACCAGCATGCCTTTGTACACTTAACTCAGAGTAGGGCCAGGTATCTCCACTCATTCAGACCTGCTGTGTGTGCTGGATCCTGTTCTGGCTCAGCTCATTAATTTGTTAATAGTTTAATGCAACTCATTTTCTCAATAGGGAGTCCCCTCTTCTTGGCAATGCCTTTGTGGTCATACTGAGAAAATGGTCTATGGTCTATATGACCAGTTTCAGTCAGTATTTTGTGTTTGTTTGTTTGTGTGTTTGTTTTTACTGTGCCCCAGGCTGCAGATAAGTAAGCTCGGTGACTCAAAAATGCTTGAGGATATAATTATTCTTTCTTTTTGTCAATGTTTTACATTATTGCAAGGCTGCCACATAAAATGCAAACACAATATGTGTTTAAATTGTTCTTGATTTAAATTATTCCAGGTTACTTTATTCCTAACAGTAGTTGAGTATAGAGATAAATGGAAGTGGAGTTTAAAATAACTTTTGATATTCTGCTGTTGTTCACTGATCTTTTGATGACCCTTGCTGTCTTAAATCCTCATATAATCTCCCAATAAAAACAAACCACAGTCATCCCAGGTGTAAACCAGTGGATAATTGAAAGGTATCTAACAAATGGTGGACTCAGGCCCTCTGGGTTGTGAGTTGCTAGTAACATTTACAGAGAGTGGTGTACATGTTTCAAACTTGAGCAACTTTCATTAAGTTTAAGAAAAAAAAAGTCACCAAAAATGTCCTGTCTGCACTGTTTCACATAGAAGTGAGTGGTACTGGTATTTGTATTCATTTTTTGATACTACCATGGGGAAGATGAACACCAAATGGTTCACATAAGACGTCAAAGAGGAGTCACTGAAGAGCAGCATCACACTTGTGGCAGGGTATATAAGATTAAAATAAGCAAAAGCAAACAACACAATTTAGGTAACAAAAATTGCATTAACATGACAGCCCATGTGGTTTTGTGGTTACATGTTTGATTTCCAAGGAGTTATAAGTTTAATTAATTAGCAAAGGAATGATAAGTGGTTAGATTTCTTATGTGAAGTATTATTGTCTTCCATTCCTGTAAGGTTGTGACAGAAAACTAACTGGCTAAAAGTGTGTTCACTTTTGGATTCTACTGTACTGACTGTACAAAATTTAGAAATAAAATTTTCACGTACCTCATTGTATTTGGGATCATAGATATATTTACAGGTGTATCGGTTTGGCATTGTTGTCCCAAGGCTTTAGCATGAATGAATCACATATTCTCTGAGTCATGTAAAAATAAAAGCAGATACCTGCTTTTCCATACTGATCCATTTTTTTTGTTTCCCATGGCAGGAAATCAACGTTCTTCAACGTACTAACGAAAAGCCAGGCTGCTGCAGAAAATTTCCCCTTCTGTACCATTGACCCAAATGAGAGCCGAGTTCCCATCCCTGATGAGCGCTATGACTTCCTCTGCCAGTTTCACAAGCCTGCCAGGTAAGTAGCCACAAGCACATGGTGCACTTCTTAGAAATGTTGGTGCACCTTTCCTAAGGGCATATTTTTCACAAAATAACTTATTTTCCTTTTTAAATGGTAACTGGGATCATTCAGAAGATGTGCTTTAACATTGATATGTGAAGTAGAATCAGTTATGACATCATTTCTTGTCTGAAGAGGCCTCTTAGGGGTGGGATCATAGTGTTAGTGAGATTTTGGGTCTGAATGGCCATTGTTCCCTTGGTCTGTGTTACTATCCCCTCTGTGTTCACCAAAGAGAAGTATGAGGAAGCTGGAATAGAGTTCATCATAGCCAAATTTAAATTCCATGGGAGGACACACAAGAAAATAACCCTTTTTTTACTTTTGAAGTGAAAAGAATAAATGGCACATGGCCCTATTAGCAGTTTGAATGTGATTGGTGTGAGTGGAGGGATCCATTGAGGGAATGATTGTTTCATTCTCCTCAAATCCTCCCTTGCTGTCCAGACAGTGTTTGTGGTTGGAGCCACTAAGGTCTTACTGACAGGTATCCCAGACCTAAGGTTCCAGGGGGACAGGTCAGACAGAGGTGGATAATTGAATGCTCCTCAAAACACAACTGAAATATTCTTTTCTTTTGCGTATTGTATAAAGTAATTCCAGTGCTTGAGTTCAGATGATTGAGTATGATGCTTTGTCTCTGCAGTAAAGTGCCTGCCTTCCTGAATGTGGTGGACATTGCTGGGCTGGTTAAGGGGGCCCATGCTGGCCAGGGCCTGGGGAATGCCTTCCTGTCTCACATTAGCGCCTGTGATGGTATATTCCACATGACACGTAAGTCTCTCCCTCCACACCAACATGCAGTGCTCATGTGTATGAATTTGAAAAGAAGTTAAAAATCAAATGATACAGTTTTTGTGTTAAATTGGAAACAGGAAAGGAGTAAGAATTACTTATTTTTACTCATGTGCTGATGCACTTGTCCATTGGAGTTTAAAAGAATAATAACATGAAACATTAAATATGTGTTTACAAGAGTAACAAAAGCAACAGCATTGAGCATACATGTTAATGTAAAAGTAGGAGCCAAAGGCACCATGCTTGTCGGTAAACTTTCTAACAGAGAGATGCAGTGTATTAGTTTGGTTTGCAGGGTCTTCATTACAGGGGGATCTGTGGTTTAAATGCCAGGTAGAGTGCCAGGTTAAAATGCTCACAGGCCTCCATTCCTGTCATGAGTCTCCCAGAATCAGTCAACAAGGCGAGAAAATGGCCGCACTGGGCTTAGTGTAACTTCCAAGGTAAACAGCACACAATCAGTAACATGACTAGGGGCTGGGATATGAAAGTAGATTCTGCCGAGGAAGTCTTTTGAAGACTTCACTGACCACAGATTGTTGCAATTTGAACCTAAAATTGACACTGTATATTATGGTAAGGCACCACAGAAATAGTTTATATTTTTATTTTTGCAGTTTTTCTTAGGAAAATCCATACAGTCTGTCAGGTTAGATCACGTAATGATGTATAATACAGCTGTTCTCAGAACAGACAGAATCTGGACCCAGTTTAAAAACAGCTGACGTTCTGTCTTTACTAGCCCCCCTGTTTGGTCTACATTACATTCTGGCAAAACACAGATAACTTGATTTTGCTCCTCTTTGTCAGTTTGTCATTGAACAGTAATGTAAAGAGTAGTACAGTTTGTCAGGAAAATGGTTAAAAATTGCTTTATTTTATTTAGGTTTTTACTCTCAGTAATTGCCTGTCGCTGGCTTTAGACTCATGAGCAAAGTAAATTCCACAAAATGCTTATCAATTGTCATCTTTCAGTGGCAGCATAGAAATTACTCACTGTTCTCTGTCTGCCACAAGTTCTTTTGTGTCTTAGACATAGTCTTTGTCTTCAACAATTAAAGTGTTACACGCTAGAATAATTCAAATTGCTGGCGCTACATGGAGCTGGGAATCCTTTTAAAAATAGCTGAATTTGTTTACTGATTGTATGCTGCTATTGACTTTTCCATCATGTGAAAAGAGCCCTGATTAGTGAGTCTTAGCTGTTGTAGGCAACCAAAGGCCAAATGGTCAGAGGCACAATACAGAGTATTTTTCTCTCATTGTTCTTCTAGTGTCTCTGCTGTGGATTACCCACTGGACAGTATAATGAATGTGTCATTTATGTTCTGCGGCCTTTTCCAATCACAACTCAACAGACTTTGTTACAGAATGTAGCTGGATCCGAGTAATACACTGTTAGCCCTTTGCCAAAGATCTTAAACATTTTAGCAATGCTCTGTCAGATTTAGGTAAACAGCATGATTGCTGGTTTATACATCATGTCACATGTTTTTTACCTGACAATAATTGTTTCAGTTGTAATAAACATTTAACTATTCATTCAGATAAAGCCTTCAGTGGCCTTATCTGTAGTCCAGTTCAAACAGCATGCCAAGTAAAGAATCTTTTTCTTATCCATATACTGAAAAGGGATTGCAGGGGCAAACAAGCTCTGATATATGTGTATTGGAGCTGTCATTGTGGCTACGGTGTGCTAAAATTCAGCTCTGCCTTCTGCTTTAAAGCATCCAGATTGGTTCAGTGAAGAATCATAAGTCGTTCTACAATTATGGGGCCCCATTTAAGAATCAGTTCTTTTGCCTCTGCAAATTAGTGGAGGTAAATGAATGAATGTCATGTCCCCCATACCAAACAATACAACCAAGAGGATGGTGAATGTCAGAGAGTAGAAGGGAGGTAGAAGTAAATGTTGAATGCGAAATAATGGTATTAGTGGAGGTCAAATGTGTTTACATAACGCTGATAATCTTATGTATTTTGACCCCTATAGTGTTGTAAATGCAGCAGTGAGTATATCTGTCCAAAATGTCACAAATCCACATGGAGCACTGTGGAGTACATAGTGAGCCCGTCCCTGTCAGGCTGTGGATTTATTGACCAATATTTCGATATATCAGCATTAATCCTCACCCAAACGTTTCTAGCGCTGTAAAGTTACAGCTTCATTATATGTTCTGGTGGTTTTCAGTGTCTCTCTCTGTCTGACTCTTGGGCCTTGGCCATGCGCTGTATATCCCTTTTGGAAAATTTACCAATGCCTAGTCTGTGCCTAGCTTCTCTCCTGATGCAAGCAATTCATGGAACTGTAAGCCGTACTATGTTACGCTGTAATTAGATATATGTTTTCTGGAGATAAGCCTACTTACTTGAAGGAATTGGGTAAGTACAATTAAGGAATCTTATGGAGGTGGTATAGTGATTGGAACTGGCAGGTCAAATTGTTTTGAGGGGCAGCAGTAAACTCACTTATGAGGCCACAATTGCTAGACTTGCTCAAACCAAATATGCAGCAGGAATCATAGAAACAGGTTATCAGAAACAAATGATACAATTTTTATCTCAAGATATACTAATTGGAGATAAGAGCATTCAGCGTCCCTCTGTACTTGAGGATTTGGTCACATAGAATGAAGTAATAATATAGCATTATTTTGGTGAAGCTTGGTACTTGCATGCACATTTTAGTACAGGATGTCTCATCCTAAAGCAGTAATGGGAAACTGATGTTGCATAGCTCATTACTTGTCCATTATAATTTCTTTTTGCCAGGTTGTGCTAGAGAACTTGGAAAATATTTTCATCTTTATTTCAGTTATTCTTACGTGTTAACTGCCTCTATTCAGGCTATCCAGATTCCATGAGTCTCACACCATATTAGCTGAATTTGTAATTCACAGAGTTTAGGTATAGTAGTGCTATACCAATGTAGTACTCACTTTGATTTTATTAATTCAGACTTTATTCAAGAGCATCCCTGGATTCCTGTGTTTTTGTGGATTCTGCAATAAGATGTTTATTTTACCAGTTAACTGTTAGCCATTTCTGGTAATTAGCATAATGTATGTAGCATCAGAAGGCTTATACTGGAATGTTTAGGGCTTTTCTGTGGCACTGCTTGATTATATGGTAAAGAAACTCCTTTCAGGCTGGAGTGGCATGATTTTCTCTGTGGAAATTAAAAGCGGGTTCTTTAAAAGGCACACGTTACAAATAAAATGCAACCTCTTTCACTGCTTGTGTCATAACCTTTCATGTCAGTTTTCAGTATAGAGCTTGTTAGTACATAATCATGCTGGGTAATACCAACAGTGCAGTGTTATGTGAGTGGAGATCCACATGAATTAAACTGCAGCTTAGCAGACTGGGCAAACCTGTTCTCTTCTCCTGAACATTTGCCTGATAGTAAAATAGTCCTTTAATTTTGTGTGAATAACAGTAAACAAATTAATTGAAGAATTGTTCAGCAGATTTAGAAAAACAAGCTAGTCCTTCAGTTGTCACTTGGGTATTACTTTTTAAAATGACTTTTCTTGCCAGTTAGATGAGCATACACAGTTATAGCTGATCATCAGGTCTTGGGTAGAAGATAAATTTCCTTTACCTCTATGAACATTCTTTGTTCACTGAAAATGATATAGAGCCTCATGGCCATCTGCTTCATATTTGTTGATAGCTGATTCTACAATGCCTGACAGTGGCTGCACATGCAGGTCACCTGCAGCCAAAGGAGGAGAACTCTTTAGAATACACAAAGAAGCTGTTCTCTGTGCTGAGAAATTGAGAGAAAGGGACAAACCGTTACCTGAAAAGTGCCATGCATTTCATTCTCTAAACCCAAAGGGTCAAACCACATCATGCTTGAGTATGTAGGGATTACGTAGCAATACTGTCAAAATTGGTACTCTAAACTACTATTCATGTTGTGTATCCAGTTTTTAATTAACTATATGTGTATTCACTGATTTTTGCAAACTGGTAAGAATTCAGAGACTTTTGTGAAACATAGCCAATCATGTCTGGGATTAAATGGATTAATATCAAAATGGCTCAGATTTGTTGAGGTGATGTGTTGTGTGGTGTGCTTCATTGTAACATTTAGCATTCCACTAAGATTAGTAGTGTCCATATTTCTGATCACTTATCTATTCACAGTAGTTGTTGCAGTGATGAGACCGGACAGTGAATAAAGTTGTTGTTCCAAATTGGGAGTTAGGAGGAAATAAGATAAGTGGCTAAACTGGTAAAAAAAAAAAAAAACCTTGATGAGTTTTCAAATTACAAACATAAAATAAATGCTATGTATATTTTGAGAACAATTAAATGGTTTGTATAAATAATTATTTTAAAAATTCCAAAAAATGATTTCCAAAATAATGTCATGTTTTTCACTCATGGTCATGACTGCATCTGGCCGTTGATACTTTGTTGGGTTCTGTTGGATGTTCTGACAAAATAATTTTTCATAAGAGGTTAAATGTTATATGGTAGTTCCCCAGTTTAATTGCATTGTTTTTTTTAATGAGTGAAAATAAAAACTTAATGTTCAGGGTTCAGTGCTTGACATCACTGATCTTTAAAATGGGTAGTGAACTTATTTTGCATACACATATCCTTTAATGGTACATACTGTGTCCATTAAACCCAAGCCAGACTTTTACTGTATTTTTGTAAACTATGTAATGTTTTTAAAATTATGTGCAGAATAATTACATGAGAGATTAGTCTTTCATTTTGCACAGCACTTTGCTGAAAGGCACTGAATCAGACCAGGGCCAAATACATGAGTCTGTAAATATTTGTAAATGAATGCATTCAAATACAAAACTGAATACATTTATTTCAAAATACTTATTCCCAGATACTGTTGATTTTGTGTCTCAATACAAATGCAAAATTAGATACTGCAGTCTCACAAAAGTTGGCACTTCATAAGACTGTGTAACTTTGATCCCTTAGTTCTTATTTACATCTTTCCTGGACCTTTAAATTCATCTGCAGTGGGAAATACACGGTCTTTATATGGACTGTAAGGAGTGATTTGCATTTGTCAACATACACACATTGATATGAACACAGTGGTAAATATGGCAGGACGTATCAGCTTTTATCATGGTGAATTTACACATTTTTTATGAAAATGTATGTAGAAATGAGGCCCATCGATAATATTTAGATTTCTCAGAACTCATGTAATTGTAATGTACGATTTGGAGCTGGACACCGGTGTATGAACATTTGCTGCAATTGCAGCACGATTGTTCCACTGAACCTTTGACACCGAACTCTGCTGGGATCCATCCTGTAAGGCTGTAATTAAAGGCTAGAGACTCCTCTGGTAGACATCTCCCAAGCTGTTATAACAAAGCAGCTGCTCTTTCCTGCAAAACATCTTGTAGTTTTCCTGCTTTGAAGTTCAGTTTATGCTCAACATTTTTGTAAAAATCTTGTTCTCCCCACAGTTGGAATTAGTCATTTATTCAAATCAAATAGTTTCACTGCAGGAAACATCATTCTGGTACGTGACCATGGAATAATCATCTTTTTCTGAAAAAGTCACGCTTAATTGTGATCTAAGCATATGTCCAGATCGCCTTGAATTGTTTGTATGTTTATGATGTATGTGATTTTAAACTTTAAAGGCATCATCTCAGGAGTAATCCCATTTGATGAAGCCAAGCAGTGAGTGATTTTCTGCTGTTCTGCTTCTGAAGAAAGTGAGACCCAGTAGCTCAACTCTACCAGTCATGTGCAGTTTATAAATATTTTAACCGTAATGGTTTTTAAAAAAACTTGTGTAAACAGAGGTTTTACTTTCAAAAAAGCCTTCCAAAACCAATTAGAGAGCATTGTGGCATTCTGAAAGTTGATTCTTTTGAATGCCTTATATTACCAGGCTTCACAGAAGGGAATGGTTACCAGAGTAAATGCTCCCAGTTCCCAGTCAATGAATAGAACAGTCAGGGTTGTGGGGAGAGACCGAGACACAGGCCCCTCTCTCTTCTGTGCAGGGGACTTGAGAATTACCCACGGAATGCTCTGGCAGACCTCATGGTTCCAGTCCCAGTGCCTTTACTTGGGCAATCAAACACACTGCAGAAATGGAATGTATGCTGTTTTCAGTTGTGCGTACATGCCCTTTTTATTTGGCTGTACAGTATCAGTAACCCCATCCCCTTAACTCAAATATTGTGGTAGTATTTGCATAGCTCCCCTTCCCTCGGATCTGGGGTTTATTTTAATAATAGGAGTGGTGGGAGACAGTTGTAAATTGGAGTCTCCTGAAGGAATGGAGACTGTACCGCTAAGGAAAGTGTGTTTTGCATTGGTTTCTTAGAGCCTCACATAGTCCTACTATTTGTGGAACACATATCCTGGCTGAACAGTGCCCAGTACTTTAAACTTGAAGAAATTGCAATCACCAAGCTAGACCTTCCATTTGCATTCTATATTCTTATTCTATAGTCTCTGTTCTGCATTGTATTGACTGCTCAACTGTGGAGTCAGGCAAGTTTGTTTGGAATCTGGACACCCGAAGAGGAGTTGTGCTGACCTGATGAAACCGTTGCTTTTAGATAAGTGAAGACTGTAATTAAGACAATTTGCCATGATGAGCTGGATTTGTGCATTGTGCAGTGAAACCTTTGGTAGGAACTTTTAATCGCATAACAGTAGCAAAACCAACACTCCAGCACAGGTGCTATTGGGTTAAGTGGATTATAGTGACAGTACTTCATTTTAAATATTGTATCTGCTTTCATGTATGTATTATTTGCTATTTAATCTTAGTACATATGCATTAAGCTACATATTCTGGAAATACTGTTGGCAAATGTACACTTGAATTATAGAATTAGCAATTGCTGGGGTTTATATTTACCCTATTACCGTGACATGACATATTTAATGTTTAATGGGCCTCAGTACTTGGTATGGTTGTGGATAGAGGCTCTCTAAGCATGTTGAAAAGAGATAAGGTAGAAACTCTGGGTTATTTTTCCCAACATTTTAGATCAGAGTGAAATGAATATTTGAAATGCATGATGCACTAATGGGTGTTTGTGGGGTTGTGTGTATGTTGTTTGTCACTGTATTTGTTTGAGAGCTGTTTAAGTAGATGGGGACCTTAAGGCAGTGAAAGTGTAAACATACTGTCTCATCACTGGAGTCTGAAGGGGGCAGGACGTCTCTCTTCACACCCTGTGATTGTCAGTGGTGTAAATCAGTGGTTCCCCGGACCACGATTCTGTTGTGAGTTGTGGGTGGGGTGAAGCCAGGTCACAAGAAGACACATGAAACTCTAATTTACTGTGCTTAACATACTTTCTATAGACTTCACACCAGTGAAACAATGCATGTGTAACATCCACTGCAGCAGTAGATGTAGTAAACATTTATAGGGGTCACAGTCCTGTATTTGCTCATTAAGTGGGTCGTAGGCTCAGAAAGTTTGGGAATGGCTTTCCTAGAAGAATGGGGTGCACACATTTCTTTAATATTCCACAGTGTGTTTAAAACTGCTTTCCTGCAGAGCTGACAGCTCACACTCATTCTTTCATCCCGGTGCTGTGGAAAGGTACTCAGGATTTCATTAAAGCCAGTGGTCGGGTTCATTGAGGGATTGCTCTACTGGGGTTCTCTCACATAATCATTTCCCTGAATTTGTGTACCAGATGGAGCCTTTATTCAAATGGCTGAATCAAGCAGTGCAGGCAGGAACATTTACTGAATAGGTTAACATCTTAATACTGCATGCTCTTATTAATTCTAAATCTTATGGCACTGCTCAGCGTTGTCAGATCTCTTATCCAAGGTTTTATTAGAGTTTCTGCTCTGTCTCATTGAGTGCTTATCAACTTAGAATGAGTGCTTGAGTGAATCATCCAGAAGCGTCAATGAAATACAGTTAACCATTTCAAGAAAGGAGTTTGCTGTTCTGCTGATGGTCCTGTGGAAAGGCAGAATGTTTCATTTGAAGCAACAGCAGAATATGTACGCCTACAGTTGTGGGACTTGCTTCTGGCTTGATATTGATTTAGGAAGCTCTAAAATATTGTTTTTTCTGCAATATTCCCATTGTTGTAAAGCGCAGATATAACTGGGAGCAACTGATTGAGTGCAGAAACCATGTATTCCTGCATTCATATGGTATATTCTGCTCTTCAGCTGTGCTAGATATTAGGGTTGCCTAAAGGTCAGCAGGATGGCTTAGTGGATCTATAACAGCATCTGTAAGACCAGAGGGGCATGGGTCTGAGTTTGTTATACAAAAAAGTATCGAAGCTTAACTGCCTAAATAAATCAGAAATGTTTAGAAAATGGTATTTCCATCTATCACCCTGTATCAGAATTTACAGAATAAAAATGAATAATATGTGGTTATGGTAAGATTTATAACAGATCTCTGACAGAATCCATCTACTGTGTTTTGTAGGATCTGTTGAGAAACTGTCGTGCTGCTAAAATGGCCAGTTTTTTTGTCAGGCTCCACTCATTGTGGGTGATTAGACTAAGATGTCGCTTGTCTCGACTGGAGATGTCTGCAGCTCCAGATGACATGTTTTGTGATTGAAGGCTGAAATATTTTGAATTCTAATCATGTGCCAGATGAATTGCCTGAAATAGACTGTAGAATTTCTCAGCTTCCTTCCCCGTCTGCTGTGAAAAGAGCTGTTGGGAATGGTCGAGGCTTGATGATCATAGAATTACTGGATGGTGATTCTAAACCTCTCAAAGAGAAGTTGCTATGGAGATCCCATTCCAAACGGTAAAATGATTCACCTTTGAAAGGCTGGAGGGTCTGAAAGCTGAACACGTCATTGTTCAGGTGGCCATTGGTTAGGAAATTGGCGGTGCCTGTGCAATCAGCACCGCTATGGCAGTTAAAGATCTAAAAAGGTTTGTTCCCTGAATGATGTGGGACAACAGTGATGTGCATGAGATGGCTCCTTTCAATCAAGGTCCTCCGACTTGCTGGAGGAAAATATGTGGCGGCGGCAATGGGAGGGGGGAGTTTCAGCATTGAAAAGGGAATGAACATCTTCAGTGTTTTTCATAGCTAATGAAATCCAAAGCTCCTCTAGTCCATTCATTCTGTCATTCCACATAACCTTTCAGAATAACTTGAGATTTATCTTCACAGCCAGATTAATCGAGCTTTTCTTTCCTTAAACCATTTACAGTATGCTTTAAATTAAATTGGCTTGATGAAATGTGTGCTTTGAGAATGATAACTCAGGTGAATTCACCTCATTTCAGAAATGATTAAAGTCTACAGTCTGATGTAAATGAAATGAAGCACATTTTCTAAAATGAGTACACATGTTCTCATAAGCATAGGTTGCATCCCAGTTGAAGAAACTTAGGATTATAGGTATGGATGTTGAAAATGCACAAAAAAACAACTAAGTATTAAAGTGGATATTTTGTATGTAAAATCAGTTATTTGTTTGAAGTTGTGCAAAATATGGCTGCAAGTTGTCTTCTGAGACGGAAGCTGTTCGCTTTAGCGAGTGTGGAAATAACATAGCCTGTGTAAAAATACAGCTTGGCCTAATTGCCAGCTCCTTCATACAGAAACATTGCCACATGCCAAAAAATGCATGTGCCATAATGTATAAATTTGACCATTGAGAAATTAACACGCAAGTGAGGACTTGTTTGTGTTTTAATGGGAGACCTCTTGGGAAAACTAAGTTACTGCTGAAAGTGTTGTTCTGGAGGGAATAGGCCTTCTCTCTAGATCTCAATGCAGTGACATGGCCATTGTTGCATTCTGTACCCTTATATCCCTTTGGATATAAAGCCATGCTGAAAAAGCACTGTGTTAAGCCTCCAGTCTCGTATTGCAGTTACAGGCCCTGTTAACACTACCACGCCCCCATCTTTTCAATCAAAGATTCAGTATAACAAACAACACATCACCTAGTGGTGAGAACTTCAGAAATCCTGAAGTGGAATGCTGTTCATGCCTTTAGTCCATTTAATTAAATCAGATGGAAGGATGAGTGCCTGCTGACTGAGAAAGATACTGTAGGAGATGCCTCTGCCAAATGAAACGTAAAACCAAGATCCTGGGTGACTCTATGTAGTCATTAAAGGTTCTCCCATAATTCTCAGCTTCCCTCTCTCAAACTGCCATCTAAACATCCCCTGGATTAATTGGCTCAATAAGTCAGCTCTACCTCAGCTGATGTGTGGTGAGTTTCTGGTAAAATTCTCAAAATGGCTGCTGTGCATCTCCCAGGTGGGTTTCCTCCTTCACTGTAAAGCACTTTGCGATGTGAGTAAGGCATGAAATTGGATTATGATAGGGGATAATGATAATGAGGGATGAACACTTGAGTCCTGGTTGAAGTTTTACTCTCCATACATTTCCATTTTAAATTCCTGTGATTGTTGGATCATTTCTGTGTGATACGGCAAAATAAGGTCCCATGAATACATTTCATTATATGGTTGAATTTTGTGGTGAGGAGTTATGACATCCAGATAATAAACTTTTATATTAATCTAACTTTGAATGAAGGCATGAGTAAGCTTTTATGCATCATTTTGAGATGACGGATATGATTTGCTAATATTTTTAACACAATTACTTTTTGCTGAAATGCATAGGTGGCACATTAATACTCATATTTCATTATGTTCTGATTGTTTATATTGTCTGCAAAAAAGTTTTTTATTTGAATTAATATCCTACCATGTTATCTATAGTGATTGGGGAGCACCAGAAAGCATGGAACAAAACAGTCAGTGTATTGAATGAGCATTCTGTGTTTCCAAGTTTGTTTTCAAGTTGGAAAGACAGACATAATGTGCCTTTCTTTACCTACAGACTAATAAAACTGCATTTACTGCTTTGAATACCAGGGCAATTGCAGTTGTAAGCTTGTGTAGAACATGTTAAAAGTTTGCTCAGGAATGTAAATTTTTTAGATGTACTTTTCCCTGCGTTTACATGTGAAAACATGTACAGGAAGTTTACAGCCAACGAGCACTGTAATTTGACTAAATTATGTTGTTCCCATGTCCTCCCTCTTGAGGAACCAGCATCAGTCAGACCAGTTTAAGCATGATTGATAGTGACCTGGAATGTTTTTTCTTTTTGTATGGTTTGTCCTTAGGCAGGGTATTAATGACACTGGAACAAACACATACATTTTTTTTCATACATTTTATTTCTCAAAATTCAGGTAAATGGCCTTGCAAAGTAGTTGTTTCCCTGTCTCTTTGTCAAGTCTTTTCAGGTCTTTGTTCTTGCAGGCAACAGCTATGCACATGAAAGGAAAATGTGTTTAAATACTTAGTAGAAGTCCCATTTTAAATAATGCTTGAAATGTTAGATGGGAGTACAAAATCCATCAATACTGTATTGATGTTATTTAGAGGTTGCCACTGCAGAGCACTTCAGTGTTCTTGTAGATGAGGCCAGCGTGTCAAGTCAATTGATTTGAGCCAGTGTAGTTTTGCATTTGGAATACAGAGGAGCCCCATGTTCATACTGGTTGGGGTGTAAACAGTTGGGCTCAATCGACTTCTTGGTCTGTACAAAACAGGCTGCTCTCTGGTCACTGCCCCGATCATCAAATTTGAGCCAGCCAGGCTCTTGAAGATAAAGGCCTTTGTGCAGTTAAGAAAGGCTCACCTGCTAATGGCCCTCTCCAAACACACTGTATTTCAAATGAAGTGGTAAAATGGTAACTGCCATGATAGACTTGAGCCAGGCATTTCTGCCTTCCTTTATTTAACCCATCTAGCTGCTTTGTGTGGCGCCATGGTCTCATAAGTGAGGTGTTCATAGAAGCCTGCCCCAGACCCTGTTGTTAAAGGCGTAATTGTGAATTTTTTTATTTTTTTATTTTTTTTTTTTTTTTTTTGCTTGCTCCTCCTTTTTCTCCTAACATATAGAGATTGCTGCTATGGAAATAAAATGGAGCCAGAGTGATGTTTTCAAAAAAAAATTAAAAACTAAAGCAAATTATCAAGGATGTCTAAAAATATATGCTGAGAAATAAAGATAAGTGTATGGAAAACCCAGACTTCAACTTATAATATTACTTACTACTTGGTTTATAGAGTGCCCTACTGTTTTTGGGCTAGCACGTTTTTGTTATGCATAAGTGAGAAGTGAGTAACTGCATGTCAGCTTGTTCAACATGTAGCAAGAATTACTTTTTTTTATTAGATGCATTGTTTGTTTACTATACAATCCTAGTAAAACTACTGAGAACCTTTTTCATCAAATCACAATACTGGATTAAAACCACTTTGACACAAAAATATGTTCCTCTGGCTTTGTTTTTCTCCACACCATTCATGTAACATCTGTTTGGTCATTCAATATCGGACTTAAAATGAATCACAATGCAATATCTTAGCGCAGTTTAAGCAAGGAGGCAGCACACAATAGCAGATTTTCATTCCAATCAGTGTAGGACTCTGAGGCAGTAAATTGGAGCAGCAAAACAACAATTCCACTGATTAGCCCTGTTCTATGTCTAGTAAGTGAACTGTTTATACTGTTAAGTACCTCTGAAAGAAGAAAGGAACCAAAACAGGTTGATTAGGCAGAGAGTAATTGGATAACTTCATTTCACCAGTAGGAAGGATTGCTTGATGACGGCTTACACCACAGTGTAGTGTATTTGATGAGTGGAAGGGATAATACAGAATCACTAAAACTGACTTTTTAAATTAAGTTTTGTACAGGTTTGAAGTTTATATTTTAGATTTTGCAGTTGCTGCCATTTGTGTCTTGGCTTTTGTGATTTGTGTTTCAGCCGTTGTTTTATTAGGGATAGTCCTGGAGTTGTAACAGACACAAAAAGGACATGTTAATGTTTAATTTAGCATACACCTTTCTATAGGTGTTTTCTGGTTGCAAATAAATCTGAGGGAAACTTTGTTTGATCAGTGGCCCTGAAAATCATCACTGGACCCAAATAACATTTGAATTTGAAGTTGTTTTTGATCATAATAAAAAGTTAATATGACACCAGCCTTCAGTCTGAAGGTGTGCAGTAGTGAAAAGCCTCACACCTTGTACCCTGTTAGAGAACAGTCTTTGATCTCCTGCTGGCAATGGTAGATTTAATATTGGATATTCAGCCACCTGGGGAGGCAGTGAGTCTCTTTATATGGTGTCCATGTGGTGACAAAAGCATTTGGTCCGGCAGGGTAGAAGGTACTAACTAGGTATGCTGATTACAGTCTCTGGAAAGTCTACAAATCCAGCATCTTCCTAGCTAACTAACATTACTGTATGCAACAGAGGAAGGGTCAGCCAACCACTAGAGCAGTACTGTGGGCATAGTCTTATCAGACCCACCCACTGCAAACCTGCACCACCTCCCCCAGTGTAAGCAGATACACTATGACATGTCCACTGTTCACAAGCTGCATTACTGGCACTTTGCATTTGAAGTTTATAAAGTATTTTAGCAAGTGATTAGAAAGCATGATAAAAATTTTTAACCCTGTTGCCAGCTTATTTTTTTAATCAATATGAAATTGCCCACTCTTAAGAGCGGACACATTCCACTACTGCAGTATTCTCTGTTAATTTAGGAAGGCACACATTTGCATGTCTTCTGACATTCATAAAACCAGCCTCCAATTATTTTACTTTTGAATGACTACTTTCACTCTGCAGTTACCTTTTCTGAAGACAGTGTTTCTAAAAGTGGCAGATTGCAGATGCCTGCTCTAAGCAGTTCCTGTTGGACAATGAGACAGGAAATACTGTTCTAAAAGAAACAAGTCAGGATTCCATCGCCTGCATAAACACAGGGTCTGGCAGCACAACAACATATAGCTGCTTTAAAAGGAGCTATATGTTGAAGTAATGGTGAAAATGTATTTTCTTTTCCAATGAGGGTTTATGTCTGTATCATTTTCATATTACATTGGTGGGCTAGTCAGCTAGTGAGTTTGCTTGGTAGCTGTGATCATTTGTCTCCAAGCCAGACAAAATGAGGGAAACAAGAAAGTGATATTGCTGATATTTTATTTTATTTATAAGTCCTGCTTCTGGTTAGTATTGGAACCACATTAGTTATTTTTATACATTCTAATGGTAATGTCATACATTTTATGAAAATAATTGAGAATTCTTGATAGTTTTATGCAGTAATATATTTTGACAAGCAGGGAGCTGTTTTGTGTGGTGTGCCTAATATAAACATTGAAAAGCGATGTAAGAACTTATTCTGTAAGAAAGGGGAAGCAATAAAAATAAGGATCCTGATGAATAACATTATGTTGAATTTCGTCACATCATGTCAAAATTCTGTCCAGAGAGCTTGAATACACCAATGTTTTCCATTCACTTTATATCATGTATATTTTCCAAGCACATTCCCTTTCTCTCTGAGCTTCATTACATTTGAATCTTAGTTTGAAACAGGTTATCTTGCTATATCTTTAGTTAGAGGTCTTTGGAGAGGCGGATGGTGTGTAAAAGAGGGCCTAAGTGATACCCGTCAGATTCCTGTTGGCATTTTGAAATGACAGACCTAACTGCACCCATGGATATTTGATAATGGCATGCAGTTGTAATAAGCAGCATGGTAATGGTGTTGACTGCTGTGGATAGGCCTCACTCTCATGTGACAGATGCACCTCCCCCCTCGCCCTGTGTCCCTTTGACTTATATCCCCTGAATCTTCACCCTGGAATCAGCAGCCAGGAGTTTGGCAGTTGGTAAATTCTGTGGCTAAGTGCTTCATCATCTAATCACCATCAGTACCACTGCAAAAGAGCAGAGTGAACTGGATATGGAGAGCCCTCATTTTTGTCCTGCTTTTACATGGATGTTTTAAGATGGAGCATTACCACTTAGGCTTATATTGCAAATATGCCTGTATTTACAATGTAGGCATTTTTCCTGAAAAATGTAGCTGATTTGGTATCAAGGGTTTAAGTTGGTCAGCTACTGAACACTTTATATCTTATTTCTACAACTATTCAATGGTTAAACATGAGATTAATATTTTGCTACCCCACATTGTGAATTGACATTGTAAATTATGGGTAAAAATGATTCTATGACAGGTTATAGAAATCATGAGGCAGTTTATTTGCAGATTGTTGCCATTCTTACAAAATGGGTTCAGTGTTTGTGGGTTGATAACAGGCACATTTCCTGACTCAGTTCCAGCTGGGGCCCTGGCTTTCCAGGGGTGTTGCTATGATGTGCGTTGTGGTTTGTTATTGTTAAAGCAGACATTGATATTTTGAAATTCTGTATGTTCCTAATGTGTTTTTTGTTGTTGATGTGTTGCCACCAACATAGGTGCATTTGAGGATGAGGACATTATCCATGTGGAGGGGAACGTTGACCCAGTGAGAGATATCGAGATCATCCATGAGGAGCTTCGTCTGAAGGACGAAGAGATGATCGGACCCATCATCGACAAGCTGGAGAAGACAGCCGTTAGGGGAGGTGACAAGAAGTTGAAGCCCGAATACGTGAGTGAATATCCCAGCGTGCATTCTGTTACACCGCCTCACACCATGATGCAAATCATACCCCTCCAACATGTCTTGTAACATGTCATAAATGTAAAATACTTGAATTATTTTTTTCTGTTCTTTCTTCTCTCCTCCCATCTCCCTCTTCCTCCTGCCCCCCTTTTCCTCTTTTTCTGAGACTGAAAGTGAGAAGGGGTCAGAGGTTTTCTGTGGTAGAAATCATTAATAGAGAGTTACTTATTCAGCTGCTAACCCCAGGTCACGGTGCTGGGCTAATGAAAGTGCTTCCACAAGCTTCTTTTCATACGAAGCAACACTCAAATTGCTGTACATCTCTCTGTGTCAGCCTGTTAATTAAGTAAAACACTGACAGAGGTAAAATCATACATTGAGATATTAATCACATAAATGTTTGGATTGTGTTTTGACTGAAAAGAATCTCATCAAACCTTTAGTTCAATCTGAATATCCCTTATGTTTCTGTTTCTCCAGACCTTCATCTCTGCATTTATATCCTATTGGCAAAATATTTTCAAATATTTCTTTGCCAGAAAAATTCAAATGACAAAAATGCAGCAATATGTTACATCTTGTTACCTCTTGATGCAATCAGTGAGTTTGATTTAAAAGCATTGACAAAGCAGCAGCATACACAGATAATGGCATAGGCATTGTGTGCGTCTAATCCTGCCCTTGGTGAAGAATGCAGCACGAGTCGGGTAATCTGGCTCTTTATGTTTGCCGCGTGCCCAATTGCCGGCCCTGGTGCATCTATGCTCTGACCGCTCATTAAACTAACAAGCAGGGTTATTTCACCTGCTGGACGGGCCTGGCGCTGTCCCCCTCAGCGAGAACCCTTTCCCTGAGCCAGGAATCCGGGGAGCCATTCAGGCCAAGCAGGTGGCCACTGACGTACATAATTGCTGACAATTTTAGGCAATGAATAAAAATGATCTACATTACTTGTCAAAGGTTGTATGTGCCATGCCAAGCAAAATCTATGGGAAGCCTTTTTAGAGTTTAAAGAATGGCTCTTATCAACTGCTGCACAGGGGGGAAATTATGAATTTCACAAGAACCTAATTTTGGTGTTTGACGTGTTCAGCTGAGTTCAATTTCAGTAGGAATGAAAAGGGGTTGTTGTGCAAAGCATCCTTCATGTTGATTAAACGTCTGTTTATGTCATTATTTTTATATACATGTGAATGTTTTTCCCCTTCTCGTGTACTATTACCATCCAATGTGAAGATGTCTTGTACACTATGGTCAGGGATGTATTTTTGTGAGAGGGACTTTAAAATGACAGGAGGTTCACAAGTCACATCTTTAGCAGTAGCTAAATGAGCTGTAGAGAGAATCAGTCTGATAGAACAGTAGCTAAGTCAAGCAAAACATTTTTTTCCACTGTGAAACAAAATTGTATTCATTTGTGTAGTTAAAATGCTGTTTCTACGTGTTTGTTTTTGATCGATGCTTTATTGCTTTATTGTCCCAGTCAGATTTTTTGCACACTTTGTCTACAGTTACTGGTGACTTGAGTGAAAATTACATTTATTTTGTTTTGATTAGCTTCTGAATTATTATCCTCAATTTTTAAGAGTAAGGCTTCTGCTGTGCAGGTTTTAACCCAAAGTGCAAAGCTCTTTGCATCAGTGACTGTCATCCTTTCAAAAGAAAAACATGTTAATGAACAAAGACACTTGTTTCAAGTCTCACATCTGTTATCTGGCAAGCAGACAAAAAGATGCTGGACCCCCCTAAAAGCTTCCCCCAGTGGCTGGAGAATGTGTTTGACCCCTCCCGAACCCGCGTGCCTTTTATTAACACCTGCCTGTTAGAGGAGCGCGGCCACACGCAGCTCTCTCGCCCCACGCCTCCCGCCAGCCCGGAGCTGATGAGGGAAACCTGGAGAGGGTTCAGCCGTGTCAGTCGCCGTTTGCTGTTTCCATTTCACAGATGATTAATCTTTCTGTGAAGATTTGGGCCGGCGCAACAAAGTGTGCGGGGCTGTCCCTGCGCTCTCTTCTGCTGGCTGCACACTGGCTGCCTGACTAAAAGGCCTTTAGAATTCCTGCAGAGAGAGATGTGCCGAGCGAGAATGCAGCTGGCTGGGGGTCAGTGGCTGAAGGTTTTTTCTGCCATTGTGTAATTGAGGCTCCGGCAGCCTTTTTTCCTCCTCTCTTTTAGAGGGGGGTGTGATTGTGAGGTGGTGGCGGGTTTGGGGAGGGAAGGGGGAGGTGAGGGGAGTGTAGAGGTGGGAGGGGTGTGGGGGGGGGGGGATTGAAGAGGATTCACGAAGGGGGGTGGGTTGGTATGGGAGAGAACATTCTGGGCTAATTTCTGCAGAGCTGGATCAACAATAACAGGCTCAATTTCTTTATTACAAATTTTATAATCTCCCTCCCTCCCATTTTCCCACCCATTCCCACTTCCAGATCCTTTAATCGTATAGTGATCTTTCCTGTGGTCTGAACCCACAACAGCTGAAATAATGAGTGTGGCAAACATGGCTGGAGCAGCCTAATATTTTCTCTCAAACAAGCGCCACTTAATTGCTACCTTGTGCATATTCGGCATCTGATTCTGTACTTTAGTGTCTGAGAGTGTAAGGTAAAGAAGCTAATAGTTCAGATAAACTTCCCCCTCATTACTGTACAGATTTTCCCGTTTCCATGCCTCAAATGACTGAACTGTTTTCATTAAAATAATCCGCACAGAGCAGTGCTGTTTATGATAAGGGTTTTGAACCATTCTCTGCAAGGCATTTGCTTGTGATTTTGAAGAAAGGGAGGGGGTGGAGAAGGCCCTTTGTGCAGGCTGTCCTTGTCAGAATTCTGCCTCTCCTGTTTGATATGAGCATGCATTGTTCATTTTGGCATCGGGATGCCTTCCATTTAGGAAATAATTACCCAGCATCCTGCTGGGTTTATATTCTTTTTCATCTCCTTTAATGACTCCTTTTTCATTCCCTTTTAATCCCGAACAGGACATAATGTTGAAAATCAAGAACTGGGTAGCAGATGAAAAGAAACATGTCCGCTACTGTCACGATTGGAACGACAAGGAGGTAAGGCTTTGATGTTACTCTCAAATTTATTAATATGCCTTATTAAGGCAATCTTTTCATCTGGGCTGAATCTGACTTCTGTTTTTTTGGAAACTTTCTGCTATGCACATCATATTGTGTGACCTGATGTGCAGGTTTTCAGAATTGTCATATTACCTTTTTTAATGAACTAGTGGTATGTCCTAACTGATACTGATCTCAACGCTTTATTGATGCTCCCTGCTGTGCCTGGCATAGATCTAAAATTGATTTACATTTAGCTCTTTAACTTCCTGCACTTCAACCAGAGTTTGGAAAGTTTTTGTCCTGAGAGTTCATCTGGAAGTGTTCCTCTGTTGCAGATTGATGTGCTGAACAAATACCTGTTCTTGACTTCCAAACCAATGATTTACCTCGTCAACCTCTCGGAAAAAGACTACATCAGAAAAAAGAATAAGTGGTGAGTTTACATAAACCAGATGAATTTCAAGAAGCCCCAGAGGTAGCATTAAGTAAATATTCAGATTAGTCATAAATACTTGTGTTAGTCTTTGTGTTTGTGTGTTGAATGTTGATATGTGACTGCTTTGTTTGAGAAGGGATTTTGAAATGGTACACTCCATATTTGTTCTTCCTGTCTATCTGTGTTCTCTTGAACATGGCACTAGGGCCACAGTTTTGTGGAGACAGGACCTTGTGATATGGTTTAATGAGCTGACAGACAAATCAAGGTTAGGTTCCATCCAACACAACCAACCCAGTGGTGGCACCGACCTGCTGTGAGAAAAAACAATGCCCTGGAAGTCAAGCCAGCCCCCAATCCCTGCACTTCATTAAGCACTTAAGAGCACATGGTTTCAATTTTCATTTAAAGATTTCTCATTTCCATAAGATATCAAAGAGGAACAAGTCTTTAAAACACAAAAAATAAACATTTATAGATTGAAAGGCAAAGCAGCAATTAATGTCACATGGGCCAAGCCAATAAATCACAAGAAGGCTCTCTTTGAATGCCATTCTGCTTGGAATGGTCTTCCCCTAATGTTTGGTGTCTTTGGAATCTGAAGCTCTTTCACGTTTTCAGATAGTGTTTGTAGTGGTTGAGGAAAATGTTATGAAATATACTGCTTTTTAAGGTGGATTTCTCTTGCTTAGATTCATATAATTTACAGAACTGACTCAGTGTATGAAGTAGAAAGTGTTCTTCAGTTGACTGCTAAAATATGCTGCATAAGCTTTGGCAAAATTCATTTTTTTAACAGGTTTATGCTTTTGATCATCTTTTCCATGTAGTCTTGAAATGGATTGTCTCATTAGTGTCATCAGAGATTTTACATGCAAACTTTTTCTTGTGTCTGTTACACTGGTTTGTCAAGAGATGGCTGCATACACACATCTTTTCCTCTGATTGGGTGATTGGTATCCGCAGAATTGCACTTGCTGGGAAATAACTGGCCCATTTGAAGAGATAACAGTAAATGGAGAGAAATCCTTGTGTGTTGCTATGCAGTTAGCGTCCTCACTGATCAGGGGTGGCCCAGTGTCCAGCTCACGCCAAAGCACAGGCTAAAAGATGTTCCCTCAGGGGTTTATAGATGGCTCAGAGACCCTTCCTGCATGTTAGGCCACTGACCTCTCTCATGCGCACTGACAGGAGTGGGGATATGCAGACAGAAAGGAGGCGTAGCGGGGTCAGCGCTGTCCATCAGAGTGGAGAAGCTGTGTCTGGCCTGTCACCTCTCCTCTTCGCTGCTGCCGCAGTGTCACGATGAGGGGCCACTTACCAATGGCCGTTACAATTTCTAAATTGCTGACTGGCTTTTGGGTGTCAAGCGTGCCTCGGCGTCTTGTTTTTCTGGGCACAGATCATCAGTGTTTTTCCCTTATGACTGTTTGTTTAAAATGCTCTGACACAGAAGTCTGACTGTCTGCTTGACAGCTGTGGGTGGAACATTATAATTGAGCCCATATAAATCAGATGATTTATGACTTGTGAAACATGTCATCAACAGGAAGGGGTTTTTCTGCTTTTTTTCTTCTTTTTCCTGATTGATATGTTATAAATCTTTGAGTTTTTTTGACTCATAGACTGTAGTCCTCTGTCCCGAGGGCTCTCTGTGGAACAATGCAGACATCAAAGTGCGTGTTTGACATGTGATGAGTCACTTCCCCTGGCCGGAGAGCAGCTCACACCTGTATGGAGATGATTACAGGTAGATCTGGCTGCCTCTAATTGTACAATAAATGCTGCTCTCAGCCCCTAATGGCAGGTAGTCTGTTGCCGTGACGCCAGGCTGCCATTTCACTGTCGCCAGACTCCCTGTTTTCCCCAGACCAGTTGGGATGATGACATAGTTAAAGACTATTCAAAGCAAACAGCAAGACAAATTGCACTCTGGCTTTTAATGTAAGGAGGCAAGAAAAGGGAGCTTAAAATACGAACAACAAGTCCAATGGGTGCAGTTGTTCTTAAGGTTACATTGCCCTTTCTAGTCATTAAAACATTGGTTAAAACCAAAATTTTGGAAATATGTATTATGATTGTATAGGTTTTTATTTGTGTATATATTTATTTTATATGTTTATATATAAACACGTGTGCATGTTCTTGTGTATGTGCATATGTTTGAATGTAAATCAAATTCATGTCTTTACTTGCAGCTATTCAATGTACAGTGCTCACCACTTAACCCATTTCTGAAGGCAGATTTAGTAATTAAGCCGAAGGTTTTTGGTCATTACAAATATAGTATTGAATTCTAACCATCAATCTTCGGCTCTGCAGTCCGGCATTCTACCCACCACACCGCGTGAGTCTTCCGTTTTAATGAAAACAAAGCAAATTACTTTAAGAAGGCATTCGTTTTAGACATCAGAGGAGGAAACAAGGTCACTTTTATCCTCAGGTCCTCTGTTGGATAATGCTCATCATCTGCAGAATGCCATGTGTGTAATTCCACATAGTATGTGCGTGCGTGTGTATGAGAATGTGTGTTTGTGCATGTTTGAAGTTTGGGTCGGAGGCGACTCCATGCTCATTTGGATTTTAGTGTAATTGCAGTCAGGAGATCAAAGCTGGCCGGTCGAGTGATGTTCCTGAGGAGACTTTACCACAGAGCCCTTTCCTCTGTACAGTGGGGGCTGCCTGCTGCTTGGCTCTTCCCTCCAGCTAGCCACTGACTACCCCCTGCACATGCCTGCTCATAAAAACTGATTGAGGAAGTGTTTGTCATGTCTTTATGAGCGGGGGAGCATTGCGTGATTGGGAATGGCATCTCCAAAAGGCTGACGAGGTTGCCGTTTTCCCCCTCTTAATACTGGCCTTTTTTGTTTTTTAGCCCACCTTTAAAGGCTTGTTAGTTTGTGTGTGAGGGAGCATGGGATGCAATGCTCCTCCATCAGGAATGCTAGCAGTGGCCCTGGGCTAGGGCCACGTCACTGTGAGCCTGCTCTCTGTGAGAAAGCGTCGCTCAAATCTCAACACAAGAAACCCAGTAGAACAAACAGGCAGCTTCTCCAGCTAAGACTCAAAACATTTGGTTCATAAAACATTTTTCAGCATGTTTAATAATCCAATGCTTAGCCATAAGAGGGAGAAAAAAGTCAAATGTCTTTTTGAGAGCAGAGAGGTAACTTTTTCTTTTTTCAGAGTAGAGAGCATTTTTTCATTCAGCAAAGATTTTTTTATGATGCATTAAAGTAAAGAGCAGCAGCTTCTGTAAGACTGTTGACCTTTTGAAATGCAAGAAGCATGAATTCTTCTTGGCTCTGCCCTGGTTAGGGTTTTAGGTGGGGGTGAAGCCTATGGAGAAAGCGGAATGTAGGAGCTGTGCCGATCAGCAGTACACGCGTGCATGTGTGCACTTACATTTGTTTGAGCGTATACCTTCGCTCATATAGTTTTTGTGCAATTGTGTATATCTGTGTAGACATGTGTACACAGATTTTTGTGGGAAGCATGGATGAGGGAATTGGTTGGTTATTTCAGGTTTCAGCTTGGCCTGTAGGTGGTGCTGTGACAGTGAGAGTACCAGACTGATAAGGCCCCCGTGCTCAGCCCCTTTTCCTGCATGCAGTCTAGAGCAGCGCTGCATGAACACACACTGACAGGGTGTCTCAATTTCAGCCGAAGTTATCCACATTTGTTCATCCTTCAGCATTTTTCTGTCTTAAAAGTCAGACTATAGGCGTCTTATGTTCGGCAGGAGACCACATGACAGTGCATGTCTGTGTTGCAGTGGAAATTCAGAGGAGTGGACACACTGTGGGAAAACCGCTTCTCTGCTCCTCCGAGGACGATATTATTAAAGTGACAGCCGCAGCCCACTCCTGCTGCTCAGAACCAGTACCCAAGAATCTGAAAATGTCCTTTCCAAGTTTTAATAGCTGACATGTTTGAATACATGATTAACTGGTAACAGTCCAACGATACAGGATTATTTATGACCATTTGCATCTAAAAGAGATTGTGGGGCAAAAGAGAATTTACAGAGTGGTCTATTTACTCTGGAACACTGGACCTCTGACACTTTTTTCCCATGGTAGTTCTAGTTCACTGTGCACAGAAACCTACAGCAGAAGCTTTTTAAGTTTCTAGTGACTGCTAATGACCAGAGGAGGTTGCTCTGTAAAACACAAACAGATGGAGCCTCCAGTCTTTTTTTAAGATGTGTGTCAAGCCAATGTAACTGGATGGCATTGTTCGTATCTAATTGGCACTGTTTTGTGTCAGTGGAGGACATGGATGTTGTTCTGTTCTTATCTGGGGAACCCTTCCTGCCCTGGTGTTATCAGTAATGAGATCCTAACCGTCCATGTCAGACCCTTTCTCCTCCAGCAAGGGCAATGCACAGACTTGTTCAATGTTTGTCCCTGCAGATGATGCAGCCCTACCCCAAAATGACTCCAACTTTATGATGAAGATGTGGATGACATGCATGGTCACTTGGAGTAGGGCAATGCTTTTAAAGTATTTCAAAGTATTTTGGTGAAAATATATCTGGGTGACCCTGTCTCTACTCAGATTGGTAATTATTCCGTGTTAACTTTTTGCCACAGAAATGGTGAAGATTAGAGTCAAGAGCGAATGGTTTTTCATTGCACCATTGACAGGCACTTCGGTATTATAGCAGTATGCTTTCTAATAATAAAGCAATCACAATGTTGTAATTGCTGTCAGGGCTGTATTCAGCACATACAGCTTTGCCACCAGCCTGGCTGTCACTTCTTCCTGAGTTCCTGTTGTAATTCTGACTTTATTTGTTTTGGAGTACCTTAAAATTCCATGCACAACTGCAACCAGATAATCTATACAGCTCAAGCAGTATGCTGTATTTTCCTAGCTGAAATTAGACCTTTACCTTCAGCTGCTTATCATACCAAGGCCACCCTTTTCCCTCTAGTTCTTTGTGTCCTAATTTTCAGAGAGTAAAAAGGACAATGTGTGCTGTTGATGCATTTGCTTTTGATTAAGCTGATGGATCAGTATGTCTGAGTTGTTGTGACCCTGTGTTGCATGTGTTTTTATTGCATTTAGCTTTTGATCTTCTGACTTTCCAGTCAAACGCAAGGGAAACAGGTGCCTGTGTTCTTGGGAACACAGTTTCTTTAGTCCATGAAAGGGTTCTATAGTTTGAAAACTTACCCTCCTGAGGAGAAGAAAGGAGGAATATCTCTAAAGAAAATATTGTTTCCATCATTATCATTGAAAGCCAGCTCTTCATTTTGATATGGAGAGTATAGGCAATAGTGTGAACGTCTCTGAAAAAAAAAAAAAAAAAAAAAAAAAAAAAAACCCTTAACAATATATTTTGATAGTTACGGTTCAGGCCAGTTGTGGTGTTATGTTTTTTGATAAGGCTGTTACGACAAAATGCGAATGTCACAGCAAGTGTCCTGTTGCAGCCAGTTTTAATAAGTGAAATAAATGAAATTATTGTGGCCTTATGTGGCATCTGGAAGCTTGTTATCAGAGTGATTGTTGAACTGTTATGAATGAAAAAGCAGTGTTGGAACAGGGGTCTGCCTGGCTGATGCTACATATGTCCTTGATTACCTACCCTCTGCTTTTATTCTAATAAGTGACATTCTTTGTACTCCCTTGGACAGCTAGACACAAGATGAGAATAAATATTTCATGTGGTGCACATTAAGCTGTCACCTAGGACAGCATTTAAGAAGCGTGGGAGACAGAGAAATTCACCAGGAATGCTGCTGCTCTACACTTTGCCTGCTCTTGTCAATTGTCAAATCCTGACAACTTTTTGTCCCTTTCCGCTTTCCAGTCAACTGCTATGAATGACAACACTGCTGCCCCGTGTAAATTATTTTGTGAGATGTCAGCTCTAAAAGGGTTATTCTTTGAATTTTGATCTTCAGTTCATTTTTGCCAGTCTGAGCTGTACGGCAGCCATGAAAATTCTTCAGCTTTTACTCAAACAACTGGATATAGAGTGAAAGGTTCATTTTTATTTCCAATTTTTAAAAAATTCCTTTAAAGGTTCAGGCTCTTTTTTCTTGGTATATTGAAGTATTTCCCTGTTGTTGAATAGTTTTGATTCAGTTTGCGCTTTAATGAGATGCTACTTATTTGAGCAGTGGAAGCAATGAAAGAACACAAATGTGATCCTTGTTTGACCGACATTTCGGAGTGTGCTGAGCACACAACCCCAGCCCCAGCTTCCACTGCCTCCTCACATTTGGCCCCTGACAACACAACATGGACATCAGCAGCACAGAGCAATCTGCACGTAACCACTGCAGCTACACTGATGTCCTCACAAAAACGCACTGCTGGGAGGATGAAAAGCCTCCCGCTGTGCCTCTGCCTCCCCAGCCTCCAATGGCCTCATGAGCTCATGCACCCCTCTCCCTCGGCTGATGGGCCGCGGGTCTCGGCAGGGTGGGAGGAGGGTAACATTATATCACAAAGGAGTGCGCTTAAAAGAACGCTCCATTGGGCCTGAAAAGGAGGAGGATAATAAGAAAAGGCGAAAAAGCCCACTGTATTATTTTTGCGAATTGACGCTAAGCTTAGCAGGGAAATGTAGTGTACTGTTGGAAAGTGGCAAACGTCTTGTTTATAATGTGACCAGGAGCATCGGTGCTAAAGTTAAAGCCAATGTTTCCTCACCTTGTCCATGTGTTGCTGGGTCACTGGGGAGGTCCTCCTCCTTTAGACTCAAGTTTTACTGGCTTTGAGAGGATTACTCCTCAGGCTTTGGGAAAAGCTATTCAGAGTCCAGGGGTGGGTCCCCTTTGTCATCTCCTTTTACAGGTTTACCTGCAATAGTGGGGACAATAGAGCTGTTTACATGGACACAGGTGAGACACTGAGGGGAATAAAGAGCAGGTTCAGGTAGCTGCCCCTGTACCCTGGGCATGCTGTTTTGTCCACCTCCAGAGTCATTAGATAGATCAAAGCTTTCACACGGCTTGAGATTGCCTAAGGCATGTGGAAATTCTTCCACTCTTGTAGCTACTGCAGGAAGAAGGAAAAACAGGTAAGCCATTGAGATATTTTCATTCAAGCTCCCTCTGTTGCAGAGAATGTTGCTTTAGGTGGAGATGAATCAGTCCATTTTCCACACTTTATCCCTTGAGAGGCCTGCTTTGATGTTTCTAAATCCACTAGTTTCTCATTATGTAATATTAAGAAAAATGAACAAATCGGAGAGGATACTCTTTTTTTTCAGCAATGCAAGTGAGCAGGGGTTTTTCAGCTGCATAAAGTAAGTCGATACCTATATTTCTTAAAGCCATCCCATCCAATTACTTAATGAATTGTTTGCCAAGTCGACAATTCCAATATTTTTCTATACTCCCTTTCCTTTTGCAACACTCGTCCAGCTGGGACGGTCCTAATCCATATTATTTTTTTAATTTGGTAAATGCAGCAAATGTAGATCTACAATTTGTATTTTTAAGGGAACAGATGAGTGGCTGTAATTACCAGTATGTGGAAATGGATGTAGTGCCTCTACATGAAGTCTTTTTTTGGAATAGAAGTAGAAACACTGCAAACATTCCCTGTTCCTTGGTCTGTTTCAGCTTTTTCGGTAGGAGAATGATTAGCAGAAATAATGTCCCTGTCAGCCTTAATCACATTAAAACGTGGTTAACATTTAATTTTTTCCACTTAATATGCAAAAATTTCCAGTAGATTTGCGGTGAAGGCCGTTGAAATTCCATTATAAGAAGAATAAAAATTTCAGGCTTCATTTGTTCAGAGAAGGAGGAGGTCTGAACTAGAAAGTGCTGAATCTTTCTATTAGCAGAGCTGTGAGTGATTACACTCCACTCAGAAGCACACATTACTATTGCACATAGCTGCTAATAGGTCTGTATTGAGTCTCTGTCTCTAATTCAATTTATCTCACTTGTGTAACTACGATAGCCATCATTTTTTGATGTATACAGGTAGGTCTTTAATGACTAAAAGGAAAAATTCATAATTTTGTAATTTGGGTGACTATAATCTCAAGTGTTAGGAACTCAGTACATTTCTCATGCAAACTCACCCTTTCTTTTTTGGAGGAAATACTTTTTTATTTTTCCAAGCTCCAAGTACAGGAAGACCATTGCTTTTACCAGTGTTTCTTTTCTTTTTCCACTGTGGAAAACAGACTTATGTATCACCAGTGTGCTCGACCTGAATGAAACTTGGCATGCATGCCGTTTGCTGCACTGTTTATCAGAATGGCTGAGTCCTATAGATTCATTTCCTTTTGTTTTGACTTAAACAGTGGATATGCGCCCCTTTCTAAGAGTGTATATGTCAGCACACATGCACTACAACAGATAATTGGGGCAGATTCTAATAAAAGCAGAGAATGACATAAATAAACAGAGGTAATGTTTACAAAGTGGAGTGGCATTCCCAGAGCGGCAGGGAATTGTGGGTACCCTTTTTCACTGACGGTGTATGTCAGGTCCTGGGTCACTTGCCATCTGAACCCCATGACCCCTGCATTCATTTTCATCTCACTTGGCCCTTCTCTTTCCTCCACATTTTAAAAATCCTTTCACTTTTGGACCTGAAACCTCTTTATTTAGTTGACGCTTCTCGGCTCTGTCAAGTCCTCACCAATTACAGTCCCAGATACAATGGCTGATTCACAGGATTACAGCCCCGGACTGGTGCTAGGAAAGTGATTTGTGAATCATTATTCAGCCAGTTGCCAAATGTGATACCTGAGGAATGCAAATCCTCTTCAGGTAAGTGATGGCAGGGCTCTTAAAGTGACAAACCCCAGCGGTTATCCTCCTGTCATGGGTTCCTTCTCGTCTTGTAATGGCAGTCATCCATACAATTCAGTTTGAGTGTGACTAAATTGTATATGTGCTCTTTATGAGCTCACTACAATGGCTGTCAAATCCCAGCTACAGTTTAAACATCACAGGAATAGTTATGGAGATATGAACTGTCAGTGCAGCATAAGTAGCAAAGGAGTTATATATTTACATGTGATTGAATGGACATATTGTTGATGTAATTTGTATCATACAAGAGACTGTGACTTACTGATTAGCATGTGAGGATTTGTTGCATTGATAATTGGTATTTCAGATATTCTAGACATTAAAGGCATTATAGTTGTTTCAGTTTGAGTTTTTATTTTGTTTGTGACTATTAATGTAATGAATACACTATTTGTTTGGTTGATTTTTCTTCTGAAAACAAAATAATTAAATTTTGCGAATGCTACACAGGGCCCTGTAGACAGTTGGGCAGCAATAATCCATTTACAGATGGTAAACCCATTCTGTTGCATGAATAACCCTGGTATTACAGTGCACTGCAAATTCTGTTGCACAGAGCTTCTAACAGGTTTAAAACAGGAAACTTGGATTACATATAATGACTGAAGACCTTATGAACCAATCTAGTCTTTTAGTGCTGAGAAAACGAAGTGTGAAATGGTTTTTGTGAAACTGCTTTTTGGGATCCATCCAGGCCCCTGCTTAAAGGGTGTGGGCCTAATCTCATAATTGCACCCATCTCCCCCCACTTTGTTCAGGCTGAGAGTCACGATTAACTACTGGAAGGCTATCTTTGTCCCACAATGTCAGGTGTCCTGCTGCTCCTTCCTGTTAGCCAGAACAATTATTTCTTGTTGAGTTGTAAAAAAGCACTCAGAAGAGCTTTAAAATGGCTGAATAACAAAGGAGTTCATGAAGTTGAATAGGCCTAGAGGGTCCTCAGGTCCCGAGATAATTAGCAAAAACAATTAACTGGCAAATCAACTCTCTGAAGAACTACTACTGCTGGCGGTGTAAAGATGAATCATTTTCACAATGAGTTTAACATATTAAACTCAGCCACTTTTGTTGACATCGTTACATCTGAATATCGTACATACTAGTTACAAACATGGGTAAAAACCCAACAACAAAGTGAAACTGGGGTATAACCACACGGGCGACCTTGGAAAAGCAATGCACCGAAACGGCTCCACGAGCAGGCCCAAGTGCTCATGAATATGGATGTGCTTGGGGATAATGAATGTTGGTCCGTCGCACACAGTGCCAACCCATAGTCAGCGCTGTCTGCCTCTGCTTTTGTGTCCAGGTTGGTGAAAATTAAGGAGTGGGTTGACAGCCATGATCCCGGTGCCCTGGTCATCCCCTTCAGCGGAGGTTTGGAGAGCAAACTGCAGGACATGAGCGACGAGGAGAGGGTGAAGTACTGCGAGGAGCAGAAGACTCAGAGGTTAATTAGCATTCTCTCTCCCTACACTTTATTATCAACTGTTTCCTCGCACTCATTTAATTGCTTGTGCTGATAGAATAATAAATGACAGAGTAATTACCATTATAAAGAAGGGATCCTTCTCTTTACGGAATGTCTCAGTCAAAGGATTATATTCCAAATTAAGTTTTTAACTGTCATCTGCCATCTCAGGGATAATTACAACCTGGACATTTTGAGGTACATTGTTCTGGCAATGTGAAAACCTCCATCAGAAAAAGAGATTGTGACTGCATGGAAAACGAGGTGTATTAGATTTCTGTAAGGTGTCGAAGGCGGCCATGTGCATACTAATGAAGGAGACAGTTTCAAGAGAATGAAAACTCACCCGTTTTCTAACTCCAGCCCCCAACTTGGCTGTAGGATTGTATGCATTTATTAAAACTTAAGTGATTTTGCAGTTCATCTGCTTTAATTGCCCAGAGTTAAAAATGATCAACAGGCTGCTGTCTATAGCGTCCCATGTCTGAATGCTCTTTGTTGGATAAGAGGAGGCCTCGGGCCCATTTGTCTGTGTGCCTGCCTTTTCATCGCCTGATACAGACACTGAGGGTGTTGCTTTGTGTGTGCTCGTGTGACAGCGTGTTGACCAAGATCATCAAGAGTGGCTACGCAGCACTACAGCTGGAGTACTTCTTCACTGCTGGGCCGGACGAAGTGCGCGCATGGACCATCAGGGTACGTCACCCCCTGCCGTTCCACCCTGCCAGACTCAGATTGATATCACCCAATTCCAACTATGTCATGGTAGCGCTTTAGCCAGTCATTACAGACGGAGGGCTCTTTGTCCGGGATAACTTCAATTATTCGTGAGCTGCTGAACAGTGAAAGTGAGGGCCTCATTGATTGAGGAGGGCAACAATTGATTGTGCCCATTACACCCTGTGAATGTTTCCATCCCGCCAGGATCTGCCTGCGCCCCTCCTGCTACTGCAGATAAGGCTCTTGTGAATTGTGCTTGTCTAAGCTGTGTGACTGGGGTTTGTCTGTGTTGAAATTGATGTGTTTTTTTCACTCACCTGGTTGTTGGCTTTACTGAAGACTCCTCAGTTACCACACCCACCCAGTACTGTCTGCATCTAAAATGGAAAAATTACACTGATATGGATTATGGACTTTTCCTCATAAACATTAAGTAAATATACTAGTTGAAATGGTACATTTTACCTTTTGTAATTAGGTTTTATATGTTTCACTTCATTTTTGCTTTGCATTCCATTATATTGCACTATATTACGGTCACTTAGCAGAGCAGTTTTTCTGTGTGAGAGAACCCAAGCATGCTTCCTGCAGATATTTTTATTTTGGAAAATAGTGTGACTTAAAATTTCACGATTTCCCATGGCCATTTCACAGGCCATGTACAGAACCTGATAAACCTTGTATAATGAAAAGTGATGTTACAAGATGTAGGTTAGTACCTAAGCTTAAATAGTGAGAAAGGGATCCATGAAGCACTTAAATACTCCCAAGAAATCACATTCATTTCTTTTGCTGAAGTTTTGGTCCACAGACTGTCATCAAATGAAAGAAGAACGGTTAAATCAAAGCACTCAGAATAACAAAAAAAAAAAATTATGCCAAAATTTGCAAATATTTGTAATAAAAATATCAGAATATATACAACATGCCAGAGAAGGGCTTATAGTATTGATATGACTCCATGGGTACCAAGATCTAAAGGAGAGCATTTAAGGGCAGTTCCTCATGTAGTCGTTGTCAGTACACTGATTGGAGGGCGAAGCACTTCAGCTTTACCCGCTGAAGGGAGCAGTGGTGGTGTCCACCTGGGATTCAAACCCTTACCATTCTGATTACAGCCATGTTCCATAACCTGCTGCCCTGCGGTGTCTTTCTTTATAGCAAACTGAAAGCAGCATTGAACTGGAACAAAATTAATCCTAATACATGAATCCGGTAATTTGTATATAGACCTAATTAATAGTTGTGTGTTTGAACCCTCCAGCATGCGTCTATGTTATAAATTAGTTATTATGTTTTTGCCCGAAGCACAGATGTCAGGATGCTTCTTATCCCCTTTTAAAATTCCACTGAAAACCTGTATTGAATTTTCTTAGGAAGCAGCCTTTCTTTTTTGCCCTTATCATGTAACTGATTACAGCTAGCCTTGATTTAGTGTGCAGGGCATTTAGTCAGGTAAGCATCAGTGAGTAACTATATTAACCCAATACATCTTACATTGTAAAAACTGCATTCTGTAATGTCAGGCTCCTTAGCCCTTTAACATGCTTTATTAAGCAGCCTTGAGGTGACTGTTATCTATCAGCCTGCTCTTTGTGTGTGTGTGTGTGTGTGTGTGTGTGTGTGTGTGTGTGTGTGTGTGTGTGTGTGTGTGTGTGTGTGTGTTTTGCATGAAATCCTAAAAACTGTGTTTCACCATATGAAAAAAAAACCCACCCTGATGTATTTTTCTCCACTTAGACAAACCTTGATCCTGATTTATAGTATTACAATGCACAAGCAGTCCATCAATGAAATTACTTAAGGCTGATAATGTATTGGAGCCATTAAATACACATCATTGTTTTGGCATTATTCTACACACAATTAAAATACCTCAACAGTTACAGAACACAATGCACTGGTTCAGCCAGACAAGAAAAAGTCACAGTGGTCTGATCTACAATATTGTCTGACACTAAAATATATGTAATTACAGGAAAGTGTGTGTGTGTGTGTGTTTCTGTTTGTGTGTAATGAGCCATATTTTAAAAAATCATTTTGGTTTCAAAAATGGCCTTTTCATTATTTACAATAAAAACTGTCTGCACTGCTGATGCTAAATAACTGCACAACACCCAAATTATATTCCATTGTTCACTGTAGAGTAGAATGTGCACCTTATTGGCAATTTATTTTAGCAATTGTAATTGAAAAAGCATGGAAGATGTAACCATGGCCTCATCTTCATCTGGTACTGATATGTGGCTTTTTGTTGTTGATCATGATGATCTCATGGTTCTGACAGCTGACAATTCACAAAATACGTACTGTGATCTGGTAGTGATCAGCTCTAGGTGACCTACTGCAAAGGTGGTCAGACTCCCATTGTGCTTGGATTTCTTCTGGATGTGGACACAATAAGGCATCCAAAAGTACATGCAGTGGGCCATGTCCCATGTAGAAAAATGGCGATTATTTTTGAATGAGATGCCAGGAAAAAGTCCTGACAAAATGTGGATGCAGGAGGCAGATACAGAACACGGTTATTACCGCGTGCAGACACAGTCATTCAGATAACATAATAAAAGTTACATGCAAATACTACATGTGTTATGGGGAACATATATATTTTGTAAAAAAAAAAAAAAATCATTAATTGTAGCAATTAATGAACTAATTCCTTAATTTAAAAAACAATGTTTTGATATCCATTAATCAGGGTTGTTTTTTTGCACATATTAAGTTTCAATTTAGTGTTGTCTATATTTCTCTGTGGTGAACATATGCATTTAGAATATGCTTAAAATATTTGCGTCTTTTAATAATTGTTCATACAACTAATGCAAAACTGGATTAATTGTGTCAATGAATGTGTGTGATTAATATGCATACGTAATGACAGAATTGCTTAAGAAAAGAAAGATAACTGCTTTCTGATTTTTCTGTTATGAGAAAATTTGCAATACATGGACCATGAACACATATATGTGAAAGTCTGCCATAGAAAACTGCCAGGTTTGATCCATTGAGGTCAATAAGCTCAATGATAAGTATAATCTCAGTGATAACACATCCTGCTTGGCAGGATGCCAAAAATCAAAGTTGTACCCCACAATGAAGTCAGATTGGCTGGGTTAAATCAATACCACCTTGGAACATGGTGCAGACAGCGCTGGTGGGCATTGATAGCAGCGCTGGTACCTTATCAGGGGCGAGCTCTGCCCTGAGAGAGGCTGTGTCAGTATCAGCTGGGCCCTGCACCCAGCCTCACTGCACCCCCGTCCCCCTATCGCATACCGCTGACAGTCCCTCGCCACAATCCATCTTCTTCAAAACAATCCATTTACGTTGTGCTTCCTCTCCCTTTATTCTCCCTGACAGAAAGGAACCAAGGCACCGCAAGCTGCTGGGAAGATCCACACAGACTTTGAGAAGGGCTTCATTATGGCTGAAGTAATGAAATTCCAGGATTTTAAAGAGGAAGGCAGTGAGGGCGCTGTCAAGGTGAGGTGTCTGGGTGTGAGCTGAGATCAGATGAGAGGAGCTGACAGTCAATAGTGGTCTGAAAACTCTTCACCTTTTCCCAGGGGAGCTATGAATATTCTTACTACCACACCTGAGAAACACCCTCATTGTGTTGCATATTCCAGTCACAGCAGGCTTAACATGGGTCTTGGGTTTTTTTTATCTTAAGTGTATATTCTGAAATATTTGTTGTTTGTTTCTTAAGCTACTAACGCAGCAATATAACAAATCGGGTTAATTAAAGTAATGCAGTGTAGTTGGTAACATGTCATAAGCATGATTTTATATGATGAGCTACACATAAAAATGGTTCACATATCATCATTGTTGTTACTGTGTTTTTCTGGTCAGTGTTGATTGTGCACAAGCAGAGGTGGGACTGACCGTTTACCTGCATGTCTTCATGAATGGATATATACAATGTAAAACTGTGATAAACCTTTCTGGACAGCCAGTTCACAATAGGAGTGTTTTGGGTAAAATGTTTTCTTTTACAGGCAGTCTCTTGACTGAGAGACACAGGGGGGCATGGTGGGTGGATTGGGTTGTGATTTGGACTTGTCTTGGTTTTCCTTTGAGATCCAGGGAGAAGGATTGCCCTGTGAGGTCTGATGGTTAGCTCTCAGTACGTTTTCAGCCGTGCCATGGGTTGCTGTTTTTTATGCTCATGCCCCAGAGGAACTAGAACATAAATGTGTCAGCATCTGTGATTAAGGGTCATGTACCATGAGGCACTTATAAGGTTTATCTCCTGAGCTCTGTCTGTAAGGCAAACCCAGCCATGTGGTGACAGGAAGAGACAGTTGACTAGGGTCTATTAAGAGGGTGCAATGAAATGATCATTATGTTAGTTGTCCTGGTATTTCAGTTTCAGACACTATCAAATGTGACACATGGCCAATGGGGCAAGTCAAATCAGAGTTTGAGAAATCAGACCCTGGATCTGTAATGCGTCAGACTCCATAAAAATATGGAGAACAAATATCAAAACAGACATGTGTCCTGCTGGCCGGAACATCACTGTCCCAATTGGGTGGAACAAGGAGGGTTTTAACGTTCTACTGGAGGTGGTGGATTAGATGATCACTTACAGGGAAAAGAACAAAACGGAGATCACAGCCGAGTTTAAACCTCATACATTACAGTCTCACGGTCATCCCATGCAATGCCTTTTGTGCAGGATATTAGTGTATAATTGAGGCATGACCTTTGAACCTGATTAGAGCTGGGTGAGGATTGGGAATTTGACACCCTGGGAGAAGGAATATTAAGGATTCCCACCTATATCGCTGAGGAGACCTTATCATTCTTCACAAACAGCGCCACCTCCAGGTTTTACTGTGAGTTTGTGCATTAATGTTTTTTGGCAGGATTGAGTATTATTCTGATTACATGTTTATTAAAATAAATGTAAATTGACATTTATATTTATACATACCATTTTTGGTATTATAAAAGCTTATTTGATCAAATAAATTATCGAAATAATAGTTGATACACCGTGAAATATTCTGTCTTCAATACATGGCACCCAAATCACAATAGATAATTTCACAATCATATACCCTTAACACATAATGAAGAAATTTGTCACCTAAAAATAAAATGTACATGATATAGAGTATAGGAATGCTCTGAATAAAATGTAGCTTTGATGAACAATACGTTAGTTACTAGAGTAGGTAGAGTACCATTAAAAAGTATTTGGCCTCTGATTGTCTGCTATCTTGTATATTTTTGACATTGAGTTTCATCTGACTTTTTTGTGAGTTGTTGTAGAATACAGTGCTGAGGCTGAGGTTTAGCTCTTAATTCTGAGAGGTGAAAATGCAATCTTTATGTTTGAAACGGCATTTCCCTCCCTAGCTCCCTAGCTACTGCAGCCCAGTTAAAGGGATAATTGAGCATCAGCGCTTGATGTGGGCATGCCTTGCCAAATGTAAATCTGACTATTTTTGTCTCTAACCAACAGAGGGAAGTTGTCAGTGTGCTGGTTGTAAAGGCACATAATTCCAGGGACATGGTGTGTCATTTTGTCATGGGTAAAAAAATAGCAAGGTGGACACCTTTTCATGAAGGAGAACATGAATGATTGTCTTGAATTTGCTAAATGGCACCTATATCATCCTGAAGAGTTCTTGAGGAGTTCTTTGGACACAGGTCAGATGTAGAGATATTTGGGTTGCCTGGTGGTCTAGTTGTGTAACCCTACAACCAACATGGGTTTGTATATGAATGTTTGTATATGGATGATGGGTGCAGGGCTGCATCAGGAATGGGGCCACTTGCCATCATTCAATTCTGCACTTATTAGAGAATTCTATAGGATGTGAGCCATCCATCTATGAACTGAAACTAAGGCTGCAGCTTGATCATGCAGACAACTATCCAAGAAAGTTTAAGAAAAAGTTTTGCTAGGGGCTAGTCAAAGTTTGGACCCAAATGTCATTGAGATGTGGCAGGACCTGATATTCACAGTTTGTGCGGAAAAAACATTGCTCATTTGAAGCAGTTTTGCTGTGAGGAGGGGCCCAAAATTCCTCCACAGCAATGTGAGAAACTGATTCGTAGCTACAGTTATTATGTGTAAGTAACATTTGTACGTAACTTGAAATTACCATGAATATGTTCTCCTTTATTTGTTGACTCAGATTACTTTTTTCTGGTATTACATTTTAACTGAGATTCACTGTCATACTAAACAAAAATGCTGAAAACCGAAGAGGGGGCAAATACTTTTACCGACAGTATCGTATATACATGTGTAAGTATTTATAGAACAATAAAGTGCCTTTGAGTGTCAGTACATTTTGGTATTTACAATAAAATGACATTGATAGTGTCTAAACTTTCACTTTCAGCTCGCAGTGAGACCTTTAATCTGCTGTTTTATATATTTGCATAATTATTTTAAAGTGCTGCATTATAATTGCGTGGATGGATGATAGTTTGTATCTGTACATTGAATCTGGCATGCTGCAAATTGCAATTTCTGTCATTTAAATACATCATTCTGCAACTATTAAATATTTAAATATTTTTTTTTCTCAAATACAAGTGTTTATAAGCAGTGAACAGAAAATAGAGTACATTTATTTTGTTTAATTTTGAAAAATATCAGAATTTTAAACATTCTTTAAGTTGTGATAAAAAAGCTCAAAACAAAAGTGCAGCTGAGGTTGCCGCCATAAGTATTAATCAAAATACAAAATGCAGGACCAAATTGGCAGCTGGAGCTGAAGTCCATTGTCAGCACGTTGCACACAGAGGTAGAGATCAGAGATTGGAGGTCTCACTGAGAGCTCTGCGATTAATCCATTTCTCAGTTTCATCCGTGGGCTGGGACCATGCAACTCCCCAGCAAAGCCGTTGCCCTTTAATGTCAGTGGTAGGAAGCAGGCGCTTTGAATACATGTCTGTGTGGTACAGCTAGTGTACAGGGATATCACATCATTAGTAATCATATCTGCTTAGGCAAAGCTTGCTCCTCCAGATGGCTGCTTTCAAGTGCAAATGAACCAGTTAGACTTGTCTGGTTTAATACATACTGAGGAATCACAAATAGCCATTGATTTTTTTTTCCTCCTCCTCCTCCAGCCACGGTTTCTGCTGATATTGAGCCTGGATTAAATGGTCTCCTGGGCCTTTAAAAGAAACATTGATTCTTTAATTAATTGTATACTGTGTAGAAGCAGAATACAAAAACCCATCTGTATTAGCACTTCAAGTCAATTATTTGCCAGCAGAGCTAATATATACAAAAGAAATGTGGCAACTTTTTGCTGCTTATTGAAATGTGAATACTTAAATGTACATGCCTTACAAATAAACTCTTTGGTTTTTTAATCAAAATGAGCAAAAAAGAATTTAATTACTTATTTTAGCAAAGATCACATAAAATGTGTTTTTCTGTTTGTGTGTGTGTGTGTGTGTGTGTGTGAAGTGTGTCCTACTTCAATTTTGTGCATATTTAGTCAGCTCTTTGTCCTGTCCTGTTTTATTTTAGCTAAATGTTTACTCCTCTGGTCCTTTCACAGGCTGCTGGGAAATACAGACAACAAGGCAGAAATTACACGGTGGAAGACGGAGACATTATCTTTTTCAAATTCAATACTCCGAACCAGCCCAAGAAGAAGTGATCGGATAGCATTATCTAGCCAAAAAGTATGAACTGCGCTGCAAGGGAAAAGGTGTTCTTTGTTTTAGTCAAAATGAAACAGGAAGGCATGATTGGTACCTGCCAGGAAACCACCATCCTTTCTTCCCACCATCACATTATCTCTGTTTGTTTTCGGCATGGAAAATACAGATCCCTGCAAATGCACAGGTCCACTAAACACTGACAGCTTTGCTATTTAAGATTAGGATCCCCCCACTAAATTGTAGGAGCATTTGAAGAAGCGCATTACTCTCCAGATACTTCATTAATCTCCATCACCAGTGCCAGGCCTGACACGTCTGACAGCGGGGACAATGGGGCCTGCTCCTCTCCTGCATCTACTGATAATGCATGTTTTACAGTAGCCCAGATGTCTACACTCAATAAAACATTTGACAAAACCAGCCTGTGTGTGTTTGGGGATGTCTGTATTGACTGGTGTGCGGCGTGCTTACCGCGATACGGGGACCTGGCGGGGACTGATTACAAAATTAAAAGACAAGAGGGACAGAGAGTCTGGCAGAGAGGGGAAGGCAATAATAAAAGTGATTCTTTTAATGAATGGGAAAGGGTAGGGTTATGATGATTCTATACAAGGCAAAATTGACAAGGATGGTGGTGGGGGGGTGATTATTTTTATTTTTTTCAAACTCCTCTCTATAACTATGACCTATGTTCTGAGTTGCATAATGTCTAACAGTAGTCTGACAGCTTTTTGGGCACATATGTGTGAAACTATTTTCCAGTTGTCTGTTTTGCTAAACTTCTGAACCTGGGACCCTAGGCTTATTTTAAAATAAAAAAATATACAAATATAACTAGATTTTTTTAAATTACAGCAAATATTGTATCAAATACGTTTTCAAGACAACATACCATGATTGTATCTAGTTAATTTTGACCAGCTAATTAAGTAAATTTCCAATATTGGCAGCGTTAATTGCTTATTTAATTGAATGTATAGAGTTAATTGTAAAAGAAGCAGAGCATTTTCAGTGGTGACAGGAATAATTGTTCTGTAATTATCAAGTTTTTCTTGCCTTTGTGACCTACTATATATATGTGCTTAAGATCCACTTTGCAGCCAGACCCATAGTTTAAAAATCATAATTCTAGAATGTGGCTCATAATTCTTATTGGGCATAGGGGTAAAATGAAAACAATTCAATTTTACATTAGCTGTCTTTTAATTAACATAATTATCTCCACACAACTAAAAGCATCCATATTTGTCTACCCAAATTCAAACGAGTAAAAGAATAAACAATTGTCCTCTCAGACCAAAAAAATTCTCAATAACAATTCCTAGCCTCCCTTGTGTGGTTTATTTATATGCTTACATGTGTCATTTATGCAAGCAGAATTATATGAGCACTGCAGCGCTGCAAAGATTGCCTGCACCACAGGAGTGAAAATCAACCTTTACTGTGGAGTTTTTCAGCCCTCGCAACAATGAAATGATGCACTGATGGAGGAAAGGAGACTGAATGAAAATGGTAATTTTACTGAACTGAGAGTATGTGACAGATGTTAAAATCATGTCATTACAAACATACTGTATGTAAATACCTTGCATGAAGAAAGATTGTTGAGAACTAGAACTATTTGGTTGGGCTGTCTGGAAGAATTTTTTGAAAAATCCATTTATAACCTATATTAGTGAAAACATACAAAACTGTAAGGAGAGGTACTCAGATGAAAGATGGGTTCATGTTTGTTTTATGTTAGTTAGACTGGTACAGTAGTTTCACTGCTTTATGCCATAGAAAAACATACAGGGTGAGCTGCTATGGCAATCCCACAAAAAATGTAATACCCCTTGAATGGCAAATTGAAGGAAAGATGCCGAGCAACCCAGGCATAAATATGCATATCAGTATCATGCATATTTGAACCTGGTGCAAGAAGATCCACCACTATATAACATCCATTTTCTTATCTCATGCTGGGAGCCCTATTCTTGAAAAGTTTTTGATGTACAATGAAAAGTTAAATCCATGATAATATTGACCATCAAGCCATTGGATACAGGATGGTGTGCATCCTTTTTTAATCAGTGAAAACATTGTCTCATTGAAAAGATTTACATTCTCAAAAGAGATATGTTTTAAAATTCCCACCAGGGAATTGGAGTAATAATGGAATTTAAATCCCTGTGGTTTATCCTGAGAAGGGTAGAGAATGACAGTCAATTGGAGTAGATGATTTCTCATGTTGTTTGTGAGTGTGCTTGGATGTTTCACATTGTTTTTACATTTAGTGGTTATAACCATGTGGTTTCTTCAGTCTGGGGATACACTGGGGTATTACGCTGTGTTTTTATTCTTTTTCTCTCTCAAAGAGGCAAAGTGACAATCCTGAAACCTCATACTGAAGCCATCCTTCCAGCTTTAACAGACTCAGATTGATGAGTTTTTTTGCTGTGGTTTGTAAAAACAGTTTTGTTTTTTGTAGAGCAACAGTAAAATTTAACAAACAGTAATAAAGTTATTTAGAACTATGCAGATGCTCCCCCAAGACAAAACCCCATAAAATTCTTCTGGTCTTTAATCATGTTGTAGGCAAGCTGTTATAGGGTGAATACCAAAAGGCTAGGTTACAAAGCGTCAGAGCTGAACAGATTTGACTTTTGCTTTCCTATGTGAGTAAACATTGCATCTGCTTGTCTCCTGTCTATTCAGCACTTGTAAAATGTATCCCTTTAGTAACACACATACAATCTTGAGTTCTTCAAATGTCATGTTTTATGTACTTTGTTCTTTACTGTGCGGTTAATCAAGCCTAAAAAAAAATGGCAACATTTCAATCAAAAGGTAGTCAGCTGTGATTTTGTGTGTTTGTGTATATGGTTTTTTTTTTTTTTTTTTTTTTTTTTTACAAAAATGAATTCGTGGTTATCTCACACAAACAATTTTTTCAGAAGGTCCTTCTTATGCCTTGTATAGTTGTCCTTTTATCTCTTAAATTGCAGTCCCAGTGCTGTTACTGGTATTGTATTTGTTTTTTTTACAGGATAGCCATATTGATGTGGTTCATTTTAAAATGAAATCAGTTTCAAAGAACTCATTGGGCAATATGATTGGTAGTTGGTGGGAGACACTTTCAGTCTCCTTGTTTAAATATTCTGTCAGCATCATCAATCAAGTGGTGCCACTGTACCCAGAGGCAAACCACTGTGGCACAGCACCAAGACTGGCAGTGAGTATAAAGCCAGCTCAAAGAACTGAGCGCTTGAAAGATCAAGCCATGCTCTCATAAATCATGCAAGTTCAATGTTAACCTAAAAGCACTTGAGAAAATGTGGAAAATTGTTTACATGAAATATTATGGGAAGGCTAGCAAATACATAAATATTCGTGACAGTTGTGGAACATTACAGAGCATGGATAAGAAAGAATGCATAATGTGTTTTGTAATGTAGAAAATATGCATTATTTAATTCCTTGTCTTTTTCTCCACCAGAAGGGCTTAGAAAAAAAGTGCCATGATAGACTTCAGAGAACTCCTCCAAATACCTTAATTATGTTCCCTGGTGGTTGTGCATTTATTACAGCTACTACCCACACCTGTTTGCTGCAGCTGCTTCTCTCATTTCCAACAAGTTTTGTGCAGTTACAACTCTAATGTCAAATTGACAGAAGTAAATGTTGATTGAAAGCCTGTGTCATGCAAACATTGCATTTGTTCATTCACTCTAACCACTTGTTATAAGGATTGGAGCAACAACAAAATTTTACGTGATCTCCTTTTCTCTTGTGTGCAAGACAATTGCCATCATTTTGGGAGGCTGTGGACATGTTCCATTTTTTATGGCAGAAATATGAATCTTTCATCTTGCTCAATAGTTAATGCTTGGCCCTTATTAATCATTTCCTCTATAGGTGACACTTTACCATACAACATCTTAGCGAAGAGAGGATTGTATTCTTTATTTCACTCTGATTAGATTGTCACTAATTTCAGATATTGTATCAATGTCATTTTAATTCCTCTTCCCAAGTCAAACTACTCTGTTTCATTATATAAATATGGGTAGAAGAACTATTTGTAAGTTTGTATAATTTAACTCTGAGCAAACTCCCGATTATTCAACCACAAGAGGGAGATATTTTGGCCATGACTTTGACAGATTATTTAGGTGATCACATAAAATCTCTCCATACCAGAAGCTCTTGATTTCCAATGAGGATGAAAATTCCATTCATCAAAGAAAATAATTCTTTTTTTTAACACCATAGGTTGCTCTTTGGACTATTTAGTGACAAGTAAATTATTTGATTAGGAAATCTGGTGATGGACATTGGAAGTTCAACATTTAACTGCCACTCACAAGCTCCTATGAGTCAGCCTTTTGAAGTCATGGCACTTCTAATGCCAGTTATATTCTTAATTCAATTTAGACATCATCTATTCCCTTAACCTTTGTTTACGAGGTGTAGGCCTACTGCAGTAAGAAGTAAAAACAGCTAATACATAGTTTGATGGAGTGTGGGCTACAGGCATCTTATTGAAAACAATGATCAATGCTAAAGGAAAGTTGGTTGAGAAGATCAGCAAGCTAGCTGACTGAATTCTGTGGCAAAGTCTAAATGTACAATAACCAGTAAAAATGCAGGAGTGTAGAGTGTAGGCAGGCCTCCTTTCCATTCACACCTGATCTCCAACAGCCTCTGTTAGTAAAGAAACCTGTGGTAATACAGCTTCATTTAGCATATCATTGACATATTGCCATAAATTCACATCATTTTACATTTTTTATTCTGAAATTTTCAGTTCTAAACTGAAAAGAACATTTTCATTCAGAACTAGAACAACATTGTTTCTTGGCACAAGAATCAAATTAAATTAATGCAGGAATACAGACAAATAAAGGTGATCCTTTAATATTTGTATTCTGTTATTCTGATAATGTTTTTTATTTCACTTCAAATGACAAAACTTGGGCTTGATTAGGTAATCATTTATATTGTATTAAAGAGAGAGCATGAGAAGGGGCGCCATACGAAATACTGTAAATTGTACTCAGTGTATCACAGCACAGGAACCAGCTTCAGAGCATCTCTCAGGTAGCATTGTTGAGCAGTAGTCATGGCAATAAACTATATACTGGAGTGATACTCCCTCTATATCTTTGTGACAAGGCATTCACATGCATTTCTTGGGTAAATATCAGTTGTGTAGTCTTGTGCAGTGCAAATTATTAGGCTGAAGTAAATTTACAAAGTGAATTAACAAATATGTGCTTTAGCCTTGCCCAGTGAGTCAGATAAATGGCACTGCCTCTCTGGATAATGAAAATACTTATAGTCTCTGAGACATCACATCTTTAGACTGACACCCTGAATTGAGAGCTCATTGTAGCCATCCAAGAGAATGAACACATGGGGTGTGGCAAAGAAAATTTTGTCCTTATTTTACTGGTAAATGTACACTTCAAATTTAGAATTTTATGTTGTTTTTTAGTCTACTCTGGCTCTCCTGGTGTCACTTCCAAGGTGACTAAGAGTATGACAGCCACATTTAGCCCCTGAACATCAATGCCTTTGTCACCTACAGTAGACACAATGGCAGTACACCCAAGTCCAAGGACTCTGTGTTTTTCATACCCAGCCCCTACAAATTCTGTCTCTCACTTGTCATTGAGACACATTTGATATTCTGTCCACATTTCAAACACTGCACCACTTTGAAGCTTCCCTCTGAGGCCCCATTTATCATGTCCCACAAGGTGTCTCCAGCATGGCAGTTTCACTCCATGGGGTCACTTCTCCCTAGGATTGGGCTGTATGGACAAAACTGTCAATATGTTAATGTAACACTTTTACAACTATTGCACACAGCCAGCAGACTCTATCTGTTCATCCTGGTACATCAAGTACAAATCCTGTCTCATAGCTTTCCATTGGACAATTATTTATTCTTGAGGTCAACTTCAAGAATTACACTAGACTGATGAACACCATTCATTATTTGTCATTGATTAATCATACATACTACATGTTAAAAGAGGGTTTAATAGAATAAAACTATTCTCTATATACATTTTTGATGAACATTGTAAAAAACCACTGTGAGAGTTTCTGTTGAATACCATTAATTTTCCTGGATGTTGTGATATGATAATGTTCAGTTATGTGGTATGGTCATGACAAAGCATCAAGATGTCAATGTAAATTTTAGTTGATGCTGTTGGTGCCTTGAGCAAGGTGTTAACCTAAATAAATGCCCAGCCATGTAAATGGATAACATGTCAGAAGTGTAAGTTGTGTCTATTGTCATGTATCAGGTCATGCTGTACAAACCATCTGAATATCAGCTCTTGGCAACACTGGCCTTGCTGTTGGCAAGAGCAATAATTTTCCAGTGTCTAATTGTCATATTTATACTCCCACAATATTCCTTAGAATTCCCAAGAATGGATAGAGAATTTTCCATTCTTGTGTTTGAAGTCAGACATACTGCTCTGTAATAAGTAAAGATTTGGAATTAGTAGTGGAATATTGAACTGTCATATCCATAGACTAAAAGAATTAGGATGGAATAGTGTTTTTTTTAATAACTTAATGAAAAACCAAGGATTTTAAGTAAGATTTGAATGCTACAAACTTGAAACTTGGTAATTCTCTTGCTCATTGCTGTTTGAAGCAACTGGATTAAATGTCTGCTATAACTGCTCTCAGACAAATGTTACTTTTGTAAACTTGGTGTTTGTGTGGAATAGACTGCACATAAGTTGTTTCCTGACCTGCAGAATACGAAACACAGTTGTGTGGGCTTCAAAAGGCTGTTTCAACAGACCTGTGTTTACCTGACACTTGGATTGACAGCAGAGTGATTGGAAATATCCACCACTAGCTGGCAAGAACCCCTGAGTGCAGGGAAAGTGCTTTTGTAGTAATGGCCCAAGTTTGAATTGCAGGTTGAAGGAAATGGCCCTGCTCCGTCCCACTGTGGAACTGACATGGCGCAAATGATGCTCAGCAGCAGTGAAGGTCTTGCCTCAGGGGCATCAAAGAGAAATGAACGAAATGCTTTGAGGCTTTTCTTTGAATACAATCTTGCCTGTCCCTTGAGTGCTCAATTTTAAATACAAAATAACACTGAGCATAAATGCTGTGTGATTCTGGTTTCATTATATAATTATGGCTAACAGAGGGGGTACCCCTGTGCCAATTTTTCAAAAATGGAAATACCTGAAGGTTTCTCAGATAATGTAATGGTTTATGTCTAAATGCTCAACATTCAATACACATTTACCCCATCCTTCTTCTTTTGTTTATTATGTACTGAGGAAATTAAGACTTGGTAAAGCGAACAGATTCACTATTTGCATGTTTATGGTGCTGCCTCTACAGAATTGAGTCATTTTATTTCCCATTTATATACAGCAAAACATTCTGGGTTAAATCAGCTCCAATAGAATACATTTTGATATGAAAGACTGCATGCTATTCTGTTTGGACTCCTATGAATAAGAATTCAGTTCAAATTGACCATTTTATGATCTATATGTTTCATTTAAAAATAATTTCCTTTATTTAAATATGACAAAGTCCATCTAGTTACTATAAAATCAAGTTTATTACTTTGATGCCAGATATGTCATTCAGCAAATTACAGGTTAGCAGAGCGTTCTCAATAGCAATATAATAAACAGTGTTTGGCAATTTTCAATGCTTCCCTTGGAAATAACTATGAAGGCCACAGACTCAGTCTTTACAGACATTAACTTCTGCACCACTTGACCTCATGTAACCAAAGAGAATTCAAATGAAACCTCACCCAACAAGACAACAAAGCCCACAGATTTGAGTTACTTTGGATTTCTTCTCTGTCTGCTTAATCCCTCTCCTTTCTACATCATCCAAAATGGTTCATTCCCCCAAGTATTAATTTGCCACATTGGATTATGTATATTTCATTCAACATTTTTAATCAATGCAAGACACAGGCATCTTATTTGTAGGCACGATTGTAATGTTACTTCATTTGATAGAACATTCCAAATTATGATATTTCAACCTGTCAATTCCTGTCAAAGCTGGATTTCTTGCAAAAAGTAAGAGACAAGTGTATGATGATAGTGCTCAGAGAAATGTAATTTATGTAGCCATGAAAAGGCATTTCTAAACACATATACGCATATCACATACAGTATATCTAATCATTTCACCTTTAGAGGCTGCAGCATCATGGTTTGTGGCTGATTCAAGTTTAAAATCCAAAAATGTAACCAGACTAAATGAGGAGACAAACAATGTTCTGAGAATACAGAAATATCATTTGCACATAGGCCTACAGGTCTTCACTGGTCCATCCATACCCCAAAACCTGATACCAGAGTCCTCTGCTAGTGATCTTAAAAGGCCAGGAAGTGGAAGGTCAAGTGGCTCCACACAGCTCCAAGGAATACCCTTGTAAAGGTGTCCTAAGGTGGATAACTAGTGATATGTTCTGGGAGTTGAATGTGTTCCCTACAAATGATGCAAGACCACATGTGTTGCTGCTGGTGGGCCATAGCAGATATGCATCCAACATGGACTTCCTTAAGGTTTTTAGAAAAGAAGCCCTCAATATCCATACCATGTGTTACTCAGCTCACACAACCCACTGCCACCAACCAGCTGACACATCTGTCTTTGAAAGCCTTAAACATAAGTGGAACAAGGAGGGCAGACTTATGTTAAGATGTGAGGCAGAAACATGATGCATGAAGCAAGAGTGTGCTTTGGCAATGAAATAATCTGAATTTAACAAAACAAAAATAGGCACATGAACTAAAATAGGATAAAGGGATGGGGGAAAACAAAGTAAAAATAACAGGACAAAATACATAACTTTCACATGTTCAACCACAGTACACTACACATACTTAGGCAAGGGAAGAACTCTCAAAGTAGCAAATGTACAGGCCTTTTAACCGAAAAGTCACCCTACACATTATGGGTGACCCTTTTTGAGTTTCAAACAAAACCATGAGTATTTTAATAGGTTTTTGAATTATTCATCATTCCACATTTTAATAGACATTAATGTAGTTATTTCCCTTTAAGCATACTCTGAACAATCTTAAGATACTCTCTGCTCAAATTTTCCATCGCAAACACATGTCCAAAACTTCCAAACCTTGAGCTTGCACTGGCCATCCTTCATTCTGCAGTTTGGGGAGGAAAGATGCCCTCATTGTTTTCCTAATAGTCTCCTGATGGGCTGTTTAGATGATATATTGTTATCATATAGGGGTGCATGTCTGTGTTTCTCCTGTGACACACTATTTGCCCTGATTTCCTCCATTATTTTTATATTTGCCTATCATTGCAGATTTGGGGATCATCAAGGTGCTTTTTGAAAATGTGAGATGAGCTTTGATATTTCTCTTGGTTATTAATGGTTTATACCTTGCTACTCTCCCATTAATCACATTTTTGTCCTTATCTACAATAAGTCTGTTTCTAATTGTGTGGTCATGATCATCACTGATCTTGGGTGAGACTAGAGAGACCTGAGGCTCTTTAGCACTCCTGTGGCTTCTTGGGTAAGTTGTTGCTTTGCCCTTGGCATCATTTTTGGAGGCTGGCCACTCCTGGAAAGATTCATCACTGTTCCAAGTTTTCTCCATTTTCAGATAATAGCTCTCCCTGTGGTTAATTGGTGTCCCAGAGCATTTGCAACTATAAATGGCTTTGTAACAATTTCAAGACTGATATATCTTTTTTTCTTATGTCTTCTGAAATTTCCCTTGATTGTGGAATAGTATGCTTGCAGAAATTTTGGAGGGACTATTTCACTCTGATGGTATGGTTCAATAAGAATGAGGTTTGGATTCAACAGAGCTGGCTGCTGTCAAGCCTGGCTGTGTTCATTTAGCTGAGTCTAGTTATCAATTAAATTGGTTAATTGGTTGATTAACTAAAGAGGCAATTACTTCTTAGCCAAGGTGATATGTGCATTTGATACATTTGAAATAATTAATTTTAAAGTGTTCTGTGTTTACCTTTGTCTAATATTACACTATTAGTGGGGAGAATTAAGCTTAAAAAAAGGCCCAACTGTTTACACAGTGGATAGAAGCTCTAAAGTTGGTACAGACACTCTTTAGGATGTATCTCACCACCTCAGAAGGGGTGTCCATAATTTCGGACCCAAGGATATTTTTAAAGGGAAAATCCTAGATGACTGGCAAAAAAGGCAAAGGAACCATTAAAAGTGACATAATTTGATTTTGTTTTGTATTGCTTTGGCATTTTTGTCTCTTCCTTACATAGTATATATAGCAATAACAAAGATTTGCTTAAAATAACCCTTAAAAATAATCTTCCATACATTTTTTTAAACAAAAAAATCGGCTACAAGCTAGGCAGACTGAGGTGTCTGTCCTAATGGATGGAAATTGAGAAAGTTACATACAAACATTTTTGTAAAAAAAAAACTGTGAGATTAAACAATGAATGATAATCAATAGATTATGTATTGTTAAAGTGTTCATATGAGCAGAGATCAAGTCCTGTACTGGGGCACAAATCTTTGACAAAGATGGGCTTTTATGTTAGCATTAGCAATTAGCATTAGCCACACAGACTCGATGACTGCCCAACTTGCTTGTATGAGAGCCAAACTTGCTCAGTTAAAGCTTTGTTCTGTTGTTGGCTACTGCTTTACAGGTACTGGAGGTCAGTGTCCTTTAGTGAATTCAGACTGATTTCATACTTTCATTACAAGAAAAGCAAAAACCTTTGAAGAGCAAACTAATGATGCCGACTGCAGTACAAAGGATCTTGAAATTGAGGGCCTTAATCAAGTTATCCTTTTTGGATGGATGTTTGTTGAAAGGTTTTTGCCCTTTTAAGTGTATGCTGTTAAAGTGTCATGGGCATTTATTAAATTTTCTTAAAAATTCTGGATCTATCACCTTGTCTCCAGGTGATAGATCACTATCACCTATACTACTAGAAGTGGCATAAATCTTGCCATCTGAAATTTTAATTTACCAAGTTAGAAAAAATACTGCTGCACGGAAATCATATCTGGAAGTAACAAATGCCTTCATTGATATCAGCAAATCCTTTTCAACCACTTAGCTGGAAATCAAACAGTTTTGCATTACTGGAGAGGTATACCTGTGTTCATCAAGACAACTGACATTGAAAAGGTCAATGAACTCTGGAGGGATCTGTTTTCTCAAAAAGGCCTCTCAATGGAAAACATCCCTCCCACACAGACTACACCGCTACAGCATTCAAACCGAGCAATGTACCAAGCTGGCATTTGGTCCAAAAATCTGAAAACTATCCAGTCCCTACTTTCTCCTGAAAAATATGTGTGGACCAAAGACGATGATTCTTCAACACCTTTATGGACACTCTTACCAGAGGCATCTTAAGTTTGCAGGAAACTCCTAAAGTGTGGCCTGCAAAACTGTTCCAGGAATTGTCAATGTCATGATGCTGGGTTCCCTTGCACAGCATTGTGCCAATGTGCTGGAACATGTGAATAGATACAGATATGTTCCTACTGAAAATATGTTTGGGTAGCCCTAGTAGCATGTCTTTGTAGTACTCAGGGGACATTTGTAACAAATTTACTTCCTTTACAAGCTTTTTTAAGTGTCCTTTGAATCAGTGTCAATTGTTTGGGCAGCCATTAATTTCTTTAATAGTGAACATCCTGATTAAGATTAGTTTGGGCACCCCTTCTAGGATGTCTTAGTATCACCCAAGGGACATACAGTACCAAATTTCATGCTTCTATCCAGCACGTAACGACTTTTCACATAATTCCCCCTACTATGTCTGTGGAAACCTTTCAGCATGACGAATTGTAGAAGAAATCAGGAAAGAGCCAGATGTTTGCATGGCACTGTAGGTGAATTTGAAGTGTATCTCCTCTCCATAGAGACTATTTTGAAAAATGGCTGTCTAGGTAATGCTTGCATCATATTGTGATTGATGACAGAAATTTAAATTAGTCATTTATATACTATTATAATTATTGCTGACGTTCACAATTTAATATTATTTAAATATGTACCCAAATATCTCAGGACGACTAAAATCGAACAGGAATCCTCTACCATTAGTTGTGAATACATACAGCCAAACGTTGTATAATTTCGTGTTCAAGAAAGCCGCCCATAATTCATACACACTTCCTTGGGTGCATGGTAATTGTGCATAAAAGGGTTATTAACCACTTGACAACCAAAGAAAATTGGAATGATTCACTGCATTGCAAACAGTGTAGCAGTAGTCATTTTAACGGAACAAGATATTCCGAAAGGGATCGTACTACCCTTCAGTGTAGGCTGGAAGACTCGTTATCCCTAGAGCCCTATGCAATGTAGAACAAACAGGAGAACTGGCGAAAGTGTCGAAGAAATCATGTAATTCCCCATTCCTGTGCAAATGTCATTGTAGGTATTTCAATACACCAAACGTACCTCAAATGGACACAATTTAGTAGCTAATTACCGTGGAACTGCTACATTTTTACATACGTGGGCCAGATGCTGCTACCTATGGAAATTGTAGCTGCTAGCACTTTCAAACTATCATCGTTGCTAGCTAAAGTAGCTATCGAAGACGAGGCTGGTCGGCTGAACTGAAATGTAGAAGATCATACTGATGCAGTATGAAGGGAAATGCTACGTTGCATAACCCAGTATCGTCACAATATCAATAATGGCCGTATTGCTTTCTGAATTAATAGAACTTCCTGGTATTTGACTACAGTAACCGTGCAGTTTCCCAGCTGTTTTGTACGGTCTCTTGTGTGATTTAACAAACAGGAAGCCCTGAACCAAGGAAAACGACAGACAGGTAGTCTGGCTACTGACAACTAGGTTTACCAAACCAGACTCCCAATCATTTTATAGAAGGACGGCGGGACTTCCTGTGCGTGACGCAAATTTTCGCAGCCAAGCCTGGAAGCCCCACCTTTTGTGTTTCCCGCACCGTCAATCAAAATAGAAAAAATCGACTCGAATCACCGATCGCAGCCCGCCTTTGATTAAAATAATCATGTTTGGCGTTTAAATAAACTGAGAATCTCCCGATTAAAACCACTCACGCTATGACTGGTACGTAATATTTAATCTGATTCAAGCATACCACAACCGATGAGTCTGCACTGTAGATAGCTAGCTAGCTTTTGCTAAGTCTGTAGCTAATCTTTTTCAGCAGCTCAGCCAGTAGTTAGCTAGCTTGCTAACTAGCTGGCTACGATTTAGCTAAACACTAAAGTAAACATTTACTGAGCAGCGAATCCGTACAAACCATTTGCAATGGGATTCAATTTAAGAGTTTTAGTGTATTAAGCTGTAGTTCAGCATCTGTTTAGTAGGGTTTTGTCGAACGGAAACTGGAGTAAAATGGTTTGTTTTGCTTCGTTTCCTTCTCTCTGTGCCTTTCTGTAGCCCCTGAACAGCCAGTGAAACAAGAGGAAATGGCTGCCTTAGACGTGGACAGCAGTCAAAGTGACTATCTGCAGGCTCAGCATAGCAGCGGCGGAGACCAGGTATTTTTTTCATGCGTCCCCTAGCCTGCTCTTCTGCCAGGGTTGTTGTAAATGCGTAGTGTTTTGTGAAGTTCACACGTTTTAAATTTTGATGTTGATAAAAAGTCGTACTTCCTGTGTAGCTCCGGACTAACGGCCACCCACTTTTCTTCTTTTTAAACCCGCCCATTGTGGGTAGGACACTCAGCCGTCACCGCTCGCTCTGCTGGCAGCTACCTGCAGCAAGATCGGGTCGCCATCGCCAGAGGAGGATAACGGTGCTACCGCTGGCGTGGTAAGTCACCACCTCGGCTAGTAGAACCGTGGTTGATATATTAAAAAAAGCATATCCCGATGTGCCAATTGCACTTGAGCGGTGTCGGCAGAGCTATTGATTAGCCGGTGTGCCGAAAGTGATATCTACATATGTGTTCATAATGAACTCGTTGCATTATGAACATAACCGTCTCGCTCTATCATTCAAACCCTGGGGTTTGGTGGTTCTGATAAACCACACACACCGAGAGGCCTTAATGAAGAACGTTTATTAGACGTTTATTTTTAATCCCCCGGCGAGGCGGCTTTCCGATCTCTTCAAACTCAGTCCGAAATAGCAAATGCCGTGTGAACTTCAAATTTAAATATTTCATTCCCATTAACATTGTATTTAACGCCATTTTCCTTCTGCAGGGAAGTCCTCAGTAACAGGCCTGGTGTTTGATAATTGTTTAAATATAATAACTGTAGTTGAGCCTGATTAAGATAAAATAATGTTATTCTCTTACAATTTGACAAATGGGGAATATCATGGCAGGTTTCTGGAAATATGATATAACATATTAAGACTTTTAAAAATTGAATTCGACTTATGCCTACATGTGCTTGTGCCTTACCCCATGTATTGCCTTTTTGTTAGTATCCACCTTGATTAAAATTCTTTAGCTGTACTCCAGCAAAAATGTAATAAAATATTCTGTTTATAAAGAATAAAAGGCAAGCAGCTGCAAAGTACAGCACCCTTTTTTGTTGCTGGTAATATTTTGTTGTTGAGCAGGTTCATTGAATGCAGCACCTATGTGATTGATTACTAGCAATATTAACCAAAGTTATGTACTTTCTTTTAGACAACAGACCTCACATCCATACAGTTAACAGGGACATCAGAGAGATGGGAGGTTTTAACTCCTACAGCAACTATAAAGGAGGAACCGGGCATAGTGCATATTCCAAATACAGGGATTGTAACATCAAATGGACAGTATGTTCTTCCGCTCCAAAATTTGCAGAGCCAACCGATTTTTGTGACTTCAGGAGCTGATGCGTCCGCCGGTGCAGTGCCTAACATTCAATACCAGGTAATACCGCAGATCCAGACTGCAGATGGACAAATGGGCTTTTCCACTTCTGCCGTGGATGGGGCCTCTCTGAGTCAGGACACCTCGGGACAGATACAGATCCTGCAGGATGCAGGTCAGAGCATAAGTGCTTCTGGGACTTGTTCTGCTGACATCCTAACCAATACACAGAACCTCATATCCCAGACTGGGCACATCCAGCAGATCCAGGGTGTTTCTATTGGTAGTTCCACTTATAATAACCAGGGTCAGGTTGTCACAAATGTGCCTGTTGGATTGCCGGGAAATATAACATTTGTACCAATAAGCAGTGTGGATTTGGACTCCTTGGGGCTCTCTGGAGCCCAGACAATAGCAACTGGGGTCACTCCAGAAGGGCAACTGATCATGGCTGGCCAGGCCATGGATAGCTCAGAGTGCTCAGACAAGGCACGTGAGCACATTTCACAAACACTGAATGATTCAAACACTAACCAGGACATGTACGTGCCAACAACGTCCTCTTCCCAGCTCCCTGAAACGATAGATGGAACGGGGGTTCTGACTCAGGCCACTGCAGTGTCCTCGGCCAGTGATCAAGCTGACCCAGCAGGCCTCCAGGAGAATTACATCCACCAGAACCAGGTCCAGAACATTCAGGTGTCGTCCGCCCAGCCCATTATCCAGCTCCAGCAGGTGCCTGCACAAACTAGCGAGGCGCAGGTGCAGGGCCTCTCTCAGCAGCAGACCATACAGAACCTGCAGCTCATCAACCCAGGAACCTTCCTCATCCAGGCCCAGACTGTCACGCCTTCCGGGCAGATCCAGTGGCAGACCTTCCAGGTGCAGGGTGTTCAAAACCTGCAGAATCTCCAGCTGCCCAATGCGCCTGCACAGCAGATAACCCTGGCACCTGTGCAGACCGTCGCATTGGGGCAGGGTGGTACACTTGGCTCCAGTCCCGTCAGTATAAGCACCAGCCAGATCCCCAGCCTTCAGACGGTGACAGTGAACTCAGCTCAGGCGGGCATCCAGTTCCAGCCAGTAGACGACACTGGCAGCCCTGGAGGTAATGTAAAGTACTGACCATCCTCATCCTCACTGCAATCATGTGGTTTGTCCAACTGAGTGAGTCGGTCACAACAGCTTACTCCTTTTCTCCGCAACACAGCTTTAGTTATTCAGTTTTGGGGTTTTCAATTTGAAAATTCTGTATGAAGGAATTGCATTCTGAAATAAAATAGTTTTGTCAATCTTATTCATGTAAATTTACATTTTCAATTTTTAAATTTTCCAATGAGAAAAAATGTGTAAAATTGAATTTCATGCAATAATAATTTTGGCAAAAATGATATTTAAGTGTTGAACACTGCAATCATTCTCAATAGTGAAATGGTTTACTATAATTATAAGGGTAAAGTTCCAAAACTTTTTAAGCTCGCAGTCATTGCGATGCAGCATTACATTGTCAGTGATTTTCTGCGTAGCCTACCAAATATAGATTACATTTTTTAAATATGTGGAAACAACTGTCCAATTTATTACGTTGATGGATTAATTACAAATAATGACTTGAAGGGGTGTAATGTGCTCTTCACATCACAGCCTGCTTCAACCTGCAACTCCCCTAATCGGGTCCAGGCCTGCAATTTAGGAGATACTGACCAAGGCTCGGCTTCTCTTTTTATTTGAAAGTGGACTGTAGATTCTGCTATGTTCCATTTCTGCTTCTGTTTAGTGTTTTTCATGGTTTGGTTAGACAAAATGAGTTTCAGTGAGTTTCTAATGATAGGTCTTTATATGTCCAGTCCTGAGATTTGTGATGCATCTGCAAAATCTATAGTCATGTAGAGTATAGAGCTTTATGCTTCTAGTCGACTCATAGCCTCTTTTGCAATTCTTTTTGAGAAACAAGAACCTGATTCAGTTGCTTTATAGTACAAAGGTACAAAGGTGTTTCTGCTGTTATTCGATCTTGGCATTACTCTGGTGCATTTTCTCCGGATGTTTGGGTTGGATGTTTAAGTTCTCTCACCTCACTTATTCATTCCTTGGTCTTTTACATTAATTTCACATAAAACAACACAATGAGGTCGATGTTATTGAGTTTCTTCTATGTTTTATAGCAGCAGCCTGACAGTATGAGGGGTGAAAACCAATACATAGAAAATATATTATGATATTAGGGTCTTTGATTCGTTCCATTTACGATCTTCTTAATATTGAACAGCAATTTTGTCGTCTCAGTTTGAGTGAAGCCCACAGCCTCTACGATCCCCTACCATGAACTTAAAGATTTCTGGGTGTCTCTGTACTTGGGGTGCAGAGAGTCAATCAGATGTAGATACAAGTGAGTGGTACTAGATTTTCTTTCAAGGTATTCATGGTGAGCTGTCAACACTGTAGCAGAAGTAGTCGTGTTTAGAATGACAGAATTCTCACACTACTTGAAACCCTGCCAATTTTCACACCTGGCCTATGGCTGGGGAAAGTGGCATAGATGTCTGAATGTCTGAGCCAGAAAGTGAGAAAAATTGCCAGAACTCCTTACGACCTTTCAGATGCTTTCCACCTTTTAAATAGTTAGAATGATGTTAGTGGCCCTCTGTGCTTGTGTTTTTGTTTTTTCAGTTTTGACTGTGCTCAAAAAAAAGGATCTTGAACAGACAACCAAAGTTAATAAAGTCAAAAGAGAGCAATTATGTCTTCAGACATGGTAATTAGACTCTCATGAAAACTGATGACGAAAATATTCATTGATACAAGTAGACCAATCTGTGACCACTACAAGGTATGCATGGCTAATATTACCTTGTTCATTAGTTAGTCTCAGTGCATCTTTTCATTGAATAGTTAATGTTCTGGCTGTGGTTGTGTTTGTGGCATCTAGCCAATTTGCTTCAACCAGTCATGTAGTCATGTTGTGAACATCTTTGTTTTTTGTGGAAATGATGGAAGAGCTGGTCATTTACTATGTTTTGGTGAGTTACATGCTTGCTAAGAGGAGCCAAGATGAGGAAAACAATACTGTGGGAGTCTACACACATTTGCAGAACAGCTAAGCTCTGTAGAGCTTCTTGTCATCCTTCGTCCTACTGTTTTTTTTTACTTGTCCTTTGACAGCAGTGGCTTAGTCAGGTTCTAGCTAGTATATAGCAAAACCTGTAAGGTGCTGCAGTCCCGAAATGAAGGTTTGGATGAACCAGGTGTTCCATGGTTGAGGCAGACAATGACAAAAAATGGACTAGCATGCCAAAATCCATTTTGCTCCCTAAAATGGACATCTTCATACAGTGCTTACTGTGAGTGAGTTAGGGCTGCGACTAACAACTATTTTCATTATCGATTAATCTGCTGGTTATTTTCTCGATTAATCATGGGGTGTATAAAACATTAGAAAACAGTGAAAAATTCCCACTACAGTTTCCTAGTTCACAAGGTGTCATCATTAAATGCCTTGCTTTGTCTGATCAGCAGTCAAAAACCCCAAGAAAAGCAGCAAATCCTCACATTTGGGAACACAGAACCATCAAATTTTTGGCATTTTTGCTTCAAAAATGACTTGCATGATTAATGGATTATCAAAATAGTTGGCGATTAGTTTTCTTTCAGTCGAATAATCGATTAAGCAACCAATTGTTGCAGCTCTAGAGTGAGTCAAACCATAGAACTTAATTTTGGCAAAAACAAGTATCAAAGTGATTGAATAATGTGCCCTGAATCTGGTGCTACATTGTGAACTCCATCTGCATTCCTAGTACCATGTTGTTGTTTTTTTTGCAGTTTAGTAATTTTCACAAATTTTCATTTTGTCTTTATGTTGTTCTCAGTAATGCAATGGTTAATTAAAATTTGCATTCAGATTTTTTAAAAATTCATTTAAAATTTTAGAAAGCTTTTTTTATTTCAGTCATACTTTATCATTGCTTCGTTTCCTTCGCTAATTACAGGTTACAGTCATGTGCAAACCATGAATTACTGTGGTCCATTCTTGGCTGTTGAAGTTATCTCGCATAAGAGTATGTTCTGTAGCTGTCTCTGTCTTCCCTGTCAGATATCCAGATCAAAGAGGAGCCAGACTCGGAAGAATGGCAGCTGGGTAGCGACTCCACCCTCAACCCCAGCGACCTCTCCCATTTGCGCGTTCGACTGGTGGATGAGGAAATGGAGTCACATGGCCAGGAGGGCAAGCGGCTGCGCAGAGTGGCCTGCACCTGCCCCAACTGCAAGGAGGCTGGGGGAAGGTGAGTCCTGTCCTGAATTGTTGACTTCCAGTGCTCATTGGATACTGAAGCCCTACAACACATAATTTAGTCTGTGCTCATTAAATTAAGTCATCAACATTTATGAAAGGTTACTAGAAAATATGCTACACTATCACTGTAGTTTCATTTCATTAACTATGGAATCAGTCATCTAAGTTTTCTCTAAAAGAGAAAGTTATAGCTCTCAAAGACTCATCTTTGTATTTGCCCATGTGATTCAGAGGGTCCAACATGGGGAAAAAGAAGCAGCACATCTGTCACATGCCAGGCTGTGGTAAGGTGTATGGGAAGACTTCCCACCTGCGTGCTCATCTGCGCTGGCACTCGGGGGAGCGGCCCTTCGTCTGCACTTGGATGTTCTGTGGAAAGAGGTTCACAAGAAGCGATGAGCTGCAGAGACATCGGAGAACACACACAGGTATGTAGCGGATGACAACTGCCCCCTCCTCTGAGATGTAGTTTGTTTGCATGGATTTGAAGCTGGGATGTCCGTCAGTATACTTTAAAGGGGTGTTTCACTTTTAAAAGACTTCTGCTTTGTAGGTTTCTTAACTTTGGTATGACTGAATGAAAAACTTAGTATAAATTTCTGTTCACCTTCTGCTTCAAACAAAATGAAACTTGGGCTGGTCTGTGTAGGCCTTTTCCAAGCTTCTTTAGTGATCTCCATTCATTTCACCAAATGATCTGGAAAACACACCTGAAGTACATTTGAACCACATCAAACTCTGCACAGAACTGTTTGAAAACCTCTGGTGTTGTGTGTTCGACAGGCGAGAAGAAGTTTGTGTGTCCGGAATGTTCCAAGCGTTTCATGCGGAGCGACCACCTGGCAAAGCACATCAAAACTCACCAGAACAAAAAAAGCGTGAACTCGAGTGGCGTGGCTATGGCTGCTGTGGAGGCCGCTGCGTCCTCGGACAGCATCATCACAGCAGGGGGGACAACACTCATCCTCACCAACATTCAACAGGGCTCGGTGCCGGGCCTTGGGACGGTCAACTCCTCTAACACGCAAGAGATTCTCTCCAACTCAGAAATCCCTTTACAGCTCGTCACCGTCTCTGCCAGCGAGGTGATGGAGTAGCGCATCTCCAGAACGTCTCTGTCGCTCTCGGTTTTCCTTGTTTTTTATACTTATAAATATATATATAAATATATATATTTTAAAGAAATTATCAGTTTATGATCATTAGCAGTCTTTTAAAAGATGGGGCAAAAAACGACATTATATGTGTTTCCAGTACACACACTGAAATGCCTTATTTTGTATAATAATCTGTACTATAATCTGGTGGAGTTGCATGTGTTTTTTTTAACTACAGTACAATGTATAATAGTCTGGAAGAAAATGTTCTTGTACAAAGGAAATGAATGGTACCTAAAGAGGGAAATTGGAGCATTGTCATCCTAATTATATAGTAAATGGGTTCTTGTGGATGTGAGTATTCTAAAAACGGCACAGAGGGATCTGCCTCAGATTCCTCTTAGCAAAACATTAATTGACATCAGTTGTCAGTCATTGTTTTTAGGCACTGTCCTGTGCTTGCTTAAGTCCAATTGTGTCTTCATTTAAGTGTTATGATTTTCCTCACTTTTGTGTGTATGCAGGGGCAATTATGTTCAGAATCTTCTTAATTATGTCTAACGGAGTCAAATTGGGACTTGTCTAAACCAAGAATTTTATGTTTTGCCACCTGCTTGGTTGTGACTTTAGGAATTTGTGGCGGCAAGAGAAAACAATCATGTAATTTAAAGTTTTTGTATTGTTTTGTTTTTTCCCCTTTCTTTTTATGTCTCCTGTTGATTTGATGGTTAATATGCGTTACTTGCAAATCAAGTCTTGAGCAAAATGCTTTTTTATAGAAGGCTTGCAACTGTTTTTTGTTGTATTGGAAGCTCCTCATTTTGAATTACTTTTTAGGTATGTGTAATATTCAAATGTGTTGCTTTTGTAAAACTTCATTTTCAAATGGATCACAATTAAACTCTGAATCCTTTATATTAAAAAAGCCATGTTAAAGGGTTGAATTGCCAAATTTGACTATTCTCAGAATGACCTGGTCATGCAATAATGTTGTATCGCACGCCGCGCAGTCAACCCCTGCAGCGCCTATTGGCCAATACATGTTGTTTAGAGATTTATTATGTGGTGAAGGACCAAAAGAAGAATTTATTCATGCAGTCACAATTTCTTCTATACTGTGTCAAGGTATATTTGTCAGGGTCTTAATATGACTTTCTTGCTTTATTATCCTAACCCCCTCACCCCTCTCATAGTTGGGTATCAGGAGACCCTCAGACTGTGACATAACTCAAAGGATCCTCTTTAACAAAAGTGAAGTGGTGTCCCCAGTTTTATGGAGAGGGTACCGTTTTATTACTGGCACTGTACTAATCAACCACAGTTTAATAATGGTCTTTTTGTATAAACTTCTCTTTTTATATACTGGCCAGGAAAGTGTGTGTAGTCTATGCACTCTTTTTGCTCTGTCAACAATATTTACTTGTCTTTTCTTTTTTAAAATATATTTCTATATAATTTGTTTCATTTGTTTTCTATATAGAAACATTTCTGACATTCATTATGCAGGTTGTGTAATGTAAGATTTGAAGTAAGTGAATTATGAGTGCTATACAATCTTGTTGCTGGAGTTAATTATTCCAGTGACTGGAATTTAGATAAAAATGTTAAAAAGAAAGGAAATTGACAATATTTTCCAATATTGTAACTCATAAGGCCACCTGAAACTCAGACTCTACCTTGTTGTAATTGAAATATATTATACCCAAAGTGGTCATTAATAAAACACTATTTTGACATTTCATTTGATAGTGTTTACTCACAAGGTTTTGTATAATGGTAGACATACTCTCTGTTAATATTTGTCTGCAAAATATGATTATAATACGATAAAAACTGGCTACGGGTAAAGTTTGGAAATCACCATCAAAATAAATAATATGACTGATGGTACATTAAAACTTCAACCCATAGCCAGATTTTCATTACAACAAAAGGGGAAAACATTGTTAAAACAGCTAAATTTTGGAGGACAGGTTTCTGATATCTACTTGGAAACCCCCATGTGAGTGTATTAATCTGTAGTCGTAAAGTCATGATCATTTCAATGTGGAGAAATTGAGTGTAAAAATATCCTCCATTGAAAGGAATTATGAACATCAACTTTGTTTTTAGTGTTCAATGATAAAATTGTTGTGCGCAATTTCTGTTTGTTTTAAATGAACAGAATGATCAGTTATGCATGCAGGTTTCCTTGATGCATTCATTGCATTTGTATCTTTCTTAACACAGTCTGGCAGGCTAGTTTTGGTGGTTGCTAAACCCCCCAAACTTTGAATATGCAGTGATGTGAACAAGAATTGTGATATAGCTGCCCTTTTAAATAACCAACTGACCTTCATTCATGACCCCTCTGTGATGGTGCAACTCATGTTTGCAGAATGAGTTGTGTTGGGAAGTGTCCCTCAATCTGTACACAGTCTAGTTATTCAGGATAGCAGGAACCATATTTCCATCTGGGACAGGTATTGATGAATATCATGATTTTCTTGTTTGGTATTGATGAGTTCAGTTTTCACTAGCAGCTCCAAACCATTTCGGGTCTGATGGGCTGGAGCCGAAAGAGGTCTTTTTGACGTGGAGGACTAAGGGGGAGATGTCTGGGGATTATTGAACAGCATTCCATGATGTCTGAACTACAACCTCAAAAATATGAAGACATTTCTGACAAACTAAGCATACTAGTAGCTTAGTAGGTTTTCAGTAATCAAGCCCTTGCATCCAAATTATTCCTAGCAGTAGAACACTGTAATCTTTGGAAGTCTTGGTACTTGTACTCTGTAATTGCAGATGAAAGCATGTTGGAAATGCAGCTTCTTATAAAAACCAATTCACATTGGACAAATTGAGAGAAATTAAATTTTAGTCTGGTTGTGTATCCAGCTGTCTTTTCACAAGTTATGTAAAATTCCTTGTTTCCGGCCTTCATTACACTTATATTTATGTTCATATTCCATTGGATGGTTACTGAAAGAGACACATGTGCTTGGTTGTCAGATAGATATCTCTGCATATGAACATCATAAAGTGTGCTGTCTGAGAGCTTTTATGTGACATAATGAGACATAATCAATTTGAGTTGCTATGTGAGGAGAGAGAAGTCTAAAAAGTGCAGCCTAAGAATGTTTTAAGCGCACGTCCATTCCATAGTATTTCTCATTTGCATAATCCAATTAATTTATTTCATTGTGATGCAATACTAAATGGCACAACCAGAATAGAATGACAATTTGAGTTAATGAAATGTGTTAACGGTGCCATTTGCTTGCATTTTAATTGGTACAATTAATTTTCTCTGCACTTAAGTCCCTATACTGTAATAATGGTGGACTGAACTGAAGGCACCAGTGTGTGGAGGACTGGGAGAGGGCACACACTGTGAATGGCATAATGCACCGATTCCCCAGTATGAGACTAGGACCCACTTAAATGAGCACATAAATGCATTTTCTGTTTCACACCCTTATTAAAATGTAGCCTGACATATTTGAATAATGTTTTTTTTTTTAAATAAACACCTGTATATATGCTATAACCAGTTCAGAGCATGTAATGAGTATCATGTTTAATCGGATTGCTGTGAATGGAGAGTATTGTATAGCGTATGTTTTTTTTTTTCTCTTGTTTATTACAAATTACCTCAATTCCTCCAATGATCCCCTGTTGGTCCTGACCTATAGTTTGGGAAGCACTGGAATTTTGTCTTTCTGATTGAATGGGCACATATCAGTAAGTTGAAAGTGAACAGTCCAGTGTTTTGCCAGTATTTTTTGGGCAGTAATTAAACTCATCTACAATCTTTGTAAAGACCACTAAGGAGCAGGGTAGGAAGAAAAGTCCTATGTCACCTTGGTACAGGTTGGTACAGAAGAGGAGCCATAATACAGGTCACTGTAACCACATGGTAAAGATCTAAACAGCCGGAGTACTATGTCATTGGAGCTCCAGTCCGTTTCTGTCTGCAGGGATCTGGTCATCTGTAGTTATGGAGTGCTGACTGATCTGCTGCCGTTGAGGGTGGACTGCCAGTGCTCCAGTTTCAGCAGGAACAGGTGTGTGGTGTGGTGGGGTGACAGTGACATCATTGAAGGCCTCAGGTACTCAGCCAGGGGAGGTGATAGATCCCTTTGTCTGTTGCCGTGGCACCAGGCCACCTGACTCTAGGCTATCAGTTCCTAGGATGCATAGAAGAGAGGAGGCAGAAAGAAGAGTAAGGCTTTTTGTGCAGTGAAAAAGTGAGGGATAAGACAAAATTAAACCACTAATGCAAATAGCTTTGAGTCTCCAAGAGGTAGTGTTCATTTTAAATTTGACCTCTACATAGCTTTACTTGCTCCTGGAATTGTATAAGAAAATCAAGCAGGGTGGGAGTAGGGGGAATGTGTATCCGCCCGTCTCTCCTGCAGTGAGTTTCAATCCTCCACGGCTGGTGTGACTGCCACTCTCTCCACACGCTCCGCTCTTTGCCCCTGTGTAAGGGCCAGCTCTGCGGTCATGGCAGAGAGTGGAGTCCGTGTCCCGCAGGAGCCCTTCAAAGCTAGTGCTGTGGTTGACGAGCGAATCGATTTCATTCGGGAGCAGGCCTTCACCTGCCTGCGCCTCAAGACTGATAAGTGGAATCGCTTCATCGCCGCCGAGGAGAACCAGAAGTTGTTGCTGGACTTCCTAGATAAAGGCTGCTACGATCGAATGGTCCTCTTCACTGGGCCGGGGGGGACTCTGCATGTGGGAGATGGGCAGGTGAGTGTGATAAACACACTGTCATATTTCTCATTTAAAGAAAAGTTAACATGAAAAGTTAACACAAAGTGTTCAGAATGTTATCAGCATGTGAGACACAATGCATTCAGCTTGAAATCAAACTCACCCAACTTTCTTCAGACATTTTTAAGATATGTATGAGATATTTCACACCTTGTGTGGACATGTGAAGGGAGTGTTTCCACATTTTTCATGCCCAGTGGTCTAATGAGTCTTTGCTTGAAATAAGTCATCACTTATTTCCAGTGCTTTCCCTGTTGAAAGCATTCCGCACTTATTTGTTTTTTTCAAGACCCCTGTGCCTTGGAAAACCAAGCTCTTGTGCATCCTGAAGAGAGGGGATGAACAAGTGTCAAAATCCAATTTCCGAAGGGAACTTTGGCTCGGAGAGGTGTCTGGCCATCCCTTGGAGCAGGTCCCTGTTCTTGTCTCTGAGGTAATCCTAGTATGTTGGTTTGGTAAAAGACATATATACAAGGACCTTTGTGTTTTACAATGGGATTATATCAGTAAAATTGATCATTAGAGTATTTAACAGTGGCTAAATGGCCCAACAGTCTGACACACATTTTGGCTATTACCAAATGCTATAACTAGGCCCTTTGGCTTATATCTGTGGGACTGAATGTTATCTAATGTGGACCCAAGTATTCATGTATAGTTGAATGTCACTGTTTTCAGTTGGCCTGTAAACTCATAACTAGCAATTTTTCTGTAATGGGATTAGTCATGATCGTCTTGCAATTTACTGGTAATCTCTATTTTTAGCATATTTACTTAATCCTTTTGAAGAAAACCGTAAAGGCAGACACCTGTTGTTATGGGTTACATTTTTGTTGTTGTTATTGGGGTCCATGTGTGTGCAGGTGCTGGTGTCTGTCCTTGTCAATGTGAGGAACCATGGGGGTTGGCCCCGGGTAGTGTCTGAGGACATATGTAAGCACATCGAGAAGCTGAAGAGCCGGTTGGTCACCCTGCGGGGCCGATCAGAGGGCCGAACATTGTTACCTTTGCCTCTGTGTGTGGAGAGGTCTGACATGGAGGACATCTTGCATAGGTAAAGATCTGAGAGGTCATGCACATATACTGTCACAGCACCCTCTTAGGTCACACAGTCATCCACTTCATTTTCTCACATGATTTTTTTTTCCTGTTTGGCAAATTCTTAAGGATTATTTAGCATTTTCCTTTTTTGAGATGACATTAAATATTGAGGTAAATTTGTGCTATGTTGCAGTCATTTGGTGTGGATTGTACCTGAAGCATGTGTCTGTGCTTGCAGCCCTGCGGGGTGGCCAATAGACCGAGCCCTACTGTACTCCATTGAGACCATGGTAATCCAGTGGTCACATCAGATCTGGGATATCCTGAAGAAGGATTCCAGCCAGGCACTGCTACAGGGGGAAAACCCTGGGCCCACTGTCGAAATTGACTTCTGGGTCATGCAGAGGGACAATTTACTGGGCATTCAGAGACAGGTATGGAAGTTCTCTGAGGCAGGACAAAACCTACAGACTCATGTCCAGAAAACCTTAAAGACAGTAATCTTATTTAAAGATTCCACTGGGATTCAGTCAAACACGCTCCGTCATTTGAAGAGCAAGCTGCATATGCTATTTTTCTTCAGCTTACCAAAGAGCATGTTAGCTTCTCTCTTTTAAGAAAACAGGAAAGACACAAAAAAATTATGATATACAGGGAGTCCCCTACTTACGAAGACTCGACTTATGGGTGTTATGCTTGTTTATATTAACCATACCTGCATGAAAATAGGAGCTAATGAGACTGGTAGAAGTTTAAGGGGAGGGATTCATCCTGATGAATGATATAAAGTGTCTGCAAGTGAAAAGATGGAAAAAACAATTTACAAAAAACCCTCAGGAAGCAATTATTTTGGTAAGTTGGGGACTCCCTGTAATGTAAAGTCTTTATATCGCTGTTTTCATTTCATATGTTTGATTGGGTCATGCCCTGGACAAAACAATGCTGGTATTCCCCTTTCCATGGAAGATTATAGCAGGCAAATCTATGAATAAAATTAGTTATACTTTTAAATAATATATCTTAAATATAAAGTTAGTATTTCTGACAGACATGTTGTTTATATTCTGTATCACTGTTTGCTTGCAGTTTTGCTTGAGCTCTCCTTTGGTATTGGAGTACATTTTTCAGTTTTCCAGTTATATCCAAATTGGCTGTGGGCTTTATTGGGGGAGAATACATTTTCCTCTTGAAAACCTACCTTGTCCAATGCTTTAAAGGGAAAACAATAATAACAAAAGAAAAAGTTGAAAATATATATTGTGACTGATTGATTCATTACTTGAATGATGACATATTCTATTTCTCATCTTCCAACAGGCTGGTTATTACCTAATTGTGATCTGGATGTTTTCTCTTAGATCCAGAATCCAAAAGTTGAGAAGATCATGGAAATTCTGAAGAGGATTAAAAGCAGCTACTACTCAAGCTTTTGTGACATCATTCTGAAAGTGAATGAAGGTACCTATTAGTGCCAGCCCTCTATCATTGTGTTGAGTGCTGCACATCATGCCTAGGGTCTTATCAGAGTTTTTGTGTACTTCTTCTTCTGATTGTAACTGCATTTACTCAAACAATGTGCGCTCTTCAGTATCACATGGGAACTATCACTTTGGAGGAGTTGTTCTTCAAGTACCTGTTGTAGGAGATTAAGGGCAAGCATGGAAAATTCCTAGCTAAAAATACGCTTCTTGTGGCCCAGGTGACCTTGCAAGAATGTGGTGCAAGTTTGTGTATGAACTGAAATTGTAGTTTTGTGTTGCTGTAATGTTGTCTGTCTCTACCTAAAGCGGTCCTGGAGGCAGTCGACATCGAGCTGCACCTCAGACCACTGAAAAAGCACATTGCTCGCTTGGAGGAGCGGAGCTTCACTCATATGGAGCTGCTCATTGCTCCCCTCTTCCACACATTGTGTTTGATCTGGAGTCATTCCAGATATTACTGCATCCCTGGCCGCATGGTGGTTCTACTGCAGGAGTTCTGCAACCTGCTGATTGAAAAGGTGTGCAGTCCACTTCAGTCAATAAGCACTGACTGGTTCCTGGTTCTGTTCCATTCGAAATGCCAACTTGCAGATGTTGTTAACAGAAAGTCAAGTGAATGGAAACTGTCTATCTGCAGGCCTTCGCCTACCTCATTCCTGAGGAACTGTTTAAGATGGAGTTAGAGGAGGGAGTGGAGAGAGTTCAGCAGACCATCCAGGTGATAAAGAGTTTTAAGCGCACCTTCCACCAGCACAGAGAGAAGATCAGTCAGTACTACCAGGGGGCTGGGGAGGTCAAGCCCTGGGACTTCCCCTCCAGCCTGGTGTTCCAGAGGACTGACTGCATCCTGGAGAGACTGCTGATGATTGAGGTAATGGATAAGCAGTTTGTTCATCTGAACATTACAGCAGACAATGCTGGTATTTAAGAGGGTATGTGTGTATGTGTGTGTGTGCGTGTGTGTGTATATGGTTTCTATGAGGTGTCTGTTATTAAATGTTTGATGAATTTATCCATAATTTAGCAGTTGCATGGTCCCTTCATTAAATGTCACATAAGACAGGACATGCAGGTGGAATTTCTTGCATTACAGTGAATCCAGCCTTATTGACCTTTGTCTCCTTGTGTGCAGGAACTGTTTGCATCTGCTCTGGACTTCCTTAAACTTGAGAAAATTGAGTTGGGAGGGTCCAGGGGGAAAATCCTGAGTGACATAGTATATAGTATGAATGAGGAGTTCCATGACAGCTGGAGAATCCTCAGAGAGAGCAAGTATGACCCACTGGACTACACCAAGAAAGTGAGTAAAATAACACCCCTCCCCCTTGGCAATTTGACAAATCAGCAATTGATAAATTGTAATTCTGGGCCTATTCCATTCATGCAATCTGCTATGGCCAATGTTTGGTGCAACTACTCACTGCCTTTCAAAGTGAAGTAGATCTCCTATTCTTTCATCTTGGGATTTTCTTTGACTTTCAGTTGGTTCTGTGCTCAGTAAATATCTTTTGTAAAAATGATATGGTAAGTTTCTATAAAACAGAGAACTTTTTACAGCATATATGGAAAAATGACCATCAGAAAAGATGCCAAGTAGAGTACCAAATGAAAAGACATCTTGACTATTTTCAGTGGGTGCAATTTAGTCTGTCATTTAGGATAGAAACGCATAATTCTAAGTTTCCATCTTTTCCTCTGTTTGTGGAGTTGATGAGAGTCAAATGGCTTTTCTGTGATAGATTCCTCTTCAGCCAATCCCACTTCAATTACAGCATAAGTGCGCACAGTGTTCTTTTTCCATTCCAATTTATGTGCAAAATCCATAAATATGATAACTATGAAGAAGGGCCAGTCAGTCATACATACAATAATAAGGTAAAGGCATTATCATGTATACTGTATTTGTGATACAATTTAAAAACACCATAGGGATTATAGATCTTTCCCATAGACAGATGATGACAACTATTCTCAGAAACACTTTCTTTTTATTTTGTGCTAATCGAGGTACAACATATTTCAAACAGGAAGGCATTTCATTTATGTCTGTATATACAGTGCCTGCCACAAATATTGGCACCCCTAGTAAACATGAGTAAAATGGGCTGTAAAATAAAATTTGATCTTTCATTCAAAATAATCACAAAAATATAACCTTTATTTGGAGTAAAAATTGTATAAATATTTTAATCTAAAATATTTGCGCCACAATTATTGGCACCCCTAGAAATTCTTATGAGTAAAATCTAGGTAAAGTATATTCCTACTCGTATTTTATGTTTTAAAGTTCACCTGAGGGATTAGGAACACTTAAATGGTCAGCCATATCCCCTGCCAGGGCAATAATTAAGAAATTTAAAGTTACTGGAGAATCTGCCTGGAAGAGGACATATGTATATATTGACCCCACGCACAGTGGGGAGGATTGTTCGAATAGTCAAAGAATCTCCAAGGTTCCCAGTTGGGGAATGCAGACATTAGTCAGGTCTTGGGGTCAGAAAGTCTCCCAAACTACAATCAGACACCACCTACATAACCAGAAGTTGTTTTGGAAGGTTGCCAGAGAAAAGACTCTGCTATCATCAACCAACAAGCTTAAGCGCCTTCAGTTTGCCATAAATAAGGTTTTGCCATGACCATACCAGTCCCCTGACCTAAACCCAATAGGAAACCTGTGGGATGAGCTGAAGGGGAGACTCCACAAGCGTGGACCTCGGAATCTAAAGGATATGGAGAGATTCTGTATGGAGAAATGGTCTCAGACCCCTCACCATGAGTTCTCCAGTCTCATTAGGCATTATAGGAGAAGACTAAGAGCTCTTATCTTGGCAAAGGGAGGCTGCACAAAGTATTAAATGGAGGGATGCCAATAATTGTGGCACATGTGTTTTATGTAAAAATATTTATTTCATTATAAGACTTAGTTTTTTCTGTCAATCATCTTACTGCAAATAAAACTTTGATTTTTCGGAATATTTTGAATGAAAGATCAAAAGAGTAAACAATAAGGAATTTTTTTACTCCCCGTTTTGCTCATGTTCACGAGGGGTGCCAATATTTGTGGACGGCACTGTAGTCAGTTTGACTATTATTTTGTTCAGGTTGTTTTTTATATCGACATACATTTTACCAAACTATTTACATAGTTTTATTACATTTACATTTTACGGGCAGTCTTACCCAGAGTGACTTACAACGTGAAGGAACATTAAATACATATCCCATAAGTTATATCTGCAACAGTGTTATAGACCATGCTAAGAATACATTTAGACCTAAGAGAGTATGCTTTCAAATGTTTTTAAAGCACTAATGTAGGTTAACCATGCCAACCCAGAAACATCATTGTGTGATAACAAAAGGTTGGTCAACTCTGGACTCCAGTGGAGACCAAGAGTGGCAAGTATTACCTGAGGCACAGATAAAAGGCAACCGAGAGAACACCTCTGTTTAACATTATTCAAAGGTCATTGTCTGCCTCATTGCCTTCACTGTTACTACCTGTATCATCCCTGCCACTAAAACCCCGTTCAATGTATGTGAAGGAAAAGTTTTTCATAATGTATTCTAAATGCATGATGTTTATGAACTTCTCTTTTTATCATTCATAATTCCACTGGGTGAAAAGTGGTATTTTGAGGTAGGCATGTTCTGCATTTTTGTAAATCATTTATGGTATTTCTGTAGCTAGATAGATGTAATCCTGAAGGGTGAAAAGGGTAGTTAACTGCATTTGTTGCTACTGTGAATTTAGCACTTTAACTCAGTTTCTGTCAATGGAAAACTACTTTAAAGCAAGCTGGAGTCATACGCTTTTGTACCAAAATTCTTTATTGATAATTAAAGGAGTAATTTATCCTAAAAAGAAGGGTTAGTATTTTTTTCTCTCTTCCAAAAATGTTGTTTGACTCAAAAATAGCAGCTCTCTACAACATCTTTATGAAGATATGCAGTCTATGAATGTACATATAAACACATGTAAGTTTAACTGCATCAACTGCATCACTACTTCCCCACAGCGAGGTTGTCAGAGATCAAAAAACTGCAATTCCTTGCCTTTATAGTGGGTGATTAACTGTTTTGATAATTGTGGTATCCCCAGTCATCTCATGAGGCCAACAGTGACACAGCCAGTGTTAAAATGCCACCCAGCAATGTTGAAATGTGCTGTGAAGTCTCAACTTTAAAGCTGAAAATGGAAGCACCGGTACCTGTTAGCAGTTCAAAAGTTCTTGAGGAAGATGTTAGCTAGCTACCTTAATGGCAGCAATAATGGAGTTGTTCACACAGAAGGTAACTATACTGTTTCATTTGTGCTTTTTTATGAAGTCCCCAAAACCCTGCAATGCATTTCACTCACAGACTAAATCAGACAGGTACTTCTAGCAGTGACAGCATCAAATACAGAGGATGAAGGGGATCAATATACATCATGAGTGGGAGTAAAGGCCAGGTACAGTGAGACAAGCAACCAGAGCAAGACTCAGACAGTTCATGGAGTGAAATATTGAATAGATTATTGAATATGTTATTGAATAGATAATTGCATAGTTTTTCCATTATGTGCACTGGCCTGAGTGGCAGTTGGTCATACGTTTGATAGTGGTGTGATGATTAACTTTTGGAATGGTTGAATAGTAGTAATAGGTTGTTTGATAACAATGACAAAAATAAATTGAAGTGCTGTATTTTCTTTCTGTTTAGAATTCTAAAATGAATTCTACAGGTTTTATATCATGATTTCCATTACAGTTAAGATGATATGTTTGTTTTTTTTAAGATACACTTTTGCCTGCTATCTTTTTTTTTTGAAAGTGGTATCTTTGATTCTGTCCTTTGACTTTTCTGAAAGAGTTAAAGCTGTTACATTCAGGTCACATGCTTGCCCTTAATCTACTGCTGAAGAAAACAATGGAGCAAGCTATTTTCCTCCTGGCAAAGAAACAACATGGATCAAATGAACAACCTGATATTCTCTGTCTACCAAATACAGCCAGTTTTGCTGTGGGTCAGTGTTTTTTTCATTTGTGATGGGGACAATTTGGTGACCTCCTCTGGCACCCCAGCAGGGCTGCGAAAGGGAGGCTCATGGTGTAGGTGCGCTGACATTGAGTCTCAGACTGCTTCCTCAAGGTGAAGTGTTGCCTGTGGAGTGGAAAAGTGGCTATTATGCAAACTTGTAATAGGCTAAATGCGGCTGCCTTACAAAAGATTCTGTTTTTGTCATGTTTACTGTCATTATTTGTGATCTGCATTTATCCGAGTTGTCTGGGTGAATGTTAAATTGAGAGATATGAAACCTGGAGGAAGGAGGAAAGAAGGCAGAGGCTGCAATTGTTTCATCTGCTTCCTCTCAGTGGAGAGAGGAGTGGCATTCACAGGCTCTGATTAAGTGCTTTCTTGTTCTGAGAAAATTGTAGGTTTGCATTGCTGTTCTCTCACAGGGACGAAAATTTAATATTTTTGTCTTTTTTTAAAGAATTGTTAAGCTACAGTGTACTGGTTGTTATAAGTTCCCATTTAGATATTCAAGGTCTGGCTGAGTGTTTTATGTTTCTGGCAGAGTATTTAGAAAGGACACAGTACTCCCGCATAGTTAAGCTCTTGAAATGCTTTTATCTGCAGACATGTATCCCCTTAATCCGCTTCCTAAAAAGGTTTTTAAAACATTCCCATTCTGTATTAGGGCTGATTTTGTGATTTGGCCTCATCCAAGCATAGAGCTGAGGTGCAGAGTGTTAATATGTCCCCTTGATGATGCCAGACCCCTCCTTGACAGCAGTTGCCAGCAAAGTGCACCCTTCATCTCCATTATGTGTTCCATGCTCTGTCCTAGTGGCAAGAATTGGTTGTACAAGTGATTTTCTGAAAGATCAAAGTGAATAAGCCACAAAGGCATTGTTTCTTTTTCCTTAAATGCACCTTAAATGGCATTCACAAAAACCCTAAAGCCAGCATGAGGTCCCACAGAGATGGGTGTTTTCAGAATCTTAGGAAAGGCATTTTTCAGCCCTGAGTATGGAGGCAGGGATGGCTCTCTGTCTCTCTTGGCATGTCAATGGCAGGTATGATGTAGGTAATATGCATGCCGTCTGACAGTGTCCACGACGTGCGGCTGTGACAATGATGTACATAGCGTTTTCTTCACTTACTGATTGAAGACTGTAATCTCCACAGGACTTTCTCTCTGATTACACCCGTTTCATGGAGCAAAACAAGGACTTTGATCAACGGCTGGGCACTGTGCTCAACCTGGCCTTTCAGCATTCAAGAGGACTGGAGTCTGCCTTTAAGGTGAGGACAATTTTCTTCCCATTTGTGCTGTCATTACAGGCAAGGGATGGAGTGCACCAAGTGGACAGTAGTCAGACAGCAACATTGTGCTGGCAGCAAAAACATTTTTTTGCTTTTCAAGGTCATTCTGATCTCATCTGCATATGGTGTATGTGCTTTTATAAAAGCGCAGCGAGCACAGAAAACAAAAAAAGCTTTATGAATATTACATGTCCACTCTACAGGCTTTTCACACTACATTGCAGATTGAATTATGGAATCTGCTGTGAGTTTCATTTGTTTCTTCTGCTGTGGTGCTGTCAGTGTGTTATGCTGGAGACACTCAGCATGTTTGATTTTTTCAATAGCTCCTACAGATATTTGGCACTCTTCTGGAGAGGCCAAGAATCAACAGTCTCTTCGCACCTAACTACACCATCCTGTTGCACATGTTTGAGGAGGAGATGAATTGCTGTCAGCAGATCCTTGACTGTCAGAAGGAGAAAGTAAGATGGAAAATATCTGTACCATGTCAGTTACACATGAAATATTTTCAATTAAATTTTGAAATCGTGGCATAGAATTGGTGATTAAAACTCAATATTTGAAACTGAAAGCCTGTTTCTGTCTGTGAAAGCTTGTATTGTGTTTAAGAAGTCACTGACTTATCTCTGTCACTGTTGTTGTTGTTTCAGATGCAGAATGGCTCTGCAGCTCTAGGGAAGAACATGCCACTGGTGGCAGGGAGTCTGAAATGGGCCCAGGAACTGCGAGATCGCATTCTGACCAGCCGCAGCAGCCTGAACCTCCTTACTCACATGTAAGCCCCCTGTGTGCCTTTATCATACAGCTGATATGAACACCCCTGTATGCTGTTATGATACAACTAACATGGAGACCCCTGTGTGCCTTTATTTTTTTATTTTTGTTCTACCTGTTTTTTCCCCCTTCTCCAAACCCAAACTGGCCAATAGAGAGTGATGAGACCAATGGAACTAGATGGTTTACCCCTTTGTCACTGCTGGGCCAATTGTTCCCTTGCTAATGTGGACAAATACACACCATAGCTGGCAATGATGTGTCCAGAACTTGAACACCCAATTACAGGAGTTACACTTTGATCACAAATCAAGTGTCTTTAGAGCATTAGCCACCTGAAGACCCTCCATATGCCTTTATCATATGATCATCACGAGGTGCCCTATAGGCCTTAAACAGTCTGGTGCACATTTAGGCATCCTTTGTGCCTTACAGACCAAAGTAAGCTGCATATTCCCTGTCAATGTGGTAGGTGCCTAGCTTTATGCACAGAGTAACCAGTCATCTGGATTGTGACTCTGCAAAGATTACACGACAACTAGCTGTATTTATGATGACTTTTGATCAATGTTTACAATGTCTGCAGGATAATGTCGGCCACCTTCTATTGCTATAGCATTAAGAGAAGTTTTTTTTGCTTGAAATATGGTTTTCAGCTCTTTCTATGATGTAAATTTTCTCAGTCAAGGAAATACAATGTGGTATACAGTAAATGCATGAACTGTCCTGCAGCTATGAAAAGTTGTGTCAGTACATAGCTTTTGAAGATGCTAGTTTGCAGACTGCAAACTCCTTTTTCAGCAAGCAGTTCTTCCTTATAGTCAAAAGTTTGTGGCCAGTGGTTAAATGACGGCAGTTGAATTTTCCAGAAAACACAATTGAGATGTTGACTTCTGCTCAAATGTGCCGAACTGGTTACAAAGCTGGAATTGCTGTCATTTGCCATTTTTCCATCAGTAATGCAAAATAACACCTTGCTCTTCCAGAAGCACACAACCAAAATAAATCCAAACCATTTGATGGGGCTGGACTGATAATAGGCAGTTTTAAAATAACAGCTCGACAGTGTACACAATTATTACTGTCTTGATCTCAGAATGATTTAATGAAATGAATACACATAGTTTTCACAACTGTTTTACCCAAACATTCATTTAGTCAAAAGGTATGTAAATGCCTGCATTCAACCAAACATTCAAGAGAGTGCAAGCATCCACACAGGCACACCACAGATACACATATATACAGAGTGACACAGAGAGCATTTAGAAGCTTCTGGTTTCCTGGGTATCAACACATGGCTAAGTGAAGGCTGTCTGGCTGGATCAGAGCTGGCAAGTTCAAATTTTGGTCCCAGATCCGTCCAGCTCTAGTATTTGGTTTGACATGTGAGGACTTATTTTTACACACGAGATTTAGGTTGAAGCATTCACCACACACCAGCTTTGTCCAGTTTTAATGTAAAAAGTGCAGAAAAGGTAGAGTTACCATTTGAAAGGGTCTATGCCCCACATAATAGCATCATCAGTGTGAGTTAGAGTGACATTTTTTTCTGTAATGGAAATACCTAGCACAAGAAAGCTCAGCAGTGATGAAAATGAATGTCATAAATGAATTAATCCGGTGCCTCCAAAATCTGTCCACTACACAGCCAACCATGACCAGGTAATGGGACTATGCTTGTAATCGATATTCCCCATTCCTTAACTTTGGCTTTTTTGTATTGGAAGATGTTTTGGGTCCCACAACCTCCTTAGTTTGTGATGTGTGTGTTCAGGCCACTTGGATCCAGTGAAGCAGTGCAGGTGCTGAAGAAATGTGAGAAGCTTCTGGAGGTGTTGGATCAGCATGATGAGGAGATTTACTGCTCCTGGACAGAGGGGTTGGAGGAACTGTGCAACACCCACCTACAGGAACCTCTGCTCACCCTCAGCCAGGACACTGGCCTGTTTCAGCTCAACTTTAACCCTACTGTAAGTTACTGCTGGGCCTGAACATAAACTTGTTTCAGATAGCTTTAACCCTGCTGTAGTTAGTCTTTGCACACAGGTTTAGCTATGCTGTAAGTCATTCCCAGTCCACACATGGAGATGATGAATAGGATTGCAGGTTATGCAAAAAAGACATAAATTAGCTTTAATGTTATAGAAAAGTGGGTGGCTTCAAAACTTGGGCAAAGAAGATCAAATTGAAAGCTCATCTCTGTCTGATATTCATTCCATAGCTGACTTCCGTTCTGAGGGAGGTGAAGTACCTGGACATGTTGAAATACCAAAATATCCCCAAAGCTGCTCTTCAACTGTACTCCAAAAAGGAGACTCTTTATATGGTAAGCATATAATATGGTAAGCATTTTGTTAATACCTAGCAATTTTTCAAAACAATAAAGTGACACTTTTATTATGAGTTTGGTTGATACAGAATAGAAAAATTTACCGCAACTACTTTGACATATTCAGATACCCGAGAGTTTACCCCACTAATAATCTTTTTCCTCACAGTGGACTTCTCTTTTGAAATTAAAGTGATCCATTGACAATAGGTCACTCCTTTGTGGAAGATACCTTTCACATTAGCCTGTACTCCCTGGAGAGCAATAATGGGTTCAGGGCAATTGACCAACCTGCCATGCTTTACTGCACTTAGACAGAGTCAAAGCTGTCATCATTAATACTTCCCCAATCGTTCCCACGGCAACCTGAGTCCTCCAGCTCACAACCATGCAGGAGGGAAATGTAAAGAGATCACAGTACTATTAAGGGAATATTTTCCATTTCAGCAAACTCCTGTTTGCAGTATCTTTATGCCTTACACCAGTGGCTCCAGCACTGTCTTTCACCCCATGAAGCAGATATGGCAAAAACAGGAATCAGAGTCCTACTAAACCACAGAGAAAGTACAAGGTCTATCTACTGCTGCAATATGCCTATGAAATATATCATCAAATGGATAAAGGTAGATATAGAGGTTTTTCACACATTCAGACCAAAGCAGATAAATGTCACTACATGCACAGGTGAATTTTTCCATTTTATTATTTATTTTATAGTAATAAAGTATGTTTTCAACATTTAGTTTTTCATTCAAAAAATGGATCCTTGAAGATACATTTTTCTATTGTGAATTTAAATCCCTCGAGAAGCCCATGCAGAACGTAGTGCATGCTAACCTTCATTATTCAAGACCAACTCTAGAAAAATAACGCATTTGAAATCATTCTCATAATTCTCAAACCATATTTTAAACCTCAATTGACCTGCCAGATTTACTTTTTCTTTTTTGTTACACATTAAACAAGCAGCTATATCAGTGATTTTATTTCTAAAATGGATATCAACTTGAGAAAATGTCTTTTTTTATGTTGTAAAAACTTGAAGAATTCTTTTTTGATCACATTTGGAAGGGTTATTATATTTTGCCTGACAGTGAATATTGTACACATGTATTATATGCCATGTACTGACTGCCTTAATTTGCCTGTGCAAGTCATGTGTGATGTATTTTTTCCTGTACAGTATACCCAGACCCTTTCCCTGGTATCACAATGGTTCAACCGGCTACAGAGCACCATCTTAGACGTGGAGCTGCACCTTGTTGAGAAAGAGATGGAGAAGACCCGGCAACAGCTGCGTCCTGCGCTGGAGAGTCTGACCTGGGGCCAGGACGACCTGTGGGAGTACATTCTGCAGACCCGGGACTTGGTGCAAAGCATGGACAGCCGGGTGCAGAAGAGCAAGTCCAATGTGGAGGCCGTGCAGGAGCTGATGAATGGCATCAGCCACACGGCCTTTATCACCAGAAAGACCAGCCGCAGTGGCAACCTGCTGATCATCAGCGACATGGAGGAGATTGTCCGCAGGAAGTACGACCTCATCACTTCCACTGGGGAAAAGATACACCAGCTGGTTCAGGTTGGGCCACCATTAAAACAACTGTTTGCTTCTGTCTTGTTGGACTTCTACAATTAAAAAGTTGTTGTTAAATTATTGTTAAATTGTAAATTTATGAATGTATCCTGTGTAATAATATTTGTTTTTTGTCAGATTAATGTAGCATTTCAGTATGTGAAGTGTTAAAAATTCTTTCCTTCCAAAAAATGTCCTGTGCCTGCAATAAAAAGATGAAGATGTAGCCATGAAATAGGCATGTTGGATCAGTGTGATAGTTTTGTTCATTTGAGCTCACACATCATCTCTGTATACCTTTAATGCTTTCACTGTAAGCATATGTCTGTTCATTCCACAGTAAGTTATTTGTAATTCATACGATGCTTTATTCACCCGTTAGCTGACCTGCTCTGGTCTCATGTCTCCCAGGAGAATCAGACTCTGCTTGGCGCTGACCCTGACTCATCTGAGTGGAGAGCATACACTGAATATGTGGACCGCATGGTTCTGCAGGGTTTTATCAGCGCCATCCGCTGTTCACTGCAGTACTTCATTGAAAACACTGACCCAACTCTGAAAATCACACCCCTGTTTGAAGTGCAACTGGTCCTCAATGGCAGTGACATGACCTTCAGACCTCCGCTAGACATCACCAAAAAGGACAACTTCTATGACATTATCGACAAGACAGTGGATCAAATCTTTAAAATGGCCTCTTTCATACCGAGAGTGGCCAGACACAACCAACAAGAGACATATCAGGTAAATGTGTTGTCCTGGATATGTACAGAAATGCTGTAATGCTGTCACATAAGTGCTTTAGTGGGACCAATGAATGGAAATCTTACTTTTCACTTTGTCTTTTCATGTCAAAATTTTGCTTCCACCCTCATGTCTTTATCAGTATTTTTCACATTCAAGTGAACAGCTAAATAAATAACAGAGAGGAAGTTAACGTGTTGGCAGAAAAAGAATTGATATTACGAGCAGTGTTAGATAATTGGGCCTGTCTTAAGAGACATGTTAATAACAGGCAGGGACACGGAAGACGTGTCACTCTGAGCCCAAGGTGACAGACTCCCTCCGCTGCTGATGAGCTGTTTAGGGAGGAAATTGTTCTCACCAAACAGCATCATTATTACAAGCTGGCAAGCTGCTCGTGTGTGTACCCAGTTCAGCTTGAACTGACAGAATCAAGTTGACCGGCATGTATTCAAGCACTTTATTTTCTTTATTCATACAAACAATAAGGATAATTGCTGCAACAAGGAAAACTGAAAATAGAATTTCATGGTGCAGAGCTTGCCAGACACCTCACCCAGGCTGTCAAAGTAAACATTATTATGTCTGCTGAAATGGCCATATATGTTATTAAGACTGTGGGTGCATATATCACATCATTATACAGTAGACCTCTAACCTAAACTCTAACCTCTAACTTATAAACTTATACCTCTGACATATAATTTTTATATAGGTGACATGGTATGGTGGTGGTTTGAGCACATTGTTATTTAAAGCAAGGGAAAAAAAACATTTTTAAGTTGCTGCTCTCCTCTATTTGACATAAATGAAGACAGATAAGGCAGTTATAATAGCCATGAAACATCAACTGCTCTGTTTTTTCAGATCTTTAAACATACCTAGACCTATTATACTATTTTTCTGTATCTATAGTGTATCTCTGTATAAAGAATAGACACGGAAAATGCACATGTTTGTTTCCTGAAGATCTATTAGTCCAATATTACCTACTGTTAAAGAATCTATATTTTCTGTTTTGTAGTGATAAAGTTATGCTATTATTGCATTATAGTTTCCTTTGGTTGTATGGTCACTGCAGACTGTTATCAGTAACATAAGAAAATGGCAGTGTAGTGCAAAGCAGTGATGCTTTATCCTCTGATTCCCAGCCAGATGTTGATGAGTTGGCAGAGCTAGCAGAGCTCTCCCAGATCATCCGGAGCCGGGCGCGCAGTGCCATCGCTAGGGTGAAGGAGTTTCAAAGCAGCTTCAGCAGCTACTGCTACCTTTGGATGGATGACCGTGTGGAGTTCATGAGACAGTTCCTGCTCTATGGCCATGGGTTGAGCACGGAGGAGGCTGAGCTCTATGCAGACTATGAGCTGACCAAGAACCCACCTAAGCTGGAGAACTTCAAGGAGCAGGTGACTATGCAGACTAGTGTTCCCACAGCTTATTGAAGCCATCCACGGTCATCTGCAGTCCCTGCATTTTTTTTACCCATCCTTTTTTTTAATAACCTGTGTTATCTTTTGCTGAAATGTAGACTTTAAATGTTTTTATCACACATGAACAAAACTACATATCCAATATAACTAGAGTTCTGCATTGAAGTTGTGCAGTACCTCAGTTGATTGGAGCAAATTCCTACAGAAGGTGATATGCAGCAAAGTACAGCAAATTCTGAGAGAGGCTGAAAGTCACATCAGCAACTCTCACAATTCAATCCACAACTTGGCCCCACTCCACAGCTTGGAAACAACTGGTATAGACTGTAACTGGACCTTATCCACTGCCCCCTTTCCCACACAAGGCATGTGGGAAGATTAAATAGGGAAATGTTCAGATGTTATTTCTGTGGAATTCAAATATGAATTACTGGAACAGAAACCTGATGTTCAGTGGGACCGCTGCCAAGCAACTGTTCTGGCTCTCAGTAAAACACTAAAATGAATAACTGAGAAGGAAAGCTAAGACAATGTATTATTAAAATCAAGTGATGATGTGTCTGGCCCAACTGAAATCAGACACAGTGTCTCTTCAACAGCAGGTCTGAGTATCCCTGGTCTATGCTTCAAAGCATTAAAAATGAAATAATTTTTTCTGTATTGTTTTTACTCCTGGAGGCTGATCAGTCATTTTACTATACATTTTCAGTGACTTGTATGGTCATTGCAATGCTGTGTGATTGACATCAGCTGGTTTAGCTCATTACAGCGTCTCAACAGATTATTTTTTCTCATTAGATCTGCATGTTTGAGTCATTGTACATCAAAGTCAGTAAGTTTGAAGACAAGAAGATTTTCTGTGGCTGGTGCCAAGTTGACATTAAGCCTTTCAAAGTTGCACTGATGAATGTGATAAAGAAGTGGAGCTGGATGTTCAAAGAGCACCTACTTAATCATGTCAATGACAGGCAAGTCCCCAACTATTTCATATTTAGATATTGCTCCCAGTTTTGATTTTCTGGAAATTTAGAATTTGAAGGTAACATTTTTGCATACAATGTTCCTTCTCCACCATAAACACTCAGATGAGAGAGTTGTTATGTTCTATGTATTATGTCATTTTCAAATGGCTCTATATTGTAGGCATTCATTGTGTTATTGTTCTTGTATAGCCATGTTCTGAATGACTGCTGGTAAAATATGAATAAACTACAGAGTGATTGGTAACAAAGAGAATCACATGATACTTTGATACTTCTGATGTTTTTTGGCTCTTTAACAGTGTGCGAGACCTGGCCACTTTCATCCAGGACACGGACAAAGGCCTGTCAAACAAGGTGGCAGATGGAGACTATGCAGGACTGGTGGAAATTATGGGACACCTAATGGCCATTCGGGACAGACAGATCACCACTGACCAGCACTTTAAACCCCTCAAGTCTACTGCAGACCTGCTCAAAACCTACGGCCAGCAGCTTCCAGAGCAGGTCTACACTCAGCTGGAGGTAACAGATGGCATGCCACTAAGCCGGACAGATTCAATGACATAAATACCTTTAGATCACACATGTAGTCATCTGATACAGAACCTTGCACCTATGCCTGACCACTGTTTTTCAGTAGACATACCAGTAGCCCAATCCCAGTAATGATAATTATGATGTTTTGGAGTTATTACAAGTAGGCACCTGTATTAGACAAGGTATAGTTGTGTAAGTAGCTTGGGGTCACATCATTTGTTTATTTGGGTCTTGTATTCAACACTGCATTGTATAATGCTCATGAAGTAGTGATGAGTAAATGAAAATCTGCTAAACAAAGAAATACATTCAATAAATCAATAAACTCCTATAAATCAATTAGTGCTAAAATATGCTTGGAAAAAGTATGGAAAACAGAACACAGACGTTTTCTTATCAGTGTCTTACCTATGGTTTAAAAATGATCGTAGGTCAGTTGTTGGTGAATACTGTTTTGTTGCTTGATATAAACAGTTTCTGTTTTATCTTCTTGGTGTCATTAAACATTTCTGCAAAATGGCATAAGTTAACCAAATGTCATAGACTGTAGTATTACTCAAAATGATGACTTGCTTAAACTGAGTTAAAGAAGCATGAGTTTCTGTATTTCTCCTAAATACCGTTAGGAGCTGCCAGAGAAATGGAAGAACCTGAAGAAAGTGGCTTTCACTGTGAAGCATGAGGTCGCTCCGCTACAGTCCAACGAGGTGTCTGTTATCAGGAGGAAGTGTGTGCGCTTCGAGGTGAGGGGGGGCTTTGTGCTCTCAACCACGCCACCTCTCTCCCTTTGTCCCGGTAACAAGCTGTGGCCAGGCTCCAACGAAGCGAGAAATTGTAAACTCTCCAGAAAGGCCCAGTGGAGAGATAACAAATCCGTGCTTGTTGGTAATGCGTTAGGGGCTGGATCAGATAAGGTTAAGGTCTACCCAGGGAGGGAGTGATGATACCTCCCCCAGTATGAACAGTTGTGTTTAATCCTGTGCCTTCATATTCAATTGCAAATGCTGCTGTCTCCATAAATATGGATTTAGTCTCTTCAAACATCATTCAATACAGATTTATTAAAGTAGGTTTTTGTCCACTGTGTTGTATACCTTGGTACTATGCAGCAAAGTGGCGAGAGTCCTCTTTCATTATTTATATTCCAGCAACATGACACTCACTGTGGGGCCAGAGACACTCTATCTTCCCAGTATAGTCTTGCTTTGTTAGGAGCATACTGAACTCTCATGTGAGTGTATTTAGTGTATCATGTTTTATTACAAACAGACCTTGGAGATATAGATAGTCCAGTGCATTTTGTATTGTGTAAAAGCATCACCATTTACAAATAGTCATGATTCACATTTCAAATATTTCTCAAAGGCTTTTTAAAGACCCTTCTTCAATGATTCAATGAATTTTGATTAGACCAAGCATTTAATTAAAAAAAGGCTAAGACTAGGCTGGTCTCTGAATAAAGAACAAAGTGTTAGAAGGGGGCATTGATAAAACATGGAAGAAAGAGAATTACATCCAATATTGCCATTATCAAAGTTATTAAAGACAGAAATAACAAGTATTCAATAATAAAGCTTAGTAAAAGGAAGTTGAATGCAATCCTATTTCTAACAATGACATCTCTGGTCTAATCCCTGCAAAGCCATCTGAACCTTATTATACGCAGTGCGGCTGTGAAGCGGTGCCGTTTCCATTAAAACAGTGGAGCGGGGCCTGTCAGCTCTCTCACAGAGCCCAAATCAAGCTGTCAGCTACAGCACGTGTTTATGGAAATTATATGTTTGTTAACATGCCGGAAAAATGTGCTTTCAGATCAAGCAGCATGAGTTCAGAGAACAATTTCGCACAGAAATCATCTTTCGAATTGATGTCGATGATCCCTATAAGCTCATAGACAAGGTGACCATTTGAATACTTGTCATGTTGAAATACATCACACAGGCATATTTTATTGTACATTTTGAATTACATGTTATTCCAAAAATATATAGTTTTTGGAGAAAACTGTTGTTTAGTGAAAAACAGCTGACAGTTAATTGAATGTAAATTCATGAATGTGGGATGCTTATATGTTGAGAGAGCATTTCTGTGGGAATAGCATGTGAGCATTGTGCCACGAATATGGAATGTGTTTATTTTGTATAAATTTGTGCTTGTTGTCAGTATTGTGCTTAGAAGGTCTATGGTTTATGTTTACTGGTTACTGGGTGTTTGTATTTTAAAAGTTATTGGGTGTATATGCTGTAAATAGTATTTATAAACATTGTTTATATTTCATATGTTATTCATAGGTTAAAAATGTATGGATATATGGAGCATGTGTGTCCTAATACACAGGATAAATGGAGCATGTGTGTTGTGTATGCAGTGTATATTGAATATTTGCAGAGCTGGGATTGTTGATTTGTGTGTGGTCAGACAAACAGGGCTGTGGTGCAGTTAGAGACAGAGATGAAGAAGCTGCAGGAAACAGCGGATCTGTTTGAGGTCAGCTTCCCTGATTACAAGCAGCTCCGACAGTGCCGCTCTGACATCATCCTGGTCAAATCTGTCTGGGACATGGTCATATTTGTCAAGGTAACCATAGACAACAGCATGCAGTTCATAACAATATGTCATAATTTCATACCAAATAAGAAAGTATGAATCTATAGGGATGTAAAAATTGACTTACATTTCAATTATATTTGATTAATTACATTAATGTGTCATTTCTATATGTCTACTTCAATACAGACAAGTATTGAAGATTGGAGGAAAACCCCATGGAAAGAAATTAATGTTGAACAGATGGATATGGAATTACGAAGATTTGCAAAGGTACAAACTTAGTCATAATTAATGCTGTGATGTTTGACTGAATTTAAGAAACTTAGGTACTCATGCTACTCTCAACTACTGTAGGTGTTTCTCTATTAATGAAGCCCAGATTCAGATGGAATAAAGTCCTTCAAGTGTAGTGCACCTACCGTTTCAGCTTTTTATAACTTAAGTACATGCATAACCAATTCCTCAAGTGATTACCTGAAGTAGTTACATAAGCTGTCTGCACTGGAAAGTCACAGACCATGAACCCTCTTACTGAAATTTTTATTTGGCATGTTGAATTAAAGAGATTTTCTCCCAAAGCCACTTTATTGTGTGGGTGTCCTGTAGGAGATGAAAACCCTGGACAAAGAGGTACGGGCGTGGGATGTGTACACTGGCCTGGAGGCCACAGTGAAGAACCTACTGACTTCGCTGCGGGCCGTCAATGAGCTGCAGAACTCTGCTGTTAGAGAGAGGCACTGGCAGCAACTGATGAGTACCACAGGGGTACGGAACTCTTGAGTCAAACGGGGCTTCATGGGGGAACTGGTTTACCACCACCACAAATAACAGGAGGGTCAACAGACAGACACAATTTGTAGTTTGGTCTGCGTTTGTCTCTTTACTGTCTGCTTACTTCTATTATTCAAATTAATGCAAGATTTGCTTCCCCCTTCGATTAAGTACGATCTTCTCTATTCTACTACACTATTTCACTTGCTTGACTTGGTCACCTGACCACTGTCCAGGTTAGTTTTGTGATGGATGAGGCTACTACGCTGGGGGCCCTCTTGGAGCTGCAGTTGCACCGTGTTGAGGAGGAGGTGAAGAATATTGTTGATAAAGCTGTGAAGGAGATGGGCATTGAGAAGGTTGGTTTTTGTGCTCAAATATTTTTCAAAATAGAGGAAGCATTATAGAACTGGTGTCTCAGCTTGGCTGTCTGTTACAGGTGCTAACAGAGATTAACGGGACCTGGAGCTTGATGACTTTTTCCTATGAGAAACATCAGATTACCGGAACTCCTCTGCTCAAGTCTGACCAGAACCTAATTGAAACCTTGGAGGACAATCAGGTAATCTATACCTGTTCCTTTCGACCCCACTACGTGCCACTCATAGGCAGTGGGTTTATCCGTTTAACGATTGAGTCACTTCTGTTAAAATAACATATTTGTCAGAATTTTGTAGCCCTCCTGTGCTAGAGTGAGTGTGTTCGTTCTACTGCTGATGGTACAGTGAGCCCAAATAGGCCAATGGGGCGGTGAACAGCCTTTAACATTGACCAATGTGTGCTCAGGTGCAGCTGCAGAACATCCTGATGAGCAAGTATGTGGAGTACTTCCTGGTGCAGGTGAGCACCTGGCAGAGGAAGCTGATGGTGGCCGACCTGGTCATCTCCATCTGGATGGATGTGCAGCGCACCTGGGCACATCTGCAGAGCATCTTCACCAACTCTGAGGACATCCGCAACCAGCTGGCACAGGACGCCATGAGATTCCAGGGCATCCACCTGGACTTTCAGGTGCCTGCCCTTTTCTCACTGCTCATGGCTTACTCTCATGTCACACTTATATCAGTATTGAACATAAAATTGCCACTTCATCATTGCCATTTTACTGAAACTCTCAATTTACCCTGATATTCAAGCATTTGTGTCATGTTTGATTAATGCTCTCTCCTTTTTTGTATTGTTCAGAATCTGATGGCAACAGTTGTTCAGACAGAAAATGTGATTGATGTTACAAATCAGACTGGCTTTTTGGAGAAATTAGAAGCACTGCAGCAAAGGTACTGAGATAAAATACTCAGTAATTTAACATAACATCTACGCCCTTATCAGAGATGTTGAAGGCAGTGTTTTTTCACAGGCTGTCTGTGTGCGAGAAGGCCTTGGCAGAGTATCTGGAGACGAAGAGACTGTCATTCCCACGTTTTTACTTTGTCTCAGCCACAGACTTACTTGAAATAATATCCAAGGGAACTCAGCCCAAGCAGGTACTGCATGATACAGAAACCAAGCTCCTACTGTCTACTCGATTTTCAAAGTATTTCATAAATAGGTATAGATTTAGGACTTTCTGATTCTGTTGAATGTTTTAGGTCACCAGGCATCTGCTGAAGCTCTTTGACAACCTTGCGGATCTGAAGTTTAGCGAGACAGAGATGGAGGGGGAGAAGGCAGTGGCGGTGGGCATGTTCAGTCGAGAGGGGGAATATGTGCCCTTCTCTGAGTCTTGTGTCTGTGAAGGACAGGTACAAGCCTTAAGCACATTACACAGTCCCTTGCATTTATCCTCCATGTATTACATTAATGCCAGTGGTAGGGGCATTAATGTAATACATGGAGGATGAATGCATTTGGTCACCAATTCTTATTTCAATGTTTTTTTTTCTGATTTATGAATTAAATATTGGGTTTTTTCATATTTTTTTAATGCTTGCATGATATGTATGTTTATGTATGAATTATAACTTAACAATATATTTTATTTATGTGTGTGTCCCAGGCAGAGTGCTGGCTTGGTGAACTGGAGGCCACCATGAGATGCACCATCCAGCGGGAGATCATGGAGGCTGTGGCAGCCTATGAGGACAAGCCAAGGGACCAATGGCTCTTAGATTTCCCTGCCCAGGTGGCCCTCACAGGCAGCCAGATCTGGTGGGCCACTGATGTTGGCATAGCTTTTCAAAGGGTGGAGGAGGGCTTTGAGACTGCCCTAAAAGACTATAACCGTAAACAGGTACAGTTGCTTGAAAACACTTAGTTTTTAAAATCTCTAATAAAGTCAGAAGACACTAAACGTTTTGCCTCTCAGCAAAGAGCTTGTGTTATGCAGGATTGTTCTGTTGCATTTTATCTATGATTTCTGATATGTTAATTTGTTTCTAAGAACCTGAATAAGCAACCTTTTAAACGTAAGCACCCTCATCTACCTGAGCATCCTAACTCAACTTAGGTGTCCCACCTACCTCAGCCATTGCACCTACTTTAGCTCACTCACCAACTTCATTTATTTTACCATCCTATGAACTCTCATTTTTCTACACAACCTCATGTGCCTCCCCATACCTCATCTACCTAAACACCTTAACTTACCTAATGCCCCTTACAGAGGGGCGCAGATGGCGGGGGGATGGGGGGGATACGTCCCCCCCATTTTCATAGGGACCCCGATCTGCCCCCCCTTTTGAGAAAAAACATCTGCCCCCCCGATCTGCCCCCCATTTAAAAATCTCTCCTGTGCCACTGCCCTTACCTACATCATATCTTATTTAAGCTATCTCACCAATATCTCGCCAAAGCACCCACACCAGCTGAAGCACCCTGATCTACCTGAGAAATCTCACCCACCAAATCAGCCCATCTCCACTTCAAATGCACCCATCCAAGCTAGCTGTGTTTGATGCTGAAACATTTTGCACGGCCAGTAGCAGGCCTTCATTGTCTGGGACTCGGTTAGCGTGGCTCTGTCAGTTTTCCCCAGAGGCATGTTGTTCCCAGTGTGTGGCTGCCTGCGAGCAGAGCGTTAAGCTCTCACGCTGAGGAGAATGTGGCTATGGAGATGTGATTATTCCTGCAGATTACCCAGCTGAACGCTCTCATAAACATGCTGCTGGGGGAGCTCTCCACCGGGGACCGCCAGAAGATCATGACAATCTGCACCATCGACGTCCATGCCCGAGACGTGGTTGCCAAGCTCATCGCTCAGAAGGTAATTGTGCTAGAGCAATTACCCCTCTAATGCATTCTCAAAGCAGGGGGAAAGCGACTCATTTCCTCATTAAAAGGGCATTTTCTCTGCTCATGTCAGTTTTTGGTAGCATGTTTTGATTTTTGCTTAATTTTGCCTTGTATATTTAGAAGAGTCGTATTCCTCACTAAACATGGCTTTTGTTGAATTGTCTTTTAGTTCTGATATTTATGATAAGAAGGCGAACATAAGTAAATCATACAGAAAAGCAACATTGAAAGGCAATAGAATGTATGAAACTGGGATAACAGAGCCATAGATATGAAGGGAAATGTATGTTAGTAAAGAGAAGAAACCTGCTTTATTTCCACCGAGGTGGGTTTGCTTGTCAGAGATGAGTACAATGCAGACGTGCAGACACAAAACTGTCATCACACAATTACTCACTGCTACTGTCCTGCTGCTCTGTGAAATAGCTTTGATGTGCTCTCTCATTGTGATAGTTCTGTCAATGACATTTCAGTGTTGGTCTTGATTTTATACAAAGGTAAAGATCTCTGTTCACTGACTATTTTGTTTCAGGTGACCAATGGGCAGGCCTTTGCCTGGCTGTCTCAGCTGAGACACCGCTGGGATGATGACCGCAGACACTGCTACATAAACATCTGTGATGCTCAGTTTCAATTCTCCTACGAATACTTAGGGAACACACACAGGCTAGTCATTACACCACTTACTGACAGGTGAGTGTTCTTTGGCTATAGGGTATGTATATGCATGCACGCACACACACACACACACACTCACACACACACACATGCACACACAGACTTCCAATGACAATAAACTGCATGATCCAGGGTCTTTAATAGATTTGCCATTGTCTAATGAACAGAACATTTTAGTTTGTATGATACCTTCCAGAATCCAGAAAAGCAACAACTTTTTGCGTAAATTTAAAAAGTGACCATGAATGGAGTGTTGTTAATGCAACTGTAACATTGGACTGAGCCTTATGCCTTGTGCACACTTGAGAATTACCGAGTTTACCATGAGTGCAGTTTATACCAGTAACAACTGGATTACAGCAGAATCAGGTGATTAGGCCAGTACTCCATGCCTTTACAGGGATAATCAACAGTTTTGCTGTCATGTCGTGCAAAGCACTAGGCAAAGATGAAATATAAAAGATCAATTGCCATTCATAAATATTGGTAAATAAATATCAATGAAACTCCTCTGAGCTCAGTATCTCAGTTTGATAGACCAGAATCAATTTATAACAATTTTTTTAGAATTTTTAGGGTCTTCCTCTGTTTACATTGTCCTTATGGTATGGAGTTCTGTTTACTATTTAAGCAGGCGTATATTAGCAAGAGTAGTGGTGTAATCTTGAGGGCAATTAAAAGAGCTACACAGGGCTAAAATCATACAATATATACCACACTTTATCCAGTTCCCTGTAAAACAAGGATAGCTGTATTAATTACAGTGTGAACTTTTGAACCTTTTGTAACTCTTGTGTTCTGCTTGACATGTCTAAATAAACCATGTGAATGTGATCGCTGGTGCTTGCTTCTGCTTCACTGAAAGACAGTCAGTATTGCCACAAAAAGGCTTTTGGATTAATGAAGACTGTTCTAAATAAGGACATAAAAGGCAATATAATAATGGAAGTAAAACATATGTAACCATTGACCCTTTCCTATGACAGATGTTACATCACCCTGACCCAGTCCCTCCACCTCACCATGAGTGGAGCCCCCTCAGGCCCTGCAGGCACAGGAAAGACAGAGACTACCAAGGACCTGGGCCGCTCTCTGGGCATCATGGTTTATGTGTTCAACTGCTCTGAGCAGATGGACTACAAGGTAAGACCTACGATTGGTACAGAAGCACCAAAAAAGGTAAAACAAGGATGTAACTTCAAGCTTGTTGCCCTCTCTGTTCCTGTCTATTTCAGTCCATCGGCAACATCTATAAAGGCCTTGCCCAAACTGGGGTCTGGGGATGCTTCGATGAGTTTAACCGCATATCTGTTGAGGTGCTGTCAGTTGTGGCTGTACAAGTCAAAACCATTCAAGATGCCATCCGAAATAAAAGACAAAGGTCCTTTTGAATAACTAATTTGTTGCACTTGCTCCATTGACTACATTTATTTAGTTTAAAGGATAAGATTATTTCTTTAAATTATGTGCTGCCATGTGTGTTATTTAGGTTCCATTTTCTGGGAGAAGAGATAGAGCTGAAGCCCACCGTTGGCATCTTCATAACCCTGAACCCCGGGTATGCTGGGAGGACTGAGCTCCCAGAGAACCTGAAGGCCTTATTTAGGTGAGGATACCTGCCTCCAAATTTTACATTGTGCTTTCATAGTAAAGATTTTCAAAGCACTTTACATACAAAAGATCTGAACAGAAATTATTCACCAGGATTTGAGCATAATTCATTTATTTTATCCCCTTTAATTATTTATCAATATTTAATAGTGGAATACTGCTGTACCTTTGTCAGACCACAGTCTAAAATGTTTCATTTTTTGGTCATATTTGCAGTAGATGTAAGGCACTGTGGTATGTTCTGTACCTCTCAGTAAACTACATAATTCATCTCTGTGCTTATTTTGTTGTTTCCCAGACCATGTGCAATGGTGATTCCAGACTTTGAGCTCATCTGTGAGATCATGCTGGTTGCTGAGGGTTTTCTTGATGCCCGCCAGTTAGCTCGGAAATTCATCAGCCTTTACACACTCTGTCGTGAGCTGCTGTCCAAGCAGGTAACATAACCTACAAACCTACACACACACACACACACACACACACACACACACACACACACACACACACACACACACACACACACACACACACACACACACACACACACACACACACAGACAGACAGACACACACATGGTCATTCTCAATCCTTCACATATATGTATGGATGCACTCAGAGAAATGCACATACCTACTCATCTGCAATTATGTACACACAAGTATATACATGCATATTCAAAATTCCACCCTGTCTATGTGCCTTTATACCAGGACCACTATGATTGGGGCCTCAGAGCCATCAAGTCAGTGCTGGTGGTAGCTGGATCCCTGAAGAGAGGAGACAGAAGCAACCCTGAGGATCAGGTAGGAGTGACCCTTTGACTGTCTCTCATTGTGTTTTCTTTTGCCTTGCAAATCACTTTCAGGAGGTTTACTGTGCCAATACTTACAGTGCGGAATTACTGATACTACAGTGGGCTCATACCAAGGTTATCTTTTATCTTGTTTTATTCTCTATGGTTGTTGATTCTCACACATGTCCTCCACTGCATATGAGTTTTGTGTCAGTAATAAAAGAGAAGCCGTCCTCGTAGGTGAGAGTACCAGATTGTGTTTAACTAGCCGGATGAGCTGTAATTCTGAAAAAATAATATAATGTGTACAGACTTTTATGCCTTTGTTATGGTTTGTTTTCCGTCATGTTTAATTTCCCCTGCTCCCCTACCCTGAGCAGGTCCTGATGCGTGCCCTGAGAGACTTTAACCTGCCCAAGATTGTCACCAATGACGTGCCCATCTTCTTGGGCCTGATCAGTGACCTGTTCCCCCTACTGGATGTTCCACGGAAGAGAGACCCGGACCTGGAGCAGGCGGTACGGCAGTCTGTGGCCGAGCTGCACCTGCAGCCTGAGGAGAACTTCATCCTTAAGGTAGCGCAGCCTGTTTGGTGCAGCCTGCCAGAAATATAGTCAGTTCTAATGCCCACTGAACTGCAGCCCCAGCAGCAGCTGCAGCATATGGCTAATGTCCTTACAGTACTTTGCCATGAAGATACAGTCAGAGATTTTGGCTTCTCTTCAAACATGATTCTTAATGGAGATGTGGAGTGTGTAATACACATCCAGGACAAAGACAATGCACTTTTTATCTTCAAAAGCACTTTGCCCATTCTTTTGAACATAGTGTTGCAGTGTTTTGCTGCTTTTGATTGGCCAGGAATAGTAGTTTGTTTGGTGAGCGTATGTTTGTTTCGAGCTCCATGTGTAGCAGCATTGTACACCCAAGGGCAGCTCCAACACAAAATGCAAATGAGACATTGATAATAAAATAAATGATGTATCCAAATCCAGTGTGTCCCTTTAAGAATAGCCTTTTGTCAGCTTGCTGTGGTTGTCTGAATTAGAGCAGAAACCCAGATCTAGTGTGAAATATGATACAGTTCTGGGGAGGATGAAATGTCATTTGCGGTGCCGAGATTGATGCAATGCTGTCCCTCTTGTCCCTCTAGGTAACCCAGCTGGAGGAGCTGTTGGCAGTAAGACACTCTGTGTTTGTTGTGGGGAGCGCAGGGACAGGGAAGAGCCAGGTGATGAGCACTTATGAACAAAGCACCGTGTGTCTCTCTTGCTCTCGCTCTTTCTGTTTGTCTGTCTCTCTCTCTTTCTCGAGAGCTCAACATTGAGAGTGGGTGGAATGTTGTGGAGACAAACAAAACCATTCAATGCTTAATTGGCTCATTTACATAAATGTGGGATTCATTTTTCCGCATTGTGTATTGTTAACCATGAAAACAATTAATGCAAATACATTAAGATTATGTGGCATCATTTACATGTATAAAAATAATAATGTGTTATTTTAATTTTTTTTGAAAAAAATATTTATCTTCATGGTTTTTAACTTTTAAAATGTTATCAGGGCAAGATATTCAATTTTTAATTTATCTTTTGATGGTAAGATATTGAAGACCCTGTTCAAGACTTTCACCAACATGAAAATTAAGCCGGTGTGGAATGACATTAATCCCAAAGCTGTGACCACAGATGAGCTCTTTGGCTTCCTTCACCCTGCCACCAGAGAATGGAAGGATGGTAAGTTAGAGGGGCTTATTAAACTTTTTTTTTTTAAAATGGGAACCAATGTGCTACAGCAAAAGTATCACATTATTAAGTTCCACATGAGTGGGGTTTAAATATCTTAGGGAGGTATGTTGTCATGGTTGTTTCATGAAATATACGCAAGTGAGTTCGGATTAGGATAGGGCCAAGGGTGTACAGAAGTTCTGAGCCATACCAGTGGAATCTACAGAGCTGAAATGCCCATTTATGTGCAATCATGGGTTATGATTTTTTCCATTCTGAGGAAGAACATGATTTTTAAGAAATTTACAGTAAACCATGTGTTGCACATTTTAGGCCTGTTCTCTTCTACCATGAGAGAGCTGTCTAGGATCACCCATGATGGGCCAAAATGGATCGTCCTGGATGGGGACATTGATCCAATGTGGATTGAGTCCCTGAACACAGTGATGGATGACAATAAGGTCAGTGACTGTCCATTTCCTCAACCACACATGAATGCAATGTATAGCAATTGTGAAGTCTTGGCTGGAAATCATGTGTGACTGAAGGGCTATGTAGCTGTAAGATCATGGGAGGAAGTCACAATGACAGTTCTCCACCTCCTCAGGTCCTCACCCTTGCCAGCAATGAGCGCATATCACTGACTTCCTCCATGCGGCTGGTGTTTGAGATCAGCCACCTGAGGGCTGCCACTCCGGCCACTGTCTCTAGAGCTGGCATCCTGTATGTCAACCCACAGGACCTGGGATGGAGCTCGTGAGTGTGCCTGAGGAGCACATAGGGACCTCACCATATGACAAGTGTCTTGGCCAGCTGTGTCCCGGGTGGAACACACATATTTCAGAAATCTGCACACCTATTATCTTTCAAATCAGTGACCTGTCACGGTCATGCCGTGAAAGTGTTAATGCACCACTCTTGTGAAAACCTGCTGGCTGGCTTTGTCACTCTGTGCATTATGGCAGTAATTGAGTCTCTTCAGCAGTGCTTTTGTTTCTTTTATAGGTATGTAACGAGTTGGATTGATACTCGACATGCTCAATCAGAAAGAGCTAATCTGACTATATTGTTCGACAAGTATGTTCCTTACTGCTTGGAGCAAGTGAGATGTAATCTGAAAACAATTACACCAATTCCTGAAAACAGTATGGTGCAGGTAAGTAGCGCTTTTAGCTCTCATCAGGTTTAATTTCTGAGAATTCTGTGTCCTTTCTGTGGCCTCCCACTGGAGCTAAACATCTTAGTTTGAAACCGAGTGTTCTTTAGTCAAACTTTATTTGTTGCTTGTGATTTCTTTGGCTACTCCAAAATACAGCTGGGTGAGAACGGCTAGAAGGGCTGTATGTTCTCACAGTTTTAGCCGAATGTATCAATAATTGATTTATTAGTTAATTACTGATTATTAACATATTAATTAAAATGATTATACCTTAGCTTTTCACAAACATGCCATGTAAATTATTCTCTGTCATTCTATTGTAACTACATGTGTTTCTCCACACCACGATCAGACCCTGTGTTCCCTCCTCGACTGTCTACTAACCCCTGAGAACACTCCTGCGGACTCACCTCGTGAACTGTATGAGATTTATTTTGTTTTTGCCTGCGTCTGGGCCTTTGGGGGTGCACTATTCCAGGACCATGTGAGTGTTCCAGGCCTGTCCCAGTACAGCCATCACGACATTAAAGTCGACATTAAATGAAGTTTAATGTTAAAGTAAGTTTTGACTCTTATCTGGTCTCCCTGTCTCTCCCAGCTCATTGACTATCGCGCTGAGTTCAGTCGCTGGTGGTCCAAGGAGATGAGAGCGGTCAAGTTTCCCTCCCAGGGCACTGTCTTTGACTACTTCATCGACCCTGACACCAAGAAGTTTGCTCCCTGGAGCGACAAAACACCTTCCTTTGAGCTAGAGCCTGACATTCCCCTGCAGGTAAACTATATTTTTATTCTACCTCATGCTGGGCTACTAATCTTTAAAAATGGTGTGTGAAGGGCCTTGAAGGTGCTGTAACATTTTAGAAGTGTAGACTTTCAAGGTTGTAGAGGACTGCAGCCTAGACACAGCTATTCTCTGAAATCCCTGTTGAGCTCTTGGATTTTATGGCTCCTGGTATTTGTTCTCAATGACAAATTAACAGCCTTCCTTGTGCCATTCAGTTTCTTTTCTGAAGACAAGGCTTAAATTTTGTCTAACTGCTCGAATTTACTGCTTTTCTATATTTCACAGGACAGAATCAATAATGGGACTGAAGTAGAGAAGATAAAAATTTATGGTATCTTGCAATTTAATGGTTGAAAAGATGCAATTTGAAAGATCATAAATTGTGAAGGAGTTTATGCTTCATTGCCCTTGATTCAGTGCTCGCTGTTAGAAGTTGATTTGCGAGTGTCTGCAAAGTGTGATTAACGAGGCGTTCAATGCACGCTGCAGCGCCGTACAGCACCACTAATGCTCTTCATTACAATAAATAAAATAAATTGACTGCAGCTTTATAAAAACTGTGTAATGGTTAAAAATCAAAAAATGTCATCCTCCGGCTATGATTTAGCTCCTCTTGGGTGGAGTCCACCTCCATCACATTACCCCTGACAGCCTCTCCACCAAACCTGTGGGGGCCAGGCCAGCAGGCACAGTGGAAGCGATGTTAGTGAGAGTGAAAGAGGGTTATTTAGCTGGCTAAGTATGGCTGCCCTCATTTAGCTTATTTTTTTCCCATTGTATAATAATCATCAAAGTCAAGGGCTTTTTGCTGTAAATGGTGGTGGGGGGAATTACATTTCAAGCTAATGAACGGTTTACAGAAGGGTACCTGTGTAGATTGCTCTTTTGTTTTGCATAGTCGAGAATCACTCTACGCTATAAAATGTAATAGGATTTATGTCCATCATTGACTCATAGATTCAGCTTTGGTTTCTGAGAGTTAACTCATTTTGTTTCAGCGTTGAACTTCAATGATATCCTCTCTTCAATGATTTACTATATTTATTTTATACATTCTTGTATTTGATAGTTCTGACCTTACTGTCATTCTACAGGCTGACAGTGTCCTCTATTTTTCACAATCATTTGTGGATTTTCTGCATCAATTTTCCATTATCTTATTGAATTTAATGGTTAATGAGACATTTGACAGAACCCACGTGTTATTGATATTTTCATTTTTCTCCATTTGAAGAGAAACATTAGCAAAGAGAGGCCCATCGGTCACATTAACAGAGGTGTTCTAGAATAAACTCTCTCCATTGATTATTGATGAAAAATGAATCCATCCACATGGAGTAGAATGTGGGCCATTCAACGTGTTTTTTCTTTAAATGACAAGTTGAAATGAATAGATTAAGCATTGTATGAGCCCTAAGTGTTACCCCAGACTGTTTTCTGTTGCAGACGGTGCTGGTCCATTCTGCAGAGTCCATTTGTCTGACGTACTTTGTAGACCTGTTGCTGCAAAAGGGTAAGCCAGTGATGCTGGTGGGCAATGCAGGTGTGGGGAAAACCATCCTGGTGTCAGACAAGGTGTCCAAACTGAGGGAAGACTACATGGTGGCTAAAATTCCCTTTAATTACTATACCACCTCAGCCATGCTGCAGCGTAAGTTTCTCACTCCATGCCAATGTGCTCATTTCATTTTGATAGCTGATTGTGTGCAGAGAGATTCGATCTAAAGGGGAATGTGCATGAACTTTAAAACCCCATTTTCTTCCTGTTGTTTTGTTTATTTCTTTAACATACTCGAGAAATTAGGCTTTCTGAAAAAAATGTAAAGAACGAAATGCACGTTCTGAAAGAAATGCATATTCAGTTTTGAATGTTCCTGAATTTGCCTTACTAACCACAAAGAAACAGAAATTAATTTGCAAATAAAACTTTTTAAGGATAATTCTTTGAATGATTTCTTTTTGGTTCATCTGAGCATGTTGTTTTCACCAGAAAAATAATTTTTAATAAATTATTGTTTCAAACTATTTGCTTCAATCATTTTGGTAATTGTCCTCATAAAGAATATAATTTTGGTTGTGTGTAGGTGTTCTTGAGAAACCATTGGAGAAAAAGGCAGGGCGAAACTTTGCTCCACCTGGTACAAAGAAACTGATCTATTTCATTGATGATTTGAACATGCCAGAGGTAGATGTCTATGGCACAGTCCAGCCTCATACTCTCATTAGGCAGCACCTAGACTATAGCCACTGGTAAGTGGATGTGAAATTTTGGTACTGAGCACTGCATATCTATGGTCTAGAGTGATGATGGTTTTCAGTATTGATTTGCTGCATTATGGCCTATAGTTACAACACCATGAATGGTCATGTGAATTGCATAGTGATTTCTAAATAAAAACATTCAAAGGAAGAATGCTGAGGATGAGTCTCTTGTTCAGGTATGACAGGCAGAAGCTGGCTCTGAAGGAGATCCACAACTGCCAATACATCACTTGTATGAATCCCACAGCTGGGAGCTTCTCAGTCAATCCCAGACTTCAGGTAAGTAACTTAAATTTTGCAGATAGAAAATGCCAAATTCTTTGGATTTTATTTGCAACGTTCCCTTTGTGTTTTTATCATTAGAAAACATAGGCCTGAACATCTGATCATGCTGGAAATTTTGGGTACTCTCTCCCTCCTCCTCCTCCCTGTTTATCTCTCTCTCTCTCTGTCTCTCCTCCAGAGGCATTTTTCTGTGTTCGCAGTACACTTCCCTGGCATGGAAGCCCTTGCAACTATCTACAGCAGCATCCTGGGTGCCCACTTCCAGCAAGGTGGATTCAGCTATGGGGTCACCAGGTCCGTGGGGACTCTCGTCCAAGCTGCTATATGCCTACACCAAAAGATGACCCAAAATTTCCTGCCAACGGCCATTCGCTTCCATTACATTTTCAATTTGAGGGACCTGTCCAATATCTTCCAGGTGATGTTTAAGAGACTCCTATGTTTTTTTAGATTAAAATGAAAGATGCATCACATATACAGGCAGAGATTTTGTTAATTTCGTAACTGTGTCTGTCTCCCACCTGAATACCTAAACATTCCTGGTCCCAAGGGGTTTGCATTTATGGGGTTCTACTGTGAATGTCTTGGTTTTAAACTGCTACAGAACCTGTAGTAAACAAGGGAAAATTTGCCCTGTTAGTCTCGTTGCTCAGAATGAGTCATACCATAACATACAATGTATAGATTTATGATAAACTAATTTTGCCTCTGTAAATGGTATACTAACAGTATGATAATCCCCTGTGATTGTGCTCACAGGGAATTCTGTTTGCTCTCCCGGAGTGTGTACGGTATCCTATCGATATCGTACATTTATGGCTGCATGAATCCTCCAGGGTTTATTCTGACAAGCTGATGGAGGAAAAAGATGTAGAACTGTTCAACAAAATCCTCTTGGACACAGGAAAAAGGTACTTTGAGGTGAGAAACCACTAGTAACCAAGGCCAGTGCACAACACCACACAACCTGGTATAATGAACTGAGCAGTGGAACAAAGTATGATGTCATTTGCTGTCTTTTGCTCTTTTCCCACATTTGGATGGGTTTATTTTTGAGGTGAAGGAAGCCTTTAACCCAAGCTATTCTGTTACCAAATGGTTGGCCAACTCTATTAGTTTATTGACATGTTGACTGGTATATCAATGCATATTGCTGTACTGATGCATAAAATATGAATCAGTTACTGCTATATAAATCTGACAGCTTTGTTGAACCCTAAGAGAGTTAAATTGAATAATGACATATTGCATCAATTTAATAACTATTATTGCTGAATATTAGGATCTATTAGCACTATTCTTTTCATATTTTGTGTAAAAGGATAGCTCATCATAAAATTAAATTATTAATTGCATGCATTTTCCATCATGAGATAGGACAACAGCAGCTCAGAAATCTTTTTGCCAGTTTGATTAGTCCAGTACAGTGCATCATAAGACCACATTCCACAATGAATGAGAGTCAGTGGATGAGAAGTTCCAATCTTTTGAAATACTTAAAATAAAATCATGAATTTTTCAAAAGTCCTCTGTGCAGGTACAGCCATACCTAAAATGATATGAATTCCTAAATGATATATTTGTCATTACAAAGTTGCACACAAGATGATGCCAGTTGCCAGTTGACATCTTAGGGGCCGTGTTATCATCATGGCAGGTCAGGAGCAGTGATGTATGCTCTACACATCCTCTGTTCTTCACTTTCCTTTGTAAACTCTGTTGCTGCAGCCTTCAGCCACATATTACATACTTACAGCTTGCTAGGCATTGGATAATAAAAATTATTGCTGCTGAACAAACAGCAGGGAAATTCACTCTTCCAGTTCAGTTTCCCTAAATTTCTTTGTATCAGCATAAATTAAACCTTTCTTTTTGTATTAAGTTATACAGTATTGTTAACTTAATTTTTCATTATGACAGTGTTTAAATATACATAATGTAAAACAATACGTTTAAATCATGGTGTGAAAACTGAATCACAGAGTAAATGAAATAGTAACTGTAGCAATGTCATGCATAGCATCATGCATAATGAGCAATGTAGCATCTTCTATTTTGTAGGATATTATATGAATATTATGATATTCTTTCACTAAATATACAACCCCCATAGATAACTTCTCAAAGTCATATTGACACTAAATCATAAGAAAGGAGGCTGGGTGATCTGTAAAAAAAAATTCCAGCTGGTTACCTTGACTTTGCCTGAAAAGGTGGTAACCCACTGTACTGTGTGTAGTACCTATGACAGTGATTGGTGCTTCAGTGTGAAGCACTAACAGCTGCATAAGTATAATATCTGCAGTACCGCTGAACCAGCATTCTCCCAAGTTTCTGATGATTTAGCATCTGCATGATAGCTTCTTTGCAAGTTTGTAACGAAAACAAAATAATTCGATTAAATTGTTATGGATATGGTTTTAATTGCACACACATCCTGTGAATGACTCATTGCTGTAATTGATGCCATTCATGTTTATTATTTTTGGTATTTCAAAGGTGGCAGTGTAGTAGGATGGTTAGGGAGCTGGCCTTGTCATTCAAATCTTGGGTCAAACGATGTGTCTCAAGTTAAATGAATAAAATGAGCAAACCTAATGTTTGAGTGAACTAGCCCTTCAAGCACATGCCTTTAACTGATGCATTCAACTATTTATACTTTTCTTACATTACACTTGCACAGTTATTGTATTTATTTCACATATGAGCTGGTTGTCATTGCTTCACATGCTATGGCATGGTCTGACATTTTTTATTTTTCCATCATTTTCATTTTTCAACATCATTTCAACCCATTCCAGGGCATAGATGAGTCTATCTTCATCCACCAGCCCCTCATCTACTGTCACTTTGCCCATGGGGTGGGGGAGCCACACTACTTCCCAGTGTCTGATTGGGAGAAGCTACACAAGACCCTTACAGATGCCCTGGAGCACTATAATGAGCTGCATGCTGTCATGAACCTGGTGCTGTTTGAAGAGGCCATGCAGCACATGTGGGTGTCTCAATGTAGTGCTGCTTGGCTGTGCATGCTTAAAATATCAACAAAAGCCCTGGAAATGCTGTGTGTTGCATCTTCTATAGTCTGAATTAATTCTGTATGCATTTTTACAGTGTTATCCTATTTCAAAGTTTTCAGGAGTGCAGGGAAGAGTATTGAAAATTCAATACAGGCAAATAGGAGTGACAGTTTTGAGTGTTGCCCAGAAGATGGTAGTTTCTAAAACTTGATGTTTGTCATGTTATGCACTACATGCCTTGTTTTTTTTTCGCTTTCCCCTTTAGATGCCGGATCAGTCGCATCCTGGAGGCTCCACATGGGAATGCGCTCCTGATTGGTGTGGGAGGGAGTGGGAAGCAGAGCTTGTGTCGCCTCGCTGCTTTCCTCAGTGTATTAGAGGTCTTCCAGATCACCCTTCGCAAAGGATATGGCATCCATGACCTTAGGGTAGGAGACAACATACAACTGCATTTCTGAGTAAATAAAAAAAAATCTGAGAAAAACTTAATTTCTGTGTTTGCTATTTTAGCTCCAGCTGTTTGCATTCTTATCTCATGCAAGTTTGGTGTTTATTGTCAGTGTCAGTAGCAGGTTAATTCAGTCCTAAAAACATGTGTTCCTTCACCATCTAAGGGCAGTGACTTTTCAAATCAAAATGACTCTTGTCTCTGGTAGAGCTGGTAGGAGTGCAAGGAGTGCAGCCCAGTCACACAGAGTGAAATCCTCTAATCTTTCCAATCTCTCACTTCTGTGAAAGATTTCAAAAATGTTTCCTTTTTGAAGAGCTCTAACACCTGAGAGAAAATTTCGTGTCTGAATCTTAATTTTTGTGGCTATAACATAGAGATCTCAAAGTTTCAGACTCTTAACTCGCACTTCAGTTGAGAAAAAGGGTCATTACTCCAGTAGCTCATACCTCAAAAATAATTACAGATCAGATGTCTGAGTTGATCTCAGGGGGAATGACCCAGCACTCATGTTTGAAGAGATGGTCTCTGCCAAGGTCACACAGTATGCAAGTTTTGAGTCTCTTGCTGGTGACACACAATCTCCCAGTTTGGAGTCACTTCAGGCCCCCTAGGGCTCCTCTCCAGTTCCCTGTCCCAAGCCTGTCATTACCCTCTCCTTCCCAGAGTGACATCGCTGCCCTCTACCTGAAAGTAGGGGTGAAGAACATTGGGACAGTCTTCCTCCACACTGATGCCCAGATCCCAGATGAGCGTTTCCTGGTCCTCATTAACGACATGCTGGCTTCAGGTACCTGCGGTAGTGAGGGGGGTAGAGGGTTGATGGGGGTATGTAGTAATCATACCCTGCCTTAAAAATTGAACAAACACGTTCCTCATCACAGTGAAGTGTTGAAAGATCGGAAGGAGTGCAGGTCAGTGGAGCTGTGAATAGGCCTCATCAGTGGGGGTGAGGGATCAAACACATATATTAGTTTCACTGAAGATATCAAGTCACCTTCTGTGACCCATGGAAAATAAGCTGCTCAACGTAATTATTTGCAATCAGTACATGTGAGATTCATTATAAAAGGCTTTTTTCCCTCAGATATAATTTTGTATTGTTCGTGTGAAAAGGCCACACAAAAGAACAGTTTAAGTGTTATTGTAAAGAGTGGGGCCTCTGTTTGATGCACTCTTACTTTGCCTGCCACGAAAGGCTGATTTACCTTTTAAATGGGGAAATAGATTCTTATTATAATCAACTGACCTTTACAGGGGTAGAAATAACTTGGGTCTCTTAGAACAAAATCTGTACTGCAGCGATTTTCGTAAATATAAGTTTATGACAAAAAGCATGATGCATAAAAATGAAAGAGTAACACAGGGAGAACAGCTCTTTGTTTGGATGGGGATGAACTAATAAATCACTTGCTCAGCCTCACACTGATTGCACACACGCAAGAAAATTCTTGTAATTGATTTTCCGTAATGTTTTAAAGTGAAAACACAGTTTTCTATGATACTCGGTCTCAATGTTCAACCTGTCTTATGATACACATTCTCAATGTTCAACCTGTCTTATGATCTATTATATGATCTCATACTTTTTCATTATAGTTTGTTGCAAAGGAAAATAGGAATACAGTATGTTGTTTAGTGGGAAAACCCAGGGTGCTGGACTGAACAAGGCTGCTCTGTGCCTTTGTGCTGTTCTGCAGGAGACATTCCAGACCTGTTTAGTGAGGAGGAAGTGGACATGGTCATCTCTTCCATCCGCATGGAGCTCCGAGGCCTGGGACTACTGGACACCAGAGAGAACTGCTGGCAGTTCTTCATTGATCGGATCCGCAGACAGCTCAAGGTCAGTCAAAGCAATGTTGGCTCAGTTTGTCCAAGTGTTCTTTATTTTATCTCTACAGTAAGTGTTTATGTATGTTTTTAAATGATTCCCTGTTTTTTGGTATTTGTTTGTTTTACATATTGCTGCATCACAGACTATAGTGCATTCAAGTACAATTATTTTATAGAAGTATTTTTAATTCTTCTAAATGAAACATGATGTAATAGCACTTTTTCTATCCACACTCCCTCTTTAGGTTTCTAAACAGAATAAGACATATATTGTATTCCCTACTATCATGGTAGTCTTGTACAAGATACAGTTTTTTTGGTTTGGTACATGGGTATCATTATGGATGAAGCAATTATAGGATTTCTTCTTATGTTTTTTAGTGTACATCTGTCTCTATTAAGACAAAATAAGCCTGTATAATATAGGTATCTAGACAATGATATGATTTCACACCATTCTCAACTCCAAGCTAGTGGGGATAGCAAGAAATGCTCACATTCAAATTATTTGTTTATCTCTGAGTTTCTACTTTGCTTTATTTTAACTTGGCTGTCCTATTTTAGGTATACTTACGATGCTTATAATTCTCTTTTACTCCCAAATTTCCCTTGAGGGAGCATCAAGGCCCTGAAATCCCCATTGGGCCATTTCGCTGTGGATCTCACTGTACAGTTTGACTGCTGGCCACATAGCCAAACACAGCTTTTTTGCAAATTTGTGACTGTGTAATGTGTTTCTCTCCATGTGTGTCACACAGGTTGTTCTGTGTTTCTCTCCTGTGGGCTTCACACTAAGGACCCGTGCCAGAAAGTTCCCTGCCCTGGTTAATTGCACCGCCATTAACTGGTTCCATGCTTGGCCTCAGCTGGCACTGCAGTCCGTCAGCAGCACCTTTATTGAAAAAATAGATGGACTGGAGGCAAGTCACCACCCCACTACAATTTAGTATATATGTTTAGCATTTTCATTGCCAGCTAATTGTGTTCACTGATAAAACAGATGAACTAAATACTAAAGTGCATTACCTGATGTAGGTTGTAGACAACTGGAATTCTCAAATTCAATTTCATTATTATTTCTAATTCTTGGAAAAGTTTGGAAAATTTTTGCCATCATCTTATGTAAGAGAAAAACTAAGTAGAAAAGATTGGCAGTGTGAACAGGGAGGCATTTGAGCAGTGTTTTAGAGCCTATCCTAAAGGTGTCACTCTAGGCAATCAATCGTACATTATTAGATAAACAGCACAGATCTGACTGGTCAGCCCATGGGGTGTTTGAAACGGAAAGCGGCAAACTGAAGGACTTACTGAAGGATCTTATTAAGCTCTTTATTGTAACCAAGGAAAATTTGCGCATGAAAACATTATTGGCCACAATTTCCCCTCATAAAACAAATTTGAAATCCTTTCAAATTTGATTAAGGGACATGTGTTAGTACTATTACTGCAGACTATAATGTGGGAAAATCAAATGTTTGATATACAGAGCCAGAAGAAAATAAAATGGTTTACACAAGAGGCCAGAGATAGCATGTCACTGAAAAAGATATTGCTCAGTAATCCATTGCTAAACTACATGCTTAGAAGTTCCACTCATAGTAATTAGATGATTTACTGAAGTGACTTATGTACCAAAATTGGATGCTTTTTAATAACTGTCTTGAGGGGAGACTATAACAACTTCCTAGTGCTGGGACGGGAAACAACTGGTTACAAAATAAGTCAGGATTTTCTGTTGACCCTATTTATGATGCAGTTAAGATGTAGCTGAAATACAGACACTCCTTTTTTTCATAAACTTTAGATTGTACTGTGGCAGAACTTCCTCACCACAATGATATTTGCATACTGGCTACAGCATCAGACAGCGAATCTATTGTAGCATTGTCCCATCATAGAACCACAACATTCCTGCTATGTTGGGAAATGTGAGAGACTTGTCGGAAACATTTGCGGTTTCTCTTTGCCTATAAACCTCACCCTCCATTCCCAGCATTGTTAACCTAGAGGCATTTTGAAGGAGTTTATAAACTTGTGGTGGCATGTGCATCTGTGTGAAAACTAGGTGCAGCAGAATTCATTACCTTCGCCCACGATCAGTTACAATGGAAATAAATAATTCATGACGACGGAAATGACTCTAATTAGCAGGCAGTTTGGGTCCTTTGATAAAGCTGGGGTCTAATTCCGTGAAGGGCAGGAAGGTCTGTCATCAGTCAGCCCTGAAAAGATTAGCATCTATTATGAACGAGGGGCGCGCAACCTGGTGAAACCAAGTGTGTCCATGAGACAAACTTTAATATCTCCCCAAACTGGACAAACTTCCCTCCTGCTGCCCCTCCCAGCACACTGACAGATCCCTGCTGGGTTATTGTGCGCAGATTCCAATGTGCCATTGCAGTGGAAATCCCCCTCTTGCTGTGGAAAACAGTCTCCATGTTCAGAGCTCAGAATTAGTCGCTCTATTTCCTGTATGCTTCCTCTCTTCTGAGCACCTTTTTACAAACATCCTAGATCCAATAAGTATGGCTCATTTCAATATTTATTTAAATATAGCATTTATTGATTTTAAATTACTTCAACTTCATATACTATTTGCTGTGCAAAATGTCCTTTTGAAGAGTATATCGAAAGTAACATGTGACATGTGAAAGTGCACGTGTGATATTATAAAATGCACATAATTATTAGATGTTGTAGCGTATTATTTAAACACTGTAAAGCCATTTCACATTTAAAATATCAATTAAAAATAAAATTCCATATGAAGTATAGATTTGTGTTTTGCTCAGAAGCTATACACTGATGATGTTGTACTTAGACATTATTTCTTAATAGTATATTCAAGAAATTATATACGGTTCATCTAATAAAAACACAGATAAAAACACACACACACACACACACACACACACACACACACACACACACACACACACACACACACACACACACATATATATATATATATATATATATATATATATATATATATATATATATATATATCTGTGTTTTTATTTATTATTTATAACCAATCAGTTTTAGTAGATCTTGCACATCTGAACTAGAGTTCATTGTAAAAGAAAGTTTTTTGTTGTATAATTTGTAGTCAGTATAACTGAGTGCATGGAGAAGGACCACTATATACAGTGATAAAGTCCTGTAAAGTTTACAGTGCCATGGTGACATGACCAGAAGGTGTGCACAGGAAAGATAACAATTTGTGACCCATAATGACCTTAATGAGCTTTATTACTTAAATGTTTTATGGAGAAAAACAGCAAATGGGTAATGTAGACAATAATAAGAGATTGATTCAGATAAAAGGACAGTTAGGACTTGCAGGAGATTCTGAACAGTCATGAATAGGAAGTTAAATAAACAGTCATTTTTATCTGAGAAGACAGTTATATATATATTTGTCTTAAACCTCTGGTTTCGCAACCATAATGTTTTGTGGGAGAATTTACTTGTCAAGATAATTGCAACGTATTTTGTGTAAGACAATTTTGATTGATCAATTAAAAAGACTTCTGAATTGTATTTGAGCAAACTGTAAGGCCTTCAAAATACACGCTTCCTTGAATCATTTTTTTGTTCTCCCCCTTAACTGTTACAGCCTGAAGTGAAGGCCTCCATAAGTGAGTTCATCTCATATGCTCACACCAGTGTGAATGAGGTGAGTGCCAAGTACCAGCAAAATGAGAAGCACTACAACTACACCACTCCTAAGAGCTTCCTGGAGTTCATAAAGCTCTATGGCAACCTCCTGAGCAAAAAGAGGAGAGAGCTGACCCAGAAGATGGAGAGGCTGGAGAATGGTCTCCAGAAACTGCAGAGCACAGCCTATCAGGTCAGCACCTCCCCACCCTCCTGCAGTGAGACAGAGGAGCAGAAATGTGAGAGAGATTAGAGCCTCTGAACCCTCGGTCAGGCTGCTGCAGCCCCTCCTTTGCAATGATTCTACTGTTTTTCTCTTGTGTTCATCCAGCTGTAGTGATGGCTTACAGTAATAATAATAATTTGCTTATGAAGTTATTTTCATATACCCAATGTACTGAGTACTCTTGATATAAATGTCTTGTTTTGCCTATCTGTTAAGCACTGTGCATAAATAATAAACGGTAGTATAGCTTTCCTATAAATGTGGCAGTAATGGGTTTCCTTTTGGCCCTCTGTGAGCAATGCACTCATAAAATAACCAGAGCTGTATATCCTACCAAAAATATTTTGAAGTTGACGTTTCATTGCTTTTTTCCATTATAGCCCTAGATTTTTCAGCTTGTTCCAGATTTTCTGTTCCTCTTCTTTTTAACTCAGGGGTAATACCAAGAATAACAAACTTTTCAAACTAATTGATATGTTCCATTACTATTCTTTGATTGCTAATGCTGATACCTTTGCATTTTCTATTTCAATATATTACAAAGGCAGATATGAGGGAAGTTTAATTCTATGTAAACCTGTTCCAATCATGGTCCTTAGAATGAGTGCATTGACAGCGTTGCTCTCCAGGCAACAGCAATGTCAGACAGCTCTCCAGGGGGACCCCGGCTAATTGAATACATTAAAAAACAAGAGAGCCTGGGGCCTTATTGATTTTCTACTTTTCCGAGACTTATTTAAATCAGACCTACCGCAAATTGTGGGGCTCTGTGAGAGTCTGTGTCCGCACTTCTACACTGGGAACAATGTGCAACAGTGCTTACAGCAGAACTGATCGCCCTGTTTTTGGCCATACATACACACTTTAATGACTCTCTGGGATCAGAATCAGTCAATAGGAAGAGAAACTAAATTTATAATAATAATAATAATAATAATAATAATAATAATAATATAGTATTATTATAACATGATCAGGAACAAAAATTAATTTTACCACTCAAGGACAACCTATTGAAGGAAAACATAATTTACTGTAATGTTAAAATGCAATTTGTAATGGTCTGAGTTTATGGCTTCCATGTGAAAAAAAAAAAAAAAAAACATTGCAACATGCTCCTGCAGGTGGAGGATCTTAAGGCCAAGCTGGCCATTCAGGAAGTTGAGCTACAACACCGAAATGCAGACACGGAGGCGCTCATTGCCAAGATCGGCCAGCAGACAGAGAAACTCAATCAGGAGAAGGCTGTGGCTGATGCTGAGGAGCAGAAAGTGGGTACACTGCTCTCTATATGCGCTGTCAGCCTGGCTGTGCAGAGCACAGCTCTGTCTTTGTCTAAAAGAAGAGCATTATTACTATTGAATATTGTATGTATATTTCTGTCTGCAGTTGTGTTGACTCAGCCATTTAAATAAGCATTCAAATGGTCATGACATGTCTGTGTGCCATAGGTAGCAGCTATCCAGGCTGAGGTCACCAAGCAGCAGCAAGAGTCAGAGAATGACCTGGCCAAAGCCGAGCCTGCCCTGCAGGCCGCCAACGCAGCACTGAACACATTGAACAGGGTGCGTCTGCCTACCCTGGGTCTGGACTCCATTCACCCCCCCACTCTGATCATTCTGTACCTGACTGTACCTGTGTTTCATTTCAGCTGAACCTAACAGAGCTGCGCACCTTTCCCAACCCCCCCGCCATCGTGACGAATGTTTCGGCTGCCGTGCTTGTCCTGTTGGCACCTCATGGACGCATTCCAAAAGACCGTAGCTGGAAGGCAGCCAAAATGTACATGAGTAAGGTGAGTGTATTCAAGAGGATGCAAATTGCCATTTTGAGAGGAGGTGCAGAAGTGAGGGAACCGCTTGCCCTAATGTCTCTAGTTAATACATTTATAGGTGTTGGCATGTGGTTTGGGATAATGTCCTGAATCCTGATTGGCTAGACTGTCCCTCAGTGAAACTGCCTCTGTCCTAGGTGGACGACTTCCTGCAGGCCTTAGTGAACTTCGACAAAGAGCACATTCCAGATGCCACGGTGAGAGTGGTGAGAGAGGAGTACCTGAGTGATCCAGAGTTCAACCCTGAATTTGTGCGCCAGAAGTCCTCAGCTGCCGCCGGGCTTTGCGCCTGGGTGATCAACATCATCCGCTTCCATGAGGTGCAGCTGACCATATCCACTGTGTTACCTACACTGCTACACCAGCAAACCAGAAAGTATTTCACAGTCCTCGCTGCTTATCTTGTGAACCACTGCAGTTAAGGCTGGTCTTTGTCTGATTGATAAAATGAAGAACTTTTATCACCCAAATTAAAAAAAAAACTGATTTTCTTTTCATATTGTATATAATAACTGATAATAATTGCAACAAAATGAAAGTTATTTCATTTGAATGATTTGTTTGAAAAAACCCAGTGATAGTCATGTCGTGTCAAGCCATGGTATAAATTATGAGCAGTGAGCCACCTCTCCACATGTCTCCTTATTTGATCCTCTGTGTTTGGTCATTATTCATCATGTTTTTCACCGGCATATCACATTTATCACAGATAAATAGAAAACTTACTCACAAGTGCACATGCTCATTAATAATGTGAGGCGTGATTCATCTTGCTGGAGCAAAATTAATTTCCGTTACTTTGCATAATTGTTCATTTTTGTCACAATGCGTATTCCTGTTTTTCATCTCTCCTGATATTCTGCACTGCTGTCCTGCTGGTACCACCCAAAGATGTATGTGAGTATGGCTTTCATTTACTGCTCGGATGCCTCCATCATTTTTAAAGCACATGATAACTGAGGAGCATTAGAAAACATTGAGTTCAAATGTCTTTAGAATTATTTTGTAGCTGTATAGGTGATTGCATTCCAGCAGATATCAGTTTAATGTAGATCAGTAATTCTTTTATTGTCCACATATTTCAAATTGGAAGTGCTAATAGCACAATGAGAAGGAACAGTAGGATCACCAAGATTAGCAGGGGTATGAGTGTAGTCATATGGCAGGTTTTGTAATGAGCAATATGTGTGGCCCTTGAATGTTAATTATTATATGGCAAGAAAGAAAAAACATTTTAAATATGTAGTTTTGTTTGGAGAATCTGACTGGCTTCTGTAATGCACATTAGCTAATTATTGACAGATTGACAGGCCTAAATTTTTGCTTAAGTGAAGAAATGTAAATAATTTATGTACGCATTGTTGGTTAGTTGTCATACTGTACCTGCTCTGAGCTGATTGGCTGTGGCAGAGCAGCTGATCACTGTGCCACTGTGTTCCAGGTGTACTGTGAGGTGGAGCTGAAACGGCTTTGCCTGTCACAGGCCAACGCTGACCTGGCCGAGGCTGCGGACAAACTGGAGGCCATCAGAAAGAAACTGGCCGTGAGTTGGCAGGGTCGCTGGAGCTCTCGCTTTCTCACACCGCTACTGCTCCATACATTAATAAAGAATAGGGGCACTCATTGAAGTGTGCCTAGAAATGTTCTTATAGTTTACTAATGTTTCTACATGATTTTTCTTTGTCTCCATTTAGGATTAAATCAGAAAATGTAGCCTTTTAATGAGGAAGCTTGTTGTGTACTTTGCTAATTATATTTTTACAAGAGGTTGTAGATCCTCCAGCTGTGTACTCCTGAACTGCTCTTAAACTGAGATTATTTCTCAGAGAAGCAAAAAGCCCCCATACCAGTGATATATGTGAGATTTCATATCAAAGGTTTTTTCACATAAATTTTTTTCAGCAAATGTTGTTCTGGGGACCTGGTCACAGTCGGTGTTCAAAGACCCAACTCTTTTTTGAATATGTAAAAGGATTTTATTTGAAGATTGAATTTCCCTTTAATATGGAGACGAAAGTAAGTTTTAAAATGAACGTGGTGATTAAGAGCAAATGTACTGGGCATTTATGTAGCAAGACTGCAAGATAATTAACTGGCATGCATAAAGATTCATGCTTTAGACCCAAATTTTAATTTCACACATAAATGTGGCAGATAGAGGCAGTATTTAATCACCTTAGTGACAGGAGTAACTACTTTCATTTAACCTTGACTGAAGATCATGAATTCTAACACTTTTAATTGGATACATCATTTAACAGAATGAACAGAGCAAATTTTCCCCAATTCAAAGGCTCTGATTGACTGGCAGTGGCAATAAGGCCTGCTACAATTAAAGCTGATCTGTATTCGCTCTGCCAGCCATCGCCATAGTGACATGACTGAGCATTGCGACAGGGAAATCTAACAGAACTTGTTTTAAAAAGGTTCTCTGGGCTAGCCACCCGCACAATCTCCCCTCTGTGGACAGGAAACAGTCATGACCCCTCAGACTCAGAGATATCTGAGGGCACATGCCATTATGTTTATTGTCATTATCACTGGCCTAATTGAAATGTTTAAAAACCAACTAAAAATGGCAATTGTTTCTTTCTATGGGGTTTGGAATAATGACTTTGTCTCACACCTTTTTCAGACAATTACCCCTCTGATGTAAAAAAACTGCATCAAGTGGCACACAGTGAAAAGTGTTCCTTGACACTTAATTGTTTTCTTGTCTCCTCACTGAAGAGACAGGGAGAGAGAGAGAGGGAGGGAGGGAGAGAGGGAGAGGATTTAATCAGCTTGCCAGAATTTTCCTTCTTGTCAAAATTTAACCAGTCAAAGGATGTCTGGTTAAGCAACCAAGCTTCAGGCTTTTTCTAATTAATTTGAAAAAAAAAAAGTGACACACAATTTAATGTCATTTAAATTGTCTCTGTAGCAAGAGGTTTCATATTTCTTTAACAGCATATTTCCCCTGAGGTATTGAATAATAAATGTATAGAATCACCGTCTGAAGTAAGCTGAAGTCAGACATCAGTACAAAGTCCACAATACACTAATAATGTTGACACATTCATACATGGCACAACAATTTTATCATTGCTACAGGAACTCGACAACAGTTTAGATACTCTGAAAGCAGCCTTTGAGAAAGCAACATCAGAGAAACTGCGCTGTCAGGATGAGGTGAACAGGACTAATAAGACCATCGAGCTGGCTAACCGGCTAGTCAAGGGCCTAGAGGTGAGGTCCCCCTTCCTTTTGGAAAGCTGTATGTCCTTCTGAAATGACTATATTACTTATGTTCTTCATTTACATACTGAGCTACAAATGTCTCTTTGATCTAATCAGCTATCAGTGGTAAAGAAACAGTGAGAGTTTTTAAGGGCTTCCTTTGTAAACTATCAGGATCTGAGGTAACAAACACCAATGGCATTCATGTCTCAACAAGTGCACAATTTCATCTTATTTGCTCTGCCACTGCTACTATTAGAATGCCATGCATATTTTTAAGCACTTAATGTGTTTATATTCTTCACTAAGCTGGGTCCATTATTGTTCTTTTGTTGAGATAATAGCATTATAACCACAACTGAATTCATTTTACCGATCAGGTAATTTATGTGTGTGTGTGTGTGTGTGTGTGTGTGTGTGTGTGTGTGTGTGTGTGTGTGTGTGTGTGTGTGTGTGTGTGTGTGTGTGTGTGTGTGTGTGTGTGTGTGTGTGTGTGTGTGTATTTGTGTCTGAATGCAAACTCATGTATCAGTCAGAGAATGTGCGCTGGGCCCATTCTGTGGCTCAGTACCATGAGCAGGAGAAGACTCTTTATGGCGACGTCCTTCTCACCTCGGCCTTCATCTCCTATGCTGGGTCTTTTTCCAAGAAGTATCGTCATGAGCTTGTGGAGAACCTATGGATGCCCTTCCTCCGCAGTCAGAAGGTGTGCACAGCATATCTGACACTTCTGAAATTTTTGAGAAAATCAAAACTTTTATGTATATGCTCAAGGATTCATTACTGTAATAAATTGAGTCATTTACAATACATTGCAGGGATTCCCTGTAGTTAAAACCTATTTAAAACATGAAACTGTTTTTTAAAAAATAAAATTCATAACTTCACATTTTTTTCTATGATGCAGTGTTTGCCTTTGGGCTTAATTTAGGAATTTAATTTTCAGAGAATTAGACATAACCTGGCAAGAGGAAATATGCTACCACATGACACATTTAGCTGCCAGAAATTATCAGAAAGAAATGATTTTAATTCTATTTATTTACATATTTATTGCTTAATTTGTTTTTTACAGTTTAAATAGTTTTGCTTTACATTTCTCACCATTTGCGGTGAGGTGGTCACTTATTTCTTAATTATCTAATTAGTTCATCAGAAGAATATGATGCTAGTGATGCTATTATTTCATTGACATTTTTTTTAGAAAATGTTTATATTACATATTTGACAATAATTTTTTTAATGTCAAATCCACTTTAAACAATCTGAGCATGATTATGTTTTCAAATGTTCTGCTTTATGTAAGCAAAGACAAAGCTTTGGAAAACAAAGGCATGTTCATATCCCGTGTCAGACAGCTGGTGAGGGATTTTACAGACATTTTGAACAGAGATCAGACACATGTAAAAGGGTTGTAAATTATGGAAATAAACCATTAAAAGTTGTCCAATTTTGTTGGCTCACAACACAGCGAATAATAAATCTGTACAGCTTTCAAGTGGTTAGAATTCTGTCCACGAGCTTCTCTTCTCTTTCTACTTGTCAAAATAAGGGAGTCAAAGATATTTCTCAGTATTCTTTGATACTGTGAATAATATGTCCGTTTTTGTAGAGTTATTGGCATTGTTGTTAAGGCAACTACCATAAAAAATATTAGGTTCTCATCAACATGTGTGATAAAAAAAGTCATCATAAGGACCACAGCAGAACAAGCTTTTGAGCTTTCTTGAGTTATCCTTGTTTGTCTTTAGATCGGTACTTAAAGATGTTCCTGCCTGAACTTTCTCTTGTATTTAATAGTTCTGATGATTATAAAATAAAAAATTAACTGTGTTCAGAAGTGTTTACATTTCATTTAAAAAGGGCAACTAAAGGCAAAACATATCTCAGGTGAACATGTGAATGAAGATGTATGAACAAGTACCAAATGTCATATCATACTGGCCAGGATTCAGTCAGTATTTCTGCTGAACTTTGAGTCACAGATAAAGGGTTAGGATTAGTTTTTCCGACAAAAATACAATTTGGTAGGATGAATTGGGTGGTTATTGTACTCAGGAGCAGTGTTTGTTCATTATTTGTCATTTATACATTATTTAATGTGGATGTCTCATTAAGATTAAAATCTCTGCTCAAGACAAATTATTATAACTGATGACAACAAAAAAACACAAAAGTGCGCTGTCACTGTTTTAAAAGAATGATTGAAGCGATAAAAGCACTGAAATCATTCATGGAAATAAGACAGTCAGGATTGGGATTGTTCTGTAATATGTTCTTGGAGCATGGTTTAATAAAGAAAAAAAAAGATTAATTTATTTACAAGTAAATGTTCAGGACAAAAGTGGATTGAATCCTGGCCACTTTGGTTTCAGTGAAAATGATGAGACGTCTTTGCGTGGAAGGTTCAGTTGTGCTCCCTCCCCCTGTTAGATCCCCATTCCCATGACAGAGGGGCTGGATCCTGTCTGCATGCTTACGGATGACGCCACAGTCGCCAAGTGGAACAATGAAGGTCTGCCCAGCGACAAGATGTCCACGCAGAATGGCACCATCCTCACCAACTGCGAGCGCTGGCCTCTTCTCATTGACCCACAGCTGCAGGGCATCAAGTGGATAAAGATTCGCTACGGTGCTGACCTCAAGGTCATCAGCCTGGGCCAGAAAGGGTAAAAGGAACATCACCCAGTGACATACGATGTCCACAAGAGTGACAGGGTCCGTCAATGTCACAGAGAAGCTGGGGTCAGAGCTGACCTTTATTCCAACCATTATTTGGTTTGTTTTCCTGACAGGCCAAGAGAAACATTTCAATGCAAAGCAGTTTCCCTACTTTCCGGACTAGCCCAAATAGAATGAATATATATTCTTCAGAGCTGAAAGCCTTCTGAAAGCCCATTTTACCTATTTTTCTCATATTCTTAAGTAAATTTTATGGTGCTGTGCATTGATGCACATGACAAAAACATCAAATGGGTTTGTGTCACTAAGCTTTGCTAGTCCTGCAATGTTTTATATCAGTTTTCATTTGTGAGGACACAATAAAAATTCCTTCTTTTAATTTGAATTTAGGAATCAAATGATATAGACTTATTTTTAGGGTATTTTCCATTTTATATTTCCTTTATGTACTATTTGTAATACAGCATTGCTTGTTGAAGAGATGAGGATATGTATCCCAATGAATGTGTGATGCATTTTGTTGGCAGTCCAATGAGAAACAAATTAATTGCTGTATTTTTTACTTGCTTGATATGACTGCAGGTATGTAGATGTCATTGAGCAAGCAGTGGTCTTGGGACACCCTGTCTTAATTGAGAACCTTGAGGAAACAATCGACCCAGTGCTTGACCCACTCCTAGGAAGACACACCATAAAGAAAGGAAGGTAGGATCAGAACAGATTGTTACTATATAAATCTTATTCCCCAAACCCTTCAGCATACTGTTATTGCATGAATCTTTTTCCCAAAACCTTCATCAGTAAGGATGACCATCTCATATTCTACTGCCTGTTTGTGAAGGTATATTAAAGTGGGTGACAAAGAGTGCTACTTCCATCCGGCCTTCCGGCTCATCCTGCACACGAAACTGGCCAACCCGCACTACAAACCTGAGATCCAGGCCCAGACCACCCTCATCAACTTCACTGTGACTCGAGATGGCCTGGAGGACCAGCTGCTGGCTGAAGTTGTCAACCTGGAAAGGCCAGACCTTGAGCACTTGAAGGTAGGCCTCACCCCCGCCCCCTGCCCCCACCTCCCCCACCCCATAAACCACTGTTACTGCTCTCACCTCTCCAGGGTTTATGAAGATAGTGCGCAGTGGAGGGCAGGGGACCGTGGTCAGGTGCTTTCATGACTGATTGATATTGTTGGGATAAAGACTATAATATTAAGCAAATGATCCATGTAGGAGAGGAGGGAGTCGGAGAGGTTGAGTCCTCTGTGCAGAGGAAAAAGAATATTATGGATCAGTAGAGATGGCTTAAGCACTTCTCACTAGCAAACTCTCTGAAAAGCCCATATACATAAGAACCCTTGCCCTTACCTATTTCAGTCACAGGGGAAGAGGCTTAACAAAATACCTCTTCACAATTCAAAGAGTATAACATGCAACATATCAAAATAAATCATATTCCACAGGTATATTCTTTTGAATTGTTTACATGTGGTTTTACTTCTTTCTTTCTCTTTACTCTGACAAAGGATCTTTCTTCTTTGATTCCATAAATATCTGTAAACTACTGTCTTAAACCTTTTTATAGCCCAAAGTCATATATCCTGTTGGTCTATTGTCAAACTGTATAAAATAAAAAAAATTAGGTGTGACACACTTAAAGTCCCAGGTGTGTAGGAAAAATGAAAACTAAAATATAGAGCCACTTCAACTTTCCTATTAAACACTGGCGCTGATTAGATTATCACCCCATCAGCTGTTCTGGTTAGCTTGTTTTTTGGGTTTCAGTCTGATTTGACCAAGCAGCAGAACTACTTCAAGATTGAACTGAAACAGCTGGAAGACGAGCTGCTGACCCGCCTCTCAGCAGCCGACAGCAACTTCCTTGGGGACAACCTGCTGGTGGAGAAACTGGAGACGACTAAGCACACTGCTGCCGAGATTGAGATGAAGGTACACATAAGCAGAAGCAAGAACTAAAGGAGAGAAGCTGTCAGTTTGAAATCTGACCAGATGATGGATAATAGCCACATAAGAAAAATGAGTGATAAGGTGATATGCTGAAGGAGAATAATATAAGATCTGACCTGGAGTCTGAATAACATGCTTTTTAACACTGAAACATTTTTACATTATGACCTTTTTTCCTCTTGAAAAATAATAACAATGTACTGTCAGCTGTATTGTTTACATCTAAGCCAGATCCAATTACATATGATATTGTAGCTTTCCAAGAAGTCCTAAGACCTTAATTGTTCACAGGTTTCATTCAAATTAGTTTTCAGAGTTTTGTTGTAATGTGAAATCCTGCATGTCCTATCCCTGTACATCAATCAATGTCTTGATTACTTTGTCTGCTCATGTTTTTTCCCTACTATAGAACAAAAATGCCAATAACTGGACTATTCTTAAAAAGAAATGACATTACAACTATAGAGCTGCACTTTTAAATTCCTTTAGCCCACATTTTTCCATAGCCTTGGTAATCAAACATGTTTTCCAATACAGTGTAGAATGCTTGTAAAACAAGCAAAAGTTATGTTTTCTGAGTATGATATTGTGTTTTAAACATTAACATTCTCGACAATGTCTTTAAAATTATTTAAAATGCTTTGCTAAACAACTGCAGCCATGTTCATTTACCTTTAAATGTTATTATCCAGCTTTTCCAGAATCTAACATGCTGTCAATCACAAGTGTTGGAATCTATAGTATTACACAGTATTTATTTATCATCATCATTATCATTATATATTTTTAAAGGCAAAGACCCTCATCAAATAATCATGTATAAACTCAAGAATATACTGAACATTGTGTAGCTGCACATCTTGTGCACTGGTGTGTGGATGTGTATGGGTATTTGTGTGTGGGGATGTCAGTGCGTTGTGACATGACATGTCAATTGTAAGTTGTATTTGATTGCCACTGGCCAATGACTAATGTGCTCCTGCCTAATGAATGGCAATGAATTCTGTGTTGTAGGTTCTGGAGGCAAAAGTTAATGAAGTAAAAATTAATGAAGCACGTGAGCACTACCGTCCCGTGGCTGTAAGAGCCTCGCTGCTCTACTTCATAATGAATGATCTCAATAAAATCAATCCAATGTACCAGTTCTCACTTAAGGTAAGATTTAATTTACACATTACAGCCCTGCACTCCCCCCCCCCCCAGAGTGAATGCAGCCTGGGCAGTCATTCCCCTCTTCCTCCTTAGGCGTTTAATGTGGTGTTTCACAAGGCTGTGCACCAGGCCGAACCTTCCGACGATGTCAAGAGGAGGGTAAATATCCTGATCGACTGCATCACCTTCTCCAGCTTCAACTACATCAGCCGAGGTCTATTTGAAAGGGATAAGCTTACCTTTACTGCCCAGCTGGCTTTCCAGGTGAGGCCTTACAGAGTTTTTGTTGTGTTGATTTTTGTTGTGTTGCCCTTTGCTCAAAATCTCAGACCTATGAATCTGCTCTTTGTTCTCCGAACCTGCAGCTCTTGCTTATGAGTAAAGAGATTGATGTCCGAGAGTTAGATTTCCTGCTCCGGTTCAACATTGATCACAGCTATGTCAGCCCTGTGGACTTCCTGTCCAACTCAGCATGGAGTGCCATCAAGGTATGGTCAAAGAGTGGAATCTGCCCAGCACTCAGTTCTTTAAGTGTCCTTTGATTTAGTATTGTAACACTTTTTATGTGGTATACATTAAGAAGGAAGGTGCTTCATAAAAATGAGAGGGCTTTCAGTTAATAAGCTATTTCATATTGAAAAGATTTGTGTTCTGCCTCTCGTTGTTGAGCATCCCCATACTAAAATGTCTTACAGTGCAGACACTACACTCCTCCAGAGCAGGATGTAGGCATTCACACCCCTTCCCCTCTTTGGTGCACACCCCTAGACTATGAGTTTCACAGATGAGTTCCGGGGCCTGGACAGAGACATTGAGGGGTCCCCCAAGCGCTGGAAGAAGGTGGTAGAGTCTGAGTGTCCAGAGAAGGAGAAGTTCCCCCAGGAGTGGAAAAGCAAGAGCTCACTGCAGAAGCTGATCATGATGCGTGCCCTTCGCCCTGACAGAATGACCTATGCTGTGAGGTACAGGCACTGGGCACTCCTCCTCACCCTCCCCCGATCTGCTGTGCCCTTTGAGAGGGTCATGACTCTCTTTTGTGGCTGACATTTTTTACATGGCTTTGACAAGTTGGTCCAGTCCCTGGAGAATGATATGCAACTTTGTCTTAACACAGAAACTTTGTGGAGGAGAAGCTGGGAGTAAAATATACCGAAGGGCGCAAAACTGAATTTGCCAAATCTTTCAAAGAGAGCGGACCAGCTTCTCCGGTGTTCTTCATCCTGTCGCCTGGTGTGGATCCACTGAAAGACGTGGAGTCCCTGGGTAACACAGTCATTACTCACTCAGAGGGAATGTCCCACTATTAATTCATTGTCTTAATGAACTACTGGTGCGCTACATGGTTCTACACTGGCTATGCAAATAGATAGATGAAGGCACTCAGCATTCTGATCTCAGGAGTTTGAGAATATGTCCTGGAGGGCAGTGTCAGACACATTTGGGATTTTTTTAATACTGATAATCAGTTGAGGTTTCATTACTGTCTTTCCCTTAATTTATTAGCATATTCATATTTGTCGTGAAATAATTAAATTATTCCTTTACCTTTTTAGCAGGTTTTTAATTCTATTAATTTGCCATTTTACAGCCTGAAATTTCCTGTTTTAAAACCAACAAGCACTTTGTGCCTTTATACAAGCAAGAAGAGCGACGCACACCTTGTGATCAGTAATGAAATGCATAATCTAAATAGAATTTTCCTTCATAATTTTTAAAAGTGACAATGATACAAAGTTCTTTCTGGTAATGCAGGTAAGAAGCTGGGATTTACCATTGACTTGGGGAAACTGCACAATGTATCTCTGGGTCAGGGTCAGGAGGCAGTGGCTGAGATCGCCATGGAGAAGGCATCCAAGGAGGGACACTGGGTCATTCTGCAGGTGACGGGCCAAAGCGGGGGGATAGAGCTAAGCATGTGCACTGACTTTGCAACCCTGAAAGTTGACAACTTTGCCTCTTGCATTACCTCATAGCATTTTGCAAACTTACAACACACATATCTGATCCAAAATGGAAAATAAGTCATTAAAATACTATTAAAATATGTTAATTAATGTAAATAATGCAGTCAGTCAGCCGAATGAATTCTATTTTAGCCCTGTGAAAGAGTGCTGAAGACAAGTGATATGTGGCAACTTTGAAATGAATCAAGAATAACCTTTCAAACATTAACACCCATTCAGGTTAGCACAGGGGATTTATACCAATGAAAATTATGATGGTGCTTTACCACCAGCATTAATTGTTGGGTTTTTCAAGCAAACTAAATATGCAAGATGTAAAAACTTGGAGGAGGGTGTGTCATAATACATACTATATTCAGATTAAGAGAACTAAACTATTGCATCTAGAATGAATTGCTTAATTTTGTGTTATACATAGATGCGGGATTAATTTGTATCAATATTAAAATATTATATTATAAATGAATACCTGTATGCAATGTATACTATTTCTACAGTAAATGTAACTGTTTTCGGTCATGGTAATGTTTCTATAATTTTCTGTACTGTAGTTTCTTTAGAATTAGCTCTGCTAGAAATGTTTTCTTCTCCGTTTTCAAAGCGCATTAGCAAAATTCTGACATTCAGTGAAGTCAATTGACAAGATGATTATTAATCAATCTGTCAGTCTTTGGAATGGGATAATAAAACTAGGAAAATAAACAATTATATACCCTGCATATATCCCAGAAACTACTGCCACACAAGAGTTATATTTTAGATGAGCATGTGTATGTGTGTGTGTGTGTGTGTGTGTGTGTGTGTGTGTGTGTGGGTTTGCCTGTTGAACAGAACATACATTTGGTGGCAAAGTGGCTGGGCAGCCTGGAGAAGCTGCTGGATGGCTGCAGTGAGGGTAGCCATGCTGATTACCGCGTGTTTATGAGCGCTGAGCCTGCGCCCACCCCACAGGAGCACATCATTCCCCAGGGCATCCTGGAGAACTCCATCAAGATCACCAATGAGCCTCCCACTGGTATGCTGGCCAACCTGCATGCTGCGCTGGACAACTTTGACCAGGTGACAGGGGGCCCAGTCATGTTAGGAGACTCTTATATGTGATGTTTAAAATGTTTGATAATGGGGGTAGAACTGAAGGACTGAAAATAAGAAAATAAAATAAAAAATAAATAAATATGTATATTTATTTTAGTTTAAAAAAAACTGTAAAATGTGTATTCCAGTAGCAACCTTGCTGTAAGTTTCTATGTTGTAGCTGTGCCTGTATATAAATGAGGTTTAAACACTTTGGGATAATGGCTGTAAGGCAAAAGTGAAGAACAGTAAATGCAGCATTTATTAAAAAACTTTAAATTAAAGTTATCCTCAGTTAAAGTCTAGTTCTGTGGATAATTCTTTTCTGTCATCTGCATGGCAGGATATTCTGGACCAGTGCTCTCGAGAGCAGGAGTTCAAGACCATCCTGTTTTCTCTCTGCTACTTCCATGCGTGCGTGGCTGAGAGGCGTAAGTTTGGGCCCCAGGGCTGGAACAGGAAGTATCCCTTCAACACTGGGGACCTCACCATATCTGTCAATGTCCTCTACAATTACCTGGAGGCAAACTCGCAGGTGATATATTCAACTCACTGAAACCCAACAGCAGGCATTAATCTACTTTCAACTGCAGCAACAATTTTGTGAAACATAGCAGCTGTGCATTAAAGTTATGAATGTTACCTTTATTGGACAGGTGCCCTGGGAGGATCTACGCTATCTGTTTGGGGAGATTATGTATGGGGGTCATATCACTGATGACTGGGATAGGAGGCTGTGCCGCACATACCTGGAGGAGTACATGCAGCCCAACCAGGTGCCAGGCCATGTGACCGCCACAAAACATGCCAGCATGCATGCCCATACACACATTTGCACAAATACATCCACAAATAAATGCATGTGCGGAAATGAGACCTTCACATTTCCGCTAAACCTTTACTGTTAAACACTCCTGTTGAGAGAAAGTTAGACAAAGACTTTTTAAAGCTGTGAGGAGTTGCCTGTATTAGAACTCCCTCTTCTGGCATTGTGAGGAATTTCAAATTACACAGTTTGTTTTTATAAACTGCAAATATGTTTTCAACAGAGAAACAGTAGTTTCTTATTTTAAATATGTAAGACAGAATGTACATGGATAGAACATGATCTATGTGGTTACTGAGTTATATCATGACATGCATTTTTTATCGTCAGTTTGATAGGAAACTGGCTCTGGCTCCAGGTTTTGTGGTTCCATCCAACCTGGACTACCAGGGTTACCATGGCTACATTGATGAGATGTTGCCTCACGAGAGTCCGGTTCATTATGGACTTCACCCCAACGCAGAGATTGAGTTCCTAACGGTTACTTCCGATAGCCTGTTCCACACCCTGTTGGAGCTCCAGTCCAGAGACTCTGTCATGGGGGAGGGGGCCTCCCAGACTGTGGAGGAAAAGGTCACTGATCTTGCCGTAACAAAGCACACGCAGTCTCCGGCAGTTCTTAAAATATGCCCTGCTGTGCAGCAGCTCTACCACATATTTGAACGCTAAGACTAGCCAAAATAAAACAAAAAATTTAACATCCTCTGATACAATCTCACCAACATGGCTCTATCCTGAAAACAGATCACAAAATGCTGCTCTTAATTCATTGAAAACCTTAAAGCATTTTTACAGGAATACTCAAGAATATTTTATCTTCACCCGTTACAAGTTTAACATCCTGTAGACAAGCTCTCTGACAAGACTGTTTTGTATTATGACTTAAATGTTAGGTGGGAATATAGATCTATGCTTCTTCCTAAAATTCTGCAATTGATTTTTAAGGTGAAAACAATCCTTGATGATATTCTGGAGAAATTACCAGAAGAATACAACATGTCGGACATAACCTCGAAAACAGCAGAGCGCTCCCCATACATACTGGTTTGTTTTCAAGAGTGTGAGCGAATGAACATGCTCATCAATGAGATTCGTCGCTCCCTCAAAGAGCTGGACCTGGGTCTGAAGGTGCGTGGCTGTCCTCTTAGCTCTCTACATAGTGAGCACGGTGAAAAAATACAAGTGAATTGCACCACACAGCTCTTTATCTTACAAAGAAAATAGAACAATGTGACACCTCTCTTGTCCCTTTTGAAACATTTTCTCCATTTTGACCGCTTTCTACTGTCAAATATCAGCAGAGGTTGAGCATTCGTTCCGCCCAGTATACATGTCAGTGCAGATGTCTGTGTGTATGTTATTCATAACATTAAAGATGTTTCTTAAACGAACCTCCACAGACAGCAGGACGAATGACTGCAAGGAAATAAGAGAATTGTCAACTGCAGCTGCCTGATGTGTTTTTCCTGTCTGTGAAGAATTCTCTATTTATCGTGTCATCTTATCACGCTGCCTTTGAGGTGCAAGCGGTGCACTTACACTTTCTTTTGTTAGGGTGAGTTGGCAATTTCCTCTGAGATGGAACAACTGCAGACAGCCCTTTTCTTTGATAATGTCCCTGACACCTGGACCAAGCTGGCGTATCCATCAACGTTCAGCCTGGCGCAGTGGTGAGTAACATGTCATAAGCTGCATGCTACCTGAAGTCCCTCGATCAGCGACGCTGGCACATTTCCCCGTCCTGATTTTGGGTCACAAAGGTCCCAGTGAAAGTCTCCTGGAGCCGCAGGCATGTGATTTCATGAGTGTCGCTTCAGATGGAACAAAGCACTCTGTATCTCGTTTCGGTCACCTCTTGTCTACTCCTGACTTCCTCTTTATATTTTTAATCCTTTTTTATTTTAGAAGATCAGGAAAAGACTGTGCACAATGAAAGAAGAGATTAGCACATAGACCTAGACAGACAGATGGGTCTCTGAAATGTTCAGAAGAATGAATACCTCAAGATTATGTCTTCTACCCACTGTATTTAATAAAAGTGGAGCCATTTCTATTCGTTTCTTATAATATAACCATTGCCACTACCACCACCACTACTGTTTCTGCAATAATAGTAATAATAATAATAATAATAGGGCCATTCTTGAGTAGACATAGTTAATTTGGTTTTTACTGTAGAAAAGCTCAGAGCTGTTTTGGGACAGCTGTGTCGACATGTCCACCCCTGAGCTCACATGTCCTCCTTTATGACCACGTATCCACCTGTCCACAGGTACAATGATGTGCTTCTCCGGTGCAGAGAGCTAGACAGTTGGACACAGGACCTGGCGCTGCCCAGCGTCGTGTGGCTGTCAGGGCTCTTCAACCCCCAGTCCTTCCTCACAGGTACCCAGCCGCTTGCTGCCACTCGCTACTAATTTACTGCTACAGTAGGTTTCATAATTAGCGCCGCGAGGCCTCATTAAATCCGCTCTAATGAATAAATATTGTATTTCATAGCTTGATTACCAGATCAGCTCAATGCTTGAGCGTCGAAAACAATTATTTCCCTAAATATTCATCACCCCAAAGTGGATGATCGTTGGTGTTTAATACTGGTATTTTCGAGTGCATCTTTATTATGCTAATAGTTTCTGAAGCATTTGTTTTTTTGAAGGAGAAATGTGAAGATCCTTGGCAGATGACTAAATGAAAAAAGTGTGGTTTAAATGCTTTTATATTTAGAATTGATACACAGAAAAATATGTTCAGCACTGCTAAATAGTTGGTTGTAGGTGTTTTCATGTACATCTAATAAAATCTAAATAATTCAGAATGAACCCCAAAATGTAATAAGGATACTGTTTTATGAATTAAAAAAACTATTTTCCACATACCCATTGTCAATATATTTATATCATATTTGGCCCAGTTTGAATGTATATTATTTCAGTTGTTATATCTATTTTTTATTTAACATTTATTTAGCCAGGTCTTTTGCAATTTGTTTTCATAGATACCTGGTAAAACAACAACCGAACTGAACAAAGAACATGTGAAATAATTATGCAGATAAACACAAAATTCATACGTTCAATTGTGTAATTAAAATATGTTAAATTTGGCATTAATAAACAATGTATGTTTTTTATGTACAATTCATCCCTGCATACATAGAAAATAATTTGCAAGAGACTGCTACTTATAATGTATCTTAAGTGTGGAAGGTATATCAGATTCTAGAGTTTCATTTGTTCAGTGAAGACAAAAAAAATTAGGTTGTCAAATATGTATTGAAAATACATCTTTTATATGTTCATATTAGTAAATAAAACACTATATATCATTATCCATGGCATTTTAGCATCGCTTTTGTCCTCTTGGTAACTTTTAAATCTACAAAATAAAAAAAAATTGTTCACTAAGTAACATTTCTAATACATTTGCGACAATTGTTTATATAGGAGCATTTTAAATGTCAAATGTTTTCTTTACAGAATGCTGGATTAGTTTCAATAAATTTCTTGTTCGGCAGACACAGCAGAGCAACAGTAGAGGTTTCACTGATGAATATCTGCCATAGGCATATTTATGATGAATACTAATACTGTATTAATTATGGATACAAGCGTATTTAGAACGCTCATTTGTTTGATTAACCATTAAAAATGAAGCATGTGGTTAGGTCATGTTCTGCACCTAGCGCAGCAGCGGGAATGCATGGTGAGCAGCTGCTGTTGTGTTCCAGCTGTGATGCAGAGTCTGGCCAGGAAGAACGAATGGGCCCTGGACAAAATGAACCTGACTGTGGATGTCACAAAAAAATTCAAGGAGGATTTCAACCAGCCAGCTAGAGAGGGGGCATATGTTTATGGGCTGTATATGGAAGGTAAATGTTCACATCCCCACACAGATGAAAGGTAAATATGAGCATGCATCATTAGGTGTTATTGTTGAAATACTCTCGACAGACAACACTGAGTCCTAAAGGAGCAATACCATGATAGAACAACTTAGCTTTTGTACAGTTTATATACAATTTAAAATTATTATGCAACATTGCAGACTGTCTGGTGTCTGAATTCATGGTAAATGGGAAATAGTTAACGTTCCTAACATGCCATTGCACACAGTGCCACTGGAGTAACATCCAAAAGAACAGGGCAATAGTTATTCCAGAATCACAAGATCTGGGAGAACATGGGTGGCATTATGCAGAGGAACATGGCTGGGAAGGGAGGGGTGGCAAAGAGGGATAAAAGGTTTTAAAACGGCAGAATGATTTACAGGTATGAGATCACCATTAGAGGCTGCTAATTGTTTCCACCCCATTAGGGCCAGTTATCTAATGAAGTATTCCAGCAGGCCCTGTCGTAGATCATACGGCTCCTCTCTGGGCCACATGGGACATGGGGAGGGTAATGGCCCCCTCCTCTCTCTCCCACAGGGGCCAGATGGGACATCCAGGGGGGGAACATCACTGAGGCTCGGCTAAAGGAGCTCACACCCAGCATGCCTGTCATCTTTGTGCGGGCCATCCCCAACGACCGTCAGGAGACCCGGAACATCTATGAGTGTCCTGTCTACAAGACCAAGCTGCGTGGGCCCACCTACGTGTGGACCTTCCACCTAAAGACCAAGGAGCGGCCAGCCAAGTGGGTTTTGGCTGGAGTAGCTCTGCTGTTAAGTGTGTGAGGCTAGCAAGAAAAAGGTTGGCCTTTGTGGCTTTCACACCATGTTGACTGATGCGTCATAGTTTCACAATATAGTGGGTAGCATTGCAGTCAATTAAAATGGCAAATGCTGAACAATTAAAACTCCAGTTTGACCTTGACTTGAAACCAACATCAGTTGACACCTTTCTGGATAGTGAAATTTCCCTTGTAATCCAGTATTTCCATTGTTAGTCCCATGTAATTCCCTTACAATACAGTCATTTTAGATTTTCAACCATTTTGAATTTTATGAAAATCACAAAAATTCTACCCCTCCTGAAAACAAGTTGCTGTACAGCATTTATGGACACACTACTATGCAGATACTATTTTTATTAAGGTTATGTCAAAAATGGTTAAATGATGAACCAATGAAAACAACACAAAAAATTAGAATAAAATGGTGCAACTTAGCCCAAAATGTAGAATGTTTTCTGAAAAGCAAATGTTGAGACTGACAAGAATTTAGTGGCTAGATACTTTTTTCCTCCATTAGCCTCATTGGATCTTTCCCAAATTTGTTAATATCAAGCTCTGGCAGTGTATATCTGTGAAATAGACAAAAGGTACAGCATTCTTCAGGGGAATACACAATGTCTACCCATTGATGAATCAAAAATACTCAATATTTATGCTCAATGAATGTTATTAGCTTCATGAATTGACAGCTTCCAAAACTGCTTACTTTATACATAATGACATGGCTTGGATTTAAACACCCAGTTGCAGGGCTCATGTCTGCTTCCTGAACAAGTGTCAATACTGTGAGGGCCACCTGGAGATAACCCTCTATATAACTTTTACCCATGTGATATGTGCATGGATCAAATCATGAGGGATACAATGTAACACAACTACTACAACTCTGTTTACTTTGGAAGACTTAATTCATTTTCCTCCTACTGAGAGTATTCCTGCATGGCATTATAGCTATAAATTGGTAGTTTGATCCTTAAAATACAACTTAACACATGATTATTTGTCTGAGCACATTAAACAATGTAACATTGTGAAGTTTCAGAAGTTTTCAAATTACCATGCCTCCAGGTAATTGTTCAATAAACAATACAACTTTATAAAAAGTAGAGTGATTTTTCATGTATTTAGGAGATGGAATTTGCAAGAAAAACACTGGATGATACACAAGGTAATGATGTGCATATAAATTGGTCATTTATACAGTGAACCTACATACATTTTAAAATGTCAAATATATTTCACACAGATAATATATACTAACACTGTTGAAAAAAAAATTAAAGATATAACCTGTGTGTGGTGCAGAAATGAGTATAATGCAAAGCTGTGCATGTCAAGTCCCATCTCATGGAAATTCACAGAAGCCCTTGTTCCAAAAATATCCCGGAGAGGCTGCAGCTGTCTAGTTCACCAGCTCATTCCTTTCAGACTGCAGAAAGAGAACAGGCTATACTGAATTGTTGCAAAACTTACCCTCCATTAAAGGAACCATGAACACCGTACAGCTACATCTGGATTAAACTGCTTATCATGCTGCATAACTCAATCAGCCTTAATAGAACAAAATGATAATCATGAAACCATTTCCAGTAGGCATGAACATTGTATCACTGTTGTAACTGTGGAACTTTACCAAATCAGGACTTCAGTGGCTTAAGGGTAGAAACTGCAGTTTCTGATGCTGTGTCTGGTGTTCTAACAGGATCAGTAGAGCATCTACGATGTTGCAGTTATAGATACATGGCCCAAATACCCTTTCCACCCTCACCCCTACATAATAGGAAATACAACAGCTAATCTTGCTGTTAACAGCAGTCTTTTGTTGGCATTGGGAGCGAGAAAATCCATATGTTTCCCAAACAAACATAAGACAGAAAGCTCAGTCTTCAGTTACTCATGGAGTAAGAAGTGTGCTTGTGATGCAGCTGTGCACCCAGTGGCTACCTGTGCAATGTGTCTATGGCTTCCTTCTCCTGAGTCCAGGAGACAGTCCGTCAGCGAGGCAGAAAAAGACAGTAGTTCAGTTGGGTGGGGTGAGAATGTGAAAATAATAACAGCAGAAGGATCTAAGTGATCCTTTGCTATGGATGCACAGTCAAATTAGAATCTGGCATACTGTTAGGTGACTGCCTAACTCAAAGATTAAAAACTGAAGATTATATATGCCAACAGAGGCTACTGCACAGGGGTGGCTTATCCATTTACTAAGCAAACATAACATTTCTGTATGCATACAGTCATGTATTATACATACTGAACAGGCCTGGCTGCTCATAATTTTCACCAGCATGGCAGAAAGAGGAAGCCTTAGTAACTTTAAAAGACGTTTTTGTTAATGAGTGTTTGGTAGGAGTTACCAAGGCACCTAAACTTAAAGGTCTGTGGTGCTGCCAGCATGGGAGTCAGAGCGTCAGAGCAAATGACACTCCAGTAAAGAGAAACGGTGGGCTAGAAGTGCCAAATCCAGGATAGTGATGTCTGAGCAAGTGAAAAAGGTGAGTGATCAGTCAACTACAAATGTCATCTGAGCAAGAGCAGCAGGTTTAATCAAAAACATGCTTTCAACACCCTGTTCTGTACATTGGGGTTTCTTTGTTCACTATCTGTATTAGTGTTATAAATGTGTTAAATTCTTAGAAACCAATAGTATTGCCATCACAAAGAAACCGAATGTGTGAACTCATTAAGTGCTACAGAATGGAGCAGGAGTCACAGTGGAAATGTTTTAGACGCTTGAACACAGATCAGCTTGTGAGATCTGCATGGGATGCAGCTGCTCTCACCAGACTCCAACAACAAACTAGCTAATGCTAGAAAAACAGAATTGCCATCACAAAGAAAATCTTTGGAAAGCTGCTATAAGTAATGGGCAATATTTCTGTTACACGTATTTTAAATTTGCATTTTTATGCATGTATTTTAAATGTTGGTTTCCTTATATATGTATGTAAAGTTTATGCTAAAACAAAATATGCCTCTGTCATTTGAATTATAGACAGTATTTACATTTACTGTCTATTAAGGAAGTAAATAAGTAAATAAATAAAAAACATTTGATTCCATTTGCACAATCACAACTAAAACTAATATAAGGGCATAAATTATGAATAAAAGGTATTTCTCTTTTTGATAAATCAAAATGTGAATTGCAACACATGTATCTGAAATATTACCAAACCTAAAAATTGTAGTTTATACTAAATATACACTGAACAGCCAATAGTTACACAGAGTGTCCAAAACTTTTAACCTAAAATTAAATCAAACAGGAAAATCAACATTTTTATTGCAAGAGACCATTGGTTCTTTGCTCAACCTTCCCAGCAATGTGTACAATAAATTATACAGTATATTTGTGGACAAGGATTGATTTGGGCTGTAAATCCTATCCAAATATAACAAACAGCCAGAGAGCAGTAAAACATTGCAGTGAAACCTTTATTACTGGAATATTGAAAGATGCAGAACCTGCTGAATATACTTATGTAAAAGGAGACATAAGGGAGAATGTGTCTTTCAGCAGTTAACACAAGCACCAACAGGCTTATGCAACAATTAAATGTAAGATATGTAAAACAACAAAAAAACACCAACAGAGAGAAACAACAGTAAGGTCTACATACACATCATACACCCTATCACCACAATGTCGTGCAACCTAGTTAAGGGTGTGAGTATTCAAGTAACAGAAACATTTAATCATATTCACCACCACTTGTGTTCTCATTTTAAATGATAATTCCTCTATGTGGTGATGTTGTAGGAAGTGGGCTGCAAGTTGTGAGCAAATATCTATGGTATTGAGCTCGTGTTCAGTGATGCATGTGAGTCTGTTTTTTTTTTCCGGCACAGATGAGAGAGAGCAAGGGCACTTGTGAGTGTAAACAAGTCCTTCTGATGCATGTGGTGAAGGATCTACTGTAAACTGTATTTATGTATACCATTTTGTATATTGTTAAATTTATGTAATTTTCCATTCCTACATTCATTTTTGGTTAATTTGTAAAAGGGTTTGAAAAGAGATGCTTTTGTAAAATGTAAAAGATCTCCTTTTATAGCAAGTAAGAATTATATGCACATTCTGTTATATACACATTTCAGTAGTCACATTTTTGTGTTTAATTTTACTTCCAGGATAGCATTGTCATTGCCCTCAGTGATCTGTTCATTTAAAATGGAGACAGTTCTAATATATAGTTTTAGCATATAACTGTAGTTAACATTAGAGAATGTCAGCCTTTCTATATTAATTTCAGATATAACACCACATGTCTTTAGATAAATAATTTAAGATTAACAGCTGAAAACATGGTTGTTCACCAAAAGTAAACTTCTGCAATAAATATAATAAAAAAATTCAGTATATTAAAAGTTCAGTATCTCAAGAAGGATATAATTAAAAGAAAATATAAAAGATAGAGACACAGAACACAATACACTCCATATGTGGCAGTGCAGAAGACAGGTATCCCAATTCAAAATTATTGGTCTCTGATTGCCAGTTACTTTTATGATTACCTAACTGGCCACAACATAAGGTGGGTTCCCCAGCTTAATTTTGGAACAAAACACCAAGTGGTTTAAAATTGTGTTTTGCATTTTGTTTTGTTTTGTGTCAGGAACAGAGTAAAAACTTTGAGTGTCATTCAAACATGAGAGATATGTCAATATCTCAGCAGAGTCCATGATTAAAGTGGCTAGTTCCGCTTGCAGCTCCCTCTTCCTCCTCTCCTAGACCGACCCCTGAGTGGTTTAATGTCCTGCCTTGGTGGCCTTTTCTGTCGCTCCACTTTGGTCCACCCTCCTTCACTGACTTTGGTGTCTTCCGGCTCTGTCCTGGGGTGTTCCGCCGCTGAGATGCCAGGTATGGGCCGCAGGCCGTTGTATGCAGCCACACTGTTACCATGGTGCCTGGGCTTTTCCGCATGGGATGACCCCCTGGCAGGCCTTGCTCCTGGGAGGGACAACCTGCCTCTGTTGTTCCCTCCCAAAACTTTGAATGGATAGTCAGAGTGGCAGTTCTTGCTGGAGCTATGCATAGCACTTGCACTTAGGAGGCGCTCTCTCTCATATGCACTCTCTGAGGTAGTGCTGGAGGGGCTGCTGCCCTTTGAGCCCAAGTGGACTGAGGAAACTTTTCTGGAGAGCCCAGAGGTGGGGGACGAGCTGCGAGAATCTGCCCAGGGGGAAAGTGGGCTGCGGCTCGGTGACTTCCTGACAGCAGCTGCGTAGGAGCCCTGGTTCTCACACATGCTGAGGAACTGGGGTAAGGTCTTAGCCTGGGAGCTGCTGGCAGTGGATGCCCCTATGTGCTGTGCTGATGACTGGCTCCTCAACTGCTTCTGTCGCAGGTTATACATCCACTTGGCATCCACATCTGAGTGAACACAAACATGAATAAAACACTAGAATGCAAAAACTGAACATGAAGTTGCAAGTACAGAAATTTCAATTTAAAACAGAACATTTCATGTAAGTCTTTGTTTACACCTTCAGATTATGGTAAAAAATTCAACAACCATGACAATTTACTTGAACTATTCTTTGCCTTTTTATTGTCTTTGCCTTTTTATTGTCATTGCCTTTTACTTACAATCAAATTTGTGTGTCATTCTTTTCTGTGCAAGTAAAAGGCAATGACAATTGCTCATTGAATCCCAGCTGTTATTTTTAATGCAGCATACAGGAAAAAGCACCCTTAACATGTACCTGAGTTTGACCTGCTCCTGGGGTGCCCCTCCAGGTTGGACTGAGCAGTCTGTATCAGTAGCTCCACTGCTCTGATATCATCTTGTCTGCTCAAAAGGTTCCAATGCATAACATGGCAATGTCTGGTGGCCTTGGGCGATCTAACATAATTCTGATATGGACACAGTAACCAAGTGATGAGAAAGGCAGTGATAATGACAATTTGGCTTTGACAGAGAAAAAATGTTCATGTTGTAATGGACAATGCATAAATCAGAACTAACAAACAATATCAAATACTAAATGAAATCAATAAACTGATGAACTGAAACGGCTTACCTCATAAGTAACAACACAATCTACAACCTGGTTATCCCATAGTCCAACTATCCATTTATCCATCACAAATGGTGGCTGCAATTAAAGTTGTTGGACATTTCATTACTTTACAACTTCAAGGTTAATATCCAAAAGTAATGATCAAGATAATTATTTCATGAAACTATGTTTAAGCACAGAAAGGGATTTTTCAAAAATGATCTACATCAAGGCTACAGAAAAGGGATGTAATTATACAATATTTCAGTGTTGTCCTCGCTTTAGTGAATTTTACCTCTTTGAATCCGACCTGGGTCGAATGCACATTTGAAGCTCCTTAACTCTTCAAATAGCAGTTACATTTGAAAACATCCTCACAGATTGCCGATTTTTAAAGAAAGAAGTATATTACTTAAGGAAAGCAGGGCCATATGGAACAATATTTATATTTTGAATATTGGACACATCAGATGTTTCCTTTCATAATTTCTCCTGAAGTCTAATTTTCATGTAAATGGTTAAACACATTCAAATACATATTTGACCCAGGTCTGGTCTGATTACAGTAGTTACACGATGTTGCTAATGGTGACAGGAATACATATGTTAATTAATCTTTCAGCGCACACTTAGGTAATTATATGTATTATATGTATATATTGCAATAGTATTCAGAATTGAATCTTTTGTTCTCAAATGTAATTTACCAATGTGAGCTGTCTAAGTACATTGGGGCATGATTCATTTATCGATATGTAATACACTTTCTCACATAGAATGGAATTGACACAACATGACGTGATTGATTACAATTCTGTAATTATCCAATTTTGTTTACTCTTGGACTAAGATGCAATTTACTGTGATGAATTGTCTAATTACATCTAAATTGTCATTCTACAAAACTAACTTGCATGAATCACTTCTTTATATTTTAATTTATTTTTGTTTTGTGTAATTTCATGTATATATATCTACTCATACATACATTGTAAGCAACTGACCGATCATCTTGTGATTCCTAGGGTGATCAAATACACACGATGATATTAATTTATATTTACACGCCCACACCTTGGTCATCTTGACAGCATCCACATCAGGTCTGTTGACATTAAAGGTGACATCCTTGATGTAGGTTATAGCAACATCATCTCCATCAAGCTCCATGTACATTTTCCATTTGCAGTCCTGAAAGAATTGTGTCAGACACAGAAAACGTAATGAGTTCAGGTTGTTGGCCATTCATTCCCATCCACAACTCTGTATATTTCCCTGTAAGTGAATGAACTGCGACCCCAAAAAAGATTCTCTTTGAAGAAATTACCACAAAACTGTTAGGCATTCTTAAGTTTGAAGACAAGTAACTCTTAACTTAAACCACCAGCACAGCCTAGAGGTCATACTAAGTAATGATGAATTGTGGAGAGATGTAGCCATGTCCTCATTGCACTGCAGAAATTGAGAAATTGAGCTGGTTGTTAGACAATGCCATCAGTGATAAAAGTCTTAAAAAGTGTGATACAAAATCAGGTGATAAACATCTTTTCATCTGTACCTCGGAAAAACAGAGGCACTGTCATATGTATGATTAATTGATGATAGACACTGTTTATATGCTGTGCTGTTTTATGAATGTCTTTTAGTCCCTGCATTCTTTGGAATATGTGCCACATTTCTGTGCAGTGTAGCTTGTTCTGTGTTTACAGATGGAGCGACCATGACCAGCTCTGCTCTGATAATGCTGTATCGCACTGCCAATGCTTTCACAGCTCTCCTCCGGTCACCTGCTCAAGCTGTCATTTAGTTTTATAGGTGCTATTCAGTAAAAATGTGTAAACTCAGTAAAGGAGAATATGCTGGCAAATAATTATTGGAGAGAGGGGAATCTTCCATGTGCTCCACTTTGATGTGATCCTCTTGACAGTTTATAGAAAGAGCTTCATTATTTTATCATAATTTGGAAGAGGAACGAAGCTTTTTCTGATGTTTGCACAAAATAAAAAATAACAAGTAGGGATAAAGAAAAGAAATCAAAGGTCCAGTGAGTGGCATAAAAATGAACATCTTAGTTAAATTTTAAGTAAAAAAAAGTAAAATAAATACTTTGTAAGTTAAGTATTAGAATAAAAGTAATAAGTTGTATTAGAAGCAAAGTAAATTAAAAAAATGTTTGTCAGGATATTTGGTACTAAAGTATTGTTTCTTGAGTGGCTGGGCAGTGCACATTGTAGTTACTGGTGCAATTGTACACCCTAGCCATGCTATTATGAGCTAAGGTCCACAATGGCAAGGCAACAGTTGAATAAGCATTTCCAATGATTATAGTTGGTAAGCTAGTTACATTCACCAGGCCTATCACACTCTAGTGACCTCCCCTGGCCAGCTGGGTGCCTTCAAGTTCATCAAATGAAATCATGGTGACTCTGGAATTTCTTTGACAGCATAAAAATAAAAATGGTGAAGGCTAGCTGTAATGTGAAAGGAGCTATACAGACACATGCCACATGTAAGCTTCCTCCTGTGGGGAAGGTTTGAGGTGGATGATAACACTGGTAAATTTTGGTTGGAAAACAGGAAATAATAATCATGTGTGCATGTGTGTATACAAACACACACACACACATATATATATATATATATACTGTCTATTCGCTATATATCTAACATTATATCATATGATATATAACATTGTACAAAAATGTAAATAAAATTCCACAGTTTTACTATAAAATGAAGACAATTGACAGAGACACATCTTGCAAGTTGGGATAGTGGTCTCTCCTATAAATGCAGTCATGATATGACACCACAGGTCAGGGCTTAACCATGCTGGGATCATGATCTTGGCCAATCTATTGTGTGGGGATCACAGAGGAAGGGATCACAGGAGCGCTGCAAACACACTCGTGTGAGGAGTCGCGACTCACTCCTGCGCTGTCCCAAGGGGCTTGATGGCTTGATGGGGCTCAAAGGAGGAAGCGTTAGGAAGCTGTTGGCTCAGAGATGCACTAACAACCCTGCGCTTGTCCTTTCGAGTCGTGCTGGGGTCTGTGGTCCACACTGGTCTAATCACTCGAGCAGAAACAATGTCTGGTAATGATGCGCAGGACCAGAGCGCTTCTAATGAAGATTCATACATAATTCAGCACCTTTCGCTTGGCAGCGTGGTGATATCCTCATTAGCAGGGACCCTTGGTGGCTGTCAGATGGTGGCCACACAATCGCAGGCCCTCATTTCATCTTTGAGAAGTGCAGCTGCTTCCATGACACCGCCAGCGAAGAGGGGCGAAAAAAACCACCGCGTGGGTTTGTTTTATTTAGTGTGAAAAACCTTCCAGTTTGTAAAAACAAGGCTGACACAGAACCTGACACCAGGCAGGGGAAAATAATTAGCTCTCATTTTCTCAGCCTCCTGTTTCCTTCTCCCCGCTGTGTTTTCTACCCACTAAACCACCACATGTCAGTGAAAATGGGAGGCAATTAGCGAGCTCGTTTCAGCCCTGCCGAAACCACTGAAAAGAGACTATTTATGATGGGACAATGAACAGCTGAAAGATTAAATAACATTTGCCTTTAAAAAAGAAAATGACTTCTGGCTAAATGGGCCGTTTTTGATTATATTCAAACAGCAAGTGGAAAAGCAGTCTTTTTCCATTCTTTGAGATCCTCACAGAGGGCCCAGAGCAAGTGGTAATGAATCTAGAACATTACCACAGATGAAATATTGAATTTCCTCTTGAAATACAGAGCGATACACATTTTGTTGTAAAAAAAAAAAGAGTCATAAAAGTGCGACAGTGGTCAATATTTGCTTGGGTTTTATGGTAAAAAAATAACAAGCAGCTTAGCAAAATTAATGAAAACAGCATTTTTCAACACAGACAATCTCAGCCAAATTTTAATTTTTATAGAGTGATTCATTTTAATTGGTATCAAGCTGTAATTAAAATAAGGAAAACATGTTTTCGACAAGGGAAAATGCTGCATAAACCATATTTTCACACAGTCAAGCTATGACTGTACTCCCTCCAGAAAACATTTAATTTGTAAAATCGGATATTCCATTTGACTGCTTTAAATGAAATATGATTTTCACTGAATTTCCTTCTTTAGCTTCATACCTGAGGACCTGTTCCAGCTTTCCAGTGGTAACCAAACACCAACTCAAGGTTTATCATTTTCCTCTCATCCTCTTCCTCCACCCCTTCTTCCTGCAGTATCAAAAATAGGACACTTAGAAATGAGAAACTACGTTGCTATCAGTGTCCATGAAAGAGTGCAGGCATTGTCACTGTACCTTCATTAATGGAGGGAAATGGAAAAGCCCCAAGTAGTCATTGGTTAATTTCTCAATCTCACTCTGAAATGAAAATTGAACATCATTACTTCCCACCAAAACTGTATGGAATTCATCTGTCCCTTGTGGATACTATTCCCTCGCTTGCAGACACACATGGGCATTTCTAATACACAGAAACATAAAAACAGGTGCCTTAAAAAGAGATTTATTTGGAATGAAAAGAAACTCCTTGACTCTTGATATATGCAATCAATTTTCGGAAGTATAAGACCAACAAATGTAAAATAAACTCAGAAGTAAACACGAACCTGCAGACAATCTCCAATGAAATACATTACGAAATTATGAAATGTTTGGAGATACGATGTTTTTATATGACTTGGGATTAACAGTAAGATGACATATTGTTGTGTTTTGCAGGTTGTGTTGCGCAAGGCTCTGCCCTGGTGTTGGTCCAGTACCTTGAGGTGAATGATGTGACCCTTGGACCTGATGCCCATATCTCTCATGTCATCTTCTGTGAGCAGCAGCAGCCTCTTCCCAGTGATGTGGTTCTCTTTGAACAGCTCTGCATACAGGTGCATGTCGCATCCCTCCTCACCTGCAGTCATGGGAAAGACACACCTGGATCAATATGTATAAGAAAGTCCCACTTTGATGCTAGTAAAATTTTGATCACTCCTGAAGATCTTCAGAATCAGTGAGAAAACATATTAAAAAAAGAGTCCTTTCATGTGAACAAAGAATTTTGTTCTTAAGATTGGTGGAAAAAGAGGTTTCTTTTAAAACTTTCAATACTTTCGATGGAAGAATGTGGCTTGTTTATAAAATGTACAAGTATGTTTAGAGAGTACTAATACTCCCATGCCAAAACATGTGCAAACACATGCATGAACATACACTGCATGCATACAGGATTACCTATAAAAAAATCCTACCTCCTACAGCTAACATACATACTTACATATGTGTGCAAAACGGAGATATAAAGCGGGGTGGAGAAAACGTACCTGCCCCGAAGATCTGCTCCATCCAGAAATACTGAAAGCATAACATCAGACCATTAAAAATGATCCATTGTATATCATTGTGTTTTATAGAACTATAAGGATAATTTTCTATGTCTTTGGACCAAATATGACTGACATGTATGCAAATTATTATGACTGACCACATGTTCTTCCGTCCAGGTGTAAATGTCAAGAGTAGGAAGTAACTGTGGGAATAAAACACAAAGAATTTCAGTATAGAAAACATGACAATTATACATTTCTACAGAAATACTAACATAAATCTAATTTGTTCTGAGGAAAATTATTTTCACCTATTACGATGTGTGTTCAAGGTTAATGTGCTTAAGGAGATGCTGAACAATAAAATCTGGAAATCATTCTAGTTGCTCCCCCTTTCCGTTTTCAAGTCAGTGTGGAGATTTGAGCAAGATTGTTGTGCGTTAGATACCAGTCCACTTTCAAAAAAGGGGGGTAGAAATACATGCAATTTAATGGTAATCCTCATTAGTCTCTGAGATATTTGATTTTGTAATTTAAACGACTTTGCATTATATTTTGAAAAATGAATAGTGCATCTGGTATGAAACTGAAAACCATGTAGCACATAACTGAGTGATCTTTCCCAGTCCACTCTAATGACAGACCATTTAGTGTAATCAGGCAGAAAGTGACCAGCCAAAATAATGATGCCTCAAAAACTGACTGAGTATTGTTAAAAAGTGTGCGGTGACTAGAATACTGCAATGAGAAACTGAAAGAAGTCCAAATCAATGAATAATTTTTCTACATTCTCTATTTACAACACTGATGACATGACTGAGAGGGAGGTGAATGCCTCTGAAAGATTATTTGAAAAGAGCATGTCAGAATGAGCATGATGCATTTCTCTAAAGCCTCATTTTAAACCCTAGCCCAGCTGCTCATTTTGCTTACTGTAGTGCTCTTGGGATCATATCGGAAATAAACAACATCAAAAACACTGCCGGCTGCCAAAATTCCATTACATCACCATTTAATTAAAGGAAAATAATATTGCAATTTGTGACTATATTAGACTCGTCATTTTAAAATTGCATCATTTTATTAAATTAGAGGCATAGTGTTGATAAAGGAAAGTGATCTGTATTGAACATGGAAGAAACAGTCACCAGAAATTGTTCAGTAATTGAAAGTCTTTTCACAGAAAAGCACAGTACGTGCTGCCTGAAGATTTCACTAGTTCACAGAACGCTGCCCCCTGTGGCAAAAGCAATTCCATTGCAATTTCATCAATTTCTAAACAGTGATGAAGAAATCATCTCAAACTACTGTTTAAATGGTTTGTCAAATATATAGACATACATAATGCAGTACACTTCTAAACTCTATCCAGAAAAATATTTAGAGCTCTGCATTATGTAGACTATATTGACAGAATGGATATGAATTTAAGGTTTTAAATGATGAACAGTAAATGCTCTTTGCAAAAAGCATAACCTCTAATGAAATGCAATTGATTTTCAACTTAAATAGATGGTGTATGTTCAGTGCATTCAGGTGCATATTCTCAATTTCTGAAACAAACACTGTTTAAAAGCAGATGTGCTCAATCACTTCTCAATTAGTTTTCCACTACATGTTCTCCAACTGTACCAGTAGAATGTCTATTTGTAACTTGAAAAATCCCTAAACCACAGTATTTTGGTAGGGAGTCTAAACAATTCCTAGCCACAGTACATACATTTCACATGCATTTTCTATTTCACTGAAGAGTCCAAACCAACAAAAAGGTGTTTTCTGGCTACGGCAATTTTCTCAGTTGAACACTTAAAAAGGCTGACTTTGTTGTGATATCAGTTCCAATTTTTACAGCTGGCCTTAAAATGTCTCATCTTCAAGTGGCATCATACCTGTTGATAACCTCACATTTTTGTTGATTTTTGAAAGGGTTCTTTGTTCTGATACTATTCAAAATGAGAATCCACATGTCTTTAAAAGGTATATTTCCTGCTTTTAAAAGTAAGCCAGTGGAGGAAAGTCAGGAAGTGAAGGAAACACATTTTCATGTCAAAACTTTATTGAAAAATATGAATATGCAATAGGAAAACAAAACAGCTAACTCAATCCTAAATAAAATCCTATTTTATAGGTGAGGTATATTTAAGAGTGAAACAGAGTGAATCCATATTATTATTGTCATTGAAGTGAAAGGCACTAAGGCAAACAGATGCAAAAAAAAACTGTTTACATGTCTACATATTCAATATTAGGAATACTCTCTGAGTGGTCAACTTCATAAAAGTGAAATGTTTAGTTCTGGTGATCTGGGAGGTCAAAGCAGGTGTTTCACTTCATCCCACTGTTCTTGAAACTGATTAGCAGTGTAGTTATTATTTTTTGGAATATTGTAACACGTTGAGGTAACAATGTTTGAAACATAGGCGGCATCTGGTTGCTTAAAATTGCACTGGCCTAGGATTTAAGCAGTTTCCAAATGGTGGCCCTATCATAAATATCCTGTAAAGTGTTCATGTACCCTTGTCAGTGAGCTCTGAATTGCAAACACTGTTCCTTTTTTCCTGATGCAGAATTTCCTTTTTTCGTGTTTGCCGTCATGATTCTTGAGACTGTTCCCTTAAAAAGTTAAATTATTTTGCCATTTCTGTGAGTGACGCAACTGCAATTTGGACATCAACAATTTGACCTCTTTCAAAATCTATTAGATCCCTCATGTTGTATTAGATGCAAGTTGTTTATTTTAAAATGCTGTTATTGTAGAGACCTACTGGTAATGTGTATTTGCACATCTAACACCCCCATGACATGGCACATGTGGACTTAATAGTGATTTACCAGCTTCAAATCATGAGTCATTGTTCATTCAGTGTTTCCATTATCGTCAAAATTTCTTTGTGAATTTCTACAGTTCTTCACTGCAGTTAATATTCACTGTTTTAACATTGTTTCACATGATACACACAAATGCAGCTAAACTTGAGTTTTATGTTACTAAATACTAAAATGTATGTAACACATTAAGTTTAAATGACTATGTTATTATGTTTGTACCAGAATGATTATGTATGATACACATAAACATCCTTAATTTAAATGCAGTTTGTGTTCTAGGAAATTACTCCAGGCTAAAACCAAAACTGCACATTTTCAATATTTTATGGTGCACATAAATGATACTCCACTATGCCCTTTACAAAGCTGTTATGGCACAGTGGTGATCAACTAAAAGACTGTCTCACTATGGACAAGGCAAAGTGAACATGGTGACATTGATTTACCATGAAAGTTGGTCTTCAACCAGTTGAGGGTAACTCAGGTCTATGTCTATTCTAAACACTGTGATACCTGCAGGATCTGTAAGACCTTCACAGACAAGCCTGTTTTCAGCTCGCACTGTATAATGTGGAAAGTTGACCACATGGCCTGCTGTCTTGACCAGAGCCCTCTTGGTAAGTAGGGGTCAACTCAAGTTCATGCCCATCTTGGTGGGAAACTCCATCACACCGACTGCTCTCCACAGAGTGTATAATTGCCCAATCTGTGTGTCAGTGGAAATGTCACTTTCTCACAAAAAGCCTCACCTCTTCAATCCAGCTTCCTTTCCTGCTCTTTCCTCACAGCATGGTGCTCTATACATCCTGCACATCAGACCCTGCTGACATCTCTAAGTGCTTTGTGGGCGTACAGCTCGCTGAAACATTCTATACATAGCATCAGCATGGAATTAAGCGCATTTCTATACCCAGCAGCAGATGGGTTTTGCACATGTTCCTTCACCCTTCTTTCAAAATCATTTACATTTCCAGTTCAAATGAAAAGACAGTATTGTATATAAAAAATCGTTCCGTAATCAGAAAATGTTTTGATTAATATGCATTGATCAAACAGAACTGCAAGAAAAGAATAATACTGAAATCAAAAAGGACCACTTGCAAAAGAAGACACACCATTAACTTGAATTTTGAGGACGTTACATAAAACGCATGTGAGCCAATTGAGTGAGGTGGCTCCTTGTGAATTTTTTTTAATCACATGCTGAATGACACACATCCAAAAGCCACACTGCTGTGTGTCAGCCATGGAAGACAGGGCCTAACTACTGTCATCTGACCAGTCAAAATCCCCAAGCCCAATGGCTGTGTTGATTTTGCATCCTTTTCTTGTGCTGCTTGACTTAGAGCAGTTCTGCTTTGCCTGTATGTTGACATGCATGCCTGACTGCAGAATGGGGCTCGCCATGTCCATGGAAAACAAGTCCCCAAACCCCTCCATTAGGGCCTGCAGGCTCATTGCAGACCCCCCTGCCTCCCCGTTACTGCAGGCCGTGATCTGACACGACATCTCCGAACTGTGCGACTCCTCCGTCTTAGACTCATAGAACGACTCCGTACTAATCTTCACAGCAACAGGTAAGAAAAGCTGAGAGTGGAGGAAGCAGGGAAAAGGGGGAGAGGATAGAGGGAAGAAGGAATTAGATTCAGACAAGAACACCAGTTTTTAAGAGACTGGTTAAAAGACAAATAATGTTGAACATTGACGGAGTAGTTTAATCATTATTTATATTAATGAAAATCACAGAGGTAACAACAGAAAACTTTCTTAAATGTGAAATATTAGGTGACAGGAAATGTGCAGCCAGAAAATACGTGCATTCATGCATTCAACAAACAATTATAGCAGTAAGGAATAGAGAGAGCCTTTTTTTTACTTAATTACCTGTGAGAAGTTCTCATTAATATGTTTGGAGGATATGCACATAATAACATTGACATAACTACTGTGCTCTCCTGACTTCCTTGGCTTTGTACTTCAGTTCCATTTAAGAACTATGTCAAAATTTGCCATGGTGGTATACCAAATATACCAAAATGAATACTGTGCAAAATACACATGCAACACATGGAACAGCAGAGAACAGTGAACTTGTGTGGGTGCAGGTGCACATGCATTCCTGTGACACTCAGTCTAACCTCACAAACCAAGCCTTTCCTGTGTCCTTCTGGATGTAATAACTGGCCAATAATAATAACCATTATCCATGTTAGAAGATAAGCCCACTAATATTGCAGGGTGAACACCTACTGATAATACCTGTCAACCATTTAATATGATGAAACAAAGCTCTTTGAGATTAGGCTGATACATCACCACTTTGCCAAAATCAAGAGCAAATTTTCAAGCAAATGTGTTGCACATTTGTTGTTGTTACAAAATGAAATCAGAGATAGCAGAGAATCAAACTTTCAGATTTTGATACCTATATTCTTTACTGCAGTATGGTAAGAGGACAGCTAGTAGCAATGTGGGCAGTAAACATGGACAAACCTCAGGGAGTGATACACAGGAGCATTCTTGCAGTCTGAGAGTGAGCCTAATTTCAGTAAAAATGTACCTGGACATGATGAGCTTCCCAGTTTCTGTTTTCTGACCATTTCCCTTTGTTTTTGTTCCTAGATCATCTAATTGCTTACAGTTACTAAAGCGGGTCACCTTGATACTTACTTGAGCACCTGAGTTTCTCTCATCTCATTAGAAAAACATACTTTGACAGCTACAAACTCAGGGACTCAATGTCTCAATACAGATGTACTGGATGGCAATAAAAAAAAATCACAAGATCTAACTGACATCTGAAGAAAATCACTTTCTACACTAGCTAAGTGGCATTCCACTCAGGGCTCTCAGATCACTGCACCTCATAGTCATGGCTACATGCAGATATCCATGATCCTGATGCAGTAAACAAGAAACACCACATTACAGGGACATCTACTTGGTCTGTATTTTGCAGGTCTGGTCTTGCCTACATTCTGATCAGATATCGAAGTTGAACTCTGCTAATGGTGATTGTGAGCATGTCTGTGCTCTTCTACATTGGCACTAGAGGTTAGGGTAGTGAGCTCATGATGTGATTATGACTGATCATTCAAACTGAGGAGGAAAAAGGGGGCAAAAGCTTTGCTCAGTGACTTAAAAGTGTATCATTATAATGTTCAGTGTACAGTGACTCAAAGAGGTGTCAGTGAATCGTGTTCAGTTCTGCGTGATTCATAGGGGTAACAGTGTACAGAGTTCATTGCTGAGTGCTCAGTGACTCACTGGGGTGTCAGTGTACTGAGCTAAGTGATAAGTGACTGACAGTGATGTAGGTATTTAGCGTGCAGTGATCAGTGTTGACTTCACTCACAGGGGTGTTGGACTGCTCGATCAGCTTGCGCTCCCACATTTTGAGGCGCCGCTCCCTGTCCTTCAGCTCTTGCTCCTTGGTGCTCAGGTCCCTCTCCAACTTCTTCAGCCTCTCCAGTGTAGCTTCAATCTCACATCTGTGTACAGGCATGTTCAAAGCCATCAAACACACAGGCTTGTATTGCAATTACCTCCATACAGCCATCTCAGCTCATACACCCATAAACTTGCATCTCAATCTCTATTTATAGAAAAACAGGATATTATTCAGTAAGGTGTGCCTTTTATAATGCTCCTACCATTGCTATTTCACCTATTCCTCCTCAGTATTATCTTAGCAAATGTAGTGTGATTTTTTTGACTACCATTATGGGAATCCATCCAGCTTCTTAACAGACAAACTAGAGTACTCCACAGTTCAATCCCTTGCTTCACTGAAGTTACAGAAGCAAGAAAATAAGGTACAGCATGGTATTCCGATACAGATTTACCTTTGAAAAACATCTTTAATTTCTGAAGGTAAAAGTAAGGTAGATATCAAATGGATGTGTGAGACTTAGAATAGAGAATGCTTATGTGCAAAGAAGCAGAAGGATGACATTCTGCTCATTGATGAGTGATGTAATGGTAGCTGTGTCCACCAGGTGGGGCTCTGTGGTGCGCAATCTACTCTGTCCACCAGGTGGGGCTGTGTGGTTACTGCTAGAAGACCATGCTGAGTCAGAAGTGCTTGCAGTCAGCTCCCACAACAGCAGATATTTATAAACAGTCATGTGACCCAGTACAAACCTCCTGCCCCAAGCCCTGAACCCCCCACCCAGTGCCACTCAATCTTCTCATGCTTCTCCAAAATTCCCCTGCAAATGATTTTCTTGCTGCCACTTTCCTGAAAAAAAAAACCTCTTGGAATTTCAGTCTCATTTTTTTCTCCAGCCCTTTGTATTATGTCTCAGACTTCCTCTCTGGATTACTTCCTTCACTCTCCCTCTCTGTACTGTACTTCTCAGCTGTGGTGGAAGCAGTAAAAGTATTCCTGGCTCACTTCCAGAAAGCCCAACACAAACTGCACAAAACACTACATTAGACATAGTTTTTTTACATGAGACAGGAAAATATGAGAGAGTGAGTACAGGTCTGTTGGTAGAGAAAGAGGATGAGTTAGCATGTGAGTGTGTGTATGTGTGGGTTAGTATGTGTGTGTGTGTGTGTGTGTGTGTGTGTCAAGGCACCACTAGCCTTTATCATATTTATATACACAGGGTCTAACTCTTTCACTTAATGGTCTTTGATTAAAGCAGAAAGTTAAACAATACAGATACGGGAGGCAGCCACGAGTGGACACAAAATTCTATGCACAACAGATGTATAAACATAATAATTTTTATCATGTGTATTAATCTCAATGGCATATGAATTATAGGGGGTCGCCTGGATCTCAATCTATAGCACTTAGAGCAATAAAACATTGTATGTGACCACACAATTCTGGAAATAGAATCCCTGTTCCCTTGGTTTCAAAGTGAGTGGTTTTGACTCCATTTGCAGCAGACTAGTGGCTGTGGAGTTCACCCCTTGTTCATCCCTGTGCACTGCTATACAGAGTAGCCTGCTGTAAGAGTCATAAATGTGATGTGTATGAAAAATTATAAACATGATTCATTAGCTAGCCAAGTACCTAGCAACAGCAGGATTGCATTAGGGTACGCATTATTGAATAAACACAGTCAAGTTGCAACATCTGAAGTACACACCAACATTGGCATCTGTTTATTTATAGAAGCATCTATGCAGGGGAGACTGAGAGCTCCATTCATCTTCAAAATATACAGATCAGTCAAATTCCATATTAAGTCTCAAGCCATCCACATACTCAAAAGCCCTATGCCTCTGAATGAGCTGCCTGCAAACTATATAATAGCTATGTAGTCTAGCAAGCTCAGAAGCTATGTTAACCAGAGGGGAAAGCAATGACCACTTCAATAAAAGGAGCAGAAGTTTTATTAATGCCATTTGGGACACCATAGGTTTTGGCTCTGCTTTTAAAATTTGTATGGTAAGATCATCCAAAATAATGCCAGATAATAGTACAGACTAGAGGTGTGCATGGGACAGTTTTTTTAGTCCCAATCCTGCCTGCTCCCGCAAAGATTGTGACTGCGCCCACCTGCTCCTGCAAAGATTTTGACTGTGCCCGCCTGTCACAATCATCTATTGAAATCATAGGCTACTTGCTTCCACCCCGACAAGAAAAGGATTAGACGCACATGTTGCCAAGGACACTGTTTTTTTATATTTTTTATATTATAACAAACTCAACAAGGTACAACAAGGCTCTGGTTAGCCACAGGAACACTAAGTAAAAACAGAAGCATTTAGCCTTTTAAATGTGCTCACAAATATTTGTGAGGTAATTTGTTAATTTCTTTCAAACCAAAAAAACTAAACCAAACCAGCTCCACTGCACTGCCAAAATGTCCATGCAAAGACTTCAGCGGATGTTTTGGCAGTGTTTGTGCAACTTGAATAATGCTTCATAAGTGGCTTACGAAGGGCCCTGACACATTCATGAGCCTACAAGGGGGCCCCCATTGATATTGATGCTATGACAGGTAGCTTGTCAGGGGCCTTAATGAACATGAAGTTGCAACATGCTGCAGCAAAACTGTCAATGCATAGCGGAGACTGAACGGCGGCTCCCTGCAGATCAGTGTAATGAGACCCAACTGTGTGGCAACACCTGCTTCCTGCAGGTGTTTAAGAAACTAGAATCTAGCAAAGAATCTATCAGCATTACACTTGGACAAAGAAAAGACTCTCCATCACCTCCTGTGAGAAAAATCAGCCTCCGCTGGCTAACCCCGCCTTCTCCTTGGACAGCACTTTATCACTCACAGTCTCACAGTTCACATACAAACACTACAGGAGTTTGTACTGGCACTGATCGCTACTGTGAGACCTAGTGAGGTGATTAATTAAACACCTACTCACGCAGACAGGACTGAGGTAACAGCTGGTTTGCAGCCTCTTAAACATCAGTCCTCCAATACTTGCTTAGAGAGACCCATTAGGGACATTTACTAAAAGTAATATGTAAATAATTTTTCATGGACAATCTGTCTATACCAGTCATTTTCAATAGGGGGCCTGTGGGGCATTTTCATCCAGCCTGCAAGCATTTCACACGCCCCCGTAATTGAGCAGCCACTTTTAAATTTATATATGTATAAATTTGGTGATTCCGAGTGCTACCGCAACAAAGGGGTAACAAGCAGCGCATGCTACACCTGGACTGAATAAACTTTTATTATGACAGTGAAAATTAAATTCATGTAATTGTAAGTAATTGCAAACATACAGCAGCACTCTACGACCATAGATACAGGTTTCAATGCCATCTTCCCACCCAAGTCTGCGGTATGTAAAGGTAAAATTAAGACTCTGTTAACCTCTTACAACCAAGCAGTGCTTACCATCCACAAAACCTCAGCTGCTCAAGAGAACACAGTGGCTGCGTCTCTCTGGGTGGCCTGGCACCTCGCCAAAAGCAAAAAGCCTTTTCTTGACTAGGAGTTGGTGAGTACATGTGCAATCAATATGTAAAGTAATGTGCTTAGTCAAAAAACCACAGTCACAGAACTTATCAAACAAATACCATAGATTAATTCAATATTCAATTTCCTGTTTTCTCAACCATAATGCACACATTTCATTTTATGAACCTGATGGCAAGTTGTAAGATACAAGCCCACATTTACTACAGTTTATGGCCTACTAATGAAAATATTAGCATTATATAATATTTTATTATATTAAAATATATAATATTACATTATCTGCCTATGATATAATATAATATTAATATATGCTTCGTACCCAACTGGCCCACTACTCTATTCACAAATGTAACAGTGGCCCACCAACAATAAACTGAAAATCCCTGGTCTATATCAACACATAGTATACATTTATTTAAGAATTTAAAAACAGCAACACTGAATGCCAAATCACACATATTTAATTCCCAAAACCTGCTTAACAACGGTGTGTTGCAAAGTAACAGCTACAGCATAGTACAGTACCTCCATTCGGCCTTGTTGTGCAAGAAGGAGTTGCATTGGTCAGGCAGCTGGCTGTCATTACACATGGACTCCAGGGTAATCAAGATCTGCTTGAAGAGAGGTCTTTCCTATGGATAAAGAAGCACTATTACATTCCTGTTTTAATGCTCAACACTCATCATTCCATCAGTTGTTTCTTTCAATAATTTTCCCCACAGTAATTTATACATGGTTTTTATACACATAAGTATTAATCAAGGTAGAAGCATGTCTCTTGTTTCAGCAATGCAGAAACTATGTATTGCAGTTCCGTAATGTAATTTGTCAGAAACACACTTAATTTGTGCAAATCTAGGCTGTGTGAGAATCATGTAAAGTGATGTTTTGCTATTCATACATTGCCAAAAAATGGACAACACTGATTTTTTTGGTACAGATGGCCTTTTATATGCTCTTTACATTGCTGTCTTCAATATGGCTCTGTTGGTGTCAAAACCAGAATTGTTGTTTTTGTAGCATTATCTTAGCTTTGCGCTAAGCAGACACTGTGGGCAGTTATTAAGGATCTGTCCCATGGTGCATCAGGAAGATCTTACTCTAGGGTCAGTCACCCAGCATTTTCTCATTAGCTCCGCAAAGCTCACTGGACAGCAGCTGGGGATGGTCAATCTCTGCAACACAAAGAGCATTCACAATTTACTAAGGTGATTCAAGAAGATTTAGAAAGAATGGTGAAACCCCACCATTCAATATACCAGTCAAGTTAGAATGTACTGGAATTGAAAATGAACTGATAAAGTTCTGAGTTATCATCAGAACAAAGGGGTAAAGGAAAATAGGTTCTGCAATGATATCAGGACGTATACTGTTACATAGAAAACAGTCAGTGCATGACCAGGTCAAGTGGCGGTAGACACCCTTGGAGAGCTGAAGTCCAGAGTTGACATGATGCTGGATACTCACTTCATGTAGATAAACTTTTGCCTGTTGTCATAATTATATATGTTCTTATGATTTAAGCGCAAGTGTCGCAGCTTTCAATGTGAATGACGTGGACAGTGAGTTCTGACCTTCTTCACAAAAAAATGAAATAATTCAGATTATACCTGATATGACATAAGTCGAAACCTGATGTGATATGATAAAAATCATACCATGATGAAAAGCACTGTTAATTCTGTGAGATTATTTTCTAATGCTCTTCATTAGCAGATTTATATACATAAGGTCGTAAAGCCCTCTCACTACAGCTGGGTTACTCAGAGAAGAGATCCCTAACTGAGATTTATACTGTAATTGTGAATGCAAATTAATCGCATACTTATCTACTGATGTAGTGCAGACAGCCTGGCAAGGTTTTCAAAGATAATGGAAGCCTAATATTACAGGAAACTCCTCTTACAGATAAAAACAAATATATGCAAAAAGTTCAAGATTACTTGAAAGAAAATCTGCAAGCATGGAATACATGGAAAAATAATGGTATCCATCAAAATTAGCTTTAAGCAGACATTTTTACCTTCCTTATGATGAAACACATGTACCATTTAAAAGAATTACTTTAGATACCTCTGATTTTACTTAAAGACAAAGCTCAAAATCTCTGAAAAGAAAACCAATGTAGAACTTAAATTAATTAAATCAGTTAAAAGAGCATGCCTAAAAGGAAATATCCACAAGATATTAGAATAAATTAGAATAAAACAAAAATTGAGATCATTTACTCATACCCACATACAGAGTGGAAAAATGTTTTGTTGCTCAACACAAAATTACCACAAATGAGAATCTATATTCATGCAAAAAAAAAACAAATGAGACACCACAGCCATTGCATACAAAAATAATATTCATTCCTCTACATTTTGTGTGAAGTCAGGGACTCAAAGTGACTCCTTTTTGGAACTGAAAAATTAAGAAAGATATGAATGTATTTGGTATATGGTTAGGAAAAGTTGTTGATGGTAATTAAACATAATGATACTAAATGTATATTAGAGTAAATACAGTATAATCAAGGTCAGGGAATATGAAATCATATAGACGTAAATGTGTATTATGGACATACACCAGTGGCTCTAGGGCTGGCCCCAGTCCTGTACATGCCCGAGGCTTGACATCATCGCCCTAAATATAACCAGACTGACGCAATTTAGACATGCATCATATTGTTCCATTATCTAAATGTAGAAGATTATTGGATTTTAGTCCTTGGAAATCAATTTGCGAGAGAAAACCAAGTTACAATAGGTCTGAACACATAAACTCCCAATGTTGTTCTGAAGTAATTGGGTTAAGTGCAGAAGAAGGGTGACTTTACCTCATTTTTCTCCACCACAAGCCAAGCCACTTGTAAGCCCTCCAGCCCTTTAAAAGGAATCTCTCGTGTGAGCATCTCCCAGAGAACCTGTCAGACCAGAGCATGTGCATTAAAGAGCATGTGTCACACAAAAGTAAATTTTACTTTTGTGTGAGAGGAAAGTATTATGTTATTATAAAGAAATCACATCAATTGATTGAAAATTTAATCAATATACCTATAACTACCTAATATCATTTATAAAATGTCAAAAAATGATATATGAAACGTGATATTCTGTCACTTTATCTTTTGCACGGCTACCATAATCACTGAAGAATGAATGCCAACATACAGCACAGCTCACATACACTGATATACAGTGAAATTGTTTCATAATGCTGAGTAAAATATTCCATTTCATTTCACACTTCAACAGAATGCATTTTGTTCTGCATTTTCCATCTGTTATACATCCTGATAATTATACTTCTAAGGACAATTATAGATATTTCTGGGGCAATGGAGAGCTAGACTATATTCCAGTTGGTTTATGAAAAGACAGTCTATTGTCTACAGTCTGACATCTGTATCAGTGTGGTATTAGCTAGGGCAACTCTGGGGAGTTTTTAAAGCAAAAAACTATCTTGCTGTATATACGAGGATAACTGTAAATCTATTTGACAGACTCCTGTTTCTCAGCCTGCTCCTGTATCGGCAGACCTGTATAACTGCTTCTCAGAATCCAGTAAAACTAGTCTTGCTTTCAGCCTGTTAATTCAGCTTCAAATTAAATGTGGACTTTTTCTGTTTTCTCTTTTCCTTTGCTATTTACTTATATTGTCTCTGACTGATTTGTGATTGACAAATATTGTCATCTGACTTTACATCCAAATCAGCCACATTCCGCTTTCAGCAGCAGGCACTCACTCTCTGTAGCAGAATAACATAGGAACTCACCACTCCATAAGAGAATGTGTCACAGGTCTCTGACACTGGCAGGCTCTGGATCACCTCGGGGGCCATCCACGGGAAGGTGCCCACCAGAGACATGTGTGTGGTGTGGGAGTGGAACCTGGAGGCCCCAAAGTCACAGATCTAGAGAACATGCAAATAAGGAGGGCAGGGTTATAGTACAAGTTATAATACACCATGTTCAGTGTTTTCAGCAGCACAGCTACAGTGGGTAGCTGTTTCATGATGTGTTTGGGGGGAAGCAACAGTGTTGGTGAGTATGGGTTGGGGGTGGATCTTCATGTTTTCACAACAATATAGAGGGTATAACATTTGTATCATTACATTCTTACAGTAGCCTCACAATTACAGCCTTAAGGCTTTAAGAGCTATCTTCAATTGAAATGTTTAGCTGTGGAGTCGCTGCACATTTCACTCAGTGTGCTGGTCAGAATTATTTTCAGAATGCTGTTTGGCATGTTTTCAGTTATCTTATTAAAATGTACAAGATTTTGATCTTTTTTTTTTCACCATGGTGATTGTGACCTTGCCATGGCCCTGCACCACAATAAGATATTACCAGCGGAAATACTACCATCTTTATTGAATAGTTAGTAGTTTTTTATATCCAGTTCATAAACCTCCAGGGAAGGCTGCAAGAGAGTGATGAGGCCAGTGCCTTTAACCAGCTAATTTGCTGTATTTCCCAAGTGAGCTGTGGCCATGGGTGATAATGGCACAGCTAGGAATCTCCCAGCCTCAGGACACACTGCTGCTCTACAAGCATGTGCCTTTACAGCATGCCCCACCCAAAGACCAAAACGGTTATGACAGCATACTGATACCTTCAGAACTTTGTCTGCAGTCACCACCACTACAACAGAACAAATAAATTCAAGTCAGTTACACATAACAAGATTGGTTTCCTAGTTATATAGCATTCATATTTTCTAGGTCAAGAAAAGATACAAAAACAAAGATATAAGAAAAGATAAAAAAAAAACAAAGATATAAGCAAAGATACAAAAACAAAAATTGAATTTATTTTACAATGTATAAACTCAATATTAAGGATGGCTCCATAACACAGTTCTTTGTGCTCTTCAAAGAAAATATTAATTAGTAATAGTGATTACTAATTAATTCTTCACTAAAATGAAGAAATATTATAATCATTTACCATTCCTGGATTTCAGATCCCTGTGAATGACCTTTACTGGGGCCTCTGAATGTAAATAGTGCATTCCTGGCAGGAAAAAAAGGACATTTCTTCTATGAGAATTCAAAGGATTTCTTGAATAATAAACCAGCACTACTTTACTGTTATATGCTCCTGCGCTACAATTATTCATATTTTAATAAACGTGTAATTAATCCTTTCAAATACATGTAACCTGCAGACATATGTTGTAAAGCTGTGCCTAAATACAATTTGAATATGAGGTACCATATCTGTAAAAGTACAGTGTCTGAAAGATGACAATGACCTCTAAGCACATTCAGACCCTGGAATGGTTTGGCACATTTACTTTGCTACATAATAATTTTCTGACAAAATTATTGTACAAAAATTCTGAAAAATGTACAACCAATTTAATCAGGTTAAAACGTATCTGAATGTAAAATGACATCAAAAGTAAGATATATATAATCTAATTAAACATCAATACAATGAAGAGCTGGGATCCACTAGTCAAGCATGCTTTCCACCTTTGGCTATCTCCATGGCCCAGGTCATAATCTGTCCCATATCCATTTCCTCACTCTCTGCACTGGACAGGTATTCATAGAGAGACCCTCTGCTGGCATACTCTGAAATGGAACACACACACCGTATCATAACCAGCAGAGAGGAAGCTTTAGAGAAGGAAAACTGCAGGATTACATGGGAAAATTAAGTCAGGATGGACCTCTCATGCATTTGCATTTACCTTTTACCCACTACTAGTATACTAGCATGTGTATAGTAGTATAACAGTATATGTTACAACACATACTGTTAACACAAACATTATTGAGCACAACTATGATCCCATTCATCTCAGACAGACCCAAACCCAGACTTTAATGATTATTTTAGATCAATATCCCAGTTCTGATTGAGTCATGGGGATGATAGCAGCCAACTGAGAAAATGTGCCCTAACCACTGGTTTACTAAAGAGGAGTCCAGAAAGACTGTTTGGATACTGTAAGGGTACTCTGTGACACATGAAGCATACTTATATACACATATAACCAAAATCTTCCTCAGATTTACCTAGTGATGAAGAGCACTATGCCATTTTCATTCTACAGTGACATAGAATGGCTAGATATAGATAAAGTGATACTCCAATATCTTAGAATAAATATTTGTGCCTCAGAGGCACCATAAGTATTATGATCTATTAGAGCGCCTGGCAGAAAAATACAAATAAGACACATCACATATTGACAGCTCTCATCAACTGTCAGCATCATCAATCTGAACAGACAGGCATAAATCCCTTTTCCCCAGCAGGCAACCCTCTTCTGGACTGCATCACTGCCATTAACACACAGGTATTTATTTTTTATTATTGCAACAAAATTCTGAACTATTATAGATATTACAACTATTATAATTGATTTGATTGATTGATCTGTATTACATCAAAAGAGTATATTCTAGTTTACAAATTATGTCAGACACACATACTCCCTAATATCACCAAAAGAAAAATAAAACATAGACAGCAAAACACCCATTTTTTAAGTATGGTACATCCCTACAGTCAATCAGTCACATGTGTGTCCGGGTAATGGCTTCCTGGCAAACTGCATTGCGAACACTGATCATATTGATCCAAACAAATATGAAATTTTATTTACAACAGTAACACTTATTTAGCAGAACTTATCAGGGACATCATTAGTAATGGTAGTCACTGTACATCAACCCTCATCTTACAATAAAGACCATATTGATTGTCTTAAAAGTGTTTTTCCTCTTCATTTTGATTTGTTGCCCAAGCAAGTACGGACTTTGAGATGACACGGATTAGTTGGAGGCATTCAGCACACAGGTAATGTCTGCTGACTGTGATTTTTAAGTTACGTTAAAAGAGATTCATTCAATTCAGTGCTTCATTTTTGGTGTCATGGCTACTGACTGAAAGGTGAAAGAAACACTTTCGATCTATGTTCAACGGTGATCTACAAACTTTCTGGATATCTATCATGCTGGCTTGCATGCCAGCCAGCTAACTAGGACCAATTACCTAACTATGGCATTATGTTTGGCCATCCTCCAGGTTCTTTCGGGCTCTTGTGTAGAACTCCTTACAAGCCGCAACAACTTAATCTTTCCAAATCAAACACTCCACTCTCACACCCTTCACCCTTTGCACTAACTTTGATATCATGTTATACTTTAAAAAATAGCTTTCAATCTCACTCTTCACATCCAATTAGCAGAAAATGTATCACGGCATAATAGAATATCAGTATCGTCATTACAGTTTGTAGTAATTTATTATAATTATTAAAAGGCAATTTTTTCATCAAATATCATTGCCTGAGTAGGTTGCAGGGTGACCCTGCAATCACCATATTCAACCATGTCCTGGATTTTGGATATATGAGGTCCACACCTCTTCTGCACCAAGGCTACCCCCGGACAAATGTTTTTTACCTGAGGCTAAGAGATTTTGCTTTGATAAACAGAGATACTTGCTCCTTGACTACTGGTCACACACCTCCAAATAGTATAAGAGCTGTCAGAGAGCAGAATTAAATATAACGACTTAGGCTCTCATAAAAAAAGACCTCCTCTATAACTTCTATATAAAAAGTCTTATTGTTGAGAAGGCCACAGTTCTGGCATTAAATCTATCTTGGCAGAACATCAAAAGAATGTCTGTTTCCTTTCGTCTACAGCAGTACAGTTGAACTAATATCTTGATATAATGGCTGAATATAAGCTCTCCTTTTAGCCACAATGACCACATATGGACTGTAATCTTTCCTCATATAGTGCTTGCAAACATTACTTGGCTTTATCACAGATTGCTAATTAGAGGAGTTTTCCATGCCATTCCAAACCCCTATGTATGTGTGCCTGTGCACACATGGTGGCAGGATATCCTTTTTAATTATGGCCATGTCATAATCACTATATTAATCATGACTCAAGCAAGCATATGGAGATTGATAATTATTTAGAGTCATTAATTTGATCCATTTTCCATGAACAGACACGGACATTGTTTTCTTGTTTGTTTTTTGGGGTCTATTTAAACACAAAAATGGGTTAGTCTTCCAAAAGTCCTTCAAATACAAACAAAAAAGGAGCGTGTATGACACATAATAATAAATCTGTGCATGAGGTTAAAGGCAATTTGTGACACACGTGGCACACGACATTGTAATTACAAATTGATATAACATGCATTATCATGTCTCCATTTGGGTCTTGCAATTTTTAAAAAGCATTTATTGACATTTCCGATATGATGTAATAAACCATTCTTTGCTTTTATTGCTCTCCAATCATTGGTCAGGGTAGCACATGATCAACTGTTATTATTCTTCTTGTATTATTAGTCTTTTTGCTAACCAAGTAACTGGGCCTATAGCAAGATGAGGATGATTATAAATAGCAACACATTTTTTGAATGTATATCTTGTGAGATAAAATATAAGCATTAAATTATATCAAAAAATAAAAAATAAAGATAATAGAGAAAATAAAGCTTCATGTAAATTTTTAACAGGTTATCCTGTTACATACACGGTTTTATCACCCACAAATTTGTCTACATTGATCATATAGAAGATGTAAATCATTAACCAACACCAACTGTTTCATTAAACCTTAAATTAAGTAGCCTGGTTAGTACTATTGTATGGTCTGCAATGTCAATTGCAGTATTGCAATATAGAAGCACTAGTCTCACCAGTATTTGCTTCAGTGATGACAGCACACTGGTTCAACTGTAGTGTCTATACTGCTTTTGGGATGATATAAACATGGAATTGGCTCCATACTGTCTATGAGAAATATACACGTTTGTCTGTTACCATATTTTTGAAAATTGACTAAAAGTAATTTTAAATGCTTAATTGTTTAATCTTGAACAGAAACTGAACAGACTGCTTCTTATGTTTTATATACCTGGCAGGTATGCTTTTGTAGCTTTAATGGGAGGATATGTAACATCTGCTGTTTCAGTAATTGCTCAACTGCAGAAACAGATCATATGTAAGCTTTTTCTGTAATTAGATTAGGTTTTTTTCCAATTCCATATCCTCACATAAATAGAAACAGTGCAGATTCTATGTAAGTGATCTGACATTGAGTCATTTGTGCCATGACAGCGCATATTCTAGCTCAAGCCACACTGATACAGGCTCTCAGCTGCACAAAAAGGAGAATCCGGCAAACACTTTCTTCCAGGAAAGCAAAGCCTTGCAATTACAGATTCATTCTGCCACCCCAGCAACCTGTTGTGCTTGGACATCACCAAGTGCACTGTGTACTGAGCCACAGCTGATACACAAATAAAGACCACTGTGCTGAAAAGTGGTGAAAAAGTCAGGTCACCATTTGAAAAGCATAATTAATTTTTATAATGCACAATCAGTCTTTTCTGGAATAAAATGTTTGCACTCAAATAAACTAATACATGAAATTACAATCGTGTTAAAAACCTTACCGGTGACAATGCCATAGTTAGGTGCTTCCAGGATTGCTCCATAGAACTGAATTACATTCTTGTGACTAAGGACACTCAGGATTTCTGCCTAACAAGGAAAAATATGTCAACATAAGAATTTCACATAATATTGTATTGAAGATCTAAATTACATAGAGATCTTAATATCTCCTGTCAGGAAGTGCTATGAAACAAGATGCCAGTGTCATGAAAATAATAAGTATTCATTTGTGCTTCTAAGTTTGCTTATCAAAACTGTTAATTACAAGTGATGATAAATCTACAGAGCCTAATTTAGCATACACTGTGAATGGGATTCTGTTGTGCAGATTTTTCTTCAGACAATTTATACCTGAAAACAGGGAAAATGTTTTTTTGTTGTGTTTGGGGATCCATAATGACTGGTAGGCAAGATTCTATGCACATGAATAGCACTTTCATTTTTAAATTTGAATATCTAACTCAGCATCCAGGCCAGGCCGCATCTACCTTAACAAGCCTGTCAGACATATGCCCATGGATCACAAATATTAAAAGATGTCATGTTTCGGGGTCTTAGTTCCAATATTGGAAAATGTGTTATGTGCACAAAAACATATCAAGGGAAGGGCATTCTTTATCTCTTTTTGATATGCAAGTTAGCAAGTAGCCATGATTTTGCCTTGAGTAACAAAACGGCCAATTGTATGACTACTGATTAGAAATAAGAAAAATTACTTTTGTGGTGTCTGGAGATTCATATTTGCTAATGGGATGGGTTGTTTGGTGACATCAACTAATTGAATTGAAAGATGCTTTTTTCTCCAAAAGGGGTCATTTGGCACAATATTTAGCCAAATATTTCTGATATGTAATGCTTAAGGTTGTATTTTGATATTTGGGGCAGCAGCCTGGTCTTTTATATATTTAAAATAAATACATGCATACACAAGATACAATATGTAGGAAAAGTAGCTCTTCCATTGTATAATCTGCTCAGGAGCTTGGGTAAAGAGTTTTAAACTAACTTCACATCAGAAAGTCCTGAGGACTAAAATATGCCCAAAGTGAATTGTAGTAGTCGAGTTTTGGTGTAATGAAGGTGAGAATGACACTGACCAGTGAATGATTAAATCTACATATGATGTACAAGTTGATGGTGATAGACTAGGGAGTAAAAATGACAAAAAAAAAACAACATGCAGTCCACCATCCATAATGGAACAACAAATACCCAATTGCATTAGACTTGACATTGCCTTTACTGTTTCAAAGAACTGTATCTTTTAGCGAAAAGATTTTCAATCCATTGCAAGCAATCTTAAATTATAAACCTCAAAGCTATCCTAATACAGCTTTGTTACTGTAGGCACTGAACTTTGCCTTGCTTTTTTATTGCTGTAGACATTATGATTATGCTATATACTGTAACATGCACAGCCAGGGACCAAAGATTACATCTGACACATCAGGAAACTACAGTACTACACAATAGAAACAATGGAAAGTCATTGAAATGCTGTTTCAGATGTGTCTTTCTGTAAGTGGGTCTCACAAGATGTCATTTTGTAATACTGTTTGCACGAAAGGATAAGTTCCAAGTATCTGAATATCTCTACAGAAAGAGAAAATGCTCAAAGACAAGCACAACCTCCCCTGAGGAGGAAGGGGGTGTATAATAACTGTGTGACTGACAGGTACAAAAGTCACTAAATTGGAGAGCAATTAAAAAGGCTATTATATAGACAATTAAAAAGTATATGAAAAGCAAGAGCAATTATGACTCCTACCTCATTTTCAATCTTCAGCAGCTTTTTCACAGCCACCTCTTTGTCCTGAGAGATCCACTTGGCTCGGTATACACTTCCGAAGCTGCCCCCTCCGCAGTTCTCGTAGAAGTGGATGTCATCGAATTTGATTTGCACAAAGGACGCACTGAGATACGACATCTCATAATGGCACTTGATACCACTCAAATTATTGGGGGGCCTGTGAAAAAGAAAGATGGAAAGAAAGAGAAAGAAAGAGTGAGAGAGAAAATGAGTGAGAGAGAGAGAGACAGAGAGAGTGACAGAGAGAGGGAGAGAGTCAAGAAAAATAGGGTGCTAGTCTATATGCACTGCTACAGAAACCTCAGGTTTATTTCCTGCTCGGTCAAAGACTAACCTCCCTTTCCTTTGTGAACAGTCCACCCTGACCTACATGCTTAGCAGACAAGATCATTCAACAAACAGATGCAGCTGAAAGACAACACAATTCTTGTAAATTTCAAGAACCCGGTTTCTACAGCTAGCAAGGCAGAGCAGCTATGCAATACACTGGATCTGCTATGCTCTGCTCACCTGCCCGAACTGTCCTGGCTCCTGAATTACTGCCCTCCTGCCACTCGATGCACAAGGACCTTTAAACTTGCACAAGGCCCATGGCATCCTAAGCTCATGTTTTCTCTGTATTGCCACCACTTTGGCTTTGAGTATTCTTGTGTATAGGTGGGTTACCAGATTAGTATCATCTTACATTTGATTTATAACCTGCAAATGGCATCTCAACCAAAAGCAAAATAAGCACAGTACCAGAGCATCAAGACCTACCCAACAAATGCTGAACAAAAACAGTCTTCCCTCAGCTCAATCACTGCATACAAACCATCAGACATAATAACGAGATAAACACACATCCCAAGGTGATGATGATCACTAAGGCCACAACCATGAACATTTCCTTTGTTTCTACATTACAATTCAAAACACCTTGTAAAAAAATAATGCCTATATTTCAGGTAATTGTATTTCATTTATTGCATCATAAGATTCACATGTATCGCTAAGCAATTATGGCTTTTAAGAGGCTATTACCTGGAACTGAATTGGGATCGTTATCAAGCCCAGCAGGAAATGCCTCCATTGTCACAGAGGGGAGTCAAAACTCTCCAGTGATTGGTTGCTATTCATGTTATATTTAGCCTCACACCACCTTGTTCAGCACACAAATGGCTCAGGCACTCGAGACGCCAGCGTTACTGCGATGTAGAAAAACTCTGCACTTCTGTCTGTTCCCACTCAAGTGTAAATACTGTTTGTCAGCCATTCAAACACGTCCATTTAAACACTCGTAGAAAACACATTTTTGGTACAAAAACTGACAATAAAAAATGACAGTGATTCTCCAACAACCATCCTAGATTAAGATGAGATCATTGGATAATCACTTTAATTGTACTCATAAGAGTTTAATATTTTTTGCCACTTTCAAAACTGTTACAAACAGATAGCCGGAATTCTGAGATTGTGGCTCACATGAATGAACAGTTCATGTGAGACAAACTCTTCAACCTCACCCCTACCCCATGTCAACCAGACAGTAACAATCTACACACAGAAAACAAACTGCGGCTGAAAAGGTAAAATTTTAAAAATGCTTTATCTCCATACATCTCTGCATAAACATCTCGTATAAACATGTACATAGAATATTAGAGAATGTCTAGTCTTGGGCGGGAGCAGCTAGATGTTTCGTTTTCACAATACGTAATTTATGAATTCATAGCGCCTGGCGAGTTCATGCACCCCCGCTGCATAATAGCTTCCTTATTATGTCAGGCTAAACTGAAAATGACAGGACTGTGTATATGTTTTTATAACATAACCCTGTCTCTGAATTCCAAAAATATAACATATTCATGTATGTAGCATATCCACCTACAATGACAGGGCACGTTCCTCTGATTTAGGCTAGCTACGACGTTGTAGCACTAAACAACAGGTTTAACTCAACAGCCCTGTTTAAACTTCAAAATCTAGTTGTGCAACATCATGTTGCAAAATATTCAAGCAATCTGTTCCCGACTCATTTCCATTAATGGCTTCGCATTCATTTTAACCCGACAAAACTGTATACATACCGATTATTCCCTGAATTGAATATCACGCCTCAGTGGAAAATCGGATTTGGAAGACCAGTTCAGGAAAACTGTAACAGTCTAACTGGTGTAACAGAGTTCTTTTTCCCGTCTTTTTGTTGTTGCTCAACTTCTGTACCTTGACTTCCCCAATGTTATTTTACATCTGTGAACTCAGGAGCAAATTCAGATGACAAAAGCGCCACACAATGGCCGCATGTGGAAGTTCCAGCTTCTGTGCAAATTCCTCAGTATGGATACTCGAGATTATCTTTAAAAATGCCTTATATGGAGCTAGAATTCCATATGTCGGAAGGACAGATTTGCCTGCTGATTACAGGCTTTAGCGCTCCATGCAAATACAAAACTTTAAGTTTGGTTTGTGGCTAAATAGACAAATAAATAAATAAAGAAAACATGCGTAATTAAAAAAGAAAAATTAAACATTTTACTTTCTACACTGGAGTGAATTCGAGAATACGTTTTTCACACGTCTTGGAAAATTTGTGATAAATTATCTTTAACTATAAATACACGGTACAGCGGTACACAGTTACTTTGGGAATTATGTGATGCATAATTAACTGAAAATGAATTAGCAAATACGTCATGAAATTTTTATCCATGTTTGAGTGTGTAACACAGACCATGGGCTGTAAAAATTCAAAATCTGTATTGCTGACAAAATCTAAGATGAAATATTGCTTATTTGTTTTAGTTTTTCACTATGAATTCACAGGGGTAGGGAAAAAATCAGGCTTATAATATTGCAAACTTGTAAGGAATGTAGATAGCTATCACAGTGTTTACTGGCAAATTAATCTAAAGCTGAGGATAACTGAATGCACATTACAGATTTCTAGTGATGACAAGTGGAAGGAGGTCAACAGGAAAAAGAAAATGCCTCATTTTTACGTGTATGTGCATATTCTAACATTCATCAGGCTATTCCTGACTTGGCATTTTTGATTTTCATAATGCTTATTTATACACTGTGATAGAAATGTGATATGTAAATGGGTGATGTTGATGGCAGTGGGCTCTATTCCTTTTCACATGGGTAAGAATGATGGTGCACACCACACATTGGTAGTTTTTTATGTGACTCAAGACACCTGGGGAAGATTCCAAATGGGTCAAAATGTTGCGTTCAAGTGTGCTGGGGATCAGTTTAGCGTGCAGGTGTTCTTTTTTTCCGAAAGAAATTTCAAGGACATGTTTTCAACAAATACATTTAATATGTGTATATTATTTACACAATAAACATAAAGTACAAAGTTTGTAGACAATAGATACTGTACCATACAGACTCTTTAAACAGGAAGTGCACCCACTTTGTTTCTCTCTAAAATTTCAGTTCATACTCTAGCATGCTGAGGTAAAAAGTAGATAAATGAATACATCTTACAACATGTGTTGGATAATGGCCTTACAAACAAACAAAAATGATAAAAGTATTTTAATTCATGTAAACATTAAAATGGTGTTGCAACCTGTGATTAAATAATAAGATGATATTCCCATATGTGTAAAAAATGAAAATGTTCTGTGATAAAAGAGGGAGAAATACTAGAAATACTTCAATGCCGCAAACATAATATCACAATACAAAAACCCCAAAATTAAATTTCTTTTTGAAGATTCATGACAATTTTCGAAAGGTTTCAATTCAGCTATGAGGGAATAAGCAGTGTAGTATAAACTTAGACTGTTATGTAAAGTCTTATGTAAAGAGGAGGAGCACTCTGAGTGGCTTTGCCCGTCATATATGTAGTGCTGCAACAATATTACAACTTAATAACAGCCTTGTAATTGTCAGAGATTAAATAATGGAAAGACTTTCTTCTTCACTTTAAACTGGAACATGGTTGAAAGGTATTATTATTGAATATTATCATGCTAAAGCTTTTCACAAGTATTTCAAGGAGATAGTAAATGGGGGATGCATCTGGGTTTTGAAACTGCACAGGATATCATGTTCAGGGAGACGACTATGACTACGAAAGGAGGATGAAATGCAAAAGAAAGTGGCATTTAGATGACTTAATACTGGCACTTTGATCACTATGTCCTTCCAACAAGTAACAGATGTGAATGATACTGTCAGTACTGAAACTTTTTTGACGTTCACAGCTGTGAGAGGGGTATAGACTGCACTGTGTGTAAGAGTTGGTGTGATGTTTGTGTGTCTGAGGAAGAGCAGCAGCATGGTGCTGTGGTAAGCTGGACTGCTTAGGCCCGGCGAGGCTCCAGTCTGTGAGACAGCTGAGACAGCGTCCTCTGGTTGTCGATCACATTCAGTTGTCGCACATAGTTCCGCACTTCCTGGGGATTCTTACTGGCTAGAGATGCCTCAGTACCTAGGGGAGGACAGTGGCAAAACCAGTCTAACAAACTCTTATTTAATACTTATTTAACTCTTATTTTAAACTTTCATGTCTAGGGTTATCAGCCCTAGACATGACACATCCAGCTCTCTCCAGGTCCTTCATTTATTAGAGTGTGTGTGTGCGTGTGCATGTTTGCATGCTTGTGTGTGTGTATGTGTGTGTGTGTGTTTGCATATAATCACATTGTATTGTAATCCAACAAGAATGTGGCAATGATTGAATAACAAATGGACTTTCTTTGAACAACTTTGATTTGGGAGAAGTGTATCAGTTACATTTTTTATGATTCCGTATTTCAAGTGGCAAGAGAAGCCTATGGGAACTGCGTCTCCATTACTCACCTTTAGAACATGGGGTCAGAATGGCAGTTACATTTATCTTAAGATGTATATGTTACAGATTCAGCATAGCCATAGCAATTGTTACATTTAATACAACAAAAATGAAATGTGGTAATTAAATTTTTTTTCTTAAAACTTGTCTCCAAGAGCAGAGACAATGATGTGGCCAAAAATTAAAAATTAAAAACCTCATCATAGATGGAGGACTCACCTTCAGCTCACTTTCAGTTACAAAAAATTCTATTGCCAAAAAGGCAAGTGGCAACAGAAGGATATGCACATTTAGCACTTTATGATGACTTACTGAACGGCTGGCTTCGGCAGTATCTTACTATCCTCACTGTGTTTGCAATCATCCTCTGAAAAATGACAGGAAAATATTTTATATATGTACTGTCCAACTTACACTATAATTTTTTTAAAATGAAAGTCCATAGCAGCTAAGTAAAGACTTACCATTTTCTCAAAATTGACCAGATTGTCAACAAATGTCTTGTTGCCTTCATGAGTGAAAGTTATATCTGGAAAAACATTTTAAAACTCATTAGACTCTGCATAATGATACTTAGCCCAAAACAGAGTGCACTGGAGATCCGTGGTACCTATGCTCCATCAGGAGAGAAAGGGTTTAAGAGTAAGAGAAGATACTCTGTAAACAGTGGAGAAGGAATAGAAGGGTTAAACTGCCAAGGTGTTCTGATTAGCAGTCTTGACTAATTGCAGCATGTTTTCCAGTTGTTTTTTTCAGAATTTTCTGTTTCTTTCTTTTGAGAACCATTTTACATTTAGGAATAATACCTCTTCCAGATCTCTGTGGGGTATGGAGATGATGACCAGTACTGTTGGATAGAGTGTCCACTTGTGCTTACCTTTGATGAGCAGGGTGTGAAAGGGATGATGGGTGGATCCAGCTTAGCAACAGTCAGCCTGTATGCTCTGTGGTTCCTGGATGGATCCTGAGGAGACCAATCAAAACTGTGAACAGCAGTCTGCTGAAATCACCCTGTGCTTCACCAGAGACATCACAAGCTGTCAGTATACAAAAAAAAAACAATACAATTATGAGGCTGTGTTTAAAAAAAAACTCACCATTAAACTCTCAAATTCTCCATAGAACTTCTTGAATTTACTGGGAAGCTTCTGTCAACACAAAAAGAAATGGGATTGGTAAAGTGGTGTGTACTTGCGGAGGTAAGAGCTAATGATGCTACAGCTCAGCCATACACACCTCCCATGTCTGACTCAGCCTGCTAACAGCTGGGTTGCCCATGCCCATGATAATGGCAAAGAAGGAGTTCAGGTTCTTGTTTTCCTTACAGCTGAAACCGGGAAACACAGGAAGACGTCAAATTAATATGAAAACCATGCTGACTGATAATCCAACACCAGGTCAAATCTAATGTAAAGAAGGTGGATGAAAGGGAAATGAAGAAAGTATATGCACTGGGGTGGGTGCAGATGTGTGCAATGTATAGTAACAGTACTGAGGCGCAGTCTTAAAGAGATGTAACAGATGTAACAGCTGTAGAGTGTAGTCATAGTGGAGTGTAGCAGTTGAGGATTGCAGTTGAAGAGGTGGGTACCAGTTGTTGCCTATGGTTGTGGCGAGGTCCAATTGAATTGAGGTGCAAGAACTGCAGGGTGCAGTTACAGTATGGTGGTTAACAGTTGTGAGGTGCACTCACTGTGCCGCTATCTTGATGAATTTTTTAAGCAGCTGCACACGTTTGCTGAGCTGGGTGCACAGGCACACCTCTGTAACCACCCACAGCTGCAGCTCATTGAACCTCCTCAGGAACAGGTCCAGGTTGGCTGTGGTCTTCTTGAAGTTCTGCCTCCCGAATGTGTGGTATATTAGTTCATGCTATGAAAAAATTTACAGTATCAAGGGATCATGTGATGTCAAGATGAATCTTGAAAACATCTGACAAGCAATACAATACAATAACCAATCCTGCAGCAATCATTGTGAAAGTTTTTAGACAAAATACAGCTGAATTAATAAGGATATACCTCATGTATGCAGTTGAAAAGCTCCCAGTCGTACACAGTCATCTGATACGCCAGATCTTTGGAGCTCATTAATTCAAAGCTCGCCATGGTTCCTGCTGAAGGCCCTTCCTGGTCTGGCAGTGGTGTCTGAAAATTTTACTTTGGATGATGATGTCACAAAATACAACTCATACCAGATAGGTACCTAAGTAGGTACCTTTGTTTCTGCTTTGAGTTTACAAAATGTCTTTTTTCCCAGGCTGGTCCCTTGTTAAATCAACCCAATACACTACCTTCACATATCAAGTAAGTGAAAATGATGAACAGATTCTTTTACAGCACATTCAAATGAGAAACAAATATGCAGTTAGGAGAGGTTTTCTAGGGGCTGTCATCTGTCTATACTTGCTTTACCTTAGCACTTATGGTGGGTAATGTGTTTGTCTGTGAGGGATTTACGCACCAGTGAATCAAACTGGTCCCTGGGGCAAGCAAACAGACGCCCGTTGATACTGAGCGTAGAGAAGACTGAAATGTCACTTGGCTTCAGCACCATTTTGTCTGGGAAAAAACAACATACCGAATACCACTGAGATGAGCTGCAGTCATGGGAAGATTACAGCATAACAAGGCGTAAGAATACAATTCAGCTGAATGCAGTGAATGTGCAGGTCAGACAAAGGTCAGAACTGTGCAGACAACACAAATTTCAATTTCAGATTAAAGTTGCTGCTCTCACCTCCACCTGAGTTCGACTATGTGATTCATGTACTACTCTCACCTCGATCTGAACTTGCAGATTAAAGTTGCTGCTCTCACCTCCAGCTGAGCTCAGGTTGACCAGCAGGAGATCATCTGCTGACCCAAGCTTGTCAGCCACAGCATTGATCACCTCTTTCACTGATGCAGCCACTGGTACCCGGATGGTGGTGTAAGTGTGATCCACACAGTACACTTTGAACAGAACTGGAGATGGCACAAAGGTAACACCATGAGTGTGAGCGAAGGTTACTGACATACAATGCTATGGTAAAAAACGAACACTGAATGCGCACAACCTGACAACATATACTGTATCTTGCAGAAGGTGGCGTCACCTAAACAAGCCCAAAACGAAAATGAATGCTTTGAGGGCACTTTAACAGTGCACCTGCTTACTTTCATCATTGCTCTTGACAGGTTGGCGTTTCTGAAGCCTGTCATCCCCCATACTGAACTGCCGCAGAAGGACTTTGTGCTGAAACAGAATAGGCTCTGTGTTAGTGCTGGCACAATCAGAAAAACAAATAGCCACAATCAACTGCCAGGTGTTGCCACACTCTTCCACACCAGTGTAAATCCATGGCGGTCTGCTCTTATTTCTAACTCATGTTCTAATTGCTTAATTGGAGCCACTGATTAGATTTTTACTTGAAAAATGTTGTTCCAGGGGGTTAATCCAGACCTGATCATGAAATAACTTGAAGAACACAAAAGGTGACACCGGTGTGGTTTTGTTCAATGTTTCACCCAACATATTAAAACTATCATTCACAATGAAGAAATAAGGGCACCTTACTCACCATCAATATTTCTATGAATCTGATCAGTATTTTTAGAGTTTATCAGCTTCCAGAAATGTTATTTACTAATAAATAATAGTCAGGTACTTCATCAGATGATGGCAATCTAATGCAATTAATCCTAAATTGGAGGTGGCAATTTAAGACGACCTATAGAATAACTAGGAATGCACAGGGAATCTCGGGTTTGGTTCTGGATTTAAATTCCTTTTGACCAGTAATGTCTGATTCTGTATTTTTGGAGCTGAATATTGTAGCCAAATGGTAAGAAAGGGAATTATCAGCAAAATAGTCCCTTGTGAAGGATATTTTCATAAAGCAACTTACATGATTTGTGACACTGTATTATCTTATTGTGACACGAATACTGAGTGGAACACATTATAACTTTTGTTAAAGCATCTGCATCTGAAAATTTCTATGAAGTAAAACACTAGAATGGCCAAGAACGATCCACTATTAGAATTAGGTACCATCAAACTGCTGCAAAAATTAACAATAGACTCAGACACAGACAGCTACTGCAACCCCAACAACTGAGTTAAGCCTCACAGCCCAGAAACAGCAGCACTTCAACCCCTAGCCTACACTGATTCATGTAGCCATAGGCAAGGTGATGGCAATGGATATGCAGCCACGCCCTTTTGTGGAGACTGCCAGATTAGATTTACTCAGCTGCTACAGCTCCTTCAACCACTGTGCAAAATCTTTTCCTGTCATTTTTTTCTAGGACAGAATAGTACCATCTGACTGTAATGCAAAAGCGGGCTGTTGACAAGTCAGGAATCTCTGGGAATCTTTGATGCTGGTATTGATCTTTGGTAGAATCCCATAAACGTAGATTCAGAACATCCCTAAACTTAACACTGGCTAAAATGAACTAAACACAAATTAATTACAGGAAACCATTCTCACAAGCCATAGCTTCACTGTTCTGGCACTCCAGAAATTGCCTTCAGTTGTAACCAATTTAGTCTTGTCAATACAATATGCGTTACAATATATCAACATCATATATTTGGGTAGTACACACAAAACATAAATACTGAAATAAAATTCTGTTCTTACCTTTTTCTGGGAGGATTTTGCCTCATCAACACTAGAAGTGTAAATATAAACATTATTTACAGATTATTCATTTCCAAAATGAACAACACAATTGTCATATCTGTTGTAGCTGAGCTACATGTCTTTACATGATTTTAGTCTAGATGGTATGTCTGTATTAATTGTGGTACCTATGGTATGTCTGTATTAACTGTACATACTTTTGTTTAACAGTCTTCTCCAGTTCTTGAAGGTGCTCCTTCAGAGTAGGCATCAGCCTGGAGTCATCAGAAACAGACACGTAGAACTCCTGCAGCACACAACACAGTGGGTGTCATGATGGCCCCTGGCAGCAGTTTGGAAAAATTCAGCCCCTGCTAGCCACATGCCAGGTAAAAAGATCATTTGGCTTTCACATGCTACTGAACAGTGTAAATGTAGAAAAAAGAAGGAAGATACCCACACTATATTGAACAAGGTGCTGATGAATTACATTGAAAAGGGAAAAAAGATAATCACGCACTCTCTATGCTAGCATGATCTCTGTGTTCTTGAATATGTGGGTACGTGTGTAAGCATGTGTGTTTGTGTATGTGTATGGATGCATTTCTCTGTGTGTTTGTGCTTATGTGTGCATGCACATGTGTTTGCATTTGTTTACATGCTGACCTCCAGAAAAGCTAGTGAGGCCTCCTCTTCCTGGAGATGATCCCCGTACATAGAGGCCCACTGCAGCACCAAGCGGATCACCCGCCGCTTGTTATTCAGGGCATAGTCCAGCTTCTCCTGCTCTGAGCCCTGGGGTGCCTGGGCATTGTAGGTGCAGTGCAGTTAGGGACTAAACCACTCTGACAACAGCCTCTCCTCAGTGTAGTTCTTATATCTGATCTTGCTGCTGTTACTTCCGTTTTCAGTATCACAAATATGCCCTCTCTATCTCCTCTCTTTCTCTCTCTCTCTCTCTCTCTCTCTCTCTCTCTCTCTCTCAGAAAGTGAGAGAACAGAGGATGGGGAAAACAGACTCAAGTGAGAATAAGAGAAGCCATCTGAAAAGGATATTGAGCCTGAAGCAGTGGGCACAGCTGGCTGTTTGGGATGAAGACACAGTGCATGAGCACAAAGTCATCCAGAGCAGGGTCTGTGGGCACAAAGAGAGGCACTTCAGAGCACAGGATCGTGCCCCAGGTCCCAAGCCTTGCACATACCATCACAAAACCTTCACACCATAACTGGTACATTGAGTCATATTACCCCAAAGTAGTAAAACTTTTCCCAAATTGATTATTACACTCAAGGGGTGTAACATGTTATTATATTGTACATATGTGGTATGCCCTATTTAAGGTACAAAACCTATGAAATAACTCTTAGTGAAGAGGCTAAAGTAAAATACATATATTTTTGTTTCTAAAAGCATGGTTATAATAACAGAATTATTATTTAATTGAATTCAATGAAGATAAAAATGTAGAGATTGTAAAGGAAAAAATAGGGGGACTGAACTCCAATACCCGATTCTGTAAAATGTGAATCCAGACGCATAGTTTCCAGAAAGTGCTCCAGGATCTTCTCTGGTGTTCCTGACATCACAGTGTATCTAGAGTGACAGACAACCATTACTGCTCTCATTCATATGTTATCATTTTGCTTCGCTGGGGAGAATTATTTCACAGCACACATGTAACAGATCATGACGTCACTCAAAAGCAGGATACCATTGTACTGTCCAACCTCGACAGACACATCAATCTGTTGAGTCATCCAAAGAGCAAGGCAGACCAACACAAACAAGCTGGCTCAGGGGAAGGAGATCTACAGGGAACAGTACTGGGCATGATGAGCGGCCTTAAACTAGCAAAGAGAGTGGAGGTACACTTGATTACTCCAAGACATCAATTAACTGATACCCACATTCTAGCAAAAATGGGGCCGGCATCAGGGTATTTGGAAAAACAGTGTATGGTTTCTTCCTTTTCTGACAGAGGGTTCAGAGATAAAATACAGACCGGGCAGCGGCACTTAGAGACTGGTATGTGTGGATGAAGGGGAATGTAGCAGAGAGGGTTCTTATCACACATCCAGCAACAGCACACAGACTGTTTACTTTCCACTTAAAAAAACACTGTTAAGTGTGTTTACTATAAACTCCACACAATGTGAGGCTAGACCAGACAATGTTATTCACTGTTTCATCTATACAGATGGGAATTATGGCAGTTGTTCAATTATTTCATGGTTTGATATCAGATTCAAGTACCGTCCAGCTTCAGCTGGAAATGAGCTTGGGTTTTACTAAGATTCTAGTTACTTGTTAAGTGTTAACTATATGATTCCTCTTTGGATTGAGAAGTGTTTAACTATTCTCACATTGTTCAGTAGTGGTTGAGAGCAGATTTGACTTGTATGTCTGAGGTCCTAGGTTAATGACAGGAGCCCTCAGTAAAGCTCAATTCATCTGCACAAAATCTACTACAATGAAACTCAGCAGTAGAGTACAACACAATAAATAAAACACAAATAGGGCTTGCCGCTAAACCCTTACAGCCTTTGTGGTAGATTCATCAGAGGGAGACAGAGTTAAATACATTTAATCAGACAGCAGAGGGAGGCAGAGAGCTACAACTCTGGTGAAATACCAAAATTTAGACAACAGAGGGAGACACAGAGCTGACATAGTGAAAAACAGATTGAGACAACAGAGAGAGACATATAGCAGTACTTGAAATGGGAGGGCGTGGTGCCATGGATGGAGTTACGGCTTGTGCTCAGACTTTTCTCCAGGACCAGAACGTCTTGATCATGCTCCTTCAGACGCACTGTGTTGGCTTCCACATCCTGCAGATGAAGAGGAACTATGAGGTCTCAATTTGAATTACTAGTATGATCAAGACGTTTATTTATCTGACTGACACCACACATAGCAATTTCCCTCACTTAAGAATTGATTTTAATGGTTAAATTAAGTACACATTTACATGACAATAAAATAAAGCATTCCAATATATTTGCATAAATTACAAGCAATACTCCACAAAATTAATTACTCCACATTCTTCTGCAGCAATGCCTATGTTCCCTATATTTCTACAGCTCACACATGATTTTAACACACCTCTTTATGTTGTTTTATACTTCTGATATGATTTAAGAACCATTAAATCATATTAGGAGTATAAAACAGTGGAATCAGAACAAGGAAGAGTGATAAGAAACAGCTCAAGCACAATTTCCATTCAGCCCCTGAGGTTGTTATGTTTTTAAATAAATAAGTAAAAGAACGAATGAAGGTGTTTTTTCTCGGAATTAATTTTCCGCTGTATGCTGAATATTCTGTCAGTGGCATAGAACTGAGGAGAGAAAATGGGTGGCCAGCATCTGCATGTCTCACAATAGGAGATATGATATCATTCAATATCGCTCCTATGTTCAGTTTTTCAAGTGCTAGTTTGATAAATGCACTACTTGTCTGTCAGAACGGGAAAGCTGGGACCAAGGAGGAAACTACAGAATCAATCTTATCTAGTAACTATCAGTCACAATTGGTAACAATAACAGTGATAAAATTGGATTAAAAAAAACCATAGTTAATAAATCAACGACAAAGGGTGTAACCATGGCTCAGCAACATGAAAAAATGATAACAATAAAAAGTGAGGCAACAGGGACGCAGAAGAGAGTGTGATACTGGGGGGACACTCTATTACTGCTACCACTAAATTACGGAAAGAACGTAAGTACAACTGGCCTGTGTTATTCGGGGGCACAAAAGTAGCGAATATTAAGGAGTCTGGTCCCCCAATGACGCCCCCAGTTCCTATTGCCTTTGTGAGGCACCCATTATCACAGCTAGAGAATGAGCTCAGGAAAAACTATGAGGGATTATTAAAGGCAGCTTCATGACCCACTGAGCTCACCCTCAGGATCCTGTTGAAGTCTTCCTTGTCGACGCGCAGGAAGTGACAGTTGTCCTCCCGCAGGACAATAGAGGCAGCACGTGGGGCATCGTTCACCAGGGCCAGCTTCCCAAAATCATCGCCCTCATGCAGTGTGCAGACAACGCCCTGTGAGACAGACAGACAGACAGACAGACAGAGATGCTGCACTTTGTGACCAGCACTGGCTTCTCCCAAAAACTCAACATCATTGTGTTACTCAAGTCACACTATTATTATCTACTGCTACTGCAGGTAACAAAAAAGGACAACAATGATGAAGCTGTGCACAGTGAGGAATACACGCAGTTGTTTGTGAGAGGCAGCAGTATCTTTGAGAGCAGTCATTCTGCAATTTTCTGTCAAAGCTATTTGAGTCATGAAAAGATTCAGGTATACAGTAAATACCTTTCCATAGATTACGACATTTACAGATCCCTTCAGAATGATGTACCATGAAGTCCCTTCCTCTCCCTGATTGAACACTGCAAACAAGAGATATTAATCATCTGTCTCAAAATCTGGAAAGCTGAACACAACTACTCAGCCAAAGATTTGTAAACACTCTGTTATATACAAATCATAATTAGTGAGATTTAAAAGATGAGAGATCATGTTTAGTTTAATTTTACTTACACACTGTTCCTGCTTTGGCATGTGACTCAAAGATCAGCACTCCAGCTAACTCCTTCTTTACCTGTATAAGCAGGAGCAAATGTGAAGGTTGAGTATAGAACTGGAATCACTATCCCATCAAGGCATTAAATGTAGCAGAAACTGCACTCACAGTTGTAGAGAGATGGGATAAGGCCTTTATATGGAGCAGCTCTTCATATATAATTTCTAAGTCATCCATTGTTCTCTGGCCTGGCCTGTAAAGGAAGAGATATGTGACATATAAAAGTGTTTTCCTGAAAATATAAAACATACAATCCACTTTGATTAAAAAAGAACTGAAGTACAATACGCTAATGTGTAGCAATTTCTTGCAACCTATGAACCTGTTAGGTGATGTGATTAAATTAAGTTACATTGTTTTGTCCGATCATTTTTATTGTACTGCGACTCCAAAAATAAAATTAAGACTACAGTATGATCTTTCCTGCACCACAAAATACATTGTGAGGGATGAAGATCATGAAACTACAGTAACAAGTTAGATTAATTTTAGATAAGATCTGGAAAACATTCTGTCACCCTAAATAACTGAACTGAAAGATAGCATTTTTATACCAAATGTCATAGCTAATGGAACTGCTTTGTTCCATTTGTGACTAGTGTCATAGTGTGTTTTTCACTGGTTAATCATGTTAAGCATGCTATTTAATCAGTAGAAATTACAGGAGTAATTTTAGAGTAGGAGGTATAGCATCTAAATTATGTTCTGCGTTCACTTGAAAATATTCACAGGTCATTTACATTAGGTCCTCCCAATGGGCACTGTCCCTGGCCCACACTCACGGTTTCCTCAGGATCATGCACATATGTGCATCAGGACCAATCTGGGACAGGAATAGGAGCGTGTCCTGCAGCTCCTCCTCACTCTCCTTCTTCTCTTCCTCACTAGGTGGGGCAGCGTCCTCCTGTTCATCATCCAGGAAACGATAGAACAGGTACTTGTCCTGGAAATTGTTCTCCTGGTCCACTGTGACAAAACAAAATAGCTACAATTACCCTTTTTAGGTAAGAACATTATAGCCCACTATCACAGGCTTATACCTGCTGCTATATGTCATATTATTAAGTAGTTCCTAACTTTCCAACAGCAGCACTGGCTTTGTAAAAATTGTGTAACTGGAAGGAGTACATCTCCAGAAGATACTATTTGTATTAAATATGTACTGTATTATGGTATATTTTGTTCCTCATTCAATGTTCTTCTTTTAACCATCTTTTCTCACTTTTTAAAAAACTTTACACACTGAAAGAGTACACAAACGTCAGGCCACAGAGAGATATAGTGGATGAGCTGCTATGTGGGTGGATTAAAGTAGCTTTGTTTCATTGTTGTGTGCTGTGCGTGAGTGTGTTCTCCATGTGGGCAGAGCTCTTACCATGGTTGAGCACACCCTCCTCCAGCAGGGCCTGCCACATGCCCACAGCTTGTGTGCGAGAGTGCACACAGGAGCTCTGCTGCATCATCCAATCCACCAGCTCGGTACCCACACAGCACTGTCTGCAAGAAGCATGTACACACGCAGGTAGACTGTGGGCAGCTGAAAGATTCCACCCCAGACAGCAATACAGCCAATCATGTCTCACCCTGAATGGATGCCCAGTGCAGCCAGAAAGCATATGGTCTCAATTCATATTCATATATTTTCACTCTGACTTAAAATATCTATATATCTATATATCTATGAACAAATATGTATTATTTGCAGTAAAGCACATAATCTATGTTAAGCTAACTATGATTGAGCATCATTTGAGGTAGTTATATTAAAATCAATTTAAAACCCAACCAACCTGTATGTCTTCAAGTGATACTTCCTGTCTCTGATCATGTGAGGAGCCCTGGACAGGATGGAGTTGCGTAAAGCCTTCCCTGCCCTCAGGATCTTTTCCGATGGAAGCTGCAATAAATACATGGAAAAGGCTGTTATAAAGACACAATCACACACACGAACACGCACTCGCACACGCTCACGCACACGCACACGCACACACACACTCACACACACACACACACACATTTGTTTCCATCAGACTGAACATTCAGCCTTGCATGCAGAGCATTCAGCTAAAGCATCAGTCCTTAATGCAGTGATGCATCCCCATTGTCTACAATGTAATCCTGGCTGTGCCAGTGCTAACTCTATCCAGGCCACCAATGGGGTGATGCATAACTGACCACAGCATTGCCCAGAGAGGACCTCTGTTCTCTAATCACACACGAGTCACTCCTCTAGTCACTAATCTGTTGGTCCTGGACTGGCTGTCTGCAGAGTGAAATGAGCTTGCAGCTATACAAATCAATACAGTATACTTCTACATATATTTACATGCATTCAGTTTCACTTGAAAACAATGTTTTATTATGTTTGAGCTAACTAAATTGTGAAAACTGAAATAATGGATAAAAAAATCAGAATTGCTTCCGAGACTTCTGGATTGCTAAACCTAATTGGTACATGAAGCCGTGTTACTGTTTTGTTGTCATCATGATGAACATATGTGTCTGAGTGACTGAGGGCATGTTCATTGTGCTTCCACTCCTTCTGACTGGGCGAGCCTTCAACCTCCCACTGTTACATCTGTCTCAGTTGCCGTGGCAACCACACAAATGTCACCCATCACAACTCAGCTGGGCTTCAGTCCTGAGGGAGATGGGAACTTCCATGAAGACTACATGGTGAATTGACATGGTAATCCCATCTGCAAATTGATAAGCAGATGGGACAGTGCCATAGCACTCATAGGACTCACACCTGGGGACATGAGCTCCAGTGCACAGACAACGTCCCAGTGCATATCTGATACATTACTGGCATCTGCTGTTTAACATCTCAAAGGACTACGCTGCACTGGAAGGCAAACTGCTGTTATGATTTATGATTGCATTGATTACTGCAAAGCGCCTACATTGAACAGTGATATTGGGGATTCCTGGGTGATGTATTCACCGTGGACAACAGTCATAAATGCAGTGATGTGCCCCCTGATCCAGATCAAAACCTGACTGTGAAGTGCCTCCCAGTGCTGGGAGTCTCATGAGGTATAATTAACCTCACTGTACAAAAAGGTCCATTACAGCTGATCATACATCAATGATCTACCTGATACAGCTGCATCAGTAACTACACATTTCAGACCAAACAGAGTCGTCTCTGGCAATTAGGAGTACATCATTGCTTGTGTGCACTTTCCTAAGGTGGACAAGGATTGCATTGATAAAAAAACGGAAAACTTCTTTACTCTCTTTAAGGTGAATGATGGCTGTTTTATAGATCTCCACCCAGTGAATATGGCAACACAACTTAATGTTACATGCATTATTTTAATTACAGAAACTGCTTACCTTGCTCAGATTTTTAGGCATGGATCCTAAGGCATTGTTACTCATATTCTCTTTGTCTGGCATTCCTGTGGAAAAAAATGAGCTGGTCACATATTATTTACATAGATTTAAATATTTAAATCCAGGGCCAAAATTAGTTGTATTTGATATTTTTGCAAATCAAGCAACAAACAAACTAAATCTGACAAATAAATATATTCAATCACCCAAATTCAATACACCCAAACGCTGACAGTTCTCAGAACATCTGGTACATTTATTTTCCCTTAAAACCCCACCAGAATCTAATTCTGCAATTGCAGTTTTATGGGCAGCTAACAAATTCCACTTCCTCGGGGGAAAACTAATTACAATGTGCAGAACATCAAATCTATCAGTGTCCTGATTACAATTACGGAATCTACCGATAATCCTTAATTGGTTTACAATAGTTGTCCATTATTACGGCACATAATAATCAATCAAGTAATTTGTTTCATAAGCACCATATTAGTATGATTTGTGTTCATGAACAGGGCATAGCATTACATTTGAATGGAGCTTATTACCCTTTTGAGGGACTGCAGGCTCTCAGAGTGTGACAGATGGGCACTGAGTTTGCAAAACTACTGGATCATCCCCTCTGTTTAAACACTGTTTTAATCAATGTTCTGTGCTCTGTTATGCCTCTTGGTATTTAACTGAATTCATCACACACTGAAATAGCTTTACGGAAGGTCTTAGACAAGAACAGAAACATTTCCATTGATACCATTATTAAGTCAATGATTAGAGTTGTTTAAGTATATAATCCTTTTGAAAAGTGACCAAAGTTCTTAAAAGGTCAAAAAAAGAGAGATTTCTATTTAAAAGGCTTGATCGCATCTTACGGACATTCAATACAAATCTGTAGGCAAGTTTTTCTGTGATCCTGTCTGACATTCCACTTGTATTCCAAAGGCATGCATTTGCAAGACAACCCCACTGCCTTATAGCAGCTTAATCTACAGGGGGAACACTTACATTTATAGAGTTGTCTTCTAGATAAACTGAATGTATTTAATCAACAGATGGTAAATTACAGCAGATTTTCATCAATTAATAGAGAAACATGGAGTTAACTCTGAAGTTTGGATCATACGCACAAATAGTTTTGTCTTGTTTTCAATTATACAAAAAAAAAATCCATAGAATTTTTAAATGTGAAAAATGAAATGGAGCTGTTCTACATTGCATTGATGTTATCCAGACCTTCATAATGTATGTAATACAGTGGAATAATAGAAGTGGAGATGCAGCAGGGATACTCACTATCATTGTTTGGTCCACTTTCCATAACACCATAGGGAGGGGCTAGGAGTCCAGCCATGCATTGACGATATTTCTACAAAAAGAAGAGGAAAATGTCAGACATAGAGGCTCTTCATTATTATCCCCTCAGGCCTACAAAATTACAAACTGCAACAACGAATGCAAAAATTCAGGACAATTATATTCAACCCTACAATTTTGCTTGTCACTATTAAATAATGGTTGCATAATTTGTCCTTGTTAAACATATAATTCATAAGGTGTATTGTGCCTTATTTCTCTCTCTCTCTCTCTCTCTCTCTCTCTCTCTATCTCTCTCTTAGCCCTTCCCTTACTCGTCGTTTTTTTTCCCCTTAATGGAGATCACAGTTCAGGGTTATGTAATCACATAAACAGAGTGTGACAGTTGGCAGCAGAACGCATTCTGTAGTTTTACAGCTCCTGCCTCGATAAATTAGACTTCACACAGCTCCAGTGCTTTCTCATGGTTTCCTCTGCAGGACACCCCCAAATAAAGGATTTTATTCAACATTTGATTATGTAGCATACACCCCTATGCAGCATCAATATAACCATCCTCCTGCCTAACACCGAACAACATGGCTGCAAGCATACTTTCAGTACAAAGGAATATGTGCTTGGGAATCTGCTCAGTCAGTATACTGGTGATACACATATGATCCTATAAAATGTATCTTTGCTGGTGGAGATTGGTCTACTTTATCCTGGCTGGACAAAAAAAAACCTTTTAATCTGTAGCGTCTCAAGGTATGAGAGGATTATATCAGATTACAACACAGAATCAGTCAGACTGAGGAACTCACAGAGGATGTTAACACCAGCACTGCACTGACCTTTGACAATTCATCACAGCCCATCGAATGCCAGGGGGCAGTTAAATATCAAATACATTTCAATTACATGATTACAACATACAATATTATATAACTCAGTTATCCTGACAGAGGAGCAAGAAGACTTCAGAAACCATTTATTACATGTGCAATACAGCCAAACAGCTCTAATACAGACAAAAATACAACTGCAAAACATGGCCCAAGGTGCTAAGCAACTATGGCCACAATTACAGGCAATAATGACATGACCATACATAAAAAAGAACATAAAATGAAACATTATTGAACACAATGGACAAGTCAAAACAATTGTTTTTAACAACCATTTAATGGTGATGATTATAAATTGACACAGATTTTGAAGCTTTCCAGTAATCATCTTGACAAAACACAGGCTGATATAAGCTTATGGGTTCTAACTGAAAAACTACAGGGTACTCTGTAAGCAACATAAAAGCACCAACCTCAAAGCAATCTGTTACCAGATGGCAATGTTCTGTCTGAGGTTCAGCAAAAAATTCAATTAAACTTGCTGCAGGCAGAGACCGAATTCAGGTTCCCTTAAAGCTACAGATTTCACCGCTCTTTAAAACTAGTCAAATTATTCCAAACAAAGCTTAAATATAATAGCTGCTTCATTAATTCTGTGACACTAAACAAAATGTGACCAAAATAATTTATAGCAGTGTGAAAAGAATAATTTTGCAAATACAGAACCTCTCGTCAATAGGGATAGGGAAACTGATTCAGGAACCTAACAATGAAAGTATGCTTAGCTCCTCATCAATAAAACAGTTCAGGTAATAACTGAAGCCTTAAGCAGTGAGACGGGATCCGTCTATAAAGGCTACATGTTCAGCAGGAGTCATTAGGCCTGGATATCACTGAATGCACTATAAGTTCTTCATTGGATTGTGGATGCATCAATAAAGAACAGCTCCTGGGCCATTTTAACAGTGGTCTGTGGAAGCATTTGTGTGAATGAGGGTAAGGAGTAGCTGCATTTTTGGAAGAGGATTAGAGGGCTGGTGACAGGTGCACTAAAGCACTCAGTGTCAACATTGCCTGTCTCCCCCGTTGACTACCCTGCTGATTGGCAAGATGGAAAATTAGGAAGTTGGGAGTGAGCATGCACTGTGGTTGGGAAAGCAGCTCTAAAAGCTGAGGCAGCTCAACAGCACATGCACTTGGGATGCACTGGAAGGTGCCATTGCCTCAGAGAGCATGTGCATGATGCAGAAGATCAATATTTGCAAAAATAACAGCAGACTTACGAATGGTTTGAAAGATGCCAAGCTAACAAAAGAAACACAGGCTTTCAGCAATTACTTTATCTTGCTACTTTGACAATATAACCATATTGTAAGATTAGTTTTGATCAAATGGTTTGATATGTTAAACCATTCAGCTTCAAGCTAGCTATCCTATATTATCTGGCTATGAGAAATGGCAATCACCAGTTAGCTGCCTGCCTCATGGAAAGCTCATGATGTGTCCTTTACCATGTGACAATACGTCAAAAACATTATTATTTATTATACATTTATAACTAATTACATTTTAGACATAACATCCAATTGATGATACATTACTGCAGTGATGGCAAACTTATTTGTTTACAAATGCAGTGAATGATGAAAATTGATTTGATAATTCATAATGGAAAACAGCAAATACAATTGGCTTGTACATCATTTGCAAACTAATATTTTATTCATTAAACAATTCCATATTTCCAGTCTAAAAAAGGAAATCCAGTCAGAGAGTGTAAATAACAAAGCAATACACTGTAAATTGAGACATGAAAGCAAGGCAAAATACATGTAAACCTATCTGGAACTTTCTGCATTTCACTGCGTTTTACAAACATTTAAACACTTGAATAAACAATGTGGACTTTGTACTATTATTCAGTTTCTACCACAAAATCTTCATACTATCATTCGCAATAGCTAAGGTTCAATGAGCAGCAACTAAAATCTTCAAATGACCACTTAAACATTACAAACTTTACGAGGATGATTTAATAAATTACTCTGAAATATTTCTGGCCCAACCAAATTACAGGTAAGAGTGCACATTGCATGCTACAGTGTATAATAAAGCTTACAATACACAAATAGTCATAACTTGTGAGTGTTCAAGCTACTGAGGTTTCCGCATGTCAAGTATTTACCCATTATTTAATAGAGCATTGATTGCACTAAAGCCAATGCAAGGCAATACAATACAGATTAGGTTTCACAGCTACTGGAAGTACTTGGTTTCATACCTGACATGATGCATGTTTTTGCAGAACTCATTAGTAAACAGGCCAGTTGCATGCAGCTATTTTTCTGTGAGTATTGTATGACAAAATAAAATAGAATCGTGCACTGTAAGGACTGGTGAGGTTATGAATCTACTAAACTTTCTTGAGGAAATTTGGCACCAACCAAACAGCTGCTGGTTCTATTCCTTGTGTGAAAAAATAATTTAATCAAACTGTATTACGCTGGGATAATGAAATCTTTTGCTTGTAATCCCATCATGGCAGCAAGCTTAGAATGTTGAGATTAGAGACTGTTTTGAGTGGATTTTCTTTGAATTAATGGAAGAATTAAAATAATAAACAGGAAATTAAAATACCCCCATCTAAACTGGAGACAACAGCCTGACAGGATTTCCTGGGAATTACATATTTAAATATGGAAGTGTCAAATGAGAAAGAATTTGAACCACAGCAACAAAGAATCAGAAAACATAATTAATCATATCTATGATATTATATACAGGAGCACGTGCATTGCTTCATACAATAAACACAATGTAAATATCTGCCAGAGATGTGCAAATGATTCAATGAGAATGTTTAAATTTAAATACATCCTTATTAATGTGTTTTAAGCAAAACCAAATGACACTTTTGATGAACCATGCAGAAACAGGAGTGAATCTTCACAGATGACCTGGCACTGATAATCATGAGATGTTTCTACACACAAACAGCAGACAACATCATGGCTCCTACACACACCTCAGAGTTGCAATAAGATGTAAGAATAAATTTCTTCAAATGAAAAAACACTAATCCCTCAGCAGCACATGATAAAAAAGCTTATCCACGACAGAGCAGAGGCTGTATTGCCATATGCAATGACAGATGTGGCCATTCCCATTTCAGTGGCAGCATCTGTCCTGTTTACACACAGGTTCATGCTGAGAGAATGGGCCACGCGTGTCCTCAGATCATTGGATGAAGTGACATGTAATGCATGTCTACATGCCTACTTTTTATATCAGTTCAATCATATCAGTTAAGCTTAAGTGAAATTGCCACCCAGACCTTTTAAAAATTCAGTGTAACTCATCTTGGAACTGTGTGCTGAAACTCTGACTCAATGGCTTAGAAAGGACAGACACACCAATAGACTTCATTCCCTGCACAGGACACAAACACCAACCCTCTTATCGCTCAACATTCAGTACCTTTAGACATTCATTTCAGTGGGATTGAAAAACAGCCCGATTCTGTTTTGAAGTCATTCATACTTTCACTAGTTTTAGCACATACATATTCAATGAAGTGCCTCTTAATTTGTAAGTAGGTAATATTCATACAGGTTTTTCATACAGTATATTTCATTTTTTATTTATCTTCCATAAAAAGATTATGAACCAATTGTCCTCCTCATTTCAGACACAATACTTAAATAGAACATAATTGTACATGCTTGAATATATCAACCTCTCGACATCAATTACACATGGATACACACATGGATGCACGTTGAATAATTCACCCTTGGATTATATAATATATTGTACATGTAACTTGCTCACACATATACATCAAAGTATACTCTCTGCTCTCCAAACACAGAGCTTTAAAACACATTATCAAGTTTTACCTCATTTCAGCTTTTCATGCACTGTTCAAAACTATGTTACCTGTTTAAATCAACACCGAGACCATGATTTACTCATAACATTCATATTGTTTATGTTTTGCAGACATAGATAATAATCACAACCACAGAATACAGCAGTAATAGAGTATATTGGGCTACTAAAGAATATATTTTACAATTGAATCAATAATAAATACTGTACAACAGTACTCATGAGGAAAAAACAAAACAAGAAATATTTACCCAGTGGTGTTATCCGTGCCTCACACAGTGACTGACAGTTACACTAAGATATCCAGAAAGGTTTGCTCTGCTTTTCTCCTGATGTATGCCACATATCCAGATCTTGCGTTAAATCATAATCAGCATCTCCCATCCTGGGGGCAACGCCCCTGGACACCAGCACATGCACATGTTCTGTCCCCTGTCCCGCAGAAGCACAAGGTTCCCAGGCTCTGCTCCTGTCTCTGCTCACTCTGCACTAGCCATGCGATTTGTGCAGAATGAGTGAGGGGGCAGAACGCAGCAGACTTCCCTTGTGCAGTAGTTGCTAAGCGATTACTGTATCATCGTGCTCTGTCGAGTACAATATATCCTCTATTAAGCATCGCCCTGCTTCACTCATACACTGGAACAGCCAGAAAAGAACCTTCGGGGGGTCCCAAAGGGAAATGACAACAGAGTGCTCCTTCAATTATTCATACTATTAAGGGGCATTTACAATGAACACACAGATGTGCACTTTAAGTGGCCTAGGGTCTGTAAAGTCCCATTTACATCATCAGAATGGAGTGCTGGTTTTGTACATTTCTAGCTGTTATAAAGATCTCTCATGTAATCTAGCAAGTAAACTAATAAAGGCTTAATATTACATACGTGAGCTTGGATGCACATTATTTCAGCACCAGTTCTCCATGTTAATTTTAGTGCCAGAAATGTTTGATGGAAATAATTTGTAAAAATTTACCTTCCATTGCAAATTGAACATAATTCAGTTCATAACATGCAATACTCTGTGTCAGCAGCTACCAAATTAGTAATACTCTACTCCCGACTAACATAACTCTAATTTTCTGTAGTATTTTGTGATGAATTTAGTCACAAGTCCACTGTATCACATCACTTGGAACAGAACATTATCTTTGGTAAAATAACCCAGAGGGCCAATTGAAATCACATTCTAATCTTCCCACTTAAAAAGATGAAGAAAACACCTGACAGTCATAGACTCTGTTTGACATAATCATATTAAAAGTACTATTTTATTTTATTTGTCTGCCATTTTATCAAGACTGTAGTACTTGATTAGTAAATTGTGATTTTAAATGTAAATGTCTAATGTGTAAATAAGGCACAAAATATATTTTATAATTCATTTTAAAAGCTGTCAATCAAAACTGGTTTTCAATTCCAACAGACAGAACAGATATAAACACCTTGAGAGCATGATTTACTCTCCAGACAGCTTTCTCAGCACCCTTACGTGCCCTGGTAACAATAACATGTCAACTGATCATGATCATGGAGTAGGTAAACGACCCTGAGTCTGCAGCAGCACATCACATGACCTATACATAAATCATCTTAACAAACCATACTCTCGATGAGACAGAGGACAACCAAGCGATTCTTCCTGAAGTGAAGAAAGGCTGGACTTGTGGGCTCTAACTCAATACACAATGACTGTATGACAATATGAACACAGCTGTCCCAGCAGATTAAGACAAAGTACAAATCACATCCATGTTTTTGTTTTGCACAGAATTACCACTTTGCCAAATTACCTCCACACCTGGTCCAGTTCAAATGTCTTCTCTGCAGACATTGTGCACGGAAGCTACAAGGCAAAACCCCCAGCAGAATAATTCACTAATCAATGCACTATTAATAGACTGATGGTACACCACAATAAAAATTAAGTATTATTATTTTTCAGGTTGCAGAGACATTATTCAGTTAAAATAGAGCATATACTATTTGATTTTAGAATAAAAACTACACATTGTAAAGTCTGTTTTGAATGACCTGCATATGCCCTTATTCAATGTATCTGATTGGGCCCCAACCTTTACCTTTTTAATATTTGTGAAACTGTGAAGCTTTAGCTCTAGACGATGCAGATGCACCCAGAAGGTTCTGGAATACAGTGTTTGATCTGAAACATGAAAGAAGGTAGGAATGATTTATAGGTGTGGCACAGCATACTGTATATGATTACCAGCTTTTCCCTTTGAGTCTTTGTTTAGCATAATGTGATCAGTGAACTGCCCGCCAGACAGGCTTTTATATGAATATTATGAGACGTGCTATTTGCACATTGTTTCTTCATTCTGCTGCCCAGAAAAAAGCGCCTGATTATTTCAGGTGCATGCCCTCTGTCTGGGGCCTGTGGCTTTGCTGCAGGATGATGCACTGTGTAAAGTGCTCTCTCGTATGCTGTCTGGTACAGTCTAGCGTAGATGTTAAAAGCCTCTAGGTAGCAAAATACAAAGAGAGAGTCAAATGTGTAAGTCCTTCCTGTTAGTACACAGGTCCCTGTGCTGCCTCCTACTGGCAGCACATAGTAACTCAACACCCTATTGCACAGGTGCTGGGAATCTCAGAAAAAGCTAACTGATTTGATATCCAGGCCCACAAACAGCTCCAACTGTCTTTTGGGGTCCACTGAGGGGAAGTCACAGCCCACAGCCTAAATCCAAGCCCTCTGGCTGCTTCTGTAAGTAGCTTTTTACAGCCAGCTAGTTTCAACAAGCAATTTCTCTATAAGCCAGTCCTTCAACTAAGAGGGCCCCAGACATATGAACTCTGCCCTTTCTTTGAGTCCACACGACAAAGCACATACAAGGAACGTCCACATCATCAAAACATGTCCGGGCTAATAAAGCAGCTAACAGGTCATAGGCTTTATTCTGGAATGTATCCACCTGAGAGAAAAACTCTTGATAATTGCAATCCATGTGTAGGATAGAATAAAGATTCATGGACAAAATGTACAATATCACAGCATCAGACATACAAATATGTACAGAGTCACCCACACATCTACATAACATAGTAAAGCTTGAGCATATTTTAGTGCCCCACTCTGACCAGCAGAATCATGGTTTACTATCCAATGTAGCAGGGATGATGAAAAATACAAGGTATTCTCAAAGTCCTTGCAGCTGAAGACTCATTTAATGCAGAGCAAACATTGTAAAAAGAGATGAGACTGTTCAAGACAGGGTCCAAAACACACCAGAAAATTCTGGCACCAGTCCAAAGACATGCTAAGACATTGAATAGTCTAAAAACAGAGAAGAGCCTGGAGAGACATTATGCAAACAAGTACTGGCTCAACCTGGTGAAGGAAATTCACTCTATAAGAGACAGTACAATTAATTGCAATGGGTAATGAAACAGATAGCCCAAACCCCCAGCCATCTAATACCACAGCGCTTAAGACAAAAGACAGCAGAACATAAAAAGTCACACAGAACAGTCAGTACTAGCTCAAAAACTGTTAAATACTTTGTCTCAGAACTCTGAATGTAAATGTAAAATTACATAAAAAATTAAAGGTATTCTTATATCTCAAAAGATCTGAATACACTTGCTTTATCATTTTGGAACAGGGGAATAGAACTTCCAGTATAAGTGATGACCATTCTAAAAATTTTTCAGTTTATACCTTAGCCAGATTTTTCTAATTTGTAATGTATTGCAGACTCTCTGCTTTTCAACCCAAAAATAAGTATATGTGTCAAATAGCTTATGTTTGATTAAGCAGTGTGATGATGCCTCTTTCACTGCGTTGATAGAGCTGGTTAAAAATACTGCTGCCACCAAAAACTACATTGCTTTTCCTAGGCTTGTGGCTGAGAGTTATATCTGATACACATGCTTACTCCAAAACAGCACCTCCATGAAAAACATCATTCATCAACCTACAATTTCTGCCACAACACAGATGCCCACCCATTATTTCAGAGTGTGAAGATCAACTCTCAAAAGGACAGCACCAAGGACTAATGCAGCTAAACTATTGAGTGTGGCAAATATTATCGCAACTTTGCAACCTCCTCAAGCTGCTGTGCTTGAGTGATGGCCATTTCCCTCTGGAGTGATTCAAACATTATCACTCTGGAAAAACAAAACAAAGTGACCCTGGGGACTACAATAGACATTCTAGTATCCTGGTAGCCAAGGTGACATCATTCCAAGACTCACTGTTATCAATGGACTTGAATATAACTGTATGATATCCTATATAGCTAGTTTGTCTTTGGTGTTCATCACATAAATTAACCATGCCATGACATAATTGAAATAGAAACATTTAATCTGTAGAATTCAAAAAGGTTCCTTCATTTATCAAGTTCACTATTACAAAACTTTGTAAAAAAAAGTACATGTGCAAAACCAGAGATACCATGGAGGCTTTTATTGCAAGTAAATTGACTATACATGCAAACATATTCCTCAAATTAAACATAAGTATATTTTTCCAGTTGCAAATGCTTTCACCACTGTCAGGGACAGGATTTCTAAGAATGGAAGAATAATTCAATATGTTGTGCCTTGCTATTGGATCATTATTGTGTTGACTCATATTGTACATCTAGTGTACTCACAGAGAAACTGGAGCCTGGATCTGAGATTAGGCTGTGGAAAGCCAGGACACGCGACACCCACGTTCCCCTGCGGGCACACTTTGTCTGTGCCATTTCCTGTTAATCGCCTCTCCCTGCTGACACCACAAACTGTCTGCCTGCATGATGGCCTGATGTCTCAACAGCAGAGGGACTGTAGTGATTCCCCACCCACTGGCTGAATTCAAAACTCTCCCTGACCTGTGAATGCAACCACCCTGCACCCACCCACTGCCACTGAAGCAGAGGGGAAAGTGACAGACCAGGGACAGCGGAGGGATTATTTACTGGGGCACAGATTCTTCAGACAGAAAGATCCACCCTGGGAACATAGCATTTAATTGATCCATTCGTCTCTGCGAGATTTTGTGTTCTGTGCTGAATCCATGGGTCGTGTTCACAGCCTTTGTCTGGTCTGTTGAACAAACAAACTCACGCCTGCCTTGCTCCATAACTCAAGTCTGGGTATGACATGGTTTGAGTAAGCTGTAGCGCTCAAAAATCTAGTTGCGGTTGCAGTTCATGTCAGTGGAATAAAACAGCATCCGTTCCATCATGTTTCAATGGTTCAAACCACTGCGGCTGTCAAGTTCACTGCTGTGTTACAGCATAAACAACCTCAGTTTACTCGACATTCATGTTGGTTCTGTAATTCTTTGATACAACCCACGCACAGCTCCTAATGCTTGACAGTGATTAGCAACATTACCTTGAAACATACACGAGCTTAAAATCAGCTCAAATACACTAAAACAGTGCATTTACTCATATTTATCAGTACAGACTATCTGTGCATATCTGTGAAAAGTTCTTTTTGTAGATTTTAAGGTAAACTGGTGAAATGAAGTACTAAATAAAAAAGAATAAAAGTACCAATTTGCAGTTCTTAAGTTAATTGTTAAGCCTGCCAACAATTTGAAGGGGGGATAATATTTTGCCTGAAACTTTCTGCTGGGAGAATCTCTGCCTGTTCTCAGGGCTCCTCTTCCCACAGGCCAGGTCATACAGCCCAACCAGACAGGACCAGCATCCTACAAGTCAATGGGAAACCAGCCCATTGTTTGAAGTTGTATCTATGAAATATGAAGCTAAGCACAGGTGTTGTTTTAGATGGCTATATGTGTAACTTAGTTGTAATTAACAAAACACATGGTCTCATGTATTATATTTTTTAAAATACAAAGGGTGCTCCTACCCTTCTTTTATGCTTGTTTTAGTGCTTTCCCTGTATCAGTTTACACACCTGTTGTCTGATTTACCTGTTTTTGAACACAATGAGGCCTGTTTCAGGTCAGTATATAGCAATATCTGAAAATGTCAACACAACTTCACGTTCAATGTCTGTAAAGACCTATCTGTTAATGTACACATTTTTTTTTATCTTTGCTGCAGTAATGGACAACTCTGGATTCAGAAAGCAAATGTACTACCATGTATCTGCCATACTGTTAATGAAACCTGTCAAAACACATTTAACCCCATTAACTGGACAGTTTGTATTGCAGACTATACATAGTTACACCTGAAACAATGTGAACTATCACATCAGTGAAATCTGAAATAGCACAGCTTTAGCAAAACAGCCAAAAATGTTCTGGTTATAGTAAATGCTCGGTCTTCCAAACTGATGAGCTGGCTTACTCTCTGACAAACTCAGCGACACCTGACTCAAAGTGCTCTGGGGAAGGTGGATATGTTTAGATGTAGCTGCATTGTAAGCAACGTCAATGGCTGAGGTCTACATGTAAGTCAGGTGCTGTGGTCCAGTTTGCTTGAGTCCAAACAGTTGGGAGGTGAGAGTCCAGCTGAACCGCGATGTCTGTATCAGTGGGAGGGTATGAACAGCAGATTACATGAAATTGTTTTCAGGCTTGAGTTGAGTTGACATTCATGGAGCGGGTTAACTAAAGCATTGTGCTTCCTCTGCAACCAAAAAATCTCTGAATGAATAAATATAATCTGGGATTCACAAAGCATTTGCCATAGGCCAAAAATGACCTTTCTCCACTGGCTCTGGGACACTGTGCCTTGAGCAGTTGTCACACTGTGTATGTAATGTTTTATTTGCGTTTCTGACTGCATGTCTGTTTACACTGGATTTTTAATTGCACTAAATAGCATATACCTATTGTCTTTCCCAAATTGCATTTAGGTTTAGTAAATCACATCAGATGAGCTAAAGTTATGTATCTGTGTGACCTCCTCCCACGATTGAATCTTCATAAATTTCATAGTTAAAATGGTGACTGTCTTTTCCAAAGCAGTAGTGGTGCACATCTTTTGCTGCTATAGATGTTTTCCACCAAGCTGTACGGCCACCTATAAATTTCATCCATTTTATTTCACTCATGATTCATGCAAGAGTTACTTAAACTCAGACTTATACAACATAGACAAACATATCGATTGGACTCAACACAGTAGAAAGAAGGTAGTGGTGGGAGCTATTATGGAATTTCCACATTGTGTCACAACCCTGCAGCTTTACAAACCCCCCAGTGGAGAGGGAATAAGAGGGCGGGAAGCACTAGGGCATCTGGCAAACAGGAAATAATGCAAAGATACCCCTCCCCATTCTTAAGCCCTACCACAGCTACAGAGTGTCTGGGACAGTCACACTATGCCTATATACCCCCTTCTCCCACTTGCTACACATTGAACTCATGTTTGGTAAGGTGCTGCTGTAGGACTGTAAAATAAACATTTTGATTCTGAGCAAGCTTGATCTTGTATCTCAGGTATCATGTGAAAAATATGATCCTGATGTTTCAGTTTACTCAGTTTCTACAACAAACTAAGCAAAATATTATTTTATCTGAATTAAGGCTAAATGTATATTGTATTCGAATCACAAATTAAAAAATATATAACTACATCTCAACAATTTCTCTATGAGAAAGGAAGGATTCTGAATTTGCATTTATTTGAAATAAAGTTTGAAATAGTTTTGATTAAAGCATCTTCTTAAAACATAAACATGGAACAACAAACAATGGAGGAAGTCTATGGGCATCAGATCATATTTTTAAATGGTGAGAAACCCTGACCTCTGGTGGTCAAAACAACAGACTTTATATTTTTACTGAAATTACGTCGTCCAGATAGATTCCTGACAAAAAACATTCATAAAAATATGCTCCCATCTTTCACAGAGAGATCTACAGTTGTTTTGTGTTTCATTAGAAATCATACTGAAATTACTTATTTATATTTATTTTATTATGTAATGAATTTGTTATTATTACATATCCATAATAGTGACCCAATTCATTTATTACAAATGTATCTGTGTGCTATAAAATAAAACCTGGAAAATTAAGTGTTATTGGGTAGCTCTAGGCATAGAAATGGACACTCCCACCAAGCCAGTTTTTATGTAATTAAGTTCTCCTTTCTGTAACATGAGAAGACAAGAAAACAATAAAATGACAAGAACAGGCCATGAAGTCCATCCTGATAATGTAAAGTAGTTTCCCTCACATGATGCTCACCGCAAGCTACAGCTACATGAATGCAGAGGGGATGATGCTGCCTCTCAGTTAGCAGTGGTGAACTTCAGGAGGCATTAAGATAAACATTATTCTTTAGAGTATGAAACTAGCTACACTCTTGGGATCTGGCCACATGTGGCTTTTTTCTTTCAATGAATCTCTTTCGAAAAGTAATATTCCACTCCAGGAGCGAGAGCTGGGTGTATCTAATTTGGAGACACATGCATCACTAAACAGAGGTAAGCAGTAGTGACACAAACAGACATGGGCTCCTTATACAAAGATAGTGATTGCATGACTCAAAATAATTCAACCCTTCATAATAATTTAATTTCTGACCCCTGAACTATGCTAGCAATACAAATGGGGATGAGTAGAGACAGCAACAGGCTTCTTAGTGTATTACCATGTTTTTAAAAACCAGTTTACCTCTAGGTTAGAATCTTTATGCGAGTCAAATCATGTTTTGCCATTGTTAGGGCTTGGCCACACCACAGATACTGATAAAATGTTCCAGTTTGTATCCAGAGTGGGTGTATAATGCTATTTGAAATAAGGTAGAATTTCCTTTTTCATTTTGGGACCAATGGCAAGAGAAAGCCCTTTACTATTTCAAGTGGTAGCTCAGAAATATTGTGTATATTATGATTCATTAATGAGAGTTCAGCCACTTTCAACTTTTGGCATGCAAAAAGTAGTGGAGAGGCCTCTGCTCTCTCCATCAGATGGCAACATAGTATGAGCTCCATAGAAGATGCATTCGCTCAATGTGTTTTTGACAGTGCCTTTGATTAGGCACAGTCACAAGCTTTATTCTGAAAAATAATTGCGCTTTTAGGTGAATTTCGGAAAACTATTAAACATCTGAATCTCTACAGCACATGATTATTCATATTAAAACAAAGTTAAGTCATATTATGTCAAACCATTTGGGATTTATAGGCTTTATCAGAAGAAGCTATGCCCACTGTTAATTAGGGGTACTATGGGTTTTTCCACAGCAACGTTTTGTATGATAAATTCAAAGGGGTGATTTCTAAAAACAAATTATGACTGCTGCATATTCAAAAGTCAGGCAGCCTCTGATATATCTTTTTTGAAGTTTTTTGAAGATGTTTAAAATGTCAAAAACTGTTAATTTGATGATTAGTGTTCCACAAAGGTATGAGAAAAGACTACAATCTCCTGAAATTTGTAAAGAGAGAGCAACTGGTTATAAAATGGTCAGGAATTCCTACAGGCCCTACTTGTGTAGAAGAACATATTTCATGTTGACATGGTCCAATTTTCCCTAACTTGCTGCCACAGATTAACCCAGATATCTGATTGTGAATATAGCTTACTAAAGACTTCTTAGTTGGAACAATCTACTAAATTGTACACTTCAGACACAGAATACTGTTAGACACTGCACACCCAAGTCCAGAAAGCTGCAAAACAGCTCTGACCATATGCTCTATCTGCAACCCTGCAGCTGTTTTCAGCACATGGCACAGCTCTTCCCACTCCATGATGGCCAACAAACTTGAGAAAAGTCTTATTTTTCCATTACATTCCACATAATTTGTATTCAGAATAACAAGCACCATTGTTGCAAAGGATTTGGCCACCCCCTCATTCCCCCAAATCATATTCTAATTATATGGTGCTGTCCTAATTTCATCTGATCAAGGTGCTTGTACCAACAAATCACAATGTAAAAGCACATAACAGAGAATATCAATGAACAATATTGATTATGTTGCAACAGGTGGCCATAAATCTATATGTTCAAATCACAGACAAATGACTAGAAGGTGTTGTCTATATTTACAAACCTCTGGGTTTTAGCTGCTCTGTGTGGGTTAAATCTGAAGTCCAAAATATACAGCGTACATTTTATATGTATCTTATTGAATACAATGAACACTTCCCATTTTTCAAATAGGTGTTTGTATTACTAATCAAAAATATTTTATATTTATTTCCTGATAGAAAAAATGCAACCTATCCACTCAATTCCAAAAAGGAAGAAGCCTTCTGATTAGAGTGTCGGCTATGAAAATAGCGAGAGCTAATACAGAATGACCTTAACTGTGGGTGTCCTTTGCCACCACTGTGAATAATATCTTTGCCAAGGGAGTCTCTTGCTTACTGGTGTGTGAATGTTAATGAATAGTACCTTCACATTAGATGTCTCTTACTTACTGGTATGAGAATGCTGGTAAATAGTTTACCTTCAAATTCAATTGCTTACTTGTGTGTTAATGCTGGTAAGTAGTACTTTCACCTTCAAACTCTCTTATTTGCTTTTGCATGAATGTTGGTGAACAGTACCTTTACCCTTGAAGTCATTTGCTTACTGTATTGTATACGCTGGTGAATAGTACAGTCATTGTGGGAGTCATTTTCTTACCCATGGGGCTGGCTTTTGAATGTTGATGAACAGAACTCTCACCTCCCAGAGTGACTTGAACTCCCTCTGCTCGATACGCAGCAGCTCACTGAACTCCCGAGTGATAATGGTGGCGTGCCTGGGCGTGTTGTCCAGGATGGATTCCCCAAAAGCTGTTCCCATCCCCAGGGTGCAGATCGTAACAGCATCCTTTGGAGGTACACAAAATACGGCACACATCCAAATTCAAAGTACTGAGAAAGACAGCTTTTAATTTAAATCTGTTTACTCACAAAACAAACATTAATTGTCAAACTTATCGTAAGTGGGGAACTCATTCAGATGGTTTACTATGCTATACCAAGATCTCGCAACCCACAGTTGGCACACCACTGTTCTACCCAAGAGGGTGGTTACTCTGTATGTAAAGGTAGGCACTCCTTACCTTGAGCCCAGCTTTATAGATGAGAAGCTGCAGCCCTGTAGGACATTGGCTGCATCCACAATCATTTTTGACAGATAGTTTTAAAATTTTTGGCTTTCATGCTAGCTACAACACTTTCATCGAAGTGAGTCTTTATTCAATTGGAATGAAGGTATAAATAACATTATAACGAACAAACAAAAAACTTAAGAGACCAAAAAAATATATGTGTGCTTTAATTCACAGCAATGGCAGAATCCTATGCAGACAATGTCCAGGCTCAAGGATCAAACAGACTAGACTGTGAGTGCCCAAAGAAATACAACCTGCTTATGCATTACTCATAAATATTAATGTTACTGACTAGAAGATGTTCCTTCAAATATTCCAACTTTTGAAAGCTTGTAATTTAATTTTTTGGTCTAAAATTACACTAAAATTGTCTAAACAGTATGTCTCTCTCCTCGATAGCTTTTACCTGATGGTTGGCTGTCTCTGACACTTTAACATCAAGCGAGCCAGAGAGTACAGCATACCAGCTTGTGCCAATGTCCCCCTGCCGGTACACTGGAAAAAAAATTGACATCTTTTTATCAGATGTTGAGACGTTGGGTATATTGCACATTACTACACATTATTACTGCAGTAACTCACTGTTTGGTTGTTCAAATACATTACTTTTTAATAGGGTTAACTAAATACCATGACTTACAGGTAATCCCTTTGTCCAGACGTTCATAGAATCCACAGAGACAGATCTGCTGAAGGAGGTTGGGGTGGAACTTCTCAAAGGCCTTCACATTTTTGAGACGAGCCAAAATAATATCAACGTCTTCCCCAGAGCGTTCTGTAGGCCTGCAAGAGAATGCAACCAGTCAGTTAGCCACACACAGTTTACACAACCTCCGACATATTCACAGTCATTTCCCATGCGAACAGGTTCTGTCTGATTTCCTTTCACTGTCCTGTTGGCTGGAGATGGCAATTAAAAACCAATCCCCCTGCCAAGAGGACATAGATATAAGGGAGAGGATATGTAATAAATTCCTTTACAACAAAAAGGCTACAAACCTATCAAAAATCATTAATTTATTCAAATCTCCAATATCCAGAAATGAAAACATAAAGATTGCAAATTAAAACCAGGCTCTACCATGGTATTCTTGATTTACTTCATGGATCAAACAACACAAAATAAACAGGACAGAATTTTGACAACAAACTTCCAAACAGACAATATCACATGGCAGTCCACAGATATGGTACCCTTATTCTTTCCATATTACTATATATGAAAGTCAGTACATTATAAATATTTGAGAGAGCAGCAATAGTATTTTCTTTCCTGGCCTGATAATATTTGCTATGTCTAATTCCAGACTATAGTTGCCATTAAATATTAATGCACAAGAAACGTATGGTGGTAAGAAAATAAAACGTGCCAACAAACAAACACATATAATCATCAGAAACCAAAATTTAGATGTTATTGGATTAAACAGTAACTGCAAGAAAGAGTTAAATGCCTATCCAGACAATGGGTAATGGCAGATTCAGAGTTGCATTAAAGACTAAAGTTGTAAAAGCAAATATTAATCAACCAGCCAAGGTTAATACTAGGAATGCAATTATACCTCAGCTGGCAAAGCTTATCTCACTGCAGGTACAAGCAAACACAGGAAGTGTGTGCCCACTGGTGGGAAGGCAAAATTAATATTTTTTCTTGGTTGCTGTCCTTTGAGCAAAACTATAAAATATATCTATACACACTTTACTATCTATAAAGTAATAATTCATTGAATGCGCAGAGAAACAGGCAGCAGATGGTGATAAAGCTTAAATAAATATATCACCTAATTTGCTGTATTACTTACATGTAGTATTTCAAAATATTATTACAATGAAAACAAATTTAAAATATTAAGTATCAAACAATAAATAAATACAGCCGAGTCAGCTTATATTACGCCAGAATGGCAACAGAGCTTTTGTAATGATATCCACAATAAACATTTGTTATGAGCTAAATGTATACCAATCTAAAGTCAATTATCTGTTTAATGACACTGTGCAGTCCAAAGTGGGTCCAAAAAAGGCACTTGAAGCAGAATCTATTTTTATCTAAATGAATATAAATTAGTGGAGTGACTCATTGTCCAGTCCAGAGTGAATGTCTGAGGTTCACTGCATCTGCCTGCAGGTGATCACATGGCACCAGCTCAGCCCAGTTGACATTCCCTGCTTTTCTTTGGCAGGCTTAAGGGACAGAAAGGAGACACATCTGCCATGAGCCATCATGAAGCACTGAGTGGCTAATGCACTTTGGACTTGCCCATTCACAAAGACTTGAATGGCCTGTCTGTACACAAATGTGCAGGGAACATGGAGGGGGTGTCCAGAACAGTAATGACAGACCCACTTTTTCCTAGGGCATTGGAGTGCCTCTCCAGCAGTTTCTCTGTCACATCCAGAAAACTGGGTACAGCTAATGTTGCCTGTGTCCAGGCTGTGTCAGGAGTAATCTTTATGACATGGCACACTTAACAAAGAAAATATGGGAAAAATATGGTCAGGGAGAACAAGAACAAAATGACTGCATCCTCCTGCCTCCCACTTTGATGTTTTGAGCCCTACAAAATAATTGTTTCCTTATCTAATACATATGAACATGATCAAATAAATGATGGCCCCCTCTGACTGCATAAGCTGTATTTGTATATTAAAATCCATTGTATATGTCTTGCAGTGGTAAGATGGTGATGGGTATGCAGATTTGTATTCTAATGAGGATAGAAATGATGTGGAAAAACTCAGTTACATTACTGACCACATTTTACTTTACAGCAGATGTGTTGTAAGTACTAGAACTTGTGTTGAGTTACTGATGTGAGCCTCATGTGAAGCAGTTTTAAAATGTCTTCACCTCAAGCCTTCAGCAAGTTCAAAAGAGTTAAGAATAAAGTGATCTTGGAGTTCAGCACAGTTAATTTTGTTCCCACAGAAATTAGCATGAGGTGTTTAGTTATGGCTTTCAGGAGACCTTTCTGAATTGTTCAGTGGGACCTGGTGTGTCTGTAATGCTGTCTCACTCATGGTGGTCCTTTCTCATGTTAATGTGACTCATTGACTCATTTACTATGGCAATAAAGGGTTAAAGCTGATCTTCTTGTATTTATAGTGTCACAGACCATTCATTCTAATGTATAGTCCATCAAAAGTGTAGCCACACATGTATTTAAGGAGCAGGAAGGGCATTTCAGTTGCTGAAGAGGTTATTTTCTTTGGTGTGGGCCAATATATGTAGCCACCCTTGGCATTACAGTACACACCCACTTTAATTGCGTTTTGTACTATCTGCAAGACTCTGGAAGTGCTTAGCCCTGAATGAAAGCCAAAAAGGAATCCCTACTGCATGCTGGGGGTGGGGCGGAGGGCAGGGCTAAAAATCAAAGAGACAGGGGTTAGCTAAAAGAATAAGTGCTGTCACAGAATAAGTGGCCATATATCCATAGACTGAAGAGCATTCCTATTCTCTCCCTGGTGTGCTACCAGATGGCTGTATCCTTAAATATCTTAAAGTGCAAAAATGTATTGGTTATTGGCTATTCTGTCCATGCTGGTGCCAAACTACATTAGGACACATAGCATCACCCAAGAGGGGAAGGGGGAGAGTTATAGGTGGCAGAATATTCCCCACCTCATTCAGAGTGGAGCTCCACTGGTCAATCCGGCATCTGTGGTCAGCCTGCACCAGCTGCACATTCCTCTGGCTGTGTAATGGCACTGAACTGAAATGGTGCTGTATTGAACATCTGGTTGCATACTGCTGTCACTATCACTGCTGGGAATTGTTCACAGTGTGACACTGCTTCTTAAATAACTTCCTTGCTGCTTCTAATTACTGCACCAGCATGCACATAAAACAGGCACAAAAAACTAAAAAATGTTGAAAAAAGTTGCAAACCCTTTCAAAGTAGTAATGTCCATTTCAAACTCAAACAAAAATCTGAACACACACCTGGAGAGTATTCAATTCACTTGACAATTAGTACTATTTTTGAGTAGATTCTAGGCTCTCAAGTAACTAACTGACAACCTTTATTTGGACCAAAATTTCCTTAATGAAGACTAATGAAAATGGCTACAGCTTTATGGATATTGTTAACCATGCAAGTGAAGCTTGGTTCACTGATGCTTAAGACTACAAATGAACTTACTAATTGTCAATAATTCTCCCCATTAAAAATAGAAATAGGATGAACTAGTTATGGATGTCGTCCATTCATGCTTGGATTTTGGCCCAGGACTTTAGAGCCTGGAATCTGTAACTATAAAGCTTTGGAGAGCTGACATTGTCAAGTCAAATGAATGCCCATGGTAATAAAACCTTAAACCTGTGTGACCACATGGTTGTTTTGGTAAGAAAGATATGATTGAGAGTTCAGAGCAAAGGACACTGCATTTTATTATCAATGTATCGAGATGTGCGATCCATGTTCAACAACAAATATGCATGTTAAAAATGAACTGAAAAATAGAAAATAAAGGGTTGAATTATAATTTCCAGTTTTGCCTGATTGCTTTGGTAAAAAAAGAAATCTACACACATTGTGGCAATGAGACCACTGTGAACAAGAAATACTATTTTAGCATCATAAATCTATGATCTACAATTTCAGCTACGATTTAGCTCTGTGGTTGTAATTTAGTAGTTAAAAGGTCAAGGGCCTATTTTGCATGCTGGTTGATAGTCATGAAGACAGTACCTCCGATTTATGAAGACTACCAAACTCTCATATTCCCTGAGATTTCCTGGCAGCACTGCAAACATAGTTGAACTGCAAACATTACTATTGTACAAAGTGCACAGATAATTCAGACTGAATTAGAAGGTGTGTGCCATATCAGCTGAGTGCATTTTTTTTTAAAAAAGGCATAAAGTGGAAACCAAATTACAGATTCCCAACATCTGTTTTGTGAAAGAAGAAGACCATATACCATAAACATGATTAACTATATGAGGATACACTGCTTCTCTTATCCTAATTCCGAGTACCAGACTGAAAAAAGCCAACCACAGAATACATGTCTATGCTTAATCCATTACAACATACCCAGAAATGAGACTTTAATATCCCAATGGAAAATACATAATACAGACAAACAGTTGATTGTACTGGACAATCAACCTGAGTTTTTTTTTTTTTTTTTGTGTGCATGATTTAGCAGTTTGAACTTTACAATACTTTGACTCCTTACACATCCACTCATCTATGATGAACATAATTTTAGAGAAGAGTCATATTAAATACATGTAGTGCCAAAAAGGTATATATAGGCTACATTTATAACTGAACCTCAAGGAGGACTGGATTTCAGAGCAAAACACAATCTTACAGTTTCCAGTCCAATCATACCCGACAAGCCTGAAATGTGGAAAATCCATGTTATGGAATCAGCTTAACATGTGTAAGCTTATTTACAGATAAAAGCGTCAAAAATAAATTGAATACATTGGATGTATGTACATCCATAGTCATGTCTCCTTACATTTCATATCTAGACATTTGTACTGGAGCAGTGGTCGTATTACACAGTAATTCATTAAGTAGCCTTTTGAAATACATCGGGACCTTGAGGCATCTGAAGCTTGATTTTTGTACTCAGTGATGTTTCAGCGTTTATATAGTTGAACAAATCTGCATCAGTCCAGAGGATTGGGGTACTACCCCTAATTAACAGAGCACGTTGGTTTTACGGGAAAAGGAGATACATTAAAGCATTACTTGAAACGATGACAAAGCAATGTTTATCCTTTCATTGCTTGACATTCATCCAAAATAAATACCATTTTCATGGGCTTACGTTAAAAAACAGGTTAATAGCATACATGAAAAATGTTTCCATATTTGTTGACTGTTCTTATGATAACTGGTTACATTCATTCTCAAAAGCTATTGTTTTAATTGTGTGCATGACGGAGTAATAGAATCCAAATAACAGGGCGCATCTGTCATTACATATGTGCGACAGCATGGTAAAATATTAGGTGGGTGAAAAATACTGCATCTACTATACAATTTTATTGGTCTGATATGTACACACATATTATTTTAGAATGAAGAAGAGCGGCAGTCTGATTCATGAGTCTGCAGCAAAAACACCGCTGCAGCCCTGCCTCCCCCCTCCAGGTGACATTTGCTTTATCCATTGAAAATCACAATGACAGGTTTTTGATGCAGTATTTGCTCATGAGCTCTACGACAATGGTGATATATGTCAAAAAGCTGGACATTCAGTAAAATTGTCTTATCATTAAAATGCCCGTAAACGATTAGATAGGCTAAGCCTGGCTGAGCCTCAATGTGAATCAAAACACGGTAATGCTAATACTGCACAATGTTAATAATGCGAGGTATGTGCAGAAATGCAAGTAAAGCAAACACCATATTAACTCTAATTAGTAATACGTGAGTATGAGGATAAAGGAAAGGAGAGAAAATTGTCAATATTCACGTGCAGACGTAAAGCAACCCCGTACACAATGGTGTCAAGAATCGAGAGAGCGCTTGTTGATAATAAATGGTTTATTCTGTATCTGCCTATAGCCAGTAATCCAGCGTCAAAAATAAGCACAGAAACTATGCAATAACGCTAAAATATCATCTTCTTACCGTTTATCAAGGCAAATAACCCATTCTGCAGACGCAGACGAATGGGTAGAAGTGTGCGCTGCTACCATCATTGAGGAAATCATGGACCCGGTGTAGCTGGAAAACGATTTACATCATCCGTTTCGTTAATGGGCTCTTCGTTGCTCCATACAGGAACTTACGAACTTGACTATTCCTAATATGAAGTCAGCGGTTTTTTTGTTTGTTTATTTATTTTTTATTGTGAAGGATGTGGACGATGATTAAGATAAAATTAAATAAAAATAAATAAAACTGAACAATAAAAACATGTATTAATTATAAACACATCAAAAACGAATTTAGTCGGTCTACCATAAGATGCTTACAATTTTCAATATTTATAACAACTAAATGACTTTTTTATATTGAATACGTCTACACACGTTGATTCCTTTTATGAAACATGGTTTCAAGTATGACAGTTTCATAGTATCTACCATTTAAACTGCATGAGGGAGATGCAAGGTGGTTTCCTTGGAAACCGCTTTGACGCATTTAAAACTTTTCTCTTCATTTCTCGAACACAAAGCACACTCAAACCAATGTTGAATGAACTGCAGTTGTTATTTAAACAAGACTAGTGTAAAACGTCACCTTTTTACATTTGGGGTGGATAAAATTTTAAAATAGTATTTGAAAGCATTCATAGTTGCAAGGCTGGCCTCGGTGTTATATGGTAAATTGCATGATGCCAACAAAAACAGAGATAATGTCAATCAGTATGCATTGTCTGCGACATTTGTTGGAAAATGACCGAATTTATGATGGTGAGACAAAGAACGATGAAAGGTTGATGAAATGAGTGCATGTGATTAAAAAGACCCATGCACAGAATGACTATTTCTGTGGCATTCCGCAGCACTGGGATTGCGTTTTAAACATTGGACTTGGAAAGATGTCCCATTAGATGGCACATTTCTTGACAGAGTCTTAGGAGATGTGTCAGTCAACATAATGCTCTTTTTAAGTTCAAGTGATAGGGCAAAAGCAATACCATTAGGCCAATCAAAAGACACTTTTCTCTTTATCCTAATGCCCAATCATTTCTTCACATTCACACCCAGGGAAGCATATTGGCACAGTCTCCAGAAGTGTTAAGTTTAGGCCTGAGGGACAGAACAAGAGAGTTTAGAGGAGGGAAACAGCCAAGCTCTGATGGGAAACAGCGAAGCTCTGATGGACAGTCACCAAGGCAACACTGCTGCTCTAAAATGAGTGGGAGGGAGGAAATAGTGTTCAGGGAGCAAAGGGGATTTACACTGTTAGTGCTGAGAAACACACCCTGCAGTCTGCCAAGAGATTCCTGTGAATGGCTATTGATAAGTCTTACAGGAGGAGTGGGGAACAGGAATTACTGTTGTAGTCCTTGCAGTGGTAGTCCATGTGGGTGATCTGAAGAACCTTGAAACAGCAGCATCTAATACAATGGGATGGGGGAGGGGATAATTGACAGTTGCCCTTGATTCTTTGTTACATTGCCAATAGTCCATGCTAGTGGCATAATGTTTATGAATAATGTAATGTACTTTAGGTTGTATCATTCTCCATAAAGCTGTGTAATATGTACTCAGAAAAAAAACCCATAAAGGTCACAACCAGCTGACAATGCTTGACAAGACCTTGATTTAACTTATGATCCCAATGTAGTCTGATGCAGCTGGATACAGGTTATGTGGCATGACAAATAGCTCAACCAGTACATGAAATTTTCCCCACCTACTATATAGTTTGTTTTATCATCTGTGTTGCTTGATTCAGAAAGCATGATCAAGTATCTTTGCGAGAATACCCTTCATTACATTGGAGTAATGTTACCTTTAAATATGACTCTGTCCGTGATTAAGATGAACAAAAAACTTCAACCAAAAAGAAGAAGAATGGCCGCCCTGTTTTTAATAATTGCTCTGCAGCCTGCACTCACAAGGATAATAGAACTGAACCTTTCACAAATGCTTAATATAACTGGAGGATCTTGAACCATTCACCAAATGTACTCTATAGCATCAAACAGGAAATTTTGTTCAGCACTCCTTAGGAGTCATTCTACAATGCAGAGTCCAGAGTGAATAAGGGGCAGGCTGTAACTGCAAACAAAGACCATCATACAGGTGTGGCTCATCATAAATGAAACAAATAACATGCTTACGTTTGTAGACTCATGCATAACTGAGCTGGCCAGGCAGCTAATAATTTATGCTTGTATGGAGCAAAAGGAAACCTCTGCTGATGTTTCACAAGCAATGGCGTTATGGTTATATCAGCACAGAACTTCAAGTGAAAGACATCTTCAACCAGGAACGAAAAGGTTGGAACAAGAACAGCCAGTTAATACAAAATTGCAATGGCCCAATATCCCATTAAGTGACCGTGTTAACATTTTTGATCACTATGTATTGATAATGATGAGATAAAGATAAACAGAAAACTGCAAAATGATGTAATAGCATTTTCCACAGATAGTTCATACATTCAGAGCTATTTAACATTCCGTAACGACAAGCTCAGAGAATGCCACCAGTAAGAAAAGATAGGCAGTTTTTGCTGTCACACAGGACGCAACTTCCATAGACAACTTTCCAGTGATAAGATGGCATTGTTGAACCAGCTGTTATCAAGAAAAACCAAAGATAAAGGCTGTATTTTTGAAATTCAATCAGGAGTGTGTACATTTCTGCGGTAATATGCATTTAACTCTTCACACTTTTCTGCTTGAAGATGGTCTGGCGTCTTGTTTAGAGCAGTAATTGGTCTTCCATGTCCACATCATCAAGTGCAACAATAAAAGATTGAATAAGCTGAACTCAATCACCACATGGATATATTTTCAGTTTGTGTGTATTGCCACTGTTCTCTTCAATGAGAAAGTCACTATTGTGTGATTGCACTTTCTATGTGAAAGACCTATCATCATATGACATATATCTTTAAATTCAGGCTCTTCAACGTATACTCATGCATTTGAAGATGAGGATCATTGCACAGCTTGAGAGGGTACTTATCCTTATCAACACCTACAATGCAGGGGGTAAGTAAGGAAGAAAATATGTAAGTCCAACGTGAGTGTCTCAACTGCAACAGCAAGGGCACTACAGCCAAACAAACATTACATCTTCTGTCAACAGATGGCAGCACTGATGTGCTATTTGTTCTTTTTCTACATTCTAAACAATTCGGTATTTCCACTGAAATTAGAGAAAAAGAACAATATCCATGAAGAGATGCAACATTAAAGTGTGGAATCATTAAAGTGAAAACATTAAAGTGTGTACTCAGGGAGAAGTTTACATGGTTGTATACAGTTTTGGCAGGGTTTTTTTTTTTTTTTTTTACAGATATCAGACTTGTCTTATCTGAACAAAATGTTAACCTGATATTGTAGGACAGAGCAAAACATATTAAGACCACCATGTCTGTAGTATGTGTCAGAGACCATCTCCACTGCATTCATTCTGACCTTGAATCTGTTTCCAGTTTTCAAAAAGTTCAATACCCGCTGCATATGCAGAATAAAGTACACGTATGTAGGATTTGTGGAAACAAGATCAATAAGCAAGTTTTACTGATTAAGTTATAACTCTATGTACAATGTACATCCATTCTGATGTATATATTCAAAAGGACATACTGGCATTTCTGACCCATAAATACAGCCTGTGAAATATTACTCACTAGTGCTTTGTACTTCAACTAAAATGTGTTATTTTACTTAAGACCAAACAATGAAATAAACATTGTTTGGTCTTATTGTTTGTATAGACCAAACAATAAAACAATGAAAATGCCAGGTCATTCAGCCCATAATGGGCTATCAATTACCTGCAGTCAGGCACTGGAAATGAACAACACAGTCAAAATCAGCTCCCTGGTGTTGAATTTACTCTCTCGCCTTCCCTGGTCCATGTTGCTGTTTCAGGTGAGGGATATTTTAAGGACATTTTAAGCAAAAATAGTTCCAGGACATGAACAGTGAAATGATATACTTGTTCTTATAATGGCTTTAAAGGCTGGAAAGGAATTCTGGCTTGATGTCACAGTTCTATTAACTTTTGATCAGTGATCTGGTCCTTTGAATTGTGCAGTCAGAATCCACTGACATTATTCTAATGTTATTTAACAGACAAAGCTAAAATATCACTATTTCTTGATGTAATAATAACAACTATAACAACGTAATGCCTGCATGATGTTAGGAAAGGCAGCAAATAAAAGTGATTAAACCTGACTAACAATACAGTGAGCTCCAAGAAATATCAAACTAGTTTCCCTCACAGTCTTAGCTTTGTTGGCCTGAATTAATTTTTTGCAAAGAGAATTCGTGGATTAAAATGTTTATCACAGGATCCAACTAAAGGACAAATATGGAGCAGTTATACCCTATTAATGAGGATAATAATAAACTGATATCTCAGTTTGCAAAAACACATGAAATTCTATGGACATCATTTTCGTTAAAAATACCATTTTCATGTTTCTCATAAGTAAATGTGTATATTGTGCGTTCTCTTGGGAGAACGAGAAAAACGAAAAGCTCTAAATATGGTGAACTAAATAGATCACCATCTGTTGTTTATTCTCTGCCAAGTTGACTTTACAGTTTAGAAAAACAGCTCAGTCATTCATGGATGTGCCTTAATCAGTCTGCTCTGTTGTATAACAGGATTGTGGAATGATCAACATTTACATCTGCATGACACTGCAGACTTAAGAAAATAATCTTAAAACCTTGATAAGAGGAAAGAAATAAGCAGTCTCTTTGTTAAAGGTCCACTTACACATTTCTCAGCTGAGATATCACATTGAACAGTATGAAAACTGACCTTTGCTTTATAGTATGGGTATTTTGGGGAGCACATTTAATTGTATTCCTCCTGAAATGCTTCATTTTATAGTCCGGCATAAAGTAATACATAGAAATACTGTGTACTACATGAGCAGGCAGTGCAAAGATGATTGTTATGCATGTGAAGGCATGTAATTTCATGGCAACAAAAATTCTGAACATAAATACATCATAATTATATATTTTTGTTCTTAGATTTGTCACCGATAAACAGTTATCGCTGATTTAAATTTGGAAGAATGCATGCCATGGTACATGGAGCGATAAAAGTTGTCATTGTGATGTACCATGTTCAGTTTTACATTGGCTTTGCCCTGTAGTTAGTCACAAAACACTACTGTGTCAATATACATTTTCTCCAGCCATATGGGTGCCACACTAATGTTACTTAATGTCAAATGATGTAAATAATACCAACTAATGTCAAAAAGAAGTGGTGTACATCTGTAATTTACTGTATAACTGAACAGAGTGATTTTTTATCTGAGAATACTGTTACATTTTTATCTTGTCCTTCAGTCAAAATGCCTTATCTCTTATGAATTTCTTAACATTTAAATCAACCTTTTAAACAAACATTTAAATTGAGAGAGCAAGGAATATGAAGCCATATTTTCATATAAATATATATATAAGTCTATTATATATTTAAAGTTTGCTAGCATTTGCAACAGTCAGACGGTAGTTCTGTAGCACAGTATGGAATTTATTTATAAAGGAAGTGAAACCGAACCACATAACTAACACACAATTTCTTTCACTTCAAACATTATCAACCAAGGATTCAGAGTCAAATCGTTTTTCAGCATGTAGGAAACATTTACTCTGATGCATGACATTTCTTAATTAAAAGTATTTTAATTAGGATTATTCCACTAATAGTGAATCATCTCATTTTTAACTCAAGTAGCTGGAAGAACATTTGGTTTGGTGTTGTTTTGTAATAATTTATTCACATTGCAGATGTGCTGACTTTATTCAGGCCAAAATAGACATCAAAGTGGGTCTATTCAATCTTATGAATCCTAAAATGAATCACTCATCAAATCAATTTACAGAACATAGAGTCCATCTGGATAGAACATCCAGTGTGATTCTGTGCAATAGCACTTTACTATGACTGATTGCACTGTGTACACCACTCATTAACGACAAATCGAAAAATTCACATGACAACAGTAAAAAGTTCTGTTGTACCAGGGTGGTTTTGTGGGAGAAACCCCTTTTTACCTCTAGCCTGATTCAGCCACTGTCTCCCATAACTTTGATGGTGTGGTATTTTTGAAATCTAGGTCCTTGAGAAGGCCACTTGAGAAATTGTACCAAATTCCCTTCTAGGAAAGATTTTAGCTGATCACAATGACACCAAAGAACCCATACCAGGATTCACAGGTCAGTTAGAAAGATGGCAGTCACAATCGTAAGCTAAATATTACCGCAACAGAAGGAAGCCGTCTTTTCCCTAGAGACATACAAACCACTTCCCATGTGACCATCCACATCCAAAAGGAGACCTTCTTTCTGGCGAGTTGCTCCATTTTTCCAAATTAGATCAGCAGTGGGCTGTTTTACTTCCATTGCTCTATTTTATGGTTGATTTCATGGCTAAAACACATTAAATAATAGTTTCAGATGCTTTGAGGGCATTATTTCAAGCACATCCACCATTAAATGGACCAGATATCAATGTTAACCCACCAATAGAATGCTTACATCTCACTGAAGTGAAATGAGGTCATGAACACTCCATTTGGAGTTAACCACCTCAAGTATGTTCAGTGCCGTCCTTCCTGGAAAGGCCTAACTGGACTTTCATTTAGTGTTAAGCTTTCGTGTAAGCACTTGCACTCTAAGAAACTTACAAAACCATTTCTGTGTAGACATATTTTAATGTAATCAATTACTTCTTAAATTTCAACAATGTGGATTATTTTATGATAGCCTAATAATGAAATAGTAACATGTTCTTGATAAAAAGGTCCTGTACATAGAATTTACTAATATTATCAGTTGAAATTTTTGATTCCGGAGGCCCAGACCTACAAGTTCCTAAAAACATAGCATTTGATACATATAACACATACAAAAATTAAATATATAAAAAATAACAATAATACATTTAAGAATTCTATTGCAAGTACAGAAAATAATAGTTTTTACATAAGAAATCCAGTTAAGCTTAATATTAACCTATAGAAATTCTCCAGCTTTCAGTTACAGAATGTCAAAGATGTACAATGTGCACATTGTCAAGGAAATTGGACTACATGTATATGAAATTCTTAACTGCACTGTACTGTACTGTACCTGTATCTGGCGATGTCATTGATTAAACTCTTGAAAAAGTTTTTTATATTTACAATATACTCACTTACATTTGTTTTACAGGAAACTCTGGTTCTTGTTAGCCTATTGAATAATAAGGTACTGAATAATATAACTTGAATAATAAGGTAATGTTAATGTAAATAAGGATTTTAACCAATGAACATTTCATCTTTTTTGAATTGGTGTACTTTGAAATTTACTTTCAGAGTTGAGGTCGACACCACCCTAAGGTGTTGGTATTTCTCAGGCCGTGCTGCATTAAAAATGTATTATTTCTTTTTTTTCCCCCTTGTTTAATGGTTTCTGTTAAACTTTTATTTTGAAATAAATGTCATTCATTACCACTGACTTCTCAGGCATCTCTTCATGATGGGAAAACCTGACAAGCTACCAGCAGCTGTGTAAACAAAGGAAGAGAGAAGCATAAGGAGAGGAGGAATTATCTGCCTCAGAGCTGTACATTTTTAATGCAGAGGACAAGGCAAAACCATCCAAGACCTAAAGCTGCCTTCATGTGTGTTTAGTAATTTCATAATTACAAGTTGGGATCACATGAAAGACCCAACAAAGTTGGAATTACCAGTGGGAAATTCAAGATTTTCTGTGATGCCCAAATTGCCGAGCTGTGACATATTGGAGGCATTTCCTCAAGTTATTGGCTGAAGAGTACCAATGTTAAATCACACACCTGCAGATGTGTACTTTTCTGGTAGGTATAGTGGTGCAAATACTGCAACATCACCTAAGTCAATAAGCCATTTAAAACAGCAAATTCATGGCTGGTCTGTATTCTCTCCTCTTCATTTTGCAGCTAAAGCACAGACTAGCTCTCTTTGCTTTTGTAAATAAAACAGTAAGCAAATTGTAGCACTGGATGAATTCATCTTATGGGATGTAAGGAACCGGCAGTATTGCCACATTAGTGAATACAATCAAAAATGACACAATCAACCATTATAACCCTATTTTGATACTGGGCGAAACTTAGGTGGACTATCTCCATAGCCATACTTCCTGGTTACTCCAAAAAAATAATCTAAGTGGAAGTGGATAGGAGTATAATCAACTTGCTCATAATTATAACATTTTGGTAGTTATGCAAAATTAATGATTACCTGGCTGTAATAATGACACTTGAAACATGAAAACTGACCCATAAACAAATATGGGAGCCCCCATGGATGCTAGTGGTAGCTAGCTACCAGCAATATAACCATAGAAAACAGAGATTTTACAAATTACTTAAACCAAATGAAAGGGTCCAGCACAGTGCATATAGCTCGGCAATGTGGACATTTATTTTCATTCAAGTTCTGCATCAGCTAACATTCCTGCAATGAACAACAGTTTATTGACATATGATAAGTTGAGCAGGTTATCAGAAACTCGGTATGGTATGCATTTTTTGTGCACTTTATAGTCATATTTAAACAGTCCATACACTATAACATTTTATCCTGGATGAACAATAGAACATACATTGTCTTTGTAAGGCTAAGTTCTGACCAAACTCTTCTTTGTTTTACAGCTCAAGTCATTTATCACTGTTACATGGGAGTATCTTTTTCCCACGCTCTCATGTGCCTGCGCATCCCAGCCATACAGGAAAGAGACGAGGAGGATGACTTCTCGTGAATGTGCTTTTGTGCGCGTTCCCGGTTTCGTCTTGCAAACTGCCCGCCGAGTGGTTGCGAGCACGCGCACAGACGCGACAGGTCTGACTGTGTGCATTTGGGATAATGTTAACTAGGGGGGAAGCAATGTTGGAATGGGGAATGATGGCGGTGGACGAGTGCTGAGTGTTAATGTTAGGTAAACTGGAAAGACGAGCACGTTTCAGGTCGAAGACACAAACAAGCGAAACGCAGAGGTGAAGTATTTTATCTAAGTGTTTGTAGGGTATTCTTAAAAAACTCAGTAACGAAAAATAAAGTGCGTTGGATAAAATGATCACCCTGTGTAGCTTTGCTGGCTACCGTACGCTAGTGCTAGATAAGTATCACTTTGAAACTAACGGATTCAAGTCTCTCAGCGAAATTATAGAATGAATGCAGGCTTTGTGTAAACTTATCTTTTCTGGCTGTATCAGTGATGTGCTATTTGGGCTAACGTTATTCTTTCGTCAGAAAAGTTTTCTTGCTAACTTGCAAGCAAGCTAACTTACGGACAATGGAGACTGGTAGTTTGGGTAACGACGTTTGACTTTTCTTGAGCTAGTGCAGTAAAGTTTTGTGGCGTTTTGTGTGCGAAATGTGTGTCAGTAATGTATGTATATGTGTTTCTATAGATATGTATTCTTAGATGACCCGACCTGTGGGTAAAATTGCAACACATTCGGTTCCAGAAAGTTTTGGTGTTTTTTTTCCAGTTGTGGAACCGATTCGACTCAAGCTCGCTTTCTTGTTAGCTGGCATGCTGCGAAAGCTGTACTAGCGCTATTACTAAGGTTAATAAACAGTTAACGTTAATAGCACACAAGATAGCCAATTGAATTAGCTTTTGCTTTTCTGAAATGGAAAACCTAATCGAGTGTTATTTCATAAAAGATTGCTTTGGAAAAACATTGACTGACACTTTTTGTATTCGATAATACAACATGCATTTGATTATTCATTTTCTCGTAGATGACTTCAGCCTCCGTGATTTAAAAACAAAACAAAACAAAAAGGCAACTGGAGCAGCTCATCAAAACCGCAATGGCACAATTCAAGTAGGAAACCAAGTTAGCAATCTTAACTGGAATAATGCCTTGGATGTAAATTAATTTTTCAAGCTTTATGTAATACCAACATTCTGCCAGTGATTCACTGTCCTTTTGCTTAAGCCTCTAAAATGCTCAAGACCGAAAGCAAAGGAGAAAGGACCCTGAGGAGCGCATCCCCTCACAGAAATGCATACACATCGGACTTTCACGCAATTAAATGCACATTTGATGGGGCTAAATCCGACAGCAGTCCTAAGTCATATGCAAATGCTTCCGTTGAGACCCGAGAAGACACACGGGGGAGGCCTTTTGGAAACAGGGTGAATAAGATAAAGAATATTTTCCTACAGATGGATGGTCAACAGCAGGATAGCCCAGAGGTGAAAGGAGTACAAAAGGTTGATGTCCCCCAGGTGTCCTCACCAAACGTTCCATCTGCAGCTAGCTCACATAAAACAGATATGGTCAATGCCATCAGCCCAGAATCACTTAAGGCAGACAAAACCTCCAAGAGTGATGATGGGGAGATTGACAAAGCAGCACTGGCAGAGAAATTTTCAGTGACCAGGAAATTGTTTGAGAGGGGTATCAAAGATCAGCCATCATCTGAAAAGCACTACCCTAACAAAGCAATATGCCGGGTTTCTGTTGGGAATGTGACCGACAAAGGGAGTAGTGACAAGGGGTCATCAGGGTCCTTGGAGAGCACTACCAATAATGTGAAAGTGGATCAGTGCCAGCAAAATGGAGAGGAAACAAAGCAGTCCTCCAGGCAGTCCCTGAATGCAGGCCCCATTTCCAGAAGGCTAGAGAGCTTCATGGCAGAGAACAAGAAGGATGAAGCAAACATCAAAGTGGCAGACAGAGGAAAAGAGATGCAGCCTACAGTGTGCAACCCCAGTGTGAGCCCGTTAGCCACCTCTTCAGTTGGTGATGGCTCATGTAAAGCCACCTCTTCTAGAGGTTGTTTTTATAAACCCACCCACCCCACTGGTGATGATTTATGCAAACCAGCCCCTAGCACAGCTGCTACCAAACCCTCTAGTCCACAACCAAGTGATGAAAGGCCTCAATCAATACCCAATGCATGTTACAGTAAAATCAGAAATAAAACTTCTGGAATCAACAAGAATGATGGGCATGTTGTACAGAGCCAAACCGCAGAGAAATGCATGAAATCTGACCCTACTTTGGGTCCGGTTGGTGTAGGAGTTGTTCGGGCAGAACTGGTGGTAGTCCAGAATGAGTCGTCTGAAAGTGAGGAGAATGAGGATGAGAATGTTTTTGAGGAGGTGAAGATGGACATCTCCGAAGAACTCCCAGGGAACAGGCACAGTGAGTTTTCAATTAATATCACACACAAGATGTGTGGGGGAGCAGAGGTTCCAGAAGTCATGCAAGTTGCAGCAGGCAAGAAAAGTGGAAGTGAAAGTAGTGGCAACAACCTGGAGAGCTGGAGAGAGGAGAAAGGGCTGGTGAGCAGGACTGAGGATTACAGAGAAGTGGAAGAGGTGCAAGAAGAGGAGAGTGAGCAAGAGGAACAAGTGGAACATGGAGAAAGGAAAGAGGATGCTTCAGTTGTCTATGGCATTGAGAATGCAGCATTTGTGGATGATAGGGACACAGACCAGGAGCTCCAGGAGGACCAGTTGACAAAAGAGTATGATGAGGTGCCAGGCCTATCAGATGAGGATGACCCAAACCCACAGCGCAAGATACGATTCTCCACAGCTCCAATCCAGGTATGAATTTACATTCATGTCAAGAAAAGAATATTGTACACACTCACATTGTCATCATAGGAAACATCATCTCTTCAGGTAATACTAGCTCATAAGCTCATTTCAAGACTGTTTTCACACTGAGTGGAAGTTTTGTGAATGCTTTATAATAATTTTTTAAAGTGATCTCTTCCTGGAATGTGCCACAGTGACATCCTTTTACATTCAGATTAATTAATTTGGAAGTCTGGAGCATAAATAGATTGTAGTCTTCATTTTGTTCTGAAGAGCACATATAGTAGTTAGCATCCTTTGTTACATAAGCTATTTAAAAATCACTACTGCTTTTGTTGTTCTTTCAGAATTAGATAAATGGCCTGGATAATATTAAAAGAATATGGAACCAGTATGTCTAAATATACCATATTAATCGGAGTTTCTTAAGACATTGGGGAAAAATAATACAGGAAAATGTATCAGGCTAACACTGGGGAAAAACATCCAGTTGGTGAGTCAGGCATTAAGATTCCACTTTTAAAAATGAAATGCTTGTGACTGTGTTTTTACAGCTGTTTTTACCCACAGTGGTTGATCTTTAATTTCTTTGATTGGATCACTTTGCAGGACATGCTATTGTTTTGAAAACAAAAACTCTGAATTTTAATGGTATCCTCAGTATATTTTGTCCAGTACATTAAGTCCGGGTTTGCACTGTGTTTGTTCTGTAAGCAAAGTGAAGGTAGTAAGTTGACTTTTGAGGTGTATCTTCTGACATGTAAAACAGTATTTCAGTCCATAGGCTGGCTGTAAAGCTTAATAAATTAGATATTGGAAGCATTAATTTCCATAAAGAACTTAGAGAAGTATAATCATGAAGGTGTATTAAAACAACCTGGTCATAATTCAGTCATCCATGGCAGTAATAGTGCTTCATTTATCTACAGACTTACGACAATGGAACAGTTTTTCTAGATTCACTGTGTGTCTAATTGGCCTTTGGACGTAGAGTCATTAAACAAAATAATGGGAACACAATATGTTTGAATTTTAACCAATATGGCAATGGGCCAACTTTCATCTGATTCCGGTTAGAAATTCCAGTTACCAGTAACAAATTATGCAGTTGGTGTAAATATTATGGTCAAACAAGCACAATAATTATTTTTGGAGAATTATTTATGTGCTATTGCTGTGCATTAATACTGATGTTAACAATTGTTGAGGTTTGATTAAGCAAAATAATTGGCAGGAATGAATATTTTTACTTAATAACATGATTTGATGCTAATCTTGATATCAGTCTCAGTAAGGTCAGCGCTGATCGATTCCTCTGATTTTGCGAAATTTAAAACCAACAATTGGAACCGTTGACTTCCATCGTGATGACTGCCTACACATTAACAGATCCATCATGTTGAATGAATCATTGGGAAAAAGGCAATGTTAGCTGAAAGTTTCCTTTGGCTTTCTTCAAACCTAAACCCATCCAGATGCTGAGCAGAGTTACAGACAACTCGGACAACATTTTTTATGCTTGTAGTACATTGGACTTTTGTGTTTTTATCAACCGTTCTGTTAAGTATTCATCTGTGCCTGTTCGCTAGATTCAGCTTGTGATGACTGTACTTCATTACTGATCCTTTTATTTTTGCTCAGTGCCTTCATTATTTCAACATTTTCCCCATGACACATTAAACAATATTGCTGTTTTTGTGACCGATGCACAATTTGGGCATCATCTGTTTAAAATCTCCAAATTTGTAAGATTTTGCATGTTGTTTTGGAAGTGTTGATGTTTAACAGAGATGCTTGTAATAGGAGAAATATATTGATAATTAGCATTCACATAAATATGTCAAGTGTTTTAATGTCATTTTTCCGAATGAGTCCATTTTAATTTAGTATTTTGCTCTGATCCTTGTTTTTCTTCCTAAGGCAGCTCCTGAAATTTAGTTCTATTTTTAAGAGGGAGCCAGTCCAGAAATACAAAAATTGCTTTCTGGTGTCCATAAATAATTTGTTCCTAAGAACATATCTGAAATAGTAAATGTAGGTTCAAACAAAATTTTGTGGAGGGCAATGCTGATGGGTGGCCAGAGGTTTGTAGGGGAGAGTAGTACTTTGTAGAGGAAGAAGGCCATTTTTTCAGGGGTTGGTGGTTCTTAATAGAGATGCGCTGATGTATCGGCCACACATCGGTGTTGGCCAATATTCACTTTGTTGACTGTCATTGACCATCGGCAAATAAGATGACAGTGGCAGTGGCCAATGTTTATCTGTTGTGTTGCATCAATTTTGCGCTGGCTAAATGTGAAAGAAAGTTATATTAAAAGGTGTTTCATAAATTTGTGTGATTGAATTTGTGCTTATTCAAAGATATTGTGATGAAACAGTTCATTTATTTTTTTATAATGAAGATTTCTTTGTTTCCCTGGCACAAAGGGAAATACATAACAACAAAAACAAAAGCCATCGGTAGCGGCATCGTCCAAATTGTTATTTGAAACACCGTTATCAGCCCAGAATTTCACAATCAGTGCATCCCTTTTTGTGAACCATATTGTAGGAATTCTCATCTCTGCTCTCTACTTATATTTTCCATGTATGACTGACAGTTTGAAAGTTATGCCATAGAAATGTTAAAACTGTTTGTGACTACAGGCCTACATGTAATTCCCTAAAGATTACCAGTAACTGACTCCTTTTTGTTTTTTAGTGCTTGACTAACACCCTGGTCTGCATCATCGCATTGCAGTGCACCAAAACTGCATTCATGTTCGATGAAATGTTGCACATGTCTTGCAGCATTGCATAATCAGTTGTGCTTTCTGTATGCATAAGTGGGATTTTTCCTATGTATGCATTAAGCTGTTCGTGTTGATTGAATGGGAAAAAAACTGAATGAGGCAAATGTTGTTTGCTGCACATTGGGTTTTGGATTGCATTGACCACAATTATAGCTTTGACTTAATTATGTATCATTTATGTGCTGAGTAATTACATTTTTATATACTTCCTAATCTTACTACCATTTCTTTCCAAAACCGTAAGCTGAAGAAACATAGATAGTCAAGATAGGTATGACTCTGCATAAATGTGCTGTTGCATTCAACAAAGTAAAGCGAACAACAAAAGTCTAACAAAAACTGAATGTTCATTTTTCTTCCATTGCCTGTCTGCAATGTGTGTGTTGATTAGTTCAGCAGTTAGTTGCTTTAATTCTGTTATAGCTGTAGGTGGTCAAAATGGTATGCAGAATGGCAGAGTTGGTGTGACAAGGGCTTGAATTATTTTTTCTATTTATGCTATTGGTTGTTTTCCTACAAACCTTTTTTTTAAACTTGTGTTGAATAATTTAAAATTTTTCATGGGTTAGCATGTCATAAATACTGTTGTTTCCCATAGTTTCATGAAACACTGATGAAGGGTAAAAGCTGAAATTTGTTTGTTGTTAATAAACAGTATTTCCTTATACTTTAAAATGTATTTGGAATTTCCATCCTAAAAGATGAAATATTCCCATAAACTAACCTGTAATGTTTTCTGGTGGTTGACTACTTGTAAGTGCTGGAGAAGCTATAGGCCGACTAATCTGTCATAGCACAGAAAGGAATGAATAGTTAATATATGTTTATGGATATTAACTCATCATTTTCAGTGGGAGGAGTAGAGTGTTTTTGAAAATATTGTTGACTGTACATAAAGGCCCTGTTTTGGGCAGCTGAGGAGGACTGTAATGACAGCACTGTGCTGAAGTAGTACAAAGGTTGCTTCTCCCTGGGGAAAAAAAAAAAAAAAAAAGCTCAGAAAGGGCTCCTTTGTGTTGAAGGGGTGACAAGTGAACCCTACTGTTGATCTTGTGAATTTACATTCCCTTTCTTTGGGGGTATTGTGAACATTCAATTTACATGATCTCATTGCAAGTAAAAGGTAGTAAGTTGTTATAATCTGGGTTTGTGTATCAAATACTTAAAGAATGTTAAACTTATTCCATTGCTTTGTATTTCTGTTTGTATTCTCTTGTTGGTTGCTTATTTGATTTGGTTCAGATTTTTGCTGCTTTTCATGTATATCAACAGAATTGCTGATATAGGGTTTATGGATCCTTTTTTTACCCAATTATTAAATTTTGATTTTAATGGTGCAGAACAACCCATCTTAGTAGATTTCATGGGCACTGTGCTTTCCCTGAACCAGAAACAGACCCAGTTGCCTGCCTGAGGATTGAGTTGTACCTTATGCTATCTCTAACGCCTGACAGGGCAAGGGTATCGGTCACCTTAGGTACAACCAAGCATAGTTTTATGACACTAAACTCCAGCAGTTATGAGGTATAGACACTAAGGGTTGTACAGTTGCAGTGCAGTCAGCTCTATTAAAGGCTGATATTTGTTAAAATGTATTTATACTGCTAAATAGACAGATGTGTTGTCTGTCCCTGCTGTCTGTGTCAGGACATATTGGGAACAAATTTTTCTGAGACTGATGTGAGTGAATTTAATGTTTTTGTGGACTAGTATCAGCCTCTCGATAAATGTGGGGAAAAATATTTTTAATGCAAGTTTGACTTGTCAAGCTTACCTACCCTTAATGTTGTCTTGAAAATTCATACAGAGTTCATCCCTTTCATTTAGCACATCACAGTTTCCATGTAGTTCTCAGAACTTGGTGAATGAAAACAACTAAAAATATTTAAATGTTTAGGACTAAATGGTTGGTGTTTTGCTTATGTCATAGGCTATTAAGCTATTGAACATTTTTGCTTTTAGGTGTAATAATGCAGAGTGTCCCTTTACGTGATTCTTTTATCTCCTGATCTACTGTATTGCTTTCTCATGCTCAAACTTGGATGTACTGGATTGAGTCACCATTCCACCTGGAATTTTGAACCCACAACCATATAATTACATGTCCTGGGCCTTAACCACTGGATTTCTTAACTCTGGTGTTAAAGCTTACTAGATGGAAAATATTGTGAATAACAGTAGCAATTCTCTCAGCGTATATTACCCTGAAAAAAATCCAAGAGCAGTTAAATCTCCTGCATCGTAAACAGCTTGTGTTTTCGTGCAGTACATGCTGAATGGGATTCTTCAAAGAATGCATGTTCAGGCTGCTTCTCAGGTCAGAGCTTTGATACAACAGAAGTGATGCAACACATGAGCCTGTCGCTGCCCAGACATCTATCTCAGAAATTATGAACGTGTGATGGAATCTCATGTAAACACATCAACACTGGCTCATGTTCTGGCATGTAATTCTTTGTTTTGCATTTGATCTTACTTTGTCATCTTCTGCGCCCTGTTAGAAGGTAAATGAAAGAACTACTTCTGTTGGTTTTTCTGCTGTGGTGGTCTTCACTGCAGTAAATGCAGGCTTTGCATTGTCCTTTTTATTTAATAAGAGGAGGTCAGGTGCAAACTGGCAAAACTAGTCATTAGCTTTTAGAAAGAAAAACGTAGACTCAAATGCACAACACATGGCCGTACAAAAGTCATCAAATACACTGCAATGTGAATAATTAGAAGTACTGAAAGGAGTACCATGAATAGCAAAGCAGTATATTCTTTTCAGAAAATGTCACAAAATGATGAGTATCAGTGAGGGTTTTAGTTACCAGTGTCAGTTGTGTTTTAAATATTGAGGAAAACCTATCAATACCCAATCCCACTGATAAGGAGCTTGTATATTTGGAAGCTAAGAGAGCAAAGATGGAGGCTAAATCAACAGATATGGTAGACAGTATACCTGGAGCAGAGGTGAAATTGAAAACCTTGCCCTCTTTTGGAAATAGGTTCATGTTCCCAGGCTTCCATTCATTGTGCAAATGGTTAGTGGGGATATTTGTGCAAATGCATTGTTGTGGATGTTTCTCTTGAGTTACACTAACAGGTGCAAGGTAATTTTGGGCTCTCTCTTAAGTAGATAAAAGTAGTGAGTTGCCAAAATGTTGTAGCAGCCTTATGTAGCCACTGAAACGTGGGAAACTGTCTGTCAAACCTTTGCTCAGTGAGGAGTATTCTTTTTCTTTGAATGATCTGTGCCCCTGGTTTTAAATAGTTTTGCTGCACCCCTACAGGTGGGTTTAAAATGGTACCTTTTTTCCCCATGCAGGTTTTCAGCACCTACTGCAATGAGGAGTATGACCGGCGGAATGATGAAGTGGATCCGGTGGCAGCCTCAGCTGAGTATGAGCTGGAGAAGAGGGTGGAGAAGATGGATGTGTTCCCTGTGGAAATCGAAAAAGGTGTAGTGTTGCTCTATATCTGAACAGCAGCTCAAATGCAATTCCCTTACTCTAATGTTGTTCCTCTGCTCTCCAGGAGACAATGGCCTTGGAATCAGTATCATTGGAATGGGGGTGGGGGCAGACCAGGGATTAGAGAAATTGGGAATATTTGTCAAGACTATCACAGAGGGGGGAGCTGCTGCAAGAGATGGACGGTGAGTCGGGTGTTTCCACACCGTGCTGGCCTTATGACAAACAGTTTTATTCATTGAATTGTCAGTTTGTGCAGGAAAACATTTGTTTGATGATAGGAATATGTTGTTTTACCAAGTCTTATGTTTTTTAAAATGGGAGAAATTGCTTTTTGCTCTTTCTGTTGTCTGAACAGGATAAAAGTCAATGACCAGATTGTGGAGGTAGACACTATCAGTCTAGTTGGAGTCACCCAGCTTTTTGCTGCTACTGTTCTGAAGAACACTAAAGGCACTGTCAGGTGAGATACTTTATGCTGGTGTAATGGAAGTAGTTGCAGTCGGCATTATCTTTAATGAGCAAGGCAAGCAGAGAATGGAACTTTGGGTTGTGGGTACTGAGATACATGAGAGGTGGCCAGAGGTGCACCAGAAGTAATTGAATAAAACCTGGTATCCTCACGAAGACACAGTTGTTATTTTTAGTACCGCATGAATTTCACTTTACCATTGATAAAAAGTAACATCACATAAGTGTGATGTGTTATTGGTTTACCACAGCACATGAAATGCATATGCACAAACACCCACACACCTGGCGTAAGCCAATGTGACCACTGAATTTTCATTTGCATTCCTGACATCACTTCATGTGAGATATGAAACTTCCACTGTGACAAACGGCTTATTGGAAATCCACTCCACAATACAGGAAAAGGGTCGGAAGAAAAAAGCCCTTATTTAAAACAGTGAAGCTGTGTTTTCTACAGCCACCTGCTCCCAGTGCTGACCCACTCACTCTACTTGCAGCTTCCTGATTGGGAGGGAGAAGCCTGGGACAGAAAGTGAAGTGGCACGTCTCATTAGAGAGACGCTGGAGCAGGAGAAGAGCCAGCAGCAGCACCGCCTGGAGGACTCGTACGAGCATTCCACAGAGGAGGTGAGTAACTAAAGCACGCCGGTCCGAAGCAAGGTCTGTCTGGTTTTGTTAGGTCACAGTGGGGTTGTCTTTGTCATTACAGAAACCACACCTCGAAGCAGTGAATAACCTAGCCGGCACACAGTTCAGCCTTGTTAGACACAGGATTAGTCATACATTTACTGTTTGCTGATAAAATTATGCAGTGTTTACTTTTTAAAAGAAATCCAAACCAAAACCCTGGGAAGCCTGGCACAGAAGTCTCGACTGTAAGGGACTAATACTTCGTTCTTTTGAAGATTTGGTTAAAGAAAACTGATTTTGGTGAAAAATAAAAACAAAAAAAATGTTTTGATGTTTTTTTTCACTTTGGGATCAAAATAACTGGATTCTGACTTTTGTCTGTGAGGAATCCAGTATGATTCAGGGGTGTTGTGTGTTGTAACAGATGAAAGGCAGGTGGATACCTGACCTTTTTACATGCTGGTATGCAAAACAGAGGAGCAACGATAGTGGTTTGTGTGACAGCTTGTTTTTCCTGAACAAGGGCCCTGTACAGGGTTTGCAATACATTGATAAGCAGTGTTGGGTGTCGCTCACTGCACTGTAGAAACCCTGTGTGGCTGTGAACACGTTCACTGAATAAAATTTGGGTAGGATGGAAATTCTGATGGTTCAGTGTTGTCCCTTGTGGGCATCTGTGGGCGTGTCTGTGCATTGATCTGTCAGTTGTTTCCCTCTCAGGAGGAGCACTACGAGGAGGAGGTCCTGGGTTCAAGCTTCTCCGGGAGAACATCAGGTATCCTGGAACTTCCTGAGAATGAGGAGATGTTTTTACCCTCCAACATGGACTCCACACAGCTGAGTTTCAAATTCAGAGAGGTATTTAAATGATTACACCTTTTCAATTCCAATCAGCTAGTCAGTGATACCAAGCCAGCATTATCTGTACATTCATGTAGCATGCAAATTGTTTATGAAAGGTGCTATTCATGAATTGGTTCCTATTCTCTAGAACTGGACAATTATGTGTCATATTTTTGTGAGATGGAATATCATAGTTCTGGACATTGATTCCACTTTTTCTTGGTCCCCCACAGCTGCTTCTGAAACACAGTGTTGTCACAGCTGAACTCAACCATATAAAGGAGAAGGTAGTACAGGCTTAACACGTGTTGGAAATCTGTTTTATTTTTACATTGAGATGGCTACTGTGTGCAGTGCTCTCAGATACTGTTGAAATTGATACAGAATGTTGCCGATGTCTGAAATGATTGAAATGCTCAGGCAGAAATTTTGCTTTGCATAATTACAAAAATGGCCTGTTTGTTTTGTAGCTGAGCACATTGGAGTTAGAAAGAGCATCATGGGAGTCTAGACAAGCTCAGCTGGAGCAGCGCCTGGAAGAGAGTAATGAGAAGATTCAAAAGCAAGAGGAGTTATGGCTGGAAGCACAGGCACTGTGCAAAACTGCGAATGAGAACCTGGCAGAAACACAGGGCCAGTATGAGGCCCTGGATAAAAAATACAACAAAGCCAAGAAACTGCTGAAAGACTACCAGCAGAAGTAAGTTATTGTCTGAACCTAAGATTGTTCAAAGGAGAAAACAAAAACCTTTTCAATGATGTAGAGTTTTTTCTGGCATTTTAAACCTGAATTTTGAAAATATGATTTCTGTACAGATTTCTGTAACCTAATAAAACTCTGTCCAGCAAGCTCAGGTGTTGGCTACTAAACACTGAATGTATGAGGTTCAGAATGCCCAGTATGTCCTTCAAGAGCTGAGAGGTAAAATTGATGAAAAACAAATTAAAAGGAGCTTCTTTAAAATCCCTTAATCTTTTCATAAAGCACTTTTATTTTATTTTAATGATTGTATCCAAGTATACAGTAGAGCTATCAGTCAGTCTGTTGCAAAGGGCACCATGATACTGTAATTATATCGATCAAGTGGAGTGTTTGCAATTAAGTTGTATGATAAAACAGTATTCATTTGAACCAACAGACTTGGCCAGAACTGGTGTTAAAAGTGATGGCTGTATCTAATGTTGGTTTGTGTTTTTGTGCAGTAGAGTAGCATATCTATAGAATATATAAAGGAAAATGCCAGCTTGATAACCATGGATTGTAGAATTTCATGAAGTCATCAATACATTCCTAGTGTATACAATGACATTCATACTACAAAACAGAAAACTTAACATTTGTTTTGTTAAAATTCTCCTTTAAATTTAAAATCATATATTCAGATACCTTGTTTACAATATTTAAATTGGTAATACCATAAATGCTAACGAAAAGTGAGAATAGAAGACTGACTGTTTTGTTAAATAGTTAGTTCATTTTAAGTACACGCATTATGATGTTGTCTTCCCAAGTAGCACTGCTTCATGGCACTGACAGTAAGTACTGTGTCATAAACTGGATTTTCAGTCCCATCCCTGTCTCTAAAAGATTCATTATTTAGAAAACATTGGCTACTCTCCAGCCATTTTTCCAGCTGATCTGAGCTACGCTGACTATTTTAGAAAACTGAAGTAAACAAGTACCCCTGTCTTTGTATGTTAACTGATTTGAACTCATCAGTTTTTTTGCAATCTAATAGTCTAATAGATATTTCACTCAATTTCCAGAGAAATTGACTTTGTGAAGAAGGAAGAAGAGCTGAAGAGAGCTTTGGAGGAGAAGGACTGTTATTACAGAGAACAGCTGGAGAGCCTGCAAAAACGGGTAAAGACAAAAGAGACAAACCTCACAACTGAAAGGAACTCTCTGAAGCTTAAGCATACACCCATTTCCGCTATCGATCCTAAACCAGAATTTTTGCCCCTGTTGCTCTCAGCAATACATCACCATAGTTATTCTCAAGCCTCTTGTTTAACTGTCTTCCCAGTTTAGTAGATTAGTCATTTCAGGTGTTTAATTTCTACACATAAAACTTGCAAGCTTGGATTGAGTTTGGAGTAAATGTGTTGGAAATGCACACTTCACAGTTCACAGCATAATTGCGCTCTTTCGCCAGCTTGCTATGTTGGAGGAAAGAGCTTCCTTTGATGAGCATGAAGCAGTTGTGTGCAGACTGCAGTCTGTAGATATAAGACGGTGCAGCAGCCAGGAATTGGATGGATCAGTGAGGAATATGCAGAGTATGAAATCCGGTAAGAATTGCTCAACTTAATAACATTTCTACATGATTTCATTGGGAGTGCATGTGTACAATTCAGAGAATTTTCCACAATTTGTGGGTATGCAGTGACCATTGTCCTATGTAGACTGGCCATCATAGCCTAAAACCATATTATGGCAAACTTAGGTGTTCCTTTGTGTTTTGAAATATTAAAAGCTGACGATCCCCTCTAAAAACATGAAATTAAGGCTTCCTAGTGGCTCATAGAGTAAAATCACTAATTCATGATCCAGGTTTGAATACCACAGCTAGGTGTTCAAACCCCAGACATCTGTGACCAGTGGGACAAACTTGATTAAAAGCAAAGTTTTTTTATCAAAACAACTACAGGCCTGAATAGGCTTCTGGCATAAAATGTATTAACTAATTGAATAATTGTATTGATACATATAATATGCTTATTACAATGAATGGGAAGACAAGTGACTGATGATATGTAAAGACTGGCAAAGCATGCAGCCAAACGCAGCACTTCTACTAACAGTGATGGCGTAGTTGCTGCTTTTGTATTACTTTGCTGTTTTTGCCTTGTAGAGTCAGTGGGTCTTTAGGGACCTGCACATTTTAGATTTCCCTGTCTCTGTATGTTTGCTCATGACCCTGAAGTTGCCATCCCTCATCTTGGATCACTTGGGAATGTCCTCATACTAATAAATATGAACAGGCATGCACATTGACATTCATTATTTGATACACCTGGAGTACTCACAAAATCAATGTCTGTGCTTGTTTCGTGGATCCCACATTGGATTTTTGCTCATACTTTTCTGTGGTTTTGTTGATCAGGCCCCTTGAATTGAGAGTTTGAATAATGTTTATTGTTTAAATGTAAAAACACTGCCTTGTCACGCTTTTTCTATGAGGGCTAAATGTGGGAATCTGTGTTAGAGATTGTCTGTTCTTCATGTTAACACACACACAAAGTCAATATAGACAGATTTATTGTATACCTGCAGTGTGGTCCATCAAAAGTTCAAGTCTTTGACCAACAACAGTGCATTTTTTTGTGCGATGCATAACTCACTGTAATACATTGCTCAGTAAAAAATACTTGTTCAGTTGATATTATTCTAGTTAAGTTATTTATTTTTTAGAAGCCATCCATTACTGTGAACAGGGCCTGCCTAATACACAGAGTAGCAGGTAAATGTGATTTAACTCCTCAGAAATGGACTGGACTGAGCTGATCCCTGAAACAGAGCGGCTGGACACTAGTGCGCACCGCGCAAAGGGCCAGCTGGCCCAGAAGGCTAAACGTCAGCTTCCATCACGCAGCAGACTGAGAGAGACCTTGGGGCCTTCCACTAGCCAAGCACCGGTCAGTCTGCAACATTCATCTGTGCATCAGATGATCATCATTATCTGCATCATCATCATTCTCATCTGTGCACTCAGCTGATTTTATCTCTCCTGAGATCACTGCAAAGTTAATCCCCTAGTTTGATCTGTTATTTTCCTGAAATGCATGTGGGTAATTGTTTGGGTGTAATTAAAGGGGTGCTTTTGTTACAGTGAAAAATGGCTCTCCAGTCATTGCCATGTTATTTCAGGAGAATGAGGAAGACGAGACAGAAGAGCAGGAGTCCCCCCAGACAAAGAGGTCCATTAAGGAGGTCCTGTCATTGCCTGTGCCTGTGCCCTACCTTGCCAGCCCACAGACAAGTCAAACTGTTCATTCTGTGGGGAATAAGAAAAGCGAAATCGAACTCTCCAGCGCTCCCCCTCCCTCTATGCAGGCTACTCACAACAGAGACAGTGCAGGGAGCAGTCCCAGCCTATCCCCTTTCACAGATACGCCCTCTCCACATTCGCCTTCAGGGTTACTGCGCAGCATCAAGAAGAGCGAGTCCAAGGCCAAAGAGGCCAAAGGTGAGGATTTTAACTGAAATAAGTAATATAGTTCTGTCAGATGATTGTTTTGTAACAAGGCAGTGATATCTATTTACTTTGTACCATTATTCCAAAGAGGTGGTCTGGGGTTCCTTTTAATCTTAAATATACTGACATTTATTTTCCAGTTTCCTCTCTAAAGAAATAAAACTTAGTGTTTAGTTACATTTGTGACATTTAGTGATTGAAGAAAACCATATTAGCTCAAAAAGAGATGTGATGCTTCTTTTTACATATGTAACTTTCTTTACCTTTCCATTATCATAATTCAGTTGTACTGCAACACTTCACTGTTGATACTTTTCCTGTTGATATAGATGAAGCAAGTGACAGTTCATCTGCTGGAAAAACAAAAAGAAGATTTCCTGACTTTGGGTAGGCAACTGCAAATTGTGATCGGCCAGTGTTAAAATTAATGTTTATTCGTATGATTAGGTCTAATCTGCTTAAACAATCTTGATGCTCCAACAGTGGCCTTCGAAAATCTGGTGGCAAAGGAAGAAAACGGGACAAGGAGGCACAGAGAGCATCATTGGACAGCAGGTTAAATGGCTCGACTATTGCAATATCTTCAGATGACTCCAGTGATTCAGAGAGCAGACATGAAATTTTTGTTGTTAATGCAGCTAATTTCCCTGTACACTTGATTTGAAAGTGTGCTCTTTTGGTTGCTCAGGGGGTCAGGAGACATGCTGGAGGTATCGGGTGGAAATCTGTCTCCCTCAGAGTCTGTGTCCTCTATCCCCTCCTGCATGCCTTTCTCCTGGTTTGGGGACAGAGACAAAGAGAGAGATAAGGAGCCGTCGTCTGGTGGCAGCCTTCCATACACAGTCACCGAGACCAGCACTGAACAAAGTCAGGACAGGAAGCATAAGGTGAGGACGGCATGCAGCTTCAGGTCATGACTGAACTCATGGTATTCAGTCGGAGAAGTCAATTTTGTCTTTTTTGTCAATTTTGTGGTTTCTTTTAAACAGACAAACCTGACCTGGTCTTCTTTATTCAGTCGCTCATTAGACTTGGTACAGTATGAACTCCTTGTAATTAGTTTGAGTCATAGGAGCTAGAAAATTAGCATTTGTTAGTTGGGTTGCTACTAACACCTGTTTGTTGAAAGTGTATGTGTGTTGTGCCAAACAACAAAGAATCATATGTGATTGTTGGAAATGCAGTAGAACCTCAGAGATCTGAACTTAAGAGTTACAGACTGACTAGATTCCATTGTTGTAGTGATGGGGAATTGATCAACAAAAAACACAATCAAAAGTTATGTTTTCTGCTGGTTTAGTTATTGGTTAATTTGATAATTTGGTTAATTTGGCTAAATGAATGTTGTAAATTATATTTTTATTGTAGTTATATAAATAACCATTATATAAGTAATCTTTATCCATTTCTTTTGCTGTCACTTAAGTTCAGAGACCATTCCCAGTGCATTCATGTCTCTGATGTTTTACTATACATTGTACTTACTGAATGGGTGTTTAGTGACATGGTTGATAGGGGTGGTCGTGTTTTGATTTATTGATTTATTTTTTTTAGCGAATGTGATTCCTAAATGTCACACATGGGCAGTGATTCATTGTCTCAGACATCAGAAATATGGTGATTCCATAAAGCTGGCTTGTATGAAGAGTGGCAAAAAGATGCTATACTGAAAAAATGTGTATCAGGTTCCATATAGTAATTGCAGTAAAGCATTCACATTAGTAGTTCACACATTTGGCAGAAGATTTTGAAGTTGATTATTAAAATTGGTAGTATTTTAGTATCATTTAATGCTTGATGAAGGCAGGATCATGTGCTTCTTTGTCGCAGAGACTGGAAAGCAAGTCAGGCTAGCCACAGGCAAATCCTAGAGGAAACCTGCTTCAGTTTACTGAAGACCTTGAATAGAAAATATTGTCTGTCTGCAGCATGATGGCCTGAATCAGGAACCCATAGCCATACTGTAATTGATTATTAATAAGTGAATGTTCTTGAGTAGTTTAGTGAAAGTCCACTCAGAATTATTTGATGCAAATTCATTGAATTCAGAACAACCTGCATTTCCTTGTAATGTTTTACACTGTCCTAAAAGTAGTGAGTACACGATCACTCTCCTGCTTTTGGCCTCGCCTGTTTTGTTTCTACAAGTGCCTTCTTCCCTCTGGGCTCATACTAGTGTGTAAATAATTAACTAATAAATACTCCATCACCCTTTCATTCAGCTGTCAGGCATCTTATATGAAACCATATACAAGCTTCAGCAAAAATGTATTTTGAAGATGATTAATGTGTATCATGTTCCAGTGAAAAATATTTTATTAACAAATAATTTCATCTCCTTTTTTGTTCACCTGGAATGGCTTCACTGAGGACAGTATTTATGACAAAGTCTGTAATTTTTCATAACCTAATTCATGTTCTGTGTTTTACATTTTCACCCTAGAAATTCAGAGCCCTAGCCTGAATGGTACTGGCTGACATTATAGCAAGTGTCCCTGTTCAGTTAACTTGTTCTTTGTCTTACTTGTTCCAGAGTTTGTCTATCACAGATGATTCAAACCCTGGAAGTCCCAATTCAGACTTTACAGGGCTAGCAGAAGAGTCCAATCTCTCTGGCTTTGAGTTGACAAAGGTATGGAGTGGACAGCTTGCATGTATGGAGGTTTACTTGCAGTCAGATGCAAGTGATCTTTAAAATTCAGGCCATGTTACTTACTCTGTGATGTCCAGAAATTGGAATGGGATCAATTATTGTAACTCTGCTATAGTGATTTTTATACAGGGTCTACATCAGTCCATGTTCATGTTTGGTTTTGCTTTTGTTTTCGGAGAGAGTGCTGGTTTTCTGCTTGTTTGTATGTTTTTATGTATTTCTATTGCCTTGGATGCATGCTCAGCCAACAGGAGAAGTGTATCCCTAGTAACAGTTCTTCCAAGAGGGCATGAGGGTGTGGGAATACAAAATGTGATGTTTGTCATCACTGTAGCTGACCTGGTTTCTCTGCATGTTCTAGATTTCATCCTGCTCTGATTAACGGATCTCTTCCTTTCAGCCGTGTGGGAAAGCTTGCTGCTGAATTTTCAATGTGTAACTGAATAACAGTGATTATTTTATGTGTTTATATTTTTAGACTTTTCAGATGATTTCCTGCAGGTTTGCTAATTCTGTTACAAGTTTACTGTGCTAGTAGAGGATTCAGAAATGTGTACCAGCTTTTGGAAATGAGAACATTATTTTTACTTCAGAAAAAATTAATTACATGCTGATTTGAGTAAACTTTGAAGTAAACTTCAAGTGTGAACTGTTATGATATGCAGCTGGAAGTCGCTCCTGGTTGCCAAGATTTACTTACCCTTTTAATCCCTAATAAACCATTGCAAACATTTTTTGTGGTACACCCCAGTTGACCCCACCAACATGCGTCCATTTTAGACTGTGAATCCTTTGCTTTCCATATCAGAATAAAATCTTTTCAGTGTACCAAATGAAAGACCTCCCATTTTAGCTTTGTAGTGCTTTGCATTACGGTGAAAATGGAGACCAAATTTTAAGATGAAACTTGTGGATTCCCTTGAAGTGTTTTCAAGTCTGGGCACTGACTGGCTCAGTAAGGCAAGACCACCTGTTGAGTTAGACTGGACTATAATTGAAAAGCCAGTGGCCAAGGTCTCTCTAGGTCATTAGCTGTCTATGTTCAGGAGCTATTACTGTAAGTCTACAGTTGACTGTATCTCACCAGGGGAACGGTGGCCATGCTACATTGATCATGGTTAATTTGTTTAGCATTGCATTTTATGCTCCAAACTGTGTATAAATACAGTATTTTATGGCTTTTACCCCTTACATCTGACTTTAAATATGAGTAATATGAGTACGGTAGGTTTATGACTGGTTTACTGTGAGCGTGTTCTGTTATGTCTGGGAGATTATTGTTTTGTAAAAAAAAAAAAAAAAAACCTGTATATGACTGTTATATGATTGACTTGAGTCTTGTAACAGGTGTGTGTGTGTGTGTGTGTGTGTGTGTGTGTGTGTGTGTGTGTGTGTGTGTGTGTGTGTGTGTGTGTGTCATCTTTCATGTCCAACAGACAATGGATGAAGACCTAGTTACCATAGGAAAGGAATACCAGTGGCAGAACAAGCCAGTGTTGGAGTGGACCCCCCAGCAGGTGTCACTCTGGTTAATGGGCATGAACATGGAGCAGTACACCGCAGAGTTCACAGCCAGGAGTGTGGATGGCCACCAGCTCTTACAGCTGGACAGTGAAAGGCTTAAGGTAGGTATAATTCTTCGTGTTGGTGTTGATAATATAACATCAGCAGACAAAACGCTTTTATTCACCACCATAAAAGCACTTTGACACATTATACATGTGAATATATGTGTTTTACATAAAGCTTAAATTCAGCTGAATTCATTGGGACCAAATAAGTGTGTGAGCAGAAGTAAACAATCAAAACAGTTGGCTAGTTTTGAATTTTGTTGTATTATGGCTGCACAACTACTTACATAAAACAATGGAAAATGAACAGTTACCTTGAGCCTGCCTTAAACTGTGAGTAAAAAGTATGCATATGTACCCAGTATCACCCATTTTTCATGTTCTGCTTGCACCTTCAACACTGGACTGATTTTAGACTTTTCTCACTGCCTTTATTTTTACATAGGGTGACCTGATTACCTTTAGGAATTTCTCACCACTTTTGTTAACATTTAAATTTGGCTCCTTCAGTCACTGTTACATTGTCACTCCGAGGGGCTAAATGTTCTGTAGATTCTTTAGTTCCGAACATTAATACAACCTAGTGTGGCAAAGGAAAGAGTTTCAATTCAAAGGAGCAAAATGACCTGTCTCAATTGACTTTTCATATGTTTGGGGGTTCTAAAGGAGAATTCATCTTAAAGTTCAGTGGTTTTATCATGGTTGCCAGTGGAAATGGTCAGATGAGTAAACAAGCCTTGAGCTAAATCTGGCCTAAATAACTCCTCCTTTCAGGCACTGGGTGTTTTAAGTCAGAGTGACCGTGCTGCCATTAAGAAAAAGGTGAAGAACATGAGGAAGGCCCAGGAGAAGCTGGAGAAACAGCACGAGAAGAGGGAGAAAGATGGCAGATGTAGTGGAAAACTTCCAGTCAGCACAGATTCCACCTGCTAAGGATCAGCCATTGTCTCTGATCGGCCATTGTCTGCCACTCTTCCTCTCTGTCCTCCATTTAACCAACTGCAACAAATGTGGTTATAACATCCAGCTTTACCCTACAGTCAAATGCTGTATTTGCATGACATTACTGCCATGTTGTACTACAGTGTTTGCACTTATATCAGTATAGCAGGCTGTACTGTTTCTAGGACAAAGTTTAGTGTACTTTGTCAAGTGTTTTGACAATTCACCTCTGAATGTTTTTAACATTACAGTAAAGCACTGCATCATAGTAGCAGGAGCAAGTGATTCAGGTGAAAATGTGGACTTTTTTTCAATATTCCATGATTTTAATCTAAAATTAGTGCTATCCTGACTTTTTTTTTTTTTTTTTTTACATGTCTTGCTTTTAAAGATTACTGGCTTTGTCAGAATGTATTTCACTGGCAGCAAATAGACAGCAATGCACAGGTAGCACATGTTACTCTGCTTAAGAGTTTAATTAGAGGAAAACTATAGTATAATGATTAATGAACTTTTGAAGCTATTGCTCTGGCATTGTTACATGAGACACAAACCATCTATATGAAATGAATTGACCAACAGACTATGCTATAAAATGAACATTTTTAGAAAACATTCCATACCATACTTTCTATGGTTTAATTTCCCTACCCCCTTACAGTGACTGGTCAGGCGTGGTGCACTTTGCTCAAGAAGCAGAATGCCTGACAACACCAACATTTGCTGTCTGGCCCTTTGGTGCTTGTCACAGAGTTCTTCCTGTAACTGTGTAGCTCTGTAGTTGCATAATAATTGTTGTTTCTACCTGTCACACCAGCACTTTGTGGCACAGTCCCCATTTGGTTTCGAAAGGGCAAGATTGCAGATTAGAACATTAAGGGAAAATCATGTGTGTCTTAGTCTTAAATATATTTGTGGTCTGTGGACTGCCTTTGTACTTGCAAACTATATGTGTGTATTGCAGGACCCTTTTTAATATAGATTTTTACTTTATTAGGGTGTTATGAGCTTCATCTTGTGCACATTCCAACATAACAGGTGTTGAGTTTACGTAAACAGATTACATTTCATTTGATTTATTTACCACTATAAGGACGGAAAAGCAGTACATCCTTGAGGATTTCCCATAAGTAATGGGGATAATTCAGTAAAGGCTTTCTCATGTTTTAGAACTGATACTGCTTTTAAAATGTTTTATACTGTATTTTTACATGAATAACGTACCTGCAGCTATGTACAGTACAGAGCCTTTCCTACAGGAGATTTGTACAGTTATTGAGATAAACATATTGTCTTTTAAACTGCAGAAGGTGACATGGTTTTAAATGTATGAATAAAAGGTTTTATACATACTGTTGCCTATTAACTGCATATGCTTTTCACAGTGTAACTTTAATATTATTGAGGTACAGGTAGTGAACAGGAAATTGGAATGATGATTTGGGAGCTTTCATATTCTTCCCTTTATTTTGAAATGGTGTAGTCCCATGGATGTTTGATCATGCATGACAGTGGCATGTTGTTTGCTCTGTTATTACACATCCACATGACTGTTGTGCTTCAAACCACTGACATGAAGATTTCAGACTGAAGGGTGAGCGTCTATTAAGACAGTAGTGCAAGTAACACATACGCAACATTGCACTAGCAGAAAATATGGGACTTAGATGGCAAAGTTGTACTTTGTTACTGTTATTTACTTTACAATGTCAAAGCACTCCTTTCCTTGAGAGAAAGGTCTTTTAATTTTGCAGTGCTCAGGTCATATTATGGTGTGACACGAGACATTGAGACTTTTTCTGCTGTTTGCCCTTTTGAGTCTGCCACTGTGCATGCAAGCCTCACTGGCTGCACCTGGTGGTTCCAAAGTCTTCTACTTACGGTGGTGTTTCCTATTTTCACTCTAGCAATATTCAGCATGTTAGAAGTATATTTTCTACCAAGTAGAATAGCGAAAAGTATGGGACCACTTTTGCAAAAGAATGCAAAGTGCTGGGTGCTGCTGCTGTTTCTTGCCCAGTGGATAATGAAAATGCCTTTTTTCCAGTGTAAATACTTAGTGTGTTAGTAGTGCCAGACAACACGGTCCCTCCATCTGTGATCAGGGCAGTGAATGTTCTTAAGGTATGAGAAAATGATTGTCATGACTATAGATGGACTGTACTGCCTTTCACTTCCTTCAAATTGTCTCATCCACCTGGATCCATATTGATCATGCCTATAGGCAGGGTAAAATCTGTGGTTTTCATGTCATTAAATAATTAATGGGATGGTTATTAAGTACATTTACACTATATGATTATAAAAACTCACCTGCCTGTCTTTAGTACCTGTGTAATCGACACAATAAACTCCTTTACTAAATTTATGGTATACATCTGTCATTGTTAACTTCTTGTTCCCAAAGAATGTTTCGTATTTGATGTTTTGTGCATGAAAATGTGCTGGTTTTAACCTTCTGGCACTGTATAAATAAATGTGCACATACCAATGCATATACTAATATTGCAAGAGAGATTTCTTCATTTCAAATCTGAAGGAAATATTCATTATTTAGGAGATGAATGTTTGAGATCCCTGGACCTTGGAAAAGAAGAGCCTGATACTTCTTCTAACTTCGTACTTGTTAATGGGTCTTCTGGAAAGGTCCTTGTCTTTTGCCTTCCATAGTTGTTCCTATATTTCCTCCCATCTTTATGGTGCAGTCTCTTGGAAAACTGCCATTGTATTTATATAAAATATATTTTTGACTAACAAAGTTTAGAAGTTTGAGTTGACTATTGAATGTGTGTGTGTGTGTGTGTGTGTGTGTGTGTGTGTGTGTGTGTGTGTGTGTGTGTGTGTGTGTATATATATATATGGAGCACTGAAAACTCTTGGAACCTGCAGATTAAAGTAACTACAGATGTGAACATGATTGAACACACTGTAAGATATAATTGCAGAATTTGTGCTGATTGCCTTTTTTGCTGTACATTTTATCTTTAGCTGTTTTATTTGGAAACACATTTGGCATTCAGTCCTCAGAACTTACGGACATGCAACCCCATGATTAGAAATCTGCAAAACAAGTGAGCATGCTCCTTAGTCAACATTAATCACCCAGCAGGTAAAAAAAATTGAATTTTGCTGAGGTAGAATGCAGAAGGAAATCACTACATCTGGTCTGAGCTTTAGGTCTGAGCTTCTCTGTGGGATGGTTGGTCATGGGTCTCTGCCTTGTCACATGTTTCATCCTGCTGATCTTTGTTGGTCCTCTTGAAGAACCCACACTGAAAGTAAGCAGGGGGTTCATTATAAGAGGCATCTGTCAATTCCAGAAAATCAGGAATGTTTTCTCAATTAAAATTCAAAGATGCATTTAATGTTAATACTGCATAAACTGTATTTCTCTGTGTGTTAAATTACTTTTTCCACTATACAGTTCTCCAGCACACAAAGTAGACTGAGGGAACCTGACTGATGAAAGCAGCCACTGTGCGATGCAGGGGGGTCAAACCCTGCTTCACCATGCAGGACCTCTGGCCACACATCATACTGAAATGGCCAGGGTTTAGGTCCATACTGCAGCAGGGTATAATGCTTCAGCTAGACACACCACCTGGGAGGCTATACAGCTTAACTATTCAACAGCACAGTACTTCTGGTTATTGAATTCCTATTGCAAATTTAGCCAAAGTGTAATGAAGCCCATTCATGTTCTCTGTCTATGCTTACCTTCCAAAGCAGAAATACTAGCACAGCCCACATCAGCAATCCTGCCAATATTCCCAACAGAATTATCCACCACAAAGCTTCTGCACCCTGCGCCACCATCCTTTCAGGGAATACAGTGACTCTCACCTGCACAAGTGAAACAATACATCTACCTGTTAATGGTTAAACATACTCAAAATGACTGAATTAAAAGAATACACAGAAGACCCTGTCCTGACAAACTCGTGACAAACAAAATGCTGTAGTCTTCAATGTCTTTCATATTTCTAGCTTCCTATGTGTTCAACATGCATCGGTGTCATGGGTGCAAACCCTGGGGGCACCAGTGTCTGCGGGTCTCTGTTTTTTCATTTAAAGTAGCTGCCAATATAGTCCTTGGAAACCAGATGTGTTCACTGTTTAGCCAATCAGTCCTGAAACACACCAAAAGCCAGCATACACATGGCCCCTCAGGACTTGAGTTGTGTACCAATGATATGGACGGTGAGAGAGACAGTGAAAAGCACAGGGCACTTTACCTGGGTTTCAGCATTTTGGAGAATGTTGTACTGAGGCGAGGCATCAAGTCTTAAGGAAGCTTTAACAATAATATTAAGATAGTCCAAGGTTGCATAATCCTGTCAGGACATGGAAAGCATCTCTTACACCAAAATGAAATTATTTATTAAGAGTGATTACATTATAGTCATTGGTAATTCCAAAAGGACACATACAGTCTGCATAAACTGCATAAGTTCAATCCATAGAGTTATTTGCTGTACCTTGATGAAGGTGCTATTCCAAAGACGGGATCTCAGAATGATGACTGCATTACTGTCCAAACCCTGCAGGGGGCACCTTATTTCCACACATCTTGCTTCAGTGTCACATGCCTACAAGAGTTGTGCAGAAGAGCCTTTTATATCACTCTGCCATATGTTATCTTGAAAAAAGTGATATGGTTTTTAAATGTTTTTACTTTGGAAAACAGACTTAAATATTAAGTCAAAGGCATTTATGAATTTACCACAGTTTTGTATTTTCTTTTGTTTGTGAAAAGAGAAAATCTTCCTTCACTGGATGTTTTTATGTCTTCACGTTTTTTTCTGGGTGAAAGCTGCTGGAAACAAATTGTTGGTTTGGTATTAAAACCAAAATATCATGTTATGCAAAATAAGTTGCTTGACTGTTATCTCTCAGACCATATGGGTAATACCATATATTACAGTCATTAGGAGTCAATATCTTGTTGTTTTTTCAAACAGATTAATAACAGGAGCAAGTTCATTAGGGAAGGTTACCTTGACAGATTTAATAGGGCTGATCTCCTTTTCAGGTGTACAGTGGATATCCTCCAAACCATTAGTGTTTATCCTCACTAAGTATAACATCCATCTTCCAGCAGCATTCTCTTTGGGCCACTGAATGTTCAGAGAAGCTGTTCCAAGTGACTTCAGAGGTCTGCCCAAATTTATTATCTGAATAATAAGAACAAAGGGGTAAGATTAAATACATAAAGCAAAAGCTCTGTGTCACGTTAGAGCACAAATTGAGCTATAATGTATATAATACTTATTGTGTAATTACACCAAATTCAATCATATGTTTGAACAATGTGGAACATTTGAAATCTAATAATGTATGAATTAATACTGTGAATCAAATAAAAATGACCCTGAATTGATATTCAATCAAACTGCCAATCTCTTCCTCTGATGTTATGGCATTGTCTTCTTTTGGCTCTCCTCCAAAGTAGAGCTGGGAAGGTCTTGCCACTCTGTAAACAGCAAACAGCATTTCAGATATATTATTCTAAGTAATGCAAGGACCCACATGATTGTGCCCTCCAAAATATGATAATTACAATACAAGCAGATGTATTTGAAAATGTATTGGCACAGTAGGACTTGAGCTGAGATAACTGTTTACCCTGACAATGAAAGAAGCAGCTCGATGACTACTTTAGCTTTTGCTTTCACTGGATTCAGCCTTTTCTGTTCACTGGTCCTGAAAGAAAAATAGAAACTTAGTTTGTATATACGCTGTTCAAGGCAGTGTGCTCATTAGCTGTACCTTAAAAAAATAATTGCTTTATTCTAATCACTATCACTGTAAATGCATACAATTGAGACTGGCTAAATGTACCAGATGTACGCAAGGGGTTGTAGGTAGAGACAGTTTTGAATTGTGATTCCCCTTGTAGACACAGAGAGAATGCAGTATGATCTACCTTTAACATACAAATAGATAATATTGGCAGCTTTTTTCTGCCACTGTATATAGTAAGGTATTGATCTGTTCCCTCTACTGGACCCTAGTATAAATGGCAAATATCAACTGTGTAAATCACTTTGGATAAATGGCTAAAAGTGCAAATAATTACAACTTCATACAGTTACAGTTTTTCTTCTTTAACCAACATTTTGCGTATATTTTCAGTGTGAATTTATTCATTGGATACTGCGTTCAGTACTACTTAATTTGTTCAAAGCGATCCCCTGACATAGCAAAAAATGTCAAGTAAAAATGTACTAAAACTCTTTCTAAAATGTTAGTATTTTAGCATTTCACATCTTGTTCAATTTGCCAACAACGATGGCTACAGTACTTTCCCAAAACTAAGGAGATCAAAGCAACCCAATTGAGAATTTTTGTAGAAAACTGGTGGAAACTTAGGTTACATATTCCCAGCATGTAAGGTTTTCCTTTTTTCTGGATAGCCTTTGATTGCTCCTTGTTAAATTTAACCGAGTTTTAACACAGAAATACTTGGTGCAACACATTTGCTAAGAGAGATGTTGTCCCAATATTCATTTTTAACATGCTAATTTGGGAGAGAAGAGTTATAAGCAGATAGACGATGATAAAGATTTTACTTTCACTTGAGCAAAATCAAGGCCTGCTTGAATGGGCTTCCGGCAAAAGACTGTAAATTGCACCCAGATGCTGCCAATGTGGTCTTTTCCCAGGCAAATCAGTAACCAAAAATTATTTTGAGCCAATTTACTTACGTTGTAAGCTGAAGGTAAATTTCAATTTCTGTGGTGTTGAGAGAAATGTCTGCTGTGTTCAACAATATGTAGAAAGTATTCTGAAAAACAAAAAAGTTCCCCAAATGAAGCCTGCAGAAAACAGAAATGTTTCCACAGTGAATGTGGTCCACTTGGCCCCTTTTACGCATTGTTTTATGGCCTGGCAAACCCATTACATGACATATTTGATGACGGTAGTCTAGGCACAAGAAATCACATATGGACCACATTTACTGGTATTGGATATCAATGTTTACTGTCCATCATGTGTCCCATACAGTAACCAAAATTCTATGAAAAATAACAGCCCATAATCATTATACAGTCTTAACACAACTTGTTGCAGAGCTGGTCAGATTAGATATCAAAGCTAAAAAATATGATTTGTCAGCTGTAACTGAGCTGAGAGTAAACAATACCTAAAATTAGTCCCCTCCACAACCAAGAGTACCACCTTTGACCAAAGCATGGTAGGCAATAACAGCACAATATAAAATGTATTTACATTTACATATTTTTTAACTGATCATGTTGAATCTAAGACGTACTTCTGTGTCTCTTTTGAATGTATTCCCCAATGCACAGTCTGTCTGTGATCCATTGTGATTAGCCACACAGAGCACCTGTTTATCCTGCAGGGAGAAAGAGCAGCCAGTTACAGCTTCATCTGGTCTCATGGAACCCTGAGACAGAACCAAAGCATGGAACTCACCATAGTCCTCTGATGAGAGCGGAAGCCTGAATAGGTCAAAGCACTGGGGAACCGTCCTACCAACTTGACTTCGTGGGCATCTTCCCCATTATAGTTATTCACAGTGACTTCCAATGCAATGTCCTTCTGATCACTTATTGATATCACTGGTATACCATTCTCTCTGAAAAACAACTGACTTTATTTACTTTTCTCTTCCCTCATTGGTCCTCTACAAATGAAAAGTTTCAAATCATACACATAGCATAGAAAGCATCCTGTTATTTCTCTTAACACTGACAATTGAATTAACAAATGCAAAACTTACACAGGTATTTGAGAAAGCTCATCTCTGATGGGCTCTATGTAGAAGAATTTGTAATGTAGTTGTAAATTGCTTTGGCAAATGTTATCAGTCCCACATCCTTCCCTCAAAAATCTGACCTGTAATAGAGTTTGGAGTGCACTTACATTACGCATATACTTATAAACAATGGAATATATAGACAAATAATGGTACATTTCAACAGCAAATAATAACAGAATAATTTCTGACATTCCTTGACATTAGAATCTCAAAAAAAAACATCACAGTGTATGTATACCATGAGAAATTATGCCTAACCAATATCAAATTTTAATGTAGAAATAAAACCAAATGAACCATATTGTGCATCGATAAAACTTACACAAACACCGACAAAATTAGTCAAGGGACATGTGTTAGTAGTACTACCAAATAATAAAATTTTGGGAAATCAGCAATGTTTAATATTAAGAAGGATCTGAACAAATTGAAGCATTTGTAAAATAAATCAGATTTAGTGGGTCACTGTACAGATCGTGTATTGTTTTGTTACCAAATGATATTCTCTTGTTAAGTATGTATATACAAAGAGTAGCACTCCTTTGTTTTATGTCTGTACGTGCTCTGCAGTAAATTGTCTTGAAATATGAAACAAATCAATTGATGCAATGTGAAACCACACTGTTGGTTTCACATTTTGTGTTCATGATTTTAATTGCTTCATTCTCACATAGTAGCAAAGTGGCATAATTCTTTTGAAGTGTGATGCTAACAAGTATCACCTAGTGACACAAATTTCAAGTATTGATATTGAAATAATTAGTAGCATCTTCATTATCAACATAAAACATCAGCCATATGTTTGAAATGTCTAGAGTATCCTAGAGTATGATTTAGTTCCTGTCTCTACATCCTTGGATATTGAAGAATCCAGCTTACCTCAGTGATGGTCTTGCTTGGCTGACTGCTGTTAAGGACAGGAAGTAGTTCAGGGAGAGAGTTCTGCCTCTTCCTGCGTCTGATGCTGTGGATAGACACTGCTGTCTCAATGCGAATGGGCCGTGACTTGTCCTGGACATCATCCTGAGCATGCATAAATAAAAACAGAAGGCTTACTTCACCATATGGAAAAAGGCACACAACTGACATGGTTTCCTAAGCAGTGCACAGAAAAACAAAGTGAAGACACAGCACCTGCAGCCTGAGCTCAGCTGTGACACAGGCTTTCTTATTCTGGCCACGGAGCTCCAGGGTTCCACTGGACTGCATATCCCTGTCCGCTTTGGTATTCTTCAGGAATTTGACTCTGGGAGGCAGACCCTGCTTCTTCCGTTCAGACTCTGCCTTTAAACTATAAGCTATAGCTACAAAAAACAGCATGTTGATCCTATACAACATTTTCCCAAACCTCTACATCAAATCATTCTGAATAATTTAATAGAGATAATTTACCTACTTAGTTTGGGGCTGTACGACACAGGATTTGCTGTATAGGTGAAGCATGCATCCACCGTGAAACTGTAAGCAAGACATATTTTGTTTTGATTTTCTTAAATTAGATTGACCTTAAGGTTCCTACTGTGACAAAATATAGACATGCCCCAATGTGCATTCCAGCTGAAACTATGGCAATTTCATTCTTCTAGATTTATTCACAGTTGAAAATATCTTTTACTCCACATTAAGAATTTTTTTTTTCCATATTCTGTTTAGAAATCTTACCATATACTGTTCCCACATGTTTTCTTTGCCATGTCAATATTCCTTGGGTTTGTTTTGATATCCTTTTTAATACTAATAATTGGTCTTGCCCTGCAACATCAATGCATGATATGTCATCAAGATGTCAGTTATATAATTAAATTACAGGATTGCAATCAAGTCCAAGACAATTACCTGTAGACAAATACTGCATCTGACAGAGATCCAATGGCTAGATCAGGATATGAATTTCTGTCCAAATCCATATTTCCAGCTAGGGAATATCCAAATAATATGATATTATGACCACGACCTTCAAGGATCTGAAATCAGCAAAACAAAAGATTAATAATGCTGTGCAGCTTAATCATATCTTACACTGATTTGTCTTGGCAAAGGTTTACCACGTAACTTGTATCATGATTCAGATTTTCACAACAATAAGGGATGAATGTTGGCCACTTCTCTTAGATATATAAGCATGTTTAAGAACATTTCTCAGTATGACAAAGACACATCAGTAATAAATGTGCTGCCATGTTTAATACTATGTAGTATAATGCTATGTATCTAACACTTTTGGAAACAGGTGTATGAAGGGGATGTTATTGCAAGACTTGACAGTTGTAAAAATATGAGGAATGGAATTTGAAAACTCCTCTTATTTGAAAATAATGTCTTATTCGTTCAAAAGTGAACTTCAAAATGTATTTTTAGACATTACTTATTGCCATATTGTTTTACAGTAGGGAGAAAGAAATTGCCTCAACATAACATCAGATAATGTGTCAAATGAGGGGAGTCAAATGTACTGGATTATTCTGTGTGTTTATTTTCCCAAGACAGGGATAGGTCTTGACCACTGACTACTTTGTATTTCAACAACAGGGACTCCCAAGTCCAAACACAGCCTGGCTGAACATTATGGTACAGACCTGTGCCGGCCTGGAGTTGATTCCATTACTAGAGCCATGGTAAATGTACACTTTTCCTGCCCCATCATCATCATAAGGCGCTCCCACTGCAATGTCTGAGACAGAGGAACACTTCATTATTTTTCATTATCATTTAAAGAAGAACACTGCAAGGCTTTTAATAACAAGTAGAGACTCTGACCTTCATACAAGTCCTGAGTGATGTCCCCTGTGTTTTCAACTGCCAGTCCAAACATTGAGTCTTTGGGTCCATAGAGGCTCTTGGGTGTGACCTCATCCCATTTCCCATCTTTGTTGATGTAGATGAATACTGCGCCGCCCACATCTCCATCTTTCAGAAAGAACTGAGGGGCTCCTACTGCAATATCTTGCCATCTGGAAAAACGTTAAACTATCATGAACTTTTAATTAATAATCTCTCATTTCTAGGCCTGTCACAGACAGGGTGCTGTGCATAAGATAGAGACAGAGATCAAGGGCTCTAAATAGCTAGCGATTCCGTTGCAATCAGGAAGTGTCATGTCTTCGTTTATTGGTAATGAGCCTTGCAAATATGGTACAATGGCTATATAGCTAATAGTACAATAGCCCTTATTATCCTTTTGGTAATAATAACTGGCTATGGAGCAAATATGATTCCTTCATAATGTCCAACATTCTGCAAAAACAAAGTCTATAAGAAAAAAAACGCACCCGTCTCCGTTGAGGTCAACCACAGCTATATCATAGCCAAAGGAAGATGCCAGTCCTTTTCCTTCCAGAATGAATTCCTCAGACAGCATGAGAGACAGCTCAGACTCTTTCTTCAGCAGCACAACCGCCCCACTGTGTCCGGCTCTCGGAGCTCCAGCCACAATAGTAAGCTGGCCCTTTTTTGTTATGTGCTTCCCAGAATCCAATGAGAAACCTGGAGGTCCAATTGAGATAAACCATGCTTCTGTGAGGTAGGTGATGATTCGGACAACAATAATTTTAATTTAATAGTGACAACATTTAATTTAATAGTGCCATTTCATTTAATAGTGGCAAGTGAAAATGCATCATTTTTACCAGCAACTCTGTGTTACAAGTGTATTGCATCTCTACTGACCAAGCACAGTATCAGTAAACCTTTCTCCTGGGACACCAAGTCCATAGCTGAGCCTACCTAAGTAACTGTTAGGAGGTACAGGCACTAGATCCGGGTCCTGGAGATTCTCATCTCCAACTTCATAGGGCCCATCATCAAAGTAACCCAGCTCCAATAGCGTGCTGTTCCTTTGCTCTACTCGCACCGTGCCTAGAGTAGTGGAAGGTAAGGATAGAGATATGGTTAAGCTTCGGTAAGACACAGGGTTTAAACTGAGACACCTAAAAAAATAAAACAAGATGGTGATGCTTGTTCTATAGTACACAAAAGAGTTTTTTAATATTTATCTGAGGAGCTTTGCCCTCTGATTTTTCCCAGTGAGCTTATTTCGGGGGTCTGCAATCTTACACAATATCATGTACATCACCAATGTGAACTTTTTTCCGGATACCACCCCAACATCTTTGTGTCACATTTTCAAAGTGACTAATAGCTCCAAGACATTGCCTTGCGACTAAACAACATCACTCTGTTGTGGTTTACAGTCATACATCTGCACAGCCCATCATGGTTTATTCCTTACCAATTATACAATATTTCTATACATAAAAACAGCCAAAGGAGCATCACATTCAAATGTTACAAAAATGAAATCCTTCTACTGTTCATAATGGCCTGATCTTAACTGCAACATGAGACAACTTCAATACCTTTCCAGCTGTAGGCACCAGGAGCTCCAAACACAGTGTAATGGTAGTCCTTTGTGAAGACAGCAGACAGTCCCTGCTGGCAGAACCCAAATCTCTCATAACCTGTTCCTCGGCCCTCACAGAACTTCCAGAGGCCGCCATCTTCGTCTGAACTGATGCTAAGGTCCTCACTCAGCATGTAGCAGCGACCAGTGATGCTTCTAGACTCTTGGGGTGTGTTCACAAAATACCGTCTCTGGTAGCGATGTGCACAGGTCTCAAGTAATAAAATTAGATAAAGTTGTCAGAAGCTATGACTAGAACATTGGGGAAATAAAGAAGACATTCTCAGTAGTACATTCTCATGAGTTCATTTTAGGTGTTTTACTCAAACTTACCATAACTTTCCCACCTGGTCCCTGACTCTGCACTGTTACCCCCATCCACTGGTTCTCCTTACTCTCTACTTCGAGATCCACTACATGAATAGATAAAAAATGAAAATGACTGAAAATTTAAAAATGTAAAACGCATAGACACATTGTTGAGACACTCACCCTCATTGTCGATTTCTACACGGTCACAGTCATCAGGTTGCATCGTAATCTCACAGCTGTACAGGCCCCCTGTTATGTTGGCACTCTGGTGGGCTAAAGCTTTGGCACGAGGAGCTCCAATCAGTAATCTGAGAGAGATTTTAATCACAATTTTTAAGACGTCACATGGTTTATCATGTTGTTTAAAATTACACATGAATGTGTGGTTTGGTTTGAATGAAATCATGACATTTATTTAATGTGTTTACTGCATCATTGTATAGGTCTATTGCATTGTCCCAATATGGTCATCTACTTGAGCTGTTATTGAGAAATATGCCTCTCTCCTGTCGTGCTGTGTGGCCCTTTGTGTGGAAATTAGCTCCTGGCTAGTGGGTGACTGCCTGAAAGCTGTACATAGGGTTTAGCTGCAGTGGTAATTCTACAGATGAAGGGGGCACGGCTCAAGAGGCATGGTTGACAAGTCCAAACTTTGAGGAAAAAAGGGGAGGAAACCGGGAGGAAGCAAAGAGGATTTTATTCAGAGGCTGAGGTCTACCACAGCACCTCTCAAAAACAGATGCAGAATTTAGCAAGTTACTGAAGGACAACATTGACATTTACGTGCAATAACTCAGTTTCCCCGCTCAGTTGGTTGGACAAAAACAAGCTCTTTATTTTAGGTGTAAAAATAGATCCACTCACATGAAAATTCAGCTTTTCAGAAGTCCATTTTAAATTTAGTTATTCTTTCTAGCCTTAAAACAAGTTTACAAGAAACTTAATCTTATAAACATTACCATTGATAAAGATCACCCTTTAAATGAATTCAGTTTTACCACATTCAACATTTAACTACTCACCAGAAGGAGTGTATTATGCTTCAAATATGACTGTGCGTACACACTTCAGATGGTCACCTAAACCATCATTCAAAATTACAGATGAGAAACACTATTTTTCTGTAGATTACTCTCTTTAATGCCAGTGAGCACATATGGAGAATATTCACATGTCCTATTATGGAGACATACCACATCACACTGCATCTATGTACAACATCCAAAAAACATACACTGCATCTGTGTACAACAGAACTGAATACTCCTTCAAAAACAAAAATTGAAACATTTTTCTTTAACTACTCCTGGTGGTCAGAAGCACAAGTAAGAGAATAGCTTCACATATTTCTTTTGATATGTGCCTATTGTTTGATGCTTTATTTTTTATCTATATTATATGAATAAAGAAAGAAAGAAATGAAAGATTATTGAATTTTAATTTTAACCAGTTTTTTCACTACAACAACTATGTTAAAATATGATAATTTTCTTTTTTTCTGTCACTATGCCTGTCTTATGAGCAGTCCACATGCAAATACTAGTTTGTTTAATCAATTTGACGTTATCAACAGGTGCACTAAAACATGTAACCCAAACAGGCTTGTAGATGTTTTGCCCAGGTTTTGAGGAAGTGAGATGAATGTCATCCTTGCAGTTCACCATGGCAAAATGAGTGCTGGCTGCCATAACAATCTGTAGATATGCCTCACTTGTCAGGGGACCTGCTGTACCTGGCTCATCTGCATCACCAAAGGCTACGGGGGAGATGAAGTCACAGTGCTGTGCCAATTAAATCTGTGAAGCCAAGTGGTGATGCTAAGAAGAACCTGCAATACCAGTACATTCCAGGCTACCTCTGAAGACTGAAGACTCGTCTGTGGCATATGAGACGAGGATTAGATTCCCTTTTCAAGCAAGTAACCTCTTTGCCTTTTCAAAATGGTACACTGCACTATACTATACTGTCTTCAAAGACTTCGGGGTAGATGAGAGATCACAAAAACCAAAAGGATCTGGAGACAATAGAATATTAAACAACTATTAAACAATAGTTTCCAGTCTTGACTAAGCATATAGTTTTACAGAACTTGTTTTTGGCATTGGTCCCTGCTCATTGCTCAATATCCCATGAAATGCAAAGCTCCACAGTCCCACAACGCCTGTTCTGAAGCAAATGCAAAGGTGAAGTCACAATGTGTTCTGTCTGGAATGCCCCGCTCTTCACTTACACACTAAACCGATCTGTCATCCACATACATGTCAAGCCTACTTGCTCACACTGTTGTGCAAAAGACAGGTCAATACTAGTGCTTCCAATTTCACCAAAATCATGAAAAGGAACCAGAACACTGCCAAATTAACCAATCAAATACACATTTATGGTGCTGCATTATTATTCAGTTGGGTGTGCAGGACATGATTAAGCTTTGAAAAGAAATGGTTAACAGTAAAATAACAAAGACCTCGCAACCTATAGGTTTTACTAGCTAACGTGCCATTTGTGTGAAAAACAGGCTACCTGACATGCAGCATTCCCTAAGCTTATGTTCATTTGTACTGACTCCCATCTTTCTCTTCAAAATAAACGAAAGAACGAACGAACCTACCTATGAATGAATGAACGAATGAATAAATGAATTAATTAATACTCTAGCATCCCCTTCTAAAAATCACACACATTTACACTCACATCCTCTTATCATCCGGATTCAGTTGCCTGTGCACGGCAAGAGAAAATCCAAAGAGACTGCCCGGTTCTCCGTTTTTTCTAAGGACTTCGTGGGTATCAAAGTTGAAAGCATGAGTATGTGTCCATTCCTGGAGACAGTTAACCGAAAAGAAAAGACAGAGCAAATTCCAGGAAAGCGCCATAGTATGTCAGATTTACGTTATTTTTCGCGTTCGACCACAATTTTACAGATTTTGTAAGCTAACTGAAACTCTCTCTTTATAAATGGTGTCGTGAAACGTCGCCCTGGATTTAAACCGAAAAGCGCGCATCGTTTCACTCCTCCCCCACAACTGTATTAGCATGCTCTCAAATATTAAACCTGAAGCTACAAGGAGGTCGATTCCATGATCCCGTTTACCACGATCAGTACTATAGTAATAGCAATTAACACTGGTACATTTTGCTGAGTGAATATTTATGATTGAATAACATAAATATTGAGTGCAAATGCAGTCAATAGATGTCAAATAACGATCACATTAATCACATTATTGGTTGACCAGCCATCCAGACAAGAGTAAAGCAGAGCCGCTGATGCACATCCACAGAAACTTTCCACCAAAAATGTTAAACTTAGATCTTTGCTGCCGCATAGTTTGGAGGAGCTCTGTTACATACCGCAATCAAGTGTATGTTTTCTAAAAACATAAATTTGCTACATGATAAATAATGCTAATACCTTGATATCAAAGGTTTCAGGAATATAATAATGGCGGTATATCTGAAAATTAGTTATTTGTTGTAAAAAAAAATACTATGGATGTTTCAGAAATTCAACTGGATGGGATTTTTTGTTTATGACAATAGATACTTCAGGAGCAAGTATGTCTGAAACTCTCTCTCTCTCTCTCTCTCTCTCTCTCTCTCTCTCTCTCTCTCTCTCTCTCTCTCTCTCTCTCTCTCTCTCTCTCTCTCTCTCTCTCTCTCTCTTTCTTTACCAAGATCTAGAACAGGGTACCAAACATCTGCAGGGGTTGCCCAGGATATTTTCGATGTAGGGAGTCAGTCTCCTTTCAGTCTTCAACATATGTTTAGAAGGGTGGATGAGGTTTGAATCCATCATATACACATTTTGACTGAAAGCTTGATTGAATCCCTGCCCGAATCAGTTCTCCTTTTATTTTCCTTCACAGTTTTTTTTTTTTTTTTTTTTTGGACATCTTACTGACTGAAAGCAGAACCAGAAACAGGCTTTTTTTTAGTTACCCCTTAGTGACCCCTGAAACAGATCAAGCGCTAGGTTGAATGGGTACTAGATTTCCTTAACCTGGTTTGCAATGTTGAAGCTCCCAGCAGAACCATACAGTCTTCCAGCTGTCATGCATGCCACCTGTAGAGGGTGTATTGTGTAAATGCAGCAATTCTCATAGAAATGAATCAGAAATAAAATTATACAGGTGTGAAAGCAATCATGTCAAAACCAAGAGGATTAATTTTATGCTCAACATGCAACTTCAGATGTGGATGGAATGAAGCTTGTTTCATTGATGTCTTTTCATCTGTCTTGCAATCAAGGTAAACTAATGCTATTTTAAGCATCTACATTGTTGTTCCTTGTATAACAGTACAAAAACATAATAGCTGTTTGAAAAGTCATGTGTTATGTGGCTCTTCTATGGTTTAAAAACCTAAGTCTGAAACACTGGTCTCCTCACAAATATGTACTCTATTATGACAGAATTGTGCTGCACCATGTGGGCACATTCTGACATATTCATCCTTTGCAAGAACATTAAAGATGTAACAAACTATGACAGCACCAAACGGTGACCTGATCAACAGATGGGAGTATGAACCCTACACAACAGGATGGAGGCAGCAAAATAATGAATCAATCAATTCCATAGCTGTTGCATTAAAGAATCCATAGTAAAGCAAAAATATTGATACATAACAAAAAGCAATGATAATATTTTGCTCACACAATACATCCATGTCGTGTTATTAGTACTTTGTGTAGATAAGAAAGTAAATACTTTATTTCAACAAAGGGTTTAATGGTTTTGTATACAGTGATAGTGTACAAGTAGAATATAAACTATAGTTAAGATAAAATCATAGACCAAACATCATAGGGGAAGTGCCATTGTGCAAACATTCTGTTTTGAATTTGATAAATCCATTTTAAGAGCACAGTAAATCATGACCTAATCCATGAAGACTATAATTATATAAAGCTGCAGGTGGTTTCTTAGGAATGGGGCTGACGGTAGCTGTGACTAGACTCATCCCTGTAGCCTTTGCAAACCATGTCTTTGAGGCATAATGCTAGCCTTCCTCAGAGATATGGTTTGTTAATAAATTAGTTGTTAATATCAGGTTGCTGGCATTCAGAACGGAAGCAGCTATTCACTGCTTGCAGTTAGTATTAGATGGTATAAAGTACTGTTTATGCAGCAGCCCAAGGCAAAAAATAATTTAATATATAAATAAATAAATAAATAAATAAATAAATAAATAAAGTTTACTCTCTTTATAAAACTGTGAATAGTTCATGTATTCTGTTCTCATTATTTTTTAATATGTGTAAATATTGACAGACAATAATATATTTAGTTATATATGATTGATGTTTTATTTCAATAAACACACACTTTATTTAAACAATGTATATGTACTAACTGGCCATTGTGTTAGAAACGTTTGGATGTTTCTTGATTTTACCACAAGAGGGCGCACAATACCTAATGTCTGCCATGACTCGTACATTTTTAGGATAAAGCACCTCGTTGTCTAAGGTTCAATAATCAAAAAATGACTCTTGGGGTAAAAAAAATATTAACCTTCTGTTTCTTCGTGCGACCTTAAATAGTACATTGCGCTCCATCTGTTTTTCTTGTTAAATATATAAACTCAACTTATACAACACATAACGCCGTGTACGTTACTACCTACACATTTCCAGTCATTCACTTAGATACTGGCCACATAGTAAACATGTTTAACAATAAATCTCTTATATTTTGGGGGGTTCAAAAGACAAAAACTACTATTCTATGCCTTTAAACATTGGTTCAGTAATAACTGCGCACACTTATTCAAACTTGTCAGCGATCGTACAGGGATACATCTTACACTTGATATTAAATAGATTCAATCCCAGCATGCCAGAAGTACTTTTCAAAGTCTTTTCAATTCGCGTGAAATGGTGAGCAGCAATTCCTGTGGGGAAAAGTGGAAGAGTGATCTACAGTTCTTCCCAACGTTGCAGGAAGTTGTGATGTGGGTGAAATCGCACACGCATTTTGTGCTAGCTCGGTATGCTGTGATGCTGTAAAACAACCAAGTCCACAATTCATTGCGGAGATATAACGGTACATTAACAGTGTGAAATTAATATTATTAATACATTAATAAAACGATACATCACGCGCAGATTCATGTGGTTAGTAAATAATTCGTTAGTAAATAAATAAATAATTGGTTGGTAAATAAAGGTTAAACGATGTTGTATTCATAATAATCTTATTTTCATTTTCGTTTTACAAACTGACTGAAAATGCATTTTAATGTATGTTGGATAGTAATGCTAATCTTTTGAATTACACATAGCTGAAAGTGTTTCAACCATTCAACCAGTGTCCGATGCAAAAACTATTTTTATGTGATAGTCACGGAACACATCTTATTGCTTATAAGAAAAAAAAAGTGTGTGTGTGTGAGAGAGAGAGAGAGAGAGAGAGGGAGGGAGAGGGAGAGCTGCAGTTTACATTTTTACATTTACAAAACTGTAAATACTGTCTACATACACCAGGAGACAGGTCTCAGCTCCGTTGCTGTAGAACGCATCTTAGGCTAGTCAAGAAAATTGAGTGACTGAAAAGGAAATGATCAGACCGTCAGCAAAAAAACAAAAAAAAAAAAAAAAAAAAAAAAAAAAAAAGGTAAATTACTCATATTTTTTGACCATTGACTTCACTAAAGGGTATAGCCATTTTTAAGAAATTATTGTATTCATTTTGGTTTATGGAGGAGTCGTTCATATGTTATTTTTGTATATTTATGAAATATTATTTGGCTTAGTGTCTCAACATTCTAAAAATGTCAACATTTATTTTAATACAATATTTGAGAGGTTAAGGAAATGGTCTTGATTGAGTTATTGTCTGCAGTAGAGAATGAATCCAATTTAAAACAATTAACAGAAATTGTCTCACTCCACTAATTGCAAATAAGATTTTAGTGTTTCTGTCAGCTGGAGGCAGGAGGAGGAAAACTCCTTTTCAATCTTGTTACCATCTCTTCAGGGATTCATTCACTCATTTTCAAGACATTGAGCCTGTGATCAAGTCTATGAATGGGAGAATAGGTAGTTCACAGAAAAGACATGAGCCATCTGACAATGTCTTTACAGAGTTGTAATGTGACGCTCTGTACTCCATACAGAAAGACTAGGAGGGCACCACCTGATTCAGACCTGGAGAAAAAGGTATAGGTACCACAGCAGAGAAAGCACCTGCATACGATTACCACCAAAGCCCCTGTTGGTGAGAGTGCCATGTCTTCTGGGGTTTATCGCAAGGACCTGGTCCAAAGGCCATTATTCCATTTATATTTTATATTGCCAACAAATAAACATATTTTAATACATGCAACAATATAATACATGAGAAATGCATCCCTATTTTGAACTGTATGTAGTGTGTTCTTAAGTGCATTGTTCTGAATAATGATCAGTAGGGGGCAGAAGTAGTCCACAGGACAGCTCATTACATGGAACCAGCAGCTACAAAGCTAGTAAATTCAAATCAATGGCTTGGAAAACAAAGATAGGAGCTACAGTCATGTTGTTCATTAATGCTATTAAGGGAACACAGCCAAAGGCATTTGTGAAGGCAGCGGTACTGTCTGAAACTTCAGAATAAAGTAAATATATATTGAATATATATTTTTCATGCTGTTTAAGTACAGGCTAATGTCCTCATATCACTGGCACTCTACCAGGTTTGGATTGGGGTTATGTGAAGTGAAATCAGTGCCAAATTTATATGTAGTCAGAGTTTGCATATAGTTCATTTAATGAATGTGTAATATGTAGACAGAGTATCTTGTGATTACGCCAACAAAATTTCAAAAGTATTTTACCATTCGATATAGATTTTGTATCTTTTTGTTTTACTTGGTACAAACATATACATATACATCTCATATACATATACATATAGATCTCTACATAAACATTTGGCTTTAATATTTAAGTATTGATAACACACAATTTCTTACAGTGTACCTGTTGGTTTCATTATGGTTGGTTTCTTTCTATATTCATGAGTCCAACCTTCAACTGTATTGGCACAGCAAGCAAGCGAGAAGTCATGAGTCCACTGCTGGCGCCATGGGAGCCAGATATAATTGGCCATGTAATGTTGTAATGAGATAATGCTTTGATTCACAAGGGCAACAGTCTTCACTTACATGCTTCATCACTGCGCTGTAACTGTGACTGTAAGAGAGAGGCTTTCTTAACATATCTTATCTAACTATGAGAATATATAAGAGACTGTCTGTCCACAGTATAAAGTGTTAAACAGCTGTGCAACTGTGAAAAGTGATTATTATTGTTGTTATTATTATTATTAATATTATTACATGTTATACTATGCTTGTTCAATAAAAATATACTATGAGAGAAAGTGCAATTTAATTAAAGAAGAAATAAGAGTTGCTTTATTCAAGCAAATTTTTATGTATCTATTTAATGATATATTCTGATATAAACCCCCTTTCAGTGATGCCCTTGCCAGAAGTTGGTTTTTAATTACATATATCCTTTAAGTGACTGCATTTATTTGACTAAATTCTGGCCAATACCCATAGACGAGGCCATATCGAGGTCTGGACTCCACACTATACATCACAGAAGTCCTTGATAAGGTGCAGAGGGGAAACTACATTGTTTCCTGATAAGAAATTTCATGTTATAAAATATCCCTGAAACAATTTTTCTCTTTAATTTAGAGTAGAATCTGATGTCACAGCTCCAGACAGAGGTGTTGCAGAATTGACTGAGTGTGTCTGGTCTGTAAAGAATATTGATCATTTAATTTGTGACTAAACGTCCTCTAAGTCTTAACATAATTTCATGCTTGCTTCAGTACTCAATACTCTACCAAGCTGAGCCAATGTTAAAATGGCTAATTAGGCCTCAGACAACAGTGGTAAAGACATTGGTGCTGTGAGGAGCATGATCAATGGAGTGCGGCCATACATGAACAAATCTGTAAACACATAAACATGCACGGGGCTGATCAGCAGAATCACATGACAGAAATGTTATTATGCATCATTCAGTGGTGATTGGATGATGTATTTGCAGGTGGACATTTCATTTCATACCTTATACCAATTACAAAATTACAACACTGGGAGCAGAAGAGCAATGAAGGCCACTCCACTTTTCTGACTGTTCTTAGCTGTTCCCATTGCCTCACTAAGCTTAGAATGCCATTAAGACATTGAATTAAAACCAACCTTGCCCGCACCTTCTGAGTGCACTCAGACCATGCCAGGAAATGGTCCCTACCCCACTCCAGATTCACCCAGCTCCTTCACTCTGTTCAAAAATAGTGCTGTTTTTACTTCTTGTACATCAGGGGTTGACTGGCAATGAGCAACAGGAATTAATTTAAGATGCAAAACATCACTAAAATTCACAGTACAATTTGACCCTTGGGATATGTTTGCTCCCATTTTGTGCCAGGGGTTGATTTGATGTAACCTTTGGTATAACCACAAATTGCAGGGGATGTATTTTAAGGACTGCAGCCATGCCACCTGTATAGAGCCACAGAGGCCATGGCAACTGTGTCCTTCAAATAGACATTTAATTTAGAACCATTGCAGTTTACAAAACTGTTTTAATGCTTGTGTTATCTTGAACATACTACAGGTATATCTTATTGCCTTTGTCACTCTAGTCATAAAGACAGTGCCTATGGGGAGAGACTTGTGTTTCTTTGTGTCTCTACCACCTGTTATCAGTGTAAAGCAGGGCATTCCAATCCTTTCTCTAGAGGGCTGCTTAGTGTGCAGGATTTCTCTCTGGCCCAGCACTAAAACACCTATACCTGATTCAAATAATCAACTAATCATGGTCTTCAATCAGGACCTTGATTAGCAGAATCAGGTGTTGTAGCGCTGGGCCAGCGGTTGAATGAACGCGGTTGAATTTGGGGGAGTAAACACTTCACTATTCGTTCAGGGCAGATGATTGACATATTGTCTTCTGCCGTAGATATGAGCCCAGGTTTCACAGCTTTCATTTACCATTCTACCATCAGGAATGTGAAATGTCACCTTATTTTTCTGGAAATACTCAGCCAAACCAGATCTGAACCATGTGACACTTGGCTGCAATTATAAACCTATACCAAAATAATATGCATGACATTGTTTACAATTATTACTTTCATGACCATAGAATATAATATTAGCAGCCTCAGTACTCTGCTGCACAGAATATTTCCTGATTATTAAATTGCATACGTTCAGGTCTTTCTTATTCTTGTGTTTTTTTCTTGTATTTTAAAGGAAATATTCTTGCATGATCTTTTTGACAGGAATAACAGAAATGTCATTAATACTTGAACAGCAATTAACAGATTTCATTTTCTCTTCATAGAATTCTTAACAGTCTTGCCACAGTTGAAGACATTGTAATAAAAAGTAAAAAATCACAAATAAATGGTATATTATTTTTATACATATTTTTGTAAGTAGCTTCTCTGTAGTTGTGTGTTTATGCTGGGAACTGGTTTCCTGCTGTGTTAGAGTACTGCAGAAAGCATTAACTTCAACCCTTTTTTTAGCTGCCATCTGTGTCTCACAATTGTTCCAATTAAATACTCAGAATTTCTGAAAACAAAGCAACTACCTTGCCTTACAATAATGCAAAGTATAAAACTGCTGAAAAGGTTGACCAGTCACTTCTGACAGAGGTAAAAGTAATGTCATTATTTATTTTGTCTGTGGTGGACCTGAGTGCTGGGGTGCCTCCGGCAGTCCTTAACCCATAATTACGACTCTGTTCCTCTCTGAAAACAATAGGTCCCCAGTGTTCCACCGGGGCCCGGGAGCTCTTCAACCTCCAGGCCTTACGTGTTGACTCATTTCCCCTACCAATATGGTCATTTCCTTCACACATGGAATATTGCAAGAGAACGTTTGCATCTCTTCCTTATGTTGGTTAAAAACTAAAACACTGAAGAGAGGTGAAAGAGACCCCCATCCACATTGCTGCAAAAAAGATTTTAAAATATTTGAAACTGAAGCTGTGTGGGTCCCCATCACTCATGGAAATCTTGTGTTCCATTGGCATCTGGTCACTGTGCATGTGACTCACAGTTCGGTCTGTGATGAGGTCCAGACTGTGCTGCCCCAGACCACAGCCTGATCTTTCTACTCGTTCATCCAGATGCCTTACTGGACAATTGTCAGTTCAGCTGTCCTGTTCATTTCACACTTCCTCCTCCTCTCACTCATTTTGGTATTTTGCCACTCAACCTCCTCACATCCTCTGTCCTGAGTTATTCTTCCTTTCATTGGATACCTGCAAGCACAGAAATATATAAGTACATGAAAATCTGCAAATGTTAATGGACACGAGCCGCTGTTTTTTAGGTGTACAGCCTTTCTGGTCTTTGATGCTTTATGTGATGGCTGATTGCCCGGGGAGGTTTTACCTGATTCAGGGCATTTCCTTGGTGTTTTACATTTCTGAGGATACCTGTCACCTGACATCAGACATTGTAAAAACCTTCAATTTGATGTTTGCTCCCAGAGAATTTGAGTAGGAGAGAGTAAGGGGACCCAGAACTGCTTGTATAAGTGAAGCATGGCAGGCATCTATGTAATTGCATCAGTTTCTACATCATCATTCATTTTCTCTTTCCATTCCTCGTTATGATATTCAGACAGAGCTGTTTATGAACATTTTCAGCACTGCATATCATGGTCATTTGTAAGATCAATAACTTGTATTAATGATAAGAATGTTGCATTCAATGTGTGTGAATTTGAATTATTGACAACTACCTTGCCTTAAGTGACATTTACTACGACCTACAATTAAAAGGACGTATTTGTAATGGAAGCCAACAAAACACTTTGTGTTCCATCATGAAGGAACACAAGTCACCTTGCCTCAGTGAGGCAGCAGAAAAACTGTGGCTCTATGAGAAACCAAAAGCAAATGCATTGAATGATGAAAAGACTCTTGACTGTCCTCTGCTGTGGGAAAAAAAACCCATGGGCCGCGTACAGGGCATTGTAAAAGTGTGTTAAACAAGGACAGTTTTTGCAGGCTGCTCAACACAATGCCCTTGCTCACTGCCACTATACAATCATTTCATCAACTCCCCTGGTCTCCCCTGTCTGTTGCCTTCACCTAATACACACATAAAAGAATATGCTCAGTGACTTTGTACGCTTGCACGCCTTCACATTGGCATTTTGTGAGATGGCGTCCCCTTGCTAGCTTGTGCGCTTGCTTGCTTGCACCTCCCCTGTATACATTTGACGTGTGGTGTGGCGCACCACATGCGTGGACTGATTGAGCGATTCATCATGTTGTCAAGAGGATGCGATGCCACTGCACTCTCAAGGTCAGCGGGCGGCAACAGGAGAGGGGAGCTCTGCCGGGCCCTGCGGCGCAAGACAAGAGCGAGCGCTGCAGAGCCTCTTCCTCTCCCCGTGTCCTTTGAGCCTCCAACAACTGATTACAGCTCCTATTGGCAGTGACAGACGGGTGGCACAGCCCGCCTCCATGTTCCATTAAAGTAAGATTCACTGGGCTGATTCTAATGTAGTCTTCTGTCAAAACCACGAATAATCCATCCCAATACATTAAGATGCGAAGAAGAGATCTCAAAGGCAGAGAGAAAGTTTAGGTGATTGTCAAAGAAAATTAAAAACTGCCACAACTAATGTAATCTTAATAGAACAGAAAACTTAGTTTTTGTATGATGGAAAAAAACAATCATTATGTTCAGCTTGATGTCTTGCATTACTTCTAAATCATTTACATTAAAGGTAGGAATGGGGTACTATTCCATTATTTATTATCTTACGTCAGCTGTGTGTTTGCACTGAAGTATGTTTATGTATGATGGCTGCTTTGCAGGTGTAAGAATGCCTCAAGCATGAACAAGTCAGACAAGCAATTTCGTCTGAATGTAGACTCAAGTAAATGTTCAATTATCATTTTCTTAGACCTGAGTGCCAAATGCAACACCACTGACCTCTGTATATAATTTGAGTGACTGAAGTGTTAATCTGACAGACACTGAAAATTAGTTCCTATTGCTTAAATACAGAATTTAAAATTTGGGTTACTTTGTTTTTTATTTACATTCTGAAAGTGGAGATATAATCCATAGACACAAGGTGTATTTTCACAGCCAGTTCAAGGATACTCAGTTGTATCGCTCACTTAAATTCACATGACTTAAGTTGCATACAGACAAAACTGTAGTTATAAGGTTTAGAAGCACAGTTTAACATCATTACATCATGCCTGGGTCCTATTCCTTCTATAAAATTCAAAATGTTTGATGCAAACATCAACTTTGTTGGACACATACATAAAGTAAATTCTTACTATAGTTATCTAAGGTACATAGTCATGTACTTATTACTATCAGCTAAGATATGGAAGCCTACATAAAACCATTTTTATCCTTTAATCACACAGAAACAGTGAGATATGCTTTTATCTCATCTAACATGGACTATTATAATGTCCTTTACCCCTGTCTAAATGGACAAGATCTGCCCTGTCTTTAGCTGTTTCAATGGGCAGACTACTGATAAACAAAAGTCTTAGAGCCTACATTACACCAGACTTGGCATCCCTTAATTGGCTTTCAGTGATATCCAGAAATCATTGTATATTCTTCAAATGGCATGCTACCCATTAAACTATACTGCTCCTGAGTACATTTGTTAGTTTTCACCCCCCATTCATTTCCAGCTGACGGATCAGATCTTCTTCTCAAGGCTAACCAAAAAAGGCCATGGTGGTTTGGCTTCATCAGGACATGTACAGAAAGTATAATTCTCTGTCTGTGTGTGTTAGGGCTACCTGACGGTTTCCAACCATCACTTGTCTAATTTTGTATTTCCTTGGTTAGTACTGTGGCCTTGTAGAAAGAGAGGGACCCAGACTTGATTCCTACCATGGCTGGGCCCCTGCTGTGTGTGGTTTGCAAGTTTTCCCTGTGTTCATTTAGTTTTCCTTCAGGTCAAACCTGCAGTTTCAAAGACATGCAGACTTTGCAGATTGGATTTGGTCAAATTACCCATTGTGTGTGTGTGTGTGTGTGTGTGTGTGTGTGTGCGTGTGAATATCTGCAGGGATAGGCTCCAGCCCCCATGACTTCTGTATGGAGGAAGGGATGTAGATACAGTATGAGTGGATGGATTGCGTTCCCTTTTGGAAATGAACTATAATTTTACAATACATTATATTATGTATTATATATTATACATTATACAAAAATGATGTATCCTACAATGTTAACTATGTTTTATTATATTTAAACAAAAAGGGACAAGAAAACAATGATCACTTAAGCTTAATTAAAATGTAATTATCCTGATGACTTAAGAGATGTGATAAAACTCAGAAGACTCTGATGACAGTAGGCTAGCATTTATCCATACTCTTACCATTTTGGGAGTGTTCAGTTTTACTTTGGGTAAATCTGTAAACCACAGTACAGTATGAATAGTGCTGTGGAGTGCTTGATATAGATCCATGTTTAAAAGAGGCTGCAGGACCACAAGAGGTTGGACTATTTTAGTAAATTTGAGATTGAATTAAATCAGATTGTTTTAATCACTTGGGATTCAGAGGAAGGGCAGTACTTTTAATACTGAAAGAACTCAATAGCCTCTTGTTACAAGTGCCTTACTTTAAAATGTAATCACCTTTTTACTCTGCAATTGCCCATCAGTCCCTCCTAACTGCCTGAATTGTTTGATTAAATCCTCCAGCTGAAGAGATTTTCCAGCGTATCTATAATTTCAACACCACGGACATGTAAGGACCATTTTCTGAAATGGATCACATTCCCTTAAAATATGTATGTTTAAATACTTCAGAACAAATTTCAGAAGACTGAAAGATAAAGCTTTCGACCACAAGAGTGTGACATTATGATTTTATGAAGGGAACTATCAAATTAGTTAGATGCCCTACAATCCTATGTACTATCCAGATATGACTGCACATACATTCAATTTTTATGAAAACAAAGTTTGTTTGCTAACCCAAAGGAACTAAAAAAATGTAACCACCTTCTTAACTCATGAACTGTTCCCTTGAGTTTAGTCTAGATCATGAAGTCTCAGTAAGTTCAGTTTAGTTTCTACTAATTACTGTGCTTGACAGATCTTCTTTCATATTTGACACCAGACCACTGTTCATCAGTGGTATTTCATTTGTGATAGCTATGGCTTGTGCATGTCTTCTCTGGACCACAGAAGCTCACAAGGTTTTGGGGGTGGCTTTGATCCCAAGGTTACTGGAGAGATTCTTATCCAGGTAGGGTAGAAATCAACAAATAACAAGACTGAAATTGCACTGATCTGGGCCACCATGCAGAAGGGAAAAAGTTATGTGGTGACTGCAGGGGGGAATTACCCTTTGGTGTGGAAGGTATGCTGCTGAAGCCTGGAACAGTTACATATCTCTAGATCATATGTGGTTAAAACACAAAATCACTCAGATGTCAGCCACACTGATATTAAGTGAAACTAGTCAATATCACCAAACAACCACAACATTGTCTGTTTCTGTAAGTGTTTTTAAGGGATCTTCAAAAAGTATATTGTGAAAGCATGTTCCAGCATCACAGTCCACTGACTGAAAAGTGACCAGTAGTTAAATTATTTTATTTGGTATTGAAGAGAATAACTAGTTAACTAATTTCTTTTACTAGGGCCTATGGGTAACTCCCTAGTCTTGCAGGAGGAAGGGCACAATGTTTTGATTATTTATACAGCAGTGCTGACACTGTGATTATAGATAATACTGAGCATAGTTGTAAGGTGCTACAGTACAACAATCTTGTGGTGGTTTTCTCCAATGTCTGATAAATAGTTTGCTAAAAATAGTCTTCATTGCAGTGCAATATGTAAGAAGTGTAAGATTTAAAAATGAAATGAGGTTTAAAAATGAAATCATTGGTGTTTAGTAGAGATGTCTGTTCAGATCAGTTACTCTGTGATTGGGTGTTTTGCCTAAGAATTTGAGGTGCATGTAGGGATTGTTTTGCAAGCAGCAGGGAGAGTGAAAATAAATGGCAGCTGGGAGTCCTGTACACTCCAACTGTTAATGGTGAATAAACCAGTCTGCTTCTTCTAATGATAGCATATTGAAGTTATATCTAGGTGCACATGCTTCCAACAGAACTATTTCAGAAGGAACAAAATAAATAACAAAGTGAATAAAGATAAGTATGTTCCTGAGACCAGACTGTGAACACAGTAACCCCCACCATTTCACAACCACCCACCCTGCTTTTAAAAACTTCAATACTTTAAATTGGGTAAAATAATAGGCAGCATTTCAGTGGGATAACATGTCTGCTGGGTTGTTTAGTTGTTACAGACAAGTATATACATAGTGTATTTGAAAACTGTGTTTCTTGGCAAACCATATTGGCACACTGTGGGACCATAAGCACTTTGGAAAATATCGTTTAATTTGTGCCCCACATAACAGAGTACTTAAATTGTATTTTTTTTTTTAATCAGATTTTTCTCGCAGGATGCATCTGCAGTCCATGTTTAGTCTTAAATATCATAAAACAAAACAACCCTATACATTTCAGTAAATTTCATCATAATCCCACTTAAAGCAGGATGTCGCCCTTTTGAACATTTTAAACTGCAAGAGGATAAGATGCATTTATGATATTTAAGCCAGCCACTGTAAATGACCATGCAAACATCTTGGAGTTGTATCATGTAGCTTGTATCAAGCTCCGAGCAAAAGAGTTTTGTTCCTCCAACAATAACAAGCAATGGAAGTCTGCACATGTTTGAAGGGGAACAAAATAAGGATGTCAGATATTTGTGACCTGATGTGTGCTTTCAGTAACAGTTTTGGGAGCACCTGCAGTGACAAGTAAAGGACATTCATTTGTAGTTTGTAGTCAAAAATGCTGGATCCTTACAAGCTAGTTGTTGCATTAGCATTAATGTATTGTCTTTTGACAAAGAAGGGTTGTCTTTATGTTTTATGTGCGATTATCTGCAACCTCAAGCCCCCACTCTATCCCCACCCGGAGGCACAAAAGCTATAATTAAGTCTGCTTTGTGTGGAGGTTCTAGCATGCAGGAGATTGGCCCTCTCTGTGAATTCTGTTAAATGTCTCTGTCCCGTCTTTACTAACCCCCCAACCCCCACTTCCCACCCCAGCAGGGTCACCAGGATCACTAGTTCTTCTTCAAATGGCCATTTTGGCTGGCAGGTGCATTATACCCTTTATTTTCAGATTGTCTTTCTGCTCATAATGCCTGGCAGGTTGATTGCTCAGGCTGCATTGACAGGGAAAGGCCTGACTAGCAAGTCCAGAATGGCTGAAAGACAGTGATTACTGTTTTCCTTTAAGCCCTTTTGAGGTCCTTGAAAGGAAAGATTTTAACTTTCTCCATTTGGTTTCCTGAGCACTAGCCTGGCATATATGCCATATATTGAAATGCTTATACCATTAACCCAGTTCTATAAACTTGTCAAAGGATTCTCTACAAACCCATATATGTGTGTGTGTGTGTGTGTATATATATATATATATATATATGTGTGTGTGTGTGTGTGTGTGTGTGTGTATATATATATATATGTGTGTGTGTGTGTGTATATATATATATATATATATGTGTGTGTGTGTGTGTATATATATATATATATATATGTGTGTGTGTGTGTGTGTGTGTATATATATATATATATATATGTGTGTGTGTGTGTGTGTGTGTGTATATATATATATATATATATGTGTGTGTGTGTGTGTGTGTGTGTGTGTGTATATATATATATATATATGTGTGTGTGTGTGTGTGTGTGTGTGTGTGTGTGTATATATATATATATATATATGTGTGTGTGTGTGTGTGTGTGTGTGTATATATATATATATATATATGTGTGTGTGTGTGTGTGTGTGTGTGTGTGTGTATATATATATATATATATATGTGTGTGTGTGTGTGTGTGTGTGTATATATATATATATGTGTGTGTGTGTGTGTGTGTGTGTGTATATATATATATATGTGTGTGTGTGTGTGTGTGTGTGTGTGTATATATATATATATGTGTGTGTGTGTGTGTGTGTGTGTGTGTGTGTGTGTGTGTGTGTGTGTGTATATATATATATGTGTGTGTGTGTGTGTGTGTGTGTGTGTGTGTGTGTGTGTGTGTGTATATATATATGTGTGTGTGTGTGTGTGTGTGTGTGTGTGTGTGTGTGTGTGTGTGTGTGTGTGTATATATATATGTGTGTGTGTGTGTGTGTGTGTGTGTGTGTATATATATATATGTGTGTGTGTGTGTGTGTGTATATATATATGTGTGTGTGTGTGTGTGTGTGTGTGTGTGTATATATATATGTGTGTGTGTGTGTGTGTGTGTGTGTGTGTGTGTGTGTGTGTGTGTGTGTGTGTGTGTGTGTGTGTGTGTGTATGGGGGATATTGTGTACATTATTTTGCACTGAACATTATTGTGATTATGCCACTACAAAAGGAATATCCTATGTGTGCAGATGTCTCATAAATTTCAGTTCAGTTTCTACTAATGACTGTGCATATTTAGCATTTAAATAGACCCTAATGTTAGTATGCCAGCACATGTTTGTGATTGGTGTGGGCATAGGTGTTGAGATGCTTAAAGAGGATATTTTCTGTGTTGAGTATGTGTGTGGCTAGGCAGCTGGTTCGGCCTACAAGCTGTATTTTGTCCTGGGCGGCTGAATAGCTGTCTCAGAACCTCCTGTGGAACAGTAATTGCACAGGCTTGCTGTTTAGGGAAAGACATGACTGGAGGCGGTCAGGCGGAAAACCTCTGTGCCACCTTCTATCGTAGCATGACAATCCCAGCAGCACCATCTGCCGCGCGTCATCCCATCAGCTGGCCAGCGCGGTGGGAGCCGCTCCCCGCCCTGTCCTGGAAGGGGCAGACTTGTTACTGGGATGCAGAAGAGACGGCTGCACTAACAAGTGCCACCTCCCCCGCCTCTCAAACCAGTCTGAATGGCCAGTCTCATTAAGGCAGCATTCATGGTGAACCCTGCTGGGTCTCCCCTTCCACACAAATGACAACCTTCAGCATTTTGTAATTGGTTAGATTTTGTGGGAGGTGACATTGGCCGTGTCTCAATCACAAGGCAGCTGCCTGTAAGGGCAGCATTTTAAGGCAACATTTGTCCATCTACCCTTTCAAGGAATGCTCCAAACTTAAGTCATTAAAATATGTCCTTTTATGGTTCCTTACTTCGGTTAAAATTGAGGGCTACTTCATTTAATAGGACAACCAATACTGTTTGCTATGACCTCAAAATAGTTTCTGTTAAAAAGAGGGTGTCAATGTGATTGGGAATAGGAGTTTAGGTACAAGTGTATTGGATCAACCATTTGACATGGTCATGTTGGAAACTTGTTTTAATTGTGAAATACATTGTATAGACTGAATTACAGTGCATAGATTGGATGTTTTGTGACTCAACAAGCGTACTAAAGCTAACTATCTATGTTCTATCTATGACTATCCTATGTTCTCAGAAGACTATTTAATTAAGCTTTCAATGCTACATCAAATAAACAGTTTAAAGACAGAATGTTAAATCCAATAAATACAAATGATTTGAATGGAACATTAGATTGAAAGCATTATTTCAAAATACTTCAAGTACATAAAAATGAATTTTAAAATACAAATATATACAAATAAAAGACTCCTATATTTGACTCATTAATGATTTTCAAAATCGTTGGGCCTACAGGTTTCCAGATCTTTGAATTTTCACACAAACATTTCTGAAGCTGAAACATATTTCCTTGGTGGGAAGATCATATGTATTAATGTATATTATTTTTAAAGCTTGATTCAGTTGCTTTGGCTCCTGCAGTTTTGTTTTGATTGTGAAAAATTGATCATCTTACTTGATTGAAATGAATTTCTGGCAGCCTGTCGGTTTTTATCCTGTAGCCTTCTCTTTGCCCTGACTTTGAGTCTCCTTTCTTTCCCTAATGCTGAAAAGTCCATAGTGATGTGGACTTGATGCCCATTGCCTTCACCATGTCTACTGGGGGGCTATTCAAAACATGCCATGCTGTGGGACAGCTGCAGTAACAAGAGGACACCTGTCTGCAGCTGTTCACAAAGCACAGTCACATGACACACAGATTAATTTCACATTCAGACAGTAAACTTTACATAGGTTTATGTTGGAAGGTCATAAATAGCCTCATTTTTAAAGTTTTTAATATTTATGTTGAAATGCATAGTATTGTAAGCACTGCTGTAGGACTGTGATTGATCTAAAGAGTTGTGGATAAGGTGAGGGAATTTGCCAAGCAGATCAGTAAAAGAGTCTCTTAATTGGCACAATATTGTGGCTGTTTCCTCTGCCCTGTCCACCAGCCAATGAACTGTGTAAGTGTGGCAGGTACACAGAATGCACAGAATCTGATCAGATTCTGATCAGCATCAATACTGACTGTCAGTTGTGCTCTTGGAGTATGGACTTGCTACCACAGGCACTTGTGCTGGCTGGTAACACATCAGGATGTTACTGCATTTATGTGAGCAACATCCTATGCAGTTACAAAGACATGAAAGTTAAATTTGACATTCACCGAAGCTGCATCTCAGGAAACAGTGCTTTTAATGGCATTGGAAATAATTTCTGTATTCCTTTGTAATACATGGAAATGTTTTATTTCACTCCAATAGCCAAGCACTTGTTTTGAATGCTAATTGCTTATGAAGTGTTATTTGAATTTAATATGCACTCTACAAATGTGTCAAGTGAATTAATACGGTGGTGTGGGTTTCCACCTGACTGTGTATATGCCAGGGGGAGAGAGAGCTGGAGCTGTCTCATTTCTCTGGTGCCTGCAGGACAGCCTGGAGTTGGTGCTGAAGGAACCCAAGGTTATGGCTGCCATCTTCATAGCCTTTACCCTTGGAAAAGTAACCATCTCTTTTTTTAAGAGCAAGAGTGGATCTGCAAATATGATGTAATGGTACACTACTAATTCTTTACCATGTTCTGGAATTTAAAAAAATACCAGCACAGAGATATACCTACAGACTTTCCAAAGACAAATGAGAATTGCCAACCCTGAACAAAACCTCTTTTACTCTCTATGGTAAAAGAGTTTGAACATACACCAATCACCTTTCCTAGTTACCTGTCTTTGTAACTTGTCCTGTAATGTACAGGCTGACAATCCTCTTAAGAATCTCAAGGCAAAAATTTATTCTTTCCTTAGAGTAAGAAACAATTATATCTGCGATCATGGTGACTTATACATGGTTGCAGTCTCTTCTGTTTTACACCCATCTGGACTCAGTCTGTCTCTATTGTATATTACAAATGTAAACTCTTACTCGTTATTCAACCCTTTATCAGAAGGTGAGATATTTTTCATTTAATGAGTCTCCTTACGTATGAACTTAAATAGCACTTCTTTGTGTGCTTTTAGTATTGTGCTCTGGCACATTTAAAGAAACATTGCATATACTAGCTGCTCTGTCATGGCCTGGTCTGTCTTAAAAAATAAATTTCGTCTGCATGAAATTTCCCTTTTAAATTAAGGATAAAACAACAATGGAATAGAATAATCAAATAACTTCTACAATATATTCCTGAGACATGACCATTATTCTGGCAGAGAAAAATGCCCATTTCTTTCCTTGTGAATTCTCATGCATTTGGAAAGAAGTGGCATTGTGTACAGAAAAATATTGTGAGACATGGTCTTGTGGCCTTTCTTCCCTAAGTAGGCTATCGTACTCACAGAGCTTGTTTCTTTTGGGCTTCATTACTTCGTCCTGTTTAAGTTGTTCTATTGTCAAACAGCATTAGCTGTCCTTTTTTGATACAGCGAACTATAACAGATCTATACAACACTGTGCAGTATGAGTAATGAACAAGATACATGAGGGTCAATACAGACCATTCACCAGGAATCAGTGCCACACTGATAATGGCTTTGATGACCACACCTGATTGACATTTCCTCTTTGACTGGACCATCAGGCAGGAAAACACAGGTATAAGCATCAAGAACCCCCACCCCATCCCCATCCCCACAGGATCACAGCTCAATGCATCAGTGAAACATATTGCTATCATGAATTCAATTACATTACAGCTTAAGTGTTACCATAGCCACCAGACCTATGCACGGTTGTGTTATTCAGATTTCATTATTAGTCCTTTCAGTAGCACTAACTTAATTTTCCTGGCATTTTTCAGCTTGCGCATGTCTTTACACGTGAGACCGTAAGTCTCTGCTTTCAGGTACAGATGGGTATGGTATGGTCACTCTTCTACACTTCCAGAATTCAGTCTCCTTTTATTATGCAGAATAGCTGTAAACCATAAATGTGTATGTAAGTGCAAATGTCCATAAATATTGTATGTCATAATCGATTTGATAATTATGGTTCAGACTTCTTCACACTGTTTTTGGTGGGACTGTGGTAAAACTCTCCCTTACCTAAATTTACATGTCAGTGTAAAGGATCTGTTTGTGCATCTGTTTAAGCTCCTAATTCCCCATATTCTCCACAGAACACAATTAACCCCTTGTCAAAGCTCCCAGGGGATGGCCCCATGCAAGGCTCTCTAAGTATCTGTGTCGGTCAAGCCCCCAGATATAGAGAGCGATTGTAGCCCTTGATCTCTCCCAGCAAGGGGTCACATCTCAATGACGGTTGAGAAATTGCCTGTGATCCCATGACCCTGGAGAGGGAAGCCAGTGCTGACGATGAGAAATAATTACTGCATTTGAGCTGCGGATGATACACTTCTGCCTCTACCGAATTTGGGCTGTACAACTTGCTTTTACAACTGTGACACCTTTGTTTTCTGCAGCAAATTGCTGTTCTCCATGACGATGAATGGACATGCTTCTCCCATACGTTTAAGAAGTTTGATGACAACCCTAATGACATGGAGGAGCTGAACATTTAGTGCCTGATATCAGACAATGCTGAAGGGATCAAGCAGCTGCAGACCTGCATCTTAGATTGTTATTTACCAGAGTAGCAGATGCGATGAACAGCACTATCTTTTTTGATTGGTTAATTAGGAACAACAGAACCTGTGCAGCCAGGTTTTATACAGTGACAGCTGGTCTCCATTTCTCTTGAATATGTAAAATGATGTTCTGTCTGTTGTAAAGACAATTTTCTTATGTATATCAGTGTGTCAGTGTCAAATGAACATTTCAGATTGGTAATCCAATAGCAAATTCACAAGAATAACTTTCAACCCTTACAAGTCCACTTCAGCTAAACTACCCGTGTTTTCAGATTATTGAAGACATATCCATAAAAAGCAAGCGAACTGGTGATGTATGATTTTACTGGAAAATTTTGGAAAAGTTTTCACTTCTGTCATATATGCAAGAATGTATGTCACTACATGAAGGAAGTTGTTTAAGGAAGTCACAAAACACACTTTTATGCCAAAATGCTCATGCTGTCACAGATGTAAGTTTTTGGACTCGGCTAATTGTGCAATACTATTTTCAAACTACAGGATGTGCTATGTAGCAGGAAAACTTCTGAATGAGTCACATGGGCATTTACTATCCATTCGCACTGCATCAGACTCCAAATCCCAGCTCTCCATCTGTTTGTCTAATGACTGACAGAGCTTGCTTACTATGGGGAAAATGTAACCACATTGATTTATTGCAATAAAACAAGAATGAATGCATTTAAATTATTTACTATTACTCTGGACATTTTTAATAAAACATTGAAAACATCTGTACACAAGATGCCACTATATATGGTTCCAGAGACAGCCCCCAAAAGCAGTGCATTTGCTGAAGAATAAAGTAATTTTACTCTACTCCATATCTCTGTACAACGATGTACAATATGTACAGCAAAGTTTGTGCAAGCTATGCAAGACAAATCATAGTAGCATTGTTCATGCTGCTTTTGCAATAGGGGGCATTTTAACTGCATGATAATGAAGCCATGGAAACTTCATTTTAGCACACAAACGAGAGACGAATTAATACCATATAAATATATGTTTGGTGATGTTTGGCTCAAGGAGCATGCAGCCATTCAGAGTACAGTAATGCTGTGTTAAGACAGTCTATGAGCTCTGTGTCTCCTCCTGGGACACAGACTGTTGGATTGTCACCACCCCAGATGACTTGAACTTGGGTAGGTGCAGACCAAACTTGTTCTCAACTCCTGCAAAGGTTGCAGCGGCCAGCCTGTATCCTCCTATATGATCAGGGCTGGAGGGTGGGAGGTCTGAGATGCGGGACTTTGGTGCTGGCTCAGATCCTGCAGGGCGACTGGAGACAAAATGATCAAACCATCAATTAACACTATCAGACTGGTTGGAGGCTAACAGTGATCTGAACAGTTGTAAATCAGACAGAAGCACTCACTGTCCTCCAAAGTCAACGTAGAACCATCTCTGCAAGAGTTCATAGGTCACAAGTGTGACACCAAATTGAGGTGAAGACCTGCACACACGAGCTGAGGGGGATGACAGTAGAGTTAGAAAGCTGGAATTCAAATGGCTCAAAAAAGCTGCACATAATGAATAGCGGTGGTCCTCATCCTGCAACAAAAGCATTGATTTGGGAAGCTGGTACGCACCCCCTGCTCCTTTCCAGAGGGCACGGAATCCCTCCTCACGCAGGATCTTCCTGAAGCAGTCTATGACTCCGCTGTATGTGGTCTGCCCAGCGCGGGCTGCCACCTGCAGTCTGGTCTTAATGACATCAGCAGGGGTTACCAGGGAGGCAGCAGGTATACCTGAGCACACATTTCACAGGCCATATTCAAGGCTGTTTAAACACTGTGCAAGTTTTGTTACCTTCGACCTTATGCAGTGGCAAAATCTTCAATATAATGAACAACAAAGACCATGACTAGTGCATGTCCAAATATGACTGAGCAAATTTCCCTTTTCTGAGGTTTTTAGTGCCATAAAAAACATTAACAACATGCTTACTTGGACTTAAAAAGTTAAGCAATTTGTATGTTAAAAAGGAAACAACAAAATGCTACTATCTCTTGATTTCCACATTTGTCAACACCTGATTTTGCTTAATATCTTAACACATAAGTGTAAAAACTATGAAGTATTCATTACATAAAAATGTAAGGACAAAGTGTGATGCAATGTTTACACACAGTGCATTTTTGCTGGTGAATAGCCAACACTGAACAAGATTCGCAGATATGATGAAGTGGAGTACTGGTCACAGAAGCGGATGGTTGAGGTGTTCAGTGGGTACCTGCAATGGCCCCAGCGGTCAGAAGCTGCACTGCTCCCAGCCTGCCCTGCTCATCTGCCAGCTCTCCCTTGGTGTGGGCGTACACAGGGAAGTAGATGGCAGAGAAGGGGATGTCCCTCAAGAAACAAGCCTTTGCTCCCTGTGGCAATATCACCATGTAAGGAACAGAGTGAAGCTTTTCCCACACTGATTTACTCACTGCATTAGGAACATTAGCTGTGTGACAAACCAAGTTTCCACTCCTGCAGTTTTCTTTAACATTTCCTGTGTTCAACCATTATTCATTTTTTAATTCTTACCGATCCTTTATTTAACCTGGTTAGGACAACCGAGAATTCAATTATCTTTTGTAGTGACAATCTGGGAAATCAATGTAAATTAAGATTGCAAGAGATTATATAGTTAGTCAGACACAGGGGTTATTTATATGTAGACAGCCAATTGTTTCCGGAATTTCACCGGGGCGCTGGGTTAACTTCCAGCATCCCGATGGGCCTCCATACTGGCCAACAAACACCTCTTCCAGCAGCAACTCATTTTTCCCAGGAGGTCCCCCATTCAAGCCCACATCCACTTAGCTTCAGTGGTTTGATATTAGAAGATTCAGGGTGGCAGGGCTGCAATGGATCAAAGAATAATGGTACTTGCTTTGGCACTTTAATTCACTCTAATAAGCTTTTTTTTTTTTAGGTTCTATGTAAAGTGTGATTGTCTGTAGCTCTGGATTTAACATATATAATTCCACACAAGCCCTGCATGGGAAGGAGCATGTTTCAGTTGAAACAATTGAGAAATGCTCTCCTGACCCTGAAGACTCAGGTTCCACAGTACAACTAGTACGCAGACTTGGTAGCTTTGTCTAACCTGCAGGAGGGGTGCACTCTTATGACAATCATGGCTGTCCTGAACACCAAGACAGCTAAATGCCAAGTCCCTCCCATACACCGGGAACACAAAAACACATTGTCTGTTTTCTATTGCGCTCATTCATGTGGAGGAACTCACTCTTTTACAAGCTCCACAGATCTGCTACTCATTAAAACATGCGAGCATGAAACCATTACACAATATTTAAACAAAGCCACAAGAACTTGGACAGTAGTAGTTATAAGCACAATAACCTTTTCTGTTGGCAGTTGCTGAATGTGGTCTGCATGCTAACTACTTCTTAGTTTTTTGAAAAGGAGCTTCATTATTGTCATGTTTAATAAAAAGCCAGATTTTCCTGCTCTACATCAGGCAATGACCATTTCTGATTACATGAATCAATGGTGATTTTAGTCATTTTACAGATTTTATAAATCTTGGTAGAGTCTTCTCATGGTACAAAATGAATTTTCTGTCTTTGTATTTACAAACACATACATTATACACATAAAATATCACAGGGCCACACTGAATGTCAATACAAATTCACACATGGAAGCATGTTTCCTGTAGTTAAATGTTATGCGTTACGGCAGTAGCTGATGCAATGCAGTGTGATCGTGAGTAATATAGCTGATTTGATACTATGTGTTGGTGTACCAATGTGTTGCATAGTTAATATGATTGGAAGTTTTTGTGCCAGCGCACCACTTGCCTTGTAGAGCCCGAAGAAGCCCAGGTCCCGCACCACACTGAGTGCGCTGACCCTGGGACCCGTGGTGATCTCACCTGCCACTTGCAGGCGGATCTTTACAATCTCCAGTGGATTAGTGAAGATCACCTGGGAACCTCCAGCCTGGAGGAGGGGCAGAGTGAGGCATGTCAGAGCCTGATGGGCCCACGGTATCATCACAAACAGTGCAAAACCACTCTGAGGACTGGCATGAGCTGACAACCTCAGTATAACCGACAGCACTGGTCCTGAAGCCTTTTTCTGTCTGAAAAGCCCTCCCCCTTTCATACTTTCATATCATGTCAAATCCTGATGAGCCACTCTGCAGCTCACAACTACTTTGTCACAGGAACTCAGGAAACATTGCCTCTTACAGGAGTCTCAAAATCTGACAAAACTTAACTGACAGTACTTTCAAAAACCTCATTGTACTGGTGTGAATGTGCACTAAGAACCATTATTGCTAACCCTACTGGCGCCATTTTTAAATCATAAATTGCAGTTTTTAGATTTTTACCCCTGCAGATTGAGAAATGTGTATTTGCCTGACACTGCCATGTTTAGATTCTGCAGAGGACACAGCCAACAACTTGCTAAAAGACTAGGACAAATGCAGTAACAGGTATGAGTGTAAAATTGTATGGTACTCAACAACATATAGAAAACTCCAACATAATTTGCCTTATAGAAGTTTCAATAAAATACTAAATATGAAGCATGTTCCGAACTGATAATCATTTTCCTTTCAGTATAAATCCATACAGTTTTACAAACCATGTCATGTAAAAATGCAGAAATGGTCTTGATAAATAAGAGAACAAAATGGCCATTGAGGCGAGGCTCCAGGGGTCAGGGCTGAGGGGCCGAGCGTGAAAGAGCACCCAGTTCATGCCTGGAGGGGGCACACCCTGACCCCGGCACCAGCCCTCTGCCCTCCTCCTCCCACCCCAGGCTACTCATGCGGAAGGACGGGGGACACCCTCCTCACCCACCCCCAGTCCCACTCCAAACACCACGCCATTGCCCCATGCTGTCTGCGCTAAGAGTGCAAAGGGGTGCCAAGGGGCACCACCCTGCTGACTCAAGCCCCATTTATCACTTGCCCCAAATCTAATCAGGACATAGGGGGCTAAATGGTGACACGAAGGCCAGGAGTTCTCTTTATAAACATCCGGGAGCTCTCTTCAAAAAAAGGCCATTGCAGTTTGCCAACTTTCACATAGGAAGAAGGGATATCCACCTTACTGAAAACCCATCAATCCCTCTGTCAGTCCTTATCTTTCCCAGCAATCCATTTTAACCTGTCAGACCATATTACGATGCCCCTCCATGTACCAGCCAAAGATTTCTATTACCACCTAGTAATACAACATTTTGGTGAAGACCATGTTCATCTTACATTGAGTAAAAGAACAAAAAGTCATAAAACAAAAAATGTATACAGCATGTGTGAGGAGGAGGAGCCAAGCCTCCTGGTAAAGGAGACACTGTTGCCAGTGGTGCTGTGGCATTGACAGGTGAGGCCTCAGGTATGCACTCTGCTGTCAGATTCAATCACAACAAGAGAGAGCCAGATATATCCACAGACCTCCAGGGTTTGTTCCTTCAATTTAGGCCTGATAAAGGTCACAACCCCAAGGCCCCTTCTCTCTGCAGTGCACTGCCATCTTTCCATGCAGACTTGTCAGTTCCACATCACTGGGAATTAGCCAGTCTCTCAGGTAGTGTGGAGGCATTAACTATCCTTAATCCAGCAATGCTGTGGCCAAATGTTAGGAGGGACCTGCATAACAAATTACTGAGTTAAAAATAGACCACTCAATGTCAACTTGCTCCCAATTAGGGGGTTCAGAGACCAAAAAGCACATTTCCCTTTAGACCTCCCAGTTTTTAGTGATGTAAATAAAATGGGGAATGCTGATACACTGTGAATATGGTGTTGGTTATGTAAAAACGAAAAGCTATGCTTTCTCAATTACAATGCAGACTCGGAAAAAAGAAAATAAAATAAAAAATTGAATTTACCATTTGCACAAAGGTTTAAATCAAAAGGAAAAACCAGTGAAATGTAAAGATCCTTTTAAAAGGTCGTTTTAAATGGCTCTGTTGATTGTTTCTTGAATATTAGAATTTGCTAACTAAAATTGTATGCTCCCCATACTCACACATCCTCCAGCTAGCACCTCAGCAAGCACAGGAATGGAGCCATCTTTGGTGGTGAACTTGTCTCTCACAAAGTCATTCACCTGTAAAATAAGATTAAAGATCAGAACTTGTAAATCCTACATTCAGAATGTCTGTGAAACATTCAAGGGAAACAATGACTAATGTACCACTACTTGCCATACAGTTTAGTCGCAAGTCAGTCAAGGACAAATGTGTTGTACTGAACTGTAGGGGGAAAACACACAAATTTGAAACACTGTGACTTACTGTTAGTTTAATAGCTTTCTCAGGAGCGACACCTATAAGCTGTGGTAACAGACCTGAAAAATATAATTAATAATTTTAACATAACAACTATTCCCAAACATTTTCCCCACACAACCCCCATAAAACATGATAGTGACAGCAGACTAACAGTGTTATACTAACTAGTATACCTGAGCAGAAAGAGATTTGCTTACTTATGGCAAATTGAAGGATACACCAAAATAACATGCAGTTGCTCTTTCACTTATTTAAGAAATAAATTGATACCCCCCATGGATTACAGTAGTTAACTTTGTTGACCATGTTGTGGTCCATGGACAAGCATGTAGTAGCCTTCAGGATGCCTGATAGACCAAATCATTTGCACAGCAGTTTTAGCTACACTTCTGATAAACTTTGCACCAACTGCTGTGGGGGCTGAATAATAAATTAAGGGAGAAGAAGGGAGGAGAGGAGTGATAACTCCAACACTCTTACACTGTTTCAGCATCCTTTAACAGGCCACATACACTTCTGAAGGAGCTACTGAGTGACTGAGCATGGTATACAGCCCAAGAGAGCCATGCTGGTCTGTCTGTCCATCAATCATTCCTTTAGCGGAAAGACTGAGGGAGTGAGGTAAAAAGAGGCAGTAGACAGAGGGAAAGATAGAGAACAGAGAGAGAGAAGGGAGGCAGGAAAGAGAGAGAGAGAGATGCTGTGGCAGCAGTAGATGGCAGTCTTCTCTTCCTTCATTTACTTCACTGTCACACTTGGTTAAAAAGAGCACACAAGAGGAATCATAATCTCTTCTGGACTGATTTCGATTCTAAGGCATTTACCACAAGCATTCTGAAATCTGTAAGCACTCTGCAGAGTGTGATCTCTTTACGTTCAGCATCATTCACATTGTGGACTGTTGCCTTGTTCGATGACCTCTACAACCGCATACACATATGATTGTGCTTTACCTCTGTAGAAACCAAATAATCCTTCATATCTCAGAACTTTCTTGGCACAGTCGAAGCTGTTCTTGTACATGAGCTCCCCCACAAAGGACCCGGTGGAGCGCTGGTTCTGCATACGGGTCTTCACCAGGTCAATGGGGTACACTGCTGTGGCCCCCGTAGCTACACAACACACACATCAAGCAAAATATACTCAAATGACAAAACACCCTATATTGGACCTTTCTTTTAACATGTTAGGTAAAGGCAATGCCTTTGCTTTGAACAAAATTGACAAAAGAGAGCTGTTTGTCTCTAACAGCTGGGGCTCCACAGTGTCTGTGGAAAACTATATTGTAGCATGTATGACTCTACAGCAGTGCTGCAAGTTACCATTAAAAAGAGCTTCAGTGACTTGACAGTTCTTATCTGATATCAAAGAGTCTCTAATGACAGAGCTTTTCAGCATGTTGAGAGCTTCCTCTGCCTCCATCAGAACAGAGAAAGTGAGACAAGCATCATTACTGCAACAGAGATTCACATTATTTTCAAAATACTTCAGACATCAAACTATCCACTGATCATAGGGGAAGTGATCACCTTAATGAAAGAGTGACATATATCAAAGATATGAAAATTGTTTTAAAAGCCCAAGCACTGTGAGTAAGAATCCCCCAAAAGGCTTGAGTCCAGGCGTCTGAGCGTCTTGGGGCTGCCGCTGCGCTCAGTATCGGTTCCAGCCCACGTAATTGTACAGGAGACTAAAGCGTGGTTCCGGAAGGTGCATGGCATTCCACAACACCAGCCATGAAGACTGGCTGGAGCCAGTGGTGCCAGGGCAGCACAATGCAGCACCCGCAGATCACAGGCAGAGATGAAAGGCTTGCTCCCCACTGTACAATGCCTGGTCCCTGGGCTGCTGAGCGCCTGTCTGCCAGGCTCCAGTTACCCCAACCTGTACCACGCTGCAGCAGATAGACATGTCACTCACCTCCAGCAATTGAGCCCAGGGTGAATCTGTAAGCAGACTCTGCTGCCTGGAGCCAGATCGGCCGGCCACTCTCCCCATACTCCTGCTGTGAGGAGAGAGTAAAAAATTTAAATATATTATAAAACACCTCTCAAATTATTCTGCAGAGTGATAAGACATCAGATCAGGATGGCTGAATGAAAATTGTGTGGTGCAACAGATATAGTGTGGAGAGGAGAACTCAATAAAACCCAGCTGTAACCTATGGAATCTAACAATCTTGTCCTATTAACCTTCACAAATAACACAATGTTAAAGAAATTGCCTAATGTTAGAGGATGAATTCAGTGATGTCTATCACATTTTATGGGAAGGAAAAGTCTATCCCTAAAAACACAATAAGGGATTTCTGCTACACAGATATCTGTGGTGAGACAAACATTGTTTCTTTGCTGTTAAGTTGCGAAATGTATTTTTTGCCCATGGCAAGATAAGGTTTTCTGTGTTGATATCAGTATGTGCGAGAGTTGTAACACCAGGTGAGTGTGACATGGTCCTCAGGGCAGTGACGTCACACGCTGGGCTTCATTCTCCACAGAACAGCTGCTTTCACTGCATGCTATACACTAGCCAGTACATGCTCCTGATCCGGGTGCTTAAACAATCACTGATGTCTACAGGATCTGCTGTATTTTCATGTTTTTCCCTTTACTCAAATTATGTCCTTGTGCCAGGACTGCAGGTTCAGTCTACTAGAGCTGCCCCTGCCCAGCACAACCACAAGTGCAATACAAAACAGACTCTTCAGAAAAAGGGTCTAATCTAGCATGTCTAAAGAAGGCTTCATTAAAAGGTTTTAAAAATAGTGTGAGATCATGTCTGATATTCTCTGAATTCAAAGCAACAGCCTTTTAGTGAAGGGAACATAACTACAGTTCTCTCTTACCTCCGCGAGTAATTATGAGAATATTCCATCCTCCTGAGTTTGAGTATTGCAATTACAGAAAAGGAAAAGAAACACTACAGAGCTGAATTTTACTTGAAAAACCTACAACATTTAGACTGAAAACACACATCTTCAGGACTGGATGAGTGGAACAGTATGGCATGGAGATGTTTCACTATAAAGAGACTCTTCTTTACCTATGAACAACAGGTGGCCCATGTAATAAGGTAAACAAAGCTGTACCAAAACAATACTTATAGCAGTGGCAAGCAGTGTCAAAAACACATGGCCTAGGGTTCATTCTAGCCACATCAAAAACCTTGTCAAGAATTCAAGATATTATTTACAACAGATGAAACTAGCAACATTTTTAATATCTAAACTAGTTTCATGCTCACTGTGTGCATTATAATTTAGCATTTTAATTACTTCTACATTACTCAGCAACCTTGTTTGTAAATTAATTATTTTACAATGGTCTAGAAAAATGTTTGCATCGAAAGTGATATCCTCATACAGTAATATTTTCTGTCAAGGTTTGGTTCTCATCATTCAAGTTAAGGACACCAACAGCAAAAGAAGTTCCATAAATGTATAAACCAACACAAAAAGCAAGCAGCCTCAAATACTTCTTATCTCAATGTCCTGCAATATTTTTGTCTTGCATTTCATGAGTTATGCTTTTGAAATATGTGTTAAGGACCACACCAATTTTCCTGTGGCAGTTTTAACTTAGTATTACCTTTGAATAAATAGCCATACTGCCCATGGATAGAGGCTGTGTCACAGGGTGATGTCATACCTGTTTCTGGATGTCAGCCAGGTGGTGGGGCAGGGCTCCCTCCTGTAGCGGCACTATCCTCTCGATGTCAGACAGATTCAGCCTTCTGTGGCGAGACAGCCAGAGAGAGGCACCTCGTTAGCAGGAAACCCGTTTCAAGCAGCCCTCACAGTCAGTGATGTCACTTTTTCCACAGAAGTTTTTATGGCTACTTTTCTGGAAGTTACTGCTGATTTCATTTGACTGCATGTTCACAATAAACAGACATAGGTGGGGTTGAAGCCATGATGTCATGTAGCCAGCAGAGAGGCTGGTGCTTTTAGTCGTCTGCACCACAGACACAAACGACAAGCATTCTCATACTGCTACTTGGCACTATACTACTACACTATTACTACCATAGTTCTTTGTCCCCTCTCTGGGGAACTTCTGCAGTTCGAATTAAAATGCAAATGCTTCTTTATACAGTTTAAATACTTGCCAATGAGTGAAATCAACTCATTAAGTTGCTTGTACAGTATTACTCATAAAAATGAGAAATGGCAAGTTATGGGCATTTCTGTAAAGATGGGGAAGCGGGAAAGGACAAGTGAGATTACCCAGAGTGCGCATGCAGACCGGATAGCTGGTACAGGATGTCAATCTCCATTGGAGTTATTTGACCAAACTTATTGGCAGCTTGCACAAACTCCTCTGTGTCACAGACGAGGACAATGCAAAAGTGGTAAGAAACAAAAATCAGGGTGAGGGGCAACATTTCCGTTTCCACACATTCATCCACCATTATAATACACTATCTTAGAACCTGTGCTCAAATAACAGACTAAGTGATGAAATCCAGAAAATAAACCAGGACAGTCCGAGGAATAAATACAGTGCAAAGCAAGGGCTAAGTGACAGAATTTAAATATATATAAAAACTATAATCACTATGTTTGAATCATATTAGAGTACCCAATACGATTTGACAAGCTTTTTACTATTCTTTTTCTAGCAACTTAAATTGAGGTCTCTGGTGGACCGGGTGTACCTTTGGTGACAAGCGTGTCTTTGCGCATGCCTGTGAGGGAGTTGTATATCTTGCGGATCAGTTCCATGTTGTTGAGCAGTGAGTTGAAGGCATTGAAGTAAGAGAAGCTGACTAGATGGGAGGTGCCACCCCCTGCAGCCTGAGGGAGAGGAGGAAATGTGTTCATCCTTTGTGTTGGAAGAGCAGAGTGAATTCTGGGCTTTCACCACAAAGCCCTCTCATAAATTCAGGGGCATTTCCCATGCTCACTCACAGAAACTAGGTTCTCCTCCACAAAGGGGGTGAGCATGTGGTGGCGTATGGTGGCCATGATGTCGCTGAAGTCTAGGGCAGAGATGGAACCACTCCTGTTCTTATCCTTCATTGCAAATGCCTGTCGTGCATGCTCCAGCTGCAGCTCCTGCAGGGTGGAAGAGGAACACATCACACAGAGAATGCTTCAGGCTCACATCTATCAGGGTACAAATAGGACACATCAAACTGAACATAGTGCAGCTGCAGCTCCATAAGAGTGAGCATGTAAGTATGCCACAGCCCATATAGAGGGGACACACAACTAAACACAAATGGGAGTACACACAACACATCATATCATATTGTCAACAACCAAAAAATGTATAACAATACCACTTTTGCAGTATCATAAGTTAAAGACCCAATCCAAGAGGACCTGCATCCTCTTTTTAACCCTGGTAAGTGTGAACAATTCTACTGTGTAAAAATGACTAATGTATTAATGTATTATTATTATTATTATTAATGCATTAAAAAGTGTGCTTGTAAAATCACCAAGGTCACAGTGCAACAGACAAAATATTATTCACAAAAGAAGCTTTGCAATGATGACAGTAATTCTAAACTGGTCTCCCTGACTAAAGAGGAATGTGTTAACCTGAAGGAGATATAGTTGCTCAATGTAATTCTTAACTGTATTAGAAGTGTTGCTGCAGCAATACACCTGGAATCAAATTCTGCAAGCAATAAACACAACTGAAGCAACCAAAGATGACACATTTCCTGAACCATAAGACAGCATCATGAATAACATGAATGGGAGACATAAGGATCCTAAGAAGTGCTACTTCAGTAGATCATAAACTGAAGCTGAGAGGTTACCTGGTTACTTTATAAGCTCACTCATTAAAAAGAGTAGCAAATAGTGTAAATGTTACTGCGATTAGATTTCCCACAAATCACTTCCAACTAAGGTGTAACAATCAATCAAGGTGGAACCATTATTGAAAAACATTTGTTACATAGATTTTTTTATATGAAACTTATTATTTTAATTAGTTTACAGGTATTCTGGTCAAACACAAGAAGCACTATTGTTGACAACTTACACTTCAAGTGTGGTCTATTACCTTAACATTCTGTACTCAACATCAAATTTTAATATGCAGGGTATTTATCATACTTCAAACATGACAGCATTCCTTCTCCACATTCATCTCCAAAGTTATGTCTAACAAAAGCTGGCTCGGGTGGGGGGCTGATCCCAGAGCAGGGTCCAGGAGAGGAAACAGGTTTGTCCACAGTCAGAGGAAGATGACTGAATATGACAGTTGTGCAATCATGACTAGGGGAATGCTGGATCGAGGGAAAAAGGGGCTTCATCAGGAGTTAAAGCTGATCATAAATCACCAGACCTCTGTGAGCTTCATTGGGTACACCCCACTTTCAGACCCATATTTACTCAAATGTTTTTAGCTCCTTTTAATTTTACTTGGATTGCCCCCACAATTTTGATGTTCAATTTAATTGTAGCGTTTACACTAACTGCAACATTCGGTGTCAATTGTGGAGTGAACTCTTTATTACTATGACTGCAAATATTGATAATAATAAAAATACTGCAGAAAGGAGAGGCAGAGTTAAATATGGTAGCATACAGCTCAAGGAGTGCCTACAGAGCTTTGCCTTCCAGGGACACCGCCAAGCCGATGCTCTTCTGCTGCTCATCCCATCCGGCTACTTCCGAGATATGGTTTGACTCCATCAGGTATGCCTACCAGCTTCCTCTGCTATCGAAATACCACAGCTTGGGGGCTGGTGGTGGCTCTCAGGGGCTCTCCATTGCTTTGCTGGCTGCCACCACAATGCTTTTCTAGGCCGAGTGCCTGTGACCAGGGCCTCTGCTTAGCGGCCAGTTACTTGTAACCTTGTCCTGGGGCCTGGGCTGGCTAGTGCAGCCCTGCCTGAGCTCCTTCAAACCTGAGGAGCTCAGCCTTGAATGCCACCTCTTAAAAGCACTGCTGGCATTTCCTTTCTGTCACAAATTCTTCCCTCTGGTCCACCACAACCATGTCTTTGTCCAGGCCAGACACTCTTCAAATCCTCCACTACACTGACACTAGTGTAGTGCCGGGTGAGTCAGAGGAGATTGGGGTTAGGGGGATAAGGCACTATGTCGTGTGCCATTCAGCACAGCAGAACACTGGACAAAAAGCAGAGAGACAGCCTGGACAAGTAACGAGTCCATTGTAGGGCCATGCAGACAAACACTCACTTACTCACACATTCACACCTATGGCAATGGCTATTGCCATTTAGAATCCTGAATTTACTTCTGAAATACAATAATGTTGAGTATTCTGTTTAACTGCCTACAAGCTAGCCAGGTAAACAATACTGCACACTTTATAAGCATTTTATTTATGTTTAACATTATATTGATTACTTAGCTGACACTTTCATGCAAAGCGATTTCCAGTTGATTACACTAACCATGGGTCAAATCCCCCAGGAGCAATGTGAGGTAAAGACCTTCCTCGAGGGCCCACCAGCTGCACTGACCTTATTGTGGCCAGGCTTAAACCACCATCCTTCAGTGTTCCCATAAAGACTTACGATGAACTGCTCAAAATCTGAGGGACGGACTAACATGTTTTCTGAAACTGAAGTTTTTGATAATTATAGTGGTACAGATGGTTTAGTGTTCGACAACAGCTATGAGAACAAAGTGACTACAAAGTCTACTTCTACAGAAATATAAAAGATCTAACCAGTATATAATGGATAGTTTACTTTGACAGAAACCTGGCTCTGTACTTCTAATGTTCTGCATGTAAGAAATAAAAGTTCAAGAGAGGATTATTTCATGGGACGAACATAAATAAGAGTACATTCTTGAGAATAATGGTATTTATTTATTCAACATAAATAAGAGGAGGGTTATATTCATGCTATACAATTCCTTAGCCAGTCCAAGGCTCATGGTAAGTAAACTGTCTGATATTGTCTAATATGAAATGCGGAAATGAAGTGAGGAGTAAAGATTTAATTGACAAACCCTATTAACGCATTTCATTTCGGTTTAAATCATGTATTTGTGTAAATATTTTGAACATGACCATACAAATATACCACATTGTACCCAAACTGTTAAAACTTGCAACAGAGAAAGCAGAAAGAGAACCACCATTCAAATCCTTTCTGGGTATGAGGCAATGAGACCTCTTCTCCTTAAAGAAAAACAGTATCTGGAATTGCATAGCAAATGGTCAATGAAAATAATTAATGGAAATTTGAATTTCAAAGCGATCTGTTTGAGCCTTTCAATTTATTAAACTTATCAATCCCCCCATTACCACAGTGATACATAGCAAAGTAAAGTGAACAGATGATTTGTATCATTGCTATTAATATATCAGTAATTTTATCAAAACTTTGAAAGCTCTGTTCAGCTTCACTTTCCCAGATTTTTAGTTTTGCATCACTGCATGCAGGAAAGTGGGAAATTCACTGTGGGGCTTTCACGTTTCAGAACACTTAACTGAAAGTTGCAGAGAAATCTAATTTATTTTGTTCATTTTAGAACAATTCATATAGGATAATTCCATGTGAAAAATGCACGACTGCATTCATTCTACAAAAACTGATACATTAAGTAAATATGTGTAAGAACTGAAAAAGCAAAAGAAAATCTAAAGAATTTTGACCTAAAAAGAACAACTCAATCCTCTCATTTGTTAAGTGGTAATTTACCTTTCCTGATATTTAGATAAAATGGAAATGTCCTTACTCACAGGCATCTATCGAAACTTATTTGAACAGTAAATCTTATTTTCTGACAGGGATTCAAGATCAGCATTTTCAGAACATACTGTGGACATGAAAGCACAAATACAGCATTGTGTACCAATTGTGCACACATATTCCCTATAAAAAACAGAAATTATGACAGTAATTCTTTTTGCACCAAGTTTTGCTGTTGTTTTGGCATTAAATTGTATTACAATTTAATACACAGTCCATCCCATTCCAGGTGAACAATCTCCATGAGCCATCTTTCCCACATTTAACTCAAATCCGTGACACACTTGGTAACAGTGAGTTTTTATTACAAACCGGTTTTGTAATGTACATCAAAAATACAATTCCCAATACTAGTGTATATGTGCTATTTCTGCATTAGTCTACATGTAAGGTCTGAACAGATTATGAGTACAAAAAGGTTGAATGGGTGTATAGATGCGATGCCTGGAAGAATATGTGCGTATGAATCCCTACCTGAAGAAACTGAGTGAACTCTAAGTAACTAAGGTGCTTCTTTCTGTCATGGCCAAAGTGCAGCTTGATGAAGTCACAGTCCCAGTTGAAAGGGATGTGATGGTGAACTGTGGTCTGGCTAAAGATGTCTCTGACATTTTCTGCAAAGGGAAAAAAAAGGTAAGTGACATAATTACGAATACATAACAAGTCATTCACATCTTACATTTAAAATTAAAGCTATTCCTGATTCAAATACAGTCCATATACCCAGCCATTAATGGGCTTCTCCTTTTTTATTCCGTAGGTGCAAAGAGAGTCCCAGCTCTCTCATTCTGAACATACCTGGCAATTTTCACCATCTTTGTAGTCTCACACCCATCACAATCAGCATTGCTGCAGCTGCATTGTGATCCCTTGCAACCCCTGTTTTGTCCCATGTTGGGCTCACAGCACCCCTTGTCAGGTGGAACACACTGCAGAGTACTTATCTGCGGCTTGCTCATTTGTTCAGCCTGAATGCTGCCCTGAACAGTGACCTTAAGAACATCAGCTAATCTACCCAAGCAGCCCGACACTCCCAACAGTCACAGCATGGAGAGTGGCACAGGCACAATGAACTGTTGGCAGAAAAAGAAACCTTACCTTATGCTTACCAGCCATACTGATAACTGCACAAGAATTAACACAAAATCTTGCCTTGCTGAGGGACGAGTGCTGACTGAACACCGCTGACGGACTAACGCCGATGCAAACACATGAGAACACAAACACATGCATGCATTAAAATCAAGACTACAATTATAGTGGCAATTAACTAGAGGTTTGCCATCTAGTCAAAAATCATTAATGTATTACAATTCTGCAAAATTTTCCACCTACAATCATCATGTGATTTTTTTTTTTTTGCAGAAATCTGCAATATGAAAAAGATCGAGCATTTCAAAGCAAAAAGTAGAACTACCAATCAGTACATGATAGGGCTGTTGGCTGCAGCATAAATTTGAGTTAACTTCATAAAAGCACCTTAATTTGAAGATATTTGAATATTGTTATAAATTTAAATATTGACATACATTGTTGAGTCTAAGTAGTATAAGATGTTGTGTCACTCTGCAGGCTATGTCCATAAAGGAATACATTAGGAGATAGTATGTACTTGTCTCACTTTTAACATGGTTGTAAAACTGGTAATACCATTAAAAGCTGATAAAATGCAGTTTTAACCAGGAATCAGTACACTTAACTGAATTAGAATTTAGTGAAATTAATTCAATAAATAAATTCATTGTGTATGTAATCTTCATTTTGTGTAGTTTGCATACTGCTTTTGTCTTTGATCTCATTTCATCAAAGAAAATGGAAATTTTGAAATGGCACTATGATAACTTGTCGGATAAAATTTCATTTGAAAATAAATGTTTACTGCTGCTTTGAAAATAGCTTCAGAAAAATTCCAGTGATAGCAAAACTCTGGATAAAACATGTTCAACTTACAAAATTGTATTTTTCCCCCCTTTCTCCCCACCTGTTGCCAAATGGAGCAACCTGATCCAAAAAGCTCAGGACGAGGCAGCAGTCACACATAATTCCTCCAATTCTCATGAGGACGAGTGCAAGTACCTTTCGACACTGCAGACACACCATCAATCACATTCTGCCTATGTCGTCAGAGGATGGCAAAGTCAGCGTAAACTCAATTCTTACACCTACAGGCACCCAGCTGCCAGACAGCAATGAGACTAACAATCTTAACCAGCTTAACCCTTATCTTCCCCTGGTGAGGCTCTAGCCATTGCCAGTAATGGTTCAGCTGGGGTTGGAACCCTCAAAAGAAGGGCTGAATTCCATTTCTCAAGCAAACATATTCTGCATGAGCCACCTGGAGGTCCTTTAAAATCAAACCAAAGTCTAAACTGAAAAGATTTTGAACAGACACAATGCTCAATCAGTCCTAATATATGAACACTGATTGGAATACATATGCATGGTCTGCTTTTCGTGACCTAGAATACAGACACACACATCTCGGTGATGCACCATTCCTCTGGTCATCTTACAATCTTTCAGCCAAGTAGCCTTGATCCCGTGCCACCTGTTACTCCAATTTCAATTTATGGCTAGCACTTAAAATTGTAATAAAAAGTCATTTTCAGTTAATCTAATGTTGGACATGGATGGAACCAACATAAACTGATTCTATATTCCTGCTGTAATCCCATTCCTTAATGCAGTCAGGTGAAACCTATTTGTAAAACAGCTAGAAAGAGATCAGTGACAGGATTTCTAATTATTTGGAAAGGTAGGTAATGTCTACTCAAAACAAAATGTCAATAAGAATTTATGTTTCAGTCTCAAAGATGTGTAAGGTACAACTGGACAACAGCACCACCATCTAGACAAGATAGCCGTTTAATACCAGGTGGCACACTTAGTAACAGTCGATGATAAAAGATTTAATAACAGTACAATAATTACTCTCGCACTAGACCACATGTCCACAATGAACCCTGAGTAGCTAGTTCCTGATACATACCGAACGAGATGTCTCCTGTGCCTGTCTGGTCAAATAGCTGAAAGGCTACTATAAACAAGGCATCTGGGACACAAAGAACCGACTCAAAGGCCTGAAATTCCTGGAAAGAGATGAGTCTGTATGGGAAGGATAGAGAGAGTAATGTTAAAAAGGGAATATGTACCAGTGAAAAAATAAAGCTTTGTCTACACAAAACACTACATAGTAAATCATTGATGCTTACATACATTACATTAACATCTATTTTATATTATATGCATGTATACAAGGTAAAACAAAACTCAAAGGAGAAAGAAAGATTTAATCATGCAGGATTTCTGATTGACTGACATCATGCGAACACAGTAATTAAATACATGTATATAATCCAGCGACTATGAATTTCAACATCTAAATTGAATAAGAATTAAAAACGAGTGGCATCAAAATAGCTTGGAAAGCCATTACTTTTAAACAGAAGCTCTGAATGCAACAGGCGATTGCTTCTGCCTCCTGAAAGAAACAATTGAACATAAACCAACAAAAATACAATATCCATTGCACAGACTGCACGAATACTTTACTGAATAAAGAAATGTTTCACCCTTAATTCACAAAAAAGGAGAATATTCTTTTTTTCATAACCTTTGCTGTTGCAAAAGCAATAGGAGAGCTGAGCTTGCTCATTTATAGTACTGCCCACTATATCAGGTGAACAGATAAACAAAGTCAAACAGTATTCATTGTACCAATGTTAACTGTTCTGAGCAACAGAATAACCCGGTCATTTATCATAAAAAGCTACCAAAGTAATTTGCTTCCTAAGAAACCATCTGTTCTAGCACTTAAAATAAACTGGGAAGTCGAGTTCAACTTTCTGACACAGATCCTAGAGTTAAATATGACATACATGAGAGATTACAGTCATGGTCCATTATCAATCAACTCTTTCCCTGTAGAAAAACAAAATATTCAGGAGAAATAGGATGGACCACGCCAGGGAGAAATTTTGTCTCTGCAGCAGGGTTATACATTAGAGAATGTACACTGTATTGAGACTTGGGTCTATAACAACTTACCCATCTTTAGTGGTATCAGCAACTCCTGCTAACAGCTGCACAGTCTTGGGGTTATGGTGGATTTCAGTGTGGAGACCCAGGTACTTTTGCACAAAGTCAGCAGGGGTCATGTAATGCTCCCCGTCCTTGTCCACAACACTAGCATTCTAAAAATATGAGCATGGACAGAGATGAGAGAGTTTTTCTTTTCTCCAGGCACACCGCAACAATATGGAGCAAAAATATAAAAAAGCGGAGATGGAAGAAAAGCAATACTTCTGAAATGATGAACGACTACACAATAGTACAAGGGCCCTCTCTAGAATCACTGCCTTCAGCTTTTAACTGCCACACTTCATTCAACAGGTTAAAACTGAACTGAGAAGTCAGCCTGAAAAGTTTTTTTCTGTCGAGGTTGGCAGACACTTTGAAGGCAGCTCCTCTATGTTGACAGCTCAGTACAGTGAAGCTTTATTCAACCAGTGCACATATGTCAATACCATTGATTTTTATTTTCCCAGAGTGTGTTCTGAATGCAATCAATCATTCCATTGCAACTTTTCAGAGCTACCATCAATGACTGCAAAAAATCAGACAAAGGTTACAATTATCTAAAGCTCTCAATACAGGGTCCCTCTTTACATTATGGTACTAAAATCACTGGGAAATAGAAACGAGGGAAAATCAAGATTGTTGGTCTCCTGGTTTTATATGCACTTATTCTACAAGAGTCCCTTTGACATTTCTTCAGGTTATTTCAGAGGTTAAAAAAAAAAAAAAAAAACAGGAAACTTCTTGGCTTCTCTTCAGAACCCCTTCCCAGCAATTTGTCACAAGCCACCCGGAGGGGGAAGAAAAAAAAAAGGTTTCCTCCCACAGGGATTTCTATACTACGTAGCCCAGGGGCAGCCAGTCATATCTGCAGAGGGCCAGCATGACTGCTTGTTTTCATTCCATCTGAGCAGGAATGCACCCGATATGAATTAGTTGAGTGAAGACCAGATCACCTGATGAAATTATTGGAGTAAGGAGTGCTCCTGCACTGTTGGCCAAAAAAACACAAACCTGCTGCTCTGCACCAAACTGGCCTTTTGCACATAAGATTGGCCACCCCTGATACAGTCTTCAAGATCAATCATACATGTTTGATCACATATTTTAATATAGGTATATAACAATTTTTGTTTAACTGTGGAATGAAAATAACAAATGATTAAAAACTAAATTTGCAATTTTGTAAAAGCTTATAATCAGGTTTGCTATACCAAACAAAATAAATTCTAAGATTACAAAATACTGATATTTTGTTCATGTAACTTCAAATACAAAAAAACAATGTTCTTTCATTTGGATATGTTGTAGTTTAGATCTTTGTTTAAGTCATGTGGTGTTTTTCCAGTTGTACCCACCAATGGCTGAGGAACAGCACAGTCTTAAAAACAAATTGTCAGATGAGCTAACTCTTCAGATCATACAACCCATGTGACTGTGTTATTGTCGAACTTTCAGTTTTTACAGTATCAGTTCCTTTAAAACTTATCAATTTTTTTATTTGGCCTTTTTTTGATACACTGGTATTCACAAATCACCCGGGTATGATTTGGTCAAAACTGTGAGGTAAATAAAATCACCTTTAGGTAAATGATGTTAACATCTACCTGATACTCCCCAAGACCACTGTAGACCAATAGCCTGAGCTAGAAGTCCCCAGTAGTTTGAACTGCAATTTGGTCAAAGGGAAGGACATTTTTGGTTGAATTGTTGAATAATGTTTGAAGAATTTGTCACACCATGACTTTTGTTCAGGAAATGGGTTGGAAGTAATAAAGACTCGCAGTAACAAACAGCTCTTGCCTGAGTGAACCACAGCTTTAGAAACTTGAGCAAACCATTGATCTATAATGATGCAGTCCACCTCAACAGTTGTTCACATCAATGCAATACAGTTGATGTGGATTTCAGAGACAATCAGGAGTTTCTCTTGTGACCCTGTTTTCAAATCTGTGGACCTCAAGTTTGGTGCCTTACAATTCTGCATTACAGTAATGAGAGATTCTGTGCAAACACAGAAACTACTGTAATTCCTCAATGTTCCCTCCTCCTGAAAGTATAACAATAATTTAATTATCCTTTCAGAATCAGGTTCAACATGCTGCATCAACATCAACAGGCAGATGATGTAACCCAACAGAGTTAGAGAAAGAGTATTTGGATATTTCCTTTTCTAAAGATGGTACTAAGGTAAAGAAAATGAATTATGAAAACAAGCTTAAAAAAAATGTTTGACTTCACTTAAAAGGCAAAATGATGCTATTGTTAATATCTAAACTGTTATGTGGTAAGAGGATGAGAAAGGCATCTTTTTTCCATTGCATGTTCAGTTTCATGCTTGGTGACATTTCTTACAATTTTTCTCCACAGCAATATGTTTTAGATATGTGGGAAATATGTATTTTCAGAATAGTATTAACTGTATACTTCCTCAAAATGTCCAAAGTTATCTCCAAATTCCATTAAAAGTACAATATTTCTGAACTTTGCACCTCAACATTTTAACAGCCACCCCCCATGACCATTGGAATTTTGAAATAGGCTCATTCTACCAGTTCACAAAGATAAATAAACCACAACAAGCAGCTACAGCTAGTATAAAAGCCAAAGGCAAGGTATGCTGCCAGCAATGAGAAAATCATTTGCCAGTGAGTGTTTCACACATAACCCATAATGCTGCACACTCAGGAGCTAATGTTTTAAATGAAAGTATTAATTCCAACCAATTTATTAAAGTCCACACAAGCAGTGTGTACCTAAAGCACTTAATCATCAAATTAAGTCAGTAACCAAACTGTAATTTTCATAATAGGTCTAAATGGAACTACTTCCAAAAGCCCATTTAGCAACTTATTCTACACCATGATAACATGACCTGCTGAATCATTATTATTTAAATGGTGTATTAAAAAGCAATTTATACAGTTATTCACTCCGTTACTTATGAGCTAGGTATCGATGTGGTGAGCCCAGTCAGACAGGGTATTTAAACAGCTCGTGATTTAATAAGGCACCCTTCTGACAAACTTCTTGTTTCTATTGTTACCCAGCTATAAAAATTTTAGTTACTCTAAAAATTTAATTATGTACATTGATAAAAAATAAAAAGGAAAATGATATACACATATAATATATATAATATATATATATAATATTCTGAAGCTTTAATGTAAAGAGCGTAAGACTGTAACTGCATTTGCCAATTTGTCCTCCTTGCTTCACTCAGAAGACTAAATGTCAAATGTAACACAAGTAACAAGATATTTCTGGGCAAAGGAGACCCACAGTTAGTCAAGGCATGTGGTTGACATTTTAGCATGGGCTACACAACAACTACACCAAGCAGTTTTAGTCTGTCAGTCAGGCGAACTAGCAAGCAAGACACTAGAGGGAATCAGCAGACATTCTGATATCACAGTGCCTACTGGAAGGCCATTTCTGTGTCCCTTTGTGATTTACTCTCCCATAAGTATTCAGATACTCTTAATAGCATGCTTTGTCAACAAAATTCACTCAATACAATGACCTGGAATATACCCCCTTTAAATGCTCAAACAAACCTCAACAATCTCATTTCAAACTAGATTACAATTGTTATGCTGGACATGTAAAGTATCTTTCCTTTACAGTCTGCAACATAAAACAATACAAACATACACGGAATACAAGGAATTCTCAAAGTATTAAAATCCCTACTTGTGTAAGATAATAGTAACTAAAATGAAATTCCAGCCATACAGGAATGCAACTATCTTGCATAACATTACATAATGGCAACAACTAAACAAAAACCATCAACTGATTGTAATCCAGTGTTTCAGATCTGAATTCAACCAGATAGAACCTACAGTGCACACAGCTCATTTCATGGACATTTTATTAAACTTTACTACAAACAGCATGCCAGTGACGATGCCATGTTATGTCTTTGTAACAGATTACTTTCGAAAACCTAAATTACTTGTTTAGTATTAACATATAATATCTGAATAAAATCGACGATCCATCTGCACAGAACGCTAAAACAATTATAGCCACAATAAAAAAAGGTAGATGACCAATACTGCACAAGACTTCCAAACAATCCAACTACAGATCATTAAAAGCACAAGTTTTCAGCAATGTAAGCTGTATGATTGCTGGGACAAGCTGATGAAATTAATTAAGCTTCCACAAGAAACATGTCGTCTAAAATGCAAATTATTAATGTTTTCTCAAGCTATACATTAATTAAATATAGTCAGCCTACATATAACCTTACCTTCAGAAAGACAGCCTTTAGTTCATTAGGATCGGCCCTTCTGGTTGCTTGCACCTGAAAGTATACATTTCACAAATATGTCATGAACACAGCAATTCTGTAACTAGGTTAAGTTACCAGTGTAATTACAAAGACAGTTACTTGGGCACATAAACATGATCTTGGTCTTGTCATTTTACTTTTCGAAAAGATCTTAAAGGTGATGAGGGTGAAACAATTCCCTCATTGATATTCCACTGGAATTGCAGTGAATTTGTTGTCTCTGGCTGGTTAGCAAGAATTGGCATTCTGGTAGCCTCCGACTAATAACAGTCGACAGTTTTGCTTTATCATAAATTCAGTTATAGCTCGCTAGTTATGCTGTGTTTTTCAATTACCCATAGCTACCTACATAATAATCAGCTGTTCAGCTTCAGGCAATTTACCAGCGTGCCAAGAATACAATGGCTTGTGATATGATATTTTTGCGATTTACCAATCTTCTAACGTGCAATCAATGGTTAAGTATAACATTTTACAAAAACGTGTATACTAATGATAGCTAGCTGGTTGTCTTTTACATACTGCATCTAGAAAACTAGAGCTAATGTAATGTTGCTGCTTGCTCGCTGCTGTAATTACTGTACTAGACAACTAAAGTTAGCTAGTTTCCAAACTCTAACACTGACGACTAGCTACCGTTAAACACCATTAAAACCATAACAGGCGAAAATCCTGTAGGAAGCAACATACTGAGGTAATGTCCCCTAGCTATGTATTTAAACAAGAGATGGCTGAGCTGACTTTCGATAATACGCCAATGCAGAATTGCAGCTACATTATGTCAGCTAGCAAGCTACATTTAACTCGGTAACTACGGCTAGCTAGCAAGCTCAACGCATACCCAAAGGCAAAAGACCTGCCGAGAGATTTCTCGTTGTGCGCATTGTGCAAACAGAAATCACACTAATGATATATGTGTGCAATAAAAACATCAATTTATAAAAAAAAACCCTCAAAACAGCAATTAAATACAAGATTTCCTGGATAGTGCAATGTAGCCAGAGTCACCTTGACCGCCATGCTGCGTGCTACGTCACGATGATTGGCGCAGGCGCTTCAATTAGTATTCGAATTTGGTTACTGTCACGCTTCCAGAAATAAATACTGACCGTTATGTTAAGAAGTCATAACCTTACATACGATATATGTTTGTATAATAACCAGTGGTAAAATTAAGCTTAGAGGTGGTATCTTTCTGCATAATTGTTTGAAAAACAAAGAAGTAAAAGACATTCCAGGGCAACTGGATGGGTTATGTAAGGACACGCTAGCAGGTACTTCCAAGTTCTTCCAATCCTTTGTGCTACAAGCAAACTCAGTCACTGGGATAACAAAATATTTGTTCCAATTTTTCCTGAGCAAAATTTCAAATCCATTATTAATGATTGACAACCACAGCTTCAAGTTCTTATTGCTTTTATAATGCAATTACCACTGATTTGAAGACCCATTGGAGCCTGATTTTTTTTTAAGTATGTATAACATCCTGCACTTTGAAAATGATGCTGCATAAGGTTCCAAGTCTGAAAATAGACTGTTAGGGAAAGTTTAAAGAAAATCGTTCAAATAATTTCCCATGTGCAGTGACAAATGTTTTTGCATACAAATTTAAATAAATATTCCATTTGTAAAGCTATTACGCAAATGAAGGGTGTTACTTATGAAAAAAAAAAGTAGGCCAAGTCATATGTCAACACTCTCAGTTTTCTTTTAACAAGTATTTCTTGACATAAAATCTGGGAGTTGTTCTGGAGAGAGCATTTAAACAATTTAAGGACACTTTATAATTAAAACTTTTTATGAAATAAGTCATTAGATTTCATCCTTTCAAAAGTGCATAGTACCTCAACCAAGAAATGGTTGCTATGCAACAGAGAAAAAGAGCACAGGCTAGTTGTTTTCAACAGAGCTGGCCTGTATGATTGAAAAGTGTGATTAGAAAAACAAATAAATACCAACTAGCTTTATGTGTTGAGTCAGCTAACGTCTTCCTGCTCAAGACATTTTCACCAATGTTAGGCTTAAGATGATTGCAGGAGCCACTATTTTGTCTTTGTCTGTTTTGTTCAGCTTGCCAATTAAGCCTTTGAAATCTGTTGAAGTAATGTTAAAACTTTATCTTGTCCATTGACTTGGATAAGCTTCCTGTTGCAATACAACTTGGCAAAAGTTAGTTGCTTGCAACACATCATCTCAGTGGGACTGCAATTATAGTAGCTGAAGCTTCTTTCTGCTTTCTAAATAACTGGAAGCATTTTACCAAGTCCTGTCACTAGTGATGATTGAAATGAGGTTTCATTAACCTGCTTTGGGTGAAACTACCCTCAGCTGCCAATCACTGACTTCTTTGAAGCAAAAAACATCTTTCCTTTCCTCAGTCAATGATGTCATTGGCCCAAATCACTGAGTCCCTGGTACTGTATGGTAGCTCCTGCCATCTTTGGTACAATGAAACCTCACTTGCTCATTACTACCACTCATTCCTGGATACAAGAGCAATACATGCTACAGGGAGATCTTGCATGTGGCTAGAAGATGGAATATGAGACATGACATGGCAGCATGAATGCTGTTTTCATTTGTCAATAATTTAGTGGTGTCATGAACGACACCCATGTTGGTTCTAGATAAAAAATAGATTATTATCATTTGCTTTCATTGGTTTATAACAAAAATATGGCCCTATGTATTCCAAAGCATAGAGATACTGTCATTCAATTTCCAAAATGTAAAAGAAATTGCTGAAAAAGGAAGGCACATTATACACTTTTAAGGTGTTTTAAATAATTTTCACAGGTGTTTGCTTGCATATAGAATAAAGTTTAGATTAAGGTGGCTAGAATAATGTTAGATAGGTTATATGGGGAACCTAAATTTTTTGTAAAACTGTAAGTTTGAAAAAAAAATGCAACTTAAATTCAATATAGAAATCAAACAACATGCATAACAATTCAGGTAGCACTTTAAATGGACATCAGATGTTGATATGGGATATAGATTGCAGGCATTAGTTATAATGGTTATGTTTTCAAATCCAAAACTATGTTACCTTTATGAGAGCTAACTGATATAGCAAGAACAAGCAAACTAACCTTTTTCCATACTAAATGTTTATGGTAAAAGTTATGGTACATGGCTGTGGTGGTGCCAAAATTGCTGGGCCATCCACCACAGCAAGAACCTGCTTTGTCTTCTATTTTGTGATGTAATATGTAGGTGCATGATTCTTCTATGCAGGAAGTTGCAAGATTGCCAGCAGCGGGAAGCCATGAGACCACCTTTGGTGTGACCAACACTTATCCGTGCATCAGGGCTTGTGGATTCTCTCCATTTTTCTGCACAGTTGGAGGGAAAGATACTGCTTTCTTGAGGTTGAAATGAGGTGTACGTCCATTATGTAATCACCAGAGACACCAGAATCATCAGTTAGTATGTTTGATGTAGAGGCTGAGGAAAGGTTCCCAAATTCATATGGAAAAATCTGCCCACTCACACTCAACTGCAGATGGCACAGTACAGTGAAAAGTGTATTGTGAATGGATCTTTACGCACACATACGCGTAATTTGTAAAATCTGTCTGTGCACTAAATTACCAAGGCACAGCTGTTGCTGATAGTTTTCCATGTTTTTAGGTACTACAACACAGTCCAAGCAGCAGTTTTACACTTTTCAAATGCTTGCACCAGACAGATGAAACATTTCTGTCTGATAAAGACCTGTTACACAGATGTATAACAAATAAAATGGCACCATGACTGCTGTTTTCATTTATCAATAATTTAGCAGTATCATGCATGATTATACATACATGAGATTAATGTTCACTTACACTGGTTTATCACAAAAATATGGCCCTAAGTATTTCTAAGTATTGGAGACATTGTCGTACTCCGGCATTACATACAGCACATTATGTAAGGCACAATGTGTTATTTTTCTCACTTGCATAGTTGCATGTAGAATCAAGTCCAGATTAATACCCAGTGTGTAATACACCAGTGAGCTGACAAGAAGAGATTGTGAATTTCAGTGCAGATGATGTCATTTTGTTCAGCATTGTTCTCTTTTGAAATCTAGAACAGCTTCTATTGAGGATATATTTATCTGTGCCCAAGGTTGTGGACATAGGTGGTGCCTGGTGCTGTCCCGCAGAGCATGGCACATCGAATGGGAGAAACACAAAACAGTTTGGAGAAGAAAAAGTATTTTAATGCTCTACTACAGATGGAATATGTAAGACCCTGGTTGGGGGGTGGGGTATTATAAAAGAAACAGAGAAACAACACAGACTATGCCACTCCCGTTTTGTAGGGGTCTCCTGCCTCTAACTTAATAACCAATCACACAAAAAGCTACACAGGTTCCTTTAATAGGAACCTGGGTGAAAGGGTCAGCAGCTAATGATATGCCAGGATAACAGTGAAGTACTCCATAATTTTATTGACATCTTCACATTTGTTGACACAGCTGAAGACAACACATTTCTACATTTCATTATACAAAATTAGCCACAACATTGTGTCACAATTAAAATGAGCCAGAGGACCTGCACTACCTGTTGGTCCAGCTCAGGAAGAAACAAACACATATCTGTACCAAACCCAAAAACAACAAAAAGACAAATCACCAACCATACTGTCCTGTGCTGAACCAAGTTTGTACTGCCTGGAATTAATAATTAGCAGAGGTAATAGATCTTCCAAGAACAAGACTGACAAATTCACAATGGTGGATATTCATTTAAGAAAACAGTGAAATTACAAAAATAAAATGCTAGTACAAGTTCAACCTGTTACAAATAGTTAAGACAAAGAGTAACATTCCCCACAGAAAACTTGTATGTAGTGGTTCCATGGTCCAGTCATGGTTTTGTGAATTCAGTGATGTGCACCTCTCTATCACAGAGCACAGCCATCACCAAGGCAACCTAGCAGAGTACAAAGATTTGTGGGATATTTCCTTGGATCCTACATTCCACCACAGTTAGTGGGATAGAGAGGAAAAGAAGAGGTTGAGCAGGCAAGGGCAAGAAGGCAGCTTGCTGTGGCTTCTGGCTGCTCTCCTCTTTATATATCCGCCTGTCATCATGGTAAGAGGATGCAGCTGTAGAGCTGAGGAACAAGGAGCAGCTGTGTTTCTTCCCAGTCTGCTCAGCTCTGTCTCTTTTAGTCTCAGTATTAAACTCCAGCTGCCCATTGTTTTTGGGAGTTGTAAAATAGCCCTAAAATCTTCTTGCCAATATGTCATCCCATAGGGATGGTGAGGAGAGCTCAGTGTGACTTGTTAGGCAAGCTCTGTTCTCTTTAGTGTTATTTTGAGTTGATAACCAAATTAACTGTATCATCAGATGTGCAGTGCAGGTATTCAGCCTAAGAAATTACTTAGTACTGTGCAATAGTCATAGGTACATGTAAATAAATTCTGTAAAGCAAAGATATCAAAATATTGAAGAGCAGTGACGAATAAAAAATATTTGGTGTGACCACCCTTTGCCTTTAAAAACTGCATCAGTTCTCTAAGGTACACTGTCGCACAGTTTTATTGGAAAAATCGGCTGGTAGCTTGTTCCAAACATCTTGGAGAACGTGTCACAGTTCTTCTGCAGAATTTGGTTGTCTCACTTGCTTCTGTCTCCAGGTAACCCCAAGCAGCCTCTGAGAGATCAGGGCTCTGTGGAGGCTATGCCATGTATTCCAGAATACCTTTTCATTGACAATAGTTCTGTATGACCTTGGCAATGTATTTGGGATCATTGTCCATGCTGCAGAATGAAGTTGGGACCGATCAGATGCCTTCTTGATGGTATTGTGTGATGGATGAGAAATTGTTTATATTTCTCAGCATTGAAGATTCTGTTAATTCAGTTTGAGCCAAAATTTTCAAATCATCATTCCAGATCACTTTTGCACGTAGGTGAGTCTTAGCTTTGTTTCCAATTTGGAGAAGTGCCATTTTGATGGCAACCAAAGACCACCACGAAGACCAGTTCTTGCCTAACTTCTCTGTGCTGTAGAGGGGTATACGTGTGTTCCAGTGGTTTCTGTAAGTTCAGGGCTGATAACAGTTGGAATTATGAACTTATTTCACTGGAATGATTGTGTGATGTACCTAATGTATCCGATGGGGGGTCTAACTGTAGTCTAATGTTTAAAAACATATGTTTTTGAAAACATAAGAATTATGATAGTGTATCTTAAACGTAAAGTAACTGGCTGAAACCTTTGTTGAACATGTACTACATCATATTAAACAGATAAACAGTGATTTATTGATGCTAGATGTATTTAAGCATAAGAATCATGTCCTGAATTTTTGGCAGTAAAAGTTAATAAAATGCTTTAGATAACACACAGCTTCATTTGTTTATTAGTGCAAGTTAGGTATTGCTCTTTTATAACATAACTCTTCTCAAGAGAAGATATGATACATTAGTCGCACTTACTTTCTACAGTGTCAAACTGTAGTAGCTATAAAATCATTCTCTGCTGCCTTCTGGAGGCAGTAATGTGATCACCTGAGTCCGCCAGACTTGTATATGAGACTAGGCAGCATGAACAGGCCACATCTCATGTTCCACAAGGCCAATTCCAGTCTGATGTGGGACAGCGGGAGAACCTAATCCCTCCACACCAAGGGGAAGGGCTTTTCAAGTTTGGGGTCAGTTGGGGGTCTGAGATTATTGTCAATTGAATGCCTCTTCATAGCAGTCCACAGGGAGTGAGATCCTCTGTGTACATAATGTGCTTTCAGTAGACACAGCATCACTCCTTGTTAGATGTTAGTTTCCAAAATTAATCTGAAGTTCAGGTCTGAGCAATCCCAAGGCAAATACCAACATTTCTAGCTACACTTGTCTGAAGTTGTTGGTTTTTTCATTGTGTTTGATAGTCTTTTTTTCCTTTTTTATTTTGGATCTTGATTGTCATTTGCAAGATTAAAGTGTTTCATAACCAGGCACAGTATATGAAACATATTAACAAAACCAATGTATTTACATAATATGTTTGTCTTTATTATGGGTCCTTGGTAAAATTAAATAAAGGCTAATAGTTTGTGTGTATAATTTTAATCATGAGCTGATTATGTCAAAGTGGTAAAATCACAGCCTGCAACTGCTCTCTGGTGTTTCATAGCAGGCTCCTGGAGAGACACTATTTTATTACAATGGCCAACAATTAGGTCTATTTGTGTTGTGTTATGTTTTTTACATGTACATTTTGTGTCTTTGAGTCTCATAGGTGAATTTTGGTGTACTAACCCATCCACCACCTCATACCAAAGAAATGTTTTCCTTTTCCCTATTGTGAATACTTAATGTCTGATTTCAGCCTGGGTTTCTTTTAATATATAAGTTAGTGCACCTGTGGGCAGTTGTGTACAGTGAAGATGTGTGTAGAAATACACAAAGCATGTGAGAAAGGCTCAAATTCCCACTGTATATAGCAGGGGTCTTCAACCTTGGTGACGAAGACCCATAGGGTCTGCTGGTATTCCTTTTCAGATCAGTACCCATAAACACCAGAAACCAGTTTCACCTATCAAATGCTAACTAGCAATAAAAACCCGCTGGGTCTTTTGCTTCCTGTGGCCTTGGCTTTGCATAGCACACATCTCAAAGAACTTCACAGAAAAATTACAAAACATTAAAAAAAATTATTTTAAAGACATGTAGAGCACATATTAAAATGACAAATATGTTACATGCCCACCCATGAAAATGAGGAGTAATTTACATGCCCATCCATGTGCCAGAAAGCGATGCGGTTATATACATTTATAAAAGAAGATCGCATGCCGGCTTCTTGCTGGTAATTTTATCAAAGACATTATCTTTTGACAGATACATCATGTTCAGTATTATAGGAACACAATGTGTCCATGAGTCCGATATGTTTGACCTGAAGATAAAATATATTTTAAGAGATGAAAAGGTCTTTTGTACATGTATACCTACACTTACCAATCACTTCTTTTCAAATAAATAAGAGCAATTTGTAAGTGGTACAAGGGCAAGAACATGGGCTATACAACTTGTTTATCCTTGGTCTCTACACTCCTTGTTCCTCAGAAACGCAGTTGTAAAATAACAATCATTAAGTGGCATTCAGCTGCAGGTGCATTACTTCTAGTTGGGTATTAGGTGATGTCTGAAAGAAGCTGAATTAGCAACGTGCTGTATTAGCCTTTTGTAGTGCATTTTGTTCAGGCCTTCTTAATTTCCCTGTTTTGAATGCGGAGCAGCAAGGGTCTTGGTATAGAACTAATGGCCATTAGGAATATAAATGGTGTGAAAGGGCTGCTTGGCAAGTTAATACAAAGTGTTCTTGTGTCAATCCTCGTGGAAATGGATACAATACAAACATTACAGCTGAACTAACCACACATTCTACTGAATAAAAATCCAGGGGGAAGGCCCCATTGTTCCCTTGACTCTTTGAAATGTGGGGGCAAGTTCATTTGATTGAATTCTCGGGCCAGGATTAGAGAAGAGGGGGCTTGCATTGATGCTAGGGTTTTGTTAAGTTGAGATCAATTCATTAAATTTATTGCCTGGTGAGAAGCAGAAATGCATCAAATATTCATGGTGTAGATAAGTAGTAAATGTATTCATTTAAGTAGTCTTTCACCGTGAGATTAAAAAGGGGGATTTTGGCTCTGCTCAGCTGACAGCCTTAATTGCCTAATGGGTCTCCTCATTGTAGCACAAAAATATGTATTCTTTCTTTTTAATTCTACATGCTCTCTGTCAATTAGAGCTGAAGTATACCTTAATGATAGAACAATGGATGTCTCCTTTTTATGTCTTAGCTTTGATTACATCTAGCCATGTATAAAAAACGTAACATCTGCTATCAACATGGTGTTTGATATTATGGTATAGAACATTTGCAGCTAGCAGCTGACGGTCTAAGTTTGCATTTTTCCCTGACACTCTTTCTCCAAGCTAATACATCCATTTGATTTTTGGAGAGTACCAGAAGTCAGGCTTACACATACATAACTGATGTAACCCTTTACAGTTAAGACAAAATCCATCCCCCCAAGTCTACATTTATGCTGCTCTAGTGAGATTTCTATTGCTTGACAATTACTTCTCTTACACTTCTTCTTTTCTGTGGTCTGTGTATTTCAGCAGTGTTTCTGTGTAATGTGTCAATATTAAGTATGGGATAATGTATAATAACACAGTCTTTTGCTTCAAAATAGCCTCACCACAGGGTGATGACCCCAAGGAGAATAAGAAGCCCTACGGGGCAGTCATTTTGAATCACTTGCTACACATTATTTCATTTATAATTAACACAGTATCATGTTTGAAAGGAATGGTGCCTATTATGTTATTTTGAGTCGATGTTCTGCTTGGGTTTGCTCTGCTCTCTTATCCCAGGATCTCATGCAGAAGGGTATATGTTCTTGAGTATGACGAACAGTCATATCCACATCTTCATGATGAAGCTCAGTGCGACTGTGGGCTGCTGAGCAGAAGAGGAGTGATGCAACTGTTTCCTCCTGTAAGTGCTCTCCAGCAGCAGCACTGCACCCTTGTTATCTTGGTAAATCCTAGTGGCTCTCAGTGTGGAGGTTGTGACCAATTACCAGGCTGGATTAATTATATTTTCCCCATAAAGAAAAGCATTGTTGATCTGGCAAGAGTTCCTTTATGCATCAGGCTCCTTTCTGAGGACACAAGCTGAATGGAATACTGTTATCTTTTCAAACACTGAATGAACGCTTCGACAATAAAAAGAGCTTCTGCCAGTGTTTTCTTTAACATTGAACCTATTCATCACAACAATGAGGAAATGGACTGAAGTGATGTAAAGTGGCTGGATTCCCCGGCCCCCCTTTCCCCTCTCTTAATAGCTGTGTACCAATTAAGTGCATTATACATTCAGGCTTTAACAGGTGTACCAACTAGGCCCGTCTGCCACAACATGCTCACACTGAAAACTGGGCCAGAGAGGGAGAGGGGTAAAATGGATGGCGTATGGGTGTGCTCCTGTAATTGACCTCTTGGCTTTGTGTTTTATTTACAGATTTAAAAAGTGCAATGGGATGGGGAATGTCTTTTGCCATTGCTGGCTGGGAGACAGTTCAAAATTGTTTTGTGTACCTAGACAAAAGTGGACCGTATGTAAAGTAATTACAAGGGTAACACGTGCCTTCCTTTCTTTGGTGCAAAAAATACATGAATAAATCATACATTTGTCTCGTTCCATAGCCCTAATTCTTTACTTTCTGCACAAAAATAATCAACTTGAATTTGAAACCAAATGGATAAAAACTCCCAAAAAAGCTCTTCTGAATGAGTCAAGAATGTGTGCTATATTTTTGAAAATGATATATATCAGACATTACATTTGCTGTGATCATATTACTTGAGCCTTTTTGTAATCCTAATAAAATGATTATGCTTGCTTGTAGTGTGGAAATATGAAGAATATAGCATATTCTTAATAAATAGAGAAGCAGTAAGTGTTGCTCTCAGAAACAGTCCTGGAAAATTGTAGATTTGTGTCATGGAGCATTACCTTGCTAAAAAAGCACATTTGCTGATGGATACACAGCTGACATGAAGGGATGCACCTGATCAACAATTATTTTCAGTATTCTGTAGCTCTCAAAAGCTGCTGTACTCATATTAAACATACAGTGCGTGCTATGAAAACACACCCCACACCATTACACAACCAACACCAGCTTGCAATGTTAACAACTGGCAGGATGGATCCATGGACTCATGCAGTCTTTGCCATATCCTGGTCCTCCCATCAGCATGAAACAGCAGGAACCAGGATTCATCATTCCAGGTAATGTTTTTCCAATCCTCCAGTGGCCAGTATTTGTGTTCTTTAACCCACTGTGGTTTCATGCGTATTATGTGCTCTGATACAGATTGCATCTTATGGCCCACTGTTGGAGTCAGCTGTTAGTTTACTGATTGTAGTCTGTCTGTAACCAAGCACAAGTAATGTCAGCTGACATCTACCTCAATCATTAGCAGTTAGTGAGTGATCTCTCTCCATACACCTATGACCCTACTGCTTCACAAAACCTCAGGTTGCTGTTTCTGATATACTGGCAAATCTGTGGTCTACTACCATACGTATGTCTTACCATGGACAGAGCTGGTAAACGTCTTTCTGTTTCCTATTTTTCCCATTTTTTCAAGACACTTGAACAGTCTTTCTGAAGAGATAAGAGCGGCATGATCCAAATCTTTTCTTTAAAAACACTTTCTCAATGTATTTCTATAAATTTACAAATTGTGTGTGAGGTATTGCTTTTAGCACTGTTTTGTCCGTACTTCTACCTTTTCTTTGTGCAAAAAGTTTTTATGCAAAAAATTTAAAAAGTTATTATTTGCCAATCATATTATCTTTCAAGCAGGTTACACTGTATGCTGTGTTCTCTTACTGCTGAAAAATAAATAAAAGGACATGTTTTACTTTCATACACCAAGTCAATCAACCACCATCTGTGCATTTTGTTATTGTTATTAATGCTGATCATTAGGACAGTGAAGTATGCTGTTCTGAACTCCTTGCAGGCATGCTGAAAGACTCTGGCAGTGGACCAAGATTCCATGCTTTACATATTAAACAAGCCCTTAGTGAGGACAAGATGCACTAAACAGGGAGAAAAGAGAGCAGCGCTGGGGGGGAAATATGTAGTAGACTAATGTTCCACACATGACCAGGGAAGGAGAATTCTGCCATCAAACTACTGGCTCCGGTCCCCCAAGAGAGATTGTCCATCTGGTCTCCAGATTCTGCCCTCCAAAGGAATTCCTCCTTTCTTTTTCCTCTTTTTCTGAGACACAGTTTCACTGAATGAACAAAGCTCTTGAGGGTAGGATCTGGGTGAACTGTTGTGGTTCTCTCTGTGTGCATGTAGAATCACTGAAGGCTGTTTAGATCTACATCATATTTTACACTGACAATCTGATTTTTTTGCACAATTATCTAATAAGTTGAACACAATGTGATATTAAATAAAAGTTATATATTTATAAGTATTTACAGTCAAATGCATCAAACCAAATCTACCTTTCAGATATGTACACAGACAGGGTATTGGGCAGGCATAAAAAACAAGATGTTACATTTTCACCCAATAGTATGGATTTAGCGATGCAGTATCATACAGTAACTCTACACCATGACAGGGAAGCTGCAGGGAAAAACAGAGTGTGGGTAAAATTGTACACAGTTTTGCCAATGTTTCCTGAACTATGCACAAAGCCAAAAGAAACTTCAAAGGCAGAGTAATAATCCTTCAAATGAAACTTCTCCTGGCGTATAAGTGCTATTCCCCTGACATTTTCTGTAAATGTGAGCATGTGAATGTATCACTGTGCTCAGTAAATTACTCCACTCAATGAGATGCAAATCCTGAATAATGCCAGGCAACTGAATGGAGTCGGATCCTGGGGAAATGCACGCTCCTCCACAGGCACCTGGCAAGGCACATTGTAATGACAATAATAAGGTTTTAGTCTCAAATTGTCTGCATGGCTGGAGAAAAATCATTTGCTTTTTCCTTCATTTCAGATGGAGATATTTGCCACAAGTAATGCAGTAGGAACTTGTTACAGTTGCAGGCTGACCCTGATTTGTTTTATGCATTTCGGGAATGTGAAAAAGCAGTGAAAAGAAACAGGACTATAAACAGCCTAATTGCTGCATTACAGATGACACTTGTGATCAAAGCTATGTATTATGTTGTCCCTTACACCTTCTCCCATGGTGATGGCAATCATGCAAGCCTGTCTGACTGAGACTGGTGGAAGAAAGAAGGGCTCTGAGACTACAACAGGGTATGAAATGGCTCTCAAAACAGAGGAGGTAGAAAGAGAGATTGGAAAAAACAAATATACCACTGAGTCATAAAAAAATACATGTTATGTAAAGTGTAATATAAAATATTTATTGTCACACTCAGTAGAACTAAATGTTAAGTAGCACACACCATAGAACTGAATTTCAACTATCTACCTGTAAAATAGTGCAAGAACATGCTTTGTCTCTGTACACTATTTTGTTCCAACTTATTTTCACCTGGAAATTCCACAATTACTATCTGATATAAATTCCTATAGAAAACTAGGAAAAAGTTTTGCAACTGTACTGAAGTTTTCTTCATTACAATAAACTACAGTATGCTCTGCTGGCATGAATCAGACTGTTGAACTTGCACATGCTGAGCAGGGCTGGAATGACCCATTTTGTGGCCCTGGGCTATCAGCCTTTTGAGGCCCCCTCAGCACCTCTCTCTGGTTACAAAAATGCAGGCTGCCAGATGAGTACTGCGAGTCACAACCTGCTCTCTATAGACAACAATGATTTACCGACACAGTCAGGTGGAGTATGATCTCAGATATGTCAAACTCAAAAATATGAAAGCAGTGGTCAAGAGAAACGAACAAACCCAGAGGTAACATACTAATTATGCCTCATGATGCAAAAAGGCTAGCACTGACCAAAACTCACCAAATTTCTAATGATAAGAAAAACATAAAATAGTATGAGAATATTCTTTGGGAAATAGAATTGAAATAAAAATGAATGAAACATACACCACATTCAACCTATAGTTTCCAAATTAGAACTATTTTATAGGGCAAACAGTTGGCTACCCAAGAAGACTGAGTGTGACAACTGAGAATAAATGTAAATGATTTGTTAGGTCTCTGTGAGACAAATCTAGCTAATTACTACCTTTATTAACACCTACGCAAAAATAAAAGCAATAAATAAAAATGAATGCATTTTTATCAATAATAAAATTTTTAAACAGTGATCAGACTATATTTATAGTTTGTGTTGTTGTTTTTCTTTTTCAATTTTCTATTTCAGTTTCAGACTTCATAGAAATGAATTGCATATACCTTCATAATGGCTAAAGTTTGTTTTGATTGAATTAGCTATACCCTTAAGGAGACTAAACGCTTTGGATTGAATCCTGATGTATCTGTATTTGGCTGACTCCTATGGCTTTGCTTGCCTGGAAGTGTTTGCCTCAATAAAATAGTTGCTGAGGAAGCATTTATATAATTCAGCTTTCAAGAAAATACTATGAATAACACAAGTGATAAGTATTGAAAACACAGACCATGTCTCTGACTTACTATGGTAGATGATTAGGCTCCCCTATTACCCCTGAAAACACTGATAAATACTGAAACCCCCTGAGAATTTTGGCTGTTCAAGGCAATTTATAAAATAAATTAAGGTGGTGGACTAATAGCAAATGCAAATCAATACTCTACTTAAGTACTCCACTCATGTGAGCTGGCCTAGCTCGAAACAAGCCATCAGTCTAGATCATGGGCTCTTTACCTGATATGTCTTGAAATCATACATTTTATACATTACATTTGATTATGCATTATTACATATATTATGCATATGTTTGCATCTGTTTTATATTTCGGTAAATATATTTTGTTTTTAAGTCATATCCATGAAAATAGATCACTTAAGCATGTGTAATGTGATTTACTGAGCCTGAAATGAGTTCTCTGAAAAGTAATTGCGTGTGCATTTGTAACTTGAATAGGAAGCAGTTATTATCAAATATGCAAGTGATAAGATGACAGCTGACAGCAAGACAGCAAGAAGGAGACATCATAACAGTCAAAGACCACAATATAGGGGATGCATATCTTCCTCTAATCTAAATTTATTTTGGAGTGTCATTTCACAGGTTAAATAGGGAGATAGGGAATCCCTTATGGTTAGGGTCCCTAGAAGATGCCCTGCCATACCAGCCCCTGGGTCTTTCCAAAATTTAGCTCTATAGGCAAATCCTGAGAGAATGTGTGCATGTGCAGAAAAAAGGGTGGATAAACAAATGATGACAAACAAGGTGCTTGAGTACATGTTTGCAAACAACATAAATACATCAACACTTAGAGGGAGACTGGCACATAATCACAGAATATGTGACTGTGAAGTAGCCACTGAGTAGACGTGGTACTACTACACTGTGATTAAGCTGTCTTTTGGTCTATGGTTTTAAATTGTGATTTTTATTCAACGTGTGTTAAACAGACTTCAAACAATGTCTGTGATAGAAAATAACTGGTTAGCGAGAGTCATTCAGTCCACTCTGTGGGCTTAACTGTAACATTGCACAATGCCTATTGCAGGTTCTCCTAGTGCAGTCATTCATCTATTCAGACCAAGCAAATTGAAATCACATGGACAGATTTCAGGCTTGTAAAACAGTTGTCTCCAGCCATCATGGCAGATTCAGTAACAACAAATTTTCTGTGTTGCCTTCACAGGAAAAGCCTCCTGTCCATCATGTCTTGTCAGGGAGAATTGGTGTTGGGATGCAGAATTACAGAGATTTCACACATCATTCGTCCCTTTCTCGCCTTTCAGCCTTGAATTTAGGATGAAATGTTATTTTTTCATCACTCTGCCATCTGGCTGAAGGGTATTCAGTTGTTGTGGCCCTTTATTTTCTGTCTCTTGATTCAATGGCAAATGTATAATTACTGTATTCACTGTTTTATTTACAAGACTCTATAAAAATCAGAGCCTAGCACTGGGGAAAAGAAACAGCACAAATAAATATAAGTTATGAATACTTGCCATTCATTAGATGAAAACAAGCAATTTCTGTGTGTTGCACTGTAATGATGACCATGGCAGTACTTTAGTGGATTTCAGTCTCTGATTACACCTGTTGGCACGGCTATCATCTGCTACTGTTACCTGCTGGCGCCTGTGTATCCTTCAGCTTAGATGAGTAGGCAGTTTGGACCATGGCCTGACAGTGCTGGAGAAGCAGATGAATATGATACCCATGTTGAGGAATCCCAGCGTCTTACTCCCTGGATCCCCAGGAGACTGAAAGTGAGCCATGCTGGAGCCCCTCACCCCCATCCCCACCCTCCTCCACCTTCCATTGTGCTGCCTAGGTCTCCCATTTACCCTGGGGCTACTGCGCCCCTGTCCCATCTCTGAACCCACCATTTATGTTTCACTCATAATTGAGGCCTCTTTAGATAATGTTTGACGTGCTGACAAGCAGAACTAAACATTGTGAAGGAAACTCGGTTTGACATATTTTAATTGCTTGTGCCAATAAAAGACTGACTGCAGCTCTCAGACTACTGGAGATCTCATCAATTGTATGATGATACTAATGCTCAGATGAAGAAGTGCACATATCCAGAGATGTACATTAGGGCAGTCATATCAAATATATATTGAAGAGACAGATGGTTATAAATCATAACAATGATAACAATGTTATTCTTCAAGAAAATAGTCTATCATCATACAGCCATAGTTTTTTTAACCAGTAATATTGATGCACCTGTGTCAACAAGTGTGTGTATATATAGATACACACACACACACACACACACACACACACACACACACACACACACACACACACACACACACACACACACACACACACACAAAACAATGCAACCCTGCATACAAGCCCAACATTTCATTATTTCTATTCCACATTATCTCATTCCCCCATGCAAAAATGCAAGAAATTGAAGGTAAACTTTATTTCAGGTGACACAGAATGCTCTGATTCTGTTTTAAAATTAAGAGATCACATTCTGATGTACATTGATATAGAAACATCTAAAGGAAACATATGTTATAAAGTCTGTTTTGATTGATTTACATATACCCCAAAACAAAACCTCCTTTTTGAGGTACCCTCCATGTGTTTTGGTGAGAACCAGGCTTCTGATATTATATTTATGAGCCGCAACCAGTCCTGTAGGGATTGGCATCCTTGTTATTTACTTGACACAAGTTAACTTACTGTGGATATTAATGGAAAAATGTTTGAAGATGACTAATTTAAGGTACTGTTCATGATGTTCTGCCCTGGGTACCAGATTCTTTAAGAGTTAAAAAAGAATGTTCACATAAAAACTTCAAGATCTCTCATAGTCCTTATCAATATGATCATGTAATTATGTACATGTTAGCTATGTGACAGCCAGCATGTCTTTTTTTCAGAATTTTGTTTTGAAATCTGTGTGCACTGTGTTATGTTTAAGTGATTGGCAGTGATTTAACAGCTCTTCTGTATAGCTTGTTATTTTTGTCACAAATGATGTATGTTGGTTGTGGTGGGAATGTAAATAGGCTTTTTCCTGTATCACAACTCTATGTACACCTCTAGGTTCATACTCGACTGCATTCACAAAATGAAAAGGTAAAATAATACGGGCTGTTTTCTTTTTCATCTGCTACAATTATGTCTACAGCTTTTTTCTCTTTTGTTTAACATTAATGTTTGTAAATTGATTTGAGCAAATACTACTGACCAGATATCATCAGACTGAATTCATGAGACCATTATTGATAGGAATGTGGACCTGCACTAGCATTTGGCTTTCATTTACCTTATGCTGCATACACGCCACCACGTGGCATGATAAATACAAGAAGGAAGTGAGGAGAAAAGAGTTGGAAGTGAGTCTGGAGCAGTACAAGAAGAGCTTCCTATACCAAATGATTCATAAGGCTTTCTGTAATTCAAGGCCCGGGGCCCGAGCATCAATCTTTTAAATGAGCCATGTGGTAGAGATAGAGGAGAACATATTCGTGGTGTGTTGTTTTCTAATTAAAACTGCAACAGTAGGCTGTAATTGGTGCATGATTATCTGGGGCACCAGTGGAAGTGCACGGCTAGGTGGAACAAATGAACGTAAGATAGTAATACTCTGTAATCCTGTTTAGAAGCTATTCAAAGTGTACCTGGTGTAACCCCTGAAATAAACATCTGTATGCAAAACTTCAGCCATATACAACATATTGGGCTTGCAAACAGAATTCAATGCAAATAATACAAGCACCAGTCCAATTAGGCTATATTACTGGTACTGTTTCATTGCACACTCATGGACATGTACAGGTTAAAAACAACAGTAAAAAATACAACAGTAAAGCACATTGGAATGGATTAAATATACCTCAGTGCTAGCCTGAACAACAAGGTATTACTTGGCACAGAATATAAAAACATAACTGTGCCATGTTATAATATTTTATTCAGATCAAACCAGCCGAATGATATAAATGGATCCTGTAAGCAGTATGTCTTTGTTCGGGGAAACACACTGTACTCATATGTCTGATAAATGACTTATTGTTTGTACATGCATTTTTAAGTGCTGATGGAGTAGTGCAGTGGACAGTAAATCAGCTGCAGTGATATTTTCATCTGTAGGAAAAGGAAATCACAGGAAAGTGAGTAGTGTGTCTGTACTTTAAGTGTTCCATTGCACTTAGAGTGTATGTGGAGAGAAATGTTCCCGCAGTCTTGCTGTTTGCATCTCTTTGAAGCCCACTGTGAATTTTCCAGCTTAACCAAAGCTTAGTAAGTAAATAGGAATGCAGCATGGCCCGCAAGGAGGTCTGCTGAAATTTGCCAGATGCCGTATGTTAATTAGGGCCAAGTATCCTTTCAGTATCAAGTGTATGAGAAACCATAAATGTGTGGATGCCAAGACTGTCAAACCTGACTTGAGTGAAGCCTCAAATGTTTGTATTCCAAACACAGTTTGTTATTTGTTTTGTAAGCCATAAGGGTATTGCCAAGAAGATATCTGCCATTGCTCTGGCCTTGCAGACCTATATTTTTGGACTTTTTGGCCTCTCAGGACTACGGCCAACTTTGTTTGATACTTTCTTAATATTCTGTGGCTCAAACATTCATGCATGCTGTGTTGTATCTTTTGATACCTGAAATATTTCATATATCTAGAACACATTCAATTGTTTTATATATAACCTACAAGATATTTATCCAAAATGTTTGAAAAATACATTAAAATGTATAAAATGCCTAGTAATTCTTTACACATTTTGTCTATACATAGCTAATGTATGTCCAAAAGAGAAATATTAAATGAAGCAATCCATGTGGTACCAAGAATGAACATTGTGTCTACATTTTACTATATTTTTTCAATTAAACTTTTAAAAGTATTTTAAGCAAAGTTGTCACAATTAGTTCTTGCTTTTTGTCTCTCAGAATGAGTTAGAATATCAGGGAGAGCACACAGATGGCTTTGCTCCCCTTCTCTGAGGAGTTCACGCAACATTGATGTTTTGTGATGTATCTGTAATGTAAGCTATACTTTGTTGGAAACATCACTGATAACTAAAGACAATTCTGTTTACTCTAGATAATTATTTAAATATGAAATGTAAGAAATACACAAGCAGCATAATATTATTCCATATTTGTATTAATTAAATTATGCCGTCTATATTTTCAGACAATGATTTGTACATTTTTTGTATTTCTGCCTAAATCTTGAAGGAACCTGCAGGAGTGGCCTTTGTTGTGTCGTACAGGTCAGCACAGTACTGATTTATTCAGCAACAGCACTAGAGTCAAACTGAAGTGATATAAACTAAAAGTCACTGACATCACAATGTCAGTGAAAATCCCTGAAAAGAAAGTACAAAAAATACTGACATTGTAAAGTCTGACTGAAAGAATACTGGCATTAACAAGATTCAAAGTTCTAGAGCCTAAGAAGCCCCCCCAGAACCACCCTGACTCAAGCCTGTTGGAGCTGGAGCTGAGGGTTTCCCTGATCCGGTTTCATGTGTGTGATTCACATGTTACTTTTACTTTATTTTACTTTAAACCAGAGGGTCAGCTGAGAACTACATTCTCTTTTTCAATGACAAATGAGGGAAGTAAAGAAGATGGGGGATTCAAAGGATCACGTAACCAGTCAGATGGAGGTGGTATTCAGATAGCCAGAGTCAGTCTTGTGAGAATTTGAGGACACAATGTTTTACACATGGAACCTTGGTTCTAACACATATTATAAGAGACAGCACCTTCTACATCACAGCACTTTTTTAACATTGGTAATACTTGGTTCAGAAGGAGGAGTGCCCCCTACTGGCCTGTCAACATTTTTAGGAGTACCAATTTTTCATTCCAATCCCACACCTGCTTAGTTTCAGCAGTTTGACATGAGAAGGGTATAGGGTGGTATAGCTGCTGGCTATTATGAGTATATCGTGACCCCTGGGCCCCTCTCTCTCATGCAGGAGGAACTAGAGAGCTCTGTGGCTTGGGGGCTGGGGAACAGCTGTGCTTGGGTGAAACAGGTAGGCCTCTTGCTTTCACTGTTCCTTTGGGACCATTGCATGGACTTGACACAGAGAAGGGAGTGTTCTGCCCCAGCTATTTATACACTCCTACTTCACCACCCCACCCATACACGATAGGGCAAGCTTGTTAACCAGCACACTGCTCGTACAGCACCACCTCTCCAAAACACTACAGGGCCAGCAAGATCATGAAAACACTGTTTCACAAACATTCCCATTATCAAGGATTGTTCATTCTATCTCATGCATATTTATTTAGCTAAGTCATGAGTTGATGCATGTAAGAAAAACCCTCAGATAATAATAATACTGTTTGTTTTACACAAATGTGAAATACCCCCCTTTTCCACAATGGGTAATATCTTGAAACCTGTGAATGATTTTGCATCTTTCCACAAAAAGTGAGAGATCTTTCATATACCTGTTATTGTCATTGAAAAATATTTTTGCACGTGTAAGATTACATATTATACTTACGTAATGAAGCTTGTGAAAGACTTTAACCTGACTGTCTTGGATGGTCATTATGTCCAGTTGGGTGGTTATATCTTCAAAAGATGACTGAGTAGCTTCAAATATGCTAGGGGCTACTTCAACTGATTATATTTAAAAATGGATTATATACAATATGCACATGTACCAACTCCTACAAAAACATGACAATCATGTCATAGTTAAGATGATTTTCCGCACAGTAAATCCTCAAAATATGAACAGGTGTTTGCATTGAAAGGCATTCCTTTCATTCATATATACTTCATAATTTTTTAACTAATGGCCATGATAGTATGGAGAAATATATGTGACAATTTTTCAGATTTTTAATGGAGATCACTAATTATTCAATCTAGATTCTATCTGCTCTCATAGGATTTTCCTGACTTGGTGGGGGCCTTCTCAACTATGCAAATAGGTTTTGAAATTGTGTCTGCCCTTTGACTGTCCCAGTAATTATGGGGCTGCCTGCATATTTTGCTTGGCAGTCAGAGTGGTTAACCCCTGTAAGCTGGAGACCCTGAGCTCAGTGTGTCCCACCGGAAAATATCTTTTCAAAACCCTTCTTGTTTCCCCTTTGCCACAGCCACCACTAGCTGCTAAAACATCTTAGCAGGAAGGGTTGGAGGCAGTTTCCAGAGATTTTGCCATGTGAGTACTGCTTTGTGTAGTTGGTGTTCTACTCACAGTGAGACTTCACCTGTCTGCACACCACCCAGTCACTGCCACTGGAAAGTTGTGCTATGCCTTTTAGGTGGCATCCCTCTCATACCCTATGTGCTCTTCAGCCTGCATGGGGCTTCATATGTGTGGACACCATTGTTTGAGTTCTGTTAGGGCACAAAGGGAAACAAGCTTTTTTAATGTTTGATAAGCTTTGAGGAAAAATACATAGCTCTTGTGGTCATAATGTAAGTAAGATGGAACTGCAATGTGATCATAATGTAAATGAGATGAAAATGGTTGGCCCCTAATATAAGTTTTGCTTCATTAATTATGCAATATAGTCCACCTGTGGTTGGCTTTAAGATGGGTGTCAGTGCATTATGGGTTTTACCAAATTTCAATACATGGTGGGAAGACCATTTTCACTGAATCAGAGTAAATGGCAGTATCCTTTGATGCTAGGCAGCCAAGGAGAAATGTGGGTTTCCAACAAAATGTCATAGAGAGGTTAAAATAATCAAATCTATTTTAGGTTTTTAATACTGAAGAATGTAGCTTGATTTTCATCTCTCCATGTAAGAAGTATTCAGGGTCAAACTGAGTGATGTGAAGTAGAGGGCTGAGGAAGAAGGTGCCGTATGGGGCTGTCTGCTGTGATTGATGATATTGCTATAGGAAATGGCCTGTGAAGATTCTGCCTTTTCTGGAACTACAGGAACAGTAAAGAGGCTCTGGAAATCTTACTCTCTGTGTTCTTACATTGTTCACTGAGATTCCTATCCCAGGAGATTTGGGTACTTTTCACCCCATCCAAAAATACACACAGAAAAATGAGCATTTATACTACATCATGAGAGAAAATCTCTCAAGAGAATTTCAAGACCACACAGTATGGTCCATGTTTGATTTGTGTTTGCTTAATTATAAGTAGTTTCTGTACATTGCTGTTATTTAAGTGGAAAGGATGCCTGTGGTCATTTTGTTATGTTTCCCATAATCCAAGTGAAGGCTGTTTCTTCAGCTTTCTTGTCTTCTGCTGAATAATAAGCACAGAGACATTGCAGTTGCCATGGAGTTTGTTCTGTTGAGGGAAATGATGGGTCAGTGTCACTTTGGCCTTTTGCTTGTCCTCCATTTTAAAGTGTTGGGGGAGTCCCAATCAAAGAAGGAAGATTGACAGCTAACCCTGTGCTTCAATCATGTAACCCCATTGTGCACAAACAATACTTCAATTTTAATGTTTGTGTATGGAGAATTTAGCTTGGACCACTACAACCACTACACACAACTGAGTCACATTTTATGACGTTAAATGTATTGAAGTTATAATATTTTTAATTCAATATCATTTAAATGTTTACAATTCCTGTTTCTATTTTGCAAGAGGCACAATATGCAAGCATCATTTCAGATTATCTAAGCTGAGTGTCATGGAGACAATGTGCCGACTGATGAAGCCCTGTTTAGAAAGCTGAATGGATGTTCAGTGTTCTACAGTCATGCTTAGTTTTATGTTAGAGGACACATATTTAGTATGAAAATTTTAAACTGAATAACAAAAACAAAATGAAGAAAAAGCACCATGAATGATTTATTTTTATTTAAACTGTATATAAATAATATCTATATCATTTCATGTTACACATTGGAAATGTGGTATTTTCTGGTTTGCAGATAATGATAAAGATTTTGGATCAATAAATAATGAGAGCTTATTTGAAAATTTCATGAAATTTCCATTATATTTCCATTATATTATATCCTCTGTCGTGGTTTTTCTGGCTGTTTTGCTTCACAGCTGAGTCACATTTGGTGGAGATGTGTAGATATATACATAGCTATTCCTGCCCCTGCTGTTCCCTGCACTTCCAGCTCTCAGATCCATATTTGCACTCCTCAAAACGGGGAAAAGAGCCTCCCCAGAGTGAAGCTCCCCGCTGCTGTTTCCCTCTGGCTCTGATTGGGCTGTGATGAGTTGATGAAAGGAGAGTGCTGGTTTTGCAGAGCAGGCAGACACTGGGGGGGGGGGGGGCTGAAGGGGTTAAGCAGCCATGTGGGGAAGGCCTGTTCTGTGTCCAGGATGTTGACTGGTTCAGCGCTGTGCTGTTAAGCTGTCTGATGCCTCACTAGGCTCCACTCAGAGCCTGATTGCCCCAGTAAGATCACAGACTCCCAGTGCCCCCTCAGGGCTGCTCTCCCCACATCCTGCTGCTGATTATCACCCCCACTACTACTGCTGCTCGCTCTCCAGCTGCTGTCCGCTGCACCCCTCTCTGTGTCTCTCTCCTCCTCTGGGAGGCTCTGATTTAAACAAGCCACATGACGAGAGGCCAGTTTCTCACATATCCCACACGTTGCTACACTCCAAAGCTCTGACATGAACAGTGAAGGCATCTTTTTCCAAATGATCCTACTTCTGAGTGCTCTTTCCCAATGAAATTTGTACTAACTAGGGTTGGGTAGTATTTTTTGAAAGCAGCTGGTGAAAAATGTAATGTAATACAAATTTGTGAAACAATGGCATGTTGTTATAAAGTTTGTGAATATCAGGAGTATCTGTGCAAATCACCCATATTTACTTTCTAGATCTACTGTTTGATTGCACACAGATTTAAACAGTCATAACTAAAAATCATCACACTTATCTCTGATCCAAAATATGCTACAGATGTGGAAGTAACAGGAAGGAAGGAATGGATGGAAGGAAGTCACATTATTTATTAAATGATTTTATAGTTCAGTGCACTTCCAAAAAGATTTTTGTCCTCAGTGTTGCCTTTCCACCCTCTACCAAAATGCAAAGCCAAGCTTATTAATGGTATAAATGTATGGCAAATTTTTTTAAAATATGTTTGAGTGGATAAAATAATAACTATGGTAATAGCAAACACCAGCTCATGCAAAATTATTAAATATATGAATTCATCTATATGGCAAAAACTATGGAACACTGGCAAAATGCATTAACCTGAGATACAGGGAAATTGTGCTGGATGTGTAAAAATGAATGTTTGAATCAGACTGTAATTCTAAAACCATAAAAATAAATTTCTGAAACAATATGGTCATGATTGATCAAATCTGTTTATTCTCTCAAGGTGGATATGCTATTTAGATTATTTTATGTGACCCTAAGTAAATTACAATTAAGTTATTGACAATAAATATGATAAATGTGTTCAGTTGCAAATTATTGCAACTATGTTTTTTTTATGCCAAAGGATGAATGTGGTCAAATGGCCTAAAACAGAAAGCTCTTGATAACACAGGTGAGCCAAACTAATATTATGTGAAGGACAAGGAGCATGGAAGGGGTACAGGGCAGGGGGAGGACTGCCACCAGTCCCAGGAGCTGGAGACTCTTCCTGCTGGAGCTGGCTCGGGTCGGCCTGGGACAGTGAAGCCTGTTGTGGAGCCCAAAAAACTCATTGTCACGCTGAATTCACTCTCATCTTCATGTACAATCTCTGTCTATTTTCCCTCCCAGAACATAATAGGGCCAGACTGTGTGACGGCAGGCATTGTGCCAGGCTGGGGAGACTACTCAGAAATGAGAGATGAAGATCAGATTTAGGTCAGCAGAGAGCCTGTCACTTGGTATACCACATCCCACTGCTTGCTGTGAAGAGTCTGAATGTACAAGGACGGAGAATACAGGGGTACAGATCAGTACTGTGCGTATATGTGTATGTGTGTGTATGTGCATGTGGTTGTGCATATGCGTGTGTGTACATACATTTATCCAAGTGGTGTGCATGCACAAGAAGGAACATGTGGTGTTCATTTGAATCCTAGAGCATACTGTGGGTCTGTTTTTGGCTTATGTCTGTGGGTTGAGACATTTCTGCATTTACTTTAATAGGCCAGAGAGTGTATTTGTGTGGCAGGCTAGTTATTTACGCAGAAAATTGAAGTGCATCAGTTTAGTTTCCCACTTCCAGACTTTCCAATAACCTCTCTCGCACATTTGAACTATCTTAGGTTTGAGGAGCATGACATTGGCCTTTTACATTGTATGTGATGGCTTTCAAAGTCATGAGATATAATCCCAGTCAGTTTATCATTGGATATTACTGAATGACAACTGAGACAGCATTTCTCACTTATGCTGTTTTGCATATAGACAGTAAATTACAGGTGGCCCAAGTATTTATCTAGAGGAAGCAATGTTCACACCATAGGATGGAAATTATTGCTTAAATTGGCTTTGTATTTTTTGGACATAATTAAAACCATCCTAGTAAGGAAAAACCTTCCTCTAAAAGCTCCCACAACATGGCGACTGACTATACCACAACTGATCCAGCACCATGTTCAATGCTTTAGCAATGTGCGTTAAAGTCTTTCTTAGCTGTCTGCAGACATACACCCGTCCAGATGTAGTATGAACAGAAAAGGATGACTGATCAGACCATATTTCTCTTCTCTTTATAACACTATTTCTCTTGACAAATTTAACATTAGGCTTGTTCTGTAACTGTCACACCCGCAGTTTGGGCACAAACTATTTCATGCAGAGGAAAAATTGTTGGTAGTTGCTATAATTACCATTGACATTAATATAAAGTCCATGAAACTCCATTATAATTGTGATTTACTAACTTCAAAATATGGAATTTTTCACTTGTTTACATTATTTACATACAGTATATTTGGGTTATGCAGTATTTATACAAAATATACTGTATAACACAAAGTTGAATGTACTGCCATAACCTGATTTTTGTTTGTCTGTTTAAAACTGGGTTTCAGTATCAACCTGTCTCTGTATCCAAAGGTTGAATATTGCACCATACCTCACTATTGCAAAAGATATCTTAATTGAAGGGATTCTATCTGTGCTTTTTCCAGGTTGGCATGACGACTGATGAAATTGTTCACCAAGATGCAATCAGAGCTAATGCCTAACCCTCTTCCCTCTGTTATGGTGTTTTTCCAAAATCAGTCTTTACCTTGATGAGCAAAGTGGCATGTCATAGTATACCTGACAGGTGTGCTCCTCTTTATTCTCCCAATGTCTGGTCCCACCATGGATTCATGAGTGCATTACACACGCAAAAGGATGACAGCAGCATAATAGGAGGATATGATTATGTTTGAATTAAGTGAAAGAAAAAGAAAAATAAGGGAAAAATAATGCTTTTGTTGCAATAATTTACCAACAGGATCACACTTATATGCCAAGCAAAGCTGTAATTTTGCTGTGATTTTATTTCCATTCATAAACCTGCAGCAATCTATGGGCCCATAGATGTAAGGAAGAGCATGAATGTGCTGAAGTGTAATCAAATAATCATGCAATGTTATAAAGCTTTATGAATCATCATGCCACTCCACCTTACATGGCTCATTTCGACATTGTTGTGGACCTGAGAATGATTCTACATTGAACATTGTCAATTAATCTTATCTTGACCATGCTATTTATATTTTGTCTAATTCCACACAAGCATGTGGCTGGGTGTTCAGACTGGCAGGTGTGCAAGCACATGTGCAACAACTGAAATGAAACATTTTTATGTTATTACATGCTATTAAAGAGCCAGGATTAATCCATGCTGTTTCCAGCTCTGAGTTGTGCATCACTGCCACCCCTTATGTTTCAATGTTTCATTTGACTGCAGTTGATAAACAGACTGATCTTAAGATAAAGTCCTGTGTTCCTGTGTGACAGTTATTGAGAAATTTGCTTGAATTGTTGCTAGTTCTTTGTTGTTTGCTGCTTCTCTGAATGTTTGTCCTAAGGGACTCTCACAGGAATTCCCACTCAAACACAAATATTTTCATTTTGTATGGCTCTGTATTTTTGTCATCCCTCTTATATCAACATCACTGTCCTTCACACACCCACTAAATAAAGATTAAATACAAAATACAATAAATGCACATACAATTAGTATTTGGATAGAATTGATCAGGAGAGATTTAGATTAAAAGCATGGAATGTGGAGGTGGGCGTGCTGTTTACTTGTGAGCTGGAAGGTGGTTAGTTACTTGCTCACTCGTTTATTTCTCCTTTCCTCTCCTTTTTCCAGTTGTTCCCTCATCCTTGCAGGACCCCAGAGTCAGGCCTGAATTAGAGGCTGGAATCCACTGGGCTAGGATCAATGGACCCCAGAGTCAGGCCTGAATTAGAGGCTGGAATCCACTGGGCTGGGATCAATGTGGCTCAGAGTGTAATGTCAGAGCTGTCCCTGCTATGTGTCTGGCAGTGGGGAAGGTGTAATGGTTATTGATCCATCGTGGGCTTTAATGCAGAGCTGCCTCGGCCATTCGCAGCCCAGCTGCCGCAGATGAAGGTGTATGTATGAGACATGCTAGAGCGGAGCAGATAAGAGAAAGAGCCTGCCTTTTTCCCGTCCATCCCTCCCTCTCTCCTCGTTCCAGATTGATCTTCCTTTTCCTGCTGATTCCAACTGGGGTCTGTCATTATCTTACTCTGTCATTAGGGGCTCCATTGACAGCCTCTGCCTGTCTGTGTCACTCTATTGAGACAGCAACACTTTTCCCTTGCAGTGCTCCCTACATTTATTAAAATCTGTGATGGCCATGCTGAGTGCTTTAGAGAGGCCTTAACCCTTTGCTTGTGTTGCCGATGGTGGCTGTGGATGGAGGGTGAGCAGCAGTGAATGGACTGGAAACGAATTACTTTGTGAGTGAATTTTCTTTGTATTTTGTATGGATTAGGTGAGTGAGTCGCTGAGTTCCCCATCACCATGCCACAGCTGGACTCAATGCCCAATCATGGCTGCATGGATGACTTGGGGGCAGTGTATAAGAGGCATGGAAACCTCCTCCTGTAAGACTCATTTTCAGTGTACTCTAGTTATAGGGGGTTATTTCCAAATAAAGCTTAGATTAAATTCCTGACTCAGAGATATGAACAAACACAGTAGAACCAAAGAGGTGTGAAACTTAGACTTATGGAAATATCAGTTGTGTGAAATTGGACAGACTAAGAAGCAGTACTGTAAACTAATTCTAATTCTGCTGCTAAAAGGGCGACATTAATGGTGCAAGAGACACGTCTAAGATATGCTATGAAAACAGCCTTCCCCCACCCTCTACTGCCTCCAGTGAGTTTGAGTGGCACCAAGGATTGACATATGCATGAAAAAGCAATCAGCTGGAGATGAATTTCACTGCAGCTGAATACACAAGCTATTTCAATACTTGGACAACACACAATATCCACTGCACAGGTAATAAGAAATATACTATCCTTGATCAATAGAGCACTGTGATATGCTTTATTTCTCCAGAGATAAAGAGAAGCTTACACTGAGCAACACATTTTTCCTATGGGCATGCACTGTCATTATATTGATTGTTGGATAATATTCAACCATTTGTGATTCTCATTCACCCTCATGTTCCGTGTTTACAATCAGGTCTCTGTTTCACAACTCATGAGTACCCTCAGCATCGGCTCATAGCCAAAGAAATGCCTGCTGACTTCAATCTGAGAGGAATGCCCAGGGAAACAACTTATTAAAAATATATAGGTGATTTATATTTCTTCATTTGTTTTACTGATTTAAAACTGAAATAACAGTGACTGGACAAAGGCTTTAATCATATTGTTCAATAGGAGTAGCCTACTCAAAAATACACAACTATTATGTGAGGAACAATTCCAATCAATAAGCAATTCAAATTCTATAAAGTGTTGTATTTTATACTTTTGTCATGAGGACAGAATACACACTGAGAAACATCATCTCACTCTTAACAGGCACATAAAGACAGGTCACTCTCATGGCATTCCCTTTCCAGTCCTTTTTCGGCTTTCATGGCATTCAGAAATGAATCTCCCTCCTCTCCTTCACAGAAGCCTCCTTCTCCTTCTCACCCTCATCACATGACAAACTTGCCACCTCCCCACTCCAGCCCCTGAAAGTGTCAAATCACACAAACCCAGTAGCCCTCATAATTATATCATGGATGTAAGTAATAATTATAATGTAAGGAAACTAATAATGAAGGGAAACTGAAGGAAGAGTGTTATATGTGCCTTTCCAATGATCTGTCCATTGCACACTGTTTCGTTAACAAAGCCTATGCTGCAAAGCAATTTCAGTGTTTGGAATCTAATTCTGATGTACTCTTGTATTGTTACTTTCATCATATACTTTTAATAAGAATGCAATCTATTGCATTTAAATTAATATGTGCACAGATAAAATCCCCGATTTAAAAAAGGAAAACTCAAACATGATAAGCCTTGGCTTTGCTACATATTAGAAATACTGGACAACCTATAAATGACATACATTAATGCTATATTTTGATCTGTTCACTGTGTTTGATTATCAATGATGATAATAACTGGCTATGCTCACTATATACTGTTTTTCAAAATATGGCTCACAACACGATTCTGGTTGGGGATCACTTACACAAGCTAGACATGCAGATAACTTTAATAATATAGACCAATTGTAAATATTTCTGAGGAGCTGGAGATTATCTTATTAGACTCCAAGCTGCAGGTAATCAGCAGCATTGAGGAAATTGTAGTTACATGAGATATCATGGCAGGTAACTACTGCTACAGCCACCACAGTTATGCCAGGAGACCAAAGGAATATCACATTTAACTAGAGAACATGTATAATCCTTGTATGAATAAACATGTGCCATTTATCAAAATTCATAGAAATAATGTCTTTGTAATTTCTTTATTCCTAGGATAGTTTCATTGTCATTTTACTCATAACTGTGATTGTTGGAACATAAAAAATGAATGAATAATGCAAAGATTAAATAAGAACAAACAATATTGGGTTGGTTGCTATTCAATGTAAGTATTTTAATAGTACATGTACTTAGTACATGAAATCAAATACATCCTAATTGTAAATACCATGTTTAAAATGTTTACAAAATCAATAAGTTAAATTGCATTCCTTTTTAATGAATAGACACATTCATGCAAAATGAATTGTAAATAATTCATTTTAATAATAATAAAATTCAAATGAAAGAACAGATGAGAATAAAAGAGATGGTTTTGAGATAGGCTGCACGTCTGTGTATTTGACACAAACATGTACTGAAGTCATTCTTGACTGAATGGCAGTATATGTCTTAGTAAATTAATTTTCCCATAAATTGGAATCATGCAAATTTCCCAGTTAAATACTCTGTGGCAGGGGTAGAGACTGCCTACAGTTCAGCTGTGTCTTTTCCCTTTTTAGATTTTGTTAAGAGCTAAGTGGCTGACAAAGACAGGAAGGAGGTCAGCACTCAGCCAACACCTGAATGCGCTCTCCTTTTTATGTTCTCTTTGATCCCCGTGGTCCAAGCCTGTCATTAGTCTTAATGATGGAAAATTGTCATGTTGATACAAGTCTCTCTCTCTCTCTTTCTCTCTCTCTCTCTCTCTCTCTCTCTCTGTCTCTCTCTCTCTCTCTCTCTCGTTCGCTCGCTCGCTTGCTCGCTCTCCTTTTTTTGTATAAGTAGTAGGGGGAAGCTCTATTTATTACAAAGTTCTTTGTGACTAAAAGCCATGGACAGTACATTTATGCTGGAGAAGAGAAAGGGTCTAGATGTGCTTTCCATAGCCAGGATAATTATTCCCACTGTGACCTTAATGATCTGCCCTGTTCCTGCTGCATTTCATCCACGGGCTGGGCCCTCGCCGGAGCCCAGTGTCAGGGAATATGAAAAACCCCTATAATGAAACCATTTTCCTGATGGAAAAAGGCTATTGGAGCTGCACTTGCTACAAAGACGGCTCAATTATATGAGTAATTGTGATAATTTTCCTCCCATTCATGCGTCTTTTTGAAAGGAAAAAAATTGACGCCCAGATAGCAAAATTACAGGAACAATACAAAGTGCAAAACAGCAAAAAAAGGAAAAAGTGTAATGCTGAATAAATCTGAATGTTGGCCATATGCACTCACAATTATACACAAACAAACAAACATGAATTTTCTCTCACTCTTTCCTTTTTTCTCCACTACACACTCTCACACAGACACACATATTTAAAGGCACTGATAAATGACCACTGAGAAAATATAAAATGTGGCAAAAGCAGATATGGAGCTGTCGTGAAATCAAACCCTGTTTCTCTTTCTTATTCAGCTCCTGAAAATGTTCCTCAGTGGTTAGCGATCATTTGTTGCTCCATGACAGGAAAAGGATAATTACCTCTCTGAGAGAATCAAGAGGACTGACGTGCCCTTTAGACTCTGCCATGAATGCAAGGGCTTGATAGAATGCTTCAGGAATTATTCTGTGCTTTCCTTTTCTTTTATGCTGCAGGGCCGATTTTGTTAGATGGAACATAAGAATAGCAGTAGTCTATAGTACATTAAACCCTGGGTGTTCACAAATATGATGTGCTTCTGTCTATCAACTCTTTCCATTTGCAAACCTACAAGTACATTAAAATTTCAATTCCATTATACTGATGGACAGAGAAGACAGTGAGATATGCATTACTTTTTTGTTTCCCAGTAGGGGTTAGATTCAACTCTTACACCACACAGAAAAGACAGACATAATTCTTCTTTGCAAGGAGCAGCTAGACTATAATTTCAATCTCCAAGGGACAAAAAAATTTCAATGCGCCTCAGTAATTGTACAACATACATTGCCAAAAAGGAACAACTATTAACATCTACATTCATATTTCAGATCTTGCACTTTCCAACAGACATTTTACAGTGGTCATGAGTCTGTTAAACTAAAAGATGATTGAAAGCATTTCTGTTTCTTTGACTATAATCGCTTTGCACATACAGATGCAATGTAATGCAGAGACAAGAGCACTGGGGTGTCTTATTGTGAATTCCTATAGCAGTGCTTCTGCATCCCTAAACAATAAACTACTACTTGTTTTCACACCCACATTTAAAATTCCTTAAAGGTATACCCTGACATTTTTGCCACTGAGCCCTTTAATCTGCCAGAACTTCCTATAGACTGCTAAATCTAAACGTGATATGTCAACACTGAATGCAGAGAAATTAAACCACTACTGCTGGCTTGTTCAAATTTGTAATGCTTGAGTGCCCTTTCAATAACAATCATGCTACAAATTTCATGGTATGATTGCTTTAAATAGTTATCATTATTTCTGTATTTTAGTCATCAATAATTTACCAGTTGTTGTCCAGTTTGAGAATGTTGGTGCACTGCTATATGGTATAACAATAAAAAATGTATTTGAACATATACATACATATAACTGCATGTATATAGCTGCTGACCCTTTGATCCCTGCAATTTCTGACCTTTCCAGTCAAGGCAAGTGACATCAGAGCCAGGCAGCTCAAATACTTATATCAAGCTAAAATGATGAGTCTCTGTCACCAACCGTGTCATCTCTTTCATCCAAAACCCCCAATAACTTTAGACCCATTCAGCAGCCAATATGCTGTTTGGGCAACCTATCATAAACTCTGGAGTGTACCTGGCTGTTTTTCTGGATAGAGAGAGGTGTCACACCTGCAGCTGACAGTGGTGTTCATGCCTCTGCTCTGGCTGTAGTGGCTCTGTCCCATCTCTGTACATACTTCACACCAGGATGAGTCAAACTGTTACCATAGCAACTCTCCCTAAACAGGGACATGAGGCATGAGGTTGCCTATAAGTCACTGAGACATTTTTTTTTTTTTTTTAAATGGGTATTAAGAAAATTAAATCTGCTTGATTTACATTGCAATGATAAATATCAGAGTCGATATGTACTAAACTAAATGTTCATGATATGTTGCTATTTGTCGGTTGGCAAACTGAATTCAGAAGCAGTAGTTATGGTCACATAGTCACATATTTTGATTTACTGTCAGCATATCTTGCAGTGGTCATGCTTGCTGAGTGATGGTAATGTGTGAAGTACAAATTGTGGAACACAGATAGTCCAGGGTTGAGAACCACAGTTCTGTTTCCAAGTCACATGATCATTGACATGATTTAATGTTTTTACAGTAATTCCATCCTTCTTGTCTGCTGATAATTTGCACTGTCAACACTAAGGAGTTTCTAACCTGTACTATGCTGTGTAGATCTCAATGTGAACCAATCAGAATGCTAATTATTTTCATGCAGTCAGCAACCTTTAGTACCTGGTTGAAATACAGACAGTGATCAAAACATAGATTGTTTAGGATTTTATTGACAAGAAACAACTGTGTAAGGTTACTTTACAGAATGATGAGCCTCCAACACCCTATCAAGTGGCACAGACATTGCTGTGTGTGTTTAATATCTCGCATGGATTTATATATGATGATTGATGAGGTCATAGTATACAGATAAGGTCATTAGTGGCATGCTCTTCAAACCAGTGGGCATTGTCAATTCATCCTTCTCTGTCAGACATAAATACTTTTACAGGTGAGTTGATCTTGCCTTCTAAGGGATGAGAGCACCCAGACCGTTCTTGCAAAAATATATCCAGCATCATCATGGAATCACGGAATAATTTTTGGGATTCAAGGCAGATTTGGGAGTTAAGAGACAACATGCCAGTGTGCAAAGTGTGGTGATTCTTTTGGAGGGTGAGCAGATGAAGAAGACTAGACAGAAAGGTGTATCAGCAAACAGAAACTTTATTTTCATTGTTTGAAAATGTGGCAAACAGTAAACACACATAGAAAAGCAGACATATACTGTAGAGATGATCTGAAAAAAACAATACCATTTCAGAAAACAAGATAATGTGTCCCAAAAGCATCACAGGCTGTAAAATAATGTGGCATCCAATCCAAAATAAACCTACACAATGTCAATCAGTGTGGGTCTGAGAGCTGGGCTTTCAACCTACTGATTATGCAGCTAGTGAAGGCCGAGATTTCATTGAATTCTTTGTTCTAACGAGAAATGCTTTCCACAATAAAACTCAATGATTCATGCACCATGATCAGTTTGTAGTAGCAGATTGTAGTGGCAACCATTTGCGGCGTCATGACATCTTATTCTCTGATCGCTAGTAGCTTCTACCATGATGTGCAACAAAATACGCTACCAACATGTAAATGAGAGGGGTTGACGCTGTCCACAGTCCTGCAGTTCCCCTAGATTGCCGAAGCACCTGAGGTGCTGAATGGACAGCGCAGAAGATATCAACAACTCCTGATATAGTCTCTCCCAGAAGGGAAAGCTTGTCTAAACATACCTTAGTCTTAATAGAGGACTGGTCCCAATTGTGTTTAGATTCCACAAAAAGAGCCATTTGATACATTCAATTCAACTCAAAGCGTATAAAATCCATAGAATATGTTCTAAACATAATATTTTCCCTGTCAATGTCAAAATACACACAACACTGCCTCAGGAAAGCTAGCCAGAAAACATCATGAATATGTTAGGTAGCCAGGTAATGCATAGTCGCTACTTTGATAAATGATCTATAATCATTCAACACAAGCATATGACAGCCAGTGAAAAAAAATGAGTAAACACTACACATTAGTAGCAGTCCGACAGTGTCAATCCAGCACCTAAGAGAATACAAAAATCACTTTACAGCTAACTAGTCAAAGTACTTGAAAAGATTTGCAAGACTGCCCACCCTGGAAATAGGAGTCAATCTTGCTTTCCAAGAGAGTAAGCCATGCAGCCAGTCTCAGTCTTGCCTATATATTTTCTCAGCCTCTCAAGTACTACAGGAACCCCTTCTCTACCATCAGTGAAAAACGTGCAGCCTTGCAAGCTACAACAGAGCATGCCTGACTCCTTGCTTGTAAAGATATAATATGTTTGAATTCTGCTCTGTGACAAGAGACCTCAGCACTAAAATGTTGTCAGGTAAGATTCTTTTTTTCCAAATATGCAAGTGTAAACCATCTTGCACTTCTCATAGGTGATGGATGTGCATAATAATAGGAAGTGGGTATTGATCAGGTCCAGTCTTGGAGGTGAGGTTATGCTGTACCCGGTCAGGCTTGTGAGGTGATGTGTTTAATTTCAAAGCAGTTTGATCTAGAGAATATCGTAAAGTAATTCGACAAGAGAACTGGGCTGATTCTAGCAACCCAACATGCAGAGATTCAGTTTTGCTTCTATCTTTCAGGTTGGTGAATTCCCAAAATTCCCTTGGTCATCTAAGTTTTCATCTTATAACGTAACACATTGTACTTCCAAAATCCAGATACCCTCTGTGATACCATCAAAAGCATTCTTAAGACAATACACTGACCATAGAACACCACAGGTTATTGGGTACCACCCAGCTGTAAGTCAAGATCTTTTTAATCAATAGGAAGTTCAATTTCAATTACAATCCAATTCAACTAGAAGGGTTGCCATGTTTTGAAGTTGCATTTTAATGACATTGCTTTAAAGTAAAATTGAGCTACAATGTGTGGGAAGTAGAAACTGGTACATCTATGCCATTTCTGCGCCATCTGTCCCAACAGCCCTATCCTGACAACCATTTACAATTACAAGCCTGTACTCCAAGTCCACATTCAAATTTAGAACAATGTATCAAACATTAAAGTATGTTTTAGTAAGACCATTCAATACACATTAAAAAATTTAAATTGTGTTGATCAGTGATAAATCTGTGCATTTTCTCATAAGGCAGACAAGAGTCATTCTTTGGGATGCATTTTCTCTTTTCTCTGGTGAGAGACATTTCAACACTGCTCTGCTGTCTCCTACTGAGGGAATCTGTTGTGTGTCCTGTGGTCACTGTGTGAGGCTTACTGTACTACTGTACTGTAAACTGATCCACACAAGACCTGTTCAAGGTCCAAACTTAAACTACTCAAATAAATTCAACTCTTTTCTGGGGTGTTCATATTGAAAAATGCTGAAATTACTGGTTCTCTTTATTCGATGAATACTGGGCAATGGGAAAATGTAGATATGTCACACATTGTTTCACAAATGCAAGTTACCAGTTTATTAGTGAGGGTCCCTTAGTTTGAGTTTAAATAGTGCAGAATACCCTGAGTCACCAATCACATTAAGCTATTGAAATATACAGTTATTTATTCTGGACACAGCAAAGTTTCAAGTGGTATAAGATCAGCAGAAGGTTGGACTCAGAGAGCAAGATTAATTCATATAATGCATTTTTCCAGGGCCGCAGCAGTAGTTCTTGGTTTTTGGTGAGATGCAGTTTGGGCCTGGCAGTTATAAAGTGTTTTCCATTAGTGGTCTGACATCAAGACTGCCTCACACTGAATTGCAACGCATCACCTGTAATCGCTCTCCCTCTCCACTCGAGCTCTGCTCACAGTCAGGACCTGAGGGAAGCTGGTGCAGGTGTTAAAACACACCCTTGCCTAAATCCCCCAGCTTCTAATGGCTCCTCTTCCCCTAAATGTCTTTTAAATTGATGCTTGTTTACGTAGCTTAATTTTTACACCAGCCCAGCGTGAAGGGATTGCCATGCCACGTCAACTGATTATAGGGGTGAAAGATTGTCTGATAATTCAATACTGTAAGAGATAGCAGGGGGTTATTATATATTTTATGTATCAGCCGAGTAAAGGGAAAAAAAGTAAATAAATATCAATTTACAATATTAGCCCAGATTGTTTGCTTTTAAGTGAAAATCCTGGGCTTATTTGCCTTTGATTTCTGCCAGTATAGCCTTACCTCATAGACATAGACAGGCCCCACAGGCAAAACTGTTAAAAATCTGTTACACAACTGTAGTCTGCAAATCATCTAAATGTACATGTCAATAAAAAGAAACATAATTATTATGCAACATTACACAAATTTATAATGGATTTATTATGGAATGTAAATGAAGAATTGCAGAATTTTAAGGGTAAATGAAAAAAAAAACTATATTTGTTTAATTATTTGACAATGTGTAACCTGGTCCCTTTATTTGTAAGAATGTCAAATATAAGAATTCGAAATTTTTCAATTCTTCATATTAATTCTGCTGCCATTAAAATGTATACATTTCAGAAATAGTGAGTGATTGAAGAATTCCTTGTTTAATTTTAATACGGAAGTAAGAATACAAATTCTGGTAGTGAAAAACGATTGGAAATACGTTTAGCCAAATGTGTCTATCCTCGAATTTCCCTGTTATTTTAATCAATTATGATAAGACAGTTATTACGTTGCACCATCTGCCAGTGATAGTCGTTTCCCTAAACGAGATAATTAATGTATTATTGGCCATGTTTCCATTGTTCATCTTTGAGCAGGTGGATGTATATAAATAGAACAACTATATTTTTACTGTCAGCATTATACTGGGTTACATTTTAGAGTTTATTTGCGATTATATGTGTCTATGTGAACAGTGAAAACTATATACGCTTGAACATCCCCAGGATGGTTATTAGACGCCATGTTGTCATTACTTTAGCATTTCTAAACGCGTCCAAAAGTTAGTAGTCTTGTATCTTTGGGTTCAATTATGTAATTAAGTTAATCAGTGACGGAATTTAACTGCCTTAAATTTGTATTCATGTGCAGAGATTCAGCAGCCAGTGGATCAGACGGTTGGGTCTGGATGTGTTTCATCAACCGCAGACAGACAGAGACGCAAGAAAATAAAAAGGAAGCTCTGCACTCCGGCGGCATCACAGTCATTTGAACCACTGGGTGATGAGAAGGAATGGTATGGTCTTTTGCATTTCAAATAGTCAGATCCGAAAAACATTACGAGCTTATCTAACCACATAATTTAGAATATTTTACCTCAAGTATGATATCTTTATTCTACCGACTAGGATTGTTCCTGGATTTCAAATGCTTTTTATTCACATTCGTTATGTCATTATTTACGTAAAATTTGTCATTAGTACATATCTACCGATATAGATTGTTATAGTTGTGTCACTTTTGCAGAATGCACGTATGAATTGTATTCATTTGTGAATTGTGTAAAGCATTAAATGAAGACAGGAATTTCATTACCTCGACAAATTATAAATTGCACATAAAGAGGTACTAGAAACGCGAAAACTTAAATGATGTGACACTATTATGCTAATTATCTGTAACTGTTGTCCACAATAAGCTAAGCACGTTTCTTATACACTCATGGGCAATAACGTATTTTACCTTAAAAGACCTATGGTGTATTTTTTAATGGAGATTACATTTAAGGTTACATTAGGAAATGTTCATTAGCTGCAATTAGTACAACAATGTTGTCTGTCTTTTGGTAACAAGACCATCATGGAATAATTCTATTAGGCCTAAAAGATTTACCAACTGCTGTGGTAACGAGATGTCTGTAGTGCAAATTACTCGAAGGTGATGCTATTTATGGTCGCGTACATCTTTCACCTTGAAATATATATGGAATATTTGGTCCAATTAATTGTCGTTTGGATGTCGTTTTCATGTTTAGCTTATATTAATGTTGTCAACTGAATCATCGTCCTCATCATTAGCAGCATCATCATCATCATCATCATCATCATCAACATTTTATGCCAATATTGTTTTAGTAAAAATTATCACAGGCTATGCTAATAGAGAAAAATATGTGGTAAACTTCGTTGAAATTTAGACACGTTGATAAAAATCTATTCAGCTGACGCTTCGTTCTCGTTTGAATTCTCAACTTTTTATAATTAAGCATCGACAGAAAGCTTGATAAATCTCCTTCACTCAACTAATTTTAAAACACAGATCACTGTTTGCCACAACGATTCTGAAAAGACACAATATTATTCTGTAGACTAGACCTATTGGGAAGTTCGAGATTTATGGAAAAATATTAGATTGTTTTGTCAGAGGAAGTATGAATTTTTATTAATCAACAATGATCCATGTACATTTTTAAGAGCCCTGTAGTCTTAATCCTTTTAACTTTGTTTAGTTTAACTTGTTACCATGTGGATTCTCAAATTATTTGCAACAAGGGCAAGAACAACGCCCAACACCGATTTATTGACCAGTGGATCAGTGTATATTTGATAAATGAAGTATTCCTGCAGAGTTACCACCTTCCTATTTTCAGTTACATACGGAATTAACTGTTATCTTACAGTTAATTTAACAATATAACGAGTGTTAACATACACGAATAACTGATATGAGTTACAGTTGGGTATGTTGTCAATAATTAGGAAAACAGCCATCCCTATGACGGAATGAAGAAGAATTCAAAATTATAGTAAAATGTGTGTGTATATGTATATTTCTGTGTGTGTGTGTGTGTATATATATTAATAAGAACCGGCGAAATTGCTTCAATTGTTTCCATTTTTAACCACTGTCCGAATCCTAAGGTAAAACATAGCTTTAGTAATTGTAAGACAACACTTATGTAATGGTTGGAGTTGGCCGGCCGTTTTAACATGGTTTACACCAAATCCTCATGAATGGGAACAGCGTGTACCAGGAAGTGTTAAATATATGACTAATTATGTGTATGAAAATTAAACATCACTGTTATGTTAATATGGCTGCTTTCAGATGTGGATCAGGGCTCTCGAGATTACCATTTAATCAAACAAATCGGTACATAATACATCTGCACGTGTGAAATCTCCAGCAAGGACTAAGTTAACAATTAGACATTTATCGCCATTTTCACTCTCACCTTGATTTGCTGTTTTGTTTTGCCACAACATGCAGACATTTCTGAACATTGATTTCATTAATGAAATGGCATTAATAACTTTTAAAGACATCAAATTATCGTCAGATTATCAACCATTTTGCTATGATTTAATTGATTATTATGGTACTCTTATATTTTTGTCATTTTTGAATATATATTGTGGATACAAACTGCCAAATAATTACAATAATCATGCAACTAAATTAGATTTTTTTACTGAACAAATCAGAGTTACCAGCAATGAATTTCCATTTTTCCCATATTTTAAACTGCTTAAGCGTCGTCGTCTTATTATTATTATTATAGTTGTTGTTGTTGTTGTTGTTATTAGTGTGGTTGTTCTTATCTTTTATGTTTCTGTTTTTTCATTTCCCTTGCAAAAAAAAAAAAAAAAAAAAAGATTCCTCATCTCAGTTGGACATCTTGTTACATTTAAAAACATTATTGCTTTTGTTCTCATAATAGCAACCAATTTAATAGTAGCAACTACAGAAAAAAAAACGTACTATAAAAATAGGTATAACCGTAATTGTACATTCTATCTTTTAAATGGTGTCACAAGGCTGAAATAAAGGTCCTTGTACTATCGTACTACTTCAATATTTATTGCTTTTAATAAATACGAAAGTCAGTGTAGAGATGCTCAAATAATTGGCTGGAGGGGTTTGTAAATGTTCAGTGGCATTGGGCCCGTCGTCAATCCAAATGTGTGTGCATATTGTAATGAACAGACTTAAAATAGGGTATAAACAATAACTAATAACAAAAACAAATACAATACGTCTCTTTGCGATTGCAATTTCGTTGATGATTTTTTTTAACAAAAAGTGACTTGTGAATGAGGAGGAGCAGGCGGCTCTAAATTGAAATCGCACCTAACGGGTGGTCGAGTGTGTATATTACAACTACTGGGTGTAACATAAATATTAGCAACTAAGCTGTTTTAACGCAAGAAAGTAAAACATTAGGCTGTTTCCCCCATGCAATACATATTCCCCTACAATCCACTTTTAACTTGGAAAATCTCTGAGCTGTGTGTGATCTGTGTTGTTTTAGGTCCCCGGACCCAACCCCAAAATCGCCAATCGGCGCCACTCTTGGAAGGAGTGGACCAATCAGCGTCATTCTTTGATGAATATTCATGACTCCCTGATTCAAACCTTTGAGGCGAGTTTGTATAGATTCATAGCCTCGTGCTTAGACTTTTCAAAGAGACAAACTGCATTTTCTTATGAATGCAAAGTGGAAAAACTCCAGATCTGTTTAAATTGGGATCCATCCCTCAGTGAGATCATAGAAGAAAACAAAAAGGAAGAGAAGAGATCAACCAGAAGAGATGACAATGACTACAATGCCAGAAAGTCTTAATAGCCCTGTCTCAGGAAAGACCGTTTTCATGGAATTTGGGCCACCAAGTCAACAAATGTCGCCGTCCTCAATGTCTCATGGACATTATTCCATGCACTGTTTACATTCTGCGGCTCATTCTCAGCACGACAGCTCCTACAGTCCAGCATCATCTTTCCCCAGGTCTCTGGGCTATCCATATGTCAACACGGTCGGAAGTCACTCCTCAAGTCCATATATCACCACTGTACAGTCCTACCAAAGCAGCACGACACTCACGCAGACACGGTTAGAAGACACAGGTAAGCGTGATATCCTTATTTTACAAGTTTCGCGAATTTTCAGATCTTGCGTCGTGGAACGGAGAGGTTTTGCTTCATCCGTCCATCGAGGAGAGGCTGAATGGGAAAATCAGCACAGATGTTGGCGTATTGGTCTTGGTAATTATTTATTGCGTAATGCTATAAACAATGTGCGCAATTAAGGGTAATTATACTGAAACTACAGCCTGTAAAACTTCCAATGTAATGTTTGCTGGTTTGCAGCAGCGTCGGCAATTGTCATCTGAATTATTTTCTTTTTAAACCTTTAGCGCCAGAAACTGAGAAAAACACAGTTGTGGAGGGGGGAGAGGTCCGATTCAATGGAAAAGGAAAAAAAATTCGGAAGCCCAGGACGATATACTCCAGTTTGCAGCTACAGGCTCTGAACAGACGATTTCAACAAACGCAGTATTTGGCATTACCAGAGAGAGCCGAACTCGCAGCATCGTTGGGACTCACTCAAACGCAGGCAAGTTCATTTTTTGTGTACATGACATAAATGTGAACATTTCATTTAACTTTTGTTAGGATACTTATGCTTTTAACAAATCATTTTATTCAATGACACATCCTGAAATAAGAAGTGATTTAGAGCATGGGAAACACGCATTTACTGCACATGGCAGTGACGCAATTGACAATGAAGTAGTATGAAAAATATGACTAGATGTTACGAACGAGTTCGTTTTACAAACAATGTTTTTAATATAATGGATCTATAATGATGTAATTTCTTGGTTAACAGGTCTGTTGAATCAAGCTATATCCATGTGATGAACTAACGTTTTCAAGATTAATTAAAATCACAAAATCAGACATTTGAATTAACTTAGGGTATATGCATTTTCACTGCTTTATGATTTATTAAGAATAAATTGTGACTATGCACTATGCCAATACTCATGGCTCTGCGCTCTCTTTGTTATCCTTTCAGGTGAAGATCTGGTTTCAGAACAAGAGATCTAAGTTTAAGAAACTCATGAAACAAGGTGGTGGCACAATTGAATCAAGCGCACTAGCCAATGGAAGGGGACTTTCTGCCGGCTCTCCCTCTGTTGCACAAGTTTGGAACACTTCACCCACCGTCAAAACGTCGGCGGGAACCCCAGGATCATACATTCCCAGTTACACCTCATGGTATCCCACAGCACACCAAGAAGCTATGCAGCAACCACAACTCATGTGAATAAGCACTGTAAACCCCGCCCCATCCCTCGATGGATGGTTTGTATCAGGGGACCGTGGGCCAGTCAAGCAACACAGCCCTATAGCCTGGTCCATTTCAGCAATGCACTGATGTAACGGCAAGCTTGTTTTCGATGCTAACAACTGAGGTATCGGCTTCCTGAAACTGAACTACCGCTCAGAAAACAGCCTGGAAGCAAGGAGGCTGAACAGAGGGCCTGCGCAGAAGGGCAAGGAGATAGAAAGAACAGAGAGGAATAATAGTGAAATACTAATTTAAAGCTGCTGTACCCCACGTCACTGTTACCTCTTTATATGTGTAAGAGTAATGTATGACACTATCACCGATCAGCGAGAACATAATGTGTTTGGGTGCCATATTTAGTTTTGATTTGAATGTCCTGTGGTGAGGCTGTAGCCTAAACATTAGAAGCATTGCTCAGCTGGTTTGTGTATATTTAGTACATGGCTTACACCGTATTGACTTGTAACGTTTAATACTTAAATTGACATTGAAAGTTATTTTTCATAGACCAGTTAAAAAATACACACATACATATATGTCTTGTCATATTGGTTGCAAACTTCGTTCATTTTCTTGTGTTGATGTCTTTATTTAAATTATTTAAATTCTATGACCTCTAAATGTGTATGTTTACATTATTTAAGAGCATGAATGTGTTTAGGGTGATAAATGATTAAACAAAGACAGCAAGGGCGGCTGAAACAAGCGTTCTTTCTATGCTGTTTTACAGCAGTCAAGCTCCAAAAGCAAATTAAAAACCCAAAACATTGAATAATGCTGTTAAAAATTAAATTATGTAGCTTTGAAAAACATCATTTTCAAAACACTAGTAATGGCAATAAATTGTGTGATCTCAATTGGACAGGCTGGTGTATATTGACATAAATACTGTTTGAGGCATAATCAGCTTTTTATGTGTGTGGCTGTACACTCAATGCATTGTGAAATAGAATTTGACATGTCTTGATTAAGATTAATGTGTTTAGCGTTCTATATTGCATACTTTAGTTTTATATTGATCATGTTTATTTATTGTTTTGTATTATGGAATTCTTTGTACATAATGTGAAATTTTGAAGAAAGTAAAAATATGATTTTAAAAGGGTTGTATCAAATTGTTAAAATATCATTATTCCTGTTACCAGAGGTATTTTTACCCAGGTTTTCATAAAAACAATTTGCATGTAATGTGTAAAACAACTTTAAGGTTGGACAAGAAGTAAAACTAATCCTAATGTCAATAATTTTTTTTTTTAATGACATTATCAATATGTCTCTGAAAATACTTCAAAACACGTGTATACCTAAAACACTCCCCTATTCAGGTAGACTCATATTGCAGGTTCGGTGTTTTTATTTTTGTATGAAAAATGTCAACTCCTCACTTAATCTGGTGGCTGTCTGTAAAATTACTCAAAAGATGATTTCAGTATTAAGACATTGTTTCGTTTTGCACGTGTTCCTGTGACGTTTAATTCCTAAAATTGGTATGCTTGTTGCTTTTGTTTTAATTTAGCAGCCATAATCTCCTTTCTCCTCTTTTGTGGTTTCAACAAATACCGCTTTCTCCCTTGAATGTCCGAGTAAGTACTGATGTGTGTTAAGTGAATAATTGCGCGAGAAGCAGGTGCTGCAGGAAAAGATTACGGGGTTGAGAGGGCGGGGAGGGGGTTAAAATGGAGATCAGTAAAAGTGTGGAGTTCAAATTGGCTCTTGTTTTGAGTTGATGGTTTAGCTGCGCTTTTAAGGAACATTTTGAATGAGTTAAGCATGCCTGGGGAATGTGCTCACTTCATTAAAACACACGTACAATCACACGTGTATATGCATGCAAAGAGAACACTGCAAGCTTTAAAAATGTTAAAAATGCTAGTAAATACACCCACAATAATAGTATTCCTCATAAAGCATGTTCTTGATTATATAATGGCTTACACGTTTGCCTTTCATACATTTCTTGTATATTCATGCAACAGTGATGAATACTATATGGAAATATAATTCTGTGTTTTACACTAAGTAGTGTTCGTTTTAGGACCGCGCGTAAGTAAGCTTTACATTATCATTGCAACATTTGTATTTTTTGGAGAATGGTCATTCATGTTAGATTTATTTTTCCTTTAACCGCTGTGTGCCATTTTCTCATGTTGTGTGTTTCCTCGAGAGCACAGAAAAAAGCATTTGGGCATTTAACAAAACGGGTGGACTGATAGTACGTGGAGAATTTAAGCAATTTATACCAGCCTGTATAAAACTATTTGGATAAATTACAAAAACTTCTAATGATACGAAATACTGGCAGGTTTCATGATTCCAAAATGTAATACTTAGTTTTTATATATACTTACAATACATACCTATCTAAAGAAGCAAACAAATATGAAACTTCTGTTATTTAGTTCCGCTTGTGTATTAAAATGCCCTCTATGTTTAACAAACGGGCCTCAATAATTAGGCTACTCTGACCATTTCTGACAAGCATCCTGTGTGGCCTGCTTGATTTCCTTTCTAACTCGCATGGTCAGAACAGGAAACGTAGCAACATGTTCTTGGGAAAACCGATAGCAATCACTGTGACCGACTTAAGGACACAAATTACCCTCAGACTTGAGACGTACTGCTTTTCATATGTATTCATTGGTTCACTTTAACATAAGACAACATTACATAGTACATAATAGAGCAGTGTAACAGTAGAGAAAGTAGTATTCATAATAATAATAATAATAATAATAATACTAGTAATAGTAATAATAATAAGAAGAAGAATAATAACCTGTGAGTAAGAATAATCACGATCTTTGTGGTCAATATTTCTTGGGGAACTAGCTAAAGTCTATGAAAGTGGCTAACATTTTTTTCATTCAGCAAGTGATTTAATATTTTAATTGTTTATTTTTATATTTAGGTAACTAAAAACTAAACGATAAATTCAATAGGCTACAGCAACGTTTAATGCGTTATTTGCTTCGTACCATATTAATTGAATATGAATAATTAGCCTAATTTGGTTTCGATATTTAGTTTTTGAATCATTTAATTTATGCGCCATATTCCCTCGTGATTTTGCTCTTTTAAAGTCAATCTTGATATTTGGATTAACATGTAACCGAAAAACCCATCTCAGCATTTTAAATATGTTGCACAAGACCCTTCATGGTAGAGAAAATCGGAATGACTCTCTTTTTCCTTTCTCTCAAAAAGACCTCAATGTGTGCGTGCAGCTGCACATCAGAGAGGGTCAGTGTTATTTCACTGTATTCTCCTCCTGATTACAAGCGGAGCCCATCAAATACAACATAATTACAGTAATTTCTGGTTTATTTATTCTAATGTAGTTTCCAATCTCTGGGGTAATTATGACCAATTTTTTGCACAGGGAATCTTTTTATATGAACAAAAGAGAGTGCACACTGAAAGACAAATTTGCTAGGCATTGAAAAAAGAACTGAAATAGGTGAGCTACCATCTTAGCTGTTCTCTTATTTAGACCCAAGCAAATTGCTTGCAGGTGTATGATGTGGGATTTGCAATAGGAAAAGTGTTCAAATTAGTAATGGCACAATGTTAGAGTAATGAAGACAACGCGAGCAAAATTACGGGACGAGAACTAGTATTTTCTATCTTCTTCCATTCCTTATTAGAAGCCCTCTCTCATGTTTCTAATTCTAATCCAGAATCAAAGCGAATCATATATTTTCCCAATAATTTTGAATAGTTACCGAGAATAACTTACTATTACAACGTCAGTGTTTCCAAATATGATAATTTACTTTTGCGGCTAATTTGTGTTTGTAAATAAATGAACGGTAGGATTCAATCATAAAACAATTCCGATTTGCTTACGTCTTTGGTTATAGGTGCTTTAGACCATAACAACAGACCAACAATATTTACGTAGTTTTATCTTTGTCCTTACTTACAAATGTAATGTTCAGTATTTAATTCTTCTAATATTGACTGAAATATGTCACGAATAAAATAAAATGTGCTTGCAACTTACGCAGCCCATGTGTTATCCACATTGATATATGACATTGACAATCATAATAAACATAAATTAGCGACATTTTATCCTTATTCTGCATATGTAAATGTTGCACAATCATAGGGATGCATTAGTTACGCATTACAAGAATAACTCACCTCTGTCTTACAACAAAAATCTATCTAACAACACATTTGTGTTACTTAGAATATTGAAACTCCATCCTTACCGTAATCACTATAACAAGAACAGGTCTCACCCAACCGGGAATCCAAAATTTCATTTGTTTTAGAAAGTTCCTTGGGCATAATATTAATAGAGCGATTGATTCCCGCTAAATATGTCCTATGCAAGACTAACTAGGCGATTATAAGAGCCACGGTTCAGAATATGACAGAAATGTTCTGCTATGGCTCTCTTTATAGCTGATGAAAAAATAGAAGATTATTAGCATAAATGTTTACTCTTCATTACGCTGATGACATTGTGCACTCGAGAACGTGGTAATCTTTGGGGAAATTATGTGCAATTTTTAAAAATGTAAAGCAACCGTTACCGTGCAATTCAGACTGATTCTGCTTAGTCTAAACTGATATAATTATCGAGGAGTCAAGATGTTACGCTAAAAATTATGCATTGATATTTCCATGTATTGTTTACATACAACTATGACAATGTTGATGCTTGAAATAGCTGGAAATTGTCTTGCACCAAAATTGCAGTCCATATTAGGACATCTAAAATTGCGAAGAATTATACAGTAATTGCAGGCTTTCGGATTTGGAAACCAGAATGCTCAAACAACAAATGCAGATAAAATTACATATTAGAGTATAAATTAGGAAGAAATGTAGTGTTTCAGAATTCCGGGGGTGTCTTAAACCCATTTACCCTTACCCTGCTGAAGTGACACAGTTAAACAAAACTGATCAAATATTTTCTCGACATGACTCTTTACTTATCTTAATTAATGTCCTCGTGGCGTGCAGGTCTGAGCCTCAAAACTCAAGAGCACATGACACATTTCAAAATCGACATAGGAACCTTTTAATGCAGTAGATACTGGATACTGATACACTTATTTATTGTATAGATGCTCTGCAAAAATAAAGCGGCATGTCGAAACGCCATGTCAAGGCAGTGAATGGATGAATGAATGAACCGACATATGTCCACAGAGTAGGGCATTAGTTTAGATTGTTGTTCACATATAAAAGTGCTAATTCCACTCTAATGTCTCGAGGGAAACCATCAGAGCTAACTGCATTTCACCAAAACGGTAAAATGCGGTCATAGAGCCGAATTCAGGCCTGCGCTTAATGCATTTTCCGCGCTACTCATCGCTGTGAGAGTGAGAAACGAGTAAAATGCACAGGCGTAGGTCTGGATTCGGTCCACAGTCCGTGCACGTAATACAGCATAAAAGTTTGTTTATGGTGAGAGATTATACAACATGTTGTCCTAATTAACTGGATGCCCTGGAGTTCAAATATGAAGTCAATTCATATATTTTTAAGACAAGATTTTTTTCAAGAGCATAGTATACTTCCACCTCGTAGACCATCTATACCAGTCCCAGAGAAAAACTGTAAATATACTGCTCGGCCTTCCATGACTAATCAGTATTATGCAGATAGTAAATCTTTTTATATCTTAATGGTCAGTCAACCAAAGCACGGGAAAGGTTTGCTGAGACAAGCAACAATATTTATGATATATTTTAAAATATATAAGAATATTTGCAGTAAAACGCCGAAAACCAGCTTGCTGTTGTATGTAGTGTATATTGTACTGACAGTTAATTAATTCTACAGAAATTAAATGTGTGCTTGAGTACCTTCATATCTATAGCCTATGATAATTTCACCAGACCTTTCCTCGCTCATTTCTGAGTTGTGTAAGGTAACAAACGATAACATACACAATGACTTTTCACGTAAAAATTATGCTCCCCCCTTTTTTTTATTGAATCCCTCCCAAAAAATAGGACGTTTGACGGTAGCTGTCGAAAGGAAAATAACAGTCAATGCAAAGCTCAAAGCAAACTCCGCATTATCTTTTAATTATTATTTATTTAGGCTATTTATTTATTTATTTTTGCAAATAAAGGTTTCAGTGGAATGATTAGGCGGCAATATTTAGGTTTTTGTACTATTTTAGTGAAACTCAAGACGTTTCGTCGGGGCCTAGTTGAGTTTTAAGAGCGCGTGAAAGTTGGCTTAATGTAGGCCTTTTCACATTATACGTCCACCCTGAAACCTGAAAATATTATAACAAGATTATTTTTAACAAAGTTTGAACAGCGAACGGATTTAAAGAGTGTCATACGAGTGAGCGAATTGCAATTTGCAAGGAATGCTTCATCTCTTGATTTTGCCCCCGGTGGCTGGGGTGGTCAAAACCCCTGGACATTCTGAAGGGTTGCACTACCGAAACTCCAAAATATCATGTTTTTGCACGGCAAGATGAGTTTCCCTCAACTAGTCCTCACACGTGCACCACATTCACTTAATCAAACCACCATGCAGGTTTACATGGATTAAAAAGCAAATACAAACAAGTCAGTAGATATTGTTTTTAATACATTCTAGATTAGGACAAACGTTAATTACTCTACAGATGTTCTACTACAATCTACAAACACGTTGTTGGCTGCAAGTTAATGTATTACTCTGGGTTTCTTTGGCAAGGCAGGAGCTACTAAGAGAAATTAAATGTCACCATTGCGGGGTCACTGTCTGTCTTCTTCTCTAGAAGGACATAATTGAAATTTAGAGCATCCCAAAAACGGTCCAAATGTTTTACATCATGAATTTTTAAAAAGTGCAGCAATACAACTTTTTGGGAGATACTAAGCTCAAAATAGAATTTAATGGCATGGCTACAGACGAGTAGGCTAGTCTATTTTTGAATGTAATAACGTCTGTTCTTTAAATAGAAGCAGCCTAACCACAATGTCTTGAACACAGTCAACATGTTTTTAATTAACTCCTTATGAATACAGTTGTCTCTACAATTTAAACAGAAGACTTAAATGTCACAAACGTCTATAAATATACGAAATTAAAAATAAAATGTCATCATAAACACAAAATACATAGAAACGAATAACAAAATGTGCCGCTCACCTTAATTACAAGTAAAAATGTGACGCATACCAAAACATTTTCAGGTACTGTAGGCATAGGCTACACATAAACTTCTCCGTTGAGGTCGTTTTGAAAAGGCACCAATGCAGTTTAAAGAGTGCTACACGTTAGATTTATTGTTACAGTGTTTGCTAAGAAACATTTTTACTTGCAGCTATGCCACTATAAGAAAAGCATTCAAATGAAGATATTCAAAAGAGAACATTTGTCGTTGCTTTGGATAGTATATGCCTGATCTCAAAAACATTGGCTTTTGAATTTCTTTATTCCCTTCCCACAAACAATTAAACGTCAATAACAAATAAATTAATAAAAAATAATTTAACCAAGGGATTTGTCCAGGAGACATTACAATATATTTGCAGGGCTTTTCTGTTAATAAATAAAAGGAAACTTGGCAGAAAAGTGTCCTGGTCCAGTCCATGGCCATTGCCATGGTCCAGTGTGCCATAGCTGCGTCTTTTGCGTGTTGTCCTTAAAATGTTGCCTGTACAGACTGGATATCCGCATGGAAAATCAGCCCTACGTTACATGTTTCTTTCACAAAAACTCAGAGGGTGTGACCAGTATTAAAATATTGCTCCCGCACTCACGGAAGAGTTGTGGTGGTGTTGCAATAGTGGGTTAGGCTGTAGATGTGCAGCGTTCGTGGATGAATACCAAGAATAATTAACTAAAAATGCAGGGTCTGTAGTATTAGGAGGACTGCTACTTTGCGCCAAGTTTGTGTTCACTCTTTGAGTCCGAGGGAAGTCCCAGGCAGTAGTTGCTGGTGGAGAGTTGCAGGGAGGAGACTCGCACGCGGCCACATGCTGTTCTGGAGGAATTTCACCGCTTTTCCACAGCTTCTTAAACTTTGAACGGCGATTCTGGAACCAAATTTTCACCTGTAGAGGAAATGATTCAAACTGTTAAAACACTTTCAACAAATAAATTGTACGTAAAAACCATATACAAGGTTACTGAAGAAGATAATGCGGTACATCTTGGGTACCACGGCCGCTCACGGCATGGGGACCGAAGTCCTGATCCCCAAAAGGATAACCGTACCCACACATTATCATAATGATATAGGCTACATAACATAGTCTACGCGTGACATCTAACCAAACAATAAAATGTTTAACGTTCTTCTCACCTGGGTTTGTGTAAGGCCCAATGATGCCGCCAATTCAGCTCTCTCGGGTAGCGCTAAGTACTGTGTCTTTTGGAACCGTCTCTGAAGGGCTGCTAGCTGAAAGCTGGAGTAAATCGTTCGCGGTTTCCTTACTTTTTTCGGCTTTCCATTGACCATTCGGATTTCAGGTTCCACTTCGTCTTTCTCTGGGAAATGCAGATAAAAGCAATTATTACATAACCAACAAAGTCAAGTCAAAGAAACAAAGAACCTTTGCCGTCGACACAGTCTTTTCACTGTAACAATGACCAAATATGATCTGTTTACCTGTTTCCGTAGGGGCTGGTGAGGAACTCGAACCGTAAGAGCCGTATGCGCCAAAAGAAGGGCTGAAACCGAGGTCGTAGGATTTAGTATTCATTGGAATAGTAGTGTTCATTCCTCCAGTGTGGTAATGAAAAGAACCAAGCTGTCCATAAGGCGATCCTGCGCAATGTTCAGACTGTTGATTGTTGTAGTAGCTACTGTCCGTCGCAGTTGACACTGGTAAAGTTGGAGATTCCAGCGATTTGTGCAAACTATGATAGCTAGTCGAGGTAATCTGGTTCGAATGCATATCTGTAGGTAGACTGTCTAAAACCCCCGTCATCGTCGCGCAAAAATCGAAAAGAATGTCTTCGCTTCAAAAATCTAATAGAATGCTGTTATAAAATTAGTTGAGGACAACCTTTAAATAAACTACGTTTATCGATAAAGGTCGCGCAATGTGTTGCAGAGGGTTCTCATTGTTATCAATAAAACACGAGCGAGCCTCTCTACAAGGGGTTTGTGATTGTCTGCTGCCAAAGGAGCTGGAGAGCGAGCATTTATCGAATATCACGTGAGAGGCAGAACTAGTCAGTGTGCGGTAGCCAATGAGTAAAGGATATTTTGAAACACTTCTACAATTTTTGTTAATTGTCATAGCTAAATGTAGTATACATTAATGATTTGTTGTACTCTTAAGACAAATACATCATCTGAGCATGTCTAAATGGAAAATAATTTAAGCATAGTAAAATATTATATTAAAACTAAATAGAATAAAGCCATACTATATTCCCCTAATTAGACCAAGTAGCTCCTCAGCCCAGGCAGTATAAATACAAAAATAAGTGATTACTTTGTGACTCTACAGTCAATGATTAAGATAATGAATTTAAAATAACAAAGGTAAATCAATGGGAAACTAATTAAAATAACATTGTATCATACTCAGAAATTTCCTCAAATCCTTGAATAAACTGCATTTTACTAGCATTCCTCCAAGTACAGTTCTTCCAAACAAAGCATAGAACTGGCCATCACAAGACCTGAATTACCTTGTCACCATGTTTTTCTAATATGAATGTTAGTACTGAACCGTTTTCTGTATTCAGCTAGTTCAATCCTGATTGTTAAGGACTCAGAGAATCGTGGAAAATATTTTGGCTCAGTTTCTTACAGCATAGTAGCATGCATTATGTTGCATTGAAGGAAAATTATCATAAAGCTGTCAAATTTATTGCATTTACAAGAATTATTCACTGTTACCATATCACTCTGTCCTCTTGTTTGCATTTGTACTTTGGAATTGCTTTTGTTCTGTATTTGTGGAGTTTTAAGTATTATTCTGTAAGGATTTTGATTGGTTCACCCTCCTCTACAAGTGTTATCCTGTGTGCATCCATGTTTCCCCCTGCTAAATTTGAATGGTGGTGTCACTATTCTCATGCCTGTCATACAATATTCACAACACAGTGCTCCAAGTATACCCTCTGAATATTGAGAGAAATCAGAATACTAAACACGAGTTGTATGAGCAGTATGACCTAGCCATGTTATAAAAATCAGCACATATCAAAATTTGGAGTGAGATCATAAGTAAAACATATTATTGTATAAGTTACAGTGATATATGATAGTGTGGGTTTCATTGGAATATTATTGTGGAAATCACAGTAGCTATAAGGACATAAAAATGGGAATAGAAAAGAATGAGGACAAAGTGAACAGATATGCCAGGGTAGCAGAGTTCAGACATTTATAAATGAATTTTCTTCTTCTGAATGTGATGGACACTCCTGGTGAACTAATGAATGTGATTCACTCCTTGGCTGGGGAAATTGGTCTTTAGCTGAGGAAAATCAGCAGTAGCCTAATGGTGTGGTTCAAAACTTACAGTAGACCTACCCCTGTTCTGACAGGATATAGAATAATTAATCTGAATGTCTTTCAAAAGGGACATTGTCTCTAAGGATTTAACTTTTCCCTCATATTATATATTTGTTATGATGCTTTAGAAATGAAGCAAAGGATTTACATAATGCCTTTTACATGGCTTCATTAAACTTCTGTGCCTAATGTGTGAAATTCTGGCAGATGACTGGTTCTGATATTTCTTTGGGAAAGAGAAATCAGGTAAGAGGCGAGGACACCCGGTTTGAACCCTAGAACAGTAAAGGAGATAAAACAATTGACAATGTTCCAGCTCTAGACACACTCACTGAAAGCACTGAGTGCTGATACTTGAATAATCATGACTTGGGCCATATCAAAACATTTCCTAAAAACATCTTTACATGAAAATACATTACTGGAGCTTTTTGCACTGTGAAATACATACAGAAACAGTTTCAACATTTAACAATAGAGACAGATGGGAACATAGTTCAAGCGCCACCTGCCTGCAAGACTCAATATTGGCATCCTTCTAAATTTAAAGTAAACTATTCTAATAGCATCCTCTTGTGGTTGATATTGGGACACTCGGCCATTTTTCAAGTAATCATTATACATCTAGTACATACATTGAATGACATACCAAATCTCTCCAATCAAATCTTACAGAAATAATCAATGTAAATGTTAGCAGTATTTCACTGAAAATTGGGAGGATTTCTATTATTTTATATTATGTTGCACAGTAAATTTAACTTTATTAACTTTAAGCTGCATTTCTGAAGGAAATATTTTTTAAGACGTGCACAGTAATTTGGATGTTATCACAATGTAACATCATAGCTGTTTTCAAGAAGTCCAAACTCCTCAATAGACTTTAACGAGTGGTAAAGGATCCAGTGGTATAATAGAAGTGTGTGTGTTGTCTGACACACCTCACTTTACCCTACTGTGAAAGGTGCAGTGTTTAAAGGCAGAATGGTTCAGAGATGATGAAAACAGAGAAACAACAATACTAGTAAACAAAATGCGCATAAACCTAGGTCTAACAATGAGATGTCAGGTCGCTGATGTAATTTCTAGGAAAGCTATTAAATATACAATCCATTGGCCCAGAGTGGGCTATTTTACAGAGATAGCAATGGTGGATGTGGTCTGTCAGTATAAGGCTGGCTACTGTGATTATTTAGAATACAAGCATAAAGTTTTATTTATCAAATAAAGAAATTGTTTATTGAGTATTTTCTACTTGGATGCTCAAACAACCAAACATCTAAAGCTACAACAACTTTGTAGTATATAGTATGTAACATCACACAGTACTTCAGACAGTCTTGGAAAACAAGTACACTAAGGTACCCTATATGAGACACAATCGTCCTATATGCTTTTTGTTTTGACATCTCACACCCTTATGTGGTGTATCTTTGATTACATTAAATGTGAGGATATTAAAATGTATATGGTTTTCAGGGATCCCAGGAGGGACAGAAGGCTCTGGTTGAATCTTGCATTCCTCAGTCTCCAATGCAGATGTTAATGCAACCATACACAGCTCACAGAATGGCACAGAAAAGACTACTCAGATGCTGGTAGCCCCACTCAGAGAGAAGCCATTAATGGTATCCTCAGTGCTGAAGCACTATTCCCCACCCCACCCTCACTGTGATTTTGGCCAACTGGTTCTGAACTGGCATCACCCACCCATATCTGGAAAATAGATCAATTAATATTAGGGAGCAATGATAATAAAAGAAAGTGGTGAGAATAGCTGCAATTCTGGAGCTGCATCTTAAGTGGATGCTGTTCAGATTGTGCAGACATTTAACCCAAAACCTGAGTTTCAACAAGCTAAATTAGTATCAGAATAAGAATCACCGATGTGCTCTGCCAAGCATCTCTAGAAGGTGTCAGGCACCTTGAAAAGGTTGAAAGCCATTAAGTTGCTAATGCTGGGGGAAGTGTAGAAGAGGGTGGTATACACAACCAGTTTGTCTGTCTTGTGGTCCCCCAACCCCCAGCTATCCTAAACACTTGGCTCCATGGAAGATGTGCGCTTATGTGCCCAGCTTTGATGAGGTGAACAACAGGTAATCACTTAAATGAATCATCAATCATCACTACTTGAGACCTCACCTGACCAGTGGAGCGCCTGCTGATTTGTGAGCTGAACACATGTTGACTCCATGTTCCACCTGTGCCATGGGTACTATATGATCGCTGTTACAGCTGCAGCAAGATGGGCTGTAAATGGGTAATCACCATATGAAATAGGGGGGCACATGTGCTAGGATTCCATCCTTTTGGGGAGGTTTGTAGTGGGGCTAATTAAATAGATCACTTCAGCTGTGAGGAAAGGAAAATTTAAAAAAAATACTAAAGGCCAAAAAACAACACTCTCAGGCAGCATCCTAATCAGTCTATATAGCACACCAAGCACTCTAATGTTTTCACTGTGTGGAATCGATGAGACATAATTACTCAGGGGTTCCTGTAGGGTAACATACAAGAATAGAGGTGAAGTTGTTACAGTTGAGGCATTTCTCTATTCCACACTTCCATTACTACTAACCACTTCTATGCTAACCTTCACCAGCTCATAGTGCTTTCATACAGGTGCCCCTCAGGTAGGCCCTCCACACTTCCATATCCCCTTGCTGGTCCAAACTCACCTGTAGCTCCTGTTCCCGAAAGCAAACACACAAATGCCTGAAAGCAACTCTTGTTCCCATTCATCTCATGTCCATCTCTGCTGACTGGTGGTCAAAATATCTCCTGCCAGTGGAAGCTTGGAAGGGTCATGTTGCAGTGGGCACACTGGGCATCGCTGCTGCACATGCCCCTACTACTTGCCCATGCCCACTGAATGTTCACAATTTTCCCTATCATGCACATATCTGGACGTGTACAATTCCTTTGGACTATTCCAGACAATTCTTCATGGGGCATACTCTCCAGTCCATGTCTAACACTGTCACCAGAAATGTACATACACCAGGACAAGACACACAAAAATAAAGAAAATTTGGGAATTCTGGAAACGGAAAGAGAACAGAACAAACTGAGTTTGCCTGCCTCCCAGCATTATAGCTCTTCATTGCCTGCTTTCCGAAAGGGGCTATCTGAAAATAAGCAAGCAAAACTGTTTAATAGGGAACAGTATCAGCAATTTCCCCCGTTTAAAGTAAATACTGTTACCATCAAGCTCAGAACTTATTCCACCTGCCATAACTTAAAGGAATGCATAACCACAAAAATAGTGAATGAGTGAACAGACCTTACAGCAGCAGCTCTGTGCAATAAATAAATGGAGAGTGTCCTCTGAATATCACTCGTATATAATGTTAGCATTATTCTTTGGGGTAACTTATTTACTTTATTGGTTTTGGCAACACTGTAGGCAGTAAGCTGGCTAAAAATTGTACCTTTCACTCTTGAGACAATTTCGTCTAATACAGAATTTTACACACATTATCAGCCAAGTTTAGTCTACAATTTGTACTTAAACAACGAGGGGGACCTACTGAGACCCATAGCATATGACAGAATATGCTCCATCGAGATATCCTAGTGTTCTAGCAATGACACAAATAACTGCCAGCCCTTAATGCATCTGTTAATGTAGCTATCAAACAATGTAATGAAACACGCCTGCTGTAACGTGAAAAAGAAGCTTAAGTACCATTGTTTTGCTTGCTCTTTTCAAACTAACCTCTAGTGGACAAATTGCGGAAAGGATAATTTGTTTTTAACTTTTATTAATAATGGAAAACATGATCACATTTGGAGTTGGCAAATTCTCGCCTTAGTCGAATCGATGGAAATAATGTCGATTGTGTTTTCCTCCGAAGGTCACGGGTTCAGAATGACGCTAAGCACAGCTACTTTCTATAGGAGGTTTGTGTAGAGGCCTTCTCAGCGGCTGTTTGACCCTGTGGGTTGCAGGAAAAGGCCAGGCAGCACGGACACGCTTAAAGTTGCTGAACATTCTTTAAATTGTGTAGATAACAAACTTATTGAAGTATAGATTACGTACACAATTTATACGATAACATATCCTATCCATATACAATTATTACTGGTGGTATTCATTTGGGTCACCTCAAAATAAAAGTTATTTTTTTCACTCGATTCAATGTGCGCATGCTTATTACAGTTTCCGCTGACGAAATGCGCACGCTCAGTTAGACTGAAGCCAAGGGTATAAATCCTCAAGAAGCGCTGTCCTCTTCCACCTTCCGCCATTTTAACCATGCTCGGTGTTCTGGGACGCTGCAGCGCTGGCGCCCTGCAGGCGCTTAAGCCTGGGGTTACTACCTTGAAAGCTTTCAGCGGGGCCCCAGCTGCTCTTTATTCGCGTAAGTTTTGCAGAACAGTGTATGGATTCATTTTGGGTTGTTGTTCTATTATGTTTCTTTCAAATATGTGTTTGCGTCAGACGTGCTTGCTGCTTGGGTATGTACTGAAATGGCTGCAGGCGCACATTGGAATAGGCCCTAACAGTCCAGGAAATGTTTGCAAGGTTATGGAGTGAAAGTAAGCAATGACATGGAGGTAAACTTGTTAGGCTTGGTCCTGTGACACAATGTTGTAGCTTAATAGTTTTGTTACGTTTATTATTGTGTAATCTGGATGACCTTCACGAAGTAACTTTAGCTTGCTAGCTAGCTAACTGCAGTTTTGAATGAGTGCGACGTCATTTTTGGCCCGCATTGGTTACAGCTTACTGCTTACTTCGTTAAACTTGACAGCATGTGTATCGTTACAGTAATTTGGTAATTTTTTCTGTCTTTCAAGTGATTTTAATTAAAAGCGGTTGGTAACGCAAACATGCGGTTCTTATGAATGTCATTGTCAAAGTCCTTAAACGGGCAAAGATGGCGGTATGCCTAACGTTAGTTGGGTGATCACTGCATTGTTTTTTTTTTTTTTTTTCCCTCTGTAAATAGTTTCGTCGGGAAAAATGTTTAGGAACACACGTTGTGTTATTTCAAATATCAAGAAAAACTTGATCTTTTCACGGTTGCAAAGCCATTCTCTGCTGGGCCACCTCATCCATTCATTTTGGCACATAATCTGATTGACGTGCTGAAGCCCTCAACAGTTGCAGTTCTTCAGTCTGCTCTGCACAGTCGCCACCCCAAGCGTGTGTTGGGTGATTTCCCTCAATAATGCCCATGGGTCTGGTTTCTGTATTGCCATAGTCGTGATTATTCTAGAAACTACTACGTTGTTTGTGTTGGTGTATTGAAGAGCTGTGCTGCACTTGACAGATTTTGCATAGATGGGCACTGTAATCCTCATTGCAAATACCTCTAACCTCTGGCATAATGACCTTAACAATGGCATTGGCAGCAAAATACAGTACTGCATTGGTCTTGAATTTTATTACATGAAATGTTGTGCATATAGGAATGCTAAATTTAAGGATTATTGGATTTTGATGGAGCAATGTGGGAAGGTGATGAATCTGAAGAAAATCAAGATGTTGCTGTAATAAAGGAAAGCTAATGCAATGCTACAATACAAAATGTAATGAGTATCAGTTAGGGGAATGTTCTTTGAATTGATGGGCATGAATGGTTTCCCTTTCCAGGTAGGGACTATGCTGCCGCTGCTGCTCCTTCGGCTAAGGCTGCTACAGCCAGTGGCCGTATTGTAGCTGTCATTGGTGCCGTTGTGGATGTCCAGTTTGATGAGGGTTTGCCCCCTATCCTCAATGCATTGGAAGTCTCAGGCAGGGAGACCAGACTGGTGTTGGAGGTCGCACAACATCTTGGTAAGAGGTGCTCTTGTAGTTGGACCATTGTTAAAACCATTATAAATTTTCATTTGGTGCCAGTGTTGAAGTTATATTTTCTTTCAGGGGAGAACACTGTACGCACCATTGCTATGGATGGTACAGAAGGTCTGGTTCGTGGACAGCAGGTCCTTGACACAGGGGCCCCCATCAGAATTCCAGTTGGCCCTGAGACCCTAGGAAGGATCATGAATGTCATTGGGGAGCCCATTGATGAGAGGGGTCCAATCACTACCAAACAGTGAGTAAACTGACAATGAAAGTGAAGTATCCATATCCTGGGCTTTGACAGTGTGACTTTGACTTCAATAATCTTAGCATTTAATTTGAATGACTGGCTAGCAGTGGTGCTAAACAAATATGAATGCATGTTAATGGAACTGTACTGATTTTTTTCAGGACTGCCCCAATCCATGCCGAAGCCCCAGAGTTCACAGACATGAGTGTGGAGCAGGAGATCCTGGTGACTGGCATCAAGGTGGTAGACCTGCTTGCTCCTTATGCCAAAGGTGGTAAGATTGGTAAGTGCAAAATCCCCTTTGTCCTCAAAAGGTAAATGGTAGGAAATGGTAATTCATTGACTTGCTCTTTATCAAATCGTTAATTTTCCTACAACTGTGAAAGTGTTCATAATAGTGTAAGCACTTTTTTTAATTGAAGTAAAACTCCTGATTTGCTGTTGGAGACGAGACTGCTTTTAAACATGGGTTTGAAGCCACTTGAATGCATCTAAATTTGCTATGCAACCTCCACAATTTGATACCAGTTTTGTTTTGCAGGTCTTTTTGGTGGTGCTGGTGTGGGCAAGACTGTACTTATCATGGAGCTGATCAACAATGTGGCTAAAGCTCATGGTGGTTACTCTGTGTTTGCTGGAGTCGGGGAGCGCACACGTGAAGGAAATGATTTGTATCATGAAATGATTGAGTCTGGTGTCATCAACCTGAAGGACACCACCTCCAAGGTGAGACCAGCTTTGGACAGTGTCTGGCTTTTAAGGTTTCTGAAGATGTGACAATTTTCATTCCCATCATATTAATGCTTGTCCATGCTGTAGGTGGCGCTGGTGTATGGTCAGATGAATGAGCCACCCGGTGCCCGTGCCAGAGTTGCTCTGACTGGCCTCACCGTTGCTGAGTATTTCAGAGATCAGGAGGGACAGGATGTGCTGCTCTTCATTGACAACATCTTCAGATTCACACAGGCTGGTTCAGAGGCAAGTTGGAGAACTGTGAACATTTGCCAGTCATTGTTACTCCCTGAAAGTGATGCTATTTCCACATTTTCAAATACAAAACCTTGCCAACAAGTATGTATTGGCTGCCCAATGGAAAACTGTAGAGCTCAGGAATGGGGAATTATGGGTTAGAATTTGGGAGTCTTTTGTGCCAAACTAAAATGGGCTAAGTGTTGTGTCAGTATTTGAATTGACTGGTGTTGCACTGTGGCTAATCATTTGCTCCATTTTGCAGTGCCAACTTTCTAAGTAGTGAACAATTTTATGACCGAACCTGAATATAATTGTGATCAGTTACACCTGTGTTTGGACCCCTAAAAAATTTGAGCCAGTTTGTACTTAAATGGGACATCTCCTTTGTGTGCAGGATGTGTAGTATTTCAGTTTATGGGGCTGGTATTTGAATGTTAAAGCATTGAAAGCAACTTGACTACATAAATAAAACTGGGTCTTTAAAAAATGGTGTGTTTCACTAAAAGGACAAGGCATACATGTACTAAAACATTCAAGGCCTTGAAGAGGGTAGTTTGGCTTCATTTGGCTAGTTCTGGTTTCAGGTGTCTGCCCTGCTGGGTCGTATCCCCTCTGCTGTGGGTTACCAGCCAACCCTAGCCACTGACATGGGTACCATGCAGGAGCGAATCACCACCACCAAGAAGGGATCCATCACCTCAGTACAGGTAAGCTGGACTTGCCTGGCAAAGCATTAATTGAGTCTAGTGATACAAAATGTATCGGTGCTGTAGTTTTACTCACTTTTTATTTTTTGTATTTAAGGCCATCTACGTGCCGGCTGATGACTTGACTGACCCTGCCCCGGCCACCACCTTCGCCCACTTGGATGCCACTACTGTGTTGTCCCGTGCTATTGCTGAGCTTGGCATTTACCCTGCTGTGGACCCTCTGGATTCAACCTCCCGTATCATGGACCCCAACATTGTAGGACCTGAGCACTATGATGTTGCCCGTGGTGTGCAGAAGATTCTCCAGGTAATTTGGGGTTTGTCCATGTAAATTGTCCACACGTGCTAGTTAGTTGCATTTTGTACCAAACAGGTATGAAGTGTGAATGATTTCCTGTTGCTTAACCATGGGAAATGAGTTTAGTCTAATTGTGCAAGTTTGTCATGGTAGTGAGATGTGAACTTGCTGAAGCAGTAGTTAATGTTGAAACTATAATTACATTTAAACCATGCAGTTTTTTTTTTTTTTTTATATAAAAAGTCTTTCCTGAATCCAAATTTATGCTTTTCAGGACTACAAATCCCTCCAGGATATCATTGCTATCCTGGGTATGGATGAGTTGTCTGAGGAGGACAAGCTGACTGTGGCACGTGCCCGTAAGATTCAGCGCTTCCTGTCTCAGCCCTTCCAAGTGGCTGAGGTATTCACTGGACATTTGGGCAAACTTGTGCCCCTCAAGGACACCATCAAAGGATTCAAAAGCATTCTTGGAGGTATAGTGTGCTAGCTGTAGTGAACTGTTAACCCATTGAATGTGTGTGTATTGAGATTACTAATTGAATGTACATGTTCTAGGTGAATACGATGCCCTGCCTGAACAGGCCTTCTACATGGTGGGTCCCATTGAAGAAGTAGTCCAGAAGGCAGAGAAACTGGCGGAAGAACATTCGTAAATGGATTTAGGGGTGGATTTGGGTAAAGCTTCAGTGGTAGGAGCACTTACTTTGTAATGTGACATTCAAAACTGTATTTGTCAACAAAACCGTGTATTTAAATGTTTCCATTTCAAAAGGATAAAGATTGAGTTCCCACTTATCATTTGTCTTTGGGTTTTATTCCCCCCATCACCATCTCCATGAATGATTTCAATGTGTAATAGAAATTTTGTAGGATGCATTGAGAAGACCAGTGGATTCCCTTTTACAAGGGTTTTTGATTTGTAAGGAAGTGTACATTTGATTAAGCCAATCATTAGGAGGTGGTAAGCCATGTACCATAGGGGCCAAGTTGCATGTACTGCAGTTCATTAGTTGCCCAGAAGATGGATTTGTAGCTTCAGCTTTCAATTCAGAAAACACAGAATTTTGAGTTCTGAGTTTCTAAGAATTGTCTGAGTGCCATTGATGGCATGGTTGTAGTTAATGGGGCATATGTCATGTATCCACCCCAGCTCCTGGGTAATTGACCTCGATTGAAAGTGAATGAAATTATGCAAGATGAGGTCTTAGAAGTGCTTCTCTAGCTTGTACCAAATGTTTTAGCTCTGTGCTAATGCAGAGGTGCACTAAGTTCTCTCTAGCTTATAATTACACAGCTTGTGCACATAGAATGGCTGAATCATTTTAAGAGAATATGGACATACATCAAGTGATATGGTCTCTTCTATAATGGTACCATTGCAATGGTTATTTCTGTATCTTAAGGAGGCTACAGCCAGAGCCAAATACTTCCTTTTGCACTTTTCCTTACAACTTTAACATTCCCCTTCTCTACAGCCCACAATTCCTGTTATGGATTTGTATAATAAAAACTATATACTGTGTGACCAATTTCTGACACCGTGTCATATCACAAGGTTTTGTTAAGTCAACAATGCAGGCTTGGCTTGGCTACATATTTAATTGCAGTATACAAGAGGAGTTTAGTATCACCATTTACAGAACAAATCCCATACATTCTGAAAGATCAGTTGAAAAGATGTCTGCCAATGCTGATTTTGGGAAGTATGACATAGCCACAGCATAGAGGGAAAAGGCAGAATATTTGTGCCATTTATCAAGTTCTAAAACCTATGAATGCAATCATTTCAATATTGAGCCTGTAAGAACATTTAAAATGCTCTGATAAACATAATGCTCTCAGCAGACAACCTGGTTTGTTCATCCTGGTTTACTGGGAACAATACAAATGATTGACATAATTCAATCCTTAAAGGAATTTCTTTTTCTGAACAAAGGGTTCATGTGAAAAGCTAGAAGGCAGGAAATGTCTGATGTGTGTATAATGCATTCAACAGTACTCTTTATAGCTTACGGTGGTATGGAGAAAGATCCTTCATGTGTTTGTGACATCGACTTGGCTGGGGCGCACCATTCAGTTATCCTTGGGGAGAGGAAGGAGGGCACCGACGGTGAAGTCTGAAATGAAGGAAGGGAGGTAGGACAAAGGGATCCAGAAGAGTTTGGCGTCCCATCCTGCACTATAGCGTGTCCGGGGGTGCCGTGCTGTCAGGGCATGCACCATGCATCTTGTGACCTTGGCAATGTCTGAACTGCAGAGGATGTTCATGGAGAAACTCTGGGCTTTCAGATCTGACAGACAAGGAAGCATCTCTGATAAATGGCAGTCATATAACATCTTTTCATGTATACCATTAGTATGTTTTCATAGGAGTATCAGCAATGGATATGATTGTGCTGCTTCTGAAGGCAGGTTGCCGCTCAACTTGTCTGCACCACACCAGTCTTTTGATACCTTGGTTTCTGATTAAATCAGCAAACAGCAGCTCTGACATTACCATGTTCTCTTTGAAATCCACTAGAAATCTATTGTCAAGCTTGTGGACTGCCTAATATAATCTCCCTCTGTTTTAAGAAAACTGGGGTGCAAACATAACTTAATCTCTCAAGCTTTTGCTGAGAGCTCTCTTTTTATATCTGTAAGACCTGAAAGTGTGATATGTCATAACACACAAGAAATACACTTGCTTGAATTTGAAGTCCAGTCCTTGTTGATGTTGCAGTGCTTTACCCATGCAATTCAAGGGCCAGTATTTGTGTACCACTATTTTTGGCTCAGTTTTCACAGAGTGTATTTTAGATGCCATTTACTCACATTCCTCCAAGTATCCTTCTCCATATGAATCCTTCACTTCTGCAGGGAGCTGGTTCCACAGTCTTCTGAGATCCTTTTCTATAAGGTCCAGGTTGGTAACTGCAGTTTTGAAGAACCCTGGCTCAATGATGCTCACTTTCACACCAAAATGATGCATGTCCCTCCTGTTCAGTGAAAAGACACCCCACTTGTTTTATACTCTCACAATGGATGAAATAAATATGGAATTATTGTTAGCACGAAACTGACTGAGTTCAACAGACTTGAATGTTTTTTCTGACTTCCAAATCCTACTTCTAACACTTAATTTCTAATATTCAAATTTTTGTTGTCAATTATGAAGGAAGTGAGCTTAATCTGTCCTTTCCTTCCTCCTTCCTCACACAACGGAAGTTGTACAAGTACAGACTTTGTGGAAGAATTTTTGTGAGGAATCCTTCCACAATGAATTGTACAAAAATGAATTCTATTTTCAGATATAAATTATTTCAGTAATTATTTTCATAACACCCCATAACTCAATTGCATGTGCAGTGTGTTAGTTCTGCAATTGCAATATAATAATTTAATCAATTTAATTTACAATAATTATTAATTATAATTTATCCAAAAAGGGGTTTTATGCTACTGCTTGAGTTATTTATTTTTGTTGGATAAAGATTGCACTAGTTTTTCTGTCTAGATTTCCTTTCCTTGATGTTTTCAAGCAAAATTTACAAAAAAAAGGAAAATGCATCACATTCTCGACAACTCAAGCATGACCTTAAGTCAGAATGACTGCTAGTTTGATGTACAAGGGAAGACAATTACAATACCTCAGGCTGTCCGAGAAGGATTCCACACCCCACTTAGACAGGCAGTAGCCTCCCCCTGTCAGCGATAGCCTTCCTAGGATGCTGGCCACATTGATGACCCTGCCCTGGGCCTTCTTTACTAGAGGAAGGAACTGGAGGGTAACCTCGATCAGCCCAATGAGGTTCACATCAAGAACCTTCTTAAAGTCATCCAAATGCATCCACTCTGTTGGTCCAATGGGCGTTGACCTTCCGGCATTGTTTACTAAACCCCACAGACCTGAGACAAAACAAAAGATTACAATTTTCACTCCTGAGTCTTTGAAAACAGTGGCTTTAATGTTAATGCTTGAATGTTATTACAGTACATGGAATAAAATACATGTTTTGGTTTTTTTTTTTCTCTACAGTGTTACTGCCAGTAAGTACAAATCACTGCATTTTCCAAGCTTAGGGTTTAGAATAGTGGTAAATCCTTGTTTCATTTTTCCTGTGAAGTATTGAATTCAGCCTGGAAGTTATACTGTAGATTTATGTGTTAGCTTGACAAATTCCAGTAAGTGTCTCTATAAGTCTTTCCAACAGCTTGAGAATGAGGACAGTATTTTCCACTGTGCTGTCTTACCTTGCTCCCCGACCTCTGTACGCACAAACTCTTCTGCATTTTTGATGCTTGCACTGTCAGTAACATTAAGTATGACTGTTTTTAGCCTCGGGGAGGTGACATGCTTCAAATCTGCAGAGCCTTTCTCTGTCATACATGTGGCTATAACATTGAATCCCTGCTGGTCAAGCTGCTGAGCCAAAAGATTTCCAAAGCCACTATCACAGCCTGTCACAAGGACCCATTTCTGATCAACGGACCCAATTTTCAATGAATCTCTGACATAGTAAGCAAAAGCAATGACAGCTATAGAAGCCAGTATGAGCGACAAAAGGTTTGAAAGGATTGCCTGGAAAGCAAACAAAGCACACTTTAGTCAGAATCATTGTACTTATCATAGTGTATAGATTTTTTTAAATGATCATAAAATGCACAAAAACAATTGAATTATGATTTCTGAATGCACTGTTCATTAAAAATAAAATTTATGGATATAATGTTAATATTGGTTTAATAACATTTTTAAAATCTCACCTGCAAAACACCATAGAAGATGTTCTCCACATCAGATACCTGAGCAAATACAGTTAACTCCAAGTTATTAACAATATGCATAACGTTTCTTTCAAACTACACTTATTCATTTTACCACCAATTCCAGGACACACACGGACAGGTGTGGAATTTGTCCAGTACTTTCTACTGTAATTCTGCAGTAGACCAAACTATTTTACTTACACCTAAGGAGAACACATCTTCATCCATGTGGTTTAAAGAAGGTACCAGAATGTATGCACATTGATATAAACATTAACATTCTACAGTTTAGTCTAAAGTTAACCTGATGCTCTCTGATATTTTCTCATACCATGTCCTGATGCTTGCTTGTATCTTTTAGTATTCAGTGTGATTATCATGTCCCTGTTCATCCCAGATAATCATCTTGTCTGCAGGACTGTTGTACATCACTGGGATTATTATAATATCCCTGAGGCAGTAATATCATAATCTGTTTGATGCACTTTGTCAAATTGCGTAAGTCCAGCTGCACATCCACATGGGCTTCTTATTGATTTACTGTTTTAGTATATGGACATAGTCAGGGGAAACAAAGAGTGCAAGTTTGTTTTACAATGGATAACCATGATAATATTTATGGGACACAGAGCTGCTTCAGCGCAGGAGGATGTTAAGGGAATCAAATTACAGTCACATCCCACAACATGTAATCACATGGTATAAAAACCCACCACTAGATGGCAAAGGTGTAGCAGGGTTTTCCAACATGCTAAATACAGCTCAGATTGACTAAGCACTGTGTTTGAAGGTTACTCAACAAACTACCAAGCATTACATCTGTTGAATAAGAGATATTGAATGAAATAATCATTTATTACAATTATTGAATTTAAATTAATTCAACAATGCTCTTTGCATTAGTTCTCTGATACACTGATTCAGTGGCAAATCAAGCATCAAACTGATTCTAAGCCATGCAAGTGAGGTCATTTACAGAAATTAGCAATAAAAATGGTAATTCCTCAGGCTAATACACACTCTAATACACAATTAAATCAACACTGGTTTTGGAAAAAGTTAGAATTGATATCAGTAACACAAGACTAAACACCACCAGGTATTTTTGGTATGGTAGATAAAATCTGAACGAACATCTTCATTTTTTATTCATTTCAATCAAATATTAAAGAGGCCATCTCTCTATTCTGGATATAAAGTGCATATTCAAAATTCAACCTACCATGACTGCAACTAGTGAAAAAAATAACCTCCTTTTAGAAAAGCGTGGCAGATTTGGCTGAAGGTGCTAGCTTTGGTTTTACTCTCCAGTCAGGCTCTGATATATCTTGTTTTGTTGTGCTAAAACAGCCATGTGGCATGCTTCTTGTACCAAAGTATCAGTGCAGTATCAAAGGTCCAGACTAGTGATCAGCAGCCTAGGTAAACATTTCCGGTGGTTAGTTATGCACCTTTGCACCCGATGAACGTTACATGTATGTATGGCTAATGATACATTCATGGACAATACTTATAGTTCAAAGGACTGTTTCTTATCACAAGTTTCACTAAACACAACATCAGTGCCCTTGTGAGTACACCAGACATCTGAGTCTAGTTCACATTTATTGACATAGATCCGAACAGGAAACTGCACTGTGCACTGATGCAGCTCACACGATGAGTTTGTGAGACCATTTGCAAATGAAAACTCCCACAGTATCTTTACAGGTGAAAAATACACAATTCAATCAGTCAAAATACAGTGTTTCTCTATCATTTTAATATAGCTATGAAACATTTTAAGTAGTCAATAGTTACAAGTAATAAGATGTATAATTAAGTGGCTTACTAGTGTAAGGCAAAATTGCTCTTTATAAAGTAAATCTTAATTGTCTTTGCTGAGTTATGCTTCCCTTTCTGCCAAAAACAGACTCTGGAAACACCTATATTTGGTATATAGCATGGCTTCTCATTCCATGTGCTTTAATACAAAGTAACATGAGAGTCAGTATTATACACTAACAAGGATATCGTCCATTATTGAGCAAGTGAGTTAGACAACTGATTTTGCTGGTTTGATCACATTTTTCAAGAGCATATAATCAGCAATGCAAGTGGGCATGTAAGACATTGGTAGCCAGAAGAACTTGGCATCCCAGCCAGGTGAGTAGCGGGTGCGAGGATGGACAGCGGCGACAGCGTGCTCCATGCACCTCACCACCTTCATTAGGTCAGCATCTGGAAGCTTGTCAAACTCCTCCTTCATCATCTTATTCACTGAAAAAGGGACAAGACAGGGCAATACAGTGGTTTTGTATTTAATGTTCAAGACTTTGTTAAGGAATTTGGTGGTGAATCCACCTCTCCTGAAGATAACTGAAATTTGAACACCTTCACTCTTCTTTCACATTATAATGCAAGAGTGTTTTACATTGAGAACAGGTCATTGAGCCTAATCATTATATCTACTCTATCAAGTACTGTGTCAAGTTCCATCTAGCACACTACATATTTCAGAAGGTGCAGCAAATCTCAAAGTGTGTTTTTGGGCCAAAAAGTGGAATGTTCCTGACTGGCCAAATCAATTTCATGACCTCAATCCAACAAGCAAGAACTGAAGATGGCTGCAGTGCAGACCTGGCACAGCATCACCAGTTAAGACACTAAGCATCTATCAACAGTAGACTTCAGACAGTCTTCGATTGCAAAGTATTTGTGACCACATATTAAATATGATTAATTAATTTGTGATCCTGTAAAGTTGGGGGGATTGTGTATAAAAAGGCCTATACTGTTCACTCAATATGGATTAAAACATCATAAAATTAGAGTTAATTTTTACTCATTGCCATTCTTTTCATTTTCAAATACAATGAGATGGAATACAGAGTCAAAATAACAAAAAATGTGTTACTGTCCAAATACTACTGGACAATACTGTATATGCTGATAATATGTTAATGTGGTCTAAAAGTACTGGTTTCCATACAAATTACCTTTGTCCATGTAATCACTTCCATATTCTTCTTTTGTTTCTTGTGGCAGTAAATTCCATAGTTTCTGAACATTCCTTCCTAAGATGTTAATGTCAGTGACACTGGTTCTGAAAAAGCCTGGCTCAATACAGAGGACTTTCACTCCAAAGGGAACCATATTTAGCCTGTAAAACCAAAAACACAATGGCAAAACTTAAAAGACAAAGGCAATTAACAATGTCATTGTCATTATGAACTCTGATACATATCTGTAAATGTTGGGTTTTAAATTCATTCAATAGTAAATTTTCCATTGAAAATATGACCATTACCGAAGACTGTCATTGAAGGCCTCAACTCCATATTTTGAGATGCAATACGGTCCACCAAATGGACTTATCCTTCCAAACACACTGGCCACATTCACCACCCGGCCCCTGGCTTTCTTAATGAGAGGGAGCACACTCAGAGTCACTGCAATGACCCCATTCAAGTTCACATTCAGCATGGATTTGTAGTCCTCAATGGTAAGCCAGTCACATGGTGCAGATGGAACAGAGACTCCAGCATTGTTCACCACAGCCCACAGACCTGTGGATGCATGACACAAACTACTTGTCAGTTCACTGAAAATGCATTACAGTTTTTCTTTGGTCTGCATCTTAAATATTAACATTGTGGGTGATTATTGATGATGATTACAGGTCATTTCGTGTGAATTAAATCAGATATGGGAAATATTGTTGCCAAAATTCACCTGGGAGTTTTCAAGACCAGTTCTCCATTAAAAATAAAAACACATATTTCATTTTTCAGCACAAAATGTATCTGTATCAGGTGATAATGTGTCAACCATAAATTAATAATTACATTCATGCATGTTTAGATTACCAATAACAATTCCACTGAGAGTAAAACTTTAAATATTGTTCATTAGATGTTCCCGCATCAAAATTCATTTAAATTCTGGGTTATATTCTAAAGAGTCAAATTATTAAGTAAGTTAAAGAAACACTTCAAAAAATTCGGTACATGGTACATGGTATGTACATATTTTTCGGCATACAGCTGGTCTGATGTAGGAAGCCATAAATTCAATTTTCTTTAGATTTCCAAAAAGCTCACCCTTTCCCCCAACTTTGGTTTTTATGAAAGCGGCTGCTTTGCTGACACTTTCAGTCTGGGTAACATCAAGGTGGATAGTGGTCAGTCTTTCCGAAGAAGCCTTTTTTAGCTCCTCTTCCCCCTTTTCTGTGAAACAAGATGCTATCACGCAGAAGCCCAGCTTGTCCAGATGTTTCGCCAGCAGGTTCCCAAATCCAGAGTCACACCCCGTGATGTAAACATACTTATCAGCCGGTGAAACTCGTTTAGTCTCCCTGTACCAGCGGTACAGAACCAAAAGGACAACCAGACCAAGAAGATAGAAAAGCATTTCTGAAAAAGAAAATGTATTTATGTAGATACTATCTAATTATTTCACAATGTTATCAATTTTACCTATATAATAACAACAATGAAATCAAATCCTAAAATTATAGCTTAAATAAAAAAGGAATCTATGTATCACTACATGTTCAAGAAAACCTCATATTTTGACAAAAGTCATAAACTGGCTTATCAAGGGCAATGAAACCACCACGGTATACATGTTGTTTTGAATCTATTCAGGCTTCAAAGTTCAGAGAGCAAAGTATTGTGAAAGAGGCAGAATCCTGGACTGGCTGGTAAATCATCAACAACTCTTACTTTTGTTTCTTGATACTTCCATGCAAGCAATGCTACCTTTAATGCTTATTCAAAAAAGTGGGTAGATACAAGTCCATTTTGATAATTATAATTTAATTCTATGTACTGTTTAAATGTGCATGTCTTTAAACAGTTTAAACACTAGAACATCGTCCAGTCATCTGGCCCCTCTCACCTTAGTTAAGGCAGGGGTTCCCAACGTTGGTACTGGGGGCCAACTGTGTATGCTGGTTTTTGCTCCTACCACAACTGCAATCCCAGAATCTAGCCAAGCTGGTAAATTTCTTAATTATGCGCTATTCATGTTATAAAGATTATTTAAAATTCTAAGCCATGTTATGTCTGTCAGCCTATTGATTCACCCCAGTCTATAACTTGATCAGGGATGAATACTTACCTTTCTGTGTATTTGTTTGCAAAATCACATAAACACAACGTGACTATAGGAGCTTTTTCTTCTCGAAATGCAATTTATCTCTCAGATCACGAAAAACACCAAATTATTTACCATTAACAGTTTGTTAAGATTCTAGGGTTGCATTCGTGGTTGGAACAAACCCCAGCATACACAGTGTGCCACCAGAACCGACGTTGGGAACCACTGGGATGAGGTCATGAATGACCATATTTTTACGAGAGTAGCTACTGTAGATCTACTCGAGGAGGGTTAATGTCTAGCGACATTCTTCAGATCTGCGACCTACAGTAATTATTTCGCGCACTACCCAGCAACTACAAGGAAATCTGATTCGTAAACAACATCCAGGACCGGAACTATTCGCGTTACAAGCGTGGTTTTGTGCCACGACCCATGCATTGCAGAGATTCCTTTGTTTCAGGAATTCTGCCCCTATTCTACGTCCATTAAATGATGCTGAGAGTCAACTAACTTCTCGTGCGATTGTAAAAAAAAGAGTTTGAGAGTTCAGCGAAAGAGCGACATGTTGAAACCAGACTCTGTCGAAATGCGTAAGCCTAAAAAACTGGTATTCTATGAACAGCCACCGTAAACAAGCGAGTTAGCGACAAAGGGTAATTTTTTAAACCAATTACAAATGCTTGTTTAAGAATTCAATGTTAAGCAAAAGGAAAAAACTCACTTTTCTTCAGTTATAGACCCGGAAGTTGGACTGGGCGGTGGTGTTCTCAGCTCCAGTTACTTAATCTTTCGTTCTGAAAGGATTAGCTGCGCATTTTTCTAGACACACCATCCAATGCAATAGCCACGGTTAGGCTACCATTTTCATACAGATAACACATTCAAGCACTGACTATTAGATTACCCATACTTATTGTGTATAATCAGAATAGTTTCACAATGTAAAATGCAAATGCAAGTTTTGAAATAAAAAAGGAATCATACTTTCATTCGAGCACAATTATCATAACTACGGGTCAACAAGTCATAGTGTTTGATGAAGGAGGAAACAATCACAGTTCGCAAAAGGGGCCAGAAATAAAATAATTACCGTCTTCATTAGTTTCTGACTGGCAATTAACTGTTGGCAATGAATATTAACCACTGCTTATGGTAACCACAAACTTGATTTCTAAGAGGGCGAGTATGGCCAGTGGATCTATCCACGACGAAGGAAATAATGATGATGATGATTATGCTAGCTTTGCAGGGTAACGGTAAAAGTCTGTAAAAGGCTAAATATATAACATAATAATATAACATAAAAAATAGAGCTTATATATGAGTTGATTTCAAATTGACACAAACCGAGAGAATAACCAATACACATGGAGTTAAGCATTTTGAAAAATGTATAAAATTTGTGTTCATTAATGTAAAGCTTGTTTTAGATACCAAGGTACAACTGAATATTTAAGACTTTATTTGTTTGCCGATGGAAGCAACATTTACGATCACACAAAATAATCAGCAGGGTAGAGAAGTCACACATGAGAATTTGAAATCAACTTTCTTCCTTAACTTCTAAAGTTATCTGGTAATTCCAGACAACTATTGAGAGAAAATTAGACATTTGCATTGCTATACAAAATCTCAATGAATTGTTAATTTGTCAGACTTTTGGCAGTATCATCAACAGGCCTGTTTAAATTTATCTATGGAAGGTGTACTGTAAATCACTGAATAAAAGGAAACTATAATGTGTGCCTGAAATCCATTTTTGGTTAATTTTGTTTTGACATGTACAGGAATACTGTAGCTTACCATTTCCCACCATATCCATTTTTTTAAAGGACATGTTTTCCCACACATCATATGTATTTCAAAGTTTCCAGGAATTTGTAAAAATACAATTTCCTTCCTTGAAAATACATAAGTCTGGTCTGGGTAGCGGATTTTTGCAGTCATTCTTCATCATTGCATTTTTGTGTGACAGCTTCTTTCTGATTGCTTTATGCCTCTGGGTTTGGAATAAAAACCTCCTCCTTCCCTGAACACAGCTGGCGCAGGGATGCGTAATTCCACAACCAGTCAGCACAGGACTAGCCCATGTGCACCATACAAGCACTTCCCTTGCAGGTTACAAACACACACCAGGATGAATGAGTCTTTGCAGTGGCCATAAAGCATGCTCCTCACATGTGTGCCATGGTCTGGAAAATGAAATATTGCTCTGCGAACTTTGATCTTTTGGGAAAGGACTATTTGAATATTTCTTGAACAAAAATAAGACTACCTGCATACAGTGAACACTTATGTATAGATGCTTTTGTCTGTTCATGTAGCTGAGATCAGATCATAGAGCATTATTTGCAGCTTATTTGAAAGAACCACAAGACATAAAAGTGCCAAAGTGGTGTTGGAGATATCCATTACATAGGATGATCATTTTACAAAGTGAGCTCAATGCCCTCTTGCACATGTGAATCTGTTGCACCTTGTCTCATCGTGCATGTTAAGCGTGAACCCATGACATCTGCATTCCGTGATCAAAGATGCTGCCATTGCTCATGCCCTGGCACTTTAAAAACCTCATTACTCAATATATGTAGCTCATAAATAGGTCCCAACATTTTTAGAGTCTGCAGTTTAGTTCTGCATCGGCAAGACGCTGACACAACCTCCCCACAAAACTGTTGAATAATTATTATTAGTCTTCACATTTAATATGTAATTCAGTCATTGCTCACTAATTATGAAGAACTGAAAAATTCAAATATCAGTTTAACTGTGGACAAAGTGATGGCCATGACTATCATTCAGATGTTTTTTTGAAAATATTTCCTAATAAATATGAACAGCATATACAAACAAATTTTAACAAAAGCAAATATCTCAGCACATCAAAAAATGATCTAGTGAGTCACAAGCAGTATGAGCTATTCCATTTTAATCATACAGTGCTGTTAAAAATGAATTCATGAACATTGTCTTTGGTATACATATCTCTGATCCTCACTGTGCATCACTTTTTGATTTTTCATGACCACAAATCAGTGAACACCTATAGAAAGGTCATCAGGCTGTCTCAGGTTCATTGTCATCATACTATTTTCTGAATGCCCAATCAATCTCATAAGAATAGTAGTAAGCTTTGGATGCTTTTGTGGTAGAATTGTCACTGCTGGAAATTTTTTGTTTAGAGTCATAACAACATTCATATATGGGGTACAATAGCCTCATCTGGGAGTTGAATCTGCAACTTCTGAGTTATAGACTCATTTTTCTAAGCATTCCTTATAACCATTTTCTGTTAATTTACAACAGAAGAATTATTACAATCAACTATATTGCATTCAGATAATAATAATGTATCTATGTTACACTCCATTTGCATACAAAATGCTCAACAGTAATTAAGTAAAACTCCACTGTATTTCACTGTCATTTTTTGCTATTTAGAATGGTTAATGGTTTTTAAAACAAAAGCCAATCACCAGCCTGTAAAGGCTGTCTCTCTCAGAAAGGCACCCCACCTCTCTTTAAAAGGGGAGGAATGGCACCCCACCTCTCTTTAAAAGGGGAGGAAAGATTGGCTGTGGTACACACAGACTCTGCCTCAGGATGGTGGCAGCTGCTTCACACTCAGGGAACTAACTGTACCTCACTACATCACTTCACTCTGTCTGCACACTGAACTGCACCCAGCTCAGAGCAAGCAGAGACCTGAATCTGTAAACACAAGGGCTGTCCTAGGTGAGTCATCTCTACATTTATTCTTTTATGCCACATTCAGTATTCTGTTAAATAATGCTTTACTCTGTAATCTGATTTTTAAGCATTCTTGCGTAAGGAAAAATACACCACAGAATATTATCTTTTATTATTTTAATTGTCAGATCTAATGATCCCTTTAACAACCAATGTGCTGTTCTGGAAATGTAATTTATGTAGTAACGTCTGCATAAAACCTAACACAGGTACTAATACTGGCAATTCTAAAGGACTGTAATGGTAGTGAAATGACCCTGGCTGAGTTACGGGTTGGGTGCCTGTGCTTGTGTGTTTCTACAGTTTAAGCAGTGATGTCCCCCTCTCAAATCTGGCTTCTGCTGCTACTGGGACTCCACAGTGTCTACACTCAGGGGTTATTTGGTGGGGGAACAGTGGGGAGGGCCAAGAGCAAATTGCTGAGCACCAACATCATACAGACACATGATGGACAATGTAAGAGATGCCACTACTTCTGCCACTGGAAGTCTGATTTACTAAGCCTTACTGAAGTCCTCAAATCTTTATCTTATAAATGTAGAATTCACAAGAGACTAAAAAATCCAAGTACAGTATTAGCTTTGGAATGCAATTATTGCAACAAAATGAAACCAATTATTAAACCTGATTTCTCCCATCCAGTTTACAAGAACATATATATAGTGTCATTTATATCTGTTTTGTACGTTGTCCCATATGTTTTTAACTGAATTGTTAGCAGAAGCAATCTTCACAATTTCCAGCAGGAATGACTGGATATTTGGCACACCTTGTACATTTACATGCTAGACATACCTTGTATTTGTATGTATTGCTGTGTATATAACAATATATTTTACAGAAGAATTTAGGTTGAGCCTCACTCAATACCAAAGAAGGACCTCACCTTCAAACCAAAACCTTTCTGGTCACAAACCCAGATCTTTCAATAAATCACCTTGCCAAGCTTTCTCTTGGTATTATGTATTTTCAAGATGATCGCTTCCTGAGCCACATGATTTATCAGAGTCTGTAACTTTGTATATCCCCTCTCAGGACTAAGATAAGAGAGGGGTGATAAGTCTTAGAGTTTAGGGACCATGGAAAGGTTTGGAATTAGAAATAACTCTTCACTCCACTGTTATCCAGCTGTGAACAATATTACAGATACAATTTCCCGTTCACTATGAGACTGAACCTACTCCATCTTTGCTGGGCAGTCTGCTATTGATTAAAATATTTGATCTGAGTGAGCTATGAGGCCTTATCAGAATCAATTTTTATGTTCTAAAACCAGTATATTCTCATATGTCCCTGACTATTCACCCTGGTTTCAGCCATCTTAGATGAAGACTGCAGCTTGGAGTTGGCATTTCTGGTGGATAGTTCTGAGAGTGCCAAGGACAACCATGCACAGGAGAAGCAGTTTGCGATGGATATGGTGGACCGCTTGCAGATCATCAGGCTCAAGACAGGGCGCCGTCTTAACTGGAGGGTGGCTCTACTGCAGTACAGCAGCCATGTGATCATTGAGCAAACTTTTAAGGAGTGGAGGGGCACAGACAACTTCAAGGCCCGCATTGCACCTATCGTCTACATTGGCCATGGGACCTACACCACCTATGCCATCACAAACCTGACCCGGATCTACCTGGAGGAGTCCCACACTGGGAGTGTCAAGGTGGCTATACTGATGACGGATGGTGTGTCTCATCCCAGAAATCCTGATATCTTCTCTGCCATTGCTGATGCCAAGAATCAAGGGGTGAGATTCTTCACTGTGGGCATCACTCCAGCAGCCAATGAACCCACAAATGTGGCCCAGTTGCGTCTGCTAGCCAGCTCCCCTGCCTCCCGCTACCTCCACAATCTGCAGGACAAGAGCATTGCGGATAAGATCATCAAGGAAATTGTGAGTAAAACCTGAAGCAAGTTCAAAGTCTCCATCAAAATCACAAATAATATACTTGGAATCTATGTTTAGATGAATTCTAGCAACACTTAACATGCTTTATCTTGTGTGCCCTTTGGATGTATGGCAGCAGTTAGCTAAACTGATGTCTCATTTTTTGGTGAAGTCATCTCCTAGCTACCAAGTACAGTATATCATGTTACGGTGGAGCCATAGGCACTGTAAGATTAAATCAGGCATAATTATGAACAAACTACTCACCACTGGTTGGATTTGATCCGACAGGTAAAATGAATGGGAGTCCTGCCACTACACCATTTTACCCTGTGGAGTTTTTATCCTATTTTAACTTTATATCCTATTTTGAACTATTTTTGGATCAAAGTGTGAGTTTATTTACATAATGAGATTAATGTACTTACACATTTTTAACAAAATTTGCTTTTCCAAATATTCCAGTATTTGATGAATATATTAATCACATTTCCATTTTTTCTATAAATGTGAACTGGGGCTGTATTATATTGACAAATTTTGTAAAAGTATTTTTTTTTGATCATATGTAAATTCTTAAGTGACTGCACCTGTTATGGCATGTTGTATGAATCTGTTTGGAGTTTTATTTTGGATATGTACCCTCTGTATTAAAGACACATCTGGTTAGAGTAGGGAGCGCTATGGACATCCTTGAAAGTTAAATTGGATACATTAGAACTAAAAATTAATGTTTTGGTTTTTTAGGCTCAGATTGTAAATGTTTTCTACCCAGATGTGAATTTTAAGGCAGACAGAATGAACTCATAACAAAATTCCATTAAGCAGTCACTTAAAAACTTTCAAAGGACCTAAAAAAAGAAGTCAATGATTCAAGAAAAATGTCTCACATAGGACTGAGATACTGCAACTATAACAAATATTTTATTGAGTGACACCATTTTGGCCTACTTTAGTACCTTTGGCAGAACATCTAGTGATACAGTTCTGCTAAGCATCGTCAGAAATTCTGTGGAAGTGGGGAGGCAGCTGCACCCAGTCTCATGAGGGTTGGGGGCATGGCTGGATTAATTAACGAGTTACTCTCAATCAATTAGAACTTTTACTTGGGGGAAGGGTGAACTTGGCAGGGGGTCTCTTACACATGGGCCCATGGTAACTGCTTATGCCAGTGATAGTAACTACGGTACACCCTGTGCACATTATGAACACTACACCTCATTGGTACAAGGACAATAAATTTAAAGGGGAGACATGCTTTTGAATTTGATGGCGCTTCTGTCACTAAACACAGATCAGTGGTTGTGATAGCTGCTAGACTCAGTTGCTGCTTCTACAAAGTAAGCAGTATTGTTTGATTAAAAAACGGGAGTAACCAATCAAGATAATAAAACTCTCTCTTTACAATGTCATTACTGATGCCCAAAATGTCAGTGAGCTCTATGCAGTTAACCAGACTCTAGCTAGACTGGTACCAATACAAAAATGGGCTATATCAAGCCACTTAATCAGAACTGTGAATAGACAAAATATACACTCACATTTATAGGACATCATAAATCCGACTGGTAAGGTTAAAACAGGTCATTGGTCACCTTCCAAAATATATTTAATTTAAATGTTACAATTTTAACTAATTCTATTACTTTGCTGTACAAACCTATCAAACACACATACATCTGTCAGATAAAAGGAATATGTGCATGCATGCCATCCCGTCATTTCAAAATGAAGGCAAACCTATGTTTCTGGTGTAATGCTTTATTGAGATATACAGAAAGTATATTTAACCTTTTTCAGGGACATGGTGATGTATGTGAAGTTATAATTTTGCATGAAAAACAAACAAAAATTAAATGTCCGAATGAATAGACAGTCACCTAATGCAAAAACCTCCCTTTTAAATTATAGAATTTTTAGGTACCTATACTCAGTGTAATATCTTGCATATCTCCTTTCATAGCCCTGATAAAAACCAACTTAGATCAAAAGATTACCTTTCAGTATCATGTTTGCTTTAGGGTGTGAGCACTGCTTTAACTCATGATATAGGTTACTGCTTTCCAGTCAGCACCTAAGAGTGATATGTGCATTTTAAAAAAAATGTAACTTGTGAAAACATTCCCAGCAAGAAATCTCAGCTTGACCACAGTTGAATACTGTTTGCCATGTTCTTTCAGTTACTGTTCACTGGAAATGCAGGTTTTAGAGCTAAAACAGGAAATTTAAAAAAATAACTTAGACATCTGTGACCTATATGCCATGACAGAGGTGCAGAAATCTACTCTATGTTCAAGGTGGTTTTCTGTCACATTTTGGTGCCCATAATCACCACAGTGAACTGCTGGAAATACCATCTGTATGTCATAAATATATCTACCCAAGGTGGCTTATGAAGCCCCTTGATCTGCCCCATGAGATCGTCTTGATCTTTGGAATTCAGTCTCTGTGTTCAGACTCTACTCTTGGTTCTCAGTTAAAGTAAACAGACCTTTTGCGGTAGCCGACATTCCACTTTGTGGAAATATACTATGCTATGATTCAAAAAATCTTTACCATTGCATATGGTTTCCATTTGTCCCAGGGCTAGTACAATGGAATTTTAATAAGTCCTTCATTTAGAAACAGTTTTCTTTCATGTTGAAATGCTGAGGTATTTGTGAAGAAAAACAGGGCTTTGTCACGAAGCAAGACTGTTGCCATGGCAGAATTATTTGACATAGGTCACCAAGGTCATAAAAGCCATTTTTACAGCAAGTGCTGGTGTCTTTATGAAGGGAACAGGACTGGAACTGACAGACAATATGGTGTAACCAGTAGGCTGGGGTCACACCAAGCAAAGTAGCTGTTTTTCATGAGTAAAGACAGCAAAACTCAATTTAATGTTTGCCCTCAGTTACAGATCTTGCATAACCCATCTAACAATACATTATTCAACAAATATGAACTTGAATCATTAATTGTCATCTTCACATCAAATGTGGAAATTAATATATTCTCTTGAAGACATTTTCTTCTCTAAATGTGAGCATTTCTTTGTGTTTTCCCTTTCAGACAGAGGAAGCTGATGAAGGGGTAGGCCTCACCACCTTAAACTATTTCTATTCCTTTACATCAATTTTTATAACAACCAATGTACTGATGCAGTTGAAACATGCAAAGACATGTGCATCTGTGTTCCAAGTGTCCTCTGGCCCAAAGATGCACATGTGAGAAGGGGGAAAGAGGACCCGTCGGCCCAGCTGTAAGTACTTTCACTCTCAATCTTCTGCACACCTTCTTCATCCACATGATTACAGGACTTTACTAAATTTTGGAGAAGCAATAAAAACACAGTACCCTCTTCCCTTACTGCTGGCCTCTGATAGCTACATAGAGGTGCATGCAAAATCAACAGATTTGTGAGGTTTTCTATTTGATTTGGGATCATTTGTGTGGATGTGTCCTTTCTCAGAGTCCTGTGCTCCCCAGAGCAGTGTGGCACATCAAACACTTTGCAACCTCTCAGTTTTACTGAATGTTTTAAATGATCCAGCTCTTGGTTCTTTGTCTGCATCTGTGAGTTAATGCATAGCTGCTCTCCTCCATGGAGACAGTCAAGGCACATTAGTGTATGTCCTCTCCCACTGGGCCAGTCTCCATGCCTAATAAGACTAAGCGTTTCATTCCCATCTCATAAATTACATGAAGTAACCAAACTGTGCAGACAGGTTTCATTCATATGGAGAATCAGACCAAGGTTATAGAATGGTTCGTTTTGTTGATGTGTTTGTGGGGTGTTTAAATTATATCATCATATATAATACACCTTTAATACTGCCATTATTCATGTCATCATGACATTCTCTGTCATCATAATAGACATGAGTTTGTACAGGAAACAGTACTATGTACAGTGTAGTTGGGTATAAGCTGGTGGATAGAGACAACAAAAGAGGCAGGGGTGTAACTCTGAGTAAAAAGAAATTTCAATGTTCAGGAAGCTGCAGGAATTGCACCAATAAATCCCAGAAAAGATATCTGGATTAGATTAAAGCAGGAAAAAAAGAAGGGCCTTAACACAGGAATATACCACCACACACTAAACTAGCTGTGGATAGGATTATACCTAATTTATAGGTTTTTATAATACCTAATTTTATTTGAAGTTTGTCTAGAATTACAGATAATGAATTAATAATAAATGGCTTTAACTACTCCTTTTTCAGGATTTTAAAAACATAAAAGAGGCTCTTGAATGTTCTAAAGAACTGTGTCTGGCATATTGTTGCTCTGGGAGGGGCAGTACGTGTCTGGATCTGGTTTTGTATTTCCCTGAAGAATGTGGAGTGCTGCTCCAGTGGGACTTCTTGGGAAACATCAGCACAACATTTTCAGTCTTAAAGTATACTGATGAGTTAAGACCCACTCCTCTGGAGTTTTTATTTTAGATGAGCTCAATGGCAATAAGACCATAGGTATGGTAAAACCTCCAATAGATGAGAACACAAATCTGGATAGTGGAGTCCTCATAAATACAAAACTCATAGACCAAAGCTAGAAAAATATGTAAATACATTTATCTGCAGAAGTTGAAATATGCAAAAATATGTAGGTACTGCAGAGAGTGGAGGTGGAAACCAGCAAATGATATTTGATATACATAAATGTAAGGTTTTGCATGTCTGAAATAATACTGCAAATGTAAGACTGGATTTTTATGATTTGAGATAATAAAAATAATAATAATAATAATAATAATAATAATAATAAACTGAATGACATAACAAAAACATAAAAGATATATGATTGTGGTATAACTGGGCATCATTTAAGGTTAAGATGGTGGACTGTCAACTGCAGACTGTGTACCCCCACTGACTGCATACACCCAAACCACTAGGCTGTATGTTTGGCACTCTTCACTGCCCTGAATGGCAAACACCCACCCAGCGCAAGTGAAATCCCAACCTCTCCATTGCTTATACATACTACCAGCTTTAACTTTACAACTGCAGCATCTTTTTGAGTCATCAAAACAGGGGCAATAATCTCTCCAGGTTCAGCAAAAACGCTGGGGGAAACATATTTGTCTCTATTTGATTAGCTGCTATTGCACTGCCACCAGCCTTTTTGTACTATCGAATAGGACTCTGATATTCTGGGACATCCAGCAGCAGTAAAGCAGTCTCAGCCATGTGCATTTCAGGAAGTGTGGGAATGATGTAGAGTTTCCCTCAGGTATCACAGGGCACTGATGACAGAGAGACATAGCGGAGCCTACAGGCTTTGGGCCTTTTGGAGTGTTCTGCAGCCTGGCGTAGAGCTGAAAAGACGTGGCACTCCACAGCACCTGGATAGCATATGGGAGTTGCCCTTGGTAACAAATCAATGTTTTCTGGATTGTAAAGTGATGATAGTAAATATATTGAGGGGATATAGGTATGGGGTTAGAATGCCTGGAATCCCTCCGTTGATAGCGAACATGCATCTATCTGTCAGCAGAGGACTGATAATCACTGTGAGGCCTTTAAGAGATGATACCTCAGTCCTTCAGGGATACGTAGTAATGCTTATGTAACACCCAGGGCTGATTGCATTTACCTCAGATTAAAAGCACATTATTATTTAAACAGCTGCACACATAAGCAGGCAGCAGCTTGAAACAGGGATTTGGAAAAGTTGGATAATATGGTTGTGGCTTCCAAAGTACCTAACCTGAATAATATCAGACAATATCCAGATGTATAAATAATGATGCAATTTTTAAAATAGCTCATGCAGACATAACTTTCCAAAATGAAAAAGCAGCACTACCCAACTCATTGAATAAAATATTATAAATCTGTGGAAAGTAATCTCAGAACGAACAATGTAACATAAATATATATATATATATATATATATATATATATATATATATATATATATATACACACACACACACATAGAGAGAGAGAGGTATTTGCCTCTTTGTGTAAACACAAATCAAATATTTTGGTAATAGAATGGCATTAAAAAAAGGTTTATCAAATGTACTAATTGTAGGCATTCATATTTGAAATTGTGGTATGTGCAATGCAATGGGTAATTTAATTTATCCTGATTCATCCAGTATTTTATGAATGTGACTCACCTCTGTTCCCATTGAGGGCATTTATGAAGGAATTCACTGTAACATCTGGCTTTTAAGCAAAAGTGGAGAAATCCATACAATTACAAAAGACTCCTAGCACCTGTGGCGTTTGGCCCATAAATATAACTGCAAACAGTAATCCCAGGGGACAAGCACAAGAACAGGATTAGAACAGCCCATTCAGCCCACTAAGACGTGCTATTTACCTACAGTATTCTAGAGTCAGCACTGTATTAACATAGGAAAGTGTTAGTAAGTGATGCAAGCACTCGGAAAAGTATAAATTGGTCAGACCTTCAACTATTTCAAGGGGTAATCCCCTACTCCCCACTGCGCATGTTTACATTATTAAAATTCCAGAAACTGATTCTGACACGTATTGTTTTGCTCTTTATTCCGCTCCAGGTTGTATGTTTACTTTGTCTTATCTCCACAGGGGAAAAAGGGTCGCCCAGGTGAAGATGGAATCCCAGGTGCTAAAGGGCATAAGGTTTCCTCTCCTCTATTTCTTTATTAACTAAAATCATGCAACAGTGCTATTCTTTTTCTGTGCATGTCTCCCACCTATCTGGTGTAAAATGTTTTGGGCACCTGTATAGAATATTTTAAAAACGGTTTCCTGGTCTGGATGGTGCCTGTAGTAACACTGATTGAAAACTCCTGGTCTAGGCACTATATAATATCACTAGCTTTCTCACAGGTGTACTTGAAGAGTGGAGAATGCCAGTGCTGTAGTGCCCATTTATGGAGCACAGATTACACAAAGACAACCTGACTCATATAATGTAATTCAAATTATGGAAAAATACAATGAAGCATCACTGAACTAATTACAATAACCTGTGCAGTAATTCTATGAATGAAATGTATGTTTTACAGTATTAATCTGTATTAAAAATAAAGCTCCAAGATTAGTTATATGATATCCCAGAGATGTAATTAGCCCAAATAGTGCTGGTAGAAGTGTCTTGTATAAAATGCCACTGTTTTACTGATGACATTCTCCTGACAGGGTGAAAGTGGACTGAGTGGACTTCCCGGTCGGGAGGGGTCGGAGGTAAGTATGACACAAGTTACATGCACATATTCTGTTCTGTTGGGAGCTTACATTTATTTGTATGTAAGGTCTATTGATGTCATTAGTCTTTGCTATCTTAATTTCAGTCTTTTTCATTCTTTTCAGGGAAAACCAGGCTACAAAGGAGAAAAGGTGGGGTTTTAAGATTCTAATAATGCTTCTGTCTCAGCCTTCATATGCAATTGATTACTGAACCAATATTCTGATTTCCTTGTAAAGGGTGAAAGAGGAGACTGTGGCACCCCAGGAATCAAAGGAGACAGGGTAGGTATTTGCTACAAACTTTCCCCCTGTAGTAAAACTTAAGTATTACTATGCATGCTCTGGCTACAAGAAGCTGTTTCTCATTACCTCCTGCAGTAGTTGATTACTTTAATGGGTCATTCTTCACAGGGTCCTGAAGGTCCAGTTGGTATAGCAGGTTCTAGAGGTCCACAGGTGAGTACAATTGATGAACATATCCTAAGTTACAACATTATTTTGTGATTTTCATAATGATCCATACAATGCAAAAATACAAATTAAATGTATATCATTAACTGTTACTAATCAAGTCTGTGTTTAAAAGTACAATGGTCAAGCATTTGTAATTGCACTGGTTCCTCATTATAGTCACATAACCTTAACTTGGAATGATTATGTGTACCATTTGAGTTCCAGCCATGCCGTTACCATCCATGGCTACAGGTCTGCACACATGGCACCAACTGGCCTGGCCTCGTTAGGGCATGATAGGGCCTTAGCCAGTTAAGTTCATTGGTGTCACAGTAGCCACCCCTGATGCTGGCAGATGCACAAACTGAGTGTATGATGACTTCATCACCCTTAGACATCACACACAGCATGTAATGGGTGCTTTATCTACAGTGTGGAAAAAAGTGAGATTAGTTGTCACATGAAGAGAAGGAGTCGTACCTACAGCTCTCTTTCCCCCCGAAGTTGGTGCAATAGGGTTGCTTGTCAGAAGTAAACTGGTTCAGTTGAGAGTGAAAATTTGGGAAAAAAAAATATTTAAAAAAAGCATGACTATGTCATCTCAATCAAATCATTCTACAAACATCAGTTTGCGTGATGTTGTTTTTATCACTCAGTCTTTCAGCTCTCCCCATCCATATGATTATTGTGGGACTATTTGTGATGTTTGGAGTTTCTGTTGTTTCACCAAATTGCCAAAGTCTTAGTGATAAAAGCTAAGATTCATGATTGTACATTTCAAAACTGGATGGATTAAAAAACTTTGGAAAAAAATGGAGAAAGGGACATCCAACTGTTGATGTCACCAAAACAGTTATGAAGCATGACCATAATGTCAAATTTTCTAGACTCCAGAATTAAATAATCAGGGAAGCTATATGTCAGGTTCATAACAATGGCGTGAAATACCACAGCTACAGATGTGTTGCAAAAATAGAGGTTATTGTATCCCCAAGGAACAAAAAAGTGATGAGAACAGAGGATGATACATGCTCCCTGACCAAATTGCTTAATCAACAATGTCAAATTCTGCATTCAGATCCACAACAACCAAGAAGGTTGAGTCAACATTCAATAGTAAACCTGTAACTACCTGTTGCAGAGCAGTTATAGTGTTACAATTTGATTGAGAACCAGATTTAAATTTCTTAAATAATGCATCGCTAAATAAACATTTTTGTTAGCTTATTACTAACAGCCACCACGATGATTGCGAGACATCTTCTGAGGGAACATTTTTCCCATTTTCCCAATATCTGAATAAACCAGATAAGAACATCAAGCTTTGACCTGACAATACAACCCTGGTCAGTTGGAGTCAAAAGAACAAAATAATATTTTATGATGGGAACAGGCAATTAGTCTTGCAGGAAATTGATTAAAATGTGAGTAAAATGTGATATGTTGTTTTTCTACAGGGACTTCCAGGACCACACGGAGACATTGGTCCTGAGGGACCATATGGAAAGAAGGTGAGTTTTTGGGACATCAAACAGAATTAATGATTGTATCACTGTTCACACTCTATAGATACATATACTACCAATCAGCTGAGAGTAGAAAATGAGTTTATCTGTCAGCCTCCTCAAAAGCATCTAACAGCATTTAAAAATTAAAATGAATTCATATGAGGAAATAAGGTGTTTCCAGCAAAAGAAAGTAAAAAAAACAGCATGAAACTATTATTTTGAATGGTTTACATTGTAAAGGATTTTAACAGGAGTACAGGAAGGCACCAGTAGGTTCAGGTCAGACCTTCAGCCATTCTATCTGCCAACTGAGCAGGAATGTGCAGTGACAGAACACAGCTGATCTCTCCCTGCCAGGGATAGGGTGGCTCTGCATTGTTCGGCTTCTCCAGGTCAGGCCTGCATTCCTTTCTCCAAGTTGCATGTCAGAAAACTGCTAAAGCCACTAGAGGTTGTTAGGAACAAATACTGTTGGCTGATTGCTGCTTGTAAGTCTGCATTACTATGCAGCCTTTGGAGTACAGATGTACAAGTGACACATTAGTGACTGATAACTGCTAACTGATGGGACAAAATACTAAAAACATATAAAGTTTACCAATCTTTTTGGAGAAGGAACAATATTTTTGCAGGGAACATTTGCATTTTCCTTATTTTTATTTCAACTCTACATTTTTGACACATTGTATCCTTTGCCTGTAGTTCTCTTTTGAGACAAGTGCAAAGCAATCTTGTTAGGATCGAACTAATTATGCATGAACTTCTCTAAGTTTGAGGATGGAGCTAATTAATTCTTCTGGAGTGCTCCATGCTGCATTGCGTGAGGAGTTCTGTAGAGTAAGGTTTGCATCACATACTTGTAAGGGAAGTAAATGGCATGTGGATTATCTCACACATCATCTGAATCTGGACACTCAATTCAAAGATACACTTGTGTTTCAAAGGCACAGGATTAAAGAATGTACCCATATTTGAAGATTTTTTTGCCTTTTCCTTAGTCTGGTTTAGATTTTCTTGACCAAAAACAAATGAATAGCAGGCAGGCATGTCAGATGTGTGTGTTGAAAGAAAAGCAAGTTCCTTTAGAAACAGCCCTGTTCAATCTTACTAAAATTGTTCACAGAAGAAATGGACTGTGGACTGTAATATAAATATTAGAATGTTATTACTTTTGTGTTATTTCATTGTGATCTCAAAAAGCTTTAAAATAGTACTGCCCTCTACATCCTGCAGCATTATTTCGCTTAATGTCCCATTCAGACTAAACTAGACTTTAGTTTTTGCACGGTTGACTCTGAACATAATTACTGTTTACAAATTTGTGAGCCTGTTCTTCCAACGAACAAGTAGATATCTGACTTTACTTGGCATTAGTCCTGACTTGTTTTAGAACATTAGAATAAAAATGTGGCTACCCACAGTTATCTGTGCAATAGTACTATGATTTACAGCATTAATTTGAATAATTCTGTGCATGCAGTGCTGACATTAAGTATTTTTTTCCGACATCTTCAAACAGTAATCTGTTAGGAAACAGAATTTTCATGCTGGAATTTTTGTGTCATACCGTCCAAACATTTGTTAAGAGGGAGGCAGTTGTGAAAGTCATGGTTCCTGTGATTATAATCACAGGGAAATAATATGACTTTATTTTCTACCAGACAACTGGAAGAGAGAGATCCTCTGATCTCAGGCCAGATGTGTAATAATCCTTTGCCCTTGTACTTGCAGCATAGCAGTGAAGTAGCACTGCTAATTTACCAGTCTTTCTGCTCAAGCTTTCTCTTCAGATAAACCTAAATGAGGGGATGAGAGATGGCCATAATCTTTCAATTTTTTAGTGTTTCATAACAAAATGTTATCATGTTGTATTATCTGTTTGGCTAGTTTCATAAACCCTAACATGAGAGAAATGACAATGTACTACTCTACTACTGTATTGTCACTCTGTCATAGGGCTTTGTTAAGAGAAGTACAGGCCTCTGCACTCGCTCTACCCTTAATGGGGTTAATGCAGCCTCACACTCCCATCTCTGCCTGCTACGTTTGTGACTGTTGAGATCAACTTTCATTTAATCACGACTCTTCTTGCAAGTACACAGTCCTTGATTTTTAAATAAAGAATATGTACATATGTACACTATAAGTGCACAATGCAAGGGCATAAATTCTGTAAAAACAGTCAGTAAAATTAGTGGAAGTAAAAATCTAATAATGAAATACTGGGCACCAACAAAAAAGAAATATCTGAGGCAAAGGGTTACACATATTTAGTTCATAGTTCATAAAAAGTTCAGAAAATGTATCATCCTCAGGCTTTTAAAATGTTTTCTGAATTTGGATTTTGGAACTTTCAGAGGGTTTTATTGTTTAAGATGAGAGACTGTTCTGTTCTGTATGACCATACATAATAATATAATAAGGGTCTGTCTTTCTTTTTAGAGTCTGTCCCTCAATCTGTGTTTTTCCATAAATGTGAATAGTACAGTTTTCTAAATCAAATGGAATCAAACATATAGGAGCTAAGGTTGCTGTAATGCCAATATATATTAATTTCAATGGATTTCTATTGTCTGTGTTTTCATAGGGAGAACGTGGATCACCTGGTCCACCTGGCATGCAGGGAGAAACAGGGACTGGTCTTCCTGGACCAAAGGTAAAGAGACTCATTAATGTTTTAGAATAAGTTGCAATATGTGGTTTAAAGGTTTACCTTTTCTGACTCATTGTATTTATTTTTTTCCTCAGGGTGACATTGGTTTCCCAGGGCGATCAGGTCCACCAGGCCCACCAGGTATAGGAGAACCAGGCCAACCTGTAAGTGGAAAAATCTATATGGACCATAAGTGGTCTGTTGTGGTCATTGAAAGCACATTAAAACATGCTTCCATTCATTTAGCAGACATGAATAAGCATATAAAAGTCTGCTGTAGACTTTGATGTCACCCTTGCAAGCAACAGGCTGTGATTTTGTTGACTCAGGTAGTTTACTGCAAGGTCACCTCAATAGGTAATAGCCTCAATAGGTAATAGCCCTGAAAAAGGAAAGCTGGTCCATCCCCTTTTTCTGTATAAATCTTTCTGTGCCTGTGCTTCAATGACTTGTAAGACTTATTCAATACTAATTTGACTGTTTTTAGGGGCCTCAAGGGCCACAGGGGGTTCAAGGAGAAAAAGGGCCCCAAGGAGAAGGATTTCCTGGACCAAAAGTAAGATCAACACACTCAGATCTGTTTTATTTTTTATTTTTTGAATGGGACTTCCTATTATATAGTGCCATTTGTAACTGTTAAATGTTATTTAAAATATATTTACAATTAAATTCTAATAGTCTTTAAATAATCATAAATTAATCAGCCAGTGAAGACTGCATGGCCTGCATATGCTTAGAAAAGAACTTCACAACAATCTACACAAATAATTACTTCCTCTGCCTGTGTTGGCTCTAGTTACAGAGAATCAGCATGGCTGCTGCTTCATCTCAAAACCAGGGCTTAGGAAATCCACAAAAACTGTTCAGAGCTCAGCTGAGCATGAATAGGCTGTGAAAGAAATCAGTCCAGATGTTTTCTGATGTTATTTTATATGCACATATGGAAACCAGACCTTAGTCAGTGCCAAGGCACCCCCCCCCATTGTTCAAAGTGTATCATTTTCATGAGTGGATGATCCACTGTTTAAAAATACCAGGGTTCCATGATGAACCTTTTGTACTCCTTAACAAACATAACTTCACAAACTTCATACTCAGTCAGGCTCTGAAAGACAGAAGTGCAGTCAAAGAGCTATAGAAGCATGGGATGGCTCAGCTACAACATCCATTGAGGCTCAGTGCTGTGGAATTCCACGAGAACAAAAATAGTTTTATGTTTGTTTACATGAATTAATATGTCAATAATCCATGACTGTATTTGTTTAACATATTAAGTGGAGCAATTATTCAATATTAATGTATTAGTTGAACAAATAAGGTATAGTACTTCAGTGATGTTTCTGAAGTTCATCAGGCTAGTATGCCTGTTTATTAAGATATTGTGCATTCTGGTCTAAAGGTCAAATGTCATTCCCCATTGGTTTGTAACATTTTTTGTTTTTGTCTAGACCTCACTCATTGGTATTCAGTGATAGTTTTGAACTGTTTCTTCACTACCACTGAATCAGTTATTCAAATACCATTTTTGAGGGTTGTGTTTTGTATTGGGAACTTATTTGAATGCTACCTGGGGCATTTTCTGAGGTAAGGTGGATTTGGATTTTATTTGAATGCTACCTGGGGCATTTTCTGAGGTAAGGTGGATTTGGATTTTATTTGAATGCTACCTGGGGCATTTTCTGAGGTAAGGTGGATTTGGATTTTATTTGAATGCTACCTGGAGCATTTTCTGAGGTAAGGTGGATTTGGATTTGCATAGCCAGGGATTGGGGAATTAATGATGAGAGAAATCAATGTAACATGATGATTTATGAATAGATAAGATCTATAATAAAGTTCCCCTCACCACATAAAACCAGACATGTTCTGAGTTGTACATTTTCAGATCAAATTTACTGAACTCCTGCTGCATGTTTTGCAGAAAACAATCTTTTTCATGCACAAGACAGTAAATGATTGTGAAAACATCGGCCCACCTGTTTCCAAAATCCCTGGAAACACTGATGTATGAACATCAGCACGTTTTCTGTGGCATGTTTTTAAGCTGCCTCAAAGGCTAATCAACTACTGTAGCTTTATTAATTGATGCCAAAATTTTGTAATCCTAAAATCATTTCCCAATAATGCATTTTTTATATATAGAGAATATGATATCAAAAGTAAGAATATAAGAAATATAATAGTGTATAGTATAATCTTAGTGTTACCCTGTAATAATCTAAACTGCCTACATTCAAGATGTACACCCCCATGAGATGGGGGTCAAGCAAACCAGCTCATTTATGTTTTCATGTATTAAACACTTTCCAGCTCCACTGACTCAACAGAAACATGTAAATTAAATATTGTATTAAAACACTGCCTTCAAACCATCATATAGTGGTTGAATTCCTAAAGGTTGGAATGTATAAAATCACCAGCATGACTATTACTGTATGCAAAAAAAACCTCAACTGATCAACTTATGAGGTATGAGATCACCTTAAGAGAACTGCATGTCTTAAAACTGAAAGACACATGGTTTGTTCATTTTAACGGTTTAACTTTTGTGTAAAATCAGGAGTCCCAACATCAGTTTGCAAACTATTGGGAGGACGCCTTGGAAAAAGATGACATTAGCAAGTGCAATTTGAGTTGCTTTGTGTGAAAGCAATTTTGGGAAAGGTAATTGCATGTGCATTTTAGTATAAATGGGAAGCAGATATCAAGAGACATATGATCGTTAAGAAGACTGCTGTCATTACCAAGAAGGAGATGTAACAATCAAAGATTACAATGTACAGATCAAATATTTTCCACTTGTATACATTTCTTTAGGATGTCACAGGCAAAAATAATAATACATATTGCCTATCTTGAGATGCCATTTCACAGCTTTTTGATGAAATAGGGTAGAGCTTACAAACGTCTGATGAATCTGCATCTCATGACCTCTGAGATTTTCCAAAGAACGGCAGCTGTTGCCACTGGGATCTACCAGTCCAGTTGTTCACACACTACTGCCTGACTCCCTGGCTCTTAATGCAATGCTGCAGAGGGTACACTGATGTATCCATTGTCCTAGTGCTCAGGAAAGACTGAATGAAACCAGATGCAACTTCTACGCTGATACTTTCCCATTTCCCACCAGGTTTCTTCTACATATGCACATATTTCACTTCTGTAATTAAGTAATGTGGTGGCTTTCCTCCTCCACCTCTACTTCAAGCACTCCAAACTTCATTTTGCACTTATGGTGATTATCTGATGTACCTCCCTTTTTGTTCTAACCATTTAGGTCAGGATCCCTTCCAACATGTACAATCCCCCAATTAAATATGGCTATTTGTGGCGGATGCCATTTATATAATGACTGTTTTAATCACTGGCAAAGAGTGAAATGAAAACACCAGAAAATACTTTTGGTGGGCATCAAATTAACAGCTCAGACTGCTAAGCAATCCACAAGGTTGTTCTTCACTTTACCATCACTATCATGTTCATCACTTTCTACCTCAAATTCACCCACAGCTCCCATTAAAAAATCTAAAACAACATTTGTATTCTCAGTCAGCTCCTCTAATCTAACTGGATATCTTTCACCCCAGAAGCTGTCAAGCTCCATCACTCGAGATAAGATAAGCGTAATCATCCTCTTCACTGCTTTTTTGGAAAATGTACAATCAATATCACCATTATAAAAGTGCCCAAGTAAAAGTATTGAGGATTATATTTGCAGAAAGGTGGAATAGAAATTATGGTGTTTTGCACCTTGCATGACCAGTAAGTTTATTGTAAAATATATCTTCTTTGTCTTAATGAAGATCAGGAATGTAAAGTGAACCTTTATGAATATTAAAAAATCCACTCCTCTGCTCACTTAAGAGCATTGTTGCACAGGCATCTCATATCCAGTCTTTTAAATTTTGTGTCACTGCATGTGAAATGAAGTCTACTTTTTGTCGTTTCTCCAAATAAGCACAAATAGCTGCTGCTATAATTGATCACATATCTTAATTTTGGATTCTTCTAAATATCTGTCTTGGTGAAGTGGCCTGTGTAAAAAACAAAAAAAACAATGCCGATCTTAAATGAATGTTTAGAAATAATGGCATCAATCATTGCCGTCAGAATAAAATGAATCCCCTCCTTCTCCTCCACCCACAACGTGTTTTATATATCTGGAAGGCATTAAAGTTACCTCACCCTCATCAGTGTTTAGCACCCATTCACTAAGTAGACAATTGAAGATGCTATGCCTCAGGTCATATAAGATTCTACATTGAGTTGTTCCCAACAACTTTCTTCTTTTTCAAGTCAGAGCATGAAAGCTAATTAAATAATGGGACCTTTTGCAACATTTTTGTGGTTGCTGTAGTTTCACTCTCAGGGACTGCTGCTCTAATTACCCTTGGCATAGGTCTGATGCTTTAAATTTGTGTAGAATGAAACAAGTCCTACAGCTTCTGAATATCTTTCATTCTTTGTGTCTCAGGGAGACCGGGGCCTGGAAGGCCCAAAAGGGCCCCGAGGGCTGCCTGGAGCAGGAATTAAAGGAGAAAAGGTAGGCTGTAAATATATCAGCTGAACAAAGCCATTCCTACAAACTCTTAGCATCTCCCAGACAAAGGAGGTGATGAAGTACATAAAGAATTATGGGGAATGAATCGTGAATGTCTGTTTTGGTGCCAGTTAAACAGGGCCAACTGCACAGAGGTCTGAGCTAAGTCACCAGCAAGGGCAGCATGGAGACCACTTTAAGGTCTGACTGCTGTGGGAAAACTCTGCACTGGAGCAGAGTTGATTCTGTCCCCACCTGTAGAGTTTTCAACACATTTAGCAATTACTGTGATGATGTCAGCTGTAAAACTGCATGCCCTAGAGTCATATTCATGAGTGTTTATGTATTCTAGTTTTCTTTCTTTGCCAACAAATTAGATGTGCTTATACTACAATCAAGAATTTGCATTTGCTGAGTTTCTCCCAATATAAATAAATTCACTTTATAAATCTCAGTTTATATCCCTCCTTTAAGGAACTTTTTATTCTCATTTTGCCATTTTTCACCCTGCAGGCCAACACTATCTTAACAATACAACATGTTCTGCTTGTCCAAGCAGACAAATTACAAAATACACAATATAATACATGATTAATTAAAACTACTTCAAGTACACAATGTGAAAATAAATGTTTGGAAAAGCTAAGAAAAACTTCAGCAAATGGCATAATGAATAAGCAAAATGTGATGCAGTTAATGCACTCTCTGTTCTAAAGGGGGAGCTTGGATCCATAGGATTTCCAGGACCAATGGGCCCACCTGGAATTGGTGGTGTAGGGGAGAAGGTATGCTGCATGGTAGCTCTTCCATCTCAGCAACGAGCACCCTACATATGCTGGACTCTTTATTTTTAAGGTTTCAGCATACACTTCATGTTATGTCACATAAAATGTCCATAGGTCATGTGTGCACCATATACAGGCTGATTTACAAGATCTCAATGCACACTATACATAGACTGCAGAGTTTCCCATACAAAGTATACATGTAGAGATTCACAAACACAGCTTACTTGAAAGGATTCACCTACACAGTCTCATCTACAGGGATTCACTACAGGTTTTAGCATACACAACATTCTAGAGAGTTTACCATACACCAACCTGTGAAGTTGCACTGATGGTATTCTGATTACTTTAATTGCAGGGTGTAGAGGGGCCCCGGGGCCCAACCGGTCCCCGAGGACCTCAAGGAGAAGGATTTCCTGGACCCAAGGTTGGTAACATTTGCCCCATGTTCTCTGGTTATTTATTCTGACCAGACTTGTGTTGTGTTGTTGTCACAGCACTGATATATGTTGCAGCACTAATATATGTGCTGTACAAATGATGTTCCAGAAAGCACTATACTGCCCTTACTTGTTAGTATTTCTTTGGAGTTGAATCATTTTCATATCCACAGGGAGATCAAGGGTTACCAGGAGAAGTTGGAGCACCAGGAGAGAGAGGGCAGGGTGAACCTGGACCAAAGGTAACATATATGTAAACTGATTAAACAGTTCCATGTCATTCTACATTTTACAGAATATCCACTTGGACACTCAGTACAAAGAAATAGAAGATTTCTTAATGAATCATTTACCATGGAAAAATTCCAGACCACAGTCGATTGGCATTTGAAATTACAAAAACAAAAAGCAAAAAACTAAAAACTGCAGTTTGACAAATCTTTGGGGACATTCTATGACAAAAAATTGTATTGTATAATGTAATGCTATAATTTACTCCTTCAATGTGTTACATTTCACACATTGCATAAATCTTGCATAAATGTATTTTGAAATCTGTTATGAACATTTCTGCAAGCCTCGTGAAGGTGCTATGAATGCTTTAAGTAAGGTGTCACTCTGATGCATTGTTTTTCCCAACTGTTGAGTAAGTGATAATATGATAATATAAGAGATAAGATGCTGGTACATCAAAGTCTGTCAAGTTGCTTCTAAATTTCATTTGTGATACTTTGTTTCACAAGAGAGACTTAAGGAAAGAATAGTGACCTTGTAGTGCTGGACAGAGATTACTACTGCTTTTGTACGACTTCAGGAATTTTCACAGGTCCTAACCATGATTGATGATAGAATGCAATAACACAGTGGAGGGATCATAATGTGACCCAAGCTGTTTATATGGTAAAGCATAACACCCTTGTGCAGATGGAGTACCATGAAAGTGTTAAAGAATGTGGTAATTTCACAAAACGATGCCTTTTATTAAAAACATTTTTCTTATCAGGGTGAACCAGGGTCTTCAGGTTTGGGAGGCTTACCTGGTCTCCCTGGGGAAGATGGAGCTCCTGGACAGAAGGTATTTCAGTTGACTCCATATTTGTGAGGGGCTCTACCATAGACTTATAATCTGATGCTGGGTTATTCTCTGGTATTCTCAGTTACACTCTGAACTAATGAATAATGCTGACAGCACAAGCACCCGTGTCTCTGGCCTGAAGAAATCTGTGCCAGATTTCTGTGAGCTTTCTGCTGTCTTCCAAAACATGAAGACCACCAGGGCCATAGACAGGTTAAGGGTCATACAAGGAGACTCAGAAGCTAATTAGGCTATATCTACCTATTGCTGATTTATTCACAAACAAGCAAAATACTGCAAAACTTTCATAAACTCTGCTGATGTTGAAGTTTTTTATGTTGATCTGTTGTTGCTCTGGATCTTCTCGCTGAATGGACAAACAATAAGGCTGCTCCATTATTATTCAGCATTGCTCCTCCCTCTTATTTCACCCCTACTCCTGAGGACCAGTGGTTCTCAGCCTCTGCCCTAGTGGATCTCTCTAATCTTGGTTTTAATTTCAGCCACAGACCACAGTAGTAATGCAAACCCAATGAATGGGCACCCATGTATCATAACAATCAGCCAATTGTTCTGTGTTAGGTCATTTTTATGGCTTGAGGAATGATCACCCTCTGAAGCCACATATCTATGCCAAGAATAAAAGTCCCATATTCACATTCCAGGACTTAATCAGATCACCTAATGTTTTCACTTACTTTTATGATGCAGACAACTAGCTTTCAGAGTCTGTCCTCCATGTGTGGAGGGAAAGAGTGCAGACAGTCACTGTGTATAAGGAATTTGCCCTACAACTCCCCATAACACACTGCTCTTAAGCATACTATAAGTACTGTACATATGACCACCACTAATAGTTGAATGGTAGCTGAGTAATAGCTGAGTAGAATTTGTTGACACTGCTGTGAACTCTGATTAATGTAGGGTGAACCAGGTGAGCCAGGGCTGAGAGGCACAGAGGGGCCAGCGGGGACTGGTACTCAGGGTGAGAAGGTAAGATGAAGAATGTCTCTCTGCTGTCATTCCACTCAGTCCTTACACAACCAGCTGATAAGTCTAATGTGGGTTAAATTCTCTTCCAGGGAGACCAGGGTCAGAGGGGAATCCGTGGATTACCTGGGCCTCCTGGCATTGCTGGACCCTCAGGTGCCAAGGTGAGAACTTAAGTCTTGAATGTCCAAATTGTTCTGTATATTGTATATTAATCTACACCATTGTAAAACACACTGATGATAGACTTTTTAAACTCTGTTTTGCAACAGGGGGAGCCAGGATTACCTGGTAGGTTAGGCTTACCTGGGCCCCCAGGACGTTCCATCTCAGGGCCAAAGGTAAGAAATTTCCCTCCCAGGTTTAGGTGATTGGTTCCTCTGTGGGGATGAGACAGTGAATAAAAATGCACTTTTGCACACAAAAAGACAACAATAAAAGAATAAAGATATTACCCTCTGTCCTAGGGAGACCTTGGCCCACCTGGTCCTGCTGGACCTGTTGGGGAGACTGGCTATGGACTGCCTGGTCCCAAGGTAACAGCTGCCAGAACTACACCTGATAGGAAGCAGCAGAAATAAACGTCATCATCATATCTCTGCAGCATGAATAAATGCTAAATAAATGTTTCCTCCCAGGGTGACCGAGGTGACCCTGGTCCACATGGTCCATTTGGGCCCAAAGGTGATGGATACCCCGGTCCTGTTGTGAGTATGGACAACAAGGGGGGAATTAGTACATCCTGTTTTAAAGGAATTATAGGGAATGTGATTACTGACCCTTCTTCTTTGTGTGTGTGTGTGTGTGTGTGTGCATGTATGTGTTCTATCTGTTCTTGTGTTTTTCACCAGTGACCTTCTTGTGATGTATACAGACATCTGTCTCTTCATTATTGCCCCTATATGGGAATCTGTGTCACCATTTGGCTTGATCAATTATTTGGTTCCTGGTGAATTCTGTGGCTGCAGTCAGGCAGTCAGTAGACCCATCTGTGAATGTGCTTATCTGGTCAGATAGGTCACAGGCCTAAAGAGCTGTTAGTGAAGCATCTGTTTTATGAGGGCAGGGATCTGAGACGCCCTGCAGGCCCTGGGTACGTAAGGGGAGAGAGAAGAATTGGACAGGCACTCATGCATGTGGCCTCCAGGTGCCTGTACTGTCTGTTTAATATCTTTTCTCCTATTTATGGTAATCAGGTTATTAGCCATTGTCCCTGATCATTATTCATTTAAGGTAACGGAGGGAGTTCCACACTTCTGTGGTACCAATTTGAAATCCTTACAGCAGCACAGAGCCGTGTAAAATAATTTTTTGAACTTTAAGCCTTTCAATGGCCCTTAAAATTTGCCCTTTATTTAAAAAAAAAAAAAAAAAACATCTGTTTTAGCCAATTATCAGCCTCTGAATTAAATAATTTCATATGACCATACATTTTGATTGGTGACATCTAACAAAGAATTATCAGAGATTTACTTTCAGATTAGAGAAGTACACTCAGATTAAATATGTATCTGGCCCTGGACTGATAGACCAGGATGACTGTGATGTTTCTAAAGAGAGTCTGTACATATCGCCTCTTTGGTGAAATTTGCTTCAATGGCTGATAAAAAAAAGTGTATCAACTGATACTCCAGATCTCATACATGGACTGTGAACCACACTATGTGATTATGTTCCTGATATTAGTCTGGTTCTTATTGTTGTTTTAGGGTCCTCCAGGCCTTCCAGGCCCTCCTGGAGAGCCAGGTCAGGAAGGACTGGGATTTCCTGGACCAAAGGTAAGAAAACTTGGATGGAACATTCACTTTTCCACCAATAAAAGATATTAAATATTATCAAGACAAGACAAGACAAAGGGTGTTTCAAAAACAATTATTTCATCCAAAAATGAAGATTACATGTTTATGTGCTTACTTTGAAAGCAACTGATCCATCAATACTTATCCATTCAATATTTTGGGAAGTCTACCACTTATTTTGAAAAATGTTAACAAACTTCAGTTCCCCAGTCAAATTGTAATTCAGTCCTTGTAAGTGTGAACTTCCAAATGAGAGAGGGGCTCAATGTGAATATTTGCAATCAATGACATGTAGGCAAAGTTATACTTGTCAATGTTTGTGAGAGGATGCAATACATTCTGGTTGACAAATTAGCCTGAATGGAGAAATGAACTTTAAAACAGGATAAATATTATTACCTGAGTCAAATATTCAAGCCCCATCCTCAGACTTTTCAAGGCTTTTCATGTGCAGTCAAAGTATGACAGACATTTCACCTTAGATTGAATCCTTTATATCTGACTGCTGGGATTCACTAATCATGTTGCAATTTGAATAACTATCTGAATGGTTCAACAGCATTAATTGTAACTGGACAATCATGTAATTTTAGATTGAATTCTTAATGTTGTGTATTTTGACATCACTTTTAAAGATATTTAATCTATTTCAAGATATGAATTAATTGTGAGGGGTGTTATGAAATCCACTCCACTCCAGTGGAGTTCTGAATGATCTCCTCTCACAGATAATTAATATCTTTGGGGTTCTGCTGTAATTATAAAATGTGCAACTGAAACACTACCAAGTTTCATTTGTGGTATGAACCACCAGTTCACTTGAGTTTGTGCATTGTATATTGGAGAGGCTTGTTTTGATAATGTGCTCTTGCATATATGTATTAATCTGAGCGATGTGTGTATCTGCATTTTCTGTCATCCAGGGGGACATTGGCTACAGGGGGCCCCCAGGTTTGCCTGGCCCACCAGGCGAGGGGCTGCAAGGCCTTCCTGTAAGTAGTAATGCACAATGAGCTGGCCAGCAGTATTTAACAACATTCATTTCAAATTTATATAAAGAGAGTAGGCAGCTCAAGAAGATATGTCATCACAGGTGTGGGTTTGATGTGCTGCATTGAACAACAGATAGTTTCAGTGTGGAACCTCAGTGAGGACAATGAATTACCAAACAATTTCTGCATCCAGCTCTGCTGCATGACAATAAACAGGTTATTAATTCTCATCATGCCTGAATGGCTGTACCATTTCAGGGAAACATTGGACGCCCAGGGCCCCCAGGTCCTGTAGGGCCCCCAGGGGAGGGGATACAGGGGCCAAAGGTATGTCAATGATTATACTCATTTTTACAATTTTGTGTTAAATTTTTGTTAAAATGTTCTTATTTTTTCTCTCTCAACTGGCTGCTTGACAGCAACATGACCACAAATTACCCACAGGGTTTTCCCCAGTGAGGCTGGGTAAATTGTTGCCTCAGCAGTGTGGCCCTCCGGCCATAGCCAGTAATGGTTGTGCCACATACTTGCACTATGTGCATGAGCCATTGCCCTCTGTGCCACAGTAAAGCCCACATTTCTAACACAGTTCATAATATTCTTTTTGGTTTACATTTTAGGGTGAGCAGGGGCCTCAGGGAATGCCAGGCCCGAGGGGACCTCAAGGTGAAGGATACGCAGGTGCAAAGGTTAGCAGTAGATGTTGCCTATGCGCCTGTTATTAGGAGACTGGAGAGGGCCTTTGATCTTAATGGAAACCTACTGAACCTTAACAGCACACAATATTCTCTGCAGGGAGATCGTGGCTCACCGGGTGAGAGAGGGTGGAAGGGAGTGAAGGGAGATGCAGGGGACTCTGGAGTTCCTGGCCAGCCAGTGAGCCTTTTCATCTTCCTCAATGTCTTTATTGCACAATGAAGTACACAACTGCTATGGCAATCATTTTTGTTTGTTTATTATCAATGTAGGGTTGCACACAGCTATTAATATTCTTGCATTAATATGCATCTTGAAAATATTGTCTTCATTCCATTCATAAGATTTCACTCAGTATCAAAACAGATGTAGAGCATTTTCAAATATCTTTTCATAGGGAAGACCAGGAGTCAAAGGTGAGGCAGGTCTAACGGTGAGTTCTCAATCCTTAGCCATTAAATGGTTAATAATAAAACATTAATATTTCTCAAATATCACAATCCAATAAATGTTTAATCCATAACTATTTTCAGAGAGAGGATGTCGTTAAAATGATCAGAGAGATATGTGGTAAGATTTTTTTTACATTATCAGTGATCATAATATGTAAAAAAAAAGACATAATACAGATAGTATCTGATAATATTATTTAAGTAAACAGATTCAGCTTTGCTTAAAACTCAACAAAACTTCATTCACTTTTGTCAACAGGTTGTGGTATCAGATGCAAAGAGAGACCAATGGAGCTTGTGTTCGTCATTGACAGCTCAGAAAGTGTGGGACCTGAGAACTTTGAAATCATTAAGGACTTTGTGACAGCTCTAGTGGACCGTGTCACTGTAGGCAGAAATGCCACTAGGATTGGTCTAGTCCTCTATAGTTTGGAGGTCCACCTGCAGTTTAATCTTGCCCGCTACATGACAAAGGAGGATGTCAAGCAAGCCATCAGGAAGATGCCCTATATGGGAGAGGGCACCTACACTGGCACTGCCATCCGCAAAGCCACTCAAGAGGCCTTCTACAGTGCACGTAATGGTGTTCGCAAGGTGGCAATTGTTATCACTGATGGGCAGACAGATAAACGAGAACCTGTGAAGCTGGACCTCGCTGTGCGGGAGGCCCATGCAGCCAACATTGAGATGTATGCCCTGGGGATTGTCAACACTACTGACATCACTCAAGCTGAATTCCTGCGTGAGCTAAATCTGATCGCCTCTGACCCTGATAGTGAACACATGTACCTGATCGATGACTTCAACACTCTGCCAGGTGAAAGCCACTGATACAAAATCATTCCTCATCTGGTGAAACTCTTCCCTAATCATTTATTTTCATCAGATTATACTCATTAGTCTCATTGAAAATCAGTTTAGAATGCAATATGCCGTCACCGGTGCATTCACTTTTTCTTACTTGGGAGAAAAATAAATATGCTTGATTAAATCAGAGATACCATTGCACACTGTTTCTTCAACTGGTTTTATTTTCAAATCAATTCTTCATCCATTGTCTTTTTTTCATAAGAATTTGTTCAAGATACAGCGTTAGGCATTGTGTTTATTACTGTTGAAAACCAAAGTTTGCTCATGCTTTTGAAGATATTTACAATAAACCCATGCTGCCCCCTGTCTTTCAGCACTGGAATCCAAACTTGTCAGTCAGTTCTGTGAGGATCAGAATGGAGAACTGGTGTACAATCGTATCTTAAATGGCTATGAGATCAACAACAATGTGAACAATGGCTTCTGGAACAATGTGAATGGAAACAATGGCCCACGGATCAATGGTTATGGGAAGACTAACTATGGGAACACCTTTAAGGAGGAAGACCCAAACAGGAGACGTGTTGACACCCATTCAGTCCAGGTCTTGTCTTAAAGATGTTATGGCTGGAGTAAATAATGTAATATCTGAAATATTAATGAAATATTATTTCATGACTGGAACAAAGAATTTTATATTTGGTGTTAGAAAGTGTTAGAACTTTCTAAATGTCACCAACATTAACCTTATTTCTTTAATGTTTTTTATTTTTTTATTCATTATTTATTACATATTTTGGGTTATTTGTACAGTACTCTAGTACAGTATTCTAACGCAATGTAAAACCAAGCACTTTTGACTGGATAAATGTTTAGTGTTTACTGAAACTGAAGCAAATAGAATGATTAAATAGCTATGATAAGTATGTATTTTAACTCTGTAAGATAATGTGGTCATCCAGGGTAAAGAGGAAGATAACAGACAGGCACCAGATCGTGAAGTCAGCAAGCCTGTTGTACCTTCTCAACCCATCATCCCTGTCGTGGAAACCTCATTCCCAAACAAATCAACTTCAGACCAGGTTCAGCCAGCACCAAGGCCTCCACTACCCAAAGGTAATTCCTCTAAACTTAACTTAAACTCTATATTATTTTTTATTACATAGACTGCTAAAATTTATTGCACAGATGCAAAGACAAACATATGAAGTGAGAAGTGTGTTCTGTAATCCTAGTGTTACAGGTGACACAAAAATGTATGCATTTACATCAAACCTGGTATTGTAAGTTATGTGTTGCCCTCTATCAAAGTATAATGACATCCTTATCTGTTCAAGTATCAGTTATCCCAATGTGATTGTGACAGGACAACAAATACAGTTTATTTCAAACAAACCTATAGCATTAAAATCATTCACTCACTCAATCACTCACACAGATATGTGTCTTAGACAAGTTTATGTATTGCAGGGCAAAATAGGGATCATACAGCATGTGAGTTGAGTAGTTTGTGACCAGTAAAACATTTATGGAAAAGAGCAACCTCAGTAAATCCATGGATGAGGATGTCACAGTCACAAGTTGTTCTCTGTACCGATCATCAGAGTCTGCCCTCCTGGACCCCCGCTGTGCGCTGATCTTGGATCAGGGTTCCTGCCGTGACTACAACATCAGGTGGTACTACGACAAACAGGCCAATGCCTGTGCACAGTTCTGGTATGGAGGCTGTGAAGGAAACAGCAACCGCTTTGACACAGAGGATCAGTGCCAGAAGATATGTGTGATATCCAGAACAGGTACGAAACGCAGATCCACATTTTTTCAATGCTAGTGTTCTTTGCATGGGTCAGATTTTACATGCTCCTTTTTCACTGTCTCTTTCTCTACAGGAGGCTGAAGTTGAATCCAGTATGAGTCCACAACATTTTTACAGCTATTCATTTTCTTGGAGGAACCCAGTATGGAATTTACACCTTTTTGCTAACAGTGGTCTGTTATGAAAATGTCTAATGATGCAATTTGTTATTTAATTTTGAGATACTGTCATTCATTTCAGTTTTCTTAATTTTAGAAATGTTTAAGAATAAAACACATAAATTTCAATTATATGCTTTTGTTAAAAATTATATGACAAATTGTATTTTTGCATATACAAATAAGCAAAGAGTATTCCAAACTGTGCTCTGTGAGCCAATGAATTTAAATTACTCCAGGTGATCATGCCAAGTTACTTTACAATCAACTTGTGAGCTCCTCATAAGCAAATGTTTCAAAACATCATCACTTGGCAAAATCTAGTTTACAATCTAAAAACACACAATTATTGAACATAGTATGTGATAGGAGAGTGAAGGGAACAATGCAAAACCATATTGAAAAAAGTTGCATTTTATCAGTGATAAATGTCTAATGTCTAAATTGTTTACATAATTTGAGGAAGAGGCAGAAGTAAGTGTACAACACACCTATTCAGTCACCAAAAATAATAAATTCCATATACATTTGCAGTAGAGTTTCAGAGATACACTCAGGAACTCTTGCAGCTTGCTTCACGTTTTGTTACTTTTGTCTAGCCATTGTCCTGTCAAAATAGTCAGTTCTTTGCCTCCCAACATGACCTGAATCTTTCTGTTCTGTATATTCATATTTGCTAGCCATGTTAATTGCACTGAATTGCACTCTTTAGCAATAGTGGTAAGACGTATTCCTTTGTCCAACCTTAAAAGGCATTTGTGTTTTTATCTATGGGTGGGCAATACCATTTTGTGAATGCGTGTGAAATTGAGAAGAAATAATTAGACTGAGGTGTGGCTTTATATCACATTCAATTTAATGGTGCTTCTGTAACTTTCTATCTCAAGTTCTATCTCTGAGGGTTTACTGTATATATCAACATATTATAAAGAAGGTGACACAAGATTAACTGAGTGCAGGGTAAGTTCAGAACTGATATTAGGAAGTATGTATATACACAGAGAGTTGCCAATTCATGGAACATCTTGCCAAGTCATATATTAGTGGCAGACACTGATGGGCCACTCAAGTCCAGGCTTAAAATAGTGTTGGATACTCCCTTGACCAGTCATTTTGATTCTTGCTTTTGGAGAGTTGCAAGGTGTACAGGTTTTCCTCGGTACTCAGTGCTTAATTCAATGATTAAAGCAGTTGACTACACATTTTAATTCACCTGGAGTTTCCAGCCAACAATTTTATTTGATTTTATTGTAAAATCAAAACAGCCACTCTGCAGCTCTACAAGGCCAAGAGCAAATACCACCTCTGAACAGGCAGAATATCCCATTTACAGTATTATATATTCTGAAGTATGTTAATCTTAGTCAGAGCATCAGCCACCCAGTAGACAAGAAGCTGATAAAATAATAATGTGATGTACTTCAGGTTCATGGGAACACTTTTTTCTCTAATTAACATTGCTGTATATTCAGTGTTTACATGAATATACTCTGACATAGTGATGTTATAAAATGACCTTTGCTTGGGGAGACTGATGATCATTTCTTTTGTGGTTGCTTGGTGTTCTTGATTACTGCTCACTGCTCAATGAGATGGTTGTGTAAAAATGACAGAACCCAGCTCGTAATTTCCATCAACTTATTAAATAATTGCAAGCTTTGAGGGAATTCATCCATTAAACTCGATGTTCTGTGACATTTATATCCTACTGAAAATGAACATTCAACACCTAAAGCTCTGCGTATTCAAGTGTCATTGTTTCACCAAATAATTACCTGCTTATATATATTTACACAAGTTAATTCCCTAAAATGTGTTGCAATAAATGTTTTCATAAGAACAGCAGCCAGTCTCATACAACTGTTTAAGGACTGTTTAAGGACCAGTCTTATTTTACTTGTAACGTTCCCATAAAACACATCAATTGAATGCAGAAAAGTGAAGCATGTCCAAATATAAGACCAAAAACATCACACCTCATTCATACGCTAACTTTGAACTTGGATGGTTAAATATTGTTAAATTAAGTATGCATTAATAAGATAAATGGCTTTTTGTCAAGTCCATTCCTCAAAAATCTCTCATTACTGTAATGTGTTAAGCCCTGCAATGATGAATGTCCAGTTACAGGTTCAGTTTTGTTTTAGTAATACCAAAATGTGCTTGGAAATAGTTATATCTAGCTGCTATGTTAGCCAGATAACAGCTGCCAAACTAATTGCCAGCTGTACGTTTGCTAGATTCAACATGCAAGCTGCATCTTCTGCTTTCAGAATGCACTGCCGCTCAGAGTGCTACACACACTCCACAAGCAGCCCCTCAAAACATTACAGAAAACTCTAAGTTAAAACAGCTTTTACTACATACACATATTTGAAAATACAGATTTCAATCAAAAGATAGATCAATTCAAGAGATCAATGCAAAACTGCAGAAATTAGAAACCATTCTCTATCTGACTTACTGTTTGACAAAGTTATGCAACCAGTGTCATACGGTGTGTGATGTACAATTTTTAAATCTGTAAAAAAGGTCCTGCTTTAAATTACATGGACCTAATACCTATGCAACTACATGTAACCATGTTGATCATGTGTTCTTTGCTCATATTAATTGCTCATGTGTTCATTGTTCATGTGCTTGCGCCCATCTTGGTAACATCCTGTGTTAATTTGGGAGAGCACAGACAAATACATACTGTCCTCCATGTAAGCCCACAACTGAAACCCTTCCTCTGTATGTGAAGCTACAGCCAATTATGCACCACACACATTCCAGTGCATTTAAACACATGTTCAAATGCATTCCTAAATTCCAATACACCAATGTATTTGAAAATAATGATTTTGAATGCTTATTAAATGAATTTTTAAAATTCTTTTAAACCACATTTGCCCAGGGTTGTGTAGCTATTTATTTAGGAGAGTTATGTTATTAAGGTATTAGGATCAGTTCTGCTGTGATAAAGCTTATGCATGGACAGCATCTACAGTGTCGCTGTGTGAGACCCACACTGTCATGACACCCACCGTCAGCCAGCTGCAGGATGATTCTACACATTTGTTTCTGTCAAGATGTCCAGCCGCTCCATGATTATCTCCTGTCTCTCATCATCAGTACTGCTCTCATAGTCCTCCATCTCTGCAGGGATCAATACACATACCATACGTGAGTCAAACACAACTTTTTAAATTCTGTTTGTCAGTCTTGCATAGTACTCAAATGAAGGATAAATTAGAACAAAACACCTGTATTACACAAAAGTATTCTACAGGAATTTACTTGCGTCCAAAGGAAGCAAGTATTTCCAATAATTACATGTCCGAGTTCTTCCATGTACACCCACATTATGATCTTCATTTACTGCATGAGCCAAAATACAATAGGATTACTCAACACCCATCCAGAATGGTTCCAGTCAAGCAGGTTTTCTAGCTTTGTTAATTACTGCTAAAACCTTTAGAGCCACAAAACTGAACTGGTTCTGTCAAAAGTAGTTGAATAATGATAAAGTACTGGACTGTATATTCACACTGTAACCCTCCCAAAACAGGGTGCAGTAGTACTGATGTAATGTTAATTATGTTGTTCATTTGTCTGCCAACTATTTAACCTTGTATTTCAACACTGATTATCTTCTGTAGTGATAACCTGGGGAATTATAGTGACTACAGAAGCCGAGTCATATGTAGGGGATGATTAGGTGGTGATTAGGTAGAAGGCCAGGTTTTGTGTTAATCTGACCACTGCTCAGCACTGAAACCCCTGCCCTGGAATAAAATAGCACATTTTCCCAGTGTAGTTCATCAGTGCGGGTGTTTGGATTTTTTTTAAATGTGTTTCAAGATGGTAGAGTGCCACCTTGTGGTCTATCAGTACCTGTTCCAGCAGAATCTTAATTTTCCCAGATCTCACTTTCAAGCACTACACAAAGAAAACTCATGCCTGCTTAGCTTCATCAGTTTGGCATTAGAAGAGCACAGGGTGTTATGGCTGCTGGCACATATGCCCTCATTGATAGTTAATGGCATTTTCAATTGGAGGGTTAAAAATACTGACTCAAAAATTGTAGCACGACAGCAGCAGTACAATACAATGAAACACAAATGCAGTGTTGCTCTGACAGACTGTTTTATGACTAGTGCAGGGTCATATACCCTGATGTTGGTGTCGAGCTCTCTTGCGACTGTAGTCCTCTTTGATCTGGTACCCCAGGGCGATGGCCACCAGAATGCCCACAGTCACACACAGAAAGGTGCTGAACATCCACATTGCCTGGGAGGCCCGGCCCACCACCGGACTGGTCTGGACTCCATCTGAACCCAGACATAACACAAAGAGTAAGCGGTCACTGTCCAGAATACAATACTTGTTTGTAAAAATTATAAACGTACTAGATTACTGCACCCAAGGCTTCCATTGATGGCAATGTAACGTTATGTACAGATGCACTCACAGCTGGCTGATATCTGAGTCTCATTGAGGAGGAGGTTTTCTATTGCACATAACACAGTTACATCATGTGTGAGATTTAATGACAGGATGCTGGTGATGTTGTAGAGTGCAGAATTAGGAAGTGGAGAGCTGTATGTGTGCACTGTATCCACAGGGGGGCGTTCTGTGTCATCGATGAGCCAGTAGACAGTGGGCTCAGGGAACCCCCCTCTGGAGTGACAGATAATGTGAGCATCCTCTCCCTCCGTCTCTGCACCACTCAGCAGCACTGGATGGGTAAAGTGAGCCGCAGGGGAATCAAGGTACTTTTTTCGAGCCCACATTTTTACCTGTTACCAGCTTAGGGCTGACTTCTGAAAAATAAGAAACTCACCTGTCATTTATCACATAACTGAAGAAGGAAATTGAGTTGTGCTGGAAAAGAATTAGCCATGATTTAACAATAAGCACCAGAAAAAGGTATTTGATTGGGTGCAGCAAGAACACAGTTGCCCTTGCAGCTAGGATTTTAAGATTCACATTTTTTTCCCTTTTGTACTTTATATTCTTTTTTATTTTGTTGATAAACAGAATATATTGTTAAGAGATTCACCTGCAGTGCTGAGACACACCCTACACAGGGGAGTGCTGGACTGCCCCCCTTGGCGGCTGACATAGCAGTCATAGCTCTGTGCATCTCTAACGTTGATGTCAGAAATGAGCAGAGAAAAATCTCCTTTCTGCACCACGTCTGTAAAGAGCTGTGTCCTGTTTTCATATGTCATGGATTGTGTCACTTCAGTTCCCTCTCCCAGAACTGTTCTGTGCACCACTTCATTGCCCTTCCTCCATTCTATGGAGATATTCATTGTGGTCAGGTCATCTGTTTCATTGTAGATGCAGGGCAGAATGGCAGAATCTCCAACTATCCCAAGAACACATCCATCACCTACAAATAAAAAGCAGAGGTATGAGATTCATAATGGCATTATTCTTTTGGTCAGGAAAAAGGATGTTGATAAAATCTGAAATATGTGCAGTAGAATAAGCTATTTATTTAACTACTATGAACCTTTTGTAAGAATGATACATTACATATGCACATTATTGTGCTTTCAGCAAAATTAGCTACATAGTAAAAACAGAACACAATATAATGATGAGAACTGACTATAAAGTCCTTCTTGCATACCATCAAGCAGCCATACCAGCATGAACATTGCCCTTGTTGGCTGACCGATGCTATACAGGACAGGCTTAGTTTGTACTTTTATGGGTAATGGCAAACGGGATGAATTTTCCTTTGGTCCAAACAAAATTCCCAATGCCCTACACCAGTGAAGGGGACAGTCTGTTGTAAGAGACACTGCCTGTCTGGTGAGAAGTTGAACCAAGGTCAGTTCCTAGCTTATTATGGTCTTTATATATCCCTTAGCACGTAGGGATTTCACAGGTATCCAAAAAAAAAAAAAAATCCAAACCTGGCTCTCTCTATCTGGCCACCAAATCCTAGTGTAATTGACTCAAAAGATTTCCTCCCTTCCACCTCAAGCAATCCATCTGACTTGTCATTTACTTACACAATATCCATCACTGTGTTGGATTTGACCACCTTAAGGTTCTCTGCTTCTATTACATGACTTGGCAAGATGTTCCATGCATTGCGAACTCCTTGTGTAAAGCAGACTGCGTGATATCCGCGCAGAATTCATTCTAAAAATATAAAAATATCTTGCTCTGTTGAAGGAATTCAACCTGAAGAGTATTTTAGGGGATACTCCAGTGTTTAGCTTATATCTTTCTTGTTAATTATACACTCAACGCCTGGACCCGGTTTAGCTTATATTTAGAAATATATCCTGGCTAGGATTCATTTTTGTAGGTTTTCACCCGCTTACCATTCGCATCATGTATCTTCTTCAGTTTACTACTTCTGCATCATATGCAAATGAAAACAGAGCTCCCAGCACCCATCCTTAAGAGATTTAAGTTCCTGATACGTTTTTTAGCTACAATACAGCCAGCAGTTATCATTTTAAATTAGAGTATTTTCTGGAAATCCCCCAAAAAAAAAAAAAAAAAAAAAAAAAAAAACAACTTACCCAGTGACGAGAAACTGACTACGCTTAAAAGCACTCCAGTCGTCCAAGTTATAAACATCGCCATCCGAACGGATCGACACACCTGGATGTCGCCGGTAGTAGCGCAGGTCAGGCGACAGCACTTGCTATAATAGAAATATATTCCGACATTACCAATAAATACAAACTAGTTACAATATGTTGACAACCTAAATCATAAACGGCCTAGTTAAAAAACTGTTTTCGCTAACATACAAGTTCTTTGTGTAAGATTGCAAGGTATGCCCCTGACACATCATGGAGCAAGAATTTAAATGAATGAATCAGAACATGTCTGAGCTCGTCTTCATCCCACGTCTTAGCTACAGCAGTAAAGTTGTTTTTAAGTTGCCATCTGCAGAGGGCTACACCTTTAGATGAATAATTATAAATTAAGTAGTCCAACCAATAGCACGAAATCTTTTTTTGATAAACACATTTATATAGTGATGCTTCAAACAAGCCTATCTCCCTGACTGAATAAGATTAACGTTAGGTGAAATCTGAACTAAATGAGACAGCACCGAATTATTTTGTTATCTGCCAGATTTCTGTGGCATGTTTAACAGCCATAGGCTTCGATAATCCAGATTTGTGGTGTTATCGATGATGAATTTCTGTTGGGTAGCCTACACTCACTACATCATTCAAAGTTAGGCTTTACAAAAAAAGCCTAATTATAGCCCAGTTTACCGTGAAGGCAACGTTACACATATGATTTTTTAAAATTAATAGATAGGCTAACTAACATACGTTTTGATGTAAGAATGTATACATTACAAAGTAAAAAAAATGCTCACCCACTCGTTATTCCTCATACATAGCTGCACCTTCTTACATAAGCAGAGGAAACTAGAGACGCTGCCTGACAGGTCTGACTGCTTTTCCAACAGTTTATCTCATGAGGTGCAAATAACAATAGGCAACTAACATGGCATAGTGCAAGGCTACTATTTTCACGTTTGCAACAATTCACTTTCTTAACTGGGGTTTCTGAATTATAAGTACGCATATGACAGCAGACCAGTTGAGATATATTAATATATAATATATTAATATAAATTCCCATGCCCATTGTGATATTGGGCATTAAGACGATTTCAGTGAGACGAATGCATCCCAGCGAGATTTATAAAGGCGTTTTGCAATAGTTTTCTTTTGATGGAAAGCAGCAACAAGCATCTTCACTATCCATGTGGCTACTTAATAGGATACATGCTTGTGCTGATAGTGTTGACAATATGGCCTAGGCAGTAAATGGCAAAAACGCTTTAATTATTAGGTTGTATTATCTGTAATTAGAATTTTAATTGTAATCGTTAGATTGGTAATTATATTATTGCATAATAAATTGCTTGAATTTAACTCGGATACTTCATCAGGCATGAGGCATTGTCCTTTCGCAATGGCCATATCTTGTTCAAAAGGGAGGGCGCTGTAATCAAGATTCGCACAAATGTTTCGGACAAATCCGAGTATTTCCGGAAATGACCGAGGAAACCCAGCCATTTTTGTCTGAGAGCTTGGAGGGAGCATAGCGGATGGGGTCACAAGTTGGTGTATTGTAGTCAGCTCAAAAACAGTCAATATCGGTCTACAGTTCACACAGGACAGGTCAGATGAAATGTTACAGCTTTCATACAGACGACTGTAACTGTTTTAGTTTGAATAACTGTTTGTTCTGAATGGTAATCCACATGCGTTTATTTCAGGAATTACCTATTGTAGCTAGCTTCTTGAGAGGCTAATGAAATTTGGGTTATGGAGCTTTCAAAATATTGGAGGCAATGTAGATCTGTTATATTTTATGTATTTAGTGAACGCTTATATAGGTCCAGGTGTTTGCGACTACACCATTGTCTTTCTTCATCAGTTCTCCCGAAGTCATCAGTAAGATACCAAAACGACCACACAAAATGTTACAAAAATACACGTGCAGGTTTGTTTTTTTTAAGGCAAGATGACCGCGCACGTTCAGTCTTTTCACGGTATATGGCACTGCCTGTATTGCGAGTGGATCGCTATTACAGTCGTTATTTTTCAACAACAACTTGCCATTTCAAGTCAAAGAAAAACAACCCTGGCGGTGCTGCGAATGACGATGATGAGGATCCAGAAGACTATATCATAGAAGAGAGCGAGGTGGACGAGATCTTCCATCAGCAAATTCCCATGGGTATCGGGGAGGGTGATCACAGGGTGTTCATTGTCCATCCTGACGTGAAGTGGGGAAGTAAGAAGCAACACATGACCACAGGTCAGTGGTATGCAGTATCCCGGTTTTACACTGATGAAGAGTGGGTGTATAGGTTAGTTAACTACCTAAGCTCTCTTTCCTTTAAATAGTAGTACTGACTTTGTCGAAAAATGTGCAAGTTTCTGGTTTGTCTGCAGTCTCTGTACATGTTGCTATGTGCAGTGTAGACATTTGTCTCAATGCTGTTGCTGATCTTGTGTTCTGAAGCTCAGCTTCAAATGGAGGAAGCTGTGGGGCTAGTGACTACTTTGCAGAATTGGACTGTAGTCGAAAAGATAATTCTCTCCACCAAAACACCTGAGAAGAGGAGGCTATTTGGCAAAGGGAATTTCCAGCTTCTTACAGGTATGGAACTAAAATCTGCACACTCAACACATTACACATTGTTTATTCAGAATATGACCACTGGCCTTTGCGACACTCAGTGAGAGAGCATAATTTGAGATTTTCCAGCATATTATTTCAGAGAGGATCAAGAGCACACCACAGATCACGGCAGTGTTTGTGAATGTAGAGCGCCTGTCTTCCATGTCAGCGGTAAGATCCTCCCACCTGTTGCTTTATACTTTGCCTTACTATACCCAAATGTTAGAGGACATTTGTGGTTTCTGATTAGGAGTCTGTTGCCTTGTAACTCGTACCGTGAATTGGAGTGTCATTTTGATGTTGGATCACTTTGACGGTGTCTTCATATTCTGCTTTTGTGTGCAAATGTAAATGAATAACAGAGGGAGATGGAGGAAGCCTGGGGGGTTAAAGTATTGGACAGATACACTGTGGTTCTCAACATCTTCCGCCGAAATGCTTGTACCAAGGAAGCCAAACTGCAGATCTCTCTGGCTGAGATCCCACTGTTAAGGTAAATCTAGAGGTGTAGACCAGTTTACCAGTTTATTTCACAGATGCAGTCAAAGTTGCAAACGGCTTCTTGTTTTATTACAGAATGAATCATGTACTGTCAGATTGGCAGTACAGTTTAATTACACAGGCAACTCCGATTTTAACTGTTAAATGGTACTTTCAAAGAGCACCTTGAGAACTGGCATGCACTTTTGAGCAATCCAATTTGTTTGATTCACAAGAGGAAACATGTCTGGATTGAACAGTTAGCTTTGGCTTCAGGTTGTTTTCTCCCCATGAAAATCATAACTCACATCAAATTAGTGATGCATCAGAAGACAATAACCTTAAATTTGAATCCCATTCCATGAAAGTGCACTTAATTAAATGCCCATATGCTTGTGATTACAGATCCCGTTTGAGAAATGAGTTGGCAAACTTTGACCAGCAAGGTGGAGGCTCGCGGTATATAATGGGTTCAGGTAAGAAACTGCAGAGGGATGGGAATGGTGTTGCGCATGTTGGCACAGTTCAGAGGCACCCTGTTGCTTTTATTGCTCTTGTGATTGGTAATATTCTAATTACTCAGCATTTTACCATTACACAGTTTTCTGTTGTATCATTTGGTTTCAAATTTTGAGGAATGTTATGCTAATCAGTCCTAGACTTGGTAAATAAATACTTAAAAGCATGTTCTTGTGTATTTTGTGTGTATTTTGTCTGTGCTAATTGTGTATCATGTGTGTTTAAGTTGGTTTTAGTGTGTTTATATTCATTAACGGTGGTATACATGCTTCCTAATTAACTGTTTAAAGGTTCATAGTTAAAACAGAATTACTGCCATTGGTGATCATTATGTCTGCATGTAGTCCATATGCAGTGATGTTTTTGTGTGTGGTAGGTTGGATTAGTACATGATTATGTGGTATTAAAATGTGGTGTTATACAATAAGGTATGGTGAGATATATAAAGGCCTGGTGTTGTGGATTGGCATGTGGTGATGTATATTTATTGCAGGTGAAACTCTGATGGAAGTGCAGCAGAGGATCCTGAAGGAGAGGGAACTAAAGATCCGCTCTGCCCTGGAGAAGCTCCGCAGGAAACGGCACCTGCTCCGATCTAAACGCAAACAGTGTGAATTCCCCATCGTCTCGGTCATGGGCTACACGAACTGTGGTGAGAGATGGGTACAGGTGTGCAAGCATGTGGGATCTCTTCTCTACAACCAATGCTGAATATACACAGATGGAATCTGTATAATTGGTGGGGACTTAAATTTCCCCTCATGTCCTGATCTAATAATGCTGGTGTTATCTTCAATAATTGCTCCTGCAGGAAAGACCACCCTAATAAAGGCCCTGACAGGTGATGCTACACTCGAGCCTCGTGACCAACTCTTCGCCACGCTTGACGTCACTGTCCATGCTGGCCAGCTACCAAGTCACATGTCTGTTCTGTATGTGGATACCATCGGCTTCCTGTCCCAGCTCCCTCACCAGCTCATCGACTCCTTTTCGGCCACCTTGGAGGATGTGGTTCATTCAGTGTGTATCCCGGCCACACCCATGGCAGTAGCACACCTGTCACAGCCTCTCTTCTTCTTTGTGATATTCCCACTGTCTCATACCAGTTTTACTCAGCTCCAGTCTAGAAATGATATTGTCCTGGAATGAAAATTACTACTTACAAAGTGTTTTTTTAAACCCTCAAAATATCAGGAGAAGGCTGTGGTTGCCATGAAGTTTGTGCTGTTGCTACCTGCTGTCTCCATGTTTTCCAGTAGAACATGTTTAGATTAAATTTGTGAGTGGTTTAGAATAAGTGGTCAACCCAAAATCTTCATTTTTCCAGGATCTGATTGTTCACGTCAGAGATGTCAGCCACCCAGAGACGGCGAACCAGAAGGAAAATGTGCTGAATGTGCTGAAGAATCTTCAGATCCCAGAGCTCCTAATGAACTCAATCGTGGAGGTCCACAACAAGATCGATCTCATTCATGGGTATAATAAAGTACAAAAATCTCCAAAGACTAGAATGCATGCCTTGGTTTGATCAGTCTGTTTTGTGCTTGCAGTGTGTTTGTACTTAACTAAATTGAGTATCTGAACATTTGAACCCTCTGATTTCTACCAGTTACCAGCCGTCTGAGTCAGATGCCATGCCCATATCAGCTTTGAAAGGACAGGGTTTGGATGACCTGAAGCAGAGAATAGAATCTGCTATTGTGAAATCCACAGGGAAGCTAATATTGACCCTCAATGTGCATCTCAACACTCCTCAGCTAAGGTAATTATTCTAAGAATTATAAATCTGAAATATTGAACAGTCATTGTAATTCCATATTAAGTTTATATTAGTCTTATATTTGATGTAGAGATTGAAAATATTTGTACAATATTTAATTTTTGCACTTTGTATACCAAAACAAAATATAATATTCAGAAATAGGAAAAATGCTTCCCTTTACCATAACAGTTCTGTTCAGACACATGAGGATTTGAACCAATTTTATTATTGTTGAATGCTGAAATATTTTCAGTACACAGAGTGGCAAGAGTACGTAAAACATTAGAGAGTAGAACTAACAACAGAAAATTGATGTGTTAATGCATTTCCGTATACGTGTTTGTGTGTACTGTGTCTCTACAGCTGGCTGTACAAAAATGCCACAGTCCAGGAGGTTAATGTAGAGGCAGCAGAGGCCACAGCCTGGGTCAGAGTTATCATCAGCACTGCAGCATATGGCCGCTACAGGAAGGTGTTCCAAGTCACTGTGTGACTGATTATACGTCCTGCCACATGTTCCAGCACTGTCTGGGCCATGTGAAGGTATGCATTATGGGCATGTACCTGTTCTGTTCTTACCCACTGTGCACTGATAAAAAAAACCCAGAATTTGGTAGATGCTTGCACATATATGCTGGTTTACCAGCTTGTAATAAATGCAAAGATACTATTCTCCCCAGAGAATTTTAAGGTGGTGCCTAGCCACAGTGTTCAGTTAGCTATGTCAGTCAGCTGTGAATACGAAAGGATGCACTACAAATTAAACTGCATTTTTATCAGCAGTTTCAATCTTCACTTGAAGCAGCACAAAAGACTTTGCTGAGGTAGATACTGTATTTATTGTAATTTAGTTTTGATGTTTGGAGGAAATCGATCATCTTATAAAAATGGTGGGGGAGACCACTGGTGTTGTAGCAATATGTGTCTATGAGATTTTTATCTAGCAACTCAGGTTAAGGCCTGTGAATTTACTGACTCATAATAAGACGAGCATCTACTTCTGTAAGAAATAGTGCAAACATCTCACAAGAATGTAAGATATGCAAATTCATGTCATCGCTGCCACATGACCTCTGATAAGAGCACAGGGAAGAGACATGCAGAGCAAAAATTAAAATGCATTTCGTTATTGATATTTCTTGTGTTGTTAGTGGATTTTTTTTTACAGTTTACAAGAGGCAGACTGTTATCCACAAAAAAGTAATTTCATTCTTTACTTGAGCTATGGAACAGCGTTTAATATCGTGGCAATGGTCTAAACCTCTGTGCTGTTTATGCAGTTTGCATTTGGGACTTTGGCTCAATTCATTTTTTAATTTTTAGCGCATGAAAGTAATTACTGAATGGGTCAGAACACAGTGCACACACAGTTTGTGGTAATAGCACAGCATAAGTATGAGATATATTGTTCATATGGACATGGCATCATGCTCTGATGACATTCCAGCTGGCTACAGCAAAACAATAGTCAAACTTTTCTCAATATTAAGAAGAATTAAATATTCTGAGGTTATAAGCCTGTCTTTACAGCTCCCTTTTCTTGGGGGAAATTCAACATGTCTTTTTCTTTTAAAAGTTGTTTTATCCAAAAAACACATTATTCTAAAAAGATAAATATTTTGTAAGGTTTCTCTTTCTCTTCTAGTCAATAATGCATGTAGATACCAGAGATTTCTAAGGTACAGAGAGGTACAGCATCAGTACAACCCAAGCATACAAGCATAACATTGAGTATAAACAAAGCAGCTGTGGGCCCTAGATGGTTGGCATAACAAGTATTTTTATCAGTCAGGTAAATATGTCAGTAGAACATTTTTACAACTGAATTAATTTCAAGGCATTGTATGTGGGAATGCACACAAGACTTTGACCATAATCCTAAACCAGCATTTTAGGAAGCTAATTAGGAATTGGGGCACTCAGTCCTTTTTCATGTCAGATGTCATGCGATGTCTGTGTAGCCAGGCTGAAGCAGTTTCTCATTGAGTGCGATGACAAGTGGACAGAAGGGAACTGTTCCCACAAAGTCTCCAGCAATGATGTTGACACTATCTGGGCCTGTTCCAGGACGCTGCTGCTGCAGCCAATCCATCAGGCTTGCGTGGTTCCGCAGAGTCAGCTTCCGCAGAGAATCACAGGGGTGTAGCGCAATGTAACTTCTTTCAGCTGTTAGGTTCAAACCTGATACAAAAAAACCCTCTGTGGAGAATATGGAGGCAGGAGCAATTTTACAGGAAGAACAATGCACCAAATGCATTATAAAAGGAGAATGGTACTTTGAATGGTTAGCACATCTGAGCACCCACATTCATGCATTTTAAAGACAATCTTCCCTTTTTTTAAGAAAAAGCAGGATAACTAATTGACATTTATGCATATTAGCATCACATGCCCTACAATGTAGCAAAAAGGGCAGTGAGTCAATGCTATATTCAAGCTTCACCCAATATGCACAAAGTATAAAAACTTGCCTCAAGATCAAATCTTAAAAGGCAATATCAGACCCTCATGGGACGGAATGTGACATTATCTGGAAGAGGGGAAAAGCTGCTGAAACCCTTGTATATACTCTATCCAAAATGTCTACCTGGACGTCCCAGCTCTTTCTCCCAGTCCAGATAGTCAAGTACTCCTTTTGCAGTACGCTGGTTGGCCCACCAGTATGGAATGGCTGGCCAAAGTTCCTGATGTCTCAGTGCAGTCTGATCTTCATAGGACAGCAAGACCTGGTGTCCTGATGCCCACAAACCCCTAAGGGTGAGGTCATTGTCCTGAGGAAACAAGAACACATAAATTCACCTTGCACACAATACTGAGAAGGTGAATTTGCTGACTTCCTTTAATTGTGTACTAGCAGAAAATGTGGTAAATCTAATTTCATATTAGGAAAAATTAGGGTAAATCAGATATTGTTTTAATAATCAGGAAAACTTTGCATAAAGTTTCATTTAATAGGCATGATGGTGTCTGGGGGCTCACCTTGCATGGACAGAGTTTAGAGCCAAAAATCCTCTTTAGGGTAAAAATGAATGTCTCATGAAGTTTTTCACTTATGCCTTCGAAGTGGCTGCATGCTAAAATGACAACCTCCTTTGGGTGAGAGTCAAGCCATTCTGCAATTTTCTCCAGTGTTTCCTACAATAGATTGTGATGTTATTATCTAATGCATTATATTTTTAAATGGATGTATTTTAGACAAGAAATTCTTATTTTGATGAAGGTTAACAAAAGCAACTTAGGCATGGTGTATTACCAAAGAGCAGATCAATGAACCATGCAGGGTTTCCTCATGTAAGCTTATTTCTCTAACCACCTCACGCCAGCCCATATACTTGGTTGCTCCTCATATTTCAATGTTTACACATGTCACTATATAAAATAAATACATTGTATGTAAAATCCAGTTATTAAATCCCAGAAATTATATGAAACAGTTTGCAGGTCTTCACAGATGATTGACTCACCAATACAGTGGAAGATGTGTAGATGACATGTGTGAAATAAAGCACATTGGAGCAATCTTTTGGTTTGGAAGCAATTCGGAGGTCAAAGTATCGAATGCCAGAATTCAGCTGTTCCACAATATCCCTCCCCTGTTGTGAGATGCAAAGATATGACAACATACTGTTGATATGTCTGCTAGCCTCTTTTGAAGTAACTAATTTCATCACACATTTTAGGAAAATCAATTAAAGTAAATTAATGTCACCCATGGTTTCTAATCTAGCACCGTTCTTATCATCATAATATAGCTTTCTATTGTAGGAGTGCTGAATCAATGTATTCTGGCTGCACTCCACCAATGAAGATTGAGTAGGAAGTGTGAATTATTAAAACAGATGAAATGAGAATGTGCAGACCTGTGTCGTTGCCCATCTGTAAATAGCAGGACGGGTGAGGCAGTAGAACAGCCCATCTATGAATCTGAATTGGTCAGACTCAGACCTGACCAAAGGGGAATTAATGTCCAGGCAATAGCTCATTGCATCATGGCTGCCTGTAAGAGGGTGAATATTTCACTTAACATTTGCTTCTGTTTTTCTTTTCAGATCTGTTCAGTACTTGCATTAGTTATCGATAGCATTACCAAGCTTTCCATTCCCGTTGCAAGTACCTTTAAATCACTCCAATTAAACATCAGATATTTACACCTTTTCTTAAAGGAGCTCACTGACTCAGCTGATAATGAGTCAATAATTCATTCATTTATTACTGATTTACTAGTTTCCTAATATAAATCTCACAGCTAACAACTGAACGTAATTGTACATAATCGCTATGTCCATTGCAATTAAGCACAGGCTTTCTCCTGCATTTTCTTGCTGGTAAATAAACTAGTGACATGTTTGATTTCACATGGACATTATTGGTGAAGTACCACTCTATCATCGCTCAGGGACAGCCTCCATTTTTCTTTGCACATTGATAAACATGGCCATAAAATGCAAATAAAATTTGGACCATGTTTTTATTTTGCCAGGTATACATTTGCATAATTGAATGCTGTCTAGTGCTGAGCCCATTTTTTCCCAGGGATTTAATTGTAATAAATGAATACATATTCTTTTTTATCCAAATTAAAAATGTTTTTTTTTTTCCCAAGTTACACAACAAATTACAAGAGAATTGATTGGTAAGGCATCTTGAGTACCTAATGGTCACTTGCAGAAATGTTACCCATGAAACTGTGACCAGCTTGCGCCAGTGATACACTCCTCCCATATAATAACCATCTACTTTTGATGGATTTTGGAGTGAGGTGATTTGTATAAGTTAGCATGCTGTAAAGCAAATCATCCAAAGTCCAATGTGAAAGAAATATTTTTTTGATCAATATTCTTCTCTATCTTGTGTTCACATCCTTATTGTTTAGGGTTTCCTGCTTTATACCTACAGACTATTACTTGACATGTTTAACAAGTGTTACTTCATTCCATTACATACAAAGAGTGCAACAAGAGGAGGTGATACAGGAACTACATGGCGCCAAACTTGTCAGGCTTGTCTGATGGGCATGCTTAGCCCATGTACATAAATCACCATTTTCGTCCTGTCGAAATTGTATTCTTTACATATTGGGGTACATATTCTACCAGACCATTCTGTTGTCTTAGTCAGAGTTTACCAGAATTTGTGCAAGGGATATAGAGATTATAGTATAATTCAACAGAACATAAAACTTGTGCATTGCATCACTCTTTTCTCTACACTATATAATGTGTATAATGTCCTGGACTTAAGAAAGCAAACTGAATTGGGAAAAAATAACAGTAAGAACATATTGTTTGCTTCCAAAATAATGTTGCTATACCTCCATGGCATATGAGCCTTTGAATTAGAATAATACCTCAGGACTGATTCCTTTACATGACTTTGCATTAAATAAAATCATCTGACAAGGCTAACAAGGTGGAATCAGATCCTGAAACAGCCACATGGATTGGGTTATGGGTGAGTGACCCCTCAAAATGCTAGCTTGTGCACTATGCTTGACATATATGTGTATGGTAATTACCAGGAATGGCAAGGTTGTAAAGAGGAATGTTCCATAATTGTTGATGAAGTCCTGACATCCAGTCTTCACAGTTCAGGTTATTCACCGCAGCTGAATCCATGATATGGTGCCTTCATGAAGGACCGCAGAAAAAAATGTCAAAATGACGTCTCTTTTTAAAGTTCATGTTAATATTGTTGAAACCCCGAAAACAAACATAAGCCAATTATAAATGTTCAGCTGATCCAGTTGTGGCACGACAGCCAAAAACACGGACCTGAAAAGTACCTGTCGAGTCTATATAAATAGTAAGCAAAGGTCGAATACCGGTTATCCGCACCATAACCTAAAATAGCGATGACATAAAATCTGTCGACTTACTTAGTTCGTCGCCTCTGCGTGGTCAGTTCATCGCAAATTCACTACATTTCTGTAGAAATTTTATATTTTCAAAAGAGAAACCAACCATTCATGCCGAAATCCTGAGTTGGCGCAACCGTACTGCTTGGTGCTCTGCACTAGGCCTTTAGTGGACGATTTTTAAAAAAGTTTCAGGAAGTTGGAGAAACGAGGAAATTCCATACAGACAACTAGAGCATAACAAACAACACTGGACAAATTATTGACCAATCCTCTGATGCAATCTTTAATAGTTTTAATACACCTTGCACTTTTGGATTTGGTTTTATGTGTTTTTGCCTTAAAACTCAGTTGGAAAGCCTGTAGCAAAATCCAGTACACAGCCATGTGTCGGAGGGTCTTGTTCTTTCAGTAAGTGGAGACAAGAGTGCGTCTCATAAAAGCAAAAAACTAAATAAACGCAAACGTTTAAATTGAACTGTTTTAGAAATAATGTTGACATGCATGCCTTCATACATATTGAACACAATGTAACATTTTTATGTCGCTTTACAAACGGTCTTTATTTTCTAATGGAGAAAATATGTATGTGTGTATGTGTGGCTACAGGCAGCAATCCCTGTGGCAAAGTACAAAAGGATATTTAGTATCGACTGGATTTATATTTAAAAACAATAAAATAATAAAAAAATAAGAAATTAGTAACAATTCAGATAAAATGGTAAAATGTTGTGCATCAGTTCAAAAGGTACGATCAAAAAAAAAAAAAAAAAAACAATGGAAGAGAAATAAATGAACTAAATCGTTGCTAAGACCTTCTTTGTGATGATCGTATTGGCCCAACTAGCAAGCAATGTCAGTCACCTCTGGGGTGTCAAAGTGAGAATGACCTGTTATTAAAGGCAAAATTGTTGGTCCTGTAGCTAGTCGACGACTGAAGTTAAACATTTACAAACTGCTGATGTGCTGACAGGAGTGGCTGAGAAGATTCACAGTGTACTGTTTAAAACATCCATTTCCGTAATTAAAAACTTTAGTCATATGGACGTACAATCATGTCTACACATTCTTCAACAATGAAAAACAGAAGACAGGCCGTTAAGCATTTCACATCCGCTTGAATGTCAAATTTCAAATAGCGGTACTGACTATTTAATTCTTTGAACTATGAGTATTTGAAGACAGCAGTAAAACTACAATTTGCAAAACTAGGGCCATTTGTGTGTATGTAACGATTCAAATTTACAACAATGTTATAAATATAAAATGTTTAGCAATTAAAAAAACAGACACATGTAAACATAAAAAATAAATACTGATAGTAACAAACATGCACAATGACTTTCATAGGTGTTTAAATTAGTACATATCAGAGCAGGGCCACATTTCTGGCTGCAAGGTGTCTAAATACTTGTCATGTGATTTCTAGCTTGCTGATTAACAGAAATATGTGCTGTATAATATTAGGCCCTCTGTCCACATGTATCCTAACAAAAAGGCATAACCTAGAGCTGTTTATATAATCCTTAAAGAGCTTTCCTTTTCACTGCTACCAGGGAGAGTTAACTCCCCTACTGCTGCAAACATAATGATATCACTGACTAAATGGAATCATGATTTTTGAGCTTCATTCAGCAGAGGAAATCAACAGAGGAAGCCTTTAGGGATCTAAATCTGATGTGTCAAATCTGAGGTATGAGCATGCATCCAGTGTAAAATGCTATAAAATTAGACTGTGGGTCTTGTTTTCACCAAAATCACAAATATAGACATTGTAATTGATAACTACTATGGCATGACTGAACAGTGTACTGACATCATTGAACAAAATCAAAAACAGCAAAACTGTCTTGGTAAGATATGTTTGTTATTCAAGTTTCTTATTGAGATCAATGACAGTAGAAACAAAATCATTATTTCCAACAAAATCTCCACAGATAATATTCAAACATGTTTTGCCAGGTCCAGGACACTGTTTTTCAACCCAGTCCAAAAGTAAATGGTAATTCTGCAGGGTCAGAGTCTTAATAGACTGGCAAGGGTGAGTAAGGATGTACTGGGCATCTTCTGTGAGGTTTAGGCCTGCCACAAAAAATCCATCTGCAAGAAAAAACACCAAAGTCTTGACGAGCATAGGGATCCAGTGAGGTCATGTGATATTAGTCTGTATTAAAACAGTAATTCAGCATTATCGATACCGTGTTAAAGGATGTTCTCGAATCAACCTTATTTTATCATTTAATAGATTCTAATTTGTCATGTTAGCTCATTTTGAAGGGGCTCAATTAAGCTATTCCCTGCAATATTGATGGGCAATACCTTGACTGCAAGGATTTTTATCCACAATGAAAAAATAGGCACCTAGCTCACATGGCTACAATTTTTGAGAATGTTTTCCTGCAACATTATTTGTTTCAACAAGTTTCAGATAGTGTTGTTAAAGGTCAATATTTTAATTGCCTTCCTTCCAGTTGGAGTCTCACATGGATAAGATCATGGCTCATCAGAGGAAGATACCGTACTTTATTAATAAAACACATACCTGGAAGCTGGCCAAGACTTATGTCACATCAGAGCATCAGCCTGGCCAGGCCCATAATATCATATGCATAACATGACTAACATCCCTACAATATTTCATTAAATTCATAATGAAAATGCATTTGAGGAAATTATGGCATTCAGTGCTACAGCAGCCAATTAAGTAAGTAGTGTAGATAACCACTTTGTTTTCATAAGGGTTACAATTTTTCCAGGTTTTCCAAAGAAGAAAAAGTTTAACCCATTCTCAGGTTACTGCACTGTAGCTACTATAGTAACATCCTACTGTATGCAGATGATTTAATTACAGTAGACAGGAAATTTCCACTTTAAGTCCCAGTCATTCAAAATATTTACCTTGGAATCAGAATACAATTACATCAGAGTCATACCAACAATTTATACCTGTCATAATTGTCACACACACACAATGGGTAACATGTAAACTGCAACACATATATTTGAAAAAAAAAAAAAAAAGACCAACCAGGCCTTCCACATTGTTTCTGTTCCTCCAGATAAGAGAGGACAGCTTTGGGGTCAATCTGGTCAGCCCACCAGTACGGGATTTTTGGCCACAGCTCCTCGTGACCTGAGGCAGCTGAGTCATCATAGGAGATGATGACCTGACAACCCAGGTTCCAGAATGTTCTCAGGGTTGCATTTTCCTGAAACACAGCACAGTCATAGAAAAATCTTCCATCAAACAGTCCTGCCAAAGGTTAAAGTTCATTGACCTCCACCACACTGTTTCTGTGGGTGCTCTTTTGTCACACTGGCTTGGATTCAGTCAACTTTTGTCCTTAGTTTTGACTCACTGTAAAATGCAAGTGTTAGCTTTTGTTTGTTTTACCCTCAGTTTGTTGAATTAAGCAATAACCACACTTAATTTGCCAAACTGTGTGTGAAAAATCCAAAAGTTGAAACTAGTACCCCATTCTGAAAATAAAACCCTGGTAATAAAATACTTCCCTACAAGTCCACCGCACAAATGGCCTTTCATTTGATTTAATTTAATTTATTCATTCATTTATTCATTCTTTCATGCAACCTTCTGAGAAACCCATTGATGGAACATGACTTCATTTACAATGGTGTCATGATAACTAAAACATACAAACATAAAACAAAAAACTATAAAACCAAAAAAAGTATATGACCCTCACCTTACTTGTGTGTGGGAAGAGTTTGCTTCCAAACAGGCTCTTCACAAAGAGGATAATGTCCTCATGCAGGTCAGCATTCAGCCCTTCAAACATGGAGCAGGCAAGGATCACCACCTCCTTTGGATGAGAACTCAGCCAATGTGCCATGTTTCTAAGTGTTTCCTAAACACAAAGTCACATGATTAATGTATGATGAATTTGGATTAAATGAGACTGGTATTTCATGACTATTTTCTACACAATTGTATTCATCATAGTCACAGGCCAGAACATCTGTATAACATCTCTTTTCTGCACATACATATTTCTGTATGTATATTTTTGTATTTAAATCTAATTTTGGGAGGTCTGTCACTGGAAAATATTGCTTGTTAAAAGGAATTATTCACATATTTATTCCTTAACAGCAGTGCAGTAAATAAGGTGCTGAACTTGGAACTGACTGTTGGCAGATTCAGTTCCCAGATGTGTAACTGGTACAATTAGATTCAATATGAAAAATGTTTTAATTGATATGTAAAACTAAGAATATGTGTATTCTTCTTTACATAATCATACCCAAATACTGAAATCTTTTGAATGCATGCAATGGCAAGCCTTTTTGGAGCTATTCTGAATGGTATATAGAGTAACTGAAACAGAAAACAATCTTGTGACCTGAATGAGGACCTTTGGTATATCAAATCACATGATACAGAATGTCAACATGATACAACTTACCTTCACAGTCAGGATGGTATAAACCCCATGGGCAAAATACAGGGCGTCAGTGGTGTCATGCTTCTTGTGGGCAATCCTGAGATCAAAGTACCGTATCCCAGTGTTCAGTTGGGTAGGGATTTCCTGCAGCTAAGTGAGCAAGGATAAGGGAGAGTTCAATCAGTCGCTCTGCATTTATTACTCACACGCACACACACTCACACACAAATGCACAGTCCTCACAGCCTACTTATTTTGAAATTGTTCAAAACAGGCAAAATAAATCATTTTCTTTAGTTGGACATTCACAGCTTTTTGTCAAGCACACATTATTTTGAGGTTGAAAGTGAGTGACAGATGGCTGGACTCTGTGCAGATGGAAGGTACCTGGGTGGTGCTCCACTTGTACACACATGGTCGAATGATGCAGGGCATGATGCAGTCCAGCACTTTTAGCACGAGGGGGTTTGACACCAGCAGTGGAGAGTGCAGGTCCAAACAGTAGGTCATGGTGTCATGGCTTCCTGACACCAAGGATATTGCAGTTTTCATTAACTTCTGCTTCTATACGTTTTCTGTTTTAATTGCATATACTGTCTTGTTTCAGTTTGTTGGCATTTCTGTTCAGTTCTTCTATTGTATTATTTCTGTTTAAGGTTGAGTAGTTTTAGGGCCAGAAATATTGAGTTGGCAGCAGCTATATTGGGTGCTCAGTGTTGACAAACAAATTACATATTGTTGAATTACTGCCTTAATATACCTGACTAAAATGCTAGTTTCTTGATACAGCTCTATTAGTTTCAGTCTACTAAATCACATAAACCTTAAGCCTTTGATGAAACTAATTGACCTTGGTCTACTAAGTAGTAGGCTACAAGTAAGAATAAGTTTACAGAGTAAACACGTGGATTGATTTCATGTTTACCTAAATTCTGTTTATATACTTTTCCACTAAATAACAATTACTTGAACTTTAATCAAAAGATGATTAATTAATAATATATCAGTATAGGAGTCTACCAGTGCCAAGGACAATAGTATAAGTAAAGGCTTTTTTCACAAAGATTATTTTTTCACTTTATTTCAGTTTTTTGAAAATGTTTTTCCACACCCAGTGTACACACACCCTTTATTAATGTGATGTTAAAAAGTTACAGAGTTCTGTAAAAATAAAGCAATTAAGTAACTGGATATTACATTTCTAATACCTTCCCTGTAAATTTACACTGGTGTAATAAGGGCTTGAATAAATTATTGTAATTTTATTGATGGCATCTTATTGATATATTTGGCTAGCTCTCGTGAATAGTGCCAAAGTCCCCACACTGATACAATCATTGCATTGATGCACTAAAAGCAATTTGCAAAGAGCTGATAGTCTAATCATGTATTCACTCTACTCACCGGGTATAGCAAGGTTATACAGAGGTACATCCCAGACCTTGTCGGGTAGCTGGCCCATCCAGTCTGCATTGCTCCTCGCTCGGTTAGAACCATTATTAACTCCTTCCATTTCATCTCCCTGGGTCTACGATTAACAGTTAACGAGTAAACTGCTGAATTCTTCAGACAATATCGCTACACAGAGTACTTCGGCTCCACATATTTACCTCAACAAGTAACACCTCAAAACAACTTTGATGTTTTACTACTCTGACAATGTAAATACATTAGATATTCACATTGCACACATTCGTTTATTAAAATAGCATCTTCTGAAATGTTGCCTTGTTTCGTTATTAGTCTGTATAACCAGGCTGGAATAAGCGCACTTAAACTTACCGCTAGCATCGCGATGTTCACAGTTCCCTTTGAAAAGGGGATCTGTGACAGATCGGAAATAATGACAGTATTTATGAACCATTGATAAACATATGCACAATCTGATCTTCCGCAGTGTACACAGGGCAAAATAAGAGGGAAAGGCGCATCTCTCATGTGACGTGCAGTGGCTGCAGCGTTCTACTTTCAATACGGTTTCAACCGAAAATAAGGGACCGTCAACAAATTAAAAGAAAAAGTTTCAGAGAATTAAATGACAAACACGTCCTTTTTTCAAACTTCTATATTTCATAGAACACGTGTATGATTGTTGCATGTTAGGATAGGTACACATTTAAGTAAAATCGCTGTAGAACTTCGAGTTGGCAATACTTAGGCTATGGTTTACTTATGGCTATTTTTGGTTGGGTTGAACGTGATAAGATCGGTCTTGCTTTGTATGTTTACCATTTTAGCTGATAAAGCTAAAGCTTTTTTTACTGGTCAAATTTCTTTTTCCCCCCCTTACTTTTAAGTAATAGAGAACAAACTAAGGAAAATAGAAATAAATGTCCTCAGTTTAGCGATGCCTTACCCATGCACCATGGGAAATAATAAATAAAACAGACTGTAGTTTGTTACTTAGAAATATAGAACTAAGAAACATGTCTACCAAATTACAAGACACAAACTGCATGACACAATCAGTCCATATAAATCATTCACACACAAACACACAATGGTTGTAACCACATAACAAAATTCCTCTTTTTTGCACACCCACCCACGCACACACAAACATTATACACATTTCAACAAGAATAAGTCACAATCCATAAGCCCAACATATCCCAGTCTCCACTCCCACACTTAAACCATACAACAGAACCAACTCAATCAGAATGTCTAATGTACTTAATCCTGTTTGAATACACAAACATTATTCTTCTCAGCACATTTCACACCAGTCCTCACAGAACCCATTGTAATTTGTTTCACAAATTAATAAGAGCAGCAATCATTGGGTCTGATAACAATCTTTTTCCTTTGTTTCGGATGTTGAGCTTGCTGCAGAATAGCTCTTGGTAAATCAGTCTGTTAGATTTAGTAGGACATGCTGAGGAAGACTTCACTAGGGCAGATTCAGGAAATGCAGGTACTCAAATCAATACAAATTAAATGACAGTGTTAGATTTCAGCATGCTATTCATTACAATACACTGTAGAAACAAACCTCCAGGCCCCCATAACCACAGTGTGTAGGGAGGCTAATTTCACACTTGAGTTCTCAACATGCTGAGAGTCAGCAAACTGTTAGAATTGAAGCTCCATTCTGCTGAAGCCAAACATTAGGCAAACATTATGAAAAAGTCATATATAACTATGACTAATGCTTTTTGGTCTCACCAACTATGTGAATGTGCTGCAGTACTCACATCAGCACATATCTATTTATTAAAATAGCATCTTTTCAGATTTGCCTATGTGTGTTTCCTTGCTTGTTACATTTGTCAGAGCCAAAGTTATTACTTGTGATTCTGTTCAAATAGGCCAGATGAGCTTTGGCATTGTTTTAACAGAGAAAACATTAAATAAAAACAAAGGAAGCAATTATGTAGAGATGATGTATTTAATGCTTACTTTAATAACAACTTGACTTGTGACACATTGTCACACTTTTCATTAAAACCTGTTAAGTGTTTTCCTGAAAATAAGAATTTTTGACAGATAAAGAATTGCAAAAAACATGCACAGAAGATACATGAAGTGGATACCTATAGAACAATGCAGATTAGGTTTTGATATTAATTATATATTTCCATGCTAAGAACTGTGGCCAGGATTCAAAAACACATTTTACTTTAACTTGGCTCACAGTTAAATGCAACTGTTCATTTTTATTGTCACCAACACTTTGGCAAGTTCAGCAATCATGAAAACTCAGTCAATAATCCTTTCTGTTACAGAAAACATACTCTTATTTATTTGTAAGTACAAGTTGCAACCAAACGTTCACTGAATCCCAGTAAGTATCTGTAATAACATGCTAAAGACATAGGTTTCCCAAATGTTGTGGTTTCACACTGTCACATTTTCAGTACATTTCAAAATGCATACCATCACAGGGTATGACAAAAAGAGTTGTGCAGGTATATGCATTGCCTTGCTTCATGCAATTCAATTATTAGTGCTCCCAGAAAATGTTTGTGCTATTTTAGGCTATTTAAGCCCCCCATCACTTTCTGAGTTAATGCAATTTGATTAAAAAAAAACTAACAAACAAAACATTAGTTTCCTCAGATGAGGTAATTCACATTAATTCCTCAGCTTGTAAATTAACCAGCTGTTCTGTAACAGTTGACATTAATTGTGAAATAAATGATTTATAAAACCAATTTACATACAGGGCCTTATTTATCAAATGATCGCAGATGCACCCATCAATGTGACAATGTCAGCAACCCCCCTTTCAGAAAAAAAGTAAAAAAAAAAAAAAAATACTTTCTCTAAGGTTGATTGGTGGCTCATCCTATAAAGACAACTAGTTCAAGTATGTGGATTCACCCTGTAATCTTGACTTCAAATCTTGCTTTTGCCAGTGCAAACTGTGGCCAGTAGCCACGTACATTGGTATGTAGTTGGGTATAGAGAGGGTTAGGTCAGCAGGAACGTCATAGTCTCACAAGTGAATGCTCTGATCAATAGAGTACCTGCATGTCTGTCTTCTTTAATTGCACATGAAGAGCACTCTCCAGACACAAGGACTGCAGGGCTCAGCTGCTACGCTGCAGAGTGAAAGGTGGCAGGGGCTTGCAGTATATGCTTTAGAGGACAGTTATGCTTGTTTTCACTCTGCCAAAATGAACAAAGAATTTGGAGAGATGACTCAGTCATTACAAATTATATATTCATACATATTTGTGCCGACACTACTGATAAATCACAAGTTGTGCTCAAAAATGTAAAAACTGGACTTCATAGTCTTATTTATATAACAATCCTTATTTGTGCTTTTAACATAATACTAATTATCGGATGTTTAGGCTACATAGCCTACTGTACTTAGAAGTTAATAAGTGTATTTACAAGCAGCAACACCAAGTAAAAATGTTTATATGCACCACTTATAAAAGTAGCGGGGTGCCATACATTTTGCATGACAAGTGACCACTGAAGCCATTAACAGTGCTTATGTGTGATAAGGCTACAGCAGAAAAAAACATCCCTGTACATAAAGAATAAACGCAGCCTCCTGCTGTGGGATAAGAAAATATTCAGAATTACTGCAGACACATCAGCATTTGGTATTTTCCCTGATAGCAACAAAGACAATTTTCACTTATTTAGTTTGTCCCTGCTGTTAATACCATTTCGATACTGGGCTCACTTTCACTTTGTGAAATATTGTGCTTAATATTTAATGTCAGTTTTGCAAATAGTTTTGCTAATTAGGCTAATATAGATCAAAATATACCCAATTGTTAGCATAAACATGTTTAATGACTTCAGTAGCTTGTTTATAACATATTCATATTAGCTGAAAGGCATTAACATCAGGGAGCAATGCAAGCATTAGCTATTCAAGGTTTGCCCAGCTGTATTGTAGTTCAGACTGACAAAACACCACAATTCTGGATTTAGCTGTCAAATATTTCACTCTGCTGAGGCACTTGTGTGGAGTACAGTATAACGTCCAACAGATCTGATCAAATCTGGATTATATCTGTTCCAGCTGTGGTTGGATGTTCTGCAAAGATATTATTTTAAAAATTACCAACATCATCAAGGCAGGGTGTCCATTGGAAATTAGCTAACTGATTTATTGCTCAATAACATCTTCTTCAGTTGTTGAAGCACTTGATGTACCAGCTGGAACATTTGCACAGTCCTCAGTAACAAGGGTAGCACAGCTGCCAGACTGGGAGTGACACAAAGCTGTCAGCTGCCTTAAAGAATGCAATTCTTTAGGTCTGAACAAGCTATTGAAAACTGTGGTGAAAATTAGGGGGGAGAACAAATGTTTTGCAGTTCCACATTTCTATGGAAGTATTTATACACAGAGTAAGGAGCTATAATAATTACTCCATGAAAATATGCACACATATATGACACACAAACAATAAAATGAGAATGCACGATAGTTTGATAAATTAGGCCCATTATTCCTAAAATAAATATAGACGATCATAACATATTTATCATTTCAGTGTAAACTTATTAGCTTATAACTGTCAAAAAAGTCATTGGGCTGGATTGAATTAAACAGACTTAGTCTCTTTAAGGGCATATGTAATTCAATGAAAACCTTAAATTACAGCTTCATTTTCTTTGAGTTTGTAGACAAGCAAACATGTCCTCAAAAATTTGCTCTTTTCATTCTAAAATACAGTCACATATGCCCTTTAAGGGCATTTTCCACTTTTTCCCACCTGAACACAGCCAAACTGTTTAATCCCAGGAAGAAACCTATTCAACTGACTCAGGTGAAATTGGCCATGGCACATGATTCACCTCCAATTCACATGACGATGATCACTCACAACTTTCCACATTGAAGACACATCACCAATTCTATACTGCCTAAATTAACCAAGGATGACAAAGTTAGCTTATGCTTGCCTTGCCAATGCAGAGATCCAGCCATAGCTGTTCATGGCATGGCTAGGACTCACCTCTGAGTTGCCGGGCTCAGATCTGCTTCCCAAGTGAACATATTCTGCATGAGCCACATAGAGGGCTTTACAGTCCATTGTTGAATTGAAAATACCCTTAAAGTCACTAAGTGTGCTTGACTGAATGAAGCCCATTAACTTATTGTTATCACTTTAATTCTCAATTTTCATGCTGTGAATCAAAATGCAACTTATCCCACAGATGGCTCATTGTGCCACACATTTAGTCTTAGTCTGTGTCCTGCATCACTGTGTCCACTGCATTAAATTCTCATTGAGAGCAATGACAGTTGGAACCAGCTGGCTTTCTGTTATAAAATCCCCAGCAATGATGTTGATAGATTCTGTGCCAGAACCTGGACACTGGGCCTTAACCCACTCTAAAAGCTCTGGGTATGTGGACATCACAAGGTCCTTCAAAGATTCAGTGGGGTGAGAACAGATGTATTTCAAATCTTCAGTCAAGTTAATGCCAGCAACAAAGAACCCACCTGTCAAAAAAAGTATAAGAGGGGGAACTAAATAACAGGAAAACATGACAATGAATTAATATTAAGTAATTAATAAGAAGTAGTTGACGCCACTCTTCACCCTCAGAATAACTTCAATCCTTTTTGAAATTTTGTAACACAAGTTCTGAACTGAGAGTAGAGGGATACTGGACGATTCCTCAAGACAGGAAGCCTCAGATTCTTTTAGGGATGAAGAAAGTGGAAATCTGCTTTCCACTCTCTGCTCCAAAACATCCCATCCAGGTGCAATGATGTTTAGTTCTGGTGATTGTGAATGCCAAGGAAACTTTGACTTCATCCTGGTGTGTTCCACCACAATTTATTTAGCAGTGTGCATATGGGCATTATTATCTTGGAATATGTGACACTATGAGGGAACAGTGCTTGCACCATAAAGTGGCTCTGGCCTTGTGAAATGCCCATACTGTTACAAAGTTACCACCATATTTAACAGCTGGCAACAGGCATTGTGAATCAAAGGTTTCCTTTGGCTTTCTCCAAGCATAAAAGTGTTGAGATAACAAAGAAGGGAGGGTAATTTTTGACTTTATTACCAATGGAGAGAATGGTTGCGTTCTGTTTAATTTAAATCTTTTTGCTTCAATGATAATAAAAACAATAATAATGAGCTAGATACCTGCAATTTATTCTAGCAGTGAGTTACATTTTCTTTTCCTTTTATATGTGTCAAATTTTTTGCCTTCTACAGACGAAGTCCATCATTTACATCTTACAACAGATCGAGACAACCATAGGTTTCAAATTCAGCTACTGTGTTTCCTTACCAAGCACGAACAACTCAGTTAAAAGCTTGCCCTATTACAAGAGTTACTACAGAAAAGACAGTTGGCTACGCCAAACAAATATAGAAGGTAAACAGTCGAGTTTGTCTTTTGATTTAAATAACCAGCCTAATATTAAATTTTAAACCACTTATGCAGCTCTGGTTCAATTCCTACATAATTCACTCCTGTTTAATCTTTGAGCAAGATGTATTGCTTCTCATAACTTGATGTATACATCTCATAAAACACCCACCTGTACAAATGGAAGGAATGTAACAACCTTAAACCATGTCGCTTGCTCTGGATAAGGGCTTTTGTTAGATAAATAATGTATAAATAATTCAATGTATTATATGGTGACAACAATACAGTTTATAATCCTTTAGGCTGGTCTTGTAAGGAATTGAGACTTTAAAAAAGGTTATTTGGTCATTCATAGCATATCCCTCTCAGCAGACAACATTTAGGAGTTGTACAATAAAAATAGGGGTAAATCCCTCAAACCCCAAAAGAATAACAAATGTATAATTACATAATTAATTGAATAATTTTTCAACAATAGTAATTCTTAAATTGCGATAAAATATGATTGAATTGGCATATATTAATGTAATGCATTCCGAAATACTAGCACTTGCACAAAACAACATTAATAAAATATTTGGACTTTTGAATTTGACATTTTAGCATTTATTGATATAAACTGGATTAATTTTTCACCAAATATTAGATTTTGGTTCCTGCTTTTGTTACCTGGGCGTCCACGTTGCTTCCTGCGTTCCAGTTCTTCGATCAGTGCGTCTGCTTTGCATTTGTTGGCCCACCAGTAAGGAATTGGGGCCCAGAGCTCCTCATATTGATTCAGGATATTATGCTCATATGAGATGATCACCTGATAGCCCAGCTGCCACAGGTTTCTCAGGTTTATTGATTCCTGTTAGGGGCAAAGGGTAATCCAGTCATAGTAGGGCCACAGCTGTTTATGGTTTCTGCCACTTATATACAAAAAATATAAGAAATCCACTGACAAAGGACAAAGGACATATCAATCAAGTACCGTCTATATTTATTCCATCCACTACCCTCCCTTTGCTATCCATAGGTACAGTAAACAGGCTTTTTAAAAAAAAAAAAAAAAAAACATAATATATGCAAACTAACTATTACCAGTAGGGAGGAGTATAACTGCAGATGAAGCCTACCGTTTTTGGACAGAGCTTCGTAACAAATACATTCTTTATGGTTTCAATAAGAAGACGATGAAGTTCTTGGTTCAGGCCCAGGAAGTGACTGAAGGACAGGATAAGAACCTCTCTTGGGTGAGAATCCAGCCACTCTCTGATCTCCTTTAGAACTGTCTGAAATACAGAATGTAGAACTGTCATTAAAACTGGGATAACTTGGAATGAACATTGTGCAAAAAGTCAGACAAATGGTGCTGTGCAGCTCAGCCTGCTAAAGAGCAGGGCACCTGTGTGTACCATAACCTAACCACACCACTGCTGACTGTGGCTCACAGCTCTGCGGGGCTGAGCAGTATTGGGTGGGATTGTCTTTGGCTCATCACTCTACTCAGTCAGGTCCAGCAGCTTCATACAGAGATGTAATGACTATGCAGCTGGTGGACTACAGAGTGGAGAGAAGGAGATGCTGACAGCACACACTTCTGAGGCGAAGCATGCTTGTCTACACCCCCTGAATTGCCAGAAAGAAAATAGCAGCAGCTATAACAAGGGAATATATCCAGGGAATACATTCATATTGGGGAGAAAAAAATCTCCAAATGAAAACTGCATATTCAAATGAATGTTCAGAATTTCTTACACTTAAACAGTGTAAGTGACACCATATGTGGTCATAACTGATATAAACAATAGTGGGAATATGATATGTTTCATTACTCATAACGGTCATCTTGTTGATGAGGATAGAACATTTCTGCATGTCAAATTTTAATGCTCTGTACTGCATGCATATTCTTAAGCACTGATTTGTATAGGTGCAGTCTATTCTGATTAACTATTGTGAACTGAGTCTGCAGTTGTACCACCAATAAAAAAAAATCCTTTTTCTGTGTTTTTAAAATGCAAAATAAAAAAGCAAATGCTCTCTAAAACGTTGATGCTGTCTGATAGATAATCAAGTATGTGAGGTAACATCACCCCTCTTATCTGATCGCTTATAGTCCACGAGAGTCAGTCATTATTCAGAATAATCTTTTTTTTTGTAATTTAATAGATTTCCAAGTCTCAATGCAGTCCAGTTTGATACATCATGGTCGATATGGGTTAGTGTGCAGCCTTAGCAGTCATTCAGTCCCGTGGTCCTTGTCCTTAGTCTAACTGCTTACCTCCACAGTCACCGTTGTATATACCCCATGATAGAAGTACAGGTCATTGGAGTGATCGTTGGGGCGGTGAGCAATTCTGAGATCACAGTACCTAACCCCTGCATCCAGCTGTTCTTTCACTCCACTTTCCTTCAGAAAACAATAGCATTAATGGTGGATGTAGTCGTTATTTTTCCAGCAGTTTCAATTTCTCACATAGATTTGTCTACATGCAATCATGCAAGGAAGTGTTGTTCATCGTATATGTGCTATATAACCTTACATGCACTACATATGTATTTCTTGTTATTCACTTTACATGTGATATATGTAAGGATTAACAATTTGGCCATGAATGTCTGACAGACTGCCCAATATCATGGAAACAATACAATATTCAAGATGTTATTTCAATAAAAAAAAAGTATCAAAACATTGGCATGAACAGCTATACAAGGGTTACAGGCACCAAGTTACCACATGCTGGACTCCTACAGAAAGTACAAACTGTGGCAAGAATTTTTATTAAACCAAATAGCCCCAGTCAATCAGATCTGTCAACCCCTCTACAAAGCTCACAGACTTTAGTCCATAAGGAGAGAAAAATGGGGACTCAGCATTTGGGATATGTGTAATGCAAACAATGTTAGACCTAAATACATATATTCAAACTTTACATTAGTGGCAGAGAAGTGAGTGCCACAGAGGGCCATTTGTATGCTGGCTTTCATTACAACCAATCAATGCTGCCTGAACTGCTTCAATTACTGTTTAGTCATATGCTTAACACTCTGTGTTAAAACACAGAATATAAGCAACAGTTTTTATTTGGGCAAATCATTTCACTATATGTGTACTGTCTGGAAAAAAACAGGACTAATTTAGCCAATTATGAAATTAATTATCTAATCAAGAGCAGAGCCTTGAATAAAAAACAGCATATAAATGCCTCTCCATATCACTGAGACAGATACCACTGCTCTACATTGTGTTATCTTGCCATTGGACCAAAACACGGATCTACTTTGTAATTAATGTTAGAATTCTGTACAATTTTACATAACAATCAGACTAAAAGAGAGAGTTATATTTCAATAATCATATGCACGTGGTAAATCACTCCTTCTACTGGATCTTTGTGTCTTTCCATCTTTTTCTCCTAAGTTACACCATTTAACCTTGCGCTTAAATGTGAGTCAACCAATGGATTATGCAATTGCAAAGACCTTATCTTCAAGCATAGGTCATTTTCTAATATTGTTCACAATTGTATTTTCTTGTCCAGAATTGTAACTGAATGGTAAATACATATGTATGGTACTGTTCAAGAACCTAAAAGCTTAGACTAAAGGGTGACAACCCCAAAGGCTAACCATACACAACCTAGGCCCATACAGAAAGACACAGCAAAAAAAAAATTAAATAACCTAAAATAGAATTTTAGTATGATTGTATCTGTATTCATTGTTGATGATTGTTTGTTACACTATAAAAAGTATTAATACTGTACTTCCTGAATCCTTAAATACCATGTTACATATTCTGGCAAGTTATGAAAAATGATCTGACCAGCAAATCTATTGCTTCTACCTTCAGAAAGCTCTGTTGCTAGCATGCACAGCACACACAAATACATATTGTGTGTACCCTATACATATCCTAAGATAACATATATAAATCTACCTACACTACATTCCAGTGCCATGAAATGCAGAGATTTTGCAAAGCAAACTGACCATCTGCTGTGTTACTTTGCAAGGCAAATGACCTGGCACACCCACCCAGCTGAAGATCCTGTTGTGTTTTACGAGGAGTGGCTGGGTTGTGCAAGTGGGTGTGTGTTTATTGATCTCCTGCAGAACCTGCCTATGCTGTTGCCCACCTGTGTAATTGCCCACTTGTACACAAAAGGACGAATGAGGGGTTTCATGTACTTGTCCAACTTCTGTAACATGTCCGGCTGAGTTAGGTCTACAGGGGACCTATTGTTTTTATCCAGACAGTATGTAACAGTGTTGTGGCTTCCTATAAAAAGAAATAAATTTTACTCATTTCAAATTTTTACCACAAGACCATAAAAATTGACACACCTAAACAGTTAACATTCAAATTATGTAAACCTAAATAATAAAACGTATATTTTAAAATATACAGCATGTTTAAGAGTGCATACAAATAATGGGCAATCACATTTATGGTAATGTGGTTATATTTTCAGACACATCTTAACTATATCAAATACTTGTGTATTATGCTATGTATTATGCCATTACTCCCATTTCCGGTTCTACTAATACAAATTAAATAAGCAATACTTTCCATATACGCCCCGAAACAAATATGCAAAATATTTAATGGAGCAATACAGTGAAACATAGTTTAATTCCTCTGTTCTTTTGCAGATATATTTTTTCCAGGCGAGAACATCACGAAAATAATACTGTAGTGTAGTATTGACCTTGAGCGTGAAATTGTGCTGACAGCTTGCAGGCATGCAACCAAACACCCCTTTAACGCTCACACCCACTCTTAACACTTTTCTGAAGCGCTTCCTCCAAACACTCATCCTTTCTCAAAATTTGAACAACAAACACGTCGCTACATAACCCCGCATGAATTCAGCTCTACAAGGCCAATTACATAGTTTCTTGTATGAGTAGCCAATCATACGTAGCTAATATTTCTCAAATAATTAGAATGTAACAGCATATACCTAAAGGCCAACATTTTAATCACGTTTTATATTAAAAAAACACAACAATTAAAAAAGTGATATGAAAAACAATTCACCTGGGATGGCCAAGTTACAAAGAGGCAAGTCCCACAGCGCGCAAGGCAGGTGGGACATCCAGTTGTCAGTGGGCAAGTCTTTCAGAGAGCCTTGAAAGCTCGTCGCGTCTACCGTTGACATCTCTTTCTGTTGGCCTTTAATATGAAAATAAATACTGGAGATCAGATCAAATGTCCAATGGTATCTCAGCCGTGGGTCTCAAAAATGCAGTGCTTCAAGTTACTACCCTCTAATAAATAGACTACGGTAATTGAACTAACCATGTTTCAATGGTCCAGAAAATTACATTTTTCACAGTACAGGCAACAACTTTACTTTTATTGACTTTTAAACACTGGTAGCCATGAAAAGAGGGCCAGCATAGTTATGAAATATAAGGCACATCTACAAACCCTTTCAATGGGCTCGCATTTTCGTCGAGAAAGCATTCAATAAACAAAAGCCATAGGCAAACTACAAGTCTGTTTCACATAAATGTAAAATACCTTATCTTTGCATGTTAAACATGTTCACATACATTCCCTACAGCATTCATTTTACTATGACATTTTTCATTGAATATACATTACCTAACTGCACATACAGCTGTTTCTAACGTCACGGTCTGCGGTACTTTACCAGCCGGCCAGCCCAGTTTCACTGTATTATTTGTAAACTGGTTTTGAGGACTTCAGATATCAAAAGGGTGTGTCATATTAACACATGTTCCATTCACAGGAATCCAAAAACGGCATTATTTCCAGGTAGGGCCGACAAAGAAATAACACAGTGACATCCACTGCCGGTGTCAGGTTGTACTTGGCTGTATGGTGCTGTTATCCTCGTCGCGGGCTGGAAAGCAGAAGCTAGGCAGTAATAGGATAGTCCGGAACACTCATCTGCAATATAAACCATTCTCCTAATAAAAAATAAGTTAAAAATGGACGATCCCCTTCATAAATGTCCACCACACTAACACCATCTCAACAGTACCAGTACTGACAGCAAAGCTAAGTCTATATCAGGAACATTTCGTATGTCTGAGAAGGCTTATTTTGACCCAGAACGCCTGACCATGAGCGTCGCTAGTTTGTAGAAGGCGGGGACTCGTATCCGTGTAATCGGCAGATGCTATTGTAAGCAGTCCTTTTAAAGAGATAGCAACCGAGAGAGAGAGAGAGAGAGAGAGAGAGAGAGAGAGAGAGAGAGAGAGAGAGATTTTGCATGTATCAATTGTCTGAAATGGTAGAATCAGTTTTCACGACAGATTTCTCTTTTACAAAACAAAACTGCATTTACTGACTACCCCTACACCACTATCCAAGCTATTCATTGTATTTTATTAAAAGGTGAGTACTTGTTGTTTGAAATGCTGAGACCACTAAAACGGAGGACCATTTCCCCCTGACGCTGTGCTTTCCCTACACTGAGTGAAGTGGATAACAATGAAATGTGTAACTAGTGTGGTCTCAGTAATGCAAGAGTTGCACCCTATGGCCTATGTATGATCCACAACTCCACTACTTGTTTCAGACAAGGGAAATGAGGCATTTCAAAAGGAATTGCCACTGAACTTTCCAGTATTAGAATTTCCATTATTTGAATTAATCAAACAGACAAAACATGTACATTTATTCATGCAAATACTACTGTCAAACAACAAACAGCAGAAGCTAAACACACACACACACACATATGCTTGCACACGCAATAAAATATGCAATAGAATATGCAATAAAATTGCAATCAAGTGCAATACTTTATGTATTACTGCTTTAATCCACCTGACCAATCAATGAAGGCTACTGAGAATGGCTGAATTCTTGACATTGCAGTGTTATAATATTGTATACAAACAGGTTATAATTCCTCAAAAATAATTTTATCACATTCAGTTTTATTACATCTTGCTCTTCATGTTTTTCTATTGTGCAGCGCTACATTTAATGAAAGGTCATTATGATTTGAACAATCTCAGTCATTTAATATGCATATTCTACACTGCAAACCCATAGTTCTTTCCATATGCATTTTTACATTTTTCAAACACAAGAATGAAAATGTATTTATAGGGTCCATAGAAATTCATGACCATGTGAGTTGAGAGTTTCAGTCCTTGTCCTCTATGCCGCACTGTGGCTTTCAGTTTTGCATGTGATCTCAGAAACCATTACATACACAGCACTAGTGAGAGACTAATTACATCATCAAGGGTTAATTAGAAAAAGCTTGCCAGTGCAAGTCATATTTATGACCCTGTTAAAGGTGACAACAACATGAAATGAAAAACCAATGACTACTATAAAATTGGGGAGCAGTAATATCCATCTGGTACACAACATACCAGTGGATGTACAGGGCCACTTGAAAGTTTGTGAACCCCTATTTAAATTTAAAAGTGAATCCCTCATTAAATTACATCTTTATGTTTGTGAAATCTGGGGCCTAATCTCTGCTGAAATGTTGTGGTATTTTCTTACTTGAAAACAGCTGTTCATGCAAGTAAGCCATCAAGAACTGGCTCTGAAAAGCCCTCCCACTGCATAGTAAAAAAGGTTAGAATTGCTTGAGTGTAGATACAAATAAAAGCTACAGATAAACCACCAGGGGAAATGTTTAGCTTTATTCAGTTTATATTGATCCCTTTTGTTGGACAAACAATCCAATACACAATTTCTCACTAGACAACACCCAAGAGACATACCACAATCTCACATTAAAAAAATATAAAAATCATTAAGTAGAGGTGAAGCTACTTTGGGGGTTTCTTCTGATAAAAACCAAGCCAGGAAAAGGTTCTAAATTTGATTTGAGAAAGGCATTTCAAATACTCATATTTGGCACCATGAATGACAAAGCACATTTTTAATATTGCCATTTGTCTTCGACTGTGGGCTCTGTTTGCAATAAATAATCTCACAGTATTCATTAATTTTCATTTAGTTTACATCTAGTGAAATGTTGCCAGGTAAAACAGATTAAGAACTGATTAAGTCCACATGCCAAGGTTTCTCAACAATACTTTAAAATATTCACCTTACCTTAGCTGAATGCTTAAACTGCCCGGAAAAATTAACAAAAATTTATGAAAAGTAAGATAAAGTCCTGTTTAAGATAAAATATACTAAATATAAGCATCTTTCCATGCTGCTAATCTTCCCCAGTAGTGTAAGATTGATGAAGTGTTGTCATTGCAACTTGCATTCAGATGTATTCGGAATGACTGAACAGAAATGTATTTGAAATGACTTGACAGGGTAATACAACATCTAAGATAAAAACCTGAAGTTGCAGGAAATCTCACCACTGTAATGTAACCCTGAAAAACTCAAAAAAAGATGGTTCTTTCAGACAGTTCACAAATTTCATAAACAAGTAGGGAGCTTTGACTTTGAGAATGTATACAATACTTATCCTCTTAGAAAAGAGCAGCAAGTGGTAAAGACAATCCGCATGCTTAAGAGCTTCATTTGATAAAATTATTATGATTAATCGAGGCAAAAGGGGTTATTGTTCAGCAAGAGGCTTGAGAAGAGACTACAAGAACCTCAAACTGCTGGCAGAAGGGAAGTACTGGTTATGAGCCAGGAATTTCTATGGGCCCTATGCATTGCTCCAGTTTTTAAAATATGTTCCCCAAGATTGGTTAATATAGTATTTATAACCAATGTACAGTTCATAAGTCATGGATTGGCAAAAGTTCTTCACTACATTTATGTGAGCATAACTCAAGTGAACATGATCATTAAACAGGCCCGATAGCAGGCTCAAATGGGGCTCTGCCTGCAGGCTGCGTGCGTGAGGGATACCTTTCCTTTTTGTGAATCGCCCTTTGCCTGCACATCATCAATGAAAAATGTATTTACTTCAAAGAAAATCTATGACCCACTCTGTTACATTAGGTAGAAAATGGAATTCAACCAAAACTCACCCAATACTATGATTTCACAATCCGAATGATTTTTCCCCCTAAAATGCATAGCCAAATGCTTACAATTTCATATGAAAAAGTACTGAATGAACATGTCACTGAAAAAAACCTAAATCATGCAGAGTAACTCTTGGGTATCAAATTAAGTGTTGCATAACAATAGTAAGTACTCATCTTACTAATCCACACTTCTACACATTATCATTGTAAATGCACACTCTTTACATAACACCTACGACTACCAGCATCAGCACTGATCCAATCATGTCTCCTCCAAAGCACAGTAAAGGGAGGGAATTATTTTTATGCAATGATCATTTTTGAAATGACAGAAAATAATCATTTTAGCAGCTAGACTCCAGTTTCATGCATACACCCCTCTTTCTGATTGGGAATTTAGACCTTTGTCATTAAAAGATCACCACAAAATTGTGATATATTTAAGTATGAATAATTTGATGTTCAATTCCATCATTGTATATAAATATTTATGATGGATTGACTGTGGACAGATTTTACAGTCACTGCTCTCCAAATTACCCTGCAAAAGAGTTTGGGGGGATCCCTTTAACACCCAGACCTGTGACCTGTGAAAAAGGACATTTCAGAAAAAATATTTTAGTACATTAAAATTGATTTAACTTTTTATATTGTAAAAAAAAATATATATAATTTTTTAATGAAAACCTTTAAAATAGCTCAGATATTTCCTCTGTCACAGACAAATAATGCAAATAACAAATTATGTTTCTTGGAACTAAAATGAATACAGTCCAGTAATCCTTTACCCTAAAAAGGCATCCTGCTTCAGACTGCCTGGCCAGGTCCTCTTGGTCCATGCCTTGATATGCAGAGGTGACATACAGCTCAGAGTAGTCCTTTCCTCCAAAGCAGCAGGAGGTAGTCTTATCCACAGGCAACATCACTGTATCCATACGTTTGCCTGAAAGGGATGCATCTTTAAAATAAACTTTATATAATCTAAATCTTTCTTGTTGTATAGCTCAACACACAGACATGTGCATTCATTCAAATGCATGCATATCCTCCATCCATAAACAAACACACAGACAGAAATACATGCATGCGTACATACCTGTATGTGGGTCGATGCGAAGCACTCTCGCCCCATTATAGCAGGCCACCCACAGCTTGCCTTCTATATCAATGCACATGCCATCTGGAATCCCTTCACCCTTCTCCAAGCTGTACACTTTCCGACGGTTACCTTCATAGATCAGGCATAAGTCACTCTGGGAAAATTCCTTCGCTCAGGCCAACCAAATCAGTACAGCTGTCACATGCATTGAAAGCAACTCACTGCCATTACTGCTAACGGAATGACTTTTGTTTTCAGTATCTTAAAATGAAATGTTTTTTTGTTATTGTTGGCATGTGCCAATATGAACATGTTATTGGTGTTTAAAGACCATAAATAAAACTACATTAAGACATACCTCTTCCTGCTGCAGTAATTCATTTAAATATTAATCACATTTATGGAATCTCTCAGTTACTACTCACAGATCTTTCCTGTCTGAATGTCATAGTCAAAAGCTTCCACCATGTAGGACAGGCTGTCAATGTAATAGAGGATTTTGTGATCCAGGGACCAGTCCAGGCCATTGGAGATGTCCACCTGGTCGAAGTGCTTCACCACAGTGTGGTCCAAGTTCAGGGAGTAGAAAGAGCCCTGCTTTCTCTCCAGCACTGCTGGCTGCACTTCCATCGCCATGGTACCTGGACAAATAAGACATATGGCATAGTCAATGGTCCAAAAAGTACATGAAAAAATGTAACCAGGAACTACCAGGATCTTGTCAGTTATAATTAATTTTTCATAAATTAAACATGAAAAAATGTAGTATAGAATTAAAATGTTCAGTTCAGAAGTTGACTAGATGTTCCATGAGCCCAAACAGTATTTTTTTCTTCTGACAGACATATTCACTTATGTAGAGAGGTATGAACTGTGAGCATGAACTTGCAGTCTATGGGACTGTCTGAACTGATTTCCATAATGTGTTGCTTTTCTGGTTTTTGCTGACAAATCACTTCAAAAGATGGACCCAGCTTACAATTTTTTGCAATTTTGATTTTATCACCTTTTACACATTTGTTTGCATGCATGTTTAGTAAAACAAAAACATAAACACAACTTCATTAGATGTCTGATGGCAATATTTTCATCATTACAGCATGTGGTTAAAATATTGTTGGCTCTCACATTCCATGTGACGATAAATGTTGTTGGGTTCTGTCAATGTGCAGGACTAAACTGTGGTGCTGATGCATAGAGTTGATGACAGATTACAAAGGAGAGCGCAATCACACTCTGCAAATAATGTATCAGTCTGAGCTGAGAAAGCATACAATTATTAATGTTTACATGCAGAAAACAACCCAGTGGGAAAAAGTGTTCTGGTACAAGACAAAATAATTGCACCTTGTCTTTTTTGGGCATCTGAGTAAGCAATTATATTATTAATCCATTAAAAATCTCATATGAAATAGGACTTTTTGGGGATACTTTTATGATGGGGATCACCAGAAATATCTATTCAAAACAATGACAGAAAAACTGAAAAAATAAACCCAGCAAAAGTTTACCTGCTACATACAGTGTAGACATCTTTCCTGGTAAATGCAATTTCACTTTCTTACCTGCAAAAAATCTTCCCATTGGGTCCACTTTACCATCATTGAAGCGGTTATTGGCCCTGTCACTGTCCACATGTGCAATAGTTGTGGTGGTTTGTTTCTCCCAGTCTACAGCAGCAAAGCGTGTTCCCTCAGCCATTATGTAGCCCCCTGACTTCCGTGGGACTACAGCACCAACAAACTTCTCTGCCAGGAAAACACGGTGCAGAGAAAACAAAACATCTACATATTAGTCACCTCAATTAAGGAATGTACTTTGTTTTCAAACTCCATGAACAGTTCTATGTTTTATGAGGGTCTCTTGCCCATTGTAACCTTTTGCCACTTAGTTCCAAGATACAATCAGTAATTACAATGAGATTACTGTACAACATGTATCCATGGTAATACTTCAAATACATGTTCATAACAGATAAATGTATAAGAAATGTTGCTTAAAAACATTTCACTTTTCCTTCCCTAGAATTCCTGTGATTTCTACAGCTATGTTCTCTGTCAGGAGGCATGAGTAAAATATACCTTGTAATTGTTGCATTAGAGACCTAACCTCTGGCCTTCACAAGTATATGAACTGAAACAAGTAAGTACATTGAAATTTTAAACCACAACAAAGGAGCCACAGCAACTGCCCGATCTGGCCCAATTTTCCCCTTTGGATTTTGAGAATAGAAGTGATATGCTTTTCTTAAGACTCCATGGCATATGGAAATAGGGTGCACAGTGAACCATTGATGACAGTTTATTTTTAATTGGGGTAGTCTTGAAAAAAAAAATCAATTCTTTTCGCTGTGTGTTTTAGCAGTATGTACTGTTTGTAAAGATTGTTCATGCATTCACTTGATTATTTTAATCTGAAATACACATTTTATTTAGAAATAAGGGTGCATAAGAGTTAATGGTAGATGCAATTTAAATCATATGTATTTCATATAGTTTTGTAGGTGTATTTTTGCACACCGACGTTTTTGTCAACATATTTTACAGTGCATTTTTTTCAATTTCTGTGATGGGCTACCCCAAGACTTAATGAAGAGGGTATACACAATGGGTGGATGATTTCATTTTTTCAATCCCAGCTGCTAACACTATACACAGAAATGCAAGAACTCACTTAGCAATTAATGAGCAGATAGAAAACATACACTTCCATTTGTATTTGAACCATGGAAATGACCCACCCGTTTTCATAATCTGAGTTTGATTTGTTTCAGGATTCCACCTGTTGATCCTTTTGCCGGAGATGTCCACAAAAAGCAGAGTTCCGTCCCTCTCCTCCCATACGGGGCCTTCTCCAATCAAACTCTTCTCCTTAACCACGCACTCCACTTTAACAGACGACATGATCTGCAACACAATTCTTCATCGTTTTACCACATTTATGAAACGTTTAGCGATCCCCAACCTATTATGAGTACTAGTTCACCGCTAACCAACTAACTTTGGCCATATCACATGATTGTCGTCAGACAATTGCAATCAAAGTAAATAACTCACTACAACACGCCCACTAACAGATGTGCTCATGGCAGGACGTGAAATGGTAACAAACTAAAACGAACCAAATAAGATACCTGATCGAATTCTGATTAAATCAAGGTTAACTGTAATACAACATTGCCTGCTGCCGTCTAAGAAGTTCCTTTGGTCTGTTATGAAAAAAAAAAACACTATTTGCATTTTCAACACGGAGCAAAACTGCAAATTCAATGAAAAAAAATCCAAACTGCTAGTAAAGTATAATTTTATTTCATTACGGTCATGTCGATGCGAAACGACACATATTGTAGTGCCACTACAAAATAACGTTAGCCTGCTCACGATAAAACAAAAGTAGCGAAAGTGCATGTCTTAGCAAGATGTATACCTGATGTTTGCCGACGATATACAGTTTCACACAACTTTTCGAAATGAAAGGTAAAGTCGTTCCAGTCAAGTTGTCTTGTTTTTGTTACGGTTGCAACTGTTCAGTTACCCTTTCATCTACCCGTGATCAGAGCCCTGATCTTTGAAATGCTGACTGAGCTTTTCATGCAGTATAATTCTGTACAGCGCCCCCGTCGGTTACAGGTGTAAAATAATTGAGCAACATGTCCAAAAAGTCTTTATTTTTGCTTGTAATGTTTACTCAACTTTTGGTTAATATGTGGCGTATTTGTTTGCCATGAATTGTTGCAAAATGTTTTCAGCTCTTTGCCATCATTGGCATATCTGTAGTAAACCCTTGCCAACAATGTACATGTATCGCCTCTTGTGGCAAAATTAGAAGTGGCTTCTGGTGAAGGACATACAGCTTCTATTTGAATCAGTTTACCAGAAGTAAATAACGTGTGCTCAACGTGTAGTGCTAACAGTTTAAATACTGTAATCATATACCTAAAGCTACTGTGAGACTGTAGAGTTAATGTATTTGCAGTAAACAGTATGAAACCTGCAACTGTTTGCCACAGGTCTGCTGGGACTTTTTGCAAGAGATTTACCACGGATTTGCAACAAAACTGAATTGCCTGATAAAATATGACATTGCAGCAATTTATCTGCCGCATTTGTCATTTGGTTTAACACAGCAGTTTGCCAGAGGACTGAATTGAATGGAAATTCACTCCCTGAATTTAAAAGCACAAATAAAAGCAAAAATGTACTAGTTCCTTGTTTTATGGTTCTGTAGGGCCAATGAGCTTCTTTTGTTACTGACATTAGTGTCTATCTAGTATATTTACTGCTGGGCTTCCACCTGGCCTCTGCTGGCTCCAGTGTTCTGATCTAACAAAATAAACACTATATGCCATACTTCCACAGGGTACATGCTTGACATAAGGGAGGGCACTGTTTCTTTTAAAAGATGTTCATGAGATAAGAGCTCAACACACACCAACAAGCTTATTCCAATAAAAAGAATAAAATATAAATATTATATATATATAATATAAAAATAAAAAGAATAGGAAGGGTAAACTTTGGTGGGATACATTCGGTGTATCTAAAGGGAGATGAGAGCAGGGAATATTTACTGATCACAATTCTTTGGTGTTTATTGACGTGTAAGCCTGAAAATTTGACAATATTGTGAAGGGAAGTTCCAGCTATAATTTATATGTCTATGACATTATTGGTAAAATTGATATCACTGCTGATAATCCCTTTAGGATATTGTCAGTTGCACATTTAAGATTTACCACTTTATTTTGTGCAACACTTATGTGCAATTATTTATCAAGGGGAAGTCCAAACAGTTTGAAGGGAAAATTAAAACTGGAAAAGCCATGTATACTTTGATGGTAGGCTGAAAATTGCCTCATAGGTTTTTCTGATGTACAGACATTGACAAAAGGCAATGGTGTACCTCATTCTTATAATTCTATGCTATTGTAAAATACAACTTCTGCATCTTTACCCTCATGTTTTGTACTTTTAAACCATTGCTTAATCCTTACAAAGGCTTGTGCACTCCACATACACATATCATACAAACTGTATTTATCCACTTTGCAATATATTCTACCATGAAAATACATGGATCACAGGGACATAAAGCTATGCCCAGGAAAAATACATATTATGTGTCTATATGTGTGTGTGTGCTCATTATACTGACAGGGACAGACGTAGCTAAGTGGGAACTTCCTGTTCGCACCTCCACTCAGACAAACAGGGCAAACATCTGCTATTGACAACTGCTGCTCAGAAACTGGTCTTAGAGCTTTCAGCCTGAAACCATGTTAGGGGACTGTAGTAAAGGTCTGGTTAAAACAAACAAAAGCTAGTAAGCACTAGCACCAGTCATTATTAGGGCAGACCCATATTGCTACCCTGATATACAGAATTAAATTGTGTGGGATTTGATTCATTTTTGCAGTTAATAATTCTCTTACCCATGTGGTATGAGACAAGGAACTTGAAATCAAGCCATTCACAAAAAGTTTTAATTTTAAGCACATTTTACATTCTGTTCTAAAAAATAAATGTATACAAATATGAAACTTTCAGAAATACAAAAGCCCAACATGATTCTTACTGTAATACATGTAAAAATGTTGCAAAATGAACTTGGTCTGCCATGGTCAGACAAGCTTAACCACTTACTGAATTCTGACATCAATCTAATATAGAAAACATCTATCCAAATAAAAGTATTCCTTTAAAACTAAACGGTGAATTAATATTTTAAGCTTTTTAAAAGTGACCCTTCAGGGTGAAACAAAAGTACAATATTGCATTTTAGTGCAATCTGAATTGTAAATTCATACTTTTTTCCAATAAAAAAAAAATCTGATTTCTAAATGCAGACAAAATTCTGATATTTGAACAAAAAAAATACAGACTGGGAAGCAAGTACAACAAATTGTTATGTTAACTTAATTCCAAATAAAATTGAAGAATGGGCATTATTACTGTTAACAGGAGTAAAAATCCCCATATTTAAAAGTAAAAGTACAAAAACAAACATGTAATACAATGTAAATATGTAGAGTGCACATCTTTAAAAGCCAACACACATTTTACATAAACTATCCTATATACATGAACATCACCTATACAAATATTGTTGTATAAACAATATTAAAAAAGTAATAATAAAAGTAAAACAATGTGTACATCTGAAGTATACAACAGTTAAATATAATGAGTCCTCTTCCATATACATGAGAAGAACATACATTATACAAAACTCTATTTTTTCATATTGTCAGAACACAGACATCAATGTAATGCTTTCAAAACATTTCATGGTCAATAAATAGCTGAACACAGCCAACAATATCTTAAAGACATAAGAATAAACACAAAATTAATATTTTCTTCAGTTCGTGCCAGTACACCCAAGTAAAGCCAAACTGACTAACTTAAAGAACATGTGTGCAATAGCAAATATTTTCAGAATACTTGCTCCAGTATAAGGAAAACTTTCACCAATCTATTACATAAGGGACTTAAAGAAATAAATGGACATTTATCAGAGAAACACCGCTAACAAAGAGAGACTGTAACAAAATGACATTCAATAAATGGTAAGCTGAGCTTCTACCTAGTCTACAATGTATTATGACAAAACTAGTTGTATCATGTTTGTGTGGCATGATTGTATTGTGATTATTTTCTTTTCCGTATTTAAAAATGACACTAAAAAGCCACTGCATTTCAGCTCATGTTGTGAGGAAATGCACAATACTGACTTTTATAATTTATAAGCACATAAATGTAATTTGGTGTTTTTACTTCCAGATTTCAGCACTTCATAATCCCATTTGCATATCTGCAAAATTGAAGAAGTTGTCCACATCACTCGAGGATGAATTTTTGTTTTCTGAAACAAAAACCTGGGAGAAAACTAGCATGTCAATCAAAAAGTACTGACATCACTTTAAATATAATATACATTAATACATAATGCAATATAGAAAATGCCATATGCCTTACCTTTGTTCCACTGAACACTTCAGTGGCAATATTCCGGCAGGCCTCCACCACACCATCTCCATTCAACTCCAAGGCCACCACAGGGCCTAAAATAACTTGCAATTATTGCTCAAACCTTTCAACAGTTTTTCAAACTTGTTCCCCTTCCTAATTAACATTCTCCTCAGTTTTGATGAGCAAGTGTAAGCTAACAAGTTACATTGTGAATCACATTTTGGTGCCACATACTGGTGATGGTCAGGTGATATTACACCATTTACTGGAAAGTGCTTTAGGATGTATGATAAAAGGTAAGTAAAATGTAAAGCAGTTCGCTAAAGTACACTAACTTGCCTTCCTGTCTGTATGAGTACTGCATACACGGCATTACTTACATCACTTAAACCTACCTTTTGTTATTAACTCTGTAAGACCCTCTGCATTGTTCTTGAACACTCTGTTTACATCTTCTGGGCGCATTGAGACCTCCTTGGTTTGGATGAGGACAAAACCTTTCTGTGTAACCTGTGGAGGAATAATAACCAAGAATCATAAATACAGCAATAAACATTTTCAGTTGGATTGTTAATTATTACATTCATGCCTAGCCAACTGTACTTTGAGGCAATCAAACTGATCTGCATTCTCAATGATAAAACTGGTTTCGCCATGTTAAACTATCAGGGCTAACCTTGAGTCAGAGAGATACGCAGGCGCGCGTATCAAAGCGATGAATCTTAAATGCTCATTCAATTCAAGACTCAGTACCTAACACCTGTTTTTGCTAATTAATTTGAAAGACAAAACAAAGATTTTTCTTGTAAACTTCCCTTCAACCAGCAAGAAATGTATTCCTCACCTCATCAATGAGTTTCCGGGCATTGGCCGTAGTGTAGTCACCAGCAAAAAACACAAAAAGGCAGGACTCGTCACTTTCCTTACGCCTACCCCCTCGGGTCAGAGGCACGATGCTCCGCCCAGTTTCAGTGGAGATCCGCACTGATTTGAACTCAGACTCGGGGTCTGGCAGAGGAACAAAGTCCAGCACCGACGTGTCCTCAGGCAGCAGGCTCCAGTTGGTCTCCCCGGAAACTGGAGTGAAGTCATGAATGTTGCTCCAGTTGTTGTTGAAGATGCTCAGTCCAGCATCCTTGAAGTGGAAGGCTAGCTCTGGGTAGTAATACTGGAAACAGCCAAACTTCATGCCTGTGGAGGACTCTATGATGGGCTGTGTGGCACAGCATAGGAACACATCCATCTTCTTGCAGTCACGGGTGCGGAACTGCTGGCATGCCACCACACACTTCATGTCCTTGCAGTCGCGGAAGAAGACGCTGCCTTTGACTGGGCCCAGCACGATTCGGCAGTTGATGCAGTCATCAATTGTGATGGTGGCAGAGTGGTCCAGGATGTAGATGTTGCAGTTCTCACACTCCTGAATGACAAACTGCTGGCCTTTGAGTTTGTCTGGTAAGCGGCCAACTGTTGCATCCTTAAGCCCTGTCAGCATGAAGTCCTTTGGGTCAACCTTAAAAACAGTAATAAAACATCACCTTTTGAGACAAAGGTATCGCAATTTATGCACTTCTACTCAACATCTGTTATTTTTGTTGTTATTATTATTTTCTTTACTAAACAGATGTATTAAATGTCTATGTTTTAGGGTTTAAGTTAAAAATAATCCCATCTCATGTGTTTATACATTTTCATTTGAAAACAGATTTAAGACAATCAGAAAGTGACTCAAAAGCTCACTTCTCCTAACATAAATGGGCTTGTTTTGTTCAGTTGTTTCAATCATAAAATGCATCATTCCTCACATTATCTGTACAGCTATCAGAAAGACAAGCTGGATGACGAGGGCAAGTCAACAATATTTCTCACACAGAAATGGGAATCACCATGATAAATGGTCATACAACAAAGATCAATTAATCTCCACTTGGCTTTCAACAATATTGTTGTAGGATCTATCAGACACTCTATCAACAGCTTGCATAAATCAAAACACATAAACTTACAACACATGAGACTGTACACTTTAATTCATACAACACTTTACAAGGTCACCATATATCATCATAGCAACATTCATATTACCAGACTTGTTTCTCATTTAGCCATCTAGTGCTAACCTGCAAAAAATGCCCGAGATTTTCATAACATAATTCATTGTCTATATTGTCTAGTAATTCAAAAATTTGATCCTGGAGTTGGCCAATCTCATGAATAAATCAAGCTTGAGTATATGTGCATAAGTTTTATTATAAAATTATTTTTTTTTAATATTATGCATAATTGGCTAATTGCCATTTGCTTTTGATTTTAAACTTATCATTATAGTACGCAAGAGTTAGTTTTAATGGCCCGGTGTCCGCATTGTCATCAATGAAAACTCACCCTACTCTCCTGAAAAAAAATCAGTTTAAAGTGTTAAATTTTTTGGAAACATTCGTTTTATTGTTAATAAAATCGTCTAATTTCTTGACCATTAACACCCAGTTTTAGATAAGGGATTGACACGAAAACCACCATACATGGTTTTGGGAAACACCGGTCTTAGTAAAATACCATATTCTATAAATGGCCGTCTGTTCAGAACTTTCCCTCCACGCGTCACCATAGATGCATGTGTCCAATCCTCTTAGTTTATCTAAAAAGTTCCGTGTTACCTATTTAGTTACCTTGCAAGCTATCTGGTCACCTACGAATTTTACTGGGAAGAGCTGGCTAATATGCTCGTAAACTGCACAAAGCCTTCGATACTGGGTGCTTGTAAGAGGTAGCGAACTACTCACGTTGAATTTTAAAGCTTGGTGCTGGAGACAACTGTCTTGCTAATACAGCTAACATTACGTGTGCTGATTTAAATCCGATTATGAGCTCGGGCAAAATAACTACTAAGTTACGTGAGGAAGTCTGAACAGGAACAGTCTCGGGGTCATGATGTAACGGGAAATAGTCGAAAATCTAAATTAGGACGAAAGGCATTGACGTTAATCACGTTAACTATATTGTCCAGGCAAGCTATTGTATCCATCCAGCTAGCACTGTACTAATTAGCAGTAGCAAAATTTAGTGACCCTCCATCATTTACACTAGCTAGATAAGGTGGGAAGCAATAGTTTTACGGCGCCGCTGTTCCAATGTACATGGTACCAAGCTCTAGCTAACTAGCTACAGTTAGCTTAAAGTGGTCTCGCACAATCATTTTTTCCAGCGGTCAACAGTTAGTTTACCACAGGCAGATTAGCATAATGAATCAGGTATACATATTTTAAGCAACACCTTCTCATATTTTTACACACCTTCTCTCTTTTGTCCCAGCTGTATTGCTTTGGTGCTTCTTCAGCGTTGTTGCTGGCCGCGTTATTGGTGCTCTCTGCTGCGGTCGCCGTGGAAGTAAGATCCTTTTCGGATGATTTTCTTTTAGATTTTTTTGAAAAGAAACAACCCATTTTTGAAAATTTCCAAGGCTTTTAGCTAAGCCGAATCAAATGCCAGGAATTCGCACAACTGTGTTACTGGGTAATGTGTGCTTGCCTTAGTTATCTTTCAATCCCTACTGTATTTATGCCTACAAACATAACAGTGACTTGTTCAGCGCTTCCCGTTTCCTTACCAATCAAGACAACCAATCAATACATCGCAATTCGTTACCTAGGAACAGCGAATCATCGAAAGGACATAAGTCCAGTAAGGGTACTTATAATGTTACCTAGGTGAAAACTAACCAATCAAATCTATCTCCTGTTCTGTAAAGGCGCGGGGCGCAACTACAGTAATCACGTGTTCCACGTTTAGCTCTGAAAGGGACAGGCACCATGAAATTGTTGCCAGCAAGAGGTGGAAGAATTAAACGAACGCGGGAAGCAAATTCCATTGACCTGGGAAGACTTCTTGAATAGTCAAAGAAAAACAGCGTAAAATCCCATTACCTTCTGCAAAACATGGCTATTAATACCACATGGTTTCCTGTGAGTTTGTTTAGCTTATGTGTTGCTGCTAACATGCAAAACTATCACAATCTAGGCAATCTGAAACCAAGTGGGGTGGTGCCAGTGGGTACTTGAAACACTTGCTGTCATGAAAGATTTCATGCATAGTTTATATATATATATATATATATATATATATATATATATATATATATATATATATATATATATATGTTCACAGTATTATAGCAAGTGGCTCTAGTCTGCAAGCTCCAAAAATTACTGATAAATCTGGTAATGTTATTTTAAATGAAGAAAATTATTTTGATACATTATGTCCTCATTTCAGCCATGGCCTAATTTAAACACTTCACATCTAATTACTCTCTTATTAATTGTTGTACTTATGTGGTTTACCATTTCTCATTTTGGGCAATCCACAAGATTATGAATAGAGAAAAGCTGATGTCAAATCCTTTTCTGTAAATTTGGTTTGTTCTACTAGGAAAGTATTGTATATTCCCTTCTTAGTGTTGTTTCCTCAGGGTGGGCAAACCAGTGGCCTTATGCTTCGTTTCATTTCAGTTTTTCACCACAAAAATTGACAGTACTACTACCTTATCTTATTTGTACTGTATATTAGGGTTGAAGCCTGGCCTGAGCTCTGAGAATTAACCACATGAAAGGGGTTAGATTTGCATTGCACCGATTGCATTGCACTTCATGTCTTTGACATGTTCTAAAATGATTATAAGTGGGAATGCTTTTCCTTTAGCAGAATTTCTATTTATCGTGCTAATGACTTGTTTTAATGTTTTGAAATGTATCATTCAATGTGAAGTAGAAACATTAGCAAACCAGATGTGCTATATTCTTAGTTATGCATTGACATGCTGAGAGGATATTGTATAGACCTAAAATTCTAAATAGGACTGCTGTTCTATTCAATACTGGAATACCAAATTTAATACCCAAATCTGGAGTGCTTACTTTAATTGATGATGGCACTGTACTTAGTTTCGCTGGCAAGACACTATTTAGTGTCTGCCATTTTCAGGATCAACTCTCAGTGCCACATCATGAGGAAGAAGGCCTTTTGGCATCTGGGTGTGTCTGTGTGAAGTGTAGCATTAACTAACTTGGCACTGTAAAGATGGATCAATGTATAAAACTGATCTATGTGTTTTACATATTTGGAAGGAATACTTGAATATGAACACTAGAGAGCGCCATTGCATCTAGCCTCAACTTACAAAAGTAACTTGAAGGAAACTGGTTTTTTTTTTCAAACTACAGAACTGAAAGCTGTGGTAAGTTGCTACATTTTGCTGGGAAAGGTATTGTATGCAGTTAATTAGTGCTTTAGGATTAAATTAAAATGCACTGTGATGACACCTCTCAGTCAAACAGAGCAAATCTTCTGTAGCCTATGTGCTTATTACTTTACTCCTCTAAAATTCCAGTATTCTGAGTTGTATTAAATGATGATCAATTTTTTGTGAAGAATGTTGAGGGGAGTACGGTAAATTCCAAAGTAATTAAACACTCCTTTGCATAGTCTTGGTGAGCAATGAACTAGAAATAAAGTTTTCCATTGTGAAAAAGGATAAAATCCCTTTATTACAGGATAAATACTTTCATGTCAAGTTATAATCAACAGGTAACAGACTGCTTTTTCTGCAGTTTACAGACTTCTCCCTGTCTTCACAATGAACATGTCTGAGAGTCCAAATGAATCAATTGAATTGTGGATGCCCCATTATAGCTGGTGAGGTAGAATCATTTTTTGTCTTGTTGGTGAAGAAGCAGGTTGTTTTCATCCTTCTGTAGATGTAAGATAAAGCCAGTTTCTGGCCTGTCATGAGCACTGAGGCTTAGTCAGACACTGCCATTATAAAGGTACTGAAGCAAGGCAGCACTTGCTGCTGTCCTGTAGGTGGTGAGCCAGAGTAATTTACAGTTCTGTTAAAAGTGGTGAGAGGTGGGCAAGCCAGGTCACTTCAATCCAAATAAATGGTGATGCAGGATCAGTTTTAGGTACTGCCCACAAGATGGCGCGCAAAACCTCTAACATTATGCCAATGTCTTGCTCTCTGGTCACTAAGAAGGTTGCAACCGTGGAGACAGTGGTGACAGGGGGAAATTTTGGCCGGATGAAGTTTATAAATAGAAAAGTGCTGAAGATGAGGCCTGAATGTTTCATTTGAAATGGCATGCGGATATGATGCTACTATGAGTATCTGTTTGCAATATGCCCCTTTTATCTCAGCCCAATCGCTGTGACCGGCTGGCAATGTTCAGTTTTGCACTCACTGCTATTTATGAAAATAAAGAGGATTAATCGAGGTGATGCAAAAGCCAGCGGCCGTCTGCTGCTGCGGAGCTGAGTTTTAACATGAGCAAAGCTGGCACACGCTGCTTGACCTGGCTCTGCATTCACTGAGTTCTGCCTGGGCCTCTCATCACCATGGTGACAGAGACCACACCAAACTGTAAGGAAGAGGCCGTCTGTACTCATGTATGGATGTGTGGCAGGAGTTACAGTTCACACTGCAGCTACTGCAGTAACAGCTCTGGGCATTCTGACTGCTCACATTTCAGATAACAGAATTAAACATGGGCATGAAATTCAAGGACAGAGTTACTCAAATTTTGGTCATGCATTGAAATTATCATAAGGATGATCTGACAATGATTATGATTTATAGACATGGCACAGAATAATGACACGTTCTGCTGTTCTAGCTGGGAAAATCATTTTTTGTTATAGTTATTTCTAACTATATACTACTATAAACTACTACTTTTTAATATTCACTTTCTGTTTAGTGTTGTTACCTAGCAAAAATAAAATGGAGCAACTGCTTGTTTCAGAAATATGCCAAGCAGTGAGTTGACACCCACAGTTGCTGAAATACCAGGCTCAGGATTTAGTATACTTTGTGTTATTTGTAGGCTGTACTTTATGAAATTATAATTACATTAGGAATTATGATGGATAAAGGATAATGTTTTGTTTTGTTGTTTATTTCTTTGCCAGTAAAAAAATCCTGTCAAGGATTTGTGTACCATCTATTTAAGCTGCCTAGAGGGAAAGCGAGCAAATTATTGTTTCTTGGATTTAATAACTAACTTATTAACTGGTTGAGTCCAATTTCCTGCAGTGAAATCATTTTAGCCTTTGACCCAAGCAGTCAGTCATCTGTTATGCACTTTCACACATGCACATGTGCAGTTATAGTGGGGTCTGATAGCTCATCCCTGCATATCTCTTCATGCACAAGCCATTCCCCAACACACACTCATCAACACATGGGTAGAAGTAGGCATTAATGGCCTGTACAGGAAGCTGCTTTTGAATGGTGCTGACCATCACTGAAGCTTAAATCAACATTGGCACATAGCAATTACAGATAAATCCATGCTCCTGGAATAGCCCATTCTGTCCGGACCTCAGAGCTGCACATTGATGTCCGTACTATAGTACAAAATAGATTTATTTCCAGGTGAACACTATCTACTATGAGAGTTGTTGTGCACTCTAGAAGCTGTGCTGTGTAGGCTGTATCCTCTATGGAGGATGCACAGTAGTGACATTGGAACTCTAATGAGGAGGCTGTGCGATAGAGCCTTTATGTACACTGACTGACAGGATTATTTGGTAAAATTGCAACAAAGAACACATGCATTGATTACTGAGGAATCTGTGATTAAGAAGAGCAGGGCTGGAAGAGGCAGAAAGGAGATGTGACTGCAAATAGATTCACAGTATGTCAGTGTTGTGGATTGATCTCCTGTGAGTGAGGAGCTTGTGTCTGTTTCAGGCATCTATCTCTGTGTTGTGTGGGAGTTTCTCTCAGTGTCTGTCATTAAAAGTTCTGCTTTCTATCAGGCCAAGTTGCAGCAGTATGGAATTCTGGCTCTCTGGATGGAAATGTTATGCAGAAGGTCACTCTATACACAGATTCCAAAGGAGTGAGGCAGTTAATCCTTCACAGAATTCAAAGAGAGTGTGTTTAGCAGGGTCAGGACACAGGATATGCACTGCCACAGGAAGCAGAGGGCAAGGCATGTGCCTAAATCACTGACTCATCAGGATGAAATGTGTTCCATCTTCATACTAGCAGATAACAGCTGATTGCTCTATGTCACTCAGTGCTGACCAGTTTTTATTGTATTTAAATGAATAACAGTGCTTGAATTTACTACACTGAAATATTAAATTGCATTATTGAAACACTCAGGAACTGCAAAATAGGAACAAACTGATATGATTCACTGAAAGAAATTGAGGCCCTCCCTCCCTGGGTAACTCTATGTACCTCCATAATGGGAGCACAGATAGCTGGTATTGGCACAGTCAGGATTTAATACCAGACCACAGGGCATTTCACTACTGTGAATCCCAGTATTACAGGAGGAAGAGCCACTTGGCAGCCGTTAAAACTAGATTATTTGCTGAATAAACCTTATAATAAATTGTTTTGGCAGAAGTACAGGGCTGAGGGATGTCTAGACTGCCCCCCTTTATCTAGTGCCTGATCCAGATCTCCATTTATCCCTGAGCATCTGGTCACCAGTTCTTCCTATGCCCACAGAAACTGTGGTCATTGCACTAGCTATAGCTAGCTAATGTGTTTAAATTCTGTATTATTGCAGTTTGTTTTTCTGCAGCCCACATTGTATCAGTTACCCTGTGTGTATATATGTGTGCATGTGCACATATGTGTATTTTTGTGTTTGCATGCTGTTGATGTGATTATTTTGCTATGGAGGTTAGTTCTTTATTCATGTGTTTATTAAAACATTTTGGAAATCTTTGTAGTAACCCAGCAATACTTGAGTTCATTACTGAGTGCTTGGTGATGCAGCAATGTGAGGGAGCAAAGGCCAGATCATTTTAAGGCCTTGGTCTGGCTGTGATTTATACCAAGCCTTTAGGACATACTGCTTACATTTTCACAGCTGAATGCTCCTTCTTCTTTCCAAGCACCATGGGACTGGACCGTATTGAAAGAAACACGTAATTCATGCATTCAGAATATGAGCTCCTGGAAGTTTTCAGACCTCTTACAGCAGGGTGGCCTGTGTTCAGTTAGACATGCTCCAGTTACAGGGGGTACAGGCATGCCAACTACCCCTTGCTAAAATACTGTGAACATTTCTGTTTCATACTCTGTTAAGACACAAGTTCTCTCCGAACTCTTTTCTTCAACATTTCTTCTGAAATCTGACCTAAATGCACTACTGACTTTTGCTGTGTGTTTTTGGTTCACGGCATAGTGCATATTTTGGTGTGTTGGGGACATTCGTTTTATAGTTTGCAAAGAACCTGGACTAAAGGAAATATAACCAAATATCCTCCACAGCACTAGCGGAACAAATCAGTACCGGGCCGGGGGCGGGGCACATGACCGGGCCCTTTAAACCCAATAAAGCTCATGATAACATCGCTTTACAACATACACATGCCCGCAACAGCGGGGCTTACAAGCACACATACTACATTTTTGACACAAGCAACTGCTGAGTCCATAACATCACCGCTATACAGCTGAGAGAGAAAGAAGAGGATATAAGCTGGGCTACTAGAAATAACAACCGTCAACAGTTTACAACAGCTCACACATTGGGCCTTATTCATCAATATTTTCCCTCCACTCTGCAGTCCCTCTCTAACGTCATTTTACCTTGTATAAAAATAACGAGAATGATTGTACTAAGAACTAAGAACCGATATAGTAGCAGGAAGAGTACTAGAAGCAGTCAAAGAACAGCAGAACTTTCTGTTCAAAACCTGAAATTGTCATTGAAGATCATTATACCTGACCAGCATTGCAGTGTCATTATATCAGGAACGTTATTTCAAAATGTCAAGTCCGGTAAGGTAGCTAACCGGCAAGCATGCTGTATTCTATGGATAATTTTTTCAACTACTTTAAAATTGCAGCGGCAGTTATAATTGTTGCTTAGTAACGTTAGCAACATTAACACGCTCAACACTCCACCTATGTGAAGTCAATGGAGGCCGTTTTTTAAAGCGTTATAGTTTAAAAATGAATCTATCGCTCAGAAAAATACAAGCAACCTGACCAGTATATTTACGCCAAGTTCGGTATGTCTACCTTAAAAAACTATCGGGGGAGATACGTCCGGAAGAACCAGGAATAATAATAATATTAAGAAGAAGAAGAAGTAAAGATTCTATAGAAGAGCAGTAGTTTGCGCCTTCGGCAAGCAAACTAATTAATTGTATTCATCAGTATTACACAAATGAAGCCGAATGACCTGTTTTAATGTTGAATCCAATAGTGATTTTATATAAGACTTTGAACCGTTATAATGTTACGATATTACTGCCAAATAATTTGCTACTCATTTTTAATCAAATAATCATTTTTAATCAAATAAAAAATGAGTGAATGGAAAAATAAAAGCAACAACACGAAAAACAAGCTTTACAGCCGTGTTTCTCCATTTACGCACGCAATACGAACATATTAGAGCACTCGTTGAAATTCCTTCGGATCCTACAAACTGATATACGAAAACTTTGATAAATCCCACATTTTTTGCGTAAATACACTTGGAGAAAATATCGGCGATCCACTTGTAAATTTGCACGTAATGAAGTTAAATGTGAGAGTGAAAATAAAGCCGGTCATGCAGCACGTCATTTTATTCATATTTTACACCTAACTACATCACTGAAGTCAGTCTTGTAAAGTTTTTACCAACCATGACTCATCCTGCCTGGGGTAACATGTATAAGCATACATATATCGCACATTGAGCGGTGTCGTCGGGAGAGGGCCCGGTCCCCCCAGCCTGGAACAGAGGCTACGGGCCCCCCTGGGCCCCGGGCCGAGGGCGCGCCGCCCTCCCAGCCCCCCCGGAAACTCCGCCCCTGCTCCACAGAGAAGGAAATTTATTAATGAAATTGTAATTAGGAGGTTTAGGGACACGCTCAACGGACAAGAAACCAATATATAACAGCAATATAATAGCAATATATTACTGTGTTTTGAAAGTGCTCCCATGGGGTCAATGCCCAGATCCCTTTTATTGGTAATATAGCCTTGGAGAAATCTTACAGAATCATGGCTTTCAGAATCATCCCTGTGTGGACACCACATACATATATCTATGTAAGCACCAGCTATGCTAAAGCAACGTCTGTCATCTTGCTCTGAGCCTGCATTTGAGATTTTCAAAACTGGATGACTGCCAAATTATTGAAGCTAAATTATCTCATGTCAACCAACTTTCAAAAACTGGGTTGAGTTCTACAAACCCTTTCACTTCAGGAATACAGCACTGATTCTTGAAGTTCAGCAGTTCACAGAATTAACTTTTAAGTTAAGAAAATTGTACTCTCTACATTTACATCATTTTTACCTCTTCATCTCTGTTCCACTCTGTGGGGTGCACACTCAAAGCACAGCATGCGCATGTGTGCTGCCATTCAGTGTTCTTCATTTCTATGAGAACGGTAATACCAAAGTGAGAGAATGTACACAGTACACACACCCTGCACAACCCACATGCATTTACCCTGAGCCTGCACAGCACACTGCCTCTTAACAAAAGTATGCATGTATTCATCATTTTGTGCGGAGTGTGGGCTGCCTTGAAGGTGCCTTGAATTTCTTGTCATGTAGACCCTGTTTCCAAGTGCCTCCAAATTGGGGATTTCAGTCCTGTCCCTTTCCTGCTACTGTCTCCCCTCTCAAACTCATGTATACAACAGTAGAGAGGCCCCCAGCATTCCTGCACACATGGCCTCACATATTGCAGCTGGGATCTGTCTTGTTATTTTGCCCTACATTTCCAAATGTGATGTATGTGAAAGTAAAATACATATGTTCTTTGGCTTTTCACCCCAATTGGTCTAGAAAGTTCTACGAACCATTGTATGACTTTTTCTCTCTTTCCCCCTGAGGAGCCTTTCCCAGATCATGATAGCTAATGGCTCTCAAAGCAAACACTTTAGAGGAAGAAAATAAAATCAGACACCAGTGTACAGGACAGATGTCAGTGATGCATTGCAGCCATTTTATACCAGAATGCTTATCCTGTTCTTTCATAAACTTAATGGGAGACAGAGGAAGTATTAAGACATTCAAAATGGGGGGATTATTGATGGCCAGATTGAGAGAGCCAGAATGGGGATTCAGACTCCTGGGAATCCCACAGATCAGAGGAGATCTGAACAGCAGGTGGTGGCCCACACACCTGCTCTTTTCTGGTTCCTGTGGTGGGTTTATGAAACTGCCTTACACTCTCAGCACAGAGGTGAAGCAACAATGTAGCTCTTGTGATGATGACCCCAAATAATGCCTCAGATTTACACTCGTGTGCTGTCTGTTTTAAGAGGAGGCAGAACTGAATGTTCTCATCTCTGAAGTGGAGCAGTCATTGGTAATGGGGTCACCTTTCAGAACATTCTAATCTGTTCCGAATCTATGATTTACTGCAGGGTTTTGGTCTTTGTTATGTGTGTTAGCAATATTGCATTCATGAGAGAAATCAAACATAACAGATTTTTTTCTGTAGTTTCAAAGTAAATGTTTAGAGATTCAGTTGTGTGGAATTTGCAATCATTAAGACACTTGCGCATGTTTAACACTTCTTTTATTCACTCAGTTATATATGTAAGCACATGTATATATTCTAGGCTAATTAGCAATGCCACAGACACATTAAATTGATAACATTATAAAACATCAAAGGAATGAAACATCATGGTGTAATCATAATGCCACTAAGATTTGCTTTAGCACATCCTTTTGTTCAGCATCTTTAGATCTGTTTGCAAATGGTTTCAGCATTTTTATAAATTTCAGTTATGTTGAATGGCTCATAAGTATGCCATAATATAGGGCAAATTAAGGGGGTTTACTTGATGTGGAAATCTACTGTTTTGCAGAAGCTTATCTGGGTTTCATCAACAAATCTACATATGTGTGGTATTCTTGAAACAGGCTAGAAGAGCTCTTCCTCCTACACTAACAGCTACACTTTTGTAGTAATGATGACTCACTAGGGGTGCGAAATATACGAACAGCCTCTCAAGTGTCTCCTTAGCCTTTCTGCCACAGTGGGCACTGACACTACAGCAGACACTGATGGGCACAACAGCGGGCACCAATAGGCATGTCTTTCAGGTGCCTGGCAGAGGGAGGCAGAAATCTCCTAAGACTGGTTGGCCAAGACCAAGCTCTCAATACATCTGAGGTCTGTCAACAACTGAGTACAGTAGTATGTATGTTACAGCGCTCTGATGACTTAATGAATCTGACTTGCTGGTACATACACAGATTTTTAAGAAGAGTTAAAACACTGCTGGAAAGTAGGTTCCTGTCTAGGTAATAAGGTTTCAGCAAAGCTATTTTTACAGCAGTGACACACACTGAAGTGTATTGAGAGTATTTTTGCTGTGATTTCATCTTATCAATACCCTTCAATTTTATCAATCCACCTTTTTCACGTTAATTTCATTTTAGGAGCAGGATGTGAACTCTGTTCATTCATCATATTTTAACTGTATCTCTTCTAATATGCTGGTGTTTAAAGTTGCATAATATGACAGCTTAATGTCCACTAATATGAGTGTGTGACTGGCACATGGCCCCATTTTCACCAGGCGTAAGTACTGTAATTATGCTAATGCGATTGATTTTGCCTAGTTGCTAATGTGCTAAACACAGATTGCACTATAAATAATAATGGCATTGCTATAAGTATTCAAAACACATTATATATACTGAACCCCTTAAAATCCTTTATGAATGTGCTATTTGCATAGGCCAGTGCAGCACTGAGCCCTAAAAGAGAGATGGGCTCAGTGCTGGGATCTGATGACTGCAAGCCAATGACTATAACAGTACGCTTCACTTTAACAGCCACTTAGTAAGCAGATTTTTCTCAGTCACACTACCATCTGATGCCATCTCAAATGGAAACAGATCATGTAATTGCATGGCACACTCACTCACATATGCACATACATAAATGCAAACAGATGAACACTCGTACATACACTACAGTACACATTGTGTGTGTACTTATAAACTTGTGTGTAAATTTTCAAATGAGTAAGTTTGTGTATGTGTTTGTACATGCACTGTATGCGAGCATTTGTCAGTGTTTTCACGGCAGCCTTCCCCAATGTGTCACAGTGAGATGCATGAATGAGTGCATACAAGCATGTGCATTTGTTTATCTTATACACACATACAGCTATGAGTGTGTGAATGTGCGTATGTGTCAGTTCCTCCAGGGCAAAGTTTTTTCTGTGTTTCTGTCATTTCCATTTTAAAAAGTAAGGTATGAAGGCTAATTAACAAGGAGGCAAGGAAATACAGCAGGGCATTGACCTATTTAACTCTTTTAATGAAAGTGTTTTCACAGTGCTGTCTGAAATAATACAGATTTTAACACCCAGATAGTGGCAGCATCTCAAAAGTCAACTACAGATGGAATTGACAAGAATCCCATTAAGAGTCATCATTAGAATTTTTTGATTATTTGCACACTGGCATTAATACTATGGATATAGTGATCAAAAGTCAAAGCTTTTGCGTCAACACCATCTTCTGAAAAAGTCCTAGCATATGTGTTGGCATGCTGCTGTATTTCACTGTTTTAGACTCCTGTATACAGCCACAAGCACCAGCTGACCTTATTCACACCTCATCTGTACAAAGTAAAATTAGTTTATCATTATGTTTATCTGTCAGAGTTTTAATATGAATAAAAGGGTTCATATATTCGCTGTGTAGGACAGAGCAGACCACAGAAATGAAGAGGAATGAGAAGAACAAGATTGAGAATCTTGGCAGGATACAGTATTTGTGAAGAATGTGGTGCATTGATCAGAAATGGATTTAACAGGAAGGAGGTTGAGCAGCAGAGACTTTCTGAGTTTTCTTTTTTCAAGATAATGTTCGGCTTTTCTGGGAACAATGTGGAGTTGATAGCCTTGCTCAAGGGCCCAACAGCAATGGTATTCTTGCTGTGGCTAGACTGGGGCTTGAACCACCAACCTCAGAGGTTCCAGTCATGTACCTTAGCCACTGCAGGCTGCCCCAAAGTAGGCACTATTCACATAATTGAATGGGTTTTATTTTGATACAGATGGTTGATTTTGAGAAATGACAATTTTGGATTGAACAGTTGTGTGTAAACAGGAATATTATAACACTAATTCTTCTTTCTGTTCCAAAATCATATTTCCTTCATAATTCTGGAGAAGCTAGTTAATGTATAATGCCAGTGATTATTTCTTCCTCCGTAATAGCAGTGTGGTTACCATATATGTGACTTAAAGATCAGGCCGTCTCTGCTAATGTCTAGTTACTTGAATATGTGATAGAGAACATTGTACTCCTTTGGCCTTTGTGCTTGGAATAAGAATAGTGGCTGTGTGCAACAGAAATGGTTTGGTACCCTGCAGACCATGAATTTAGCACATTATCAAAAACCAAAAGACTGACAGGCTGTTAGTGTTAGTGAGAGAGAGGGGGAAAAGAGAGCATTGAGATAGAAGCCTTTTGTTGCTTTTCTCTTCAATAGAGAACTGTGGAACAGTGTGTATCTGTGTGTGTTTGGGGTGTGTGCATGTTTGTGCATCTGATGGAAATGTTTGTGCATATATCTGTAAGTGTTCGGATGTGTGTCATCTTTTTTCACCTTATGTCTTGCTATCACTCTACCCTACAAATTGGGAGTTGCTGAATGCCAGAATCTATTTCTGAATTCTAAAGACATGACATTATGTCTATACAAACACCACCAACCTATCACTATCATGGCCAATAGATATGACCATCACAGCCAATAAGGATTTACAGCCATCGCAGCCAATGGTGTGTCCTGTCCATTCTGGTAACTAGGGGATCAGGAGGGAACACTGGGGCTGGTGAGAGCTCATTTGTTAGATCAGTGGTAGCAGTTTGGAGGTGTATGGGTCACACATGTAGTTATGTTTGATAAGCAAAAACAAAGCAGACAGTGATGGAGTGTTACTGCTGAATTGTTTTGAAGGTTGATCAGAAAAACTATAATGCACATACAAGACTGGGTGGTTTTTATGGATGAAAACAGATTAACACAATGTCTGCAGCTGTTTTGATTTTTACTCATTTTGCCCTCTCAACCTGTTACATCAGCCAAAAGAGGCTTTTTTCAATATGTTAGTAGCTTTATGGTTCTCTGCAATCAAATACATTATATGGCTGATTCTTTTTTTTTTCAGTTGTCAGTAGACCTGACTCTGTGGTGCTATAAGTTGGATGGTGATGAGAAAATATGGTATACATGGGTATTGGGATAATTCATTGACTTGCACTCTTGTCGTAAGTTCCTTAAAAACCTTCTTTCTCCAGTAACTGCATGTTTGTGAAAGTTGTTCCTGCAGCAGCATTTCCCTCTGCAGCTTGTGATGTGTCTGCCCAGAAGACCCTATCCCTGAGCACTGCAACTGTTGGAAGGAGAGGCCATGAATGAGCCATGCCCAGGGAAGACTCAGCTGCTTCAGACATGACGCTCACTATCCACAGTGTGGCACAAGCCCTAAATAATCCCATTGTTCAAAATGTATTCTGTTTTCAAGGAGAAAGCATGGCATATTATGCATTGTTTATGTCATTGTATGTATGGACCTATGTGCTCAATGGAAGCTACAGAATGGTGTCTGTGAATATTCATGAGTTACATGGGAGGTTCAGGCATGCAATTCAACTACGGGTTGTATTAATGCAAAAAAAACAATGCTGTCTTTGTTGTTTTAATTGTACATGGAATTTGTGGCAGAACAAGAGAATCTCACACCAGTATTAGTATTGGTTGTCATATGTGTAGATTGGAATTTGTTTGATTATGCAGTTATGCAGTCCAGCTTGTGCTACATAGTAGGTTGTGCTATTACCACCATGCAGGGGTTAAGTCATTGCTTGAGGATGTTTTATAAGCTCTGATACTCTCTGAAGCTCTGAAATGCACTGTACACTGAATGCCCTAAGTGTTTGGTTTGTGTGTGTGCGTGCGTGCATACACACACACATTCTGAGAGTGAGATGATGTAGTGACATTTTTCATGGAACTTTCCCAGTCAGATGAGAGTAGTAGAGTATCCAGAGCAGTTTGCACACCAGGTTGAATACATACATCAATTACTTTGAGGTGGTTGTAGCTGCTGCCTGTGTTTTGAGGGGCTACGGTGTATGCTTACTGTAAGTAGATATAGAGCACAGGGCTGAGGTTTGCACAACATGTGCAGGATGTGTGCCATGTCTGCCACCTCTCACACAAATGGTAAAGCTTTTACTGCTCTACTTGATGATGTTACATTTGTTAAGATATTAGTGTTTGCAAATTTTGGGGACAATGCATTCCGGTTAGTCCAACCCTAAAACCAAAACAATTGATGGTCAATTCTTTGCTACACAATTTGGCTTAGGGTTGAGTTTGGTCAAACAATTTTTGTTAGCTTGTAAATGGCTTCTGGAAATGGAACAGGTCAACATTATTGCTACGGTGTATTTCAGTATGTGTCATAATTTTATTAAAAGAGCTGTCAGTAAACATTTTTTCCAGATAGTGTGTGTTAACATACTGTGCATATTGGTTACTAGGTCAGTTCACTGTAGGAACTAACTGTAGTACCTCAGTCTCAAAAAATATTGTCATCTGCTAAAGAAACAATAAAATTGTATAGGAACTATATGGACCCCAAACTTCCCTCTTCTTTTTCAATGAAAAAGAACCTTTGGTGACTTTTTGAGAAACAAACCAAATGTTCATGCCAAATGGACATCCAACATTTTCACAGCTTTTGAAAAGGGTGTGGCTCTACAGTGTCCACATTGAATGAAGCTGCTCTGTAACCTCTCATTTCACTGAAATATGAAAGAGCATACCAAGGTTGTTTTGCTCTGAGAAAGCCAGCCTTGGAGTATATAACTTAAACTAAATGAGACATAAGCCCCCTATTTTCAACCAGCCTTTAAACGTGTCGTGTGAAACAAAAACTGGTTGTTTTATAGCTTTGAAAGAAAATAGCTGTAATAAAAATATGTGTAATATTAAAACATACACAAGCATACTGTCAAACACTTTTATTTACAAACCCAGAACACTTTTTTTGCTTTTAAAAAGCAAATGTTTCTTCACAATGGTCATAAGTTGGGTTAATACATTTTTATAAGCAACAAGGAACACTTTTTCTGTCAACTCTTTCATACTGAACAGACCATGGAACACCAACGCAGTGAAAAATACTGTCTCCCCATGAGAGCTGAAAATAAATGACTGCTCTATGGAGAAAGTATGTAAAAACTGAAAGTGTATCAAGAGGAAACAAAAACCAACCACAACTAGCTGTTTTACTACCAATGTACCATCAGAATACCAGATCTGCCTCTTCATATAAACATGCAAACTGATTAAGGTGCTCAGAGGTCAGAGGTACTCAAATACACATTCCACTATAGTAGTTTGTGGGATGGTCGGAAATTCCACACAGATATGAGCTGTGAGAGGGAGGGGTGTCAGGTCTCTGGCCTTTTGGGGGTGGGGTAGAGGGGCACTCTCCACAGCACAGAAGCTCAGTAGTGCTTCATTGCACTGTGCAGCACAATAAACCATATTGTACAGACACACATATACGAACAGGAACTTGGAACTAACTAGGCATTTTTTAAAACTAAAACCATGGAATTTTAGAACAAGGCAAACTGAGAAGTCTGAGTAAAACCATGCTCTACAACCACAAGGAGAGCAGCTCAATGGTGACAGGGTATGAGTAGGGGTGAGGTCAGCGCTGAAGTTGCTGGTTGCCCAGGGTCAGGATGGCATTTGCCAAGGCGTGACGTAGAGCCAGCTGGGGATTGGGAGAAGATTAGTGCTGATGGTGGAATCTGGACGTCAGGATACTGGCAAACCATGTTGCTGTGGTAGGACCATGCCAGTCTGGCAGTGTTGTTGAACAAACATACATGCAATGATATCTGTTTGATCCTTTCTGCTGTACAAATGTCCTTTTTTCTTTGGGAAGGACTCCATTGCAACCCAGTCATTGTACTCAATGCTCCTGCTCCTCCGTAGCCATGGTGATTTCCTCTTGCCCTCCTCTCCTGTGCCTCAAGCTCCTGGGGCAGAGGAGGAAACACAGTGATTGGCTGGCTGTGCCCTGTGGTGCTGGACTGCGGTTGGGCACATAAACAACTTTTACAACTGAGCTCTGAATGTCAACAGACCACAGCTTCAGGGAATTCACCCCCCTCCCTCCCCACACCTGGAAGAAGTACTGAACATAGGATTCATAACCACGCCACACAAAATGGCCACGACAACACCTGTCCTGAGTGACAACATCCTTACAGCTGTAGGACTGTACTAAGGGAACAAATCCACACAAACACAGAAAGGTAAGTCTTACATTACAGGCAATGGCCATGCACTAGGCCCTCCAGTGTGTGCAATGACCATGCATAGGGAGAAGGGTGCTGTAGGAAGGTTGAGATAGGGTTGTGCCATGTGGTGTAATGGGAAGAGGGGTATGTTGAGGTTAGGAGGAAGTGGGGTTGGGGTTCTGAGATGGAATTAGCTACAGGGTAGAAGGCAGCCAATGCCTGGTGTTCTCACTGCTTGCCAAAACAGTTAGCTGACATTTGTAAACAGTGAAAGGGTACTGTGTGTCAAAACTGGATACCACGGGAGAAGACAAAAGATAATATTTTGAATACACTGCAGGCAAATAAAAGAGATTTTTAAAACATGAATGTGTCCTAGGTCTAGATTTAAAAACTCAGAGCAATAATAGCATATGCAACAGGCAGACCATAATGCTTTCCATACACTTAACAGCCTGCACGTCAACGTAGGCCCTAATGTAAATTTACAGCCATTCAGTATTTAGTATATTGATGAATTTATAAATGTAAAAGCTTATTACTTGAGGTTGAAGTACACTTTAAATGCATTCAAACATGGCTAAATATCTCCCAAGCTTTGAAGAATTTCTTTAATTTTTGGAGAGAAGTTATTATGCCAAACAGAACAATACTTTACATCCCTGCTCTCTGCTCACAGCTTTGTTACATCAATGTAGCAAACTCACAGCCCAGAAATAATTACCTAACAAAGCCTCTGTGGATACAGAGCTTGGTATGAAAATGGGATTTGGCCTATGATAGTCTTCAGACAACCCCAAATGTAATAAAAAAATAATCACTTTATTTGGCAGGCACAGTTCATTTTAGAGTTCTTTTCCAATGTTGCCTGATGTCTTCATGCAGTGAGAAAAATGACAACGAACAAGGGAATGTTGGAGACTGTGGTATGTTTAAATAAAAGCATACTACTCTGGACACTACAATGATAGTAACCACATCTTTAACTGAAATGCTGTGACAAGGAGGAAGTCAAACTGCCTCCAAATTAAATGTAACTTCAAGTGTGATTTGTAGAACTTCCCAGTAAAAAGTTTACACACTCACAACACTCACTGCTGTTGTTATACCTGAGGGTACTTTGACTGAACTTGAATATATAAATAATATGCTACAAAATGTAGGCTGTTTACTTTGACTTGGATAATGTTGTCTGCTCGCTAAACAAAAACTATTTGTTTGACTCCCAGATGTTTAACCAACAACCACAATTACTGTAAAGGCATAATATATGGTGGGACATTTTCAATTTCATACTAAAAATAAACAAAATACAAGTATGTGACCATATGAATGTATTCTGAATACACAAACATCAGTGTAATATAAACTACAACGCACATAAGAGGGTTCTGTAGTCTACCAATACTATTAGGTTAGTTCACTGTCCATAGTATAGTATGTTTGTTCATTGAACTGCTAATTTTTATACTTTTCCACCTTTATAATCTCTTAAGGTGATTTTTAAAAGTCTTTCTTCTAAGCCCAATAGGACCGAGCTGTCATGTGCAACTTCTTACACTACAGGAATACTAGCAAGTCTACTATAGGATAGTTCAATGACTATATAATTAAATAAACAATAAAAAGGTTGTGTACAAATAACATGAGAAGTGAAAACTATGCATTTCCCCTTACAGTACACACATACGGAAGGCTTTAAAATAGGTAATAAAGTGCACACAGTGAACTGGAAAAATTCTCCAGATGCAAAATATTTTCAGAGTGCTACAGGAAACAGAACCTGACATATTTTGTTTTTGTGGTTCTACAGTGACCAGCTACTGGCATGTCATATTGTTGAATGGTCATTTTCAATTGCTGCTCTTAGTCTTTCTCCAAACCTCAACTTGGTTTTGAAGCACAACACTAAACAGTATTCCGGTAACGTTCTACTTTGCCAGAGACAAACTCCCAGCTTTTAAGTGTAACTGATGAGCACCTAACACATAAAAGACTGGCAAAATACCCATTATACAATTTCAGTACACAATAGTCTTACGGGCTGTAATTTGGATAAGCATACGTTTTAAACGTTAACAAGATGGATTTGAGTCATTTACTTAACTGGGCAGGTTACTGAGAACATCCTTTCATTTCCAAAACATATGGCTAAGAGGCTATATGAAAAAAAGAAGCAGTGAATAAAAGCTAGTGTGACAAATGTTACCTCTATTCACATCCATTTCTGTGCAGACAGATTTCCCTGGATTTTGATAAAGCACAGATATATAGGCTAACTGTAACAACGAGGAATTACTCAGCCCAGCTAAGTAATTTCAATGCCAATCTGTTTGAGAGCCAAACATAAGCCAACTTTAAGACTATTTATGCGCTTAACAGTATCGTTTTCTCAATTACTTATGGCAGCTTTCTCTTAATTCAACAAAACCACAACTATATTTACCTGATTTCTTTGAGCTTTACGTTTTATCCAAATTACTTTTCTGATACCCAAGTCGGCGCATGACCTCGCTGCAGTAGGCTTCAACTTGAGTGATCTGCTCAACATTCAGCCTTTCTCTCCAGGCGAATATAGCTTCTTTGGCGTCTCTCGAAGAAATGAGGAAAGGTTTCTCAGAGGAGTATCCTTTTCCATGAGTCATATTCAATGCAAATCTTTCTATAGTTGGGAAAGAGGTCAGATTTGAGAAACGGTAAAGCCTCTGCAATTCCTCCACAGGGTGCAGAACGAGGTCCTCGTAACGTACCTGAATGTAGTTCCTTTTTATCCAGTGAGGTGCATTCGCTGAAAGTATCATGTCATTAAGCCAGTTATCACAAATCAACTCCATTGCACTGGACACGTAATTCTCTGCGCGGTTTACCCTGTTGCTGGGCATGAGTAGACGTTTGTATTTGTCAGTCTGCTTCTTGCTACGCAACACCTGGATGCTCTCCTTCACAAGCGCCAGTTTAGATTTCAGTCTTGAGTTGTGGACTGCCCGTGGGTCTCTGAACAACTGAATGACCTGAAGATGCAAAGAGGGGTCTTTGATCAGAGGAACCAGTACTCCCAGATCCAAAACGCGCACATCCTTAATGACAACGACAGGGTACTTTTTGCACTCTCTCTCCAAATCCTTAATGTCCCTCGGACGGCACTTTTCACAGACGTCTCCTTTCACCAACCCTATTTCGTCTCTCTTGTATGCGTTGCAGAGTGGCTCAGAGCATATAACCTTATTTGTTTTCCAACCAAATATGTACGAGGTACTTACATTGCTTGTTCCCGCGTACAATTTCAAAACCGAGAAGTCACAACGGTAAAGTGAATTCATCATGTCCCGCACTGCACCTTGAAGACTTTCAGCGTCTCCTGGGTACAGTGTTTGCCACATATTCCACATGGGTTCATACAAATAAAACACGTCGGGGTGCTGATTGAACAGTTCCCCTAAAAATGATGACCCTGTCCTCCATGTTGCATGCAAGTAGATGTGTGTTTTCGAGTGAGTCCTATTGACTATGTCCCCAAACATTTCAGTTCCATTGCTATACTTGTCCCCATTATTCCATAACGCCAGAGCGCTGTCCAAGTCTGGACACCTTTGCATTTGCAGCCCATTTTTGGCCTGTGTTGTTTTACTCCTGTAATCCAGCATATACGGAATTAACAGAAGTAATACAGAATAACCGAGAATCAATATTAAATACTTCTTCTGCAGCCTCCTCTTCATCTCCTCAGCCACCGACTCAACCGGTCGGTCCTTTTCGGTAGGTCTAGCGCCGCTGTATGATCGCAGCTTAAAGCTCTCGCTTAAGTTAAGGGGAAAATGAAGCGTCAGTCATGTTTAGACACGCCCACTTAAATGTCAAAATAAGAGCTTCACATATCTTGGCTGGGAGTTCAAATCGATCGAAATCATTGGCATGATGAGAATAAGGGTACCCCGTAAATTGATAGATGAAATGTTACATTTCATATGAAAGTAGATGATTTGCTTTATAGAAATGCAATGTCTATGATAAACTGTCCTAGGCCAATTAGGCTTCATTGTGCAATCTGGGAGCGCTGACGAATAATATAGCTGAATATATTACGCTACTTCATCAGATATGTATGTTAGTATACATTCACAGAGGGTTCCAGAACCAATGAGAAAAAATGTTACCGCCTATGTTAATGTAAAGAAATACTTTTAAAATGTCATGGTACAGTACTGCACAATGTTCTGTATGGATTTTTTTAAACTACATCTATGTGTAAAATATACACATATATTTAATATATATATATATATATATATATATATATATATATATATATATATATATATATATATATATATATATATATATATATATACACACAGAGAGAGAGAGAGAGCGAGAGAGAGAGAGAGAGAGAGAGAGAGAGAGAGAGATAAATGCTTTCCTTATGTAACAATGTTAACACAAAACTGCGCAATTATTTTAGACAACTACGATAGCTTAATCGCCAACTGATGATTTTTATTTCCGTGAAACGCATTTGTTGGCCACCAAACTTTTGGAGCAAGGGGAGGTACCATAGAGGGCCGGGCGGGTAGGTTTGGTTGCACAGACAGAAACGGCTAGCTTATTAGCTGGTTACTGTAGAGGCTTTATAACGTTGTATCTGGAAAAAAGACACTGGTACTTGCTGTTTTATATTTATACATACATAGACCAAAGATACGGCGGTGCCTTACACCGTCATATACTTGGCAAAGTCATCATTAGAGTAAAAAGCAGTCGGTAGAATCTGACTTATTAGCCTGAACGATTTTAATTCTTGGTTATTACCATTAAACATTAGCTGGCTAGCTAGCTAGCAAAGCAGACGTCGATGGCATGACTAGTTAACACCAACTAGATATACAAGTTAGCTTGAAACTGTTTTTGCTTGATTGCAGGCACCGTTTCTTGGTATTAGAGGTGTCGCTTGTCTTCCACCAAAGGAAAAGCATTATTTTGAAATACGGTAGCGGCATAGCTACACTATCTTGCAAAATCTGTCACAATGGCTCACTGTACAAAATTCGAAAAAGAAATGGATGAGGAGGCGAAGCGGCTAATAAAACACATCTGTGGGCTAGAGGACGAAGAGGATCAGAATTTTCAGATGGCATTGAAATTCGCCTGGTCGAACTTCAGGTAAGGTTTTACTTCAAGTTAGCTCTAGTCTAAAGAAATTTTTTCAGTATTCCTATCTCATCGTATCGGTTTGATAAAGTCAATTGTTCTATAGCCATGGTTTCTTTATGAAAACTGAACTGTAAACAGAGTACATGAATATAAATCATTTTTTGTCGTAGAATGTATCTCATCTGCAAGAAGAGAAACCAGAGCTTACTTTCATGTCTCAATGAACAGGTTTCATCGTTACCTCGATGTCAACAGTCACAAAGTGCAACGTACTATAAACGGGTAAGTGCTGCTAGTATGACAGAATCATAGCAGTTTTGGGGCATAACTTAACTAGTAATAAGTAATAAGCTAAGTGATTACATGTCGATGGCTTTTTTTCTGTTTGTATTCTAATAGGATTTACGAGAAGCTTATGGTGCACTCGGACTTGAGCAAAGCTCAAAGTTGGAAGAGACTGACGGAGGAGTTCCTGGATTCACCTCTGCCTAACACAGAGGGAACCAAGGTACTCCATTAGAAAGTCAATCTGTCTGTTGAATAACGTGTTATGCTTTTATATGTGTCTGCCACGTTTCCCTTTGCATTCTTATACAAATCAATGATGATTTTTTGCCAATGATTATCATTACAGACAGATGTTCATCACAGTGTCCTGGCTCTGTTATTGTTTCTCTCGGACTCTCCATCCAACTCAAACTACAGTGAAAGACCCAGAGTGAAAGAATTGGGTGAGCTTCTTAATTATTTCCTGTAGTACAAACTATTTAGTCAGAATTTAGTCAAAACATATCATTAACTCTGCTAATTATATGTATAGAGAAAGAAGATGACTTTGATTGGGGGAAATACCTGATGGAGGATGAGGAGATGGACACCGGACCCTATCCAGACACACCTGTGAGTGGGTCATTTTCATTTTACTTTGTCCCTGTCAGAATTGATGGGTGCCTTGGCTTGTTCTCTGAAAGAAATTATCAGTAGGTTACCTTAAAGGTATCATTTAACATACTATGTAATACAAATCTCAACTGTTGGCTAAAGCCTGTCATATGAAGGGAAGCTTGTTTGAGAGTATTTGACAAGACCGAGCTTTGTTGAGCATGTCTGATCAGTTGAAGATGTGCTGGAGTGTGCCTCATTAAAAGCAACCTGTATCTGATGCACATCACAAAGAGAATGACTTTTTACCCCCTTAGGAGTGGTCGGAGGAAGAGAGTGAGGAAGAGGACAGTCAAATGTCATTCAGCAGAGAGGATTCTGGGATACAGGTGGATAGAACACCTCTAGAGGACCAGGACCAGTCCAAGAAGACTGTTCAGGTCACTTGGAGGGGTGAGAATACAAAATGTATAGTTAATCTTTTAAATGCGAATATTGGATTCACTGAAGGATTGCACTTCATCTGAAATATGTTATGTGGAATTCTCAAAACAGTCACAGTGAGTCAAAACATGGGGGTTTTATGTAATTTCAGTGATATTTTATGTGTGGTTAAAGTGTTGTATGTGTGGTTCCAGTGATGTGTTGTGTGTGGTTTAAGCGCTGTATGTGTGGATTCAATGATGTGTTTGGTTAAAGTTCTGGATGTGTGGTTTCAGTGATGCATTGTGTGTGTGATTGCAGTGGCTGAACCAGATGCGCAGGTGTGGTTGGAGCAGCATGTGGTGACGCCGTACTGGGTAGCCCAGGCTCCACGCTTCTCCCACAGCCTGCACCTGCACTCTAACCTGCTCAATGTATGGTGAGACACAACTTTCTGCTTTAAAAACCAAAACAGTTGCTGCTCTTAGTTTAATAATTTAGCAATGTTAGGGTGGTGTAGTCCTATATCTGCCTGCCAGATTTGCAGAGTTTTGAGTTATAATTGAGAGTTATAATTATAATAATGACGGTTTGTTAACAACATAAGAAAATTGTACATCATTCAATTTGACAGAAAATATGAAGTTATAGTTATGTATGATCTATGATGTTTCTTGATAGCATGCGATAACCACCTTTGGGTAAAATCTGGCAGATATATTTTGCTGCTGATGTATTTTTGATGGTGTGTGATAACTGTCTTTGGCTCTGCTTAAGCATGGCTGTTGAACTGGTTTCCATCTGTCTCACTTTTCCTGGTCTGCAGGGACCAGCACTTATACAACACTGATCCATTGTACCTCCCAGAAGAGAAGGCCTTTGTCACTGAGACGCAAGTGATACGAGAGGTTCTGTGGTGAGATGGAGAGATTATCTGTGGCAGATTGTGTGGATGAAACTGCAAATCATTCGGCCCAAAAAGCCTGCTGTTTATTCCCATAGTTTGATGGAATGCATTTATGCCTTAATGCAGCTCAGAGTTCTGGCAGTGAAAAGAATGTCCTGTTCTTATGTGTAATGGCATAGTGCAAAGAGGACTGCCCCTGGAGATCCACTCAGTGTCTGTCTCTGTCACTACCTTTTTTCTAGATGCTTCTGAAATGTTAGTAATATACCTTTCTCCAATTTCTATAGGCTTCTGTCTGGGGTTAGAAAATCATTTATATTCCAGCAGCATGATGGCAAGGTCTCTGTGAGGGATGATGTGGTGGTTACTCACCTGACCAACGTGAGTTCTCTTCCATACAGTACCTTTTCCTCACAGCACTAAGACACAACTACAGAACCATTTATATGACAATTCACAGTTAAATGCAAAAGTAATTAAAATAGCGAATAGACACTGCCAAATTTTGTCATTATTGGTATTGCATTTGGTTCTGCTTTATTTGTATTGCTATGTGTATCATTAATATTACTATCTAAATTGTAATATCTTGTGTCTCATTAACAGTCATTAACCTTCATATACTGTTAACATCAGTGTTATTTAACGCCTGAATGTCCTTTTAAGGTGCTTCATGCCTTTACTACCATAATCTGAACATGCTACAGCAAAGCATATTTACTTGTGGTTAGTGCTCAGAATTGATCCAGATCATGCACATAAGTCAATGGTTAAACAGATCTCCACAAAGATTTGTATAAGGAAATAATAATAATATGATAACATTATCCTGATTTTGCAGAATTGCTTGCGCTCAGTGTTGGAGCATGTGGCAGCATACGGGCAGGCTGTTTTGAGGCTCCAGAGGTTCATTGATGAGGTGACAGGGTACAGTGCAGATCCATGCCCACCTGGTACCAGCTGCTCAGCTAAGAAAGGCTCAGAGCCACCCTTCAGAACCTACCAGGCCTTTGTCTGGGCACTCTACAAATACTTTGTGAGCTTCAAGGAAGAGCTGACCTCTATCGAGAGGGGTATCATTGTCAAAGGCAGGTGTCACTGCACCCATGATTTCAAATCATTCATGCACAAAGGCTTACTGTCTGAGAGTTCAGGTATTTCACAGAAATTCCTGAATATTTCCTGAATTTGAAAGGCGATGTCATATAATGTCAGCCCATATGTCACCATCTTTGGTTAAATTAAAATTTTCTGGATATCATGAACACTAGGAAACTTGGATCATTTTGTATCGTTTTAGATCTACTGGTTCAGATGACCAAATAATTAATATAGATTAAATTTTTTCTAGATTTTCTCTGTTGATCCAGCAAGAGTTCTTAAGAAGCATTCAGACTGGAGAGGCTAATTAATCCCATGGTGCTGCAGTGTAGACACTATGGAGGACCCACAATGGGAAAGCAAGCTGCCGGGATCATTATTTATGAATGGAATAGTTAGTGGTTGTTTTAATCACAAAGCTCTATACTACCCTGTGCCTAATGATTCTGTCAGGGTGATTTTCAGCTTCTCCCGGGCTCTTGCATTAGTGTGTTAATGAAGAGAGTAGCAGTGTTGATGATGATAATGATGAATGTAGTTAGAGGTTTAGTTTTATTAACATTAAAACAAGCTGTCCCCTTGTTTAACCCTGGCAGATGAGACCGTGACCTTGTCCGCGGTGCTGGAGCGACTCACCCCCCACCTAGCTCAGATTAAAGTGCTGCACCGAGTATTCTGCACAGGTGTGGCTGAGGTCCCCCCTGGAACACCCAACGTGGTGCGGGCCTCCCACCTGCTCAATACCCTGTACAAGTCAATCATCGAATATGACAGCGTGGGGGAGGCTTCAGAGCAGACGGTGAGTGTAAGTCGGTCACTGCAGTGGTTCTGTATGCTGCTAATGAAGTTGCATTGTATTTTGAAATAAGAGACAGATTTTGGATAAGTTACAGTATCTGAGGGGCCTGTCAGATCCAGTGCTGTTTGTAAGCTCTTTGTAATGATCTGGTCTCTATGGAAGAGTGATCAGTGCCAAGACCAGACACCATTTTGGAGCAACCACCCACCCAACAAATTTTTAAGGAACCATACTGGCATTGTATCTTCTGGACCAGTTGTTACAACACTTTCACCTTTACTCTAATGTGCTGCTTTTTTTCCAAAAATGCATTGGACATAATTTGATGCCGTAACATTTTTATCTTATTTTACAGTTTAATGATATATTCTGTGGTGAAGCAGCCCCCCCTTATATCTCAGGACCCAATGATTAAAATGTGTCAGTGCATGTTGAACTGTGACAGAGAATACTTGTCTGTCTCAGGTGGCACTCCTTTTCTCCCTGTGGGTGGAAACAGTAAGGCCATACCTGGAGATAGTGGATGAATGGATTGTCCATGGCCATCTGTTTGACCCTGCTAAGGAGTTCATCATTCAAAGGTATGTGGCAAGTGTTTCGGTGTGTAAAGAGACATCCTAGGTTCTCAATGAATGTGTTTGGCTGCACTGCTGAGGTGATGTAGTGGGATGAGGCAGGAAATATCCTGCTGACTAGACCCTCTCTGCCTGTGACATTACAGTAAGTTCTGGCTGGATTCTGCACTGGCATCTGTCACTGTACTGAGAAGGGGTGCTTATTTGGTCTGTTAAAATACCAAAGCCGCACAGTAAATCAGAGCATTTGACGAAGTAGAGTAAACCTCTGGGTTGTTTTTCAGGAACAAGGATGTGCCAGTGAACCACAGGGACTTCTGGTACGCCACATATACACTGTACAGTGTGTCCGAGGCTGTGGACAGCGAAGAGAAGCTAAGTGATGTGGCCAGCGGTAGCTCTGCCAGCGACCAGGCCTCCAGCAGCAGGCAGCACACCATGGTGTCCTTCCTTAAACCCGTGCTCAAACACATCATCATGGCTGGCAAATCCATGCAGCTGCTGAAGAATCTGGACTGCAAGGAGAGCGAGCAGCGAGACAGCTCTGCTAGAGGTCAGAATTCCTAGCACAGCTCTACATGCTGTAGTGAGAGTCATTCCTCTCACTTCTGTGAAACTCTATTGTTGGTGCTGTGTGTTTGGCTACAATGTGACTCCTGTGTGAGTGACCAAGTTGAGGAGATGCAACCCACCTTTACCTTATTTATAAGTGCTGTGTTCCTTCCCAAGGGTAATATTGTAGAAAGATGTGTGGGGTTGATATTGTTGCTAGATATAAATGTTTTAGCGTGATAAAAAGCTTGAGATTGTTGAATGATATAGAGGATTATATTATATCTATATATACAGAGTAATAGGTGAATGGGTGCTATTGGAAACAGCATTCTGACTAGCACATGTGGTCATATTTCAGATGGGGAGAGGAAGAGTCTGTACACACTGTTCTTAGAGTCGGTGCAGTCCCGCTTACGCCGTGGGGAGGAGTCGCCAATGGATAGAGTCTCTCAGCAACAGGCCACTAAGAGGAGCCTGGTCAGGATGCAGTCCATCGTGGCACGACACCTGGAGCAGGATGACATCCATGACCCTCTGCTGGCCATTAACTTCGCCAGGTGAGCAGCGCTGCCCACCTGCAGGACAGGCCAGGGCATGGGTCATGCTTTCAGCTTGCAGGATCTGGGTTTACAGTTTATGCTAAAAATTATTAACCCCTTTTATGGGGCTCATATTGCTGCAAAGTGTTAGGCTGAAATAAATTCCATGCAAACAAGTCTAAAAGAGTATTTTAAAATACAGCATCACACACAGTATTATCAATAGAAAATGATTACATTTTAATTTTGGACATTTTTAATATGATGTATTATATTAGAGATGAGAAAATGTCCCCTCCAGAAGGAGGATTATGAGGATTATGTTTTATTCAAAACATGACTATTAAAGGCGTGCTGAGTCCCTGCTCCACTCATTTTTATAATTACAGAAAATCTTTACTGTATGATTATGGTCTGTAGGAACTCTCACCATGTGATCTGAGGGACATGTGATGTGTGTTTCAGCCCTCAAGCCATCACTTTAGGCATTCTAACATCAGAAATGATGTGGAAATTAGTCAGATTCAGAAATAATTAAACTGCATATGAGCACAATCAACTGTACCATCAAGGATTCATTGAAAGCACTTTATTAGATTTACATCATTCATTACAGTTCAGAGTAGTTTAATTCATATGAAACCTGCATGACAGTTGTAACTGGCATCAGGCAGTGTTGCTGGGAGGATGTATTGCTCATGACAGAGAGGTAGTGCTGTGACTGGGATGTTCTGCCTCCCTCCCTGATGCGTTTTAATGCAGTGCCTCACATGCCTCCCCTCTGACTCCTCCAGATTGTACCTGGAGCAGAGTGATTTCCATGAGAAGTTCTCGGGTGCTGATGTCATGGTGGGCCGCTCCTCAGAGTCTGTGACCTGCCAAACATTTGAGCTGACGCTACGCTCCTGTCTGTATCCTCACATAGAGCGCACATACATAGAGTGCTGTGGAAAACTAATGACCACCCTCAAAAAGGACTACAGGCGAGTATTCACATCAAAAACATTTTAAAAACGCATCCTATTCACTCCTATCACACAACTATACAAATCACACAACTTTAGCTAAGGCCGCACAACATTCTTATACACACGCGCACCCCCAAATACACATGCCTGCACACAAACCACAAACACACCCCAACACTAACACATACCACATAACAGTGTCCTGAGTGAGCCTCTCCATGTAATTCCTTACTGTCCTGTAATTGGTCCATCAGGCTGCTGGAGTACCTACAGGCAATGCGAAGCTACTTCCTGCTGGAGGCGGGTGACACCATGTATGACTTCTACACAGCCATCTTCGACAAGGTGGTGGAGAAGCAGAGCTGGCAGCAGCTGTCCTTCCTCAATGTACAGCTGCAGGAGGCTGTGGGACAGCGCTGCCCAGAGGACAGCATTAGGTACTGCATCTGCCTTATTTACTAAAATTACAATAACTTGCATAAGTGCCCCCCCATTTTGAAATATTCTGTTTAGAAGATGTAGAATTTAATGGTGAATAGTGTATGGAAGCACTGGTGGGCAAAATGTGTGTGTGGTGCACTGGGACAGCATAACATTGCAGCTGTTGAACAAGTTGTCCACTTGGCAAAATAGGTGGGCCTTAACAGAGCTGACATGGACAGGTAAGAATGCTAATATTAGATTTATGGACCATTTATTCATTTCTTATAAACATCTCATACAAGAATTACTGTAATGCTTTTTCCATTTATTCGACAGATTGTCCATATATCTGGAAAACACAGACCAAGCCAAGAAAAAGCACCCAGTCAATAATCTTGATGGCCTTACCCTTAGTTACAAGGTACTATAAATACATATGTGTATGTATGTATTTATGTATATGTTTGTGCGTGACCATTTATCACCCATTATCCCACATAATCTTACATAATCACACACCATCCTGCATAATCGCTTTGTCATTGGCCATACCGCAAGCATTATCACGTGGTAATTTGGAGCCAAATAACAAGCTGCTGTAAACTGTTGTGCTCTACAGGTCCCATGGCCAGTGGATATTGTCATCAGTTCAGAGTGTCAGAAGATCTACAATCAGGTTTTCCTGCTCTTGCTACAGATCAAATGGGCTAAATACAGTCTGGACACTCTGAGATTCAGTGGTATGTGCTCTTATTGTGGGGCCACAAACACTTTGTTGTTGTTTAATTATGATTTTATTTTTCTCATTTTGTTATTTTTGAACTTTACATATATAGCATATAAATTGAGTGTAACAGGAAAACCAGATGATATAGGAAAGAAATCAATGCTCTTGTGAATAGAGATTCTGATTTCTCAACAGATCTGACAGTGGCTGCTAAGAAGCAGGAAGGTGGTCTGACTGATGAAAGTAAAATGAAAGAGCCAATCAAGCAGCAAATTCACAGGATGTTTCTGTTGCGAGTCAAACTTATGCATTTTGTGAACAGTCTACATAACTACATCATGACCAGAGTGAGTCCTTTGAACACTGCCTGTCTAGTAATCGGTGCAGCTACAATTTCATACAGCCGTTTGTTTATATGAATGTATGGGTTATGTGTGGGAGTTTGTAAGTTTGCATTGTGTTCATTATATAGCTTGGTGTTTATCATTTAACATCAAAGAATCATACAACTGTATTACTATATTAAGGTTTGCTGTTGAGTGCCTCAAAAACATGGCTGAAATGATGAATAGAGCAATAAGGTGTTGACTGTGGTTGAATGATGGTTTTATGTTTGTGCTTGTGTCTCCTGCTCAGATCTTACACAGCACCGGTTTAGAGTTCCAGCATCAAGTACAGGAGGCCAAAGACCTGGACCAGCTTATCAGAATCCATTACAGATACCTTTCCACCATCCATGACCGCTGCCTCCTTAGAGAGAAGGTAAGGTCCTCTGACCCTCACATTCTCTCATGGAAACCGTGCCCCGTACTGCACTTGGGACTTCCCACCACCTTGTGAGGAGCCCCAGCTTACATATTTGCATGGTATATTAGGGCATTTTAAATGATAATACTGAGACAGCGGGTGGGAATCCAGCACTCTTATATCTCTACAGGTGAGCTTTGTGAAGGAGGCCATCATGAAGGTGTTAAACTTGGTCCTGATGTTCTCTGACCGCTGGCAGGCAGGGACTGGAGCCTGGAAGTGAGTAACCTCTGTATCAGATGATTAAACATTCTGTTTTACTTGGGTGCCTGTGTTATGGCACAATCAGTGATAATGAAACAGGATTCAAGTGCTAAGAAATTCCAAGGTGACATACAACTTAGTTGAAAAATCCTCCAAATTTACCTAAAAGTATGACGTTTTGTCAATCACCGTCAGTAGACCAGTGCAGCGATCATCATAAAAGTATGCAATTCATGTGTTTAATTTGCAGGATGGCCATTTTTGCACTTACTGTGAAGCTTTAACTTTTTTTTTGCCCTGAACACTCATGGTATATTGTTGATGAGGTCCTGGTAGGCTTCAATGTGTTGTGTATTTCTTCAGTAGATCTATATTTACATTATATACATATTACTCTGTGTTCCTGTTTCTAGGGTTGAGTCTATTGATAAGATGGAGTCCGATTTCAAAAACTGTCACATGTTCCTGGTGACAATACTGAACAAGGCTGTCTGCAGAGGATCCTTTCCTCATCGTAAGCTTAACCTTACCATATATTATCAATTTATACATAAAATGCAGAGTAATAGTAAAAATGGCAGTATTTTTTATTTTTATTATCTTTAAATTAAACCTAACATTAGCTGTCAAAATCTTCAATTCCAAAAAAAGTTTTTGTTTCCTTTTTTTTTTAAACTGCATTTTGTGTTTCATAAATTCAAGACTGATTTTCAATATAGGCTAAATTAAGTACAGGGGGTCCTCAACTTACGAACGAGATCCGTTCCTACAGCTTGTGGTAAGCTGATTTTTGATGTATGTCAGAATTTATACCTAAGTTATACCTAACTTAGGTATAAACACCTTAAGTCACTCACACTGTACACACAACACATTAAGGACATATAAAATACAGTAATTAAATGACACATTAATAAAAAAAAAGAGAACAATTTCTTATCTTTATTTCTGTGGTCGTATTTACGAACCAAACTGCTTAGGTGGAAACTAGGTTTTTAAATATTTTTTGGGATTGCGTCGTAACCACGGAAAGACGTAACTCGAGACTGTCCTAACCCGAGGACCTCCTGTATTTACTAAAAGAGTGCCCTCTGGTGGTTATATTGGGGACATTATAGGAATGAGTGAACACAAGGATTCACTTGTGTATGTTAAAAAAAGGAAATCAGGGGAAACTGTGAGCTGGCGTTCCACAGAAATAGGTTCTCTGTCGGACTATTAAAGCACACCTTGAAAGTAAACAACAGGAACAAGGTGAGCTTCAGAAGGAGAAATTTAGAAACTTCTTAACCCCATACCCAGCCCTGTGTCACACTGTAAAAATGCACAGTTATCTTTTCCAAAATTGTAGCCAGCAATTATGAAGTGCACAACCCACCTAAGACGCATTTATGTTATGTCTGAACTCCATAAATTTCATATGCAGTAAGGCTAATCCACAAAGGTCAGTAGCCCCTGGTTTCATCAAATTTAATCTTCACCAAAAGCACATGACTCCATTTAATAAATATGTTTAGGCACTACATTGTGCAGGATGATGCCTTTGTATTTTACTCTCTTCAAGTAAATCTAGCAAAACTAGCACTTAATCATACACAGACCTTGGTAAATGTAGTCGTAGTGCATTGTTTAATTTAAAAGTAGTATGTGTACTAATGCTTCATTATGTTGCCTCTTATTCTTAGTGGAGTCCCTGGCCCTGTCTCTGATGGCTGGGTTTGAGCAGTGCTGAGGACCTGCTTCGAGAGATACCAGTATCATGTGATCTGCAGGGAAACGAATTCCATGTGACATTCACTTATTCCTTTTTCAGACACAATGTTTTTCCATGTGTTTGTGTAACAGCCTTGTTCATTTGGTCTTTCCTAATTTTTGACTCCACAGTAAGTGTGTTTCTGATGTCCTTCCCAGTCTGCTGAAAAACACAGAAGCATAGTTTTAAATCAATAATGGTATAAAAACATTATGAAAAGACTGTGACATCACAACTGAAGTGTGTCTCCCCTGTCATGGACGTTTTATTGAGACTGTGAAGACAATATGGGTACAGGGTCTAGGGAATTGTACATATATAATAGATTTGTCTTTGTATTTGCTGTTGACTTCAAAAATGTGTTGTTAATGTGCCACTTTAAAATTGTGCTCTTGTTATAAAATTACTTGCTTGAAAACTATGTTGTCTCTATTGATACACGCCGTGTTCTGAGTTGCAAGGGCTGGGACACAATAAAACTGTCGGCATGTATACTGCATGTGATACAAACTGGCTTGCCGATGGTATCTGGAGCTACAGTAAGGAACCGTATGAGCTTAATTACATGAAAAGTACAGTGGCTATATTTCAGTAGACTTGTCTTGAGAGAAACCATAACAATGTAAGCATCAGTTTGTGGTTGTTTGGTCATTAAAATCACCAAATTTACCAACATAGAGTTAACCTTCACTTTAGACACAGATTTGTAGAGATTGAAAAAAAAAAAAAAATTGGTCCTTCTTCCCACCATGAGCCAAACTTATCAGTCAGCCAAAGCAAACTACTCCTCCACACTACAGATGCGCCACCAATTACATGCTGCCCATACTGGAGTTACTCAGACACTTTTATGAGGGAGCCACTGTGACAATTAGGGACCATGAATTAAAGTATAATTCCCAAACTGGAATTTTTTCTTAACAGCAATATTATGAAAACACAATCAAGTGCCATACATAAAAGAAATGTTTAAGTAGCCTACCTGACATTTTAATTTTAATTTTCCTCTTAAAAAATTGTATCATGAAAAAAATCTGTAGTGTACTGCAAATCAATCTGTTTCCATTTTAAAACAAATTTATGCATTATTTAATCAAGAGCTCACAGTTAATTGGCAATATACCTACCTAAGGGAGTGAACACAATTAGCTGAAGTTGCTAGCAAGTTTAGAGCACTATCTGTGCCATTTCTGTTTACTTTCTTATTGAAATTCCTCTGCTGATACAGCAGATCTGCAGTTGCAATATTCTGTCATCTACTGCATCATATAATTCTCCTGCTTTTTCATATTGATATATCAGGTAGAGAGTCACTGCAGCACTGTGATTGTACTGTATTTATCTATTGATGCACTTGGCTCATGAGCAGCACAGTGAGTACCAGAGCCCATGGTGTCAAAGGAACACAATCTCAGCATATACTCGCTTCATGCACTGATGCAAGTGTCATGGGTCTGGCTGGTGCCAGGCTTTTGCCTGGCTTATGGTGGAAAGGTATATGCTTGGCATGCAAGGGTACATTAAATATAACCCAGGAGAAATGACAATGGGCATTACAGCAAATAGAAACTGGTAAAAAAAAAATTATGTTTCTCATATTTTACAATGTCTGTATGATCAAAATCCCTAAACAAATGTATAACCTTAAGTAAAGCCCTGTCCAATTTTAATGGAACAGTATGTTGTGTACTCCTTCTCGTATATTGGTATTATATTGTCTTGTTTCCAGTCATCAGACTTATTTCCAGTATTGGAAATAATGAGACTTGAGTTTTAACCTGTTTTTTCACAGGGCTGTTTGTCCAACCTTATTTAATTTTTAACCTATAATGAGTATGACACAGATGGGGAGTCTGATGGGGATCCAGTAACAAGGGGGCAACCAAATGCCTCCTTTACGCTGATGCCAGTGTCATTTACACATGACACAGACAGTGGCCTGATTGCTGCCAGATGGTGATGTTTATGATGAGGTCCAGCAATATACATGAATATAAGCACCACAATGACAACAAAAAGAATATTTCATATAGCTACAAATACAGAACATTCATATAACTTCATTCAGTCAAAAACTACACATACCAGTATCAATACTGAATTAAACTGTGTAACTATTAAAAAAAAAAAAACTTTGCTACAAAAAAGGAATCTCAGGAACTATTTAACTATTTCCAATAATGGTTGGATGGTTTTTTAACCAACTTAATTAAATTGCAGAATGATCGTTTGCTGGGAATGCATCCTGTCCAGGTATTGAATTTAAACTGCTTTAGGTGCAGAACTTGTCAGGCTTTAACATCTATTAAGGTGACATATCAGCCAACAAATCTAAAGCTTGAATCTACATACAGTCCAGATGGAGACGGTTTAATGATTCTTGGAGACTAGGACTGTAAAATGTTTAACAAAAAGTTTACTTACATGGCTGTTAAGCCTTATCACTGAGGGAAGTCTAATCCCTTCCATTTGTATTAAAGTATTTACCGTTAAATCGACTTCTTGATGATGAAATAATGATTGTAGGATATCGTATTTGGCTCTGTAACTGATAACTGTCTGGTTGAGGGGATGTACCTCGTACATCAGCATGGAATTTAAAATAGGGTAAGCATGACTGTTCAGCCGATGGCTTTCTGTCTATTTACCACAGGGCCGTGAGTAAGAACTTAGTGCACTTACTAACACAAGCACTCTTTCGGCATGAAAGGCATAGGATACCACACTGCACTTATTGTCATTGTTCCCTGGTTTAAAAATGTATATATATATATGTATTACGTCTGCTATCGTTAATGCTTCTGTATCACAGCCTACATCACAGGACTGTGTGTTATGGGCTCTAAGCGCAGAATTGCATGAGAGGAAGGAACACGGCTCCATGATTACGCGTGGCACTACGGCGAAGAAAGAAACTTTGGTTTTGTTGGGGGCGGGGCGTACGGGTCAGGTTTCGTCAGAAATGACGAGAGGATCTGTTTCAAGGCATCTCCAGCTGCAAATGAAAAAAACGGGATGCAATAAAGCGTTCCAATGCAAATGAGAGAAATCTGCGGAAAATCGAGGAATAAAAAATGAGTGGTTAGTTAGAGAAAAGTATTTTTGCTGTAACCGACCTCAAGCAGCATGATAACACAACATTTTTTTTCTCCTGTTGAAAGCGGAAAGAAGGGAAAAGAAAAGTTTGGGTAGTTTGTGGTAGCTGAAGTATGGCGCGAGAGTTTGGAGAGCCTGGAGGGCTCGAGTGTTCTAAAGTAAAGAAGAGGAGTAAAAAGAAAAGCAAAAAAGAAAATAAAACCAGAACGGTCTACTCAAACATATTATATGACCATGCCAAAGGACACGATAACCCAAACAGACATTACGCAGACAATAAGATTAAAACGACGAAGTATACGCTGCTTTCTTTCCTGCCGAAGAATCTTTTCGAACAGTTCCATAGATATGCCAACGTGTATTTTGTTTTCATAGCCTTATTGAATTTCGTTCCTGTTGTTAATGCTTTTCAGCCAGAGCTGGCGTTGGCTCCGGTGGTTTTTATATTGTCAGTTACTGCTATAAAGGATCTATGGGAAGATTATAGAAGACATCGTTCGGATAAAGAAATAAATCACATGGACTGTCTCGTCTACTGCAGGTATGGGATTAAGTGGTTATTATATGTTTCAGGACTAGACTTGAGGTTTTAATGCAAGAAGGTCTTGATTTTTCCATTTGCCAGCCATGCCGATTTTGCTAAGTTTTGTTTCTTTTTTCTTTCTTTCCATTTCTTGCCTGTCATGTTACTTTGCTTATTTTACAGCAGTTACTAGTGTTTGTTTGAGACGTATTGTTACTGTTACGGACTGTACACCCAGTACTATATGTCATATATAATTTCATTTTACGTAAAAATATTATCAATTGTGTGTAAAAACGGTATATTTTACTTACGCGGCTGATCAGTTTTCTTTTCTGATCGTTTAAAGACAGCCAAGCTTTTTATTTTGCATTACCAGCATTCTATTTTATTGATCTCTCTCCACTGCGCAATTTACAGCTTTTACTTACCAGTCTCGAGACTTTTTCTAACCGTAAATCCACATTTCCCTTACTTCGGGAAAAGAAAGTAATAGAGTTGCGTTTACACCAAGGATACACACCCATTTGGAGTGGCTGCGGTGGTGCGAATATGACTCCTGACTGCAGGCCTCGGGTTCATATCTACAAACCGTTTACGCGTTGTCTCGATACACTAACATTGTCATATTCCGGTACATACACATCAAAACGGTTCATAAAGGCATTAGTCACTTTTGAGATGTTCCTGGGTGTAGTGTCCATCTGAAGTTCAACTGGTTTATGTTCAGTGACGTACCAGAATATTCTAAATTGGTCAAGACTGTGAAAAGCTAAAATTATTGGTGAATGAATTCAGATTATCAGAAGCAGCATAGTAACAATACCTTGCAGCAAATGTTTTGAGAGCCTTAAATGATGTCATTTTTGTGGAATGTCCTTAAAGCATTAAATGATTCAGTTTTTGCAATGCATCATTACCTGCAATTCAAAGATGACCCTCTAAAATACAAAACAATATGTAAGCTAATTACGAAGTTCCTTTTAGTTGTGAATGAAACACAAAGCAGAAATGTTTTATAGTTTTCAAAGATATATAGGCTTCCATTGGGTTTAATTGTTTGTTAGAGTGTTTTTGAGGTTAGTTTGTACCAACATATTAAACATAATTTATGGTCAGTATTAATAACAATTTCAATACAGATACTTTAGTAGTATATTATTCTATTTTTGGCACACATAAACAGTGTCATTTGTTTCCTTGAAGTTCCTTCTCTGTGGTTGTCTTTTAGAATGTCATTCAAAGCCTTTGCAATGCTGCTGTACTCTTGAGAGGGTCACATTTGGGTTCCCTGCTCCTCTTTTAAAGAAATAAGTACTTGTTCAAGTACTACTCTCACTACTCCTCTGGGATGTTATGTTCAAGGGGCTGAAATAATTTTTTTCAAACTTCATTCAGTGTATGAAGTGACTCTGAATATTATTAAAACATTTTGGCAAAATTACTGGAAAATGACAGCCAGCTTGTAAGACCCAATCTAGTTTTCTGCTGAAGTCTTCTATCATGTTTTTCTCTGAATTTTTCTGCCTTCCACCCAGGCTTCTGTCCCTCCATCTGAGAAGTAATATTTTCATACTTGCCAAAACATTGGTTGCCACAATAATTATGTGTTTATCATATTGCTTATAGCTAAAGGAAGCCTTAAACTTACATTGCCTGTACCCAACTGTTTGGCATGGTTGTGGATCTGCTATGTTCTGGAAAGTCACCTTGTGGGAGTCATCGGTTCTGATTAATTCTCTTTGTGGCTGAAGTATGGCCAAAGCTCAAAGTCAAGCTGTTTCTGGTAACCAGGTATACTCTATGGTGCAAAGATTGTTTCCACAAGATGACACCCCCCACCCCCATTGCTCAAAAAAAAGAAAGAGATTCAAGAATAATTTTACTCAGACACTTACCATGAACTCTACAATCCCATGGTCTAAACATCACTGAGCCTGTATTATGGAGCTCTGGAGCATGTGCAAAGTCGATCTCCTCCTCCCAGAACTAACAAAAGCTTCCCTACATGCAGAATGGTCCAATATCTCTATAGAAACAGTTGAAAATGTAACTGTGGCTTAATGTGTGAACAACAATTGGTGGCAGGTCTGGCAAGATTTGCCAGGCAGGGAAGTGACAGAATTAATTTTCTTATAATTTTTTAATGCTAATCTTTATTAGCCAGTACCTCTACAGCCACAGCTGATAAGACATCTTTGAAGGCTGTTTTGATTGCCAACCCAGCTGTGCAAGAACAGTATGTTGCTATTGTAGTGTTCTCCATTTGTATTTTCATTGAGGCTCTCCCTTCCTTTGCTAATAGTTGCATGTCTCTGTAATCTCAGTTTTGATTATTGTTGTTACACTATGGAGGTAGCCCTCTGCCGCATATTGTAAACCTTGCTTATAGCTCCTAGGTGAAATTTAATATAATAAAGATAATATTTTTGGTAAATTGCTCAATCTGATGATAGGGGTATCTTGATGATGAAACCACCCAAACGTTCTGTAGAATGTCAGACACAGTACCCTCAGCTAAAGTTAGTTGAAGGTCAAATAAAAATTGAACCAAGAAAAATGTTATTAATCAAGTGTGAATTTTCTGTCTATAAAATTAAAATATCATCTTCATGTCAAGAGATGGCAACCCAGTAAAAATTTTTTTGTTGGGTAAAGTTTAAAGATTTACATAGCTAATTGAATATAAACATAAAAGATGGTCCAACTCCTTTAGAGAGGTTGACAAAAGAGATGTAATTGCAATTACAGTGAAAATCCCATATTTAAGATTGTGGCAACTAATGACTATGTATTTATTCTGTCTTGATAGTACTAATTAATATTTGTGCTGGCACAAGTAGTAGCTGAAATGTAAAAAGTAAGCAATACCATGAGGTCGCTACATGTCCTCAGCTGTCCAATGCCTGTCAGTGGATTTTAAAGCGCTGAAACTAGTGTGACTAACACTGGTAACATAACACTGGTGGTTAATTTATGACTCCACTTGCATTTTACCCACAAGTGAAATGCCCACAGATGATATACCTGACAATTCCTTGAAATCTGTTGTGTATTTGCATATACCTACACTTTTGTGTGAAAGACATTCCAGATCTGTCAAAGTAGCAGTCTGTCCAAATCTAGGAGGTGCTGTGTCTGGCACAAATTAAGACCTGCCAGGGGGTAAACTATTTGAACTTTAAATCCCAAATAACAACCACAGTGAAGGAAGTTTAACACAATCGCTTTAAGTCTCACCTCAGTTTTAAGGCTCATTGGTATGGGGATATCAATAAAATGAGCATAGTTGTAGACCATGTTGGTCTCCCATGATATCTAAAATACACAGCTACACCTTAGGGGATAACAAATTCCCTTGATTCTCTCTGATCAGACTGTGTCCACCAATAGTTCAGTGTGTTGATGTAATAATAGAAACTACTAAAACTCAAGAAGTAGTACTGCATTATTGACCCTCGTTATTGACTAACAGATCCTCACAATACAATTCCTGAGCAATATGTATGGATAACATAAATTATTGTCTGATTATTGAAAGAAACATATACTGTTTATGCCAGTATAACTAAGAGTGACTTAGGTTGCCCAAAGTACTATGTAGGCATTAGTACTAGGTGCATAATTAAAGGTGTAATTACAGTGAAATAAGGTAAAACATAAAAATTCCTCCATCTGTGTCAGTAGCTATGTGTTTCTTATTGATGCTGTTTTCTATGCCAACATATAAATGGACGAGCTGTTTTCTCCACTCATAGATGTAATTTGCAATTTCTGAATGAAGTGAGACCTCTTAATTTGTGATGCATGTGCAATCGTTGTCTTTCAGAAGAGAGAGACGGTACGTGGAGAAGTACTGGAAAGAAGTCCATGTGGGTGACTTCATTCGCCTGCGGTGCAATGAGATTCTTCCCGCTGATATCCTGCTACTCAGCTCAAGTGACCCAGACCGTCTGTGTCACATTGAGACAGCCACACTGGATGGGGAGACTAACCTGAAGCAGAGGCAGGTGGTGCGCAGCTTCATTGATCAGGTAACATGAAGCTTTTGATACTAATATTAATAAAGGACATTCAGGTCGCTCATGAAAAGCACATGGTGGTGGTGTAGCCATGTGTCCTAAGGCTGTGTGTTTGAGCCTGGAAGTCGACACTGGCGCGGCAAAAGTTGACTCAGCCCTACCCGGACAAAATAGTAGTTAGGCTATTTAAAATCTTCAGTCTCCTTACAATATAAACACCACTGTCAAAAGCTATTGGTATGATATTGCAGTGATAGAATAGTTGCATTTTATAATGTTAGAGTGATTAGGGATTATTGAGTAATAAAAGATGTCTTCAATGCCTTAATATTAGTCATCAAATTTTTGAAGATTCTGGAATACAAATGTTACATTTACTGAACAAGCTGTGATCTCATGTGAAATGGTTGTTGACAAATTTGAAATTTGATTTTGTAGGATTGTGACTTTGATCCCTCCCAATACAACAGTATCATCGAATGTGAGAAGCCAAACAATGACTTAAACAGGTTTCGAGGATACATGTAAGTATGAGATTTTCTACAACTTATCAACATGCATTGATGAAAACATTAATTATCACGAAGAGTTCTGTGATGAATAAAAGATAGATAAAAATGTGGCTCCTGTTGAGGTGGCTTGTACTTGATCTCCTCGGCCACAGTGGGACGAAAGGCTGCAGTGATTCATAGTAGTTCACACCTGAGAGCACAGTGTGGATTGATATATGTCCTCCAAAGCTGGTGGTTTGTCATTTTTATTGATTGTGTTTTATTTAACTGCATAGATATGAGCAATATATTTGTCTTGCACAAGCATATTTAAATAGTTTAAACACCATAAAATTGGCTTAATTACTGCTGTTTCCCATGACAGTCAAAAAACACTTTGTAAAGAAAATGATAAATTCCTTCTGGTTGCTTTAAAATCAGAATTTATGTTTAAATGGAACTGTCTTTTTGAGGTGTACATTGAATGCAGTTTTTCTTCTGTTAAATGTCCCACCATCATGGGTGTACAGGCGTGGTAGTTAACTAGCAGTAGCCTAAATGACTGTGATATTTATACAGTGGGTTCAGGGATCACAGATGCTCAGCCCCCAGACTAGAATACCGTTGCCAGGTTATGGAGCAGTGTTCAGTGTGGATGAATGAGGAGAGCTCAGTGATGTTTTTTTATAGTATGACTCGTGGACCCAGACCAAAAAAAGACTTTTAAAAAATGTCTTATTATATTAATGGCAGTTATACTAGCATCAGTGATGTATGAACTATACCTTAAATGAGTAATATTTAAAATAAAAAAAACATAACAATATATTTCCATTTGTAGATATTGTCTGTCTACTTTGGAACACTTAGCTCAGCCCTTCCTTCCTGCAGACGTACTGACTGTGTAAGGCTGACATCTGCCTGTATTTATAACCTTTTTACCTCATGACATAATAATTCATGTTTTAGCAGTGGATACAGACTTTGTACTTTTGTAATAAATGTGGAAAGCTGACACCTTTTGGAAATTTCTTGGTGGTCTGGTTTGGTCTTGGGGGGGCTTGTGGGTATTTTAAATGTCTTTGTCATTATGTCACGATGGAAATGTATGTTGTAGAACTGTCAACACTCAAGGCACTAAAACATGAACGCTATTATAAGATGTTAGTTTCATGTTGTCTGCTTTGAACTGTAATGCTCTTTTCACTCAACTTCCATGTGTGGGTACCCATCGAAAATCGGCATCATAATTAAACATTAGCACACACAGTGCTGTTTTGAGTACAGTAAAATGCATTTTAATGCATTTTTTGACACATTAACACCTGCTTGTATGCTTTAGTAACACTACAATCTTGAGCCAAGTAGTGAAAAGCTGCCTGTTTGCCGGGCCACACTGCTGTTCTTTCAATATTCTCTTAGTGATGCCATCATTTTGAAGCACAAGAACTGTCTTTCTCTTGCTTATAATAAATCCTATACCTACGCAACAGTTCTTGATCAGTAGCAGATTCACATGTGTTTTTGCCCACTCTTCAGTGCCGGAGCATCGTAGTTCATTTAGAGCAATTTCCACAAGTGTGAGATACCAAAACAGTATTTCATGCAGAATACATTGGCTTTATTATTGGATATAAATACAGATTAAAGTTGGACTATATTCCTTTAACTGAGTGCAATGCTTGATAGAATTCATCGAAGTGGCAGACGAGATGGATTGTACAAGGAGAACCTGCTACTCAGAGGCTGCACTGTCCGAAACACAGAAGAGGCTGTGGGAATCGTAATTTATGCTGGTAGGAGTGCATATATGTAAAACATGCATACATGTATGCCTGCAGGTTGGTCAGAATGTTCCCTGACAGCCTCCATGTGTGAAACATTTCAGGGCATGAGACAAAAGCCATGCTGAATAATAATGGCCCACGGTACAAGCGCAGCAAGCTGGAGAGGCAGATGAACGTGGATGTGTTCTGGTGTGTCGTCATCTTGCTGGTTATGTGCCTGTTCTCTGCGATAGGTATGACAACTTTTCACATATTCAGCTATCTGAGCATCAGACGTAGACATACTACTCTCCCATACTTCAATATCTGCATGAATGCACAGAAAGGTTACAGCTATGTTAAAGCCTCAGATGTATCATTTTAACCACTGCTGTATGTGCTGGCTGATCCTTGGACACATTTGCTCAGGTCACGGACTATGGATGTTCCAATATGGAGATCAGCGACCAGTCTTTGACGTCCTTAGTCCAGAAGGAACTGACATGTCACCAGCGTTGTCAGCGATTTACCTCTTCCTCACCATGATAATTGTGTTCCAGGTATGCTTGTTAAGCCTCAGTTACAGAACAGTGAAAACATGTTGAGAGTGTTATACCTGGGTCACAGGGTGTGTGATATGTTACCAGATCATGAATAACTCCCTTAATTTTACAGCTGTCTAAGTGGCCTTCCCAGCACATTGGGTGGAAGCCTCTTGATCCTACTATTTTTTTAGATGTAGAATGGCTGTTATTTATCTTTAAATTTTATTACAGCTTTTAACCTCAAGCTGAAACTCACTCCCTGTTTTACCCTGCTAAAACTCCAGGTTATTGGCAAATGTGGCTACATAATTTATCATGGTAGTTATTGATTGATCTCCAGTTTGAGGACCACTGGTTATAAAGAACCTCCTGACATTCCACTCTTGACTGACCCTTTAGTAAGTGTAGATTAGCTATGACCTATGGACAATCCCCACATTGACATATTTTCATCGGACCACTCTCAGATAAATTATGTGCAGATTAATTATGACCTGTGGACAGCATCTCCATTGACATTTTTGTTAGCCACTCACTACAAAGAAAAGCTCCCATGCCTTGTTCCCTAGACAAGGAAACATGGCAAGGCTTCTTCCATTGCTTTGTTGTGGATGAAAGGATTTTTCACCTGCGGATGGTCTTGAGCTGGGATGAATACAACTAATGTACTTTATGCTAAGTCGCAGCAAGGAGCTTGATCTACTTTGTGATTTTTATTCTGTTTTTTACTCCAGGTGCTGATCCCCATCTCCCTCTTCGTTTCCATTGAGATTGTTAAAATTTGTCAAGTGTACTTCATCCATCAAGACACTGATCTGTATGACGAGGAGACAGACTCGACTTTGCAGTGCCGGGCCCTGAATATCACAGAGGACCTGGGCCAGGTGCAATACATTTTCTCTGACAAGACCGGCACACTGACTGAGAACAAGATGGTGTTTCGCCGCTGTGCTGTGGCAGGGGTGGAGTACTCTCATGATGCCAACGGTGAGAACACCTCATATGTGGCTGCTAATTCCAAAGTAAATAAACTCTCCTCCAGGCTGCCTAACACAGAAGCTCACTGTAGACTCAACAGCAGTTCAGTACACATACTGCAATATGTTGGCTTCAAAGATGATTACTTACATTATGATTTAATGCAAACCATACTTTTCATGCCAGTCCAATCTAATTTTAACTATCTATGCATGAAAATGCAGCCAAACTGCAAGCCATCTATAAAATATGATTGAGCATTTTAGATCTTTGTTTATCCTTACACTATTGATTGAATTTTGATTTTTTTGTGCAGACCTGTAGAATCTGGTTCAGTATTTGGAAAACTGGCTTTTCATATACTGTACAGTATTTAGGTTAATGTCATTTTTTTGGAATCACTGTAAATATTGTCCTCAAAAGTATGTAATTGGTTTAATCTACTTTTTCCACTCATCTCCCTCTCTAACTTATAACCTTTAGAGTTGTGGATCAATTTGAAAGTTTTGAAAATGATTCCTCATTGAAAAGTGAATCTATTGGATGAGTAGATATGTGTGAATGACAGTAGAGAGTGTGTTTGCTTAAAGAGCTGTGAGTGTATTAAGTAAAGTAACACAAGAATACATTCAGAGCAACTCTTAATGCATTATCCTAGCGAGAAGGCTAGCCGCATACCAGGAGATGGACTCTGAGGAGGAGGAATGTGTATCCCGTGGAGGCACTCTGCCACGCAGGGACAGTGTGACGAGCCACCAGAGTGGCAGGGTGGTGCTGCGCTCACAGAGCACCAAGTCCCACCGCCGCACGGGCAGTCGTGCCGAGGCCAAGAGAGCCAGCATCCTGTCAAAGCACACAGCCTTCAGCAGTCCAATGGTCAGTATATTTTGGAGTACACTGTGTTATTGCTTGTTGCTGGAGAGACAGTGATATTTTGGGGGAAAATGTTTTGTTCAGTGTATGCAAGATCTGCCTAGTGAAGAATATGTTGATTGTTACACAGGAGAAAGACATCACTCCAGATCCTCAGCTCTTGGATAAGGTGAATCAGTGCGGCATCCAGCCCCTGGGTCAGCTCACCCATGAATTGTCTGATATAATGGAGTTCTTCATTGCTCTTACCATCTGTAACACTGTGGTGGTGTCCTCTCCCAGTCACCCTCGGCAGAAGGTAAGAAGTTCATGCTCAATTGACATGTGAAGTGCGTTCTTTGCATCTTCTATTGAATTAGTGTCTGTTAATTCACAAGCACTGAACAGCCAGTTGAAGAGCAAAGCATCCACAATCATCATGTATTACTGTGTTAAGAGTTGGGTCGCATAAGTCATTGCTGAACCAAAACATAGAACTTTGTCACACTACTTATGGTCCAAACTACACAGATATGGTAGAAACCTTGGCATTTGAGAGTGAATCTGTGGAGAGGTTTGGTAGGAGCCATTTTTCAAGCTAAAGTGAATTTGTTTTTCAACCTTAAGCAAATTAGTTGTCACTTGCATAAATTATTGCATAACAATTTTTGTGGCAATTCTGTTGTTGAATGGTGTTTGTCATCATTACCATTAATAATATCGCCATTGTCTTCTAGTGGCTTCTTAGTAATTTAACTAACAAATTATCGACCATGGATACGTTTTGCTCTTCTAAAACATGCTACTTATTGTCTCTCACTTCAAGTTCTCAATCGATTGAGCAATTCAGCTGCTTTGATAATTAGATCCCACCCTCTATATGTAACTCTCTAGAAAACTTGGCCCCACACATGCACATACCTATGTATAAGAAGGATAGATTTTTTTAATTTCAGTTAAAAAAAAAAAATATATATATATATATATGTATTTCTTCAAGGTGCGTATGCGATTTGAGCTGAAGTCTCCAGTGAAGACCATTGAGGACTTTATTAAGCGCTTCACCCCCAGCCGTCTTACGTCTGGGTCCAACAGCAGCAGCTCCTCCAGCCTTGCCGCTGGCCGCTCAGCACAGAAGACTGGCTCCAGTGGGCTGCCCTCACCCAGTGCTGAGAACACCCTGCTCAGGCTGGAGGAAGAGCAGCACCCTACCCACCATGCAGACCTGCAGAAGGCCTTCAGCCCTGTGCCTGACAACATGGAGGGACATCTGCTGGCATCTGAGGATGGTGAACTACGGTATGAAGCAGAGTCACCTGATGAGGCTGCACTGGTGTATGCGGCCCGGGCTTACAAGTGCTCCTTGGTTGGTCGTCTGCCAGATCAGGTCACCGTGGAACTGCCACACTTGGGAAGACTGCACTTTGAGCTCCTGCACACCCTGAGCTTTGACTCCACCAGAAAGCGCATGTCTGTTGTCGTCAGACACCCACTGACTGATCAGATTACAGTCTACACCAAAGGAGCTGATTCGGTCATCATGGACTTGATTAGACCTCCTTCCTCTGGTGAGTACAGCCAGTTGTTAGGAAAATTCACCTCCCTGCCCCCTGCAATATTTGACCATTATTACTGTTAATTTTGTCCTTGCGATGTGCTTAAAGAAGGTGTGATGTGTACACACTTTCTTGTATCCTACGACCATTAAAAGTAATTTACTCTTTACTTGTTAGAGGACATCCTGCTGGTGTGCAGGACCATAAAGTGAACCTGTTGCAGCATGTTTTTTGTCCTTCGGCAGAATATCTCTCATGCTGTGAGGGCAGTTGTGTAACTGTTTGTGAAAAGAAAATAATACTGCAGAATGCCTAGTTGCATAACCCTTTGACAGAGCTATGTTTCTGTTTTGTCAGTGAGACTGCAGTGTGCTTTCTAACGTGATGGTAGGTGCAATTTTTGGACATTTGCAAAGAAGTAGTGACATCCATAGTACTAGGTATAGCAGGTATATTTGTGACTAAGTTTAGTACACTCTACCCACATTACAAATGCCCATTTCCGATTCAATGAAAGCCCATGTCTGAAACAATGTTGCTGGCCACTATTGGGAATTTATTCTAAAAATGTAAAGAATTCATACCATGTAGCCCAGGACCTCTTCCTAGACTCCAGTCTTTAGTATGTTTTCAAGACATAATCCAGCAGCCTCCAAGAGTCTGGATCTGAATCACTTCAGGCTGCACATAATTCATTTGAGTGCATGAAATCCCACAATGCAGTGTGCCATTTCACTCATCTCACTGCCCTTGTGTTGAGGAACTGTGAACTGGTTCAGCTGAGGGAATTGCTCTGAGTTGCAGTGAAGGACCTCATGGTTCTTGTTTTCTGACCCTTCCAACACTGACTGTGGCTGGGAGTCACACATGCTTAGGCATAGTGGAGGGTTTAATTCAGCCAGGTAGTCCCCACTGTATTACACAATAGCAGCTCACCTATATGATGGATCGGTAGCAGTTAGAGTATTCACATGCCGAGCCCCACATCACCATTGTCATGCATGCTAAATATGCATGTATATGGCTCATTCCATGAGAAGTCAACCTGTTCATTTTTGTGTGGTGTGCATGTCTTTTAATGGATCAAGATCCTTTTTTTTCTATTTGCAGATGACACCAAAAGTAAACGTCAGAGAAAAATCCTGTTCAAGACACAGAATTATCTCAATCTGTATGCTGCCAGTGGCCTCAGAACACTTTGCATTGCCAAAAAGGTAAACATACTTTCCTGGTAGGAAGGTTTTTAGCACAATGTGGGAACATCCCACATTGTATTATTAGCTGACTATGACTGGGAGTCTGTATCAGTGAGAGGGTCTGTCTCCCACTCGAGGGTCAGGCGGATTAAGGTCAGACACATCCTCTGGTTTCCAGCACATGAGAGACTCATGAGCTCCTCATGAAGCGCATGCAGATTACAACCTGTTGGCCAGTTGCCGTTGTTCTCACAGTTTTCCACTGGACTAATTCTGATTCATGTTCTGCTTCTGGCAGTTTAGCATCCTTGAAAACTCAGTATAACTCAATGTAATAATTACACATGCAGACCCCATTGTCCATGATCTTTCTTTATTAAGGTCCCCTTTAATTAGATGAGTTGTTGCTGGGTTTTCCATATTTTACTGATGATGAATATGCAGCCCTGTTTCAGCTTCATGTGCTTTTCTTAGACTCTGAGTGAGGAGGAGTATGGAAGCTGGCTGAAAAGCCATTTACAGGCAGAAACTGCCATTCAGGGAAGAGAAGAGCTGCTGTTTCAATCTGCTGTACGACTGGAAACAAATCTTCATCTCTTAGGTAAGACCAGTACTTTCCTACATAAACTGATTTCCTCAGTGCTTGAGAGGGTTACACACAGTTGATATAAATTGGCTATAAGAAGGACTGAACGGGTATTGACCAAATCCCACCATGCTTTTTGGGCTACTGCCATGCAGGTACAATAAAATCCTGAATTTTAGCAGAATGAGATACTTGGAAGCATTTGTATATTTTGATAATAAGGGAATTAATATGCATTAGAGGGCTGATGCATGTGATGCTTTGAGCATGATTTATTATTGCCAGTGTGTTTTATAATTGCAACAAATTCTAAGATTATTTCAATCATTGAGAATTAATAGGCTGGAACTATTCAACAACAATGAAAGAGAGTCTGTAGTGTAGCAGCTAAAAATACATTTAAACAGTACATATTAGTTGCTACAAAAATAAGAAAGCTTTTATTCTTTCTGCACTCTGCTTGACAAATCTCTCTCGTATCATGATGCATTCTTTATCACTGTCCATTTTGTAACAACAACGGTAATAATTGTCATAATAAAGTCGTGCAGTTCCCAGCTCATATGCAGTGATTAGACTGATAGCTTAATGATTCTAGTGTAGCCAAAACTCTCATGCTGAGTCAGGTGCAGTCACAGTACACATAAAATCTCTTCAGATTGTCAAAAAATCTTTTAATGAAAACCGATTGTAGGTTGCAAAAAGAGTTAAATGGTAAGGAGGAATCTGTATCAGCTAGTGGATTTTCAGTGTTGACATTGTTGTGTATGTTTAGGGGCCACGGGAATTGAGGACCGGTTACAGGACGGAGTACCTGAGACGATTGCCTCACTGCGGAAAGCTGGCCTGCAGATCTGGGTCCTGACTGGGGACAAACAAGAGACAGCCATCAACATCGCCTATGCCTGCAGACTGCTGGACCCTGAGGAGGAACTTATTATCTTAAATGCAGACACACAGGTCAGCATGCCAAAGTCACCTCTGTTTCTCATCAGCAAATGGGGTTAATCAGCACAGTTTTCAAAGGTAAAGGTATAAATTACCGATGAATATGATACCAGAAGAAAAAATGTTATGGTTAAAAATTGATTTCATTTTTTTGTTTTATTTTACTTGTAACAACTTTCATCTTATTTAAGTATCAGTGGGGAATTTTCGTTTAATGCTTAACTTTATTCAGTGTTTTTTTTATGAAAAATCTAAATAGCAAAAATTACCTTTAGAAAATTCATTTTCATTGTAACGATAAACTGAAGGGCTTTTTTGTTGATATAGCACTAGGCTGATGAAGGAAGAGCCCAGTGCGGTGGCATTAAATTAATGAGTACAGTCAGCCCACTTTATCTGCGGGTACACGGTTCCAGGACCCCCACAGATGTGCAAAAACTGCGGAAGCTCAGGACTCATATAAAATGATGTAATTTTACCCTATACATGTTTATAACTTGAAACCCTGCCTATATGTACTACTAAGAACTGCTAAAGCCCACATAAATCATACTGACTACAGTATTGTAGCATACGCTGCGAGCGGGGATTTCAAATGTTCTTTTTCAAGAACATTGGCTCATTCTGGATTTTTTTTTTTTGTATTTTCGAATCATGGTTGAAGACCGCGGATGCCAAACCTGCAGCTAAGGCAGGCCGACTGTACTTTTTTGCACAGCGCATTTAGTTTGACTTAGTCCTTATATATCTTTCTGCGCAGATCAGTTGGCTTGATGCTGATTTGGCAGTGATGGTCATGTGACTTTTCTCAGACTGGTGACCCAGAAACTATCTCTCTGACCCAGGAAGCGTGTGCTGTGCTGCTGGAAGAAAGCCTGCACTACATCCAATCAAAATTCCTCTGTGACCTCCCAGAGCACACTGCCAGGGCCTTGCGTGATGACATCAGGGCTCTGGACATGCCACCTACCCTGGTGCACCGGCTAGGATTGGTGATTGATGGAAGGACCCTGGCCTATGCCCTGGACAGCAGCCTGGAGGATCGCTTTCTGGCAGTGGCAAGGAGCTGCCGTTCAGTACTGTGCTGCCGCTCTACACCACTGCAGAAGAGCATGGTCGTGAAGCTTGTGCGCAACAAGCTGAAGGTCATGACATTAGCAATAGGTGTGTAAGCATGTAGAGCTGAGATGTATAGATTAAGTATGCAAGTATAACTGAGATACCATACATGAGTGCATATGCATGGGACTAATATCCACCATAGAGGAACACTTACAGTAAATACACTTTTACCACAGGTTAACTCACACAACACCTCAGAGTTCTAAATTCATTACACTCCTGATCAATACTTTCATACTGCACTTCAGTAGCAGAAAACACTCTTATACTATACCACTGGTTAACTTACTCAACACCTAAAATGTATTGAGTGAGTTACACCCACTAGAGTCAGTTATGTTGTACCCGACTTGGGTTGTTTTGTCATGGTGTCTGGACATGAATTTCCGTGTATGCTCTCAGATAAATGGATTTGAAAGTATGTATCCCTGTGTGTATCTTTATTCCTAGGTGATGGGGCTAATGATGTCAGCATGATCCAAGTGGCTGATGTGGGAGTGGGGATCTCAGGACAGGAGGGTATGCAGGTAAGGTCAGACATAACCCCTACGGCTAGAATCATGTCTTAGCCTTCAAATGCGTCATATGAATAACCCCACTGCACAGCCACTGCATTAAAGCTGCAGCCGTTAGACTCAGCTAGAGCAGCCAGCACTGTGTGTATCAGGAAGCAATCAGTTATCCCTGTGGAGTTACTAGTTAGTCACAGTTGAATCTTGGCCTTTTTGAAACATAGGCCAAATAGTGGGAGGTGTACTAAAGAGTCCTCCCCATTAGAGCTAAAGACAGAGTTCCTGTTGAGAAATACCTTTGTAAATTAGCACATACTTCTGACTTCGTGAAACTGGTCTCAGTCTGTAGCATCTTAGTTTCCTTAAAATGAGCTTGCCTGAGCTACAAGAGTCCATCAGCCAACCTTTCAATCAGTTCACTTTTTTCCTCAAATTTACACCCTATGAAATATTACATCTGCAGTAAATAAACACATGAAGTAAACAAGGCCATAAAGGAGCTTGTATTTGTGTCATATAATGTCTTAATCAGACCACATTAGGTGTACTGTGGAGTTCTGTTCTTGGTATCACATAATAACTGGGAGATAGAACCTCTTGAAACATACAGACAGGAAGCAAAAATAGTACAAAGTAACAAAAATAGAAAGGACAAATTATTAGATACCTTTAACACAGGGCCATCCTGAACTGACCTTCATTCATACTTGTATTTATTACGTTTAACCAAATTAGGGAAGTTATTATATGTATTCCTCACAATTCTGTAGTGATGTAAGTGAAACAGTTTGTAGAATGATTATTTTCCTTTCATGAAGGCTGTGATGGCAAGTGACTTTGCAGTCCCACGGTTCCAGTACCTGCAGAAGCTCCTGTTAGTCCATGGCCATTGGTGCTACTCCCGTTTGGCCAACATGATCCTCTACTTCTTCTACAAGAATGCTGTGAGTTGTCAGTGCTATTTAATCAGACTAGTATGCATCAGTGTAATATGTTAGCTTTGTTCTTTTAGCACAGTGTATCTGAACAGTGCACAAGTGTTTCATAACCATCAGTCTATGTGGGTGTGTGTGTGCGCTTTTAGGATTTTTTTTAATGCAGATACAACTTGGAAGTGCATACAACAAAAGGTTTTTTAAATTTTTTTTTTTTATAAAACAGAATGATTAAGTTATCCTCATCTATATTGCTTATGTGCAAATGCATTATTTGATAATCTTCTGCATTTTTATTTTGATTTTAGATGTTTGTGGCCCTCATCTTCTGGTATCAGTTTTACTCTGGCTTCTCAGGATCAGCCATGATTGATCAGTGGTATCTCATCTTTTTCAACCTGATGTTCTCTGCGTTCCCTCAACTCGTCACTGGCACACTCGACAAAGATGTGTCAGCTGAGACCCTCCAAGACCTACCTCAGCTCTATATGAACGGGCAGAACTCAGAGGTGCGTGAGAGTATCTGTCCTGCAAGCATGTGTGCAGGATACATACCAGTTATGCTGCTCTTGTTGTAAATTTAATTAAACCTATCTAATGTATTTCAGCACCTCCCTTGTTGTGGGACCCACAAAGAACATGGAGCTTTTATAAGCATAAGTCTAATAATTCACTGCTGTGCTTTTAAATAATAGAGAGCACATGACAAACAAGAAATCCCAATAAAAGCACATTACCTCAGCTTTCCAAAAAAAGTGAAGCCACTGGGCCTGAAGGAAGAGCAGATAAATCAGAGGAAGTGGTCCTCCCCTGTGGAGCAAGAGCTAACTTATCTGAGCCATTGGCCCTAGTCTTTGAAGAAAGAGTCATGATGTAGCAGTTATTACTTGTTATGCCTTCTGGACAATCTATGGTCGAGCTTCTAAATGGCAGATGCACTTCTCCCAGGCAGGAACTCCAGGAGATCCCAACTTAAATGTGTAACTGGTATAATTATTGCTTGTCACTGACATAATTTACCTCCTTTACCAAATGCATTTGCAAGCTGTCAAGGAGAAACAGGTAAAAACGAAATGTTAGGCATCTCAAATTCACTACAGTTGATTAAGTTTACATTTTTAAATCTTGCATGAAATGCATGTGGGAGAGCACTCACATGTCAACAGAATGCATTTATTTCTGAGTGCAGTGTTGGAATGAAATTGTCTCAGTGCGCAGGATGAAAAAAAGCCATGAGCACATTTACAAATTCTTTATTGTTGTTTGATTGCCTGGACTCATGTTCTCTTTTTCAGGAGTACAAGCCATACATGTTCTGGATGAATATGATTGATGCCTTCTACCAAAGCATTGTGTGCTTCTTCATTCCCTACTTTGTGAGTGTGTCTCTTTATCTTTGCATACTTTCTGTGAATTTGTGTCATGAATTCTGCATGTTTTCTGTGAGTCCATCATGGTTTCTGGGCATGTTTAGTTAGATCACAGATTCATTGTGAGTTTCTTTTTTCTGTGTATTTGTTTCTTATGCTTTCCATGTTGTATTCTTAGTTTGTGTTTCCAACATTTTCTACATGAGCATATTTGTTATGGCATCTTCTACTAGTATTATTATCCACTGACAATAATTAAATAATATCTAGTGTTACTTAACCATGCATTGTTTCAGTGTGTTTATTAGTTTTTCAAGGTTTCTTTGTGAGTGTAGTATTTATGGTTTCTTTGTGTATTTCTTATTGTTTCTGTGTGAGTTTGTTTCCTTGCCTGCATGTTTTGATTTTCTTCTCTGTGAATTAATTTAGTAGTTTTGCATGGATTTTCTGTGAATTTAATTCTTTATAACTGTACAGCTCTATGAGAGCTTGCTTACCAGACCACCATGAATACTTTGTTTCTTATGGGTTCTTCTGTGATATCCAGTCTTATTTTATTACTCTACTCTTTCACCATTTCAGGCCTATGCAGACTCTGATGTGGACCTGTTTACATGGGGTACTCCTATCACCACCTTGGCCCTCTTCACCATTCTGCTGCATCTGAGCATTGAAACCAAAACATGGGTCAGACTACTTTCATTTATAGGAGATTGACTACTGAAATTCTGATGGTCTGAAGTAGTATTACATTGACGGGAGCCTCAGGGTGGCTCATGCTGGGCAAGATAAGGGTTAATACACTTAAGCTCTTTACGCTGTTTGCTCCCATGCTCCTAGGTGCCTGTACCTGCACAAACCCAGTATATGCCCATTTTCTCAACCTCCCATGATATGGACAACATATAACTGGTGTCGCATCTGCAGTGTGAAGGGAAGGGAGTAGACGTCATCACATGAATTAGAGTCAGTAGGATCAGGTTGCTATAGGCTAAAGATTTTGGCTGTGTTAAGGTGGCAAAAGAGGGAAATAAATGTGGAACTGTGGATTAATCATGTTTTTTTCCCTCCATATTAGACCTGGTTGAACTGGGCCTCCATTATCTTCAGCATTAGTCTATTCTTCACTGTGGCTCTGTGCTACAGTGCGTCCTGTCCCATCTGCTATCCACCATCCAACCCTTACTGGTCCATGCACAGACTTCTTGGTGATCCCCTGTTCTACCTGCTTTGTGTCATTACTCCAGTGGTAGCTCTGCTGCCCAGGTAGGTTGTTGTATTGAACATCAGGTTGTCTGGAATATGGATGCAGGGTACAGATAGACAGGTTTTCAAGATTTAACTAACATATGTACACTGTGAAAACTGGGTTTTACTGTTCATCAGCATACATTGGTAAGCGGACCAGCTCTCTTTTATGAGCAAACTTTTCAGTGACAAAAACATAAGAAACATAATGCAGTAGACTGCAATGGATTTAACCCAATAGTACTGAAAGAACCTGCAGAATTAATTTACAAACTACTCAATGTTTTATTCAGTTAAAAATGGCAAAAGTACTATAATATCAGTAGAAGAGAAGATTTCATATTTTGGAAAACATTATAATTGTTCCTATAACTAGGTATTTGAGATGTAATAAATCTCCTTGGCTTCATTTGGGGAAGTTAAAAAATGGTTGGACACTTGGACTTAAACCAAACTTATATAGTCAGGTCCATTAGTATTTGCAAAGTAATACAATATGTCATCATTTTGGCTCTGTACGCCACCCCAGTTTTAAGGGCTCAGAAGTAATTAGACAGACTTAACATAATCATCAGTTATACCATCAGTTTTAATACTTATAATAAAATATTTTTTTTCTGAGTTCACTCAAAGTGAAATTTGGAGTTGGTATTTGGGTATAGTATGAAAAGAAGGAGTGACCACACATCAGTATGGTAAGTAAGAAATATGGTAAATGGAGCCAACCAGGAATGGGTTGTTTGGTTCTCTGCTCTTTTACATTTACAGTTATGGTCTTAGGTAACGACATTTACCTGTTCACCTTGTTAATAATAGTAGATTTTAATAATAGTACATTTTATGCCAAAGATGGGAGACAAAACTAGTTCCAGTGACATACTACAAATGGAAAGACTCCTTAAGTGTTCATCAGGCTTGACACATTACTGGATACTATCTGTCTAACATCCCATCTAAAGAATGACAAGTTTAGATGGGATGAATGGCCAGTTATTGCCATCAAACATTCTAATATTTTGCCACCAGGGGTGCCCCGTTTTTACATATCACAGAAGATTAATATGGAAGATTAGTGGTGGAATTCCAGTTTCATATCAAGATATCAAGAATACCCTATTTATATACCATAGTGTTTGGGTGAAAAATCTAAATGACATCCTCGACAGAAATCCTGAAATCCTGTAAATTTGTTTTTCTGCTTCATATTAAGGGTTCACAATGTTAAATACAATATGCTTTTTTGAAAATTATGTAATAGTTTTAAATAATGGCACATTATTTTCGTGTTTTGGTTTCAATGACTCCTGCATTTTATCGGTCACTCCCCACTTTCTCTGGTGTGCTTCAGGTATGAATGTTGCATTGTGACATCATAACTAATTATTGTTGCAGTTAGTTAATAAAATAGTTAATAGAAATGTTAACAAGGATATTTGGACTACATGAGGAATTTTAATTCGTGTCTTCAGGGTATCGTTTTTTTTTTTTTTTTAAGTGAAGGAGAAATTTTGCCTTTAGATTAGAAATTGTGCTGGCATTGTAGATAGAAGGTATTTTTACAACACTACCTCACATGTCTGAATGGTAGATAGTTAAAGATGGATACAGTTCTGTGTGGGGTTTTCTTTTATAACATGCCTGATAAAAGTTTTGTTTTTGTATATTGTTTTGCATTTTACAGGCAGGGACACTGTATTGGTATGTTTTTCTGCAGTATAAACATTGATAAACAGCCTGTTCCTTGTCTTTAGGCAACCAAACTATCTCAAAGGACACACTGCATTCTAATTTTTATTGTTGGGTAAATTTGCATTGCCTTTGATTCTTTTAATGTTGAAAAGTTGTTTCATTTTCATATTTTTGGCACATAATCAGGCATGGTGAGATGAGAACAAGACATTCTTTTAGGCTATGTTTTGTTTAAGCCTTGAATTATTGAAGTAGAACAAGTAGCAGGGACCTTTGATGTTCATTCCAATAAATACTTTTTCTGTTACCCTGCAAAGAGTTTCCTGTTCTGATCTGGTTGCACGCTGCCTTTCTCAGATATTTCTACAGGGCCTGTCAGGGCTCCATCTTCCCCAGCCTTGTCCAAGTTGGACGGCAGTTGGACAAGCTCTCTCCAGAATCCCGCAGAAACATCCTAAGCCAAAGGTCAATGTGCAGTGCCAAGCTTCCCTTATTCCCTTTTTCTGGGCCTTTCCCAAAGGATTATGCTCCCAGTGCCCAAGAGTCCCACACCTGTAAGAGATGGGATACCAAAGACTCAAAGCAACCAATGGACCAGCTGAGGCCAGGCAGCTCCCCTCAGGTAACGGAGAGTAAAGAGGGGAATCCCAACCAAAGCATTCCAGCTGCCTCTCAGGACAAAACGTTGCCTCACCCTGAAGAGCCCCACAGCCCAGTCCACTCATTCCAATCCTGTAGTGCCCTCCAGTTCGACTCGGCCTTAGACTCCCCTGACTTTAAAATGGTAAACTGGATTCCATCGACTCCTTTCACTCAGCGGGACTGTGTGCCATTGATGTCATTATCTGCGTGTGATCTGCTGAGCACTGGAAGAGGTGAAGGGAGACCCACCCCAAATACATTAGACAGTGTGGAAGCAGAGGACCCTAGCTGCCCCACGGAGGGCTCTCTCTCAACAACACTTTTATGATCTTTGATATCTTGAATTATTATTCGGTTTTGCACGTTAGTTGTATGAAACTCTTGTCCTTTCCGGAGGATTTTATAAAGCTATAAATAGGTACTATATGTATATATATGTGTAATTTTTAAAAAGTAAAGAAGCTTATGCAACTGGATGGACTAGAGGAAATGTACTGTATATTTCTGAGGAAATGCTGGTAGTTTTGATGAGGTTTTTTTTTGTGTTGTCAGTTCATTTATAAATGAATTTGTTCAGATTTATCCTATGCAGAATATCACTGGTGATACTTAAGACTCATAGCATTTCATTAGCTTGTCCTTTTGTGTGTATTGAGCATCTTAAGAAATGTATTACTCTATTTATGCATGGATGCTTTTATAAAAAAATATAAATTATAAAATTATATGGATTTTTGCTAATCATTAAGTGTTTTTGATGCCTGTTTGATTAATTTATCATAATGGGCTGGCTATGATATGCTCAAATGACACTGACTGCTGCATAAACACTACATTGCCATACTTGTCTGAAAGGTGGTTTGGCACAGGTTATGACATGACTGCACCACTGTTCCCTGCTGTTCATTAGTATGGATTTATGGCTTTCCTGGCAAATGAAAATATTTGATGTGAACAGATCAATAAGCTTGTCTTGGCTCATCTTCATACCTGTGGTGGTTTAATAGGTATCTTTAGCTGTTAGGCCGATTACATAATACTGTACTTGTGTAAAACAAAAATGTCCACATCACATACATTCTGTGTTTGGGGTAGGACAGAGAGTACTGGTGCATTCTATAATTACTGCTGGCATGTGTACTTAACCTACAAATGCATTATGCCAAAACATCTGTTATGTGTGCCAGGTCAAGGAAATGGGAGACCATAAGGAGACTACAAGTTAACTGTCCACATGATCCATAAATAAAGTCATGTATTATTGAACACTGAATTGTCATATTAAATGAGCATTTGCTAGATGTATACAGTGTACATTGCCACAGGGAGCAGGCCATTTTACAGCATCTGTGCATGTCTGTATATTAATATATGCAGGCATAGACAAAATGGAAAATGTGAGTAATAGGAGGCAACAAATTCAAACAACAGATGTGTGTCAGTGTTATTTTTGAGGCCAGTGTTTTGTGGTTTTTAGCATCTGTCCTGGTAAGTGTCTGTAATCCCTGATGGTTTGTAGTGTTTACATATGTGGTTAATGCTGTCATCATTTTTCACATTTTTTGACATTAAATCGTTTTGCCATTTTGGCGGCAGACCTACCTGTTGGTCCAGCACCAACTACTTGAGCACTCTCAATTTGTTAGATCTCTCATGTTGCTGTAGAAACTCACATATTAAAGTTTTCATTTTAAAATGTCTTTTAGAGCTGAAACATTGATTATTAGCATTGAGTTATAAAGAAACCTGTGTGCACTCTTATTGTGATTTAGCTCAAAATGCAAGTCCCTCCTCATTTGATGTTTCTATTATTCTGTCTACCCTCTGTATATATATACGTAAGATGTGGGTTAGATGCACATATTGCTACAGTCAGATTCTCAGCCTCCTGTTAACTATCTTGCCTATGCTCATGAAGTAATGTACATTTAATGCAAAAGGCCACTTGAGCATATCATAGTCATTAATGAACAAATTATTAGATTTATGAGATAGAGAAACTAATGCAAAAACATTTATTCAACAGCAAAAATCTGTATTCTGTGGTCTGTTAAAATTTGGAAAGAGTGATTTAATGCACACTACTTGACTTGCATAACCAAAATGGCTGTGATAATTATGAAACATTTTGTTTATTTGCTTTTTTGTGAAGCTGATTATTTCATTTTTACAGACATAGGCCAAAATTCAACCTAAATGTTATTGTTTCTTAATTTTCATTTCATATTTTCCTGCCACGTTGACACCGAACTCTTCTCAGTAAATATGAGCTAGCTGGGTCATTGGCCTCAGGCATTTTGGTTAGTTGGGTGCCTGGTTTGTTTACTGCTCATTGGCAATCCAAAAACCCAGCAAGAATGCTCAGACATTAGCTACCACCGCTGGCTCAACAAAGAGAATCCAAATTGGCCTTTAGTTTGGTTTGTTCATTGTTTTTACTTTGGTATATTATTCATTGCCATCATTGTGGCCCAAATTGAAAGTTAACCGTACTTTTGCATATAGTGGGGGGAGGGGAATGTTCTGAATGAGACTGCCAAAGAAGCTAAATGCCTTAATGTCACAGAAAATTGCAAAACTAAAAGCTACAAAGGCTGGCTACACTGTTACTTATGCGAAAAGGCAAAACCAGTAGCAGGTAACAGTGAACATATCAATATGGCTGTTACTGTGCGGAATATACATCTCTGTTTTAATGGAAACTTTTGCAAAATTGACTGTTTTCTGTGTAATGTATATTACATATTCCGGTATGCAACTCTTAATTTCTGAGTTAAACCTGCGGCACATATATCATCGTTTTGCCCAGGAATGAATGGCTACACCTGGTGGGGGTGGGTCTTGACTTCATCACACACCGGCAGCTCCTCTTGCTAACTGCATATAGTGCACTCCTCTAGTGCTATGACTTTGCAGCTCAGCTTGTTGGGGCATTGACAGTAATCTTGAAAGAATATTGCCAATAAAAGAAATCTAAAAGCCTTTTTTGAACAGACTTGTCCAACTTTTTCTATTGTATTCAGATATATGGTTGAATGCAATTTATTCTACTTAATTCTCACAAGAATATATCAGTCCCTACAACAGGAATGTGGAACTTAATTACAAATGTAGCTTTCCTAGTGAACATTATTATAAAATCACCAGGTTCCCAGTGTTTTTTCCACAATAGACAAGGTTAATGACCGATACCATCCTAAATTAGGGAATTTTCAGATCATGTCATTAACCTTTCTATTAAACAAATGGAAATACATTGAGTTATTTTGTTTTTTTTTCTGATAAATATGTCCATCATAATAACTAATACCACAGAGAGAGGGGAGCCTGATGAAACTAATGGAATGCCAACATTTGTTGGCCACCACATCCTCCTGCTAATAGATTCTATCAAAGATACTCAAAAGCAATCCAAATAGGTCCAGTCATAGCCAGCAGATAAAATCAAATTATTATTATTGTTGTGCCCTGAAAGATTCACTTCTGAGCCTGAAGTTTCCAATTTGGACCGATTCCTAAAGGTTTCCATTTGGACAATATGACTGTGGTTTGTTCCCGTAGCGCCCTAGAGCCATAGAAATGTACTGATCAACATCTCAACTGCTAGACATCATTTTTTCCAGAGGGCCTGTTGAACCTGTGTGCTGACCATTTAATTATGATGGTAAGGCACAAAGTCATTCAGATTCATATTGAGCAGGGCAGGATCAAATCAAGCCTGATTGATTCTAATTAGGCCTTTAATTAGGTAGCACACCAAGCAAATGCTTTTCCCCCTTTGACTCCCTCTATATACATGTACAACCCACAAAAGACATGACCAAATTCAATGTAAAAGAAAGTAAGAAAACAGAAAATCTGATATGGTCAAATACACATCACACGACTGTATCATAGGGTGTAACATCAAGGGTTTCCTGTGTTTATGACTAGCCCTCAAAGAACTCTGAAGTATTGGGGTGGAACTTCATTGTGTAGTCTAGAACTCTCCCCCTGCTGCACAGCTGGTGACTTCCCTGGAACGTGCAGCTTAGCTCAACACAGGCACTGTCCCATGGTGGTCCTACAGGTGTAGGTCAAGGCTTGTATTCCATCAAGGATATGTTCTGATGCTCCATCATGAAGCAAGGAATCTATACAAATGTTTTTATTTATTTATGTACCTTTTTTCAGGCAAACTATATTATCAATTATTATCAAACAATCAGGATATTGTAAGACAACCAAATTTGTAATCTTGTATAAGTTAATTGTCCTTGAACTCTGTGTTTAATTACTTGATTAATTCATAGCTATATTACTTTTAAATGCTGTATTTGTGAATCAAAAAGGATACATTGGTGTTTTTGGTTTGAATATCTAGCTTGAGCATTGGATGCAATGACATTTGCAATGCATTTCCAGTATCAATCATTCCTGTACCAACTGTGGTTGGGAGTCCCACGTTGGCCAAGGAAGGTAGGAACATTCATAATTTTAACACATATTAACTTTAGTTAGGTTCCTTTCACGATTTGGCAGCCTGCATTCTGCCTGTACCAGATGCATAAACGATAGAGCAATACATACATCAGAGAGGGGGCAGTACTGAGTCAGGGAACGTAGGCCTGTTAGTTCCACTCTCATCTCATGTTCATTCTGGAATCAGAATTATTTGTAGCGATAACAGGAGCCCTGATTGCCAGTATGGTTTTTTTCTTAACAAAATTCCTGGACATACTTGAGAAAGCTACCAAATGTATTGCCTCAAAACTGGCACAGAATATTAATAGACTTTCAAAAGAAACCTGGAATTGATAGTTTTGATAGTGATAGGTATTTTGCCTTTTAAAACATGTGATTTTCTGTGTGTATTATAAACGTTTTATATTGACAAAAGTATTACCAATGAAACCATTTTTTTTTTCATTATTTTATTTGTGATGAGCTTTATTTGTATTTTACTACCAGACAGATGGTGTGCGTGCGTGTGTGTGTGTGCAAGCGCGTCTGATTGTGTGTCATGTTGCTTGCCACTCCTCCCTTGGTGATCAAGGGATATTTGTTTTCCTTGTGTCTGGTGATGCTCTTGATTTCCCCTCGTATCCATCCTATTGTGGCTCAGTGGTAGATGTAGAGTCCGGGATGCAGCGATTTCTCGCAAATTAAAAAAAGCAGAAATATTTTAGACCTTACATTTTTGGGTACGTAATTTTACATAAAGATAATTTTTGGATTACTTTTGTGACGGCCCGTTCTTGCTGCAAGGTCTGCTTGATTGATGATCCGGGGTGGAAAAAGGCAGGTGCTCCTATGTATCAAATCAATGAGGACGAGCTCCGGATATCCTCTACTTTAAAATTACTGATGTTGTTGTGGTGCATAGTGCTGAACCTGGAGACAGCCGAATACGAAATGCTACGCAGCGCTTTTCCAAAGCGTTAGTCGTGTCCTGTAAGTATGTTTTTTGTAGTTTTGATTTGCCTGCCCATATTTTTTCTGACACTCAGGTTTTGAGGTAGTCTACAACACCTTAGTTTCCTGCTTCAGTATTTCTCCTGCAGTTCTACAGTTTTTCAAAGTGGAGGGTAATTCTGGAGTACGCATATCATTTTTGTTTGTCGTTGTTGCACTAGAGAGGTGACTTTACCGCAGTAGTCTACAATTCTGTCCATTACAATAATAATGGACTGACACGTTCACTGTCTTTTCTTGAGTTGGTGCCTAAAACAAAGAATTCAATAAGGGGCAAATATGATCATAGCATTTTGGATATAATTAATCGTTTCAGGCCCATTTCTCGGTACAAGTAATACATGTAAATTTAGTAACTGTTCGGATGATTTACATGGATGCTTTAAGTGAATCCATAACGTACCCTGTGGAGTTTGCCATGCAGAGTCAAACGGACTAGGTATCCATGGAAACTTAGGCATCGCGTCATTTCATGACAGATCTGTTATGCTTTTGGGAGTAAGACTGCGCAGAAATAAAAACGCGCTAATATCTATGGTTTATTATTTTTTTTAAAGGCGGTTTACTTAATAAAAAATTGATAATGTTATGTACTGCTTATGATAAGCTACAGTGTGTTGCTTTTCTGCAATTATTTTTTGAATTTGGGGAGTATGTGATTTAATGTAATTGTACTATGCTCAACCATATATATATATATATATATATATATATATATGTATGTATGTATGTACAGTTCGCTAAATGGCGAACTGTAATCGATGTGAATCTTGTTAACATTTAATGTAATGGAGGGTTTTGAATGAGTGTATTTATTTATTTATTATTATTATTATTATTATTAATATTTTTTTGGAGGAGTTAATTATTCACTTCAAATGTTAATGCTTCTCAGTTACCAAGGAAAAGATCAACAAAGTCAAGTGGTCAAAGACTGTTTTTCCATCAACAAGTCTCTTGAGGGCTTGTTACAGTTTTCAAAGTAGCCATCTATCTGTAATAAACTTTGTCCTTTGAATGCAGTGACATGCAGAGATGATCTGATTCTGTCACATCATTTTAGTACAGGACTTCACTGTTTATATTATAACAACATGTGGCATATGGCATCAAAGTAGCTTTCTGCTTTTTCTAAGTAGCTTGAAATTTACCCAGTTACATCTTAAAGTAATTTCAAGAATTTATCATAGCTTGCAAAATTGTCAGTATATTAAAAGCCCTGATCAATTCTAGGTTGTGTTTATGGCATTTAAGCTGTTTTGCAGTTACATATAAAGCAAAGCCCTTTACTACTTATGCCCCATAATGCTCTTTTTATTGTGATTGTGACTGTTATTTACTCTGTACCTCCAGCATACTGCAACAGATAATGATGGTGCACAGTTCTCCGCCGTAGACATGGGCTGTGGCACCTCCGTTGCAACGGAAGATCAAGGGAAAAGACTTGAGAGAGGTGATACACTTCAACATCATTTCAGTGTGATCCACTTAAATTATCTGTTTGATTAATGGTACACCATATGATATCAATAATACATGTCTATAACTTGGTATATTTGTGGTATATATGTGTGTGTTTAATCAAATTCCTCGTGTGTCTAAAGAATTTCATAGAACTGGTTGTTCAGTATCAGAACTGCCTTCTGATACTGCTTAAGTGAAGTGTATTAGTGTATCATGCTGAAGGTTTTGATGTGCAGGATATAGTGTGCCTATTTTAATGATTTACCTATCTCTTGAAGCCAAGCACTTTAAAGCTGTTGTATATCATTAAATATTAATTCCAGTATAAACTCCTGAAAACACTCATATTACTCATTTATAGTTAATAGAATATTTGTGTTTTTGAATCTACATCCTTGAGCCCTAGTGTTTTTTTCTCCTTTGTTTTGGTTCTATTCATTAAGAAGTAATATCCCCATGTTTTTCTGCTATTTGTGTCTTGTTAATTTCCTATTCTCTTGTTCCTCAGGGATGTCTTTGAAAAATTGTTTTGTTCAATTATTTCTCCTCACACAGATGAGACCATGAAGAGCAGTTGTCCAGCACTAAGTAAGCAGCTTTCCCTTACAGTTTTCATTCACTCCCCTATACTCTGCTGTTACTCTCTTCTTACACTGCTCCCTCCAAATGGTTACTGCTCATGTTCAGTATAGGTGGCAGTATGGAATAATCGTGAGCAGTGGGTTGTAAGCACAGAGTAGAAGTCCTGTGTTGTACCATTGTAGCTATACCTACACAAAATTTGAAATGAACTGGGTGCTATTCTATACTATTGCCTGCATGTTGTGCCCTTATTTTGTTTCTTTCCCTGCCTGTGTCCCAGTGAGATTCATATACAGATTCCCATTTCACTTTATTTTCCTCTCAGGAAGTAAGTTATTCTCAGTTACCTACAGTACATATGATAAATCATGCTAATAAGAGAAAAGCAAGATCCACAGAACTTTAGTTATTGTACATGTGAGTATGTATGTGCATGTGTGTGCATTTATGTGTATATATCTTTGTGTGTGAAATGTGAGACTTTGTGCATATGATGTAAGTGAGTGTCAATGCATGGGAACTTGTGAGCAGAAAGAAAGTGTGTGTATGTGTGTCTGTCCATGAAGCATGGAGCAGTATGTATGTGCATGTGTGATTTTGTTTTTGTGTGTGTATATGAGTCAATGTTGGAGAGGCATGTGTGTTAATGTGTTTGAATGTGTATTTGCATGCCCTGTTGGGAAATTTGTGTTCTGTGTGTATTTGGGTCAGAGTGAGTTTTTACTTTACACTGTTATGTCACACTTAGCTATGAAAGCAGCCATATTGATCCAGCGGTGGTACCGACGTTACATTGCACGCCTGGAGATGAGGCGGCGCTACACCTGGAGCATCTTTCAGTCCATTGAGTATGCTGGGGAGCAGGAGCAGCTGCAGGTGGGGTGGCGGTTGGGGGGGGGTATAATGCAGAAGGTTAATTAATAAGGAAATCTGATTATCTGATTGGCTACTTACTGTTGGTCTTCCAGGGTACTGCATCCACTCAATCACCAAAAAAAAAACATTAAACATTACATTTGTATTTGTATTGTAAAGATTTAGCTGTGCCTACTGCTTGCAGAGTACCGATTCTGTTTACCAATCTCTTTTTATTATAGCTCTCCAGCTTCTTCAGTTTCATGCTGGACAACTTTACACAGCTGAATGGGAATGGCCCAGGTAAGCAATTGTTTCATTGGCTATTGTGGTGTTTTGTGTGATAAATCTTAAGGTGAAAGACTCACCAGAGTTGATTTACACAGAGAATTTAAAACCCAAGTGCCAGAACCTCCCTGCCCTCCACAGACACACAATCTCTCCAAAACAAGTCAGCTAAAATTAGATCATTTTTGTGACAAGAACAGATCATTAAACCCATCATCTCATTATTTTTGATAATGGGATTTAAATAACAACAATATAAATTGTAATTATACATTTTTTTACAGATTTTAAGGAAGGTGTATTAATATGATAAAAAAACCAACAATTAAAACACCCATCCCTCTCCCCTCTCCACCTCCCTGCTTGTTCACCTCCCCCACTTCCTCCCCCAGTGAGGGGTGGGTGTTTAATGCAGATGGTTGAGGGGTAAAATGTGCCTCAAGAGGGAAATAACCACTCTTGTCTAGCCTAGAACGGAATACTACGCAGGAGGATACAATCGTGCAGGCTCTACACATGCACCTGCGTGTGGACACAATGCTAATTAGACAGAATAAAGTAGGTACATTTCCAGCTACAGTAAACAAACCTGTCAGGGTCGTGCTTTGTGAGGTTGGGGTGGTTTGCACTAATGATATGTCTCTGTGTATATGTGAGTGTGTGCTGTGTGAGTGTGTCCATGGGAGCATATGTTTGTTTTTATGTGTCTAGTTCCATGTCATTTTGCCCCTTTCAACATTGTAGATGACTACATCACTGATGAAGGGGGAGGGGCTAAGTATGAGCTTATCGAGGTGTGTGACTCATACTGCGGGCCCCACCTGTCCTTCCCCCTCTCTGTAAGCCACACCAATGCTCTTCTCGGTGCATTCAAGGAGCAGCAGGTATCTATTCAATGACAATGTGCACAGTCCGGGCTGCAAATGGCACCTGTTTGTTAGGCAGAGCCCCATATGATTTTTGTTGCCCAGGTGTAACAATAGCTGAGGCAGATAAAAAGAGACACAAGTCATATGGAAACCTTGTTGTCATACTCTCTGGGTCTGTAGAGATTGTACAGATAGAACTGTGACACTGCCCTTGGATATTGATTGACCTGAAAATTTTGAAGATGTTACTGTATGCATGCACATGAACAGGTTTGTTGAAATGATTGCACAGAGAAACATGCACCGATTCCAAAGCATCTAGTGACATCCATCAGTTATAGGACAATTCAATTTTACTGCATTGCCACAAATTCCAAGAATATACCACAATTGAAATTCTGTATATTACAGAATATTCTGTATATTACCGTCTATTGATATAGGTGTCATAGCTGTATATTGGCCAGGCTCATATATTAATCATTATAAGTTATAATCATATCTACTGTCATAATCATATTTTCAGCTAAACTCATCCCTGACTAACCAATTCACTCTTCACAGACTCTTCATGCCAGATATGTATTACAGTTGTTGCATGAAACAAAGAAATTTCTTAAACAGATGCCAAATATCATCCATCTGTCAACATCGTACTCCAAAGAGATCACAATCTGTGGTGAGTTGTATTATCAGAAATACTGTTAGCATAATTACCTGCCTTGGAAAAAGAACTGAGCTACCCTATCGATAGTTTTGACAAACTGTTTATTTGCATGATAATTCTAAGTAATACACAAGTTGCTGTGGGTAGATTGAATCCTAAAGTAAATGTCTTCAGGTTTATGAATGACTTCAGAGAGAATCACACAGTTCATTCAAGTCACAAACATGTTGATTACAGGGACACACAAACACTGTGATCATCTCATGAAGGATCCAGTGAATGTGGTCTGAGTGATTGTTTACTTGTGCTCTGAAAAGCCACTTCAGTGCTTTTCAATGGACACTCTACACTGTACCTGCATCTTATCATCCTCCCGCATGTTTCAGATGGAACAAGGAACAAAATCTATAATATTAGAAGTACTTCAAGAACACCCTCCCCACACACACACACACACACACACACACACACACACACACAGACACTGAGTCTCTGACATGTATGAAAATAGCAGTAGTAGTAACAGTTATCCATGTAATAAATTAGTAATAGTTTTTCTTAGTATTACAGTCACTGTTGTCAAAGCATTGAAAAAAGAGCACCACTTTGGACAGTCACTGAAGATATACAGAACTTCTGACTTTACTTTTTTGTTCTTCGCCATAACTTCCTTTTTGTAGTTACCTTTTTAAAGGTATTAAAAAAAATTAAAATATATTTTTCACCCTCTCCCAATTTTAAATAACTTATTAAATTAATAGACCCAGCCCAGCCCTGCAATGTCCTCTGTCAGACTGCAAGAGCTCAGACAGGCATGAGAGCAACTAAAAGAGTCAATGTCTCTGCTTCCTGACAAACTCTTTGACCATGTCTCAGAGTGAAAGGTCCTCACTCGAGATTTGAGGGTCAGCTCCAGCTATTTCCTGCTCTCCTTTCTGTGTTGCTCAGGTGATTTGCATGGAAGACTTGATGATCTACTCCTCATTTTCTATAAGGTAAGAACTATTTCTGCCCAAAATAGAAGTGTCATTTATTTATAAATTGCCCTGACTGAAAAAGTATTGTAATAGAAATATGATACAACCCTTTTCACTTCCAAAATTCACCAGCTTTGTTACAGAGTCATTGCGCCAGAGAACTGCATATCTTGCAAAGCTGACTCATGCAGACAGAAGGTACAGACAGACAGCAGGTATTAAGTTGATCAAAGGAGTTGCTTAGGTTTGGTTTTGCTTGATGAAGAAGGGAATTCTAAGCTGATGGAACTCCCTGAGAAAGTCACCCAGCCTCAGCCACATTTAATACCTACATGATTAGGATTCCAGGACTGCAGTGTATGCAGTGTTACTGCACTGAGGGCATATCTGTGATCTGACCATGCAGCCTGAGACCTTTTCTTTTCACTGTAAATTCAGAATGGTCTTCCATCAGCCGATAACCCATATGTGTTTAATGGAGATTTTGTGGACCGAGGGAAGAAATCTGTGGAGATCATCATAATCCTGTTTGCCTTTCTGCTTCTCTACCCGGACCACATGCACCTGAACCGCGGAAACCATGAGGACCACATCATGAACCTCAGGTACTTTGGTTAACTCCAGACTCATTTGTTTTTGTGTCTGTGTTTGTCTCTGTGTGGTACCTGTGTCCTTGTTATTTCTTTGTGTTGTCTGGATCTGCCTGCGGTAAATTAATGTCTGCTGATTCACTCCTGTGTGCTGTAACCATTCCAGATATGGATTTACCAAAGAAGTTATGCAGAAATATAAGGTAATAATCATTGTTTTTAAAACACTATTGAGTGTTTTTGCCATTGTTCCTCTATACAATTCAGGTTTTTGGAGATAATTGTGAAAAATGCTGTAGGAACTGTTTCTCAGAGTCTTACCCATGCAGGGGAATTATTTTGTCATTGCTGTATGTAATGAAATGCTACTGTTTCCCCTGCAGAACCATGGTAGGGATATTTTGCAGTTGCTGCAGGATATCTTCAGCTTGTTGCCTGTGGCAACAGTTATTGACAACAAAGTACTCATTGTACATGGTGGAATTTCTGATATGACTGACCTTCACTTCTTGGACTCGATAGAAAGACACAAGGTGTGTAGCATTAATGAGCATCTGGCATATTTCTCGTTTTGATAGCTGCTCTTTCTTGCTGTATGAAAAGCATAAATTTGGTCATTTCATTTTTTGAAATTCTGTTAATTCGTAGACCAGGTCAGTGAGTTTTGACCTTTGAACAATGAGATGGTATGAAAATGAACCCCAAACTGTGGGAAATGTGTAGGCCATAGCAAGCACGCTGGGTTAGTTGTCCATATGTCACTGGTTCACAAACACTGGGATTGCAGACACACTCATGGCTCCACTTACTGTGCAGGTGAAGTCCGCGCTCAGGCTACCCAGGCAGAGCATGGACTGCATCCTGGTGGACAGGTTTGGCAGTCTGAGCAGAGGCCGCCTGGCCAGCAGGAACAAAGGATCTGTGAGAAGGCGGAATCAGCTGATGAGGAACAACAGCAGATCCTCTTCGTCCTCATCATCCTCTTCCTCTTCCTCCTCAGTGTGCTCTCCTCGTGTCCCCTCTCGCAACCTGCACCACCCCAGACTCTCCCCTAGCATGCTCAGTCCTACCCATATACCCCAGGTCTCCTGCCTCGACTCCATCTTTTCCATGGCAACACCATCAACACCACCGAGAGAGGAGGAGGAATGGAAGCAGGTGAGAGACACTTACTCGGTCTACTCCCATTAAAAACACCCCCATTAGACACGCATGCGTATTTTAACAATAATCAGTTGCTGATAGTGTTTTTCGGGTCTGGAGATCGTAGATTTACTGTGGAGTGACCCCAAAATCCAGAATGGCTGCACGCCAAACAGTTTTCGGGGGGGTGGCTGCTACTTTGGCCCGGATGTGACCCGTAGTCTGCTACAGAAGCACGGTCTCAGCCTCCTGATCCGGTCCCACCAGTGCAAACAGGAGGGGTACGAGCTGTGCCATGACGGCCAGGTGGGACAAACACTTTATCAAAAAGTAAACAAGGAAAATCACTATAAGCCAATCACGCATCAGTTCACTGTGCCGCTGGGCTATGTGTCTCACAGGTGATCACCATTTTCTCTGCCTCCAACTATTATGAGGAAGGCAGTAACCGTGGAGCTTACATCAGGCTGGGCCCGGACTTGATCCCTCGCTTCTTCCAGTACCAAGTCAGCCACTGCACCAGAAAGCTCACCCTCCACCAGAGGTTGGTGTGGATGTGCTCTATATATATATTGGTTTAAATATATAATATATATAAATATAAATATATAATATAAAATGAATTGATTCATGCTGGGATTTGATATGCTTTCAATTGATGAGCCATGATTTTGTTTTATCATATGCCCTGCAGACATGTTCATAATTTATTTCACCTAGATATTTTCTTTTTTTTTCTCAATACCTGTAGCTATACCTACAATATGTGATATTTATACATTGTTTTAAAGATAATGCTTGATTACATTTAGGCAGTGCTGCAAGGGCAGTATTGACATAATTGAGTAACAATGACGTATAAGATATCCAAGCTAATTTCAGTAATATGTGCCGCATACAAAATCTTAAGGGTTAACTAATTATGTAGTCATACAGAAATGTAATGCTACCATACTTCCAGATAAAATAACCTGCTGTACAGGATGATATAATTTTATTTAAGGAAATAGAAAATATGGAAAACCTGAGAAAATGTGAACCCTTTCCTTGCAGAATGATAGCATTATTTGTATGTGTGAATCTCACAGGGTGAGTGTAGCTGAGGTTTCAGCTCTGAAGGCCTTGCAGGAGAAGTTTTTTGCCCATCGCTCTGAGCTGATGACCAGCTTTCAACAGTATGACAAAAACAACACAGGTGACATTTCGGTCCCTCCCTGATTCAAATATCTGTCCATGTTGGTAGAAGAGTGATGGTTTGATCCCTGTGTGTGCTCCATCCCCAGGTCGCATCACTTCCAGTGAGTGGGCCCAGGCTGTGGAGTCTGTCCTGAGGCTAGACCTTCCCTGGCGGACCCTCAGGCCCCGGCTGGCCCGCCTGGCGCCAGATGGAAATGTGGAGTACCTGTCCTGCTTTGATAACATCTGCCCAGGCCAGCCTCTCCCACAGGTCAACACCTGAACAGCAAAATGAATTAGATTCCTTTTTTGATGAGGGTCTTGTATTGCTTAAGTGCATTATTTTTTATTTGCACTTCCTCTACTTTCAAACATTTTCATACAATGATTTTGATGAAGATAAACATTGTTTGATTTTTGGTACTTGGAGGAACTAACATTGTGCTTTGTTATTTTTAGTTGGCAAAGGCATTCAGTGCTCTCTCTTTTGATTTAGGTTGCACCAAACCTTGCAGAGACCTTGTATCGGTACCGAACTGACCTTGAGATCATTTTCAATATTATTGACAAAGATCATTCAGGTGAACACTTTCAACAACTTTATTTTACAAATCAATAGTTTCTGTAGTATCTTCTCATACCTCGGATTAAATAATCATGCCATTGTCGCATTTTAATCATCCCACTCAATCATTTAATTGACAGTGGAGTTTAACGTTTTAACTCTGGAAGAAGTATTTACAACAATTTATCATTTACTGTTCTGTTTAACAACAATGATGTAATAATACTGTATATATTTACAACACTAAATGTAAAAATTAGAAAGACTATGCTTTTTCTGTCATCACAGTCTTGGATCAATTAGCTCAGACTCCATGCCTAGCAGTGAGAGAAACCTGTCTCTCTCTCTCTTTCTCTCTCTGTATATTTGGAACGGGATATAACATCTAAACACCAACTGTCCCATCCTGTTTGATATGGATCACCTAGCAGTGTTCTTAGCAGAGTTCCTGTTTAGAAAATATCTTTATACCTTTTCTCTGGTCAGATTGAGATGGCCAATTTATATATAACCTTTATAATTTGTGTTGTTTATCTAGTCATTTATATTCATGATATTCATTTATAGTCATGATATTAGAGTCTCTAGTGATGCCTTGGAGATAAGGGCTCAGACAACAATTACATGTTGATATTTTATTTTTGTATATGTTCAACAAATCAACTCGATGCAATTCAACCCCCTTTTTCAGGTCTTATCTCCATTGAGGAGTTCCGTCAAACCTGGAAACTCTTCAGTTCTCACCTGAGAGTAGCAGTGGAGGATAGTGCCATTGATGACTTGGCACGCAGCATTGATTTCAACAAAGATGGTAGCATCGACTTCAATGAGTTTCTGGAGGCTTTCAGAGTAGTGCATCGTCTTGATACAAAGGATCAACAACAAGTGTGATAAACAAAAAGACTAAGGACTCTATTTTCACAGAGAAAACTTGAGAGGTAATGATAAAAAGAGTATCATGTTGAATAATTGGTACATAATTTATTCGAAGACTCACATTTGAGTTGTGTCTTGGTCACATTTGAGTTGTATCTCAATTTAATACCAGTTTAGAATGTAACCACTGCAGCCACATTACTTTCACATTTTACTTGTATGAAATTGATTTGATTTTAAAACACACAAAACAACAGTTACTCATGGTAATGTACTGAATTTTGACCATTTTCCCAGGAATTAAAATTCAATCCCAAGTCACTCAAAGTCTGTCTATCCAAAATAATGCATGGATTGATGTTTCCCCTCTGTCAGAGATAGACCTGTTCTAATGACACACTATTGTATCACTATATATACCTATAAAATACCTGCTCTACAGAGTTGATAGGTCTGAGAGACTTAGAAAAACATTATTGCTATCTGTTAAAATTACATAAAATAATGTTTAAAAAATTCATAAGCACTTAGTGTGTTGAGAAAATAATATGCTCACCACTAGTAGTGAACACCCTGGCTTTAGAGAATAGTAGTACTACCATATATTTGATCAATCCATGCACTGACCCAGCTGATTTCATAATCAGGTCTCCTAATAGAATGTAGAGTTGGGCAGCTTAGAATCAGCTGTTTTAGTGAATAATGGAAACAGAAATATCTTGGTACCTCTACTTTCTGATGCCATGGTGTCCACCTCTGCTTACCATGTATGATTACCTTGTTCCATGGCTCTTTGAAATCTGAATGGATGAATCAGCAGTGAAATTCACCATGTGTGGAAGATCCTTGTTTTTCTAGCTGTATATATTATGTATATTAGGAGATCCATGTTTAAATGTGTCATAATCGGCTGTCATAATATCAATTGGAATGTACTGTACATGTTTCAGTACAGTTAAGTCCTATAAAAAAGGTGCATATAAACCTGGAAAGCATGCTGAAGTTCAGACTTAGTCAGAATTATATTGTAATTAAAGTACATAGTGCATTCTATATGTTCCAATTTGCTAAACTGACAACAAAATAAATTTTAAATAAATAAAATCCTCTATTGAATCATAATGTAAGTTAAAATTACTTATTAAATGGGCCACCCTTCCTGCAGAGCTGAAAAACAGTTTCATTTAGCAAGTAGTCAAACCAGTAATAAGTAGAATCTCAATAGATCATTGATTATTTTTCCAGCTTTTTGACGCTGTGTCCTTCTGTTGTGATTCATTAATTCTGCCTTATTTTAAATCTTTTTGAGGCAGGGGTTACAGGGGTGTGCAGATTAATTGAGCAAACCAGTCTCTAATTCTCATTGCTGGCCAATTGTGTAGGTCTTGTTTTGCATCACAGTTTTGTTTAACTTATTTTTAGATTAACAATTCAACATCTTTAAATTCAACTTTATTTATGTTTTTTATGTTCTTACCTTTCTCTATTCAGTCTCCAGACAGAAGACCTCAGCACTTTGATGAACCTGCATTGTGTAGTATGTGTAATATCTGTCATTATGGACAGTTATTAATGATAACATAACGTTGCAGGGCAATGTAAAAGCAGCGGTGCATTTGACTCTGTGCTGTTGTTTTAGTAATTGACCAGTTCTCAGGAGTTTCACTGGCATCTGCTGTTTATTGTCCTCCCAAGCAGCAGCAATGATAACTTACTGGGACAGCATCAGCAGACTGGGAACCAAATCATGTAGGCTGTTATATTAAAATAATTAGTACCTGATACAGAATGGGTGACCATCAGAACACTAGTTACAAGTACTGGGAATCACAAGCACCACCGGAAGTAAACTCCTCAAAAAAATACAATTTTAGCTACTTATAGCTCAGACATCTAATATAAAAATTAAAATGAATTATAGTATTCATCACCCAATAACACCCTATGTAATTATTTTCCAATATGGTCATTGACTCCTGCACTAATAGGTACAGAAGCATCAGTGAAACTGGCAACATGTTTAAAAAACAAAAGTAAGATAATGCTCTGATTTGTTAATTCCATACCACATCCTGGACTCTCCTGGATTTGAACATGCCCCAGTTGCACTTGCACCATGCTCTTTAGACCATGCACTAAGATTGTTAGTATAGCCCACAGTCAGTAAGAAACATTAACACTCAACAATACCAATATACATACTGCCAAGACTCATTCTAATTTGTCCTGATTTATGACTGAATTCTGTGGCCTTTCAGTTCAGTTAATCTCTTTCTCATGTCTTCAAGAAGATGAGAAAGAATTGTTAATGGTTTTCACATTTTACAAAAATGTAATATTAAGTACAATGAGTCACAATAATAATAGTTATAACACACAAGAATCAACACAATAAATTGACATCCTCACAAACACAAAACATTAATGAGCCATTGTCACTAACACCACCAAGAGAGGACATTTTTTTGAATATTATTAAAAGGTTTCATATATATCCTTTTCCAAAATACAATATACTCTAACAATAAAAATGCTCACAATTAACATGTGCAATTACATGTAAACTATTATTACTGGACAAAATGGAACACATTAGACAGAAGATATGAAACACATCAAACACCAATACAATGCAGTTCTCAAGGCTGAATGTTAATAATAATATTTTAGGAATCTCTTCTATATTGGTACATTCAAATAATTTAGCATCCACTCCTTTGTAGCACAGGTATAGTCTGATAAGTGCCCATTTCCTGTTACCCTTCCTCAGTGCATACTTATTTGTGTGCATGCCTGTGTATAGTTTTTGGATCACAGTACAGCCCTATGCTGTGGGTGCAAAATCCTAAAGACTCACTATTCCATGCAAGGTATTGAGTCTGAAGGATGCAATCATACTTGTTTAAAATGATTTGTAATAAAAACATATTTTAAATAATTTGTATCTTTGTCTTTATCCTTTATGTACTGTTTTATTTTGTTCTGTGATATTCTCTGCTCTCGCTTCTGCTGAAAATAACCTAAGCACTATACAGAGTATACCTGTACAACAGACACAGTTCATATCAACATAAATTCCATGAAATCATAACTCATACATGGATAGCTAATAAGTGCTTTCTGCAGAGCAGTAGTTTGTATAGAACAGCCCTTTGTTTTAAGCAGTTCTTTTCATGGAGCAGTTTTGGCTAGATATGAATGTTTGATGACAAGAACAGACCAGAGAACTCATCTGAGCTCATCACTTTGTCCAGAGATTTCTGCTACTTGACAACCTGAAATGTTATTCTATGTATTCTCAATGTGAAAGAATACTTTCTAATATTAGTACAAAATGTATCTTTAAATTCTGTTCAACATCCATTGTCCTGTTGACCTAGCCTGAACTTGACCTAAAGCATATTCTGTTACACCATCTATCAATTTGCCCACCTTTTAAAAAGCAAAAACCTCAGTCAAATCCCCATTATTATCATTCACTGAGCCTGAGGTCACATTTTCCCTACCTCTGATAGAATCATTTTCTTTTAAACCTGTCTCCTAAATGAACCAAATCTAGTGACAGTTCATTTAGATCTCATCCTAGCTTACAATTCACTTCTACACATATCTTAAAACAACCTGGAAAATATACCTGCAACACTTGTATGAACTCCATCAACATGCAACTCGATATGGTATTCATCAAAATAAAGTTTGGATATTCTTTAGTTACCCTTTTTTTCTACTTTTTCAAGAGCTTCTATATCTTTAATATGTTGTGGTGTCCAGAATGTTGAGCAGTAGTAGATTGTTAGGAAAACTGGTTTGTATAGAGCTATGGTTTGAATTGATTACAGAATTGGATACAATCATTCCTCACATAGAATCACATTTTATACCAGATATGAATGTATAGCTTCAAGCCTTTGGATTTCCTGGACAAAGAGCTCTGGTAGAGGAAGTTTCACTGCATTAGACAGCTGGTGTTGGGCAGGAAGTCCTGCACATAGGCTAGCACAGCTTTGGAGAGGTACGTCATGGTGCCATAACTTCCGCTGGGGGCACTGTCATAGAAGAAGCTACAGATTCCTGTGGCTGGGTCCTGTTCCAGGAAGAACTCATTGGCCCCTTGAGCTTTCTGGAACACAGAGAACTGTGATACTTGTATGCTCAAAAACTATAGTGATTCAGGATAATCATAACCATTAAGCTGCACACACTTTGCTCAAATTTCTGTGGTCCAGGATAAGTGCATTTAGGGTTATGACATATGTCATATGATGCAAATTATGTGCTGGAATTCAGCCATATTCTTCAATCAATTTCTTTTAGAGTAAGCTGGGTGGTCTTAAAAAATATGGTCCTCCAGTGGGGTATAAAAATATCCTACAAAAAACTGATCAACAAAACAAAATCTGTGTACTGTGGCCATTAAAAATTGTACACATTTTCACTGATAACAGTCTTGATTACTGATCATCTTGATAATTAATTTATATTTTAGTTGGTCAAAATCATGCATCTGTTTCCTTCTCTGCTATGTACTGTGTGTCAAAGCATCTGTCATGAGAAACATGCCAGCAGATCAGGCAAAATTCTACTCTTAAAACAAGGGTATTCATGCTGATATTTTACTGGCTTCAATATTTTGGATGCTCCATGAACTTAAGTACAATTTATCTATGAACTGAGAGTGGGTACTACATGATGGAAAAAACTGTTTAACTTTTAAGAATGATGGGACATGTTAATTTATTTAGGATGCATGATAATCTTGTCTTTTTATTTTAATCTAAAGCAGCAAAACTGAAACATACATTGCTTTTCTGTATGCCATACTTGTCTGACTGGTCCATACTCCTCAAGAGAAATGTGAACCCATGGCTGATAAGAGCATGTGTGCTATGATCTACATTGCACTAGCGATGGAGCAGAGGAGAAGGTGTACCTGGTCCTGCCTGAAGAGATCATTTGCCATGTGAACGATACGGTCCACATGCAGGATACCCCCAATGCTTTTGATGTCCATGTCAGCCACCAGCGTCAGGACCATGATGGCCTCCACCAGCAGCTGCCGGTATTCTGGCTGGGGAACGTGGTTCAGAACTGACTCCACATGGACCGCAAACTTAAACTCACCCTCTGTCATCTAGTAGAGGAACAGAACACATAATGTGGGTCAGCCAAAAAATATGTTGTGTAAATCCTAAAATATAAACAACTCAGCATTCTTCATCAATACAGAACCTCAGTACGAGACAGTTGTAAATGTTGTTAAGGTGGCCTATGCAGCAGCGAGTGTTTGTGTCTCAGCAGCACTGTTACTAGCTAAGGCTGGTGGTCTGGTCTGAATTAGGGAGGCTGTGGAAAGATTTGAGAAGCTCATTAAAATCATCAATCTCATCACTCCTGAGGGCCCACTGCTGGGAGCCTGACAATCCATGAACCCATTTTATTGATTGATTTATTGGATTGGCGTTCTTTGGTCAGCGCAGGGAGAAAAGCAAAAAAAGACAGTTCCATATGTCAATACAAACATTAAGGACTCTTCTTTTTCTATAGAATGTATCCACAAGAAGATGAAAAGAGTTGTATATCCTCTGTAAACACAATTTGAGAATTCAGGAAAGTTTGTGTTTTAAGACAGAGCTGTAGCTGTGTGTATTTAGGTTGACTTACCTCTCTGGTTGTAGAGGAGGGGAGCACATAGCCGGCAATAGACAGGCCGTGACACTTCTGCAGGATCTTCCACACTTTCTGGTAAAAGCCCATGGGGACACGGTTAATGGCGCCGTCCAGCCGGCGGCGGCGCAGCCACTGGCCCTGTCGCTCCTCCCACAGCAGAGTGGAGGCTGCAGGGCCTACAGGGGACAGTGTGCCACTGGGAGTGGAAGGGCTGCTACACCTCTGCAGAAAACACACACACACACACACACACACAACCAGCCACACACACACACATGCACACACAAGCCATGAGTCAGCCCACTGAAAACTAGACAGGCCTCCTTTAGGCCTGTATCACGCTAAATCAACAGGAGAGGCAAAGCTCATAATGAAGGCATTTTCAAGAAAACTCAACTCTTGGTTTACAGAACACTTAAACCACATTTTTGATGAAATTTGGGTAATCTTGTTTTTTCAACCACTTGGCAAAATTAGACACACTAATGAAGGATCTGTCATTTCTGGCAATTTTTAATCTTTTTAATCAGCAGAGTAATAACACAATTTTAGTACATTTACAACACCTGCAAAGATAGCAGCACGCCTTTGCCAGGAGCATTCAAGCAAGTTAAAAGGGCAGGAAAGATGCAAAGCACATTCTTAGCAGCATATTTTAGTGTGAACAGGGAGAATACCAGGATAAGCCTCTAAATTAAACATATAATAACAACAGAGTGAGTGGTAATATTTTGTGGATACCTTGATAAAGTCACACTTGTATGAATGATTGATGATGAAGAAGAATGAAGTGATTGAGGAATGAATTCTATGAACCCTGAATATCGTTAGTCCACCGAAACACAGTCCCTTATTTCTCTTCATATCTCATTCTTACTGTATTTTCTCAGATTTTCTAAGATTGTTTACAGGAGACACTTAATACAAAAAGAATCTATGCAAATAGCTGCTTTGCTGCACCAATTGCAAACAACAAACATATCACCTAAAACCACTAATACCAATTGTTCCCCTTAAAAATCTTCTAACTGCATATTTTTTTTATATTTGTTATATTTCATAAATGAAAATGTTGAGTACCATTAATGACATACCTAGTGTAGTGCAGTCTCGTGAAGTGTTGGTAGCCTGTGTAATATAGTGTAGTCAAGGTGTCAGGTAATAGGTACTGTAACACGTTTATTCAACTGTACACTAGGCAGCATGTTCATTGTAGTGCACATGTAGGTAGAACGTGTATAATAGTATAGTGCAGGTAACTGGGTTTACCGTGGAGCGGGGAGAGGGGGCGGTGCTACTTGAGGAAAGCCCACTGACAAAAATCTACAAAAACAAAGTTGAGAGTGTGATCATGCGACACAGTAAGGTAGAAAGAGTCAGTTCAGTCTCTGGACTGATTCAATACTCGCTGGATCTCAACAGCATCTTGTAACACTGCCTGTACACATCAAGCACAAATAACTGATGTGCTTAGGTAAATATCACAGACCTAGTATAAATTGGAGGTTTCAGATGACACCAAATGTGCTGTGAAAATAAGAAGCCTGATGTTAAATGATATGAGGGATTATCTGTAATGGAGAGCAGAGAAACAGAGTTAATGGGGTCTGTGTTTCCAGCATGATGATAAAACAAGCGCAAAAAGATAATGCAAGGAACTTAACCCACACTCATAGGTCTGGAGTCATCAAACTAGAGAGAAAAGAGGAGACATGGAGAGCAAGATAAATTCACTGAAGGAGACACCCATGTGAGAGACTGAAAACTGAGTGCCAGATTAACATAAAGAAACATGGTGCAGACCAGAAATATAAGGTGCTGGAGTTCACCAAACAACTGTTACATCCCATACAGGAATCAGTAAACATTTTTAAATAATTTCAAAATATAAAAAAATTGAAAACACATGGACTTAGATGGTCATTATGAACTCAAACTAAAAGTCTATAGAGTCTATAAATACAATAAATTCTCTTTGGGTTAAAAAATGTTTCAGGCTCTCTTGTAGTATATTCAGCACACTGGCATATCTCTTGCCAATATGCTGAATATACTACAATAAACTATTCAGTCTTGGTTACTGTCTGTGTTTTGTTCTTGCTTCCTGACATCAACCTCAAAATCCAATCCTCAAATACCAGACATTGTTTGATGTTTATATATAAACCATAAATAAAGTTAATTTACCATATCAAGTTGAAGGACAAAGTAAATAAATAGAACTAAGCATCCATAAACTAGCAATTCCCTTAAAAAGAGCACACCTTGTTGCTATATACCTCATGTAGAGGTCTCCTGAACTGGCACAAAGTCTTTGGGTTTTGTCTTCCTCTACTTACCTGCTTCATCTCACTCTTCAGTTTGCGGATTCCAGTGCGCTCAGTCTTGGTGGCTCCAGTGTGGCCCAGTTCCTGGATAGAGATGGCTGGGCTGGTAGCGGTAGACTCAAAGGGACGCACTTACACACCACAACAAACACCAGTTTTAATGATGTAACACAGACCACAAATACACAGAAGTGTGACAGCAGAACACGCTGGCTTTCAATCCTGCTATATATAAAAGCTCTATTTTACAGCAAACATTCAACCAATTAAATATTCCCCTGCACAAACCACAATGAAATGGGACTGGGAACCCACAGGACCTAACCACTGATTGTGGGTGAGGGACAAACTATCATAAAGTATGTTACTGTACATGATATGCTATCATATGGAGACAAAAAGATCAACAATTACGAAGATATATCTTGGAAATTCTTAAGTACATAGTCTAAATATTTCTGTAGGGCAATTTGTTTCACAGGTGAAAAGACATGGTGAAGCTCACCACTCCTCTCCACACCAAACTCCTTTCCACTCAGGATGTGGTGCAGTAGGCTCTTCATGTCTGATGGACTCAGGCTCATCAAGCTCTCAGATGCCTCCTCTCCTACAGCACGAAGAAACAAATATGTACCTTTTTTAATTTTCCAAACTCATGTGTTTTTTCAATTATGTACATTTAATGAATTACTGTAATTCTGAAGTGTCTGTCTTTATTTTAAAGGTTTATTTAGACAGTAACAGGGTTTACATATACAGTGTCTGTCTTAACTTTTTAGACCTTTTGCACAGCTCACTCTCCCCTTTGGCCATGGGGGATAGCAGATATATCTTCTATCAGAAGTGGTGCATTCATGAAGATCATCATGGGAAATGAAGTCCAGAGCTGGAGTAAAAGAGCACTTGAACTTAAATCACTTAAGTGCAGACGTGAACTTGCATGCGTACCAGAACAGTGTAGACTGCGGGCAAGCTCAGTGGCCATCACTTGCATGATAAGACCGATTCTCAGCCGCAGCATATCGCCGAACAGTGATGGCTGGGAACGCACATACATGGCAAGATACAGCATGATCTCCTGAAAAGACACAAGAACAGCACATTCACCCAGTTTCCACTCACAACAATGGTAGTTTACCACAATGTTATTTCTGCACTAATTTAGAAGCACAGCTTCTGTGCATTCAGCAGTCATTAATTTTGATATGGATGCAACAATCAAAACTCATCAACGACCTTTATAAAGTTCAAAAGGTTTAACAGTAAATTACAAATAGACCAAGGGACATTCAATTATTTTTGCATTTGCCCATTAGTTTTATGTAATTGTGAAAAGTATCTCACCTGAGTGAGCACAGCAATGCTGATGTCCTGCCCACTGGCTTCATAGATCAGATTGCTGAGATCCTCTGGGGGAAGGGGGCTGGAAAATTGAGAGTGTGGGATTAAAAAGGCGCAAGGTTAAAGACATTATTTTCATACCCCAAATCTTCCTTGGTGACTGTATGAGGTATTGAAAGAGAGGTTAGAACACTGATCTGAAGGTAAGGTATATTTGTATGATCTTACGTAGTAATGACTTTTTCTCTGGGTTCTGGTGGTAGGCCCACAGTTAACTGCTTGTGATGAGAGATGAGATCTGTACAGGCCTGAGGACATAAGAAAACATCACAAAAGAGAAAGACAAAAGCCATAACGAGACAAATAAAGTGTAATTGGTGAAGCATTCTTATATCTACTATTCATAAAAAAGATAAACATTCAAAAAAGATCAATGAATTTAAAATGATACAAATGTGAAATCTGAATATTACATTTTTTGAATATTCTGAATATTACATTACATACGCTTTTATCCAAAGCGACTCACAGTTGATGAGACTAACCAAGGGCCAATCTCCCCTGGGAGCAATGTGGGGTTAAGGGCCTATATGTGCAATTATACACAATTACATTAAACAGTGTTTACTGTTACTAAACACTCATCAGGTGGCTTCAGTAATTGTTTGTATAGGCATGTTTCCACAACAGCACTGAATAGGCCTGGGTACCAGAAAGGTGGGCCTCTTCATGGACAGCATAAATACAGTCTGTAATTTGTTGGTTGTAATTTATCTATAATCTGCAGGCATGCAGATCTGAGGTGGAGGCCTCTCACCTCTGCCAGAACCTCCACCTTCTTGTGCAAGACACCGGAGATGTAACGAATCAGCCCCCATTCTCTGCTCTTCCCAGCCTTGATGTAGAGCTCTTCCAGGAGGGAACGTACCGTGACCCCACCCTGTCCCTGTCCCCACACATCAACCTGCCAATCAGCTCCCCTAGAACAAAACACATGGAGCCACCTTCAGCAGCTGCTGTTGACAGCACCACTGAGACCTCCACAGAAACATTGTTGGTGCTCCTCCAATACTATGTTCTGTACAAATTTGTTCATTTTTAGCTGAGATTTACAAGTCTGCACAGAGAGCATACAATGAAAGTTGCCACACATATTCTCAAAGAATAACAGTACTTACAATACAAAGAAGTAGCAGCTGGAATTTTAAGTGATAGTTATTTTATGTATCATTTTACATTAGGAACTCTGCACACATTGTTCAAAATGATCTCTTTGGCTGAAATTACTCCTTTGGTGTGGATCTCACACAACTACAATGGCTGTGCCTTCTCTAAATGGCTTTCTTCCATAAATACACATTCTCTCCTGAAGAATTCATTCGTTCACATTACTCTTACTCAATGACGTGTGCAGAACCCTCTGTGTTCCAGTGTAGACAGCACAGTTATTGCGTATTCCACAATCCCCTGCACTCTCCGGAGCAGTGACTCACTTCATGATGTAGAGTATGTAGAGGATATCAGCCTGGTCCTGCAGGGTGGGACATTCCTTCAGCTGCTTAACCAGCAACTGGAAGTCAGTATTCCCATGAGCATCACGTGGCAAGTGCAGGCCCGCACCCGAGGCCTGAAACACACCATAATTAAGCACTTGATTTAGCACACACAATGTAAATACCATCCTGTATACATACATACATGCACCCACACTTTTAAACACACTACTTAAAAGTTATGCAAGAAACAGTCATACACATTCATGCAAGACATTCATGTATGTACACAGGGAATAAAACATACCTTACTCTCCCTTACACATGGTGTAAGCATGCAATTGCTCAAATCATTACTCAAAAATCCATCTCAGGGATGGTACCTTGGCATGGTGTGGTGCATGGTGGTGTGGCTGGGGAACCTCTAGAAGATTCAGAGACTTTCGGTGTTTGCTTATGATGGGAGTCACAGGTAAGTACATGGATGGCTCTAGAAAGACACAACAGTGACTGATACAGAGTATTTGTCTGCGAGAGAGAGACAATGAGTATGTATGTATTACTGTAAATTAGCACAAGGCAAAAAAGCCTCTAAATATTAATAGCCCTTCCATAGTCACTTGCTCCCCATATTCTGTGAGCCTCAGAGTCTTTAGATACTTTCCACTTACCTAAAAATACAAGTGCCCATTATCTAGGGGAGGTACTGGTAAAAAAAAAGCTGTAGAAACAAATCTTCTCATGTAAGCATATAATACAAATAAATAAAAAACCTTTTTTCAGGACCCTACTTTATTTTCCCCCAAGTATGTAAACAGACATGTTCACTTCCCGCTTTTTTCTCTCTGAATTCCATGTAGACTTACTGGGCATATTGATTCCTTGGACCTGAGCCATGAGGGACAAGATGTCCCGGGTGGTGTGCTCAGCACTGAATATGTGGTGCTGCCCCCTTTGGATGGGAGGAAGATTACTTCTGCTCTCTGTGCTCTGGAGCAGCTGAGTGAGGTATTGGTCAAAGTAATCCTTTGAACCACCTAAGGACACAAGACACATGCATGTTCGGTCACCTCCTTCACAAGGTTTAGGTCTGGCTCACGTTCCACCTCAATCTACAATATGGAGCCTCAGAGAACACATAATTATTGTCTGGCTCTATTATGCTAGCTTGCATGGAATGGTACAGCCAACTATTGCAAAGGAGCAAAAGTTAAGGACTGTACCCAACTGTCATCATTAATGTTGTTCTTAGAAAAATTCAAGGGGAAGAATGGTGATCTATAGGTACATGGTACACCACACCCCTTACCATGTCAGGACTTGTTATTAATGCACCCACAGTAGAATCTCACATACTACTAACTCTCATTCATTGTTAAGGTATGTGTGGGCAAGCAACACCACTACCTGAAAGGCTGTAACACCCTTCCTCATAATCTTCTTCATTACTTTCTTCTTCATCCTCCTCCAACAAATTTTCATCAGAGTCTGAGTCCAAGAAGCTGAGCTGTGTGTGGAAGGAGGTGGTGAGGAAACTGGAAAGTGGTCCCAGCTGTACCCTGTAATTGAAACACCAATTTATGTCACACTACACATTCAACTCTGCATTGTGAAAAACAACACATTTCACAGTCTGTGCAACACCTGAACATTACACACGGTGGGGGACAAGGTGAATAACTCAACTGTACATAAACAAAATGTACATTATTTAACCAGGAACATACAATGCACTGAGACCCTTATATGCAACATTATGCAGTACTAACACTTCATTCTGCTGCTTTAGCCCACAACAAACTCAGGCACTACAGCCACCACACACTGCTGCTGTAACAGAAAGTGAAATGCTCTTTCTGTTGGAAAGGCTGGAGTTCCCATCTCAGCAGGAGTTCCCTCTGTACACCCAAACGGTCATGCTCCACATAGCTCATTCATTTATGATTCTACTACGGAGTGCTGACCTGGCTCCGCCAAAGTATCCGTCTTGCAACTTTCTCAGGGTGGCCAGTATGCAGGGCTCAATGTTTTCTCCATCTTCCGCTGGAAGAGAACACAGTCTTGGTATCACAGACTACTTCTTTTAGTTCTGCAGATGCAAAGGAGGTTGGATAACCTCTTCTGAAACTACCAAATCCAACTTGACATGGACTTGAGACCACAGATTTTATTGGGGCATGTTATCATTATCACCAAAATATCTCAATTTATCATGATACCATTTTAAAAGGCATTTTACTGCCCAGCCCTAGTTCATTCTGCTTCATTTAGGGCACTCACTACCTAACCTTGCGACAGCAACTCCTATGTTTGATCAGGCACCTGCATCCTACATGTGGCAGCCGTGCACATGGATCAGACCTTGAGGCGGTTTTTTTAGAGCTCTACACTGGGCTGCAGAGTGAAATGAAGCGGAAGCGGGATGAAAGGGGTTTGGAGGACATACAGTCGGGTCTGTGGTCCCTGAAACTGTCTAAGGATTCAGCAGTACTCTGACAGGCATCCTGATTTACACACACATATTACATAATCCAAAGTATGGATGTGGCCTTGCAGCAAAACTGGAAATTTTTACAAAGTGCCCTGTACTCTGCAGCCTTCCTGGATCAGCTCTAAAGCTCCATTAAAAAATAAAATGTCTGCTTGGAACTCCTGAGTATGGTTGCATCCAAAGATACTGAAAATACTCAACTGGCAATAGCAGATGCAAAAGGTAAAATACTCACAATTAAATTTTCTTGAAAGCAACTAATTTTACTAGCATACTGCTGGACTCACTTTTTATTATTTGTTTACCTAGTTGCAGACTTGTTTATGCTACAAAAGGAATAAGAATAAAATATTGGATGCTTACCCAGCATGTTGTGAGTGATGGGAAAGGTGATGATGGGTCGCCCAGTCATCCTCCAGCAAGAGGAGAGGTAGGCTAGCTCTGTCCGCAGCATTTCCACTATCATCTGGTTATCCAGTGCCAGGTAAAAGTGGTGCTGGTCGATAAACTAAGGAGCAAAGGATTAGGAGAAATTGGACCAACCAGGAGAACAGCCAGATCCATAAAAATAAGCAATCTGACCAGAGAAAAAATGTTTCAAACACAGTATAATTATAAATCCTTCCAGACTCTTTATTGCATTACAAAATTATTATGTATTTTCTGCATGTTTTGTATTACAATTCTTCATTTGTGATGGATAGGAAGTACGCCATTAAATGTAAAACCATAGACGAGAACTATATTGTTGCATAATTGAAAGGTCAAATCAAAGATATGTGTTGCCACAGAAAGCCCTGTCCCTTGTAAAAACATCAGTCAGTCACATCAATGTAGCCCACCAATCATTATACTTGGGCAAGAGGATCAATGCATGATTTAAAGAAAAATATGAATTTAAAAGGACAGTTTCCTCGCTGTGGACATTGTCAAAGAGAAAAGTTGCGATAGTAATCTGCGGAATCCTGGTTGACACATACCCTAGCCTATTTCATCACACCACTGTGGGCTGTGGTCACAGTTCCCTTATATACTTGGACAAATGACGAAGCCCAGGCTCAACCCTACATCATTTGCTTAGCATGTATGTCTTTTCCTAATACATATTAACAATGTTTTAAATGAAAGCTCTAAGGAAAATAATAAAAGTAGAATATCCAGCAGCAAGGTGTGAGATATTGTATCTTATTTTTACCTGAGGGGTGAAAGTATAGGATTGATTTCTGATCTGGTAAAACTTGGAAGTGCCTAGGACTCCGATGTGTCTGTATGGACGGCCAGTTAAATTCAACTTCCTGCTGTGACCTGGTGGTGGGGGTGGGGAGGGGGGTAAAAAGTTAGAACGTCAGCATTTTTTTCCACTTGTAACAAAATAAACACAGACACAGTGACGCGGAAGCAGGAGAAAAGTAGAAAGCCCAGGAGTACCCAGTTTGACATAGATGTGGCTGAGGATCCGCGCAGGCATGATGCGGATGGGCAGGACTTCTGACACAGTCTGGATGTCCACTCCACTGTCTCTCAGAAGCTCCTGGATCTGCTCCGACTCTGCCACAACACACACTGCACACACACACACGCAAACACGCAAACACACACACATCCAACTCAAACACATACAGTTGACTGGCCACATTCTCTGGTATTCACCAGTAAATGGTTGTGGCAGGGTGGTAGTGATGTGCTTTTTGGTTGTGTACTGAGTTTAAAAATATTCAGAATTATTAATTGTATTATTTCGTGATTGTAAAAGGATTCATAATTGTAAAATGACCTTTTTGAGTTGGAACATAAGCAACTTAATTCAAAGGTCTAAAAATGATGCAGCCTATAGTTTACAATTATTGCTTAAATATACAGCCAGTGATCTTACAATTCTAATTTAATTTAGTGTCATATTAAACCAAAACATAGCCTTTCTGTACATTCGACTACATACTATGCTATTGGAACTGGAATACTGGAACAGTCAAACCCTTACAAGAACTCCAGTTACAGACAACGTAACTGATATTACTTACTCACAAAAAAAATGTTAAAAAGTGTCACACCTTGCACAACAACATCAGGTCTGAAGCATGTGGACATTCTTCTGTTAAGAGGGTCAATCTCTCCAGGTGCCAGAAAGCCCTAAAACACAACAGGAATAGAGGGAGAAATAGGGTCATAAGAATACCTCCTAACCCCTTTACATGTGCCAAATAAGAGTTTGCAGGCACATTGTCACCACGTGATTCACATATGGTGACCTACCTCTGCCAGGAGACTGCCCAAAATGTAGAGGGACTGTCCCCACATGTGAGGGAGCTGTCCAAGGGGCACCCTGTCTACTGAATGGGGATTCTTGTACTCTTCTTCCACCTAGAGCCAAGGACAGATTGACCATGCAAGATGTGCCACTAAAGAAACCTTTCAAAAACAACCTTGAAATCGTACATACAGTCCCCTCCAAAAGTATTGGAACAGTGAAGCCAATTCCTTTATTTTTGCTGGAGACTGGAAACATTTGGGTTTGACACCAAAAGATGAATATTAGACAAGAGATCAGTTATTGCAAGCAAAGGATTTGCAACAAAATATGTGTTATTCACTTTCATTTATTTTAAGTCTTTCTGTTCCAATACTTTTGCTCACCTAAAAATGTGGTGTTCCTTTACAAATAACGCCATCTTCTAAGTTGTGTATCAGATCCAGATGTAAATACCTGAAAATAAAAGCTGAAATGCTGATCTCTTGTCTCATATTCATCTTTTGGTGTCAAACCCAAATGTTTCCAGTCTACAGCAGAAATAAAGGAATTGGCCTCACTGTTCCAATACTTTTGGAGGGGACTGTATAACTATGCATATGGATTTGGACCTGGCACCTTTTCTGATGGAACAGCATAGAGCTCAGGTATCAGTCGGATCCCGTTCTTCACTCGAATCAAGATTCCTTCCAGGGCCTCTCTGTACTCCTGAACCTACGAACATGTGCCTGGTGAAAGGAAGCCCTCCTACGAGAAAGACCTAGATTTTCCCAAAGTCTTCTTGAGTAATTAACAACACATAATGCACATAGGGTCCTACATTAATGACAGACTGTGTGAATATAGTCATGTATTTGTGTTTGCACATATAACAGAGGACTGATTTGTCAAGGACATAATCAATAAATTATATTTGTAACACTGATTAATATTATAAAGGGAAGACAATGCAAAGCTTAATATTAATATCAAAATATCCATGCACAAATACCACTGTAGTATCAATATGATATGGACAAAGTAAAATAAAAAATTATAATACATTGTTCGACAAAATGTGTGGCTTGATTAAAAGGTTAACAATAATTTTTATACCATAACACTGTAAAATGAACAATACTATCTACTGAAATGGATACCATAACATATAATAATGACAAACAATAAAAAGAAAAGTCTAGAAGGAAAAATAACCTGAACATGGTCTCCATTGAAAATTCCATCTAGGATGAGGTATGTCCAAAAGACAGGCCACTCACACTCTATGTTCTCAAACAGTTTAAGCTCTGCAGGATCATAATGCAGACGATTTGGGTCCTAAAACAGAGTAGCCATGGAAAACTGGTAAAGAGTGTACAATTTGCAATAGTGCACAGTTTGGTTTAATCTGCACATGAGGCTATTTCAGAAAATTGAAATGAGAAGCATGATCGTAGAAATTTTGCCCTCCCCAAGACAATCCTGTAAAACAACTGGAGTTAAGCTATGTACAACTTAAGTACGTATTCACCCATTACATTTAAAGATGTACACACTCATAAGACGTAACAGCCTAATTAGTTATCACGCTATCTAGGTCTACTGAGTATTTTATAAAGATTGCTGGCAAACATATGCATCCCAAAACACAGGCAGACAAATTGTCGGTGTGTAATCCACTGCGAGATGAATGAGGCAGAGAACAGAAGACTCAGATAGCCAGATACCTCTTTTGGGGTTTTGTATCCATCTCGAATAAACCGACAGCAGCCATACCGGCCCTAAAGAGATGAGAAAAAACATTCCATACAGGTGACTAGCAGTCTCAAAGATGGAGTTAAGCTAGTTCACAAATACAGAGGTTTTATGTACTCAGAGCAAGCAGCTCCTCTAACCCCTCACTGATCTCATTACTGGACATCATGACAAGCTTACCAGTGTCTTGAGATGATTTCCTTCTTGCTGATGATGTTTGGCTCACCTGTAACTTGGTGATGATCTCATTCTTGGTGATGTTGACCAGATCACCATCCTCCACAGCAAATGCTGGGAAGGAGATGACTGACAAGAGTCCAGCATCAATTTCCTTTGATGTGGATGCTCGGGGCAACATAGAACACAGGATTGACTGATGAAAAAACGAGAGAAAAATGACCGCTCTAACTGCTATTCCTTACTTTTTGGTGTTGTTATTTTCACCAACATCCCCATCATCACCTGGTTTACATTCACAATATCAAGAGCTGAAGTACAGCACATTCCCAAAAGGACTGAAGTGCCACTATTACCTGGCAGTGCTCCACCTCATCAGGGAGAACATGGATGACTGATTTTGGCCCTCCGTGGGCCCCAAACAGGTCCAGCTCATCAATGGCTTCCAATGCAGCCTGTTGAGTGAAAGCAACATTATTTGCTGTATGATCATGTTTATAAACATTACTATATTTCTTGAACCTGGTCTTTGTGCCACCTAGTACTAGCTAGTCTCCCAGTGAAAGATTTTTAACTTAAAAATCTTTACTGGATACTATTGATCTGGATTTGTCAGCAAACATTCTATACGTATTGTTGTTTTAAAATGAATGCGTGTTTTTGTTCATAAAAAATATAAAAGTGTTTATTCTTCTTTAAAACACAGCTTTAAAATAACATTTTTAAGATTCTGATATTATGTTCACACATGTTATTTTCCCCCTTGAAAATGTGATGTAGTCAAGCATTTTTGTTACGGGGATGATTATGCGTGATTAAAGTTGGATCTTTAGTGGAGGGAGATTGTGATGACTTGTAGGTCTTGCTCTTATACCTTGGCCATTCCCACTGAGCTTGCATTGAGTTCAGGAATCCCCTGATTAGTCTTGTCACCTCTTTCCCACATCCCATAGTCCTAGAAATGGGAACACAACAGTTGTGTACACCGACAAGAAACAAAGTTCTGTTTAAACAAAGTAGCTCAACGGCTGACAGTAAGTTCCTACACTATCTGATTGAAGCTTATATCACTTTAGTTAGTGCTCAATCAACATAATGACACACGGAAATTACAATGTTCATGGGGAAATACACCACACCAACTCAACCGACTTTACTTCAACTAAACTTACAGCCACTTTGTATGCTGCTTCAATGTAGAAGACAAGATTCTGTATGAATGCCACTTCATCCAAGTTAGATATGATCTGGAGACCTAATATAGACAGGAGAAATGCCATCAGTGATCTGTATTTAAGGTGGTACTATGGAAGCCCAAAGAAATGCTTAAATCAATAGTAGTTCAACAGGTGTATATGAAATAGCTGTATTGTAACATCTGTGTAAAAGATGGCCATTTCCTCCATGCAGGTACCTCACCGCTCACCTGAGGCAGTCATCTGTGCCAGGAAGAGCAGGTAGAGGGAGGTGGCATCCACTTGGAGATGCCCCCACTGGTCATCCCCAACCACAGTGGCACCAGTGGGTGTGTGGTACTTGGCATGCAGGCAATCCTTGGTGCTCTGAGTGTGTTTAAATTTCTCCACCTTTGCCACCTGAAATAAAATATACTTTCTCAATCAGATATATTTACAATGTAGCAAAATGTGACATTCAGTCATGCTAACTAGTTCTCACAGAGGAGTCAAAAACATTAGGGTATTACACTTGGTGGCATATACATTTCAAAATATCAAATTTGATATTTAGGCTCTGTGTTCAAAGTGCCTTTTTTAGATATAGGTTTCAAAACTGTAAAATGTCATTACTAATTCAGATTCCAATATCTCAGGGCATGATACACACTGAAACCCACACAGATATAGAAAAAGTTACTAATCAGAGTGGGATTTTCTCATAACATCAGGTTTCTTGAAAAATCACATTCATATTACCACAAACACCATTATTCAGTATTACACACCGTTTCTGAAATAAAATAGCTTGAAAACAAGAATACACAAACACAGCTTAGTGTTCAGGGGAACAGGGAATCAGATATAGTCAGAAAATTAGAGGTATAATGCAGTTTAGCATCCTCACCTGTTGCATCATGCTCTGCAGTAGCCCTTGCATGAGTTTGACCACACTCTGCAAAATAAAAAAACCCATGTAATAGCTGGAAGCATAGCCTACTGGACAAATAACTTTGTAGCAGGGCTTGGGTCTGCAGAGGGATGGTCACCACCTGCTCCAGTTCGTAGGCCTTGGCCTTGTCCTCATCACGGTCAGCATTCTTGCGGTAGGCCATTCCAAGGCCCCACACAGCCAGGATGCTGTACACATTATCCCTCACCCAGGCATCTCTCTTCTGCTCACTAGCTGGGAGCAGTCCTGTCACTGGGTTCTAGGGCACACATTTAAAATAAAGTGCAGAATATACCAATCAATCCATTTTTATTTTTATAGCTCAACTATATATTGTATAGGCTGTCATACAGTGCATTAAAGTATAATACTTCCAGTGGAAATAAAAACAGAAAACCCCCATTTGGCTAATAAAGTACACACTTGAAAAACAGGGTTTCCAGAACCCTTCATTTTTTCATCTTTAATTTCACCTATATTTATATCAGGAAGGATCCCATTGAGATTTAGAGTCTCCTTTTGCATGGAAGTTCTGGCAAAAATAGAAGCACATATATGCATGTTTAAATACAGGAAACTCTAAGAACAGTATAGAAGAAAAGCAATAATGTCACGTGAATTAACATTGTGATGTGTAGTTTGACAACCTGATGGCATAGATAATTCTACATAAACTTTTTTTTACTGTTTGATTAGTTGCCATACTAACATATTCTGGAAAAAAATTACATTGTTCCAAACAACACAACCATTTCATTAACCATTCACTGATGTTGTAACTGCAAATTTAATTCCAGCCAGGCAGTCACTGATCATTTATTATTGTTATAAACCAATTTGGACAGAGACTACAGGACTGCTACATGGATAATAACAACAGCAGGCAATGCCTCACAAACATGTTAAGAGTACAGATAGTGTAGTAGCTGAGAATGTGAAATTTATAAAGAGGTACCCTTCAGATATTTATAAGCTGACCTTCAAGCCTTTCACTTATTTTGACCTAATGGTGGAATTCACTTCGAAGTTTCCTGTACAACCACTCCTACAGCATTAGCAAAGGTCTCTTCAACTAACATAGGAAATTCAGGAAACTGTTAGATAAAGATCATGAATATCTGATATAAAAACAAACCAATTTAGTAGTGAAATACACCTCATGTTAATTGGTTATATTCTTTCATGTTGTTCATTGTTCAAGTGAAGATGCTGTAATACTTTAACACCTGAAATGACGTTCTTGCCAAATAATGAAAAATGTATGCAGCAGCTTTACTGGAGGTGGACTGTGGAACTCTACCTCATTAGTCAGATTGCACAACAATATGAAAATAAGTTAACATTATAAATATTGTCTGCATATTTTGGGGACTGGATATTTATATGTTTTGTTGTTGTTGTTGTTGTTGTTGTTGTTGTTTTTTTTTTTTTTTTTTTTTTTTTGCAATTATTCAATGCATGTTTTTAAGCTGTAGAAATCCAACACAAATGTACCTGATGACACAATATTGTTTGCTGCACGAGCCGTGCGTATGAATCCAGACGTACTCCTGAGTTGCTACGACTCCGCATTGTCCCATTACAGTCAATGAACTATAAAGTGGAAAAAAAACTGACATGGTAAATACCTGTTAGAAAATTAGGGTATCAAAAAGTGAACGTATTTTACCTGAGAAAGTCAAAAACTGAAAGGATTACTCTGGCTGAAACAGAATCGTATGCAAGTAATGTAACATTACAGTTCCTTTATATGTCAAAGCACTATAGGTATTTTACTTGCTGCTTACAGTGCAATTTGCACAACCTCACCGGCAGCTAAACAACACTGCAGTGCTCGACGGGATACACCTTCCTTGGCATGTAACAGCTGTAGTGACAGCTCCTCATCCAGCAACTGCATTCAGCCATCTAACGTTGCATCTAGTAGATATGACTGACTCAACATCTGACACACAGCGTAAACGGAAGTACAGTGCAGAAGCGGACATGTAATTACAAGCAGTTAACGTTAAGTTATATAAAAATAATGTCTTGCTAAGTCTCCACTTACAGAAATGCAACATAAGGGTCATCAGCTGAAGTCAAATAACATGCAGTGTGATGGGTATCAACTCACCTAGAAGGTTTTGCTGTCAAACACTATACAATTCCACAGTTTCAGTATAAGATCCGCTATTCAGCTATTTTAATTGGATACTCTGCTATTCGTAAAGGACTCCACAGCGGCAGCGATCGGGTCCATTGCAAATATCCACTGCTGGCTGATGTGTATTATTAACTAGCTTGGACACAGCGACCCGATGTTGATGCGCCGGAAATCTTGCGTGCACTGCGCAAGCGCACATTGTTAGGCTCTGTGACTATCGCTGCAGCAAGAATTTCAGCCCTCTACAAATTCTTGTCACACCTCAGAGTTTGCTTCCTAAGTGACTAAAACAGCAGTGCTAAAGGCCCTCACACATCCGTCTACAAGAAGAGATATATGAAGAGGTCAGACAGATGCTGCAGTTGTTGAAAAAAAGGTCAAAAAGCCAAGCAACTCTAAAAAGGGGGATGTATAATGATAGACATATACGGGGATATTTCTCATACGCTGTGATTGGTCTGTAAAGTACATCCAATATTCGGAATGTTTTTGATGTTGAGAAGCTGTTGAGATGAGATTGAAGAGTACCACTGAAATCACAAATTCTAAACACGAATATGATTGAAGGCATATATCTAAGAATATGAGAAAGTATCTATTAAGAATCTATTGGAAGTTTGTTATCTATAATATAGAGAAATGATAGATGACTGAAATCAAGGCAATGCAGTACGAATATATGCGAAGGATCATACTGATTTGGGAAGGTACAAGGCTGTCTTTTTAACGTATATCTTGTTTAAAATACTGGTTTCTGCCATAATGGATTCATTGTGGTTCTTTAAAAGTAGCAGCATCTTAGGACTCTGCCAGCAAGGTTTTACAGGGGAGAGTCACGCTGAATGCCCTTAATAAGATACAAATATTGACAGAGTACCACAAGAGACAGGCTAATTGTCTGAATAACGGGTTTATTTTGGAGTGTCTTTGAAATAGGCAGCAAAGTGAATTAAAACGATTAATAAAAGCAAATGGGCATTCTTCCGTGGGAAACTTAGTCCCATAGGGATTGGTGTTGGGACCTCTTCTCTACATTATTTACATGATGTTTGATATGGGTGCACAGAAAAATATGCTTTCATACACAGAACATTTCAGAGATAACTAAGAGGGATGGGTGAGTACTAGGAAAACCACAAACCCTAATATAAATAAGGCATCTGCTCCCAGCAGCAGATATCCAAGAGTAAGGGAAATTATTAATGAATTGGACCATGTTCCTATGAGATCACTAAAACTGGAGGGATTCCAGACATCTGGAAAGAAGGAAGTGTGATGTCAGGAAACAGGAAACCAGAGGGCAGTCACTTAACTAGCACCTTATGTTCAAAACTGAAATTATAAAGGGACAAATTTAAATGATTTCTTGAAGATTACAAGAAATCCTAAGCAATTACAAGCCTTATTTCTGGTGAGAAACAAATCTCATTGTAAAATGAACAGAAATGATAAGAGTTACAGGCAGAAATGTAGGCTCCCATATGGCACTGGCTGTTTTTGCTGCAACCTTTACATGCGTTTTTCGATTGCATGTGAAAGCAAAGATAATTGCTGCTGACTTTATTGTTCATCAGCAGCCTAAACAATGATGCTTAGACACTATTATAATGTAGATGTATCACTCTTGCTTATTTGAAAGTGTATATTTACAAATGTGTACTGAAGTGTAAATGCTTAATGTGGTGTTCAATTTTGACATTGTTACCCCTGCTCCAAAATTCTGAATAAGGTTTTGAACCCCCCCACTTTATTATAATTATAATGTATAATTTTTAATTATTAATTATAAACCACTTAGTTGCAGTAATTTTTAAATTCATCTTACTGACTTTCAGAGGGAGAACTGTGTCATACATTTCAAAAACACCCTGGTCTGAAGGTGCCCAAGGGAAGTCAAAGAGAATGAAGAATGGGGCCTTTTCTTCCTCCTTATTTTACCAGAACATGCTGGCTACTATAATGTGGTAGCAGGTCATGCTACCTGAATACTTATGGTCTGTTTCTACAGGCAGTGGATACAGAGAATGGAGTTTGGATATTGTCTTGCATTTCCTGACACATTCAAGTACTGTATCAAAATAACCTTCTACCCAGGATGGAGCTACAGCATGTGATCTGAGTACAGCTGATAAGCATGAACAGTGGTATGCAAGTCATTCAGATTTAATGGTGTATACGTAGTCCTTTCCATGTGACATACAAGGCATATGACCCATGTTTCAACCCCTGTCCTGAAAACATCACTTTGGGAACTCCAATCATAGTGTGAATTGTCAATAAGGCAAAAATGGATGTGTCAATGACATCTAAAAATGTTATTTATTACTTAAATGAACATTTAATGATTCCTAATAGTCTCTTTTTAATTATGTAGATTTTAAATAATTCTTTTAATCATTTCTAAATAAAATTTTAAAAATTAATCAAAAGATCTGACAGCATTGTAGATTTGTAGAGTGAGTCTACAGATGTCACTGATAAAAAAGAATGAAACCAAAATTAATCACATTTTAAGCTGAGAATAAATGTGTTACCTCAATTTTAATGTGTTGTTTGATGTATCAACAATGAATGCAACAGTGCCTGAGGTAGTTTCAGCTAAACTGTGTACTCATGAGCTACCTGCTCATAATTTAACAGTAATCCCTTTTCTTTTAAGGTTCCCTTGCAATTGCTCAGATTGAGGTCCATTTGATTTGATAGAATTTGCCCGTTTAGAGACAAAGTGCATTGTTTGAACCTAGCCTGTTCAACTGAGATTTTTCCTTTACCAAAAGTTTTGGTCCAAGAGTAGCTACAGCAACCACCAATACGTTTGTTGAAGTATTCCACATTCATAGGTTAATCCATTCTGATGATATCTTTTCTGATGATAGATAGCCAAATGATTGCCACCAGCTAGATGAGTTAAGCGCAATCTGTCATAACACTTTAGCACTGTTATGAAAACTAGCAAATATGTAAGCTGGGTAATGGCTTTGTAACTTGAAATGTAGCCTGTATACAGTAGTCATGTAAACTATACAAAAAGATGTAGAATATTACAGTAAACTTTATATGTCATTTTTAAAGTTTGTTTTCAACTGTAAACCGTAGTTTGCTTTGTTTGAATTTTAAATTAAAAATTAATCGTCCAAGTTAAAATGAATGGTTTTAAGGTAAGGACGGTTGAATGTGAGCGAAGGTTTAAAAACATATAAACTCAAACAGACATATTACGCAAGCATGAAATCATTTAAGTGCGGACTTTGACTGAGGCAGCTCAGGACATTCACGTTTTCATTTTTGAACCTCTCTGGTTCGACACCACCTTTTGTGCTTGTGTTTTATGTAACTCTCCTGATCAGACATTAATTTTTCATTCAGACTTGAAATGTTGGCTTGCTTATCGACATAAAAGTTTCCTTAATAGACTTTATGACAAATATGAACTAAAAAGATATTAAAATAGGGTACAGAGCACAAATGGATGGAAGAAATAAAAACAATCAAAGTGTAAAATAATACATTTTAATGAGAGTTTTAATGTTCGTTAATGTAATGTGTTTTAGCTACATTGTATGGGTGTTTTAAAGGCCTGTTCTTAACGAACTTTAAAACTTTACCAAACCCTCCAGGACAGTAGGTGGCAGTATAATGTTTTGTGGCTTTAAAAAGAGTTCCGTGGCGAAAACCTGAAGAAAACAACAGAACATGGCGGACGCCGTTGTGTGTGGGGGTAATTCAGCGATGAAACTTGAGCGATGCGGGTAAATGACACAACTTACAACTATTTCAGTATGTAAGAATGTAATTTTGTATTTCCTCATATGTCCTTGGTTTTGCAATTAGCCATACAACTTCCTATTGCGCTTCTTCAGTCATAACGTCACTCACTTAGCTAGCAGCATTAGCCATGGTAAGTTAGCAAGCCATCTAGCTAGCTATCTAACTTCTCTAACAATGTCTATTACCTTAAGACTGTGTGTTCTTCATTTTCAGGCAAAAGCAAAGGCGCGCTGCATTTAAGAAAGAAAGACGGAAAAGAAAACGCCAAGCCCTCGCAAAACTCAGAGATTCAGGTTGGTAGATGGCTAACTAGCAAGCCAATACACAGGTACTACCAGTGTGAACCATCAGTTGAACATCCTGCCAAGCATGCCTTTGAAAATTACTTTGCACATGGAAAAACTTAATAATAAAGAATTGTTGTAGTTTAAGAATACTTGAACTTTAATCGTGGAGAAAGTTCACTGGCTGTTGCATCGTTTAAAGCACAAATATTTCTTAGACTTTTTTTTTCCTTCATTTCAACGCATTCTCTCCCGCCTCAAAAGGAGTGTTATGTTTGTTTGCAGAACAGTAAACAACATAAGCGATTTAATTCATAATAATAATGTATCACTGTTGTGAGGTGTAGTTCAGAAGAAACTAGGGACACTCATTATAACATAAGCATGCAACGTCAACCAGGTGATAAACGGTATACTAAACATTTTAGACCAAATTTGTGTGTAAAATCGTAAACACTCCATTCAAAAAACTGAAAAGTCGACTAAAGCTGTGATACAAAATGCTGAAGTTGCATTTAGTGGTAAAATTCCCAGTGGTCTGAGCATGTCACTCACTGCATACAGGAAACAGGGAAGGCAATGGAAGGTTAGCCTGCATAATTCATGTATGTCATAGAAGTGTGACCATCTACAGATGGCTGTAATACTGAACATTGTGAGCAACTTCTTTCTGCCCTTATATGAGGAAATGGAAAAATCCAAGCAATATTTTATATTGTAGCTTTTTTAAATATGTATAAATATTGTAGCTTTTTTTATTATGTATAATTCAGACTCTTTTTTTTTTTTTTTTTTTTTTTTTTTTTATAGAAAGAAGTAGTGGACAGAATTAACAGAAATGATACTCTGGACCTACATTGGTGGCAGTGAATATCAGTTGTTTTGTATTTATTTTGATATATGTTTTTGGACTACTTAATTAAATGTACATTTGTATAGAAATGCAGCAAAAGCATGGAGCCACACAAATATCTGAAAATGATTATGATGATGATGATGATGAAGAGCAGGAAAGGCAGGCTGAAGAAGAAAGGTAAGATAATGGGGCCTGCAGTATTGCATGCATGAATTCTCATTCATGCATCAACTCACATTTGGTACAAATGTATTTTAACTGAAATACTGCAATGCATTATTTATTTTAATGAAACAAGTACATTATTCTGACCTTGATCGATATGCACCTTTTACATGATAGCACTAGCCTTCATGTATATTGGCATTCTGAGAGTTCTTTGTCTGATTCAGGCAAAGGCTACACCAGGAGTGGATGCAGAGAGAGGAGGAAGCTCAGGAGCAATTCAGGCTGAAAATGGAGAGAGTGGAAATGGCCAGAAAGAAACAAGAGGAGGAGGAGGTAAAGGTCATGCTGTGATCATATGGTCTAACAAAAAAGTAGACCAAGAGTAAGAGCAAGAAGTGGCATGATTGCTGGTGTCCTGTCCTTTCCACATTTATTGTTTACCTTTTCTACACTCCCTTCCCTTGCCTTGATGGGGGAAATCCCAAAAATGGCTGGATGATTAAACAGCTTCTAAACAGAGGGTGGTTAAATTACAATAATTGAAAGTGGAAGGAGAGATCACAAATTCTCTGCTTTGAGTAATGCCTTTATTATTGCCATTTTGCCATTTGTAGGGAAATCAAGGACACTGTTGGTGAATTAGGGGCCACTCAGTGAGTGATTTAATGCTATGGCTTGTGCAGCTTCTTGTTCATGTTTTGCTCAGAAAAGATGTGTAACCGCACAGAAATATCTTGAGAATCTCTTGAACACAATGCAGTCCTGAACCAATGGAATTGTTTTTCATCAGAGTTGTATAACCTTTTCCTGAACCTTTAATTGTTTTTCTGTGCAGAGGAGAATAAAGGAGGAATGGGAAGAACAACAGCGAAAAGAGCAGGAAGAGAGGGAGCAGAGAGAACAGGAGAAGATGGACAGAGAGGTGATCTGTGCAATAGGAGGATAGAGAAACCAGCCACATATCCTCTTTTGTTTATTCACCAGCTTTAATTTATGAGAATAGCTTCGACTTTAAGACATACAAACAGCCCTCACAGTGAAAACATACAAATGTCACTGGTCTCACATGTTATACGTATGCCATTTGCTTCTAGTTGCAGAAATCCAAATGATGTCTGCCGAATTCTAGGGTTGTACTGTAAGATTATTGATTAGTGAGCAACAGCTGCATTCATAAAAATTGAAGTGTATGAAAAGATTGGACTTGAAGAAATACTTTGAAGCGTTGCAGTCAGGATTGTAGGGTATTTTAGACTGGGACAACTCTTGTTCTATAGCATAATTTTTTGCAGTTGTAAGACCATGGATTGATGTTCTTTTCACAAGTATGGATACTGAATACACATAATGCATCTGAATCACTTCTATGCCATGCATTACATGCTTATATTCTCCAAAAGAATGTTGTTGTTTTTTTTAGCCAGTTTTTTTCCCCCATGTTGTAGCTGAGTTGCATTAGTAGCTTACTTCATGTGAATTACTGCCCACTCAAACTAAATGCAACAGCATTTTCTCAGTGGAAGCATTTCATAGCTAACCCCCACTTTTAGTGCAATGCAGAATAACATGTTGGATTTTTGTAATGAATCACAAATCAACATTCTTAAACCTTCACACAATCATTTTTAGAATTTTTAACTGGAAGCTGAGTTTGTGTAGTCTGATCATAGCCCATTGACTGGTAAATGCCTTGTTGGTAACTGTGTGGGTCTTCATAATCTGGAAAAAAAAAAAAAGAATTTGTTTTATCTGTAAGCATTTTTTCCATTCATGCTCTTCCTTAACTACGATGCACACAAAGAGTGAGTGACAGTCCTGCAGGTACCTGCTGCCACAGGAGGAAAAAATGTATCTTTTTATGAGGGTTGCTGGGACACTGAACATAAAGCCCCAGCAGAATTGTGTTCTGTTGAAGTTGTTTTTGAATCATGTGTGTTTACATAATAGTAATTACATTCTTTTCTGTGGGAAATCATGAAAGTGCCAAACTCATGTTGTGTTCGTATGAGGTATAACTGCCAAAATATGAATGATGCCTTGCCTGCTATCCCAATGCCTACAGTGTCAAATGTCATTATGTAAGTGTCTGTGTTCTTAACAATCAGTAACAGATATCTACTAGCCCACTTCAGGTTTTTCACCAGTACTGTGTTTGCACCATTTATAGGAAGCAGTACAGAAAATGCTGGACCAAGCTGAAAGCCAGGTATGTAGAAATCAGCCTTGCCTGTGACTCTGTGACTGTGGGGGGGCTGTGCAGGGATCAGAGTGTGCTAAGCACCGTGTCTTGCAGACAGCCTGTTGTCTTCAGAATCAAGAAACAGCATTGAAAAGCAAGTGATTATAAAATGGGAATATATCACAGAGAAGCAGAATTCTATTAACTCTCTTCATAGACAAACCAAGCTATGAGTTGAGTAGCATAGTGATATTCATTGGTAAGTTGATCTAAATAATACACAATGGAATTCATGGACCAAAAATGTATCTTATTAGCAGTGTTGGGGAAGCTATATTTTGAAAGCATAGCTTTGTAAGCTACCAATTACTTCTCACTGGAAGAAGTTGAACTACAGCAAAGCTACCCTAGGAAGAAATCTGGTTTGGTTAAATAAAGCTACTTATTGGCAATGTACATGTGATACAAAACTATAACAAAATATAATACAAAAATCACATGCTAGCAATGCCACTCAGTTCAGTTTATTGCATGCTGCAAATATGCCAGGAGGAGGCTGTTACGAGTATGAACTGGAAATAAAAACAAACAGCCTTTGGGTGATTGATACAGCTAAAATGTGAGATATCATGCACGTCAGACATTATTATGCATGGCTTGCAAGAGAGAAATTAATTGTTACCCTTTAAATGGGAAAAAAAAATGTTTAAATGTTATACACTTTTAACATCCCTATTCATTATAAATATTGAAATAATCAAGACTCCATAGATTTGTCTAGACTTGTATACCATGAGCCACACTGGGACATGTATAATTCCACTGAGGTTCTGTAAGTCAGTGGTATGGGGTGATGTGTGGGCATTTTCATGATCTGTGAGTGAGTGGCGAACATTTCTGACTTTAATGTTATCTTCCCCATGCTGTTCTGTTTCTCCTGGTAGCTTGAGAATACAGGTCCATGGAAAAATCCTGAGGCACCTGAGGATTATGGAACAGAGAAGGACAGGGCAAACTGTCCCTTTTTCCTCAAAACTGGAGCCTGCAGGTTCGGGGACAGGTAAAGAATAGGAAATTCTCCTTTGTACCTATGCAAGAGCAAATACAAGGGATTCTACCTTGTTCATGAAGATGCAGCTGAGGTATGAAACCCACAGTAATATAAAATATTACTGAATATTTTAAGTAATATCTCCCTTCAAAAGAAAACCGAAAAAGTAAAACATTGGGCTTGTGAACTTGACAGATGGGAGCTAATGAAAGGCTAGCAGTGGTTGGTGGGCTCCTTAACAGTAACTTGTGATTGACAGTTTCACTGTGTAACAATATGTTTGTATACTGCACCCTGTCTCCTCCCCTGTGTGACTTCAGGTGCTCCCGTATGCATGTGCGCCCTCCCTCCAGCACCACGCTGATGATCAGAGGCATGTTTGTGACGTTCAGCATGGAGCAGAGCCAGCGGGATGATTATGACACAGATGCCAGTTTGGAGTTCAGTGAGGATGATCTGCACCAGAACTTCCTGGAGTTCTATGAGGATGTGCTCCCGGAGTTCAAGAGTGTGGGGAAGGTTGTACAGTTCAAGGTAACTTTCACAGGGGCATGAGGACTGAGGTGCAGCTTTTCCACAGCAGGTGGAGGAGCCATATACTGCAGATACTGTACTACTGATGGTGTGTGTGTGCGCGTGCATGCTTGCGTGCGTACAATGACTAATAGATCCTACATTGTAAGTCATTCTGCTTAGAATATTCCAATTTATCAAAGACTCATTTTGTCTACAGGTGAGCTGCAACTTTGAGCCTCACTTGAGGGGAAACGTGTATGTCCAGTATGACACGTAAGTTCATGTCGTTAAGCACTTCACCCACATCCCTAATGCTGGATAAAAACATGCTGTGCTTTGGAAGTCATATGATGTATTCTTCTGGGGCAGAGTTTGTACAGGGGTGTGTCTGTCTTTACAGGGAGATAGAGTGTAAGGAAGCCTTTATCACATTTAATGGTCGGTGGTATGCAGGAAGACAGCTGCAGTGTGAGTTCTCACCAGTCACAAGGTGGAAGACTGCAATATGTGGTAAGAAGGGGAAAAACTGTTGGAGCACTTCAGTATATGAAGTTGAATAACTAATCTACTTTTGTGCTGATTTGGAACTCCAAGTAATTCTAGCGAATGAGTAGTGCAGATATTTTTTTCCAAAAGTTTGGCAAGTTCAGAAATCATCCAAATTAAAAATATTTTCATGAAAAAATGTTTTTCAGGTATTTATATTATGACACACAAATTGACTTTTCCAGTCAGCTGTTGATTCATATTTCCATTTCTTAGGACTGTTTGATAGGAAGAAGTGCCCTAAGGGGAAGCACTGTAATTTCCTGCATGTGTACAGGAACCCTAGCCGGGAATTCTGGGATGCAGACCGAGACTTATCTCCTGACCGTGGTGGAGCTGTCACTGGCCCGTATTCTGAACGTAGAGACTGGTCCTACAGGAACCATAAGTACAGTCCTGAGAGGCCCTCAGGGAGGCGTTGGGGGAGGCGAGACCGAAGCAGGGACAGGCGAGTCGCAGCAGGGGGAGGCGGAGTCGCAGCAGGGGGAGGAGAAGTCGTAGCAGAGGCAGGAGGAGTCGCAGCAGGGGGAGGAGGAGTCATACCAAGGAGAGGCGGAATCACAGCGGGGAGAGAGAGAGGCGGAGTTGTAGCAGAGGGAGGAGGAGTCACAGCAAGGAAAGGCAGGGTCGCAGCAGGGGGAGGTGGAGTCATAGCAGAGAGAGGAGTCTAAGCAGGGACAGAGAGTATAGAGGGCAGCTGCAGTCAGGGAGGAGCAGTGTCCAACGAAAGAAATCAGAGAATGAGAGTCATTCTCCATTCTGGTGTCGGGATGCACACCAAAAGAATGGGTCACCCAGGCAGCTGGGCTCCAAAGGGGAAAAGGCAGAGAATAATAGTGGGAGGAGCCCAGCTAACAGCCCAGAGAACCTGGATAAAACTGAGAAGCATTCTGACAGCAGCTCTACACACCATCACCGCAAACATTCCAGAAAGAGTAAAAAAAGGAAGAGCAAGAAGAAAAAGAAGAAGAGTAAGAAAAACCGAGGCGTTTCACCCAGTGGATCAAGTGAGGAGTCTGAAGGTGAGGGGGAAGTAAAAATGTCTCTTGTCCCCCAAGGTGAGAACAAAACTGAGACCCCTGGCAGAGGGATCAGTCCATTGGAACCAGACCTCAGTCAGCACCTTCCGCAAGAGGCGCAGGAAGGGCTTACAGAGAAATAGAGCTGCAGAAGATGCAGGCAGATGTTCACGAAAACAGTCCATGTCTTTTGGCCTCTAATTCATTCACTCCTGTGAGCAGCCTCAATAGGGTCAGTGAATTCTAAATATGTATGAATAAACCTTATTTTTCATATTGAAGAGCTTTTTGTGCGTTTAGTAATATAGTGCACCACAGTCAACTGATTCTGGCTTTAATCTGTCTGACCTAATTTCACTCCCAATGTTGTACAGTGAAACCATAAAGTCATTGCTGCTCTTGCTCGTAAACCTTGGATTCCCTCACTGCACTGTCACTTTTCTGTTTGGCATCATTATTTAGGGCTGACTGACATTGGACTACATTCAGCCATGTGCATGAATGAAATACAATTGATTCCTTACAGGAACACAGGACCATAGTGCTGCACAGACAGTACTGAAACACACATGAATATGTGATAGACACCAGAAAGCTTTGGCTAAATAAGTATGTTTGGCCAGAATTGTGCAGTGTAGGTTACATGGGGTCAGTCTTTTCAAGTGTACAGTACTGGCAGAGTGGTTTTATTGAACCATTTTTGGTTCAATGAATTTTCATTAATGTTAGGGGCTACCCTGTAGTATAAGCGACTTGTTTTGGACCCGTTACCAGATTAGGTGAGAAGCACATTGCTGATTGACTCAAGTCAATGAAAGACAGTTGAATGCAGCTCCACCTTAAAGATTGTTCTTAACTTCATTTCAACAATTACAACTGCATGGTATCTTTTAGGAGATGACCAGCATAAATGCATTCATTTTTTAATAGAACAGACACAAAAGAAGCACTCCAGGATATGGTACCAACTTTATTCTGTTTTGTCAACTGTGGTCAAAAACCCTTCAGAACAGTGTGTGGTCAAGTAAAATGTTAACCAAGGTGAGATGATCAGTTTGAGGAATTTCATCATCTCTGCTAGAGTCAAGAGTGATTGTCCACTCACTCGCATTCTGCCTGAGCCAACTATGCATGTTGTCAGCAGAAGCAGTGGTTGCATAGCTCAGCTGTGGGGAGGCGGGTTGAGAATAAGAAAAATAGGTTTAATTCTCCCCTGGGCAGCTCTTTGTTACCTTGGCAGCAAGAATTCCTTGGCACAGGAATTCCTTCTTTTATTTGTGTGAAAAGTCACACTATAAACAAACAGTTCTCATCTATGCAAGTGAACAATTACAAATTCTTCATGCATATACACAAGGACACTTGCTTAAAATCTGGAAATAGGGGAACGTATACAGCAACATAAATGTAAAAAAAAAAAAAAAGACTGGTAAACTTTCGGGATCAAAGATATGTGCAGTTCTCCAAAAGTCAAATTCAAGCATGCTTGAAGCACTTTCATGGCTTATTTTCAAAATTTTGGTCAATTTCTCTTCACACACATTCCTATAATTCCCACTAAGCACACTAACAAACATATTGGTCGTTATTTCATAAATGAATTTGCTGAGAACAATTTTCTTCACATAAAGCTGATCCGACCTCAATGAATGTGCTCTTTATGGCACCTCCAAAACAGATGACTCTCTTTAGTATGAGAAGACGTGAAACATTAGTTGACAAAACTGAAAGTTCTTTCTGAATAATCCTTAACAGCAAGGATGAGATTATCTGAACGAAAAATGCAGTCTTCATGTTTCAGTGGACATGTTTCAGTGGAACAGTTTTCTAATACTTTATGGGGAAGGAAATCCATTTACTCAGTTTTCTGAAACATTGAACAAGTAAAAATGCAATCTTTAGATTTATATACTGGGTACTGGATTGGATATTTTAATTGAAAAGTCTTCACTTATTACAATATGTATTTTCTTGTGAAATCCCATGATTAGCTCAGTCAAAAAATGGTAGTGCAGAGTTTGCCTTTAATCATGAAAATAAAATGCTCATCTGAAACTACATATACAATTACACACAGCACTTGCTTGTGTCAACAAGATATATAAAGTGATGAATTATTACCCAAGTAAAACAATGATGGGGGATATTCTGTGGTGGTTCTTAGCATTTTTTTATGTTGTAATCTGACAGAAACTAAACTGTATAACAGATTAGGCATATACTGACTGAATGTTTCACTGGCAAATAATTGAAAAGCTGGAAACAAGTTACACTCACTATCTATTAAACATTTTGCCAAGTATGTGCATATGTATTTTTTCATTCCCATGATTCAGAAATTATAATGCAAATCATAGCAGAATATCTGATGTATAATTCAATATGTATGGAATAGTGTTCAGCACATATCAAAACAAAATTTTATGTACAGTAATCCCTCACATACACGGCACACAAGAATAGAGGGATGACTGAAGAAAGCTTTGGGCTGATAAATACCATTAGCCAACTGAGTTCCCAATAATTAAAAGTGCTCAGAAATGTCTACAATATTGCATGAGTACATTGAATATGTAATATAGAGTACTTCAATGAAACAATTTCAGTTTGCAGTAGCTTTACAAGGTAATATAGTGTTACTTAAGTTGTAGAGAATATATTAAGTGAAGAATTTAGGATAGAATAACAACAAAATAAACTTCCTGTAAAAAAAAAAAATGACTGGTTGTGTATGCACAAATCACAGTAACTCACCTTGATCCACATGGGTTTTTGTGTTCCATGCAGTGTTAATTTGATGTTGTTAATCCTGCCATTTTCCTCCAGAAAGCATGCTCTTTTAGTCATATATAACTTTAAATATGATATTCCTTCCCTCTCACTTTTCCAGAAAGTAACTGACATTGCTGTATTTTTGTCACTGTTTTTTTCCAATTGGAGTGCAGTTCATCTTGCATCACATTTTTACACTTGGTTCATGACAATAATGTTAATGATGTTCCAAATTAACAGGCATAACAGATGATTGACTGGTAGATATGTGAGCAGTTGCAGTATATCAAGCCATTTTACAGTGCAGTCACTTTCATACATTGTACTACACATTGTAAAACATAATTCAAACCACAATGTCATTGCATTAACAGTATACTCCATTCCAATAGAAAATGTGTGAAAGTGGCATTAAGTGGTATACAGTATACTCCATACAAACCATCATTATGAACTATACTGACATACACTCCTTCAGTGGGGATGGACTTTGTGTCACAAGTGGGCATGATGGGTGGCTTTTTGTAGGGACTACAGTAATGCATACAGAGGTGCCGAGAGAGGAAGAGGCTGATGGGTAGGTGAAGCCTGAGGAGGGACTCTGCATGCAGGGAGGGTGGAACCAAGACGTGTGGCCCTGCATGGTGTGTTGGTGGTGCCAAGAGGAGGTACTCTGTTTGCTGGAAGCTCAGGTACAGGAAGTGCAGCTCTGCATGCATGGTGAGAAGATGCAGGCATAAGGGCTCTGCTTGCATGAATTATGGAGCCAGGGACTGTAGCTCTGCATGCATGTTAGATGGAGATGGCAGAAGGGGCTTGGCTAGCAGGCAGGGTTGAGCCAGAGGGAGAGGTTCAGCTTGCAGGTGGGCGTCAGCAGCAGACTTTTAGTATACAGGTACATTAAAATACTCGTGACGGGGCTGCAGAAGATAAATGTGTGACACAGCTCAGTACGCAAACCCAAATGCCTTTTCACACAATCAAAAACATACAATAAAGTTGTTTGAATTTCAAGTTTCTGAAGTAAGTGCCACTGCTGCAAAGTCAATCAATTTAGAAGGGCACACACTGGCACACCTCCCAATATGAAGCATGCAGCCAGCTGCTGCTTGTCTGCAGTCACTGAAACCTCCCTTTAAAATTCATCAGCTGTCCAGCCTGTACCTCTCCTGAACACAGTGTTGCACTTATCACTTGCAGGTAATTTTTAACAATTGATCACAGTTTTTCAAAACACATTGTTATAATATTATGTAAAAAAACAACTGTAACTATTGCACAAATAGCAACACCTTTTAGTCAATCATAAAATGGCAGCAGTGCTACTGCTGGTATGTAAACATGTTAATCTCATTATTAACATACTGCTACAAACAGTTAGGGAATATTCTGCAAACTCAATGAAACTGGACAGGAACAGCTGTTGTTGCCATGTTACTGGAGCACCAGAAGCTGAACTGAATCTATTAATCTATATTCTGCCATTCAGTATTAAGAGCAACACAGAAATACCTAAATATAGCAGGCTGTGAATTCAGAGAACCACCTAGACTATGGCTGTGGTAGTAAAATCTTTCAAGAAGCAGTTATCTGTACATCTGTAACATTAAACAGCCACAGCAGAGCACCCACGCAGAGCTGTCCCCCATGTGGGGGTGAACACTTTGTGGGCGTGAATGCACTGGGATTGCCATAATGGACTTATGTATCATCATAGGGATCAGGTGCAGCTAGGCTAGGGATGTACCTCTTGCAGCAGGTCTGCCTGTTCAATGGCCTTCAGCACATTCTTCTTGGAGGTCTCCTGTGCCTCGCCTCCAAGCAGAAACTCATCCAAGATGAAGTAAGCCTTCTCAAAGTTAAAGATAATGTCCAGCTCGCACACCTGCTAAGAAATCGAAGGGACCACACCGAAACACACACAGAGCTAAGTCTGTAGGAAACAAGAGGGTGCTTTTGGGAAATTCCACTATTAATCCAATTAAGAGCCTAATCTTTCACTTGTCCAGTCATTCAAAACCATGCCTTGGTCTTTTATTTAGGGTATCTCAGATGCTTGTTGAGCTTTTTCAATACAGCCTAGTTAAAATAAAAGTGATAAGAGGATTTAAACCTCTTTCCCATAAGAAACTAAACCCAGGCTTTGTTAGAATAAGTAGTCTGGTATGATTGGTGCATCACACAATAGACATTCTCACTCATGTTCATTTTCAAAGATTCATTGCCCACAAATGAATGTCAAGCCATATGCACAAATGTATATAAACCTGTAAATTACTGATAATATTCTAGAGAACATTGTTAGGCACTTTTTATTTTGACCTGGTTATTTTTCAAGATTTCAAATTCTAATGAAAGACAAGGTGACTCACGCTGCCAAAGTACTTATCCAGCAGCTCCACATATCGGTGGATGATCTCCAGTGTAATGAGTTCATTATCCTGGTCCTCAATGGCACAACAGAAATACAAGCTCGCATATCTGGGACAAGACAGTAATATGCTTCTCAATAAACACACTGAAAGTAGAAATACTGTTGGCTTTTAATTCGTCTCATTCACAAAAGCACTTCTCTTTCTGCAAAACAACATGGATACCATTTGCTTCAGGTGTATTTAAGACAATTTTTCTTTGTAAATTCAGCTATCCTGATTGAATTCACTTTCTGTGAGTCACTCGATACAATCATTTTCTACATTAATCAATGTGAGCAACTGCTGAATAGACTAAATGGAAAAAAAAAAAAAAAAAAAAAAGGCACTGCAGGGGTTGCAACTGGGTGTCATAGCAACTTGCTAGGAGACCACACAGGATCTAGGGCACTACTGAGTAAGCTCAATATTAAGCAGCAGTAGCATAGCTGGTATTTGTTTATCAAACTTATGGGATATTTACCACCAATACTGGCCTTCTGTTATTAGAAGGCAACTTATGTGTTAGTTTATAATCATATAATTTTTGGCATGTGTCCCAGACTTCATGATTTTCTTCGATTCATGGTTCAAAAATTATTCTTATTCCTATCAAACATATGTAAACAAATGGTTGATAAAGGCTGTCACAGTGTACTTCCTCCAAAAAAGAAACACAATTTCTGCAGACAGATGTTCATGGATAATGTGGAGTCTTTTAGTAAACTACAAACATGCTTAAAACAATGCATGATTATGAGAACAGGCCATTTAGCCTATGTAGGCTCATCATTCACAGTTTAGAGAGTATCCAGCACAGTGTCAAGCCTGGAACTGAACACCCCTAAGGACTCTACATCTACGATGTGACCTGGAAGGCTAATCCACACATTGATAGCTCAGAGTAAAACATACTGATAATCACAGCAGGATTCACCTTTAACAGTTTCTTTTACACATCATGCCAGGAGCCAGTTTAGTTGGCCTTCTTTGCATTTTCTTAAGTACCTCTACACCTTTATAATACTATGATGCCCAGAACTGCACACAATATTCTCTGACAAAGCATTGCTTTACATCAGTACAAACTTCATTTTGTTTATATACTTTCTACTGCATGTTCCAGCATCCTGTTGAAGCTTTAACTGCTATGACACAATGATCAACTCTGGTGAAGTAATACTCAAGCCTCTGAAAATCTGAACACATTCCAATATAGCTTCTGAAGCGAAATGGCCCAGAATGCATACATTTACTTATTTTGAATGTCATCAGTCCATTTCTGGATACTGTTAATCTCCTGGGTTACCATTGTAGATTCCCACTTACTTTTCATAAAACCTGAAGCCTTGCATCATCGGCATGTGCAACTATTTTGCTTTTAATATCCGAATCAAGATCTTATGTTAAAAAGTTACAGCCCCAATGCCAGCCTCTATAGGGTTCGACTTTCCACAGTATGTTGCTCAGATATGATCCTTTCTACAATTATTATTATTATTATTATTTTTTACCTTGCAGCTAATTTTGAACCTACTCTGAAATGACAAGTGCAATGACTTATTAATGAAAAGGGGTTTGACATGCTCATACGGGGTTGGGCCATGGTTTTAGCAACAAGCACAGACAATATGTGGAGGAATGTCACTGACCTCTTGTATATGATTTTAAGATCTCTCCACTCCAGAAAGCTACACATCTTGGGCTTGCGAGCCAAAACCATCTGTACCAGCTCACGGGTAACTTTCTTCTTCTCTTTGTCGGAAAGTGGCACGTACCACTTTTGCAACCTTAGTTTCCCCTGTCGACTGAAAAGCAGCATGAACTGCATCTGGGGAAGGAAGCGTAAAGAGGCGTACAGTTATTTCTCAAAATGATTTGCAGTAAGTACACACAATCCCTTGCCTCTAGATCAACTCCTTTCCACAATATTTGACTGAATCCATTTTCTTCTGGCAGCCACATGCCCTACATTCATTATATCTGAGGAGAGAGAAAAGTTTTACATACTCCTAGATCATATTAGACTATAATGCTTACTTTTTAATCAATGTTACCGGAGTTAATTTGACATGAATTCTTGGGATTAGTGGAAAATGATGCTTTAAAGCCTTACTGACAGGACAACCAAGGAAAAGGACATCATTAATGCAGAGATGAAGCTAAAAATGCTTTCTTTGGTTTGTCCTATATTTTCTCCAACTTCTCAACTGTTGCTGATTCGATTATAGGACTACAGACTGCAGTTGCATACGTGTGATAGTATTTTATCACAATTAGTTATTCACTTAATGGATTGTAACATTCCAAGCGATTTACACAACGAAATGCATCAAAGCGGAGTAGAACATAATTTAGTTACCCTTTTGAAGTTTATACAAAGCACCGTTTGACGTTTTTTAAATGTTTAAGGACGCAGAACAGGTGACGACTGTTGTTAACCAGTCAGACAGCCTCAGAAAGGTGCTCTTTTACTCCGTTCTGGTTCCATCGGATGTAACAGGAATTCTGAAGTATTAATAATTACTGGAAATAGTGTTTTTTTTTCCATTTTAAATTATTTCATGTCATACTCACTTTATTCTGATAATTACTTTTTTAAATTTAGTTAGGTATGAGTTAAAAGAAAACTTGGGATAGCAATATGGAAATACAACGTATATATGATTTTCTCGCATACCATGTCGGAACACGCAGCGTTTTTAAATTCATCATACTACAGGAATTCCTAACTATTCTTCCAAAAAAAAAAAAAAAAAAAAAAGACCATAGCCGTTGCTACGAGCTTCTGCAGTCCAGTTAGGTAGCTATCACGTTAGCTAGGCTAGCAGCGGACTTATCTGGCTTGTTGGCAAAATCTGTTAGTTCTGAGACAATATACAAACGCTAATCTAGCGATGTTTTGATAATATCCCAAACAAAAATAAACTCGCCCCATACTACTTACTTTGACTGTATGTGTCTTCCTATGGAGAATTCATGTGCAAATATAGAACATTCGTGATGAATTCCAAACTTCAGTGTGCTCAAGTATCTCAGCAGCCCTCCTAAGTGGGTTCAGGGTTCTCCCTTTATGAAGATTGAAGGTTGTAAGCAAGCTCGACTTTATTGGATAAGGATCCAATGTCTGCAGTTGCCATTGGTGTAAGAATCCCGTTACCCCCGCCCGTACTCACACAGCTCTGAGAACAAACGACTCCGTGGACCTATAACAAAACCTAAAGCAAGAGCAAAAACTTCCATGGTCCACTACGCTCCTCTCAAAAAGGTTTTGGGGGAATGCTTAAACTTCCACGAAACGTTTTTCTACACTTTACTCAATTTACTTCCGAGTTGTAAACTAACAATTTAAGAAATGTACCACCCCCCCAAATCATGTACAAGGTTCTAGCTACCTTTTGAATTGTTTTGACTCCATTTCCTTTTAAAAGATAACAGGAACGTCCGAGAGGAAAATCATATTTTTTGTATTTTAGAATCACCTGTAAAATAATTGTACTCTGCAATTAACAGTATTGTGCAGTTTAGAAAATGTTAGAAAAAGTTTAAAAAGGAAAATGGTTCTTGTCTGAACGCTGTGGGATCTCTGATATACCTATTTATTAAAATTCTAGATCCAATGATTGATTATACCGCCCCAGATATAGTTCCGGCTGTAAGAGAAGTCCCTCCTCCAATCATGAATGAGCAACAATCCTCTTATGTGGAATGCGGCCCATTCTTCAACTCAGTTCCACCCGCAGTATTCATTTCCAACCAACCTAGACCCCAACCACAGACCACAACTTTGGCCGCAACTCCCATCAATCTCATTAGTTCCTTTCTAAACATTCAGATACAATTATGCTATTAATATGTGAAACAAAAAAATTATTCACATATAGTCATTCCCTCTCATTCATTTTTGGGTAAAGGAGAGAAATGTAAATACAAGAAAAGTGCAATATCAGACATCCAGCTTATAACTGCCAGCATGCAGACTCCAAACACCTGACATAAACAATAGTTGGACACTATGATCAAATGAAACACATTTGTGAAAACCTCTGTTAGAAACATCTCTGAGTTTCAATCTGGCAGCAGAGAAAGCTAATGCTCTGCAAATTAAGGGTGGTCAAGACTATCTATCACATGTTAACCAGGTAACAGAAATTATTTATAGCTATCTACCATCTTATTTTAGGTTAAACAAAGCCACTGTCAGTTTTACTATTAAAGTGAGCAAAAAAATATTGTTCCCTCTTTTCGAGGTGTCTTATCACCTTTTATCCCTCCCTTGCTTGATAACTTAGCTTTATTATCTCAACTTGAAAGTTGGGAACTTGACTGTTGTTTGGCCATTAGGGGGCATAGCAGTGACATTAAGTTGTCTTAGGAACACTGTCACCCAGTTTAATTGGCTAAATAACTCTTTTTCAACATAGTTAGACTGGTTTAGAAAGACATGGCATTAAAAAAAACATAGGATGATCAGAGATGCAGTCCAGAGCTCTAACATTCTGCAGGGTATCTCTAGACTCCTCTTATCAACACCTTTGTTTTGTTTTATGTGCTCCTGGTTTACATTAAATAAACCAATGTTTTCCTTGTTTTGCCAAGTTTTTTAGGGCTTAAACAAAAATGGTCACAATAACAGTATATTCCAATACAAAAAGGCTAAACATGAAAACACTTAAAAATAAAATGTTGAACATTCCCTGATACCAATATATAATACAAGAACATATGTAAAGAATTCTCAATGCCTTTTTTTGGTATAAGTGTTCAGGTTTTTAGACATTCTGATCACCCAAAACAGGTGCTTACTTAGCCCACCTCTCAGTGCTGGCTATCACCATTCAGTACTGTGGTCTGATTGATTACTGACTAAACTGGACCATGAAGGGAAGTCTTTACTTTACTTATTGTGAAGTCAAAATAACTGTCTTTTATAACTGACAAATTGTGAGAAACATTTCAGCCCCACAAATATTCTCACAATTATTAAGAACACAAGAAAAAAGGCTTGTTTTATCTCTCATAGGATACCATTCTTCAAAATGCACAAGTTATTCACATATGCCAAGCATCAACATAAAACCAAAATAAAACCAATGTTGGTAAAATATACTTAAGATCCAAACTGAAAGCTAAAAGGTTTGCTCCAATGAATTATGTTCTCTGTAGTTCCATTATAGGAGAATAAGGAAAACCATCTGTATAAAGTGCTCAGTTTTATCCAAGTAACCCTCACCTATAGGTATCTACCTGGGGGATATTAGCATTTTCATTCACATAAGAACAGGAGTTCTCTTGTATCATATGTTAATTCTGGTGATGCCACTTCCTCTCCCCCTGTGAGTGTGTTTTGTCCTCTTATTTTCAGATGGGTAAATTTAATCTTCCAGCTGTTGGTGTCCAGTGGGGAACGTATGAGGCCAAATGCTTGCTCGAAGATTCCTAGACAGGTGCGTTCGCGATGTATGGTCCCTGCCACTGCCACTGCCACCAGCCCATGAGGCGACATGGCGCATTTCAGCCCTTGGGGCACCAGGTTGGGACAGAAGAGGAGTCTCTCATCCCTAACAAGGGCTAGGAAACGATGACTAACCAACTCTGCTCCATGAAACTCATCTGCCTGCTGCATGTCTGTGATGTAGCAAAGGGTCATCCGCACATCCTCCCAGAAGTGCTGAGGACCCCAGTCAAGTGGTGTTTGGCCAAGTCCATTGTTCTGGGAGTTCAGAACCTGAAAGAACCACTGACAGAACTGCTTTCCCAAGGCCTGGTAGTCAAACGTACTGGTTCCTTCCCCTTCTCTGTGAAAATCCTCCTTTTTGTCATTGGCTGGGCCAATATCAGAGACCTTGAAAAGAAAACATACCTTTTTTGTGAAACTTTGTTAATTTCCTGTTGTTATTAATTAAATCCTATACTTACTTCTCAGGATAGGCATGCCATATGGCTGCACTTCAAAGGGCAAATCTTGCAGGTTTTCTCTTAATGATATTGTTTCACAATAAGGCATGTCAGTAAAATTGTTCACAAATGTTAATTTGTTTAAAATCGTGATACTTAAACTTACACATACTGCCCCTAAATTTTTTCAACCTCTGCCTAACACCTAACTACTCATGTAACATACAAAATAAAAACTTAATAATGTAAATTTCACAAAAATAACTATTCTAATTACCTTTATAATAACATTTTTCAGAATTGTTTTGCAGTCACGACATACCTACTGCAAGAAATTAATCTAGTCACACTTTTACTTTTTTCAACATAGGCACCAGAGTTTACCTGTGAAAATTGATAACACAGCGAGCAGTGGTCCAGTCAACAATACGTTAAAATGCAACCTTCAACGTTACAATGTTTTCATTTACATTGCGCCTAGAGTGCACCTATTCACATCCACATATGTATATACATAACTTCGATTACCATCTTCTCGGAATCCCATAGCTGCAGAGTTCTCTTCACAAGCTGATTTTTTTCACTGTTTGGAGGCATTACTACATTCATGCCGGCCAGGTATTTGAACAGAACGTCACGGTGCACCTTCTTTCGCCTCAGTAACTCTTCCGCACTCTGGCTGTATGTAAGGATAGCCTCCATTGCCTCTGTATATTAATAACGACAATGTATAATGAGAAATATAACGAACAGTGCAGCAGATGATTATGGTCCAATTTGTATGATAAACAATCGATGGCTATATTGAAAAAATGCTGTCAAATTTCCGGCCTCACCTTTCGTGTTTTCCACTGCAATCATCCGGTTAGTGACGGTATCACTGAGAGACAATAAATCATTATTTGACAGACGACTCAGCATTTCAGTGCAACCTTCTCGCTCCTTTCTGGATAACCCTGACATTGTCCAATTATTGTCAATAAACCAGCAAGCCAGCTAGGTACAGCAACTACGCGGACTGTTCTTCGCTCATACTGTGGAATTACTGATCCGTCTAGAAACTACGGCCAGCCACCAACGTTCCGGCACGAGCTGTAAAAAGTAATTTGGGCTGACTCTACCCCTCACTATGTTGACAAAGTTATCACTTCTTAAAATCAACAAAAATACACCACATATGTACCTCACTATATTTCGAAGTAGATCAAGTCAATTTAGTTCACCAAAAATATGTTTTTGGTGAATGTTAAGTCATCTGATACAGCGAAATCGCACGGGGACTAGAATGTAGAAACAACACGACCCACTAGTCTGTATAGTAACAGGATCGACGTACACAGCGGTGTCGTATGATGATAATCAGCACTGCACATTGCAGAGTTTGTTCTTTGGTGCAGAAAAGATACAGATCCCACTCAGCTTGACAAAGACGACCTAAAGCTCAGCGTATGGTTGATTCACGAGGACCAATTCAGCGATCGTATCATTTGGTTTGAGACCCTGTTTTGCTACACTTAAGTTTAATCAGAATCTTTTGGTCAGTGATGTGATAAGCTTACTGTATTTATAGTATTAATCAGTCTACATATCAAAATGTGGAATATAGCATGGAAAGTAATGCGGAACATGCATGGAGTGCCTTATTTGCCTTGTCCGCAAAAATCTCTGAAGGCCTTTGTATGATCTGCACTAATTAAGTTGCAGTGCTCTGCAAGATAGATTTGCTGGCGATTCCACATTGACCCAGTGTGAGGGACTGTACAATTCCTGGTAATGTGTATTATTTTATAATACTTAATCGATTGCATTTTTCCCCAGCCAAACAATTTTACAATTTATTTGTTAACGAGTTCACATCCCTTTCTTCAGCGCTGTTCCATGGGTACGCAGAATTGATTCTTGAGAACTATTTCTTATTCATATGAAATAGAAAAAACAGCTGACTAGCAGTTCGCAGTGTGTTAATATGCCAGCAACTTCACTATGCCGAGCCTCAACGCAGGTAAGACATTACGAGAAAATAAATGTAGTAGTTAAGAATAGCCTGCATCATGGTGGTTACAAGTTTCAGTGACGTATCAAATTGACAGATGATCCACTTGAGGTGGCCAAATAATTAGAAAATCTAATATTAAAACGTGTGTCACCACCTACGCTAACTGGTTTAAGTCGATGATTCACACTCGGCAAATTTATTGAAAATGACGCACCCATGATAGTTGCTATACACAATATATGTTTTTGGAATATGTGTACCGTTTTTTTTTTTTTTTTTTTTTAAATCGCAGAAGCTCTTGTCAAGGTCAAATTCATGTGCCGGTAATTTCAGCATTTTCATCCAGATTCGATATCCACTTAGCCAGATGGTGAGGTCTTCCGACAAACGCAGGTCAAGCTGAAGTCAAGCTAGTCAAATAGCCACCTAATCACATTTACTAGTGGCTTATGGTGGGATTACATTTTAGCAGTAACCATAATATACCGGGTTACTATGTAGTCTTACTATATTGAAAATGACGGGATTCGGGGCTGCTTGATTTAGCGACTGTATAAAACATAGCCTATGCGAGATCGATAGATAGATGGGTTGAGATGAAATGCTTGCAGGTAGCGTAGTCAACTGAATTCAGCTAAAATGTCAAAAACAACATGGTAGTCCGCGTTTAAACAAGGTAACGTATGCTACTAGGTCATTAGTTAATTTTCATTTTATGGTCTGATCAGGAAAAAAAGAACGCTTTTTTGCCAGTATTCGACTGTCTTCAAGGGTAAGATAACGCGTCTACACACGAAACTGTGTTTTTGATTGCCACTTATAAATATTTGTGGTCTTGCAAGACTGCAGAATCGAGCAACTGGCCAGCACACCGTGCGGTGCGTCGCAGCTGGTTAGGCTAACAAAGATAAACAGGATCAGGATGGATTCAGAATAGCCTTCTTCCAATTTGAAATTAATTTTAATTTATTTAATTCGATAGCCTGCTTTACGGCGATATCAGACACACACAAATATCACCTAGTTTCCTTGAGGATAACACGTTCAAAGTTACGGTTCTCTTCCATGAAATGAAAACAGCACAATTTTCTTTTGGCACTTTCAAGTTTGCCTGGCATGCTATTGGGTATTTTGTTTTATCTTGGAGTGTACGTGACAAGTTATGACGCATTATGAATTGTTATTTGTCACAAGATAATCGAAATGAGAAGTTTCTGAACTCTAATGATAAATTAAGATGGTTGAAACCTTGTTTACATTTTAAGCAGTAAAGAATGGAAATATACTGAAATAATTTTATTTTGAAGTGCTTCGTTTTCCTCAAATGATTTCGATCAAGAGTTGCATGGCGCGGGTGACCACACATGAAGATGTTTACTACCCTCAGCTGTATCGGTCAGTAAATCATGAAAAATTGGAATTTTAGCAAGAGGAATAATTAGGCATAATGCGGCATTTAGAGGGAGAATCATCCCACACTAGAGATTCAAATTATAAAGCCACCCAAGATTTTTTTTTTTTTTTTTGTAGATTTCTTCCCTTGGTATGGTATTTGACCTTTTATGAATTATTTATTGGTATCACCACTGAAATATGATTTTCTGAATACTCGATTGCTCAATGTAGCTGACTGGTGATTCCACTCACCTGTTCCCCCTAGTCGAGATCAGTTCTGATTAGAAGGGAGGAATGAAAACCAGCAGTACTACTGGGCCAGGTTTGACCATCCATGCTTTAGAGGCTGAGGCTACCAGCATCTCTCACCTCCTTTTAACCACATTTTTACTCACCAAAATTAGTTGTATGAGCAGATGTGTAATGTATTTGTTTTTCATTTTTAACAAATGAAATAATCTATATGCTTTTGAAGTTTCAGCATTTACATAATTATATTTAAGTAGAAGATAAAAAAGAAACCGCCTTTGTTGATCCTTTTTTCTGTTTCGTTTACAGGATCTCCAATGGATGGAGCAGAGAAAAGCCAGATGGGAAGGGTGACAATATACTCTGTGATGGGCTGCCCACACTGTCTGCAGGCCAAGTCTTGCCTGCAGGAACTGGGGTTGCAGGTACATGAGGTGGACATTAACCAGCACACAGAGCTGTGGGTTCGAGTAAAGGAGCTCACAGGCCGCAGCACAGTGCCCCAGATATTCTTCAACAGTGTCCACATTGGTGGAAACGATGACCTCCAAAAACTGGTGAGAATGTAGAAATGGAATCATTAAATTGAGAATCTAGCCACTGGCAGATGGATAAAAATGTGCACCAAACTACAAGCCTAAAAATGTGAAACTACAGTCTATGGATTTGTAACAAGGTATTAATCGAAATCCATGGAAGGTCAATTTTCTCTCTTCAGCCATATTTCAGAAATGGCTATGCATGCTATAAAGAATAAATGTCTTAATCATATCCCAGGGATTAGGTGGATCAACTACTGCTTTCATTTTCGATAATGGACTGTATGGAAAATTATCCCTTTATAACAATGTTACAATTTAGTTTTTAATTTGTTCTGTAATTAAGTACACCTGGTGACTGAAACTAAATAATTTGTTAGGAAACAGTGAATTCAAAGACACATGGCAAAGAGCCAAACCCGCTGTGGGTTAATAAATGTACTATAAAAAATATTCAAGAAGTTATCCAATTTTGAAAAAAAAAATATTCAAAAGTATGCTTTGAAAGCTGTATTTAATGAAAATATGGATTTAATACAAAATAGCATACTGTCCATCCACAGGGCCAAGTTGAGAACCCCTGATATAGTAGTTGCCCTGTTTGAGAGACATATCACTACATTTTAGAAAAAGATGATCATGAGTTATATTTGGTTTGGTTAAAGATTACCTATATAATTATATTCTGTTTTTGCCATTTGTAATGTTACTGTCCTTCATGTCTTTTGGGCTGGGCAGGCTCCAGAAGAGCTGGAGCGCCTGGTGCACCAGGTGAGAGAGGAGCCAGTACCATCAGACAGTCCCCCTCTGCCTGAAGAGAGCCATGTGGAGGCACCAGGGAAGCAGGATGGAGGTGAGTATGCACTGTAACAGAGGCTCAGTGTTGTCTCAAAAGTTGTCTTTCCTGAGTGGGTGCTGGAACACTGTCCTCAGAGTCCTTCTTATATCGCACCTTTTTAAAATGTGATCACTGTAAGGAGCTATTGTTACATTAATAAATATGCATAAGTAGTTAATAGGTGTTCTACCACACAGACTGACAAAAATTAAACCAATGACTGTAAGGCAACCTGTTGTCATCTGTGTGTGCTTTAAGTTTAATTAATGAAGAAATAAATTAATGTAGCCATAAAATAAAGAAGCAAAAAACTGGAATATCAGCATATTGCACAAATATCAGAATACTACAGATTAACTGAGAATTGGGAAGCAATAATAAAGCCCAAGTGCTTTTTTGTTGGGGGGAGGCATAGAGAGAGACCATTAGAAATTTCTGTGCATGTTACGTGTTGTTGGGACAGCGGTGCTGGGCAAACATTGACATGTACCAGCTTGTAGTTGGTGTAGTAATGGGGTGTTTATCCTTGACTTTGCTTAAGGAATATAAGCAATTTATTAAGATTATTTGGCAGTTTCTGGAAAAATTAATAAGTCATAAAGTTTATATTTAGAAACTGAGGCGAAAACAGAAGGAAATATAATAAATGTACTGAGCTTCGCACTGTTTTAGAACCATATAAAATGTATAGGCCTGCTCAACCAGTTGTTCAGTAGCCGTCTTAACCGTTACTGCATTAGAGCATTACTGGGTATATCATTGTCTGTTATTGTCTCTCAGGTCTCTTCGGTCAAACAAAAGAGCACTTTTGTTTTTTGTGCTTTGACTTCGATAGAAACTCCAAGCAAGAGCTACTGTTGCCATTTCTTACTCTACTATTGATTTGGCAGTAGCTTCAATAAATTGATAGGAGAATGCTGTGTATGAAACCACAAAGAAAAATAGAATTTTTCACTCACAGTAGAAGCTGGAGCTGTGGTTAGATGGAACATGAGCTTAGGCCAAGCCAGAGCAGACCTGTGGGTAGTTTGGAGCTGATATGTTTCCAGTGAACAGCTACAGTGGCCACAAAAACTTTGGTCCAGTGTGACATCATGCTGTGCTTTTGAAAGTTCGGCCTTGTTTGCCTCTTCAACAGAATTTAAGTGTGAGAGGGATGATTGGGCTGACATGGTCGAGGAGTTCAAGCAGTGTGGCGTGATTGGCAGCCACAGAAAGGGGCTGAGGGTGTTCAGAAACAGCTTCACTGGAGCTCAGTTGGTGAATTGGCTGGAGAAAGAGAAGGGCTTGGGTAAGTCATCTGTATACTTTTGTTATAAGTTTGGGAGGGAGTTAATGATGGGTATTCAGGATAGTGTTTCTTGAAACTGATGGGAGACATTTTTAGCAATGTCTCTTGTGCCACTTTATTTAACAGTGAGTGAATTAGCTTGTATCTTTGTCATAGGATAAGCTTTCCAGAAATATAGAACATTTCCTCATTTGATTTTCTCTGATATAGGTCTTGTGAAACTAGGTCACTTGTTCACAGTACATTTTAGGACTTTGTTGTGGCATAAGCTTCAGTGTCCCTTTCTCACATTGTACTAGTTCTTGCCAGCCATAAAAATACCCATTTAAATTCCATTACTGATACTGAATTTACTTATGATATAAGTGTTATTACCTGATCTGACTGTTGCAAATACAGACAATTTGAAGACATTCAGGAATTACTCTTGAGAGTCATATTTCAGCAGGCGTATAAACTGGATGACCATACACATGCTCACATGTCTAGGTGTTTTGCTGTCTCCTCAGAGAGATTCTTATTCAATTAATAGAGGTTTATAAAGAAAAGGCTCTCAATCATTTAGAAACAGTTGGAATACACAAGGAAGTAAGATAAGGTTGATAAACCTAGTGCTTCAAATCACAAAGAAAATGGGTTGCTTGGTAAAAAGCCTAGGTGAACAGCCTATTTTAAAAAAACAAGGAGGAAGAGCCAGTCTGCAGTAGGTCATTTGATTCACTCACCTGCCCTGTGTTTATCTAGGCTATGCAAAACAACCCAACAAAGATGCGATATTCAGTGCTCTAAAATGTAGAAAATAACATTTGCTTGTTCAAATGTATTAATTTAGGATCACCCATCTTTTAATGCCTCAGATGCAACATCTTTTATTTGAATGCATTTCTGTTGCATTCTTGGTTATTAACATGATTGATTTTTCTCTACTCCAACATAGTGAGAGCTTCATAATTTACTAATTTTGTGAATTTTAGAATTTAACACATAGTTGTAGTGAACTAATAATTCTGGTTGTGCTGTGGTATTGGTATTTACACTAAATGTACATCAGGAGCAATTATGTGAGGAATGCAGCATTTGCAGGATAAAATACATGCCAAACAACCAGTGTATGGCTCCACTGTCTCAACAGCCACACAAGCACTCTAAAGCACATTCAGGGAATATGTCACTGGCATACCTGATCACCACATGACATCTGAATCTCTGTGCTTAACACTAAGGACAAATACAGTATAACCTCAGAGACCAGAAAATGCTAGTAAACCAAACTGGAACTTGTATTTTAATTATGTCTCCTTAATTCAAATCTCTGATACAAATAGGGCAGCATTTACCTGAAACACTATCATATCTTTATCTGGTTAAAAAAAACCTAAAATACTATAATTAGAGAAACATACATGTCTGAGACCTGTTTCTAAAATACAATATATTGGAAAATGAACAAGTCAGAAAGAAAATACTGTTCATATACTGAATACAAAAGCTGGTGGTTGTACAAATCGTTGTGAGAAAAATGATCCGTTCCCCAGCCCACCACCATCTCTCTAATTTGGGTCTGAAGATCTAATTTATAAAAATTTCAGTTTTGGTATTGGGCCAGAAGAGCAGACATTGTTGTAGGTGCTTTATCATATCGGACCATATATGCCATTATCAGTGTTTTAATTTATTAAATAATTGTGTGTAAACATACAAATAGCATATAACCCCACCAGTAAATGAAAACCAGATTTTGCTTTGCAAATGTTTTTGTCCCTCTTAAATAAAACACCTTTCCAGACAGTTTTTATTTCATCTGAAAAAAGTATTTTCTAGAAAAACATTAAAGACTTGTTACAAACTTTTAGATAATCTGAACGGTTACCTCACATTACAGCACTGTGAATAGAAATGTGTACAATACAACATAATCGGATGATAATAGGCTTAAGCTACGTAATAAGCTTTACTGTAAATCATGGTTACCATGGTTTGTCGCTCTTAAAAATTTCAATACCCTGTAGATTTTAGGTAAATGTAATTTGGCTGAATTTATGGTCTTATGGTTTTATACTATTATGTTCAACGATATCTATGCAGTTATTATTGTGATCAGGTAATCATTTTGGCAAGTCTGTGTTGTAAACTTAAAGGAAATTAATGTAATATACAAATGCAAATTTCCCAGGAATCCATATGGGAAATTTTTTGTCATAGATACTTGTAAAATATTTGTACTCTGCCACTTATTGATGTTGATGTTTTCTAGAGATTACCAGATCTGATAAGTTTCATGTTAGCAGAAACTATATTAATCATAGTAGTTAATTCTGGGTTACTTGCGGATAAGAAACCAGCTCTAGGCCGAAGGATGTTTTAACCACATGCAGGACAACTGACCTGAATTGATTACAATTCTTACACGCTAACCAATTCTTGCTTGCACCTTGTAGACAGGAGTAAGGCATTTGAGACGGGCAAGGTTTTGATGGACAGGAAGTTTTTTAACTCTGTGATGGGGAAAAGAGAGTTTGAAGAGAGTAGCGCCCTGTTCAGAATGCTGGAGCATGACCCACACTCTGCACTCAACGTGAGAGAGATGGCCACTTGCAGTCCGCTGGAGGGTATGTAGAGACGAAATAATGACCTGGTGATGACCAGGGTCAAAACAAGTGCACATTTACAATGCACCTACATGTGATGTAGCTGTGAAGCAGGAAGGACTAACCCCAAATCCCCTCCTAGGTGCTGTACTCAGTAACATACATAATATATTCCTTATTGTTAAGAATCTAACATTGTGTCAATCAGTTCTCCAGAGGAGCGATGGTTTTTAAAAATTAAACCCAGGGAAAAGTTTGGCTGGACATGTGCACATACTATGTAGGTTGCATTTAGAGTTTCAATTGCGAGATGTCAATCCAAACACTTTCTCTGGGTTTACTTTAAGGGGCCAGTGTAAAGTTTATTAAGAGCTTTTGTGTATTAGCTTACCCTGTGGTGGTTCTGGAAGACCACTGCTTTTTGTTTGTAGTTTCCAGTGTCTAGTAAAGAACTGCCACTCAGTACAGAAAGTTGAGACATTGCAGAGATTAAGAAGCACTCTCAGCCCCATTACAACTCTGGGTTTCTATGGAATCTGCCTAAGGAACAGAAATTTGCACTGTGAGTAGTGAAGTGCTTGCAGCTCAGTTTTGTGATTCTGTTTGTCCCACTGTGATGCTGGTGTGCTCTGATGGTGTCTGTGTCCTCTTGTCTGCCATGTCGGCCTTGCTGTGGTCACTGTGCATTCCTGAGATTGTTCAAATCATACTTACTATCTGGGAAAATCAATTTAAATGGAAAAAAAGTGAATTTTTATTCTTAATGGATCTTGAACCTTAAGGGAAATGATACAACAGTTTGCTTTGTTCTGAATGTCTCATTCCAACTACATGGACAAAGGGGTAAACTGAAAGCTATGTAAGCGAGTGCCAAGTTAAAAAAAAAAAAACATGCAGACTTCAATATCCTTTGTGAATTGGAATCCAAAGGACTAATTTCTTTTTCACCTCACTGCTGCAGAATTAAGAGGACATTAAGCCCTGTATAGGTTAGCTGCTTTATTTCTACATTTTGTGATCTGCTTTTACTGATAAAAATAACCAGAACAGTGGTGTTTAATTTGGGTCCAAAGGAGCCATGATCATTTTGCCTTGAACAGTAGGTCACCCTCTATAACCTATATTGAACCATTGGAATCACATTAATTGGTGGTTTAATAAGGAAGTTTAAAAACAAAAAAGAACCAGTAAAAGGACGCCTGAGGATCTGTAATGACTGTTTAAAAAGCAAAAAGGCATGTAATAGAAAAGCTGATAGAACATGAGGTGTGGAGATTGTATTTCATTTTTAAGTTTTGGACTTCAGTTCCCATCATCCCTTGTGGGGAACATTCTGTGCTTAGCTGCTTGGTATACTCAGCCAAGCCATTTACAGATCTTAGTTCATAATTCAAAAATTTGGAATACTTTCCAAAATTAAAGGGTGACATACAGTGTAATTCGAAAAGTGTCTGTTAGTGATCAGAGGTCTGACAGACTCTATGATCAGTTTATTCTCTTCTTCTGATAGTGCTATCTGACATATCGCGGGATAATTAAAACTGATATATTTTCAGCCTGTGATAATTGGCTGTACATTCTATGTTACTTCTGACTGCTAACAATAATTCCCACTACTCTGCTATATGAAATAAAGACTGTTGTGTTCTGTTGTTACCATGCTACCAGTTAAAGCAGCAGGAGATCAGGCCACATTCCCTTTATGAGCCTTCCTTTGCTCAAAACAGCCTCTGTTGGGGCTCCCAAGTGGCATATCCATATGAGGAAAACTTTATTATTCTACTGCCTGTGACTGAGAGTCCATCAGGGTAACATAATTCCCCATAGTGACCATTGGCAGTATGTAAACAACCACTGTTAATGACACAATTATGACTAGTCTGTTGTATTGCTCTGTTTTGAAACAGTGATACAACACTATTTGCACAATGAAAAATTTACCATCAGGAGCATTAGTGAATTCCATGTCTCTTATGTGTTCAGCTGCAGAGTTGTCAGAGACTCTCCGGAACATGATGCTGAGACTCTATTCGGAGCACCTCTCTGTGGATGGAAAGGTAAGATGACTGTACTGGTGAAATACCATACTCAAAACATGTATTGTCATAATGCATGCCCCACTTACTCTTTCTACATGCCCATTCCAGTCTTTGTGTCAAAGGCTTTGCTTTGGTAACTTCTGTTTGGTCCTCCCAACCCTAAAGTGCCATTGTAGTCTCTTCTCAAATCTCTTAATCAAGAATCATTCCATTCCAATTCTGTATTCAACTCAATCTCCTAAGTACCTCAGACTTCTAAACATGCAGGTTGATTTAGTGTTCTGCTCAACATTGGAAGAGATACTGTACCAAAAGTGACTGGAAAAATATTGCATACTGGCTTGGGATAAACACTTCTTCATGAAATGTGTGAATGTGGCAGTGATATTGCATACTGTTGGATGTTTCTGTTGTATTTTTGATTGACTTTTCACCTGTTAACTTGAATTAAATATAGTCACAGATAAGTTCCTAAGTATCACATAACAAATGTAGTAGTAGTAGCATTACTACATGCACTCTCAAAGCTGCTCCCAGTTTCCCTTTCTGCACTAATCCTCTGGCGCTTCCTTACACAGTATTATCAGTATGCAAACAGAATATGCAAAAAAACTAACATGAAAGTGGAAGTTTGAGGAAGAAAGCTTCACCTCATGTGTGCTGTTGGACATCCCTGTTCCCTTGCCTTTCCCCCTCTCCCCCACTCCTCAGTCAGTGGATTACAAGGCGATGTCCCAGAGCCTGTCGTTCGAGCATTACTGCGAGCTGGCTGTGCAGCTGCAGCGTGTGGAGCTGCAGGCTCTGAGGCGTGAGGAAAAGCTAGCCTTCTTCATCAATATCTACAATGCCCTGGTTATCCATGGAAATCTACGGCTGGGCGCCCCAAAAAACATGTGGCAGAGATACCGGGTAAGAGTCCATCAAAAACATCATGAGCCCTTTACACTGAAGTTACTCTTCACACCGAACTTCTTAGTTACAGTCCCTGTAATTCATGTTGTAATAGATTTTCCCCTCAGTCATGTGGTATGTTCATGCCATTCCAAATTTTCTGTATTCGCTATCATATAAAAATGATTTTGAATTTACAGTATTGAATGTTTTGTCTGTAAATATGTATATATAATAATGGTTCTTGTGTGTTTGTTGGTTACAAAAGAAAATATTATGTTATATGCATTAACTGGTAATGCCATTCCTGATTGTTTTCCAGTTCTTTAACTATGTCAGTTACCTCATTGGTGGGGAGGTGTACACCCTGCAGGACATTGAGAATGGGGTACTGCGGGGGAACAGAAAGGGTATTGCACAGATCCTGAAACCATTCTCAAAGAGTGACCCCCGGCTGCAGGTACATTAAAAAAAATCTCAAGCTCTCATTTTAATGACATTCAGACTCTACAAGCACAGGTGTGTATACATATACGTGTGTGAGTGTGTGTGTGCGCATACATTCTGTCATAACTGTGTTCCTGCATTCCAGTGTGTTTATTAGGAAGGGGAGTCTTTGTTTTTCCTGTTCAAAGTGGTGGGGTCACCTAGTCTTGTCTCTGATTTGATTTGCACCAGGTGGCACTTCCAGAGGTAGAGCCCCTTATTCACTTCGCATTGAACTGTGGTGCAAAAGGATGCCCGCCTATCAAAACATACACAGCTGAGGTAAAAGGAGAGAGTATTCATTAATGATTTTTGTAGTGTAACTGTAGGCACAAAAACACAATCAAATATTTTTGCAGCAAATACATTAGCCTTGGATACTAACTTTGATTCTTCCTAATAATATAATTGAAGGTAAGTGTAGCTATAGCTAGCTTCCAGACTGTTAATGCTGTGCACTTACTTTTTGCCTGACCTAAATTATGTTTTGCCTGAATTGAGAATAGTGAAGTCAGTTGAGGGAGGCCTCACATTCTGGCTGACACCCACAGGATATCGACCGTCAGCTGCGGATGGCAGCAGAAGCGTTCCTGGAGAATGACGAGGGCTGCAGAGTGGATGCTGTGAAAGGGGAGGTCAAACTCAGCCAGATCTTTAAATGGTACAAAGGGGACTTTGGTGACACAGATGAGGAGGTACAGTGATATATCATTATGACATTATCATGGCACTATGTGGTGCAGTGGTTAAAGCAATGGACGTTAGACTTAGGTGCTGAATTCTTCATATGCTTATCACTATAATTGCACCCCATGCACACTACAGTGTTCACTGCCAAAAAGATGAGCTCTCACTTAATCATGCACGTTTCTGTACGTTTCATAGAGCGGTTGCTCTATGATGTCTCTGGAATACTGGTTCAATTGAAATGTTGTTATTGTCAGTATTTCATGTAACCAGGTGTAACTGATCTATGGTGTAACTGATGATGGATGGCTGTCTATTGTGTCTGTTATGGCTTTCAACCCATAGATGCTGAACTGGATTTTAAACCACATGAGTGACTCCCCTAAAAAGTCCAGTCTACAGACTGTAATGAAGGGCGGCAGCTTCAAAGTGAGTTTCATGCCATATGATTGGTCCAGCAACAGCAAGGACTGAGGCTGCAGCCCTTGTGTCTATACAGTGGACTATCAGTGGACCTGGTGCCTGTGTTACTGTAAGCACAGTCCCCCTTACACATGGACTTCAGATGGTAAATTCTCCCAGGAAACAGCTATAGAGATGTTTAATTCCCAACCCCACCCTCCTCCACTACTAAGCAACACAACAATAAAATTCTCCATAAATTCTCACTCTGCACAACCATGAACTGGACCTGTAATCAGAACTGAAAATTTAGCATAAACTCTGAATTGAATTTAAAATATTGTTATAAAATGTGTATTTTCAGTAATTCATATATTGTATCATATTGGGTCCAGTTACTTGAACTCATATTTAGCAGCAGTTTAATCACATAGTGTATTCAGGTTGCAGACCATGTCAGTATATTCACATTTGAACGCCCTTCAAACATAAGGTGTGAGTAGAAGACTAATTTGGGATGATCAAATTCTGACATTCTCAGTTCACAGAAAATTACCTACATTTCATGGTGCTTGTTCACAGGACAGTTTTGTGCTGTTCAGTTCAGATTGAATCTGGACAGTGGCAGTCGCAGTGGCCTCTGTGAGTCTCATGGGACAATGCTGGGCATCCTTTCCTTCGTCAATCATTAGTGACTCCTTAGGTGTAGCTGGGTAGGTCATCTTGTTAAAGCACTACTCCAGTGTGTAGAATGGCTGCAGGATCTCATATCAAACTCCGTTTGTGTCAGCACAAACTGCAACCAGCAGGCACACAAGGCATTGTATAATTGGCCAATTGTCATTATGTCGTAATTCTGTAGCAACCTGTGCTGCTTACTCGGGCACCCACAATCTGCTTGCCAAAGTCTTCCTCTGCCGATGTCTATGCAAGCACTGTTTGCTGATTGTGGTGTATTGTGAAAAGAGTGGCAGCTGACATCACGTTCCAGGGGAGTGTGTGCTTGCGAATATATCATGACTCTTTCGGTCAATTGTGTGCTTGCACCTTGTGCAAGGTGCACGACTACTGCCTAGTATCTGTGACAGCTTAGCTTGTGGATGGCAGAGTAAAGAGTAACTTTGGCTGGCTGTGTGGTTTATGTGGTACTGTGCATCTTACGGAATTGATAGAGCACCATGCAGGGATGGGATAGGGATGTAATTATAGCTGGATGTTTTAACTTTGTGGAGGCAACAAATGACATAAAAACTCCTACATGTGCAAAAAAGTATCATTTTGATTACAATGTATGTCAATATAATAATTGTGTAAGAACTGAAAATACAAAAAACTTTGCATATTTGCAATATTAAGTGACACTACTGTAGTATATTTATTGCATAAGACCTTGGGTTTCAAACGGTTTTAGTTGTGTATTTTAAACACATGAACAAATTGAAAAAGTACACGGAAAAAATATGCAAGATTTATTTAAATTACTGAGAACAAAAATTTTGTGAAAAAAATGCTGAATACCTTTTGTGTATTTGTGTACATGAAGAAAAGTTTTTCATTTTTCTGTCTGGTAATTGTTTGTTTGGGATTTTACTCTGAGAACACCTTGCTTTAACCACATGGGTGTAGTTTCACTGCTCCACCACTAAGTTTTTTTCATAGTTTTCAAAGATCATTACAAGAGCTGCATGCTTTCGGCCACCTGGATTTATAACCTGTAATGTTAGTTCAGTTTAAATATGCTGAATGTTTCTACTGTTTCTACTGTATACATAGGGTTTACTGAGAGTCGGCAGTGGAGCTATTCAAAAAATCAAATCATCTTGAGTTCAGTGGCAATTGTGACAAGGCAGAGTATCTATGTTAAAATAACTGTTTAACAGCCAAATGTAATAATAAATTCCACCACTGTAAGTCACACCTGCTAACAGAAATATGTTTGTATTTTCTACATTTAAACATAAGCAGTCATTTTTAGAATCTCTAAACAGGTTGCATCAGGTTGTTTTACTAGTGATGCACCCAGTTAAGGCATTCATGAAGACGGCAGTAGTGATCCCTCTTGGCCCTATGAGTCCAGGTCTTTTCAGCTCTGACTAGTGCTCATGCTGTTCAGACACTTGTGATCTGCCTGCACCAGTACCATCAGGTTCAATCTCCTTCAGGGCAATGGGGATAGCAGCTTATGTGGAGCATTTCAGATTGGAAAATTGGTGTACTACCCGCGTACATCACAATGAATGTGTGTGATGGTGTGTTGCCCCTTTTTCTTGAAAGAAGATGCTGCTGTACGTATAATTTCAACTGGTGAACCTTTTCTGCAAATTGGATATGGGGTGTACTGACAATGTTACTCGATGGACTGTTTGGGCATCTATCTACTGAAGGACTGAATTGCAGAAAATGAAACCTTACTAAAAACTTTCTTCAGTGGGCCAGATTCTGTTAATGGTTGGAATCTCATTTTTCCATCTCTGGGGCCTCATTTATAAAAATGTACCTTGATTTTATCTTCAACTTGACCATAAAATCATGTCTTAAACTGTGCATGAGCAGGATTTCTAAAAATAAATGCATTCTCTGATAGAACATCGCAAGTCCTTCCAATGCATATTTCATTTGCAAATCACAAATATTCTCAAAAGTATATGCAGCATTTACAAGCTTCTTAACTCCACCAGGGGAACTCCCTCAAATGGTGGGTTTTTGTAGTTTGACGTACTTGATTGTTACTGTCACTTTTATGCTATTAAAACATGTTTACTGTGTCCCATTAGAAAGGAAATCTCTGTATGATAGGTCCAGAGTTTGCATAGAGCGGAGCACTTCTCCACATCAAAATGAAGCTTTATAAATACCACTTTTTCATGTGGATTTAGATCTACACATTTGAAAGATCAAATTTGATCAAACCAGTATTTTATGAATGAGGCCCCTGCTATTACTCTGTCCTGTGTCTGATCAGCACTCACAATAATTAAAAAATTGGGGGGAGGGTATGTTCAGTCCCGCTTGGCATCGAGAGTAAAATCCCAACAAAACATGTCTGCAATGGGATTTGTCTTTGTGAGCTGAGCTGCTCATAGATGATTGTGCATGTGTTATGACAGTGTTTGTTGCATGTTTTCCACTAAGGGCTCCGGTTCAAACCTGAACCCTTGCTAGGATGTTGATTTTCCTTTTTCTTGAGACAGTGCCTTCAATCCCTGCATGACAGAGCATACCTCAGTAACCTCAAACATATACAAGAAGAGTCTGTCCAGTTTGGTTTACCCTGCACATCTCTCTCATATACATCATTGACAAGGTGTAGTTGCTAATTTTCTGGGCTTACATCACTCTTGTTCCCTCTCTCGAAGATAATAATCTCTGGCTATTTTACAGCTCTACATGTCAACATGTTCATCCGAGAGAGGGTAACTCACTCCCCAGAACTGCAATATCGTATCTAATGTTTACCTCATTCATGTTGACTTAATCAGGAAAAAATGTGATGCAAACCTTGAGAGCCAACAAATGGACTTTCAACTGTATTCATGCTCTTGCATGGGTTTAATATGTTACATATCATAGAACTCTTAAGCAATACTTTTGTGACTCTGTAGAAAATGTAAAATATGCAAAGAATATATGAAATAAATATTGACTGACACATGGTTTTTCACTCATTGTCTTGGATTCTATAGAATGGTGATGCCTACCTCAATTTCTGCTTTGCTCAACTACACTGGTTTACATTTTGGAGTCTTTTTTTTTGTCTTTTTCCCCCCATTACTATAATTGTTGACTACGGGTAGACATGTTTCTAGGCTCCATAAATACCACCAATGTCTTGCTTTCAGATCTATAAAGAATGACCTTGCTCTCTGGGCATCTCCATATGTGTTTTCAGGATTTTATTTTGCAAAACACCAAAACAATCTACTCAGGTTTTCAGTGGGTCATTTCTATATTTAAAATGGAAAATGGATCTGACAGAGCAAGGTTTATCAAAGATAGGATTATGAACTAGATTAATGCCCCTGGGGTTTTTTTTTTTTTTTTTTTTTTAAAAGAAAATGTGTCCAGGGGTATTGGTTCCATTAAGCCTTCAAAAATGAACATGCTAGCATGGGACAACAGTAACACTGTTTAAGATGAATCACTGTCAAAGGAAAAGGTCTATATGCTGTTATTGCTATGAAAATCTCTTATAAACTTGCTACACTGAACTAAATTATGCATATTCCTGCTGTAATAAACAGAAGACTTAACATACCTGCATAAGAATATTCCAACCAAAATGTATTCAATGCCAGCTATTTCACATCAAATAACACTGCCATTTTAACCAAAATGGAGATAAATTAGTCTGATGATATAACCCAACTGTTTCTATGATCATTTACGGTATATCAAATGGCACAGTATCAATCCTATACTAAAACAAGAAAAAAAAGACAAAAAAACTGAGTGTGTGAAATATGGTAAATAATTCAAGAAGGAAACTCAAAATTAAATAGTTTCTGGAAAACAAATCGGAGAGTCAACCCTGAATATAAAACCTATGGGCTAGCAGTGAAGCTCCAGATGACACCAGATTGCCAAATGTAAAATACCAGCCACAAGTGATTACCACACATTTGACTTCCTTTTGGTTATTTAGCAACATACATATTCTACATCCTTTGGTTTATTTTTAAAAAAGCATTAAGAACAATAAAAAAATTTCCTCTGAGAAAAAAAATACAGTAGAGGATTTTTATACTCAGATTATAAAAGAATAAATACAGCATTCTATTTACAGTCATACAAGTATACATAACCAGCTGAGCAACCCATACTGAAGCCAAATCAGGCCAATTTAGAACCAATATAAACAGTTTGCTGATGAGCAAAAGAGCCTGGGTAAAGGTAACTAGAACCACACCTATGATAGAAAATCATGTTAGGCCTGGGACACAAGCATTTAAAACAGAAATTAAAGGAAAGGACTCACCTTAACTACATATTACTCCATGTTAAGAATAATAGCTTCCTACATTATACCAAACAAAATACATGTGAACTAAAAAACTGGCAACATCTGCTCAAACTCAGTGCTGAAAATGAGTAAGTTCCCAGTGGAATCTGAATTGATTATTGCAATGACAGTGATAGAACAACACAACCCTGTACATTGCTGGATATTTGCAGTTAAGTTAAAACAGTCAATCATCAACATACTTTGAAAGAAGAATTCACTTGAACTTCCTGCTAACTTTGAATCGGATAGGGATATTAATTTGTGGATTCATCCTTCCCCCATATGTCAATCTGTAGCCAAAAAAATGACAACTTCATACCAACAGATCACTACAAATGACAGTCATGCACAGCACCTTGTCACATAAATATGCTTCTGTTCACTATGGCAACAGCAGTTCCAAGTAAAACCTTTAAACAGCAGTTTCACTCTGGTGTTCCCCCTGGAAGAGAATTTGTAAAGAGAACCAGACAAAATTAATTTGGGAGTCCTCTTTTTCAAATTAGTGTTTTATTTAAAACCAATTTCTGTTATATAAATGTGTTTTTCTCTATTCAATCATAAACCATTCAAACTCTACACATTTACAGAACTAAGATAAAAACAATGAGAATAAATAAGACTGCCACTGTTCATGCATTGAACAGTTACGCGCCAACTTCTGACATTTTTGTTTTTTTTTTTTTTTTTTTTACAAAATGTACTTTATAAGGAAAAAACCCACAGCATTGCTTTTAATAGAGCTCTGATAAAAAGGTTAACCCCCATTTGACCTTTTGGATTTTACTTCCTGTCATTAAATGGTTCCCCATACCTGAGTGATGTGGAATACTGTCCATGTACAAGAGATACACTCATCTGCTTTTCACTGCAAGGCCAACAATCTCTCACATTTGTGTAACGCCAAGGCCCCTCAGAGCACTGGGACTGGGACATGTACAGTGCAAGTCTTTCTTTCAATGGCAATGTGGTTTCATTCATTAGGCAAAATACAGTACGGTACTTCATGAGAAATTTCCTTCACCTTTCTTTGACCTCATTACAAACTTTTACATCACACAATGCATGTGGATCAGATTGAAATAAACAGGAGAATCACTCGAGGTGAAGGAAGGAGTACTGCAGTAAATCCCTCAATGCCAACAGAAACTGCAATAGTCATAATGCGTCTGTGGAATAAACGCTGGGGTCACGGTGTCATAAGATTAAGTCTTTATTACATCTCCCAAGGCTGTCTTTACACAATGGGCAGAGTCGTCACAGCCTGTGAAGTAATAATACAAAATTGTCTATCCAGCAAAACCATTGCCAATAAATATTGCAGGAAGTTGATCATTTGGGTCCAGGCACTTCTTAAGAATGGGAATGTGTCCTGACTAGAGGCTGTTAAACTGCCACAGACATGGTGTTACCAGAGACCGACTCCACTCTCACAGAGTTCTCCACAGTGAGCGCTCCATTACTCCATAGCACTAGAAGAGGACCCTACGTGCCTTACAAAGGTGATGCCTTGTAAGTTCTGGTATTAGTCCCTCTGCTTCCCCACTGCAACAGTTTTATGAACTCAAGTCATTTGAGTCTTTTCTGCTGGACAGCTGGGGGTAAGAAGATTGCAAAAAGGCCCACCCATCAGGCCATATGGAAGTAAGTTAACTCCATAGATACAGGTCGGCTTCAAACCTGTCCATTCCTGGATGCTAACCACAAATATCGCTGCTAGTTCCATCTTTATTTCACCAGGCACCTAGAAAATAAGATTTAAGGAAGATATTTTAACAGTCATGGGAGGAATGTCACTATAATAAATTTGAAATCGACTATGGGACAACACTATAACTGTACAAGTGAGTACTTTTGTATAATACCCTTAAGTATCCCGCTGTAGCAATGGATAATATGGAAAACAAATTATGCGTCAACCATGATGGTTAAACAACATTAATAATGTATATTACAATTTTAATCTATAAACAAATAAGTGTTTTTTTGAAAAATCACTTTCATCAAGTGGGAAAACTGCAGACTAACTTACTTTCTTCATCAGAGTCAAACCCAAAGAGAGACGTGCACTTGTTGAGAGAGAGGTGGCTCTGCAGGTCCTCCACACTGCTGAAGGAGGAGAAGCACTTGGTACAGCGTCGTCTCTGAGCCTCGCTGCTCGGGTTGTTCTGCTCCACAGAGGAGCAGGACTCAGTAGGTGACAACTTCCTGCGCTTTGGCATGCTGATGTAGCGCTCATCGAGGTAGGCCGAGGGAGGAGGTCGCACAAAGGGCCTGCTGGACATTGCACCATAGGCAGAACGCTCCGCTTCAACTTCTTTGACCTTTTTTTGTCCCTGGACATTGAGCTCCTGGTGCCGTGTTTTACTATCTGATTCCACTTTTTTGTCCACATTGTTTTGTAGTATGGTCTCCTGACCACTGTCCTGTACGGGAATGTTCTTGGTCTCATTTTGTGGCAGAGCAATATTTTCACTGTGTCCATTCATTATCTGTGTGTTAGAGCCAATGTGCTCTGGAGATCCCACATCGTCATTTGCTACAGGCCTTTCTACTGTGCTTGTTTCACTCACAGTCTTGTTTACCTCTTTTACTACTTCTTTGCTGGTTACTGCTTTGCCTTCCCTATTAATCGCATCTAGTACAGTGGCATCTTTTTTTGCAGACTCTTTCTGGACTTTCAAGCTACAATCTGCAGCATTTTGGGGGTCTTTTCTTTTCTGTCTCATTGACCTGTGGACTTTGCGGTGTGCCCCAGGTTTCTGCTTGTCATCGTCTATGTTAGGACCTGGGTAATGCTGCCACTCATGATCTTGCAGTTGAGACAAGTGACAGAAGATTTTGGAACAATCAGCATAGGAGCACTGTGCTTGAAGTGGCTGGTGACTTTTTAAGTGACCCCGGAGTTCTGCCCTTGTTTTGAACCTGGTTTTACATCCAAGATGAAGGCAGAAATGTTTCAAGGGATGGTCATGCCTTTTGATGTGATCTTGGTAGTGCAAGAAACTCCAAAATGTTCTTTGGCAAAACTCACACTTTCCCTTTCTCCAGTGGAAGGCAAATTCCTGGACTTTTACATCACTGTGGTGAGATGACATTCCATGTCTGATCATCGATATCCCTCTTCTGACAAACTTCTTTGTGCATCCATCTGCAGGACAGCAGTATTGTTCCTTTCCAATCTCCAACTTTCCTTCCACAATGGATCCATTAGCTTTCCGTGCTCGTTTTTTCTTCTTGATGGCATTGGAATCCTCTTCTCCCTCTGTGGTCTGCAAGACTTTAAGCTTTTTGGTGAACTTCCGGTTGTTTGAAGGAACCATTTTTTCAGCACTGGCAGCTGTTTTCTTTTCTGACTTGGCACTTCCTGATGATGACCTTTTTACATATTCCAAGGTTTTGGGAGTTCCATTTTCAGGAGGTAAGGTACAATTACAGTCTGCTTCGGATCTCAACTTCTTTATATGTTGCTCCAAATGTTTCTTTGCAATGAGGGGACGGTTAAATATTTTTCCACAAAACACGCACTTCAGAGAGTCCCTCTGAAGGTGAGCAACAGCATGGCGCATAATGTTGCCACCTTTGAATTCTTTGTTGCAAAGCTTGCAGCGATACTTCACAACTTTTTTTGGATGCGTATGGGGTACAGTTGCCAGTTCAGGTACAGGTTCATCAGAATCCTTTTCTTGCTCCACATCTTCAACCTGTGACAGCATAATGGGAGGCTCTTGGTCTTGCACAGATTCAGGAACAAGGTCAGACTGGCCCACACTGTCATTTAGGACATGGTTAATAACATCACAAGGGACCGTTTGATCAGTGAGGACAACAGTTGCATTGTCAAAAACAATTGTGTTATTAACTGTGTCACCAACTGTGTCACAAATGCTTTCAGCATTTTCATTGCAGGCTGTTACACTTTCATTGAGGGCACAGACTGTGTGCTGGAGAGGACTGCCTAAGTCATTAGTAATAGAGGTCGTATCATCCTGAACACTAATCACGTTCTGAGGAACAGTGGATGTTGAATCAACACAACTCTCTTCCGCTTGAATAAATTCTTGATGACCAACTGTTTCAGGTAGCTTCTCAATAACCTCAGGCATCGTTTCTGATTCTACAATGTCAAGCTCTGAGCTTGAACCCACTCCTGATGGAGTCTGTGATGGCACAACTTCTACTACAGGAAGCTCACAGACTACTTCTGAAGGTTTCTGCACAATCTCAGTGTTTTCTGACAGACACTCCTGTGGTGCAGAGGACAGCTCTTCTGGGGCTGATGACGGGGGCTGCACAGTTTCCTCAGCAGCATCCTCTGGAACTCTACAATAGTTGTGCAACTGCTGTATTAGGCCTACATTATTATCTATCTCAACAGTACATTCCTGGTAATCCTCCCCTACACTGTCTGGTAGAGGGGCAAACAATGGTGAGTCACCAATGGGTTTGGTGCAAGAGCACTCTTCCCTGTCACAGGATTCCGTTAAGTGCTCTTGTAATGGAACTTCCTCTATGTCGATTCTGTCCCCATGAGTGTGATCCTGTTGAGCAATGTCAAACAGATGTTGCATTTCCACATCCTGCTGCTCTGAGAATATGTCCATCACTTCATTGTCAGGTATTGTGACTTCCAGCATGGCAATTGGGATGGCAGTCAGTACTGGGTCATCTGGTAGAGCTACAGCCAGTGGGGGTAATGTCTCTATTTGAAGGTGAACAGTTTCTTCATTTGTAGTGACGCCTGCTGGCAACTGAGGTGTTAGCTCAACACCACTGCTGCTTTCCTCTTTGAAAACTTCTTGTGCTTTGTCTGTGTCATTACATGTCTGTACCAAGCTATGGTCAGGAAGCTTAGCCTCTACATTTGGAGGAAGTTGTTTTTTCCTGCCTGGCCGTCCCAAATTTCTTGGGGCACTGTTCTCTTCCTGCTTGGCCCCCTCTTGCAGACGCCAGTGAGGTTTCCTGCCACGTCGTTTCATGGTCTTTTTCTCAGCCTGTCTGGCCATTAGTCTCTGCTGCCTTTTGTCATGTTGTCTGATTGAGTTTTCCTGAGCCATGTCCAGTTGTCTGAAGGACCGTCTTAACTGTGAGTCATCTGTCACACTGATAACACGTGATCCTGGTTTCCTGCCTCTTCTCTTGACATGAGACACCTCAACCCCCTCAGGTGGCACTACAATGCGTTTTATCACAGGCTTATTTGGCTTTTTCACAGGGTGTCTCCTCACTAGATTTGCATTATAGTTTGGTGTGTCTGAGAGGACTTTAGTTGGTTCCTTCACACAGTAATTTGGTATCCAATTGTCCTCCTCCATGATCTCATTTAGAGCAGCTTGCATGACCTTCTCATTCATAAGTTTCAGACAGTTGGTCCTCAGAGTGATGAGATTCCAAAATTCTGGATCAAAAAACAGTCCCTTTTTCAGGATTTGGAGGATCTCAAAGCGGATGTGGTTTTTGACCATACAGTAGTCTGCATGGTATTCCTGGTCTGGATGAGTGTAAAGGAGGTACACAGTCTTATAGGACTCCACAGTGCGTTCCAGGAAAAACACCAGAAGAGCACAGGCCCTGCAGACCTCCAGGTCATTGGGCAACAAGAAGGCAATGGTCTTATAGATGAGCAACTTGGCTACAGGGTCATGGTGCAGGTCCATCTGAAGAGCACGCGCACATAGCTCCACACAGAACTGCAAGCCTTCGTTCCCCAACTGACAAAAGAAAAGGGAAATTTTTACTTTTTAAAAAAAAAAAAAAAAAAAAAAAAAAAAGAACAGTGGACATGAACAGTGTACTGAATCATTTGACAAAAATAATTAGCATACAACCTATAATTAAAATCATGCAATTTGTACATTAATAAACAGTCTGAGTGATCAAATTTACATAAAGAATTACTTAAAAATAGAACTCACTTCTGTTCTGATGACTTTCATGAACGGAAAAATCGATTTCACATTAGTTGCACAAAGCATCAACTGATGACATTCCTCCAAGAATTCCTGTTTTGAGGGGTTGGACCTGAGGTGCAGTTTGCTCCATATGAATATAAGGTCCCTGGAAAAGTAAATGGTAAAACATATTTTCTATCCAAGAAAGTCAGAATCTGTTTTAGGTTATTTTCATTGTAACTGTCCATTTCAGGCCACACCCATCCGAGTACAGATGGCCTTGAAAAACAACCACCAGGTTTTGTAAATATTCCTCATTCTAAAGGACCTACTGTATGTGCAGTCTGTCTTACACTTGAATTTGGTACATTTTACAATATGTATCAATGCAATCATGAATTAAGTATTCAAAACCATATCCTCCAAGTCTATCAAGAGTGCCCCCTACCAATGACAGTAATACCCAGCCTTACAATCAGCTATAACTGAAGTGAAAACCCTGCTGAAAAAAACTTTTTCCCACTGACTGCACATGTATCCCATAAAAAATTTTAGCAATTGGTGAAAAGAAAGACAAAGTTATTCTTCCTCCAAAGTTTTTTTTGTGAGTATTTGTGAGTTTGAGTTTTTTAATTTTTTATTGCTACTTGATTCTTGGTGCATTATAGTGCTGAGTGAGCCATCCTACAAAAAGCTGTGGCTAAGGTTTTGTCTTTCTATTCACAAAATTCTGGCGAAAGCAAGGTTGGCTTACATAATAGACCAGAGTTCTCATTTACACAAAGGTCTACATTAAAACTGTAATGTTTGAGCCCCCAGCAGCTACTTTTAAATTTTCAACATCACTGTATTTTCTAGTTATATATTGTACTCAATTGATTTGCTTTCATAGATTTTTTTTGTGTATCATATGTATAAATTCACACACTCAAGTGCACATAGGTAAACCTTTACTGTTTAACTAAGCTGTGCAATATTGCAAGAGTCAGAGTACATACTGAGTACATGTCTCAGACAGTTGGCTACAGCTCAACTAACAGCAGGCTACTGAAAAGCATCAGTACTGTTCTGCCTCATAGGCCACTGGTAGAAAGCTGCACTGTTTGAGCTAAGATGCAATGAACAAAAAAGAATATTTATAAACAAGTCATTGAATAAACTTTGTTTGCTTTCTCAACTCACTACAGTCAGCAGACTACAGTTAGCACTTACCAAAATGGATGAGAGGGTATGGGCTACTGCCTAGAACTCACACTTAGCTGTTAGACCTATCAAATGGCTGGCTAACTGCACTATACAAGGTAATTTGCTGTTATATATACTAAAATAAAATGCACATTTAAAATCATGACAGCAAAAAGAATATCCTCTCCATTTGGAGAGTCTGTAAGGTAACTTAGTTTTAGTCCCATGAGGGTTTTATATGAGCAATATAATAAGTGATGTACATCAACTTTTTCAAATGACTGGCCAGATTCAATGTTCAACTATAGTATGGCTATTTCTGGTGGCATAGTTGGCAGTGCAGCCTTTTGGATTATCATCTATGGATGAAGTCAAACATCTGGGTCACTGAATCATGAGCCTCTTAGGAACACAGATAGAAGGAAAAATCCCACTGTTCCCTCACCACTATACAGTAAAATAGACATGACAAATGGATGTTCTGTTCCACTTGCAATATATTTAAATACAAAGTGTATACATAGCTTTCTATTTACCACTTGTGTGTGGGTTTGTGTCATGTACAGATACCCTAACCAACAAACTAGGCTCTGAAGCACCAAAACATCCAGGTCAGCCCTAGTTAATGTGAAAGTCTAATTTTCACAATGCTTGAAATTTTTGGAATCACATATAAAGTGTCAATAAACTGTACTACCATTTTCCAAATGTACCCAGATAAAATGCAAGTCTTGAGTCCTCCCTTACATAGCACTATCTGTCCATTTCTTATTGGAAATAGCCCCCTGTAGAATATCATCAGATATTTTTTTTTCTTTAGAATGCAACTAAAAACTATTATACTTACCATATGTAGTACATGTCACCATTCTGCAGTTGCTGAGTGAGGAAGGCTTTACAGAGAGCTAAGAGCAGGTCATCCCTCTCCTCATTCTCACTGTTGCATATGATCTCCACAGCATCCTTCCCATCAATCCCAGCTATCTGAGGTGACAGTAGACACAACCAGATACGTTGGGCTTACTTTCAGCTTCCTCAAAACACTAAATGTTTACCCTTTGCCACAGGCATCAACACAAAGGAGGTGTGTACTGTGTGAGTGTTACCCAAACAACTACACATTTTCAAACCAAAGCAGGCAGTTTCTGCTAGCTAGGTGTTGGTACAGGTATAACTACATATTGTCAGATGATTTATCTGATTAAGCTGGGTTGATTTAAAATAATAATAATAATAATATACACACACACCTTAACATTCTTTATTTAACCACAGTTCATTGTTCATCTTACCTCCTTATGCAAATGATCATAGAGAGAAGCTTTCAGGAGGCATGCCAGATAGGCTTGATGGAAGTAGAGGTGTCTCCCCACTTCTGGGTTCTGTATGCACGTCTTGGCTAGGGCCACGGCTTCCTGAATGCGCTCACAGGCGAGAAGGTAACGTACCCTCAGCTCAAAAAAAACTGGAACCTCCGAGCTCAAATAGCTGTCCACTGTCAAGGAAATACAAACACAAAGGATCAAAATAAAATATCTCCTGATTATTAATCTTATACAATGTGTCTGTGTAAGAAACAACCAGGGTGTGTGCTTTTACTGCAAACAATGTGCAGAAATTCAACAATGTCCCTGTAATGCATTCTTACATAGTTTTAAATAGACAAGTTACCTTCATTTTAAACCTAAAGATACTCCATCAACACCAATTAGTAAAAATTTCAGCTGGCATGAAAATAGCACACATTGCTCATGCTTCAGGACCACTGCCCAGAAACACTGTCTTAAGACTGGTCAGCAAGACGGGGGCTCACAGACCTCAGGCATCCCCTGGTTTCATCCCAACCAATTTAAACCCTTCAAGGAATCACTGCTTAACTTTAATTAGACTCAAGGAACACCTGCAGCAGGAATACAGGTCACATCTAGAATGGTGAAAAAGGTAATCATCACTTGCGGCTCACTCTGAAAACTGGGTTGTTCCTTTGCTTTGTTTTACCACTCCTTCCTCTGCTACAATCTACAGGGATTATGTACCTTCTTCACAAGGTGGCGGCGACTCTCTCAGTATTGCCTGCAGGACAGTGTTATCCCATGGCCCACCATCTTTGATGATTTGCTTCAGCAGCAACAGGTACACATTCTTGTGTCTCACTAGGCATGAATGACATTCCTACAGACAGAGGTTACAATTGTCATCATGGAACTATTCCATGCTCCCATTCTGAAAAAAGTAAATTTAAAGCAGGTGACTTGAAATTAACCAAATAAATGTGGCACCCCAATGTTCCAAAACCTCAAGGAGGCATAACGTGTCACCCAGCTAAAATATTTCAGTTTACTACATTGATTTACATGAGACAGCTTCTAAATATGGTAATAATGATAGCACATTTTGTTCCTCACCTGAAAAGACTCAAGAATATCTTTCAAAGGCTCCTCCAGGAATTCATCCTTTCCAAAAAACAGCAGCAGCTCAAAAAAGCTCCTACAAATCAAAATATTTTTGAATAAACATCTGGTTTAATTTTCACAGGGGAAACATAATATATATTATGATCATAATGAAGAAAGCCCAAATCTAAATCTGCCTCAATTTAAAAATAAAATTGTCTAAAATTATCTGTTGAACATCAAGACAAACTTTCCTGGATGTTAGACAAACTGGAATGGCAAACCCAGACATTCTCTGAACGTATCCCTTTCATTGACCCATTAAAGATATCTTATGTTAAGAGCCATCCATCCTCAGACATTACAATTTAGATCTGAGACATTTTAAACATCTTACAGTCTATTCAACCACTTCATACAGAGAGGCAATATTCAGCTTTTCATTCAAATGAGGCAACTGAATACAGAAACCCAAAGTGTTGGACATCAGGAAACAGAATGCTAAATTTGCACCTGTTGGGATTAACTGGTGATTTAATTTAGTAATGCTATCACAGGTCCATAGTTATCAATTATATGCTTTTACTGCAGTCAAATATGAAAAAGCATAGTCTTCAACCATAGCATTATGATACAACTTAGGCGGGAATGAACATACAAGGCAAGGCTGCTCAGGGCATAGCGGACATGTTCACAGTCAGATGGGAAGGTCACTGTGTCACGAGCAAAGTAGCAGAGTGCAGTCCGTAGCACCTGTAGCTGCGGCAATGGCACCTGCCATCGTCCGGTCTGATCCTCCACCAACTGTACAGCAAGACAGAGATGTGGCCAAATATGAATCTCTACCAGGCAAAGTTCATCAACAAGTGTTGGTTCATTAAAGACAGAAACCCTCTTCCATTCATCATTATTTAAAATGATTTCTCATATGGACAGTCTAGCCTTTCAGAGCCCAACTATGCTTTACAATATAGTGATGGCATCAATATAACGATTAAGGCAAATTCAAAAATCATTATGAGCCCTGCAGACGTTGATAAAAACCAAAGACACTGGACACAAAGGTGCACAAACAAATTGAATTATCGCACTCACTAGAAATGTTATGTACAACATAAACACGTCCTAGCGCCTTATCAGAACAGTCACATGGGCATTGCCATAGTTGTTTTGCCATTAAGAGGGCAAGACGAACCTTGTACGTAGGCCTGTATCACATGTAGGCCAAACAAATCCCGGCAATATCGAACGTCAATTTGTCTTTGTGACTGGGAACAATACAAATGCAGTCTCGTAGGACCAATCACTATTAAATGAATCATACAACTACAGACAGTTTTATTTTGTGAAAGTAGATGTGGTAAACTTAATCAACATCATAATATTGCGAGCTTTAGCAGCTACTTGGTCGTTCTGTTGCATGGCCAATAAGGGTTTTCAAATACCTGTGTAAAGAGGAGAGGGAAAGACCGTTTACTTTGTGCAAATTAATTTACAGGTTAAGGGCTGCAAACTAGCTGACATTAGCAAACGCACGCTGGCTAGCTAAGGTTACCTGTAACGGCATTTCGCTCCCAGTAAACACTTCCAAAGCTGGCACACGAAACAGTTCACGAGAAATGGCTAGAACTAGCTAAGAGTAATATTTTTGAAAAGACCAGGTATTTATTTAGTCGACCAATTTAGAGCACTAAATGAGGAAATGAAACTATCTAATAGTTACATTTGGACACTGTCAATGGGTTTCTGTGCATTAGCTAACTAACGTTAGCGAGTTAGCTGCATCGTGTTTTCTAGGACACATTAGTATCTTAACACAACGACAGCTACCTGTAAAACCATTAAAATTATCCGAAGGTTTGTTCCCAACTACAAAGCTAACGTTTACTGATAATGTATGACTACAGGCTGAGTTAGCTAGCTACACAATTAAACGCAGAAAACTATGAAAAGAAAGTAAACACTGCATTGGATAATAGCAAGCTAGCCGTGGCTACTTTTACTGGGGGAGGGGAATAAGCTAGCGTTATCTATCCAGCTAGATTTAGTTACGTTACTAGCTGGCTAGCTAGCAGCTAGCTCCCTAGCGACGGCCCTTATATATCCATATGTCTGTTCTTCGATTACTTTGCTTACCTCGCAGAATCTAGTACAGTAGTTCTTGCTTTGTGATCCACGTTCCTCCCCATTGACACAGTTCAATAAACTCCCTAACTGTTCTTTAAACCTTTCTGACTCCAAGTCACTCTCTTCTTCCGCCATACTGCTTGTCTTACCCTGCGCGTACAACAACGACCACACAACTCCTGTAAGATTAACTTCCGGTACAACCCACTCTCTATACTCTGATTCGATAATGTTTATATCAGTCGCATACTTCCTCCCTATGTTTTTGCCACCGATTGGGCTGTTTTGAACATCATTCATATGCACTTATCATATGTTACTGTTTGAAATATCTGATTGGACACGTACTTCAGGCTTGGTTTTTATCATAATAATAGATTACGCATAGTTAAGTTGCCAGTTGGTTACACTCTATCAATTATAGCACCCAATTAGTTGATAGTTAATTAGTCGTCAGATAATTCTGCCTTATCACACCTTTACCACGACTTTTCTTGAGAGACCCAATAATTGAAATAATTTGGCACACTTTTTATTTAGGCTCGGGGCTAAAAAAATATAAATTACTTTTCAACCTGTATTTTCGAAATTTTCTAGATAGGCTAAATGTTACACGGGCAGTCTAAGCTCCTAGATAATTCTTGCTACATGGCCACATGTAACTACTTGCAGCCTGCTTGCTAACAACACATTAATTTGTTGATTAATCGGAGCGTTACCAGTTTAAATAATCTGATTGATATTCTACAATCAAATGTTATTGCGTGACAAAAACAGGATCACTCCCTCCAAACAACGATTTGCCTTGATAATTAAGTCCAATTTGCGGCCATTTGCTGTTATTTTCACTAATTTCTTATGAGGCAACAGGTGAAATTCAAATAAACAATAAACCAAACGTAAAATGATGAAAATATGTCACACCCATGCCGATAACGCTACTTCCGGACTAATCTCTTTAAAACCTCTTGCAAACCTGACTTTAAAGGCTCACCGAACGTTTGGCTCTCATGTTAGTTGTAACTAGGTAGTTATAATTTAGCTTCTGGGTCGTTCAGGTGAACTATAGGTATGTAATGTTTGTTCAAACGGGTAAATGTTGTACTTGAGCAACTTTTCAATTTTATGCCTTCCAGATCAGTTAGAGGTATTTGTTTGAGCCCACTTGCATCAGCTTGACATTGATGATCTTTTAGGTGGTAAAAAAAAATCCAGTAATTTAAGGATTACTTTGATGAGGTTGTTCAAATTCATTTGATAGTTCCCATAACCTGTAGCTCAGATCAGCTGTGTCAAACTTGTACAATGTGCTTGTGCAGAATTGTGTGTTTCAACTGATGTCTTGATCAGTTATGTTGCATCTCAATTTCTTGAATGTCTAACTGCTTTGTCTTTTGGATTTTTGACAGCCTTACTGACTTAAGATGGTGGCAGCAGCTCTACAGATTCTTGGTGTGGGACTGTGCATGCTGGGATGGCTGGGGGCCATTGTGTCTTGCGCTCTACCACTGTGGCGTGTTACAGCCTTCATTGGGAACAACATTGTGACTGCTCAAGTGATGTGGGAAGGCCTGTGGATGAGTTGTGTGGTGCAGAGCACAGGACAGATGCAGTGCAAGGTCTATGACTCCATGCTGGCCCTGTCTCGAGATCTGCAGGCCTCCCGTGCCCTCATGGTCATCAGCATCCTTCTGTCAATCTGTGGCCTGATGGCCAGTGTTGTTGGTGGAAAATGCACCAACTGCATGGAGCAGGGCTCCACTAAGACCAGGATCACATTGGCAGCAGGCATGCTGTTTACTGCTGCTGGTGTGCTCTGCTTGGTACCTGCTAGCTGGTCAGCGCACAGAGTCATTAGAGATTTTTACAACCCTTTGGTGGCACAGGCCCAGAAACGGGAGCTAGGGGCTGCCATATTCATTGCATGGGGTTCAGCTGCCCTGCTGCTCATTGGAGGGGGTCTCCTGTGTAGCTCCTGCCCTAAAAAAGGACAGGACAAAGTCGGCCGATATAAGTTGGCAACCAACCACAATGTGCGCACAGGTTATGTCTGACATGACTTAAATCAAACTCCTTTGTAAATGAGGGTGCAGCAATGTAGCCTTCTTACAATGACTGTCCTCTTTTGGTACATTTTAAAACTGTTGATGTTCTATGTCACTTTTTAAAAAAGTTTAATAAATGTGCTTTGTATGGAAAACATCTCAATGTTTTATTGTGAAGGTTCTGTGGATAGTGTGAAATGATATGAGGACAGCAGCAGGTGGCAGTAGTCAAGTCTTTGACTGTGGTAACAACTAAAGTGCTGAAGATGTTTTCAGGACTCAAGTGTTCAAGCAATACTTCCTGGATGGAAAGATGACATTGAAGGTTGAAACAAAATCTGATTCATTTTAATAGATAAATATTGCCACAGACTACCCCAAAAGTGTTTCATAAATCTGGTGGACTAATGTTTTTGGTGTAATGTTCAATATAAGTCTGCACTCATTTTGATTGGTTGTGATCATGTTTAAATGCCCAGTCTACCTGCAGTAAACCTGTGATCTTTCCTAAGATCCTGAGAGGAATGCTGGTGAAATGTGTCTTCCATTCATGCATTTGTGTTTGATGTACATGTTAGGATAAGCATAACGTTTTGCAAACCCCATACTTTAGCAAATTTTGCAATTCATAAAATTTTGAGAAACAATGAAAATTACCATGCTTTCAAGCCCTCGATGGACTCAATGTGGCAATGGAGGATTGTGCAACGCCATCTGTTTGCATTGGGTTCATATATTTTCTGATAACCTGCACTTCCACAATTCGAGTCCAGTGGTTCTTAATTGCATGCTGGTTTTTGTTTCTGCCAATTACTTGATAAATGGAAGTTTTAGAAGATGTGTATATGAAAATTGTTACTAACATAATGCAAGTTTGGATATTTGTGTTCCTTGTGTGTCTATCAAATTGTGTAGTTTTAATGACTTGGGACCCTATTTTGAAAGTCAGACATCAAAAGTCAGAAATCGGTCATTGCCTGATTCTTGCAACATTTGATAGGAGCGGTAGATGCGCAAAACGATTTTCGATGACGAAAGTCCAACTTGCTAAATCAAACTGGGCTGGTCCATTCTATGGTGCTACTTGCTATAGGAGGTCCATCACATGGTGCAACCTGCAATGGGTGGAGTACTGTGTTAATATTAATTAGAGGGTGTTGGCATGACATTGCATGTTTCAGCCAATCATGCCAATCATGAGTGTTGCATTCAACAAAATCATGTGCATCCAGTACTCTCAAGAAAACATGGAAGATCCAAGGCAGAGGAATGTGCATTTCACACCAGAGAAGATGGAGGTTCTTATATACAGGTGGAGAGGTATTAATTTGGAGAAATTGGCATTGTCTGTGCTTGGAATACATATGTTCATTGCCAAGTTTGAAACTATAACAATTCATAAAATACCAGAGAGATTTCTGTTGAAATATTTTTATTACAATTAAATTATTTGAGTTATAATGGAATTTTAACCATTATTGCCTTTTGTAATATTTCTGAAGTCATGTTATGACACCGGCTGGCCGAGTTTTGGCTACCTTCAAGTTTTTCACTCCAAATAGACTGACTTTTGAGTCTTCTTTAGCGCAAGGGTTTCACTTTCGATGAAAATAGTAATTCGGGCATTGTGCCTCATAATTTGCATGGAACTCCCATTTGTTTTCAGAGAACACTCCCAGACATCATGCCTCTACGCCCCTTTATTATGTCAGAGGTGAAAGTGGCTTTGTGCTTCTGCAGTTCTCCTGTTGCGCTGCTGGCGTGTTGCCAAAAATAACTTTGTAAGTGTCATAGCAGTAATGGCGCATTTAAAATTAGTCCTAGCACGTTGCGCCTGCTAGTGAAAATAGGGCCCCAAGTTTCCCCAGTTTTTCTTCAATTAGGACTTCACTGATGTATAATTAAAATGTGTATTCTCTTCATGAAACCATTTGCCTTGGGAATACAATAAGAGAATGAAACTATTCATTCATCTGACAGTTTACCTGTCTTGGGATGTGAAATATGGATCTGCTTTTGATGTGATTATGTGTCCAAGCAGGAATAAGAGCAATTAAAACTCATGGGTTGCAACTGTGGTTGAAACGAAAACCAGCATACATGGGGGTGGCCTGAGGACTGAACCTGAGAACTACTGTTCGCAGAGGTTCTGTGGGGACCACAGTATTTAGGACTGTGTTTTCCAGTCCGCTGATTAAGGTTTACAATGCAAGGTAGTAAAATGCCTGAGTTAAAACGCCTAAACTACACCAGCAGGGGTCTCTCTTACCCCATCTACCTTCCTAATTCACTGGCTGTTTTAATACACATTAAACTAAGGACTCAGTATCACACTGGTTTTCCCCACTCCCATACCTTTTGCATTTGATTATATGACCTTCGTAAAGTTATAATGGCACATTGTAGAGAGCAGAATTGAATTCATAATACTTTTTACTTTCAATTTGCTACAGTGTTTTATGTAATCATAATTAAAAAGTATGCACACCTCTAATATAAAAGTGAATACAATAACAAAAATGCATCCCTGTATTTTACAAAATATCAGTGCTTTTATGTTGTGAAAAGTACAAGGAAAATCATTTAGGCCAAGGCACTGCAAATGCGTGCAGATCATGAAGTGTAGCTTAACACACTGTGAACAACAATATGTGACAATAAATGATCTCAGAGTTACCCAGCTGTAAAAACACAGACATATTTACAACTCTGCAATTGGTACACTGCATGGAAATATGTGCACAACCACTGAATATTTAAACAATTGTGTTGGTTAATTTGTAATTGCTCCATTATTCCAGTAGTTTTGGAATCTGCCAGTACAGACTGATATTTTTTGATACATGTATTTGGTTTTCTAAAACCTTCCCTTATAAATCTGTTTAACACTTGCTGAGTAATGTCAGAGAATGTGTGTCCCAATTCCAAAAAAAATGTGTCCTCCTTTCCTCCTCAACCTTCTTGACTCCACAACTTCCTCCTTCTAATACCACACCCTTAGTGTTTCTGTCTGGTCAGAAGAGGAGCTCCTTTTGTCATATTGTGATTAATATTGTGGTATTTTCCATTTCAGGTTTTAATGTCACAAGTGTTAGAGGACAAATAACATAATGTCAATTATACTGTAAATGAGAGGTGAGGTTGCACTTCACCCCCCTATATCAATTAACTGGGTTTATAAATGTATGAAAATACAGAATTAAGTATGTTTGTAAATGTATATACACAGTAAGGGATTCTATATACAAGATAATATTTGTAATATTTGTGAAGGTCAACCTTTGTACATAGTGTAAAAATAAAGCAATATCTGGACCTCCAATATGATATGAGTAATATTAACTGCCTAAAACAAAATGAGGTGAGGTCCAAAATTTCACCTAGAAGCTTGATAATTATGTAAATTGTGAAAATGTTTTGTGTGTATTTCTGTGACCCTTTATCTTACTACCCTTAGATAGTTCTTCAGCAGTATCGATGATATAATTTACACATTATTTCAGTCTTTCTCTCTCTCTCTTTCCCAGTCTCTCTATCAGAGGTAATATCTACACTTGACCAGCTTTTGAAAGGCCTTTTTGAAGTCCTCATTAAATATTGTGTATATTAATGGGTTTATAAGGGAATTGAGGTAGCCCAGCCAAGTCAGAAAGTCAGCTATTTCTGCTGATATGCAGCATGAGGTGCAGGTGTTGACGATGACCTCCTTCAGAAAGAAGGGCAACCAGCATATGATGAAAGCACCCAGGATCAGGCCAAGAGTGGTGGCTGCCCTCTTCTCCCTAGTTCCCGAAATTTGATGCCTTCTGAGGGACCTCTCCCTGTGGGACCCAGACCGTGGGCTCCTGACAGTGATGCGGACACGGTCACCCTCAGTAGATGGGTCTGAGTAAGACTTCTCAGGAGGGCTCAACACATCAGGGCTATAAGGTTCCATGTCAGAACACTTGGGCAGCATGCTGCCATTCGTTTCTTGTCTGTTGATGCGGCTGGCACCCCTCTTATGATACAGAGTTTTGGCTGCACGATAAATCTTGTAGTACAGTATGAGTATGAGGGCAAGTGGAATGTAGAAGGCCCCAAAGGTGGAGTAGATGGTGAAGGCAATGTGGTTGTGCTTGATGAGGCACTCACTGGCACAGTCTCCATGGTACCTCCACACTAATGGGGGAAGTGAGATTAAGATTGAAAGGATCCACACCGCTGCAATCATGAATGTTGCACGCTGTGACGTCCGCTTGCGTGAGTACTCCACCGCATCTGTGATCGCCCGGTACCGGTCCAGAGCTATGGCTGCCAGATGCAGGATAGAGCAGGTGCAGCACGTGATGTCCACACCCAGCCAGATGTTGCACACCACCCGGCCCATGATCCAGTTCTGCTTGATGATGTAAACGATGCTGAAGGGCATCACCAGAATGGCCACCAGCAGGTCTGTGACTGCCAGTGAGCAGATGAGGTAGTTGGCAGGATGATGCAGCTTCCTGGTGACGATGATGGCAGTGATGACCAGGGAGTTTATGCCAGTGGTTATCACAGCAAGAAGGGACAGTGTCAGGGACAGCAGGACCTTACTGCTGGTGCTTTTGCTAACCTCAGTTGTGCAGTTAGTTAAATTCATCCTTCCAGGTGGCGCAAATTTCCAATATTATGTAATTCAAACAAAAATGAAGAATACATTAGTTTAAGGCAAATGTAATTATAAAATGAAAGTATTTTTTGTTATTTTACAAGAATCAAATTACTGTATACTGTTATATTCACCACACAAACAATACACCCCAAATTTCATACAGAGATCAAGCTGAACGTTTTTGTTCAACCAGCTATTCTGTCATGGAGGAGGAAATTGTCACGGTGACCAGGTGCAATCTGTGGCTTAGCTGGAGAATTATTCAGCACCAGATCATATACAGCACAGCAGGGATTATCAAACGCTTTCTGGGGAGCCCCCTGTGATCAATGGCTTTCATTACAGCCAATATCTTAATTATGGTTTATGAAGAATTGTTCTACAGTTTTTTCCATTCTTTAACATAATGTACAAATGAATCATTGCATTTGCTCTGTCATTTTCCACAAATGCTTTTGCCGCAGTGACTAATGATAGTATGACAAGGAGGTTACGTGAATCCAATAATGGGTAGAACTACACTCTATGGCAAGATCTGCTGTTCCTCTCCTTACAGGCAAATACATTGATGTTATAGGGGATCATACTATATCCCTGCAATTCTTCACACCAGAAGTTGGCCTGTTCACTTCTGTACCTTCAAGAGCATCAATTGGACAAATCCAAGGAGAATCTGGTTTTGTGACAGGGACTGTGGGCCATCCAAGCCTTTGTCCTCACTGTTATCAGTCACACTGCAGTGGGAAGCATTGCATGGTCACCATCTAAAAAGAGTGAATCAAGAAGAAATACCAAATGTTAGTGTGAACAGGAAGACCAGGTTGCTTGATAAAACAGTGGATGGTGTACAGCAAGCAGAACACTGCCATATCCCTGACATGAATATTGATCAAAGAGAGGCCTGTGATTTTCACAAAAGCAGAGACCTCTCACTGTGGCCTTAAGAAGGAAACTCACACAGTTAGGGAAGACAACAGAGCTTACAGCACATTCATGTTTTTTTGTATAATGGATATAAGTTATTTAGATGCCTTGGCATTGGATCTCGTTGATACCATTGTCTGGAGAGGGCATTGAAGCTATGCATAATGTGGCAGACCTTTGAAAAAAGCATGGGAAAAAACATAATCCAGTTTCTGTTTTCCATGACCCCAGAAATGCTCATGAATGTTACCCCTGTTTAATTTTCAATTTATTCAGTTACCTCAAATAACACTCATTTAAACCTGTTAAGTTATCCACATTAAAATGAACTGAAATCGTTATCTTCATTACTTTCCACATTCAGCAATGCAAACGGTTCTTGATGATATTAAAAATTAGTTGCTGGTTGATGTCTGGCAGATTATGTAAGAATTGAAATAAAGGACAGTTAAATTGGCCAAATATATATAAGCTACACTTAAGATAAATATATATAACATATACAAAATATAAAATACAACCTTTACCCTTTATAAATTAGCTATCACTTTCTTAAACAGAATATATCACCATTATTACAATTATCTGCATTGGGTCAAAGGTCACAATTTCAGCCCTTGTCCTTAAATAGTCATAGCACAGCAAAAAACATATATTTATTGATGAAACATATATATTTTTTAATATATTTAAAATATTGTGTGTGTTTCTGTACTGTCCTGGCAGCACAAGAAAGGATTTTCAGTTAAATGTATTGAGAGACTCAATACATTTTATTGATAAGAAATATAAACTTAAAATTGATAAGAAACAATATTAAGTTTATATAACCAAATTACTCAAGAACTGAAAGCCCTGCTGATGAAATAGTCACTTAAAATATACAAAACGTTGCCCATATTTGGAATTCTAAATCTGTGTTTCTCTGCCCCCATGCAACATTACTCATATTAACACATGGGTTTGCAATCTGTGTGCTTGGTGAACAGAAACTAGTTTGTAAATGTATATTAATTAAATAATAAATATGGTATAGTATGGTTCACTCTTGAGTAGATGCCATGATTCAGTCTTAAGACTCCGGTGTACTTCAAATTAATATGAAGATTTATATGAAGCATACATAACAAAAACAATGATGAGAACAACCTTGTTTGCCCCCACATCACAATAACTCCATCTATTTACAAATCTTTCCACCATGTATGTGTGGAAATGGTTGTCATGGAGACATTGTCTTTGTCTCAGGAATTTTCATTGAAGGAAGCTAATGAACTAATACAATGGTGCATAACGGCAGCTGTCATCAGATGAACAAATGTAAACAAAATGCACTTCTGTTCTTTCAAAGGTAAAATGTTTTATGTGTTTTATATGGTCAGTGAAGTAAACACAGAAGAGGTCATTTTTGTCCATGTCCAACAAAACATATTTCAAGTAGTCCTGCATGGGTAAATTTTGTTTGGTAATTTTGGTTGAAGCAAAATAATGAGGGCAATGAATTGAACACTTGAACTTTCATGAAAAATGATTTTGTTTGACTATTAATAGTTAATATTTAAATACTTAAAAATTAATAACAAGCAGTGGCTGCAGGAGCACTCAAGGGAAACTGCCTACCTGCAACTTTTTGTAGCCAACTGCACTGCAGCCTGTGCAGTCCTGTGACGCAAATTCCTGCTGCTCAGATTTCTTGCATTGTCTACTTGGACTGAGGACAGTCACTTGACTGAAGGATTTTCAGTCTTTCATTTTGCACATTTAATTGTACTTCTCTGCACTTCCATGAACTTTTTAGACCTACTCACTTGAGTTTACAAATTTTATTAAAGAATATTTTTAAGGCCCTGCTCTACAACTGTTTACATATGTGATAAAAACTTATGAGCACAAGATATTAAAGAATACTCACAACAAACTTCTGCATTGTGACCCCAGGTAAGCTGAGCCATCAGTCGTCCTTATTCAGGAAATCGAAAAAGGTCCCACCAATAACCATCAAATTGTTCATGACACTATTCCCATTAGGTATAGCAATCAATCAAACTCACAAGACCTGAGCAGAGCATTTCTTTGAAATTCTCCTTGAAAACAATCTTGTGAAATCAAGGTCACTTGGAAGCAACATTCTGTATGTATCTTTAACAAAAGCTTTCCATTTAATGATCAGTACTTTCACCTGCTATTCTTTGGAATTCAGTTGAACCTCCTGTTAAGGGGTGATGTGAAATGACAGACCAAACAGAACATTAGAGGCAGTATATATTAACTCATCAGAAGGAACCAATAGTTAATCAAGAATAACCAAAGGAGAGGGAAATCAAACTGAAAATAAAAACCCAATTGACACGTGACTGCAACTGATCAGAAAGATAGAAATCCTTTGTAATTTGTACGAAACAAAGATTAAGTTCTACACATACTTACTTAAAAAATGAGGAAAGCTCACAGACCACCAGACAAACTTCAATGTCATGAACTCCAATGTCCTGTAATACTGGCATAGCTGATGAAAGATTCTGCACCAGTGGTATAGAGTTTTATATTCTTCTTTCATGCCTGGATTCCTGGGTAATTTCCATTTCATGGATCAGGAAAAAATGATTCAATCAATAATTGTCTGTTTTTATTCTCTCTGCAAAATATGAATTGTGAAACACCACATTACAATTTTCAATGTAAATACATATTTTATTGGATGATCTAAACCTTCTTTTTGAGTCCTGGCAAGGGGTAAGCACTATGTATAGGGCCAGTAGAAATTCCTGACTTCTTCAGTAACCAGTCATTCCCTTCGCTATGCACTAGGAGTTTACTGTAGCCTCTTCTCAAGCTTCTTGTTAAACAGTTACTGCATTATGGTACATTAATTACATTGAATAATCTTAATTAGTCATATAATTACCTTAAGTGAAGCATCAACCCATTTGGATTGACTTTGAAGGAGATGTGTGCTGACACTTTGTCATGTACAGTTTTACTCAACAACAGGGACAGCTGTTACACCACATTAAAATGAAGAGGAAAAATATTTTCATTGACAGTTTAGATACATAAATAGAAACAGCTTAAACCAAACAGTGTAAAACTACAAAAGGCATCAATTCAAGACAGAGAATGTAAATTCAGCTTATTTCAGGGAAGGGTGCACTCCTTTATGGTGTGTTAATGAATACAATCATTGTCAGCAGGGTATTGAAGCTGTGCATACAGTATGTATTAATGAATTAATTGACTTTTACATTTTTATACAAATGTGCTTTCTAGGCATTTGTTTATTTTACAAATATTTACTTACTATGCTAAAATGCCATTTTGAAGTAGTAACAATCTATTTTCCCACATTGTAAAATCTTCCAAATTCTGTGCTTTAGGAGCAAGAATAAAGATTATGGAATGAAATTAATAAAACGTTAATTGACCATTACTTGTAAATGAATATTTTTTGTACTCCTTTTCTGTAAATTTTTTATAGACTGACATATGTTACTGAAACCCAAACATTTGTTAAGTTACAATACAACTTAATAAGAAAATACATGTGGATAAGGCAATATAACCAAATTAGCCCAGTAAGCTGTATTAACAGTGACTGCCAACATTCAGCCCAGCACAGGTATGTATAATTACATGTACAGTATATGCCCTTATGTAATATAAAAAGAGAGCATACTTTAAATACAATATATAATAAATGCAGAGAGCTGACAAGTACATGAATACAGACAATGTAGAGTCACCGTGACTTTAAATAGAATTCCTGTTGATTTATCTCAAAACAATTACAATTTGACAATGGTGTCATTTGATTTTAGATAGATTGTGCACCTTATCAGTAAAGAGGAAAACTTCCAAAAGCTCTGGGAACATCACTTCAGAAAAGTTGCCTATGTCTCATGTTTGGCCAGGACATAACCTGAGAGTACCAAAATCACCATCAACTTCCATTTTGACTCATCTTTCTTTGACTCAAATTTCCCTCATCTTTTCCACCCTTAACCAAACTTTTTAGTGTCCTGAAGCTGCCCTCTAATGTAACGGAAATAGCTGGGACTTGTATACCCAGGCAAAGCTTCCCAAACTCACTACTGAGAGCATTCTACACACTTAATAATAGTAAGAGTCATTTACAGTTTAAAAATATATTGACAAAGTTAGAGCTGAATGATGCTCCTTTTTATGTTTAATGATGCTGCAGACTCATGGTCATGGTCAGCCGGTGAGGGAGACAAGGTAAGGAGTCAGTGGTTAGGAAGACATTACCCTGCTGTTTTAAACTCTTTTTATGGGCAAGACTATGTCAAATTGTACGGCAATCCATCAGATAATGCTTGGCCACAATTGCTGCAAAAATATTACCATACATATACACATAGCAACATGGTTCAGGTATCAAAACTAATTTATAGCTGTCCCATGATTTTATCTGTTTCTCAGTTGTTGTACATTTAGATTTAATTTTGGAAAAGCTGATGTGTAATACATGTGTTCTTACAAGGGTCAGAGAACACACGGCAGGCTCAAAACAATTTGCCCTTTTGAAAAAATAACCCAAAAGCTGAGGTTGAAGGGCACTCTGAGTATTCATTCATAAAAGGACTTTGTGAACAAATGCATCTTGCTTGATTAAGTCTTTCAATCTCTTTAAATACAGTAAATCCAGTACAGTTCTTCACTCAACATTAGTTCATCAGAAGGCACTGATGCATTTCCACCATAACTGCATGTTAATTTATGCAGGTCTATAATAACTGTTTGTTTACCAAATCACCCTGAGCTGTCACTGTGAGAGGCAATAAGACAGACAAAGTGATATACTGTATCGACCAGTGGGGTTAACGTTGGGTTAGGCTATCGAAATAAACCATGATTGTGGGATGCATCCTGACATGTATTATTAGTTTTAAGTAAAATATTCCTCAATTCTCATGTGTATTGCAAAGAACAGAAACATAATAAATAAGTAGAACTAAACAATTGCAAACAAACTGTTCATGAAAACTCAAATGCCTCACAAAATGTGCTATTTAGCAGCATTGCTTCATAAGTGAAAAGTTAAAGCTGCAGGAACTGCAATAACCAAGAACTGCACATCTTAATGACTTTTCAGGACAATCTGGAGCATACAGTACATGCCATGTTATACTTTATTTTGAGTGTCACATTTAAAACTTTAAATCTCCATGATAAGAGAGAGAAAGCCAGGGAGCCTCACCAAGATCCCTCAAAAGCTGCTGATAAAAATGTTCAAAGAAATCAATTAACTTCAGCCCAAAAATCTCTTTCATTCCAAATGTCTGCTGCAGCTCTGAATGGAAAGCTGCTTACGACAAAAGATGACTTGGTTTGGATGGGAAAGATTAAACATTCCTACACATCATCATGCAAAAATGATGAGCCTAAATGCAGACGTTAACATCAAGATCCAGTTATTTAACACAAGATCTACAGATCTGTGTAAAAACAATGGAAGTATCTGCTGTGAATGCCATAAGGGAATCTGAATACATTTTATTTGTTTTCACATGCTTTCACACACAAACACAACACTCCCAACCCTGCCTTTTCCACACTATAGGACCTTCTGTACACCACCCCACCCAAAAAACAGCCACTTAAATCAACCCCACCCTCATTCACTTTTACAATACTGCACTTAGCTACAAATTCAAGCTGTATGTTTTTCATTGGAAAAATTAAAAAATCCAATGCTTGAAATCTAATTCAGTTGATATACAGTGGGGTCCAAAAGCTTGAGATCATTAGTGGAAGTGCTTCTATTTTGTATTCTTTTGTCATTTCATACAAAATTTGTCATCACAATTTGTCATTTGTATTACCAATTTGAGTGAAAAGCTTAATATTTGAAAAATGTACATGAATTTCAGAATGTTTTAGTTTTTGGTATGTCCCCCTTTTCCTTAAATGACAGCGTGCACTGGAGCTGGTATGGACTCCGCAATTTTGTGCAAAACCTGATGATGCATGTTATCACATGGTCTTGAAGTCCCCAAAACCTTCTTTTAAGAGCCCCTATAAATGTTCTATAGGGTCTGACCTCGTGTACAAAGGAGTTAACATGGTTCTGTCTATATTTCCAAGGTAGTTTAATTTATTATCACTGTGCCCAAACCTGACGTTAGACAATACTGGTTCGTGAAGAAGGCCAAATATATGATTCTGTCAGCAACTGGTCAGTGAAGTGGCCAAATACCAGTCTGCACATGACTAGTCTAGTAGTGTGCATCCAGTACACACACACACACACACACACACACACACACACACACACACACACACACACACAAAGGAGCTAATGGTCACACGCATGCCTAATGACCTCATGGCTATCAGACCATGTCCTTTCAGCTGTACAGCATAAAATATAACAAAAGCCTTGGGGATTTTTCTAAATCTAAACCAGCACTTGGGATGCTTTGGATATTTACCAAGCCTGTCTGATCATATTTGAAATTTATTTTTACTGTACAGGCTTAAGATTAAGAGAATGATTCCCCTGCAGTTCTACAACATCAAATGAATCAACTGTCAAGGGCTTTTTTTTCACTCTATCGAATGTAAAATAATGTAAAAATTATTAGTAACTACACAATAGACAGTTCCACAATCTATTTATAACAATCTATCAGGATAATATATGTATATTATTTGGTAAATAGTAATCAGTTCCAATTGCATTACAACTGTTTTAACATGTTGGAAGTGTTCTTGCTTTCAGCTTTCTGTTAGTTCCACACAAAAAAGATGTTCCTGTTTCATTTATGTGAAAACAACATCATGCATGCTATGCATTAGCGCCACTGCTGCAGGGTACTGAGAGGGGTCACACTCCCCACAACGCATTCTAATCTCAACTTTACAATATCCATAAGATCAAACTCACCCAACAGGAAAACATTTAAATAATGCATGGTTTAAGGAAGGCAAATGAGTAATCTGAAACAGGGAGAGTTAGCATCACGGCCAGAGGCAATGTCAGCCGTGTTAGCAGGACCAAGTGGAGAGCTTATCATTATTCATATTGCTTACTAAGTAGCCATTGTAATACATTACAATATCACTGTCTTGTGACTGGCAACATTTGATTAATACTTAATACTGTTATTGTTCATGAAAAAGTAAAAGAAACTAGATTTTTACTTCAGCTATCATCTACAGTAGGTAGACAGACTTTCTTAACTTCTGTGTACAGATTTTTATATTTTTCAGAAAAACAAGCAACCCATTATAAGCATTTTCTTCTAAATTTAGGTAATTGAATAATGGACAAATGATTGATGTCTGACATAAATTCTGACTACTCTCAGTGTATTGATAACAACAATAAAGGCAGATCAAACTAAAGAAAAAGAAGCAATGGAATTATCATTACCTGAAAATCAGTTGATAATGAGGTACCAAAGGCACACAACCTTCATATAAGTAATCACAATGAGACATGTTACTCATCCATTAAAATACCACCCAATACCACATTAAAGTCTTAAAATGTGATATGTAGTTAAGACAGTTCACAGGTTGGTTCAATGATATAAAAGGAGTACTTAGAGAAACTGGTTTTACTTTGGTCTACTCAAATGCTTAGTGCAGTTTATCAAGAGCAGCACCACTGCTATTTCTGTTCACACTCATCAGGAGCACTTATGAACAGTTGAGTGGGATCTGCAAATGGATCCAGAACACAGCTACATGAACTCTGGAACATAGAGGCCGCAGTATTAACAGGGCAGACCAGGAGCTGCATCAGGTTTAATATGTTTTATTGTTCACCAGTAGATTCCTTTTGTTTCATTATGTCACTGTTTTACAAACTTGCTCCCTGTGAAAACTCTGTGCTTTTTAGTGGACCCTGATGTGCAAATCATTGAGGAACAGGTGTTTTTTCATACTAGTGCCAGGATAAAATGAAACATGTTGCTGCCTTCTAGTGCCAATTGTCATGTCTGTGCTTGGTGCAATGTATCACTACTCTTGCATCAGCATGTAATTCAGTCATTTGAAGTTTAAGTGGAAATGGCCTGATGTCACTTTTAAAATATGCTATAGATATGAGGGCACTTACAAGGACACTTAAACGTTTTTTGAGTGGTTTTTCAAGGCATTGCATTCCAGAAATTGGGTTGTTTAAATGTAACATTTTCATTATTCATGTATGATTCATCACATGAATGTGTGCTTCATGTTACAGCTTATTCATTTTTGGCACAAACATGTATAGGCTTTTGCCAGATAACTTAAGTCCTTAACCACATATACTGGTTCAGTCCAGCTGGTGTGGTGAGATATCAGTCATGCCTGAGAGAAAAAAAACAAAGGGACTTGGGAATTACAACTGCATGCAAAACATACCTGGAAAATGAAGCAGCTGGTAAGTAGATTTAAACTAGGGGTGGGTTTACAGCACAGTGCGTTTTCATGTAAAATGAGTCTTTAAATAATTGTGCAGATGATCAGGAATAAAACTTTGTAATCTCACTCAGCAGAGTACAGATTTGCCTGCACAGATGGGACAGAGAGCTCTCATAATATCCACAGGCTTGCCAAGCTTGTAAGGGTGCTGATCCTGCTTCAGCTGATTTCAGTGAACTGGAGCCAGGAGTAATTACAAATGCCCATAGCCTCAAAACCAAAACTGTTCAAGTTCAACTCTGTATCCAGAAAGCACAGGTACTGAGGCACTGAAGACATTCTAATGGATGCATCACTCAGTGAATTTTGTAATATGGCTCCTCTGGAATGTGTACTGTTTATACGAAATTCCCTACACTAGAAATATTACACTTTATTTAGACTCAGGAACCTCCATAGAGTGTATGGCTTAATACAACAAAGATAAATTTACAAAATTCCTGTTTGTATCTGAGGAGGCAGATCATTTTGAATAAGTTTTTGGGATTTGTTGAGCCAGTAGCAGTGCTGATTGCGGTGACAAGATCCTGGAATAAAACTCTTACGACCTGATTTACTAAAGCTTTTAGTACTCACAAAACTATTTTGCTGGTGTATAAAGACTAAGAGAGCTGTGATTGGTTGAGGTAGTTCATTTGCTCCAATCATAAATCATGTAACTGAAATTGCATCATCAAACATTTTAACGATTGCTAAAGGCTTTGACAAATCTGGCCTGTATGATTTTGCACAAAAGCCACAATCATGCATTCCTGTGTACATCCACCAATGGGAAATACTTTTGAATACCAACAAATGAAAGGAAAATACTGCCAACCCCTGTTCTGTTGGAGCTGTGAAAGTCTGTTCGAAGTCTGATTAAATCGCAGGATTACAGTAGAGACCTTCAGTGGTACTTCAGGGGCTCAACTGTATTGATTTCCCACCTTTGCTATTAAAACTCAGACAGTGGGTTATGGTGAATCGAATTTGTCTTACAAGCCCTCACAGTTTTAATGCACCTCACAACCTGTCCTGTCTTCCATCTCCTTCAACACTGAAACAAATCTAAACCATGACTTTACAAGGCATTGGACATGCCTTGCAGAAAGAAGGGCTTAACTTCAAGGGTGTTGGGTATTCCCAGGGGATACTACTGACTTTATTTAATGGAATTGATTTTTAAGTCTTCATTAGTCCAAAAAGCCATTTGTCCATGGTACTCAATAATTGTCTGGTTTGCTGAGTCTTGAAGAATTTGAAATAGCTGACTGCTGCTAGCTATGGTGACCATTGACCTACCAAAATGTAAATCTTTACCCATACATTTATCAAAGCCACCATTAATACAGTACAAGTTTAATTTACAAAAGGCTGCTCAACAATAATGTAACATTTAAATGCCATCTGCTGTGTATATCAACTGTGCAGCAATAGTTTTGAAGAGGAGTTCAGCTGGCATGTTGATAGCTTTGAGTTATATTTGATGACTATTTTGGCTGATGTCATTTGAACCAGCCACATCAGTTAGCATGTGACACTGAAAATGTCACTTCTGATGGGTTTTCCTTGTGGTCAGTTTAATGCACAACTGCCAATCTCCCTTTTGGGTGACCCATGAATTTTGACTTCTAAATCTTAATGTGGGATCGAGCCATAACTGGTGTTCACACGACAGTAAGGTACTGTCACAAGCTTCACTTCCCCTACAGGACTCATACCTTGGTGGTTGCTGTGTTTGAGCATTACATTACTGACAATTGATAATTGTAATAATGCTTTATCAGTGCCAGGGCTGGGTAATATTCCCGGTATAGTGTGATTGAATTGCAGAATTACCAGAATTCTAGGCACATGCTTGTACTTCCCCTAAGCACCACAGACATGCAAACATCCATGCTCTTCTCTGCCTTGGAATTTAATGCAAAACATAGCGTGTCCTATCATCACCTCATTTAAATCATGTAAAACAAGTTCAGGTACTCTGTACAAAGAAATGTGGAAAATTGTTGCATGACTTTCCATGCTACAGCAACATGTGTGAAGGTGTGATCCAAATAATTTGCATGAACAAATTTTTTTTTCCCACCAGATACATTATGAGGGAGTTTGACAGCACAAGCATCTAAAAATCTGTTTATCTTGGTGCTTTCCTGACGGGTGTAATTTGGTTTTCATTTTCACTTCAAACAAATAATACTGTTTAGCAGATCAGCATATATAATCTCCTTTGACTTAAACTAATAATAGAAGGCACAGGATGAATGAAACCCAAGTCTGAGAGATCACCTCTATAAAGCTTTCTGTGTCTGAGACTGGGCATGCACAGACATGATTCATCATAAGAAGAATCCTGAACCAGAAGTCATGCACCTGCCCTCATAATGCCTAATAATTAATGCCCCCCACAAATAACTGTTGGTTTAACAGATTAAGCAAACGGAGAGACCCATTCTGTCCTTGGAAAATATATACAAACAGAGAATACCTGTAGATGCACCACACATCCGTGCGTAACAGCAATCTGCTATGATCATCCTGTCAAAATAAGCCAAGTGGCACTGGATTCCTGGATTCAGTAAAACTTTTTATCTCTGTGAACCTCTGACTGCATGCAATCCAAATGACCTTATATCCAATGACATGTTTGCAATTATAAAGGGTTATTTCAAGTAAATGTCACCTAGCATATAGAGAAACCGCGGAGTTCCGATCCTCAAGATGACAAGTACCCCCGTGATCCTCTAAAACGGTCCCTTGCTTAGCATGGAAATGGAAAACCTAATAGATAGGGAAAAAATCGCCTTTTCCACGGTTTACAAAGAGTGCCCTGCACATAATGGGGTTGATTCGGCTCGCTATGCACAATTTAATGAGAAAGTTCAATATCACAAACCAGCCAGCTGCGCAAATTCCACCTTTAACTAACACGCTTCGTTTTTTACATTTCCTTTTCCGCACAGGATTTCTACTCCTGCAATACAGAATTCTTATTTGTCCTCACCAAGGCACCCTGGTTCAAATGCAACCGGTGATCTAATGCGGGAGGACCTTCAGCATGTAGTAGTGTGTTTCACTATTTTGTTTTAGCATTTCAGTCGCTAAATTTACCCATGGAAATGAATGCCGTGTTAATGTAATTATAATATGTATTAGGCCCATATGTAATACTCCGAAACGCATAAGGACCATTGTAACACATGCAGAACATTCCATTTCCAGTTCCAACATCAACAGCAAAAATGTAACTCTTTACACTTACTCTCAAAGCGACCTGATCCCTCTTATTACAGAACTTAATTTACATGATAGACTCAGACAAGTCAACTGAGAGCGCACATGGAAACAGAGAATGATGAGTCCCGGAGCAGGCTTCAGTAGGCTATACAATAACCAATTAAAAAGGGAAAACATATTTTTAGTCAAATATATACGACAATTTTACACACAATTACGCATTGTAACATTAGCAACACAAAATTCAAACGAATGGAATTTCAACAGTTTCTAACCCAAGTGATAACAAAAATACTATGAAAACATTCAATAAATATAGAAGGTATACCGCAGCTCAATAGAAAAACGGCTATGGTGGGTAAATAACTTCATCAAGCTTGCATCAGATAATACAGAAGTTAAACATATTAAAGCACGAGTAAAGATGCAAGTCTGTAGGAGAAGTAACCCCGAAGCAGCGAAACTTTTGGTCATTCAGAGAATATACAGGCAGTATTTTATCTCCAGCATTGTTTACTTAATACAACATATAATGCTCGAAATTTTAAAAAGCATGCAAGTAATTACCGTGAATTGCCATTGAGAACACTGCGGTAATGTCCGATTCGCACTGTATTTTTTTTATCGAAGCGACAAATGTGCTACAGTATATATATTTTTTTCAGATGTAGCACTTACTTTGATACCGCGCCTTCAAAAGTCAACTTACAAACAACATACTTGTTTCCAAACAGCCATTCAGTCACTTGCCTGTTTCGAGTGTATCGGAATCAACAGGCTTTGTTCAACACCTCCAGGTCAATGCGCTGCTACCAATGAACTGTGCCTTTATGACGCTCCTGTCGATAATTTGTGAGAGGATTCCAGCCTAACAAAGACTGAGTAGACCCACTCACCATGAGAGCTACGAGATTTTCAGTCTCGAACGTATCCCATTTTCCTAGTCTGTGCCCATTTAAGAGTTGCGTTGGCAAGTCCAAATGCTCCATTTGTTTTCAAGCGCGTCTTTTCGTTTGATTTGACTGAATATAAGGAATCTACGCTTACAAATATAGGAAATACTTCTTATTTTTAAATATCACGTTAATGACTGTGCTTGATTATAAAGGACTGGATAGTCTGCCGTTAAATGCGTATTTTGTAGGGACACACATATTTCAATAGAATAAAAAGGAGAGAATCTGCAAATTAATTACATCCGATATCATTAGTTTAGCAAGTCTCTCATTTGGTATTCCCCTGCCATAAACGGCATGACTTGCGCATGTCACTGAGCACCTTACCACTCACACAGTGTTGAAAATGGTAGGGATAGATTCCCAGCAGTCAGCTAGCTTTCGACTCATCTGATCAGTGTGCTCAGATGGCCATCATGACATGATTACACTGAGAGATTTAGACTCAATGCTCTCCTCTGGATTAGAGGACATCTGTATCCACCTGTTGTTCTGCAAAGTCGAGCAAAAGGCGCGGTTAAAGAAAACAGTTCCATAATGCGCTCCATTCCTGCCATGTCTCCTCCCATGTGTATTTAGGATGTAAATAATATTTTATGGGCTTTTAATGTAGCCTACCAATAGTCATTGTATGTTCTGTCAAGTAATGGTCAATAGTTTGGATGAAATTGTTTCAAATGTGTCAGCATTACAAAAACATAATGAAACCCATCAACATCAATGGCCCTTACACCTATATGCAGTTTTTATTCAGTTTAAATATTTTTATTCAGTTCAAATGTTTTAAGGTTTATGCTGTAACCTGAGTAACATTAAAGTCCCACTGTGCAGGGGAGTGATAATGATACACATTGTGGGAATATTGTATTTACGGGCTTTAAAATGCTCAGAATATCAGATGCTCCCTTGTGATTTTGGGATTCTGTCTGAGGGAGAATGCGGGAGGATGGTGGAGAACGTGGTTTCACTGCGGGGAGGATGATGTCACAGCCATCTCATCAGCTGAGAAATGAAGAACCTCCCACACGTTGTGCCATACTCCATCCCTGCCTTGTCACACTGCAGCCCAAACCTGTCATTACCATACCTGCATCAAATGCTGGATCCACCTCAAACCCTCACATATGCATTGTATTAAAGGCAGGTTACTGCTGCTGCATGGCTCTTGTTGATTAAAAATGAAAAAGTGGGTGTTATCAACTATTCTTAAAAAGCTGTACTTTGCTGACTGTTACATTCTAAGGGAGGCTTCAGTGACACTTTTTGAATTGAATTCTTTCTGGATTCTTTCAGTGTGGCTAGAGTTCCAGGGTTAAGTAAGAGCAGTAAGCTATCGCTATCAGACAGTAATTAGTAATTCCAGAAACCATCAGCACCATACAGCCTCAGAGATATGGAGTTGTTTTGGAACTTATAAATATTTGTAACTATGAAAGTAAAGTCACAATTCACAGATTTTGAATTATTTTATAATAAGTGTTAAAATAAGTGTTTGTAATTGGTGTTTAATGAATTTATTTACATTTTAAAATAGCTGAAAAAAATAATAATATCAGAATCACCTGTCAACTGACCCACAATTGAAAAACAAACATTGTTCTAACATCAGGGAGGAAATTTTATTGCACAATAAGGCATCTGTCTGCCAGTCAACAAGAATATCAAGATTTAAATCAGTCCCTACCAAATTCTGTCCCTCTCTCCTTCCCCCTGTTTTCTACCTTTTCTTCTTTCCTATCCTCTGTTCTTTTCCTCCCAGGTTAAATTTTGGTTACATGTAACTCTGACATCTTACTGCCGAGGACCACGTTCAGATATTTTCATTTTGAACAATTAATTTTATTTTAATTTAGATAACCTTATAATTTAAATAAATGTAAATTAAATATATTATGGTTAATTAACAAATGCTTAACTTACAAATGTAGTTGTAGTTTATGACTGAAAAAGCTTTCAGTTCAATTTACAATATTAAACACTTACAGTATTACTTAAGCTTATAAAAGGACCTATCTGATTTACTGTAAGAAATCAAATGCTTTCGACTGTTTAAACACGGACATCCATAAATCACAGGGCTACTAGATGGATGAACTATATCTCTCTAAGGTTCTGCTACTGCGTCACTCCTGTGTGGTGCTGTGTGGAGCCTTCTACTACTCTGTTAATGCTTGGCCATGAGATCTGCTGTGATCACCCAGGTTAACTAGTCCCAAAGCAGTGAGCTCTTGTTGCTTGGGAGCATATGTCTCTTTGTAGTTTGCTGTGCTTCCTTGCCTGATTGCTGGCTATGCTTCAGACTCCCTCTGGATCACCCTGATCTAGTACTGCTGAGTCTTTCAGAATCAACTGAACATAGATATGACACCTTGGAAGAATTCACACTCTAAAATATAACTTAACTATATACTTATAATTTTGGATTTGAGGTCGAAATTTAGACATAACACATCTTAAATGAAATTGTAACAAGCAAGAGGCAGAACTACCTAGTTCTGATATGTTCTCCTTTACAGAGCTGATGATTGTACTGTTTTGCCTGGACATTGATGATATTAATGTATTTTTCTGTGATTTTTGCCTCTGCTCTATCTTTTGTGTGTTCATTTAAAAATATGACTCAGATGTTATTTTACTATCCATTTAACATGCATTGTTTGAGATCTTTATTGTTTTTTACTACTGCTAAAATGTGTAACTATGCTTTTACCACCTGTAGAATACACTTAGTTTGTGGTAACACTATGTTCAAAATTCAGTGAGCATTATTCTGACACATACCAGAGCCAAGGAGGACATCACCCATGTGCTTTCCAAACTGTTCTGGTCCTGATCTATAGGGATTTTACTGGTCAGACCTTCCATATTTAATGGACCTGATGTTGAGGTAAAAATCAGTTTGCTAACTGTCAGCTGAGTCTAGCCTTGAGCTATACAGGGTGAAATGTAGCTCCTGGGAAAACAGAGCTTTCTCTATTGCTGTTCCATGTTTTTGGACCCCCCTTCTAAGGGACTTGAAAAATCAGCATTGAAAGCATGCTTATTTCATGTAACCTTTAAAAGTTCGCCCTCCTTCTCCTACATGCTGCTCAGTGGTCTCAGTTTGCTCGTGTGCACTGACCCTGTTCTTTTGCTGCAAAAATATCACAAAAGTATATGAGACATTTTTCATATATGTACCTATGGCTTATTAATAAACAACAACAACATCAACAACAAACTGTCAAAAAACAGCCAGTTGTGGTGATGCTGCAGAGTAATTCCATAGCTGAACAATTTTCTCAAAGTCTCCTGTGGACTTGTTCAGAAAATAATGACCTTTCCCTCCATGGAAAGCAACTTAAATTTTGAGTCTTTGATCTGGGGAAATCAAAGTAAGGAGAACTATGGGAAGTTTGTGATGCAAATTATGAAAAAAAGAATGAGAGAGAACTGGCATCACTGTAGATAATGATATTTGCTCTCTAGAATGCAGCATAAAAGAATTTGAGTGTTCAATGAATTATGCACAATTTCCTAAACCACATTTCTACATGAAACACAAAATTATCCTTGGAAAGAAACAGCAGTTCAGGTCAAAAAGAATGTGTATAGAACTTATTTTATGAATTAGTAGGCACTTGATAATTTTTAAATGGAAACATTTACCACTACTTTCATATATAAGAAATTATATGCATATATCATATGCATATATGTAATATTCAGTAAAAATGAAAAAGTATTGACATAAAGACTGTACAGTAAAAATAATTTTGCATAATAATAAAGTATATCTGAAATACATATCAGAATACATATATGAAATACAAAATTAAAAATGTTAAGGACTATGGTTATCCAGTCCTTCATACCCAATCTAAGTAATAATGTGAGCTTAAACTCATTTACTCCTAGAGATTGTCCCTAGAAGCTAAGGCTGTTACTGTCTGCTGGCTACCAAACCTCATTCTCACTGACAGCTCTGTCCTAGTCCAACAAGAAAACAGTTCCTTCACTGTAGCTATTGACTATACCAAGAGATTATACCATTTTTTGTAGATGTTGCCATGACTGAATGTTGTACCAAAAATTGGCTGAACCATCAAAATTCTAGATTGCTTAGAATAAGGCTGACTGTATGTTGGGATCAACACACTCTGGTAAATAGGGCTGACTGTATGTTGGGATCAGCACACTCTGGTAAATAGGGCTGAATGTATGTTGGGATCAGCACACTCTAGTAAATAGGGCTGACTGTATGTTGGGATCAGCACACTCTGGTAAATAGGGCTGACTGTATGTTGGGATCAGCACACTCTGGTAAATAGGGCTGACTGTATGTTGGGATCAGCACACTCTGGTAAATAGGGCTGACTGTATGTTGGGATCAGCACACTCTGGTAAATAGGGCTGACTGTATGTTGGGATCAGCACACTCTGGTAAATAGGGCTGACTGTATGTTGGGATCAGCACACTCTGGAACTGATCTGCTCACAATGGGCCAGTGTTTAGAAGACAACTTGCTACACCAACAAGAGCTAGTCAGTTTTATCCAAGATAAACAACTCTTTTTCTTTGAAACCTAAACAAAACATGCTTTCATGTGTTTCACATCAATATAACTAAAAAAATAATAATTAAATTTAGTTTTATTCATTCTTTATACTGCCATTCCACACAACACTGGAGAACAAAGAAAGACGAGGAGGGTATTGACACGGCTCACAAAACCTTATTACTATTCTAGCTCTTCAGAGTAATTCCTTTTCTTCCAAACAATGGCTAGCCAACCTGTTTACAAAGATAAAAAAATATTATTAGAATTTTAAAACAGGATTATAGTTCACCTTGAGAATAAACAAATGTGTTTGGGGTAGCAGTTTTTGATATAAAAACACTCTCTGTAGATTTTGAGCTATATAAAACAATTGCTGTATTCTGGTAAAGAGACATAATTAGGTACAATATAATGGCATGGCAATCTAACTCAAATTATTTAGGCTCATCCATGTCTAGGAACCTTATATGGGACCTTAGTACCCCAACACAATATACTTTGCTGTATGTTGTAAATTATTAAGAAATTACATTAGCAAATATGGTGTGAAGTAGTTGACATGTTCATCCAATTTAGTGAAAAAAAAAAAAACAACCTGAACCAATCACAAGTTCTCTTAGACTTTTGCACCAGTAAAACAGGCTTGCATGGACTAAATGCTTTAGTAAATCAGGTCCCAAAAGTTTGACTTGCAACACAAGGAATTAAGGGTTTAATTAATATTGTTCAAAGCAGAATTTTTCTTATGGCACAAGCACACTGTTCATCACTCATTCAGGACAGAGATGTACCACTCTTTTCCAAACCTGTGAGCCAGGCTCTGATGGCGTACTTTAATTATACAAAGAAGAGACAGAAGCTGTTGTGGAGTCACAGACTGTAGTCGTGTTTGCAGAAAATGTGCAATTATGAATAAAGTATGGTCAGAACAAAACACAATATGTAGGACTGATTAAGGCTACAGTGATATGCTGACAGCTAGATGTATATAATACGTTTACAACTCCTTGGTATAGCTTCAGTAGCTGCAAATAGTATTTAATCAGTTATAGTCTTTGGGTGAACAAACAGCCCATAGAAACTGGATTTACTTACCCCTGAAATTCACTGTTATTGTTGGAATATCATCCCTATACAATTGGCTTTAAGCATTCTTAATCTGTGCCAGATAATATTTCATTTCATTTATTTACTTTCGTAAGTGGAGAGTGGAGAGTAATATTTGCTCCTGAAGAGTTACAGAAGATAAAACCATTCCTACAATGTGAGTCAGGCTTATTCCATTATTACATACTTCAAGATATCATGGGTGAAGCTCTCATGCTTTGCCCTCCATGGATTTGATGATATCCTGATTCAGACCAATTTTCCATTCATGCTCTGTCTTTCTTTCCTGGCCCTTCAAGTGCAACAAGATGACTTACATAATGCTGACAGCACACTGTGTGAAAGGTGTGCAATTAATATGATTTGTTTAATGGAGCCCCTGTAGAGGTGCCTTCCATCCTGATGAGCTACCGCTGAGAGGAGAGGCTTTTATGTGGGTTGTAATACCATGTGCTCCCATTTGTTCTCCTCACCGGTTTCCTTTCACACAATGTGACAAGCCTCCTATCTGTTGTTTTTATCATAATTTTATCCATTTGTTTTATAGAATGACTAAAAGGAAACATGCCAGACTGAGCATGTTACCATCATTTGCACAGCACTAATGTCAGACTAAGGGTAGAGCCACAAGGTGCTGAGGATGCTGTTATGGGCAGAAGTTTACAATGCCCTCATGATTATTAATGATTAATATGACGACTGTGGCCATATCATATGGTAGGGAATGAACATTAACCATTTATCAATAATCAGATCTAATTCAGTTGTTGCAGAAAGACATAATACCCATACTATTGCAAGGGTACATCCAAGCAGGGCCGAAAAAAGAAATTATGTTAATTCTGTGTTATATTTCATATATGTCCTATATGCATGTATTTTGCATTAATATATACATATAATCACATACAATTTCAGCAGTTGTGTGGGAGGAAAGCTGGATGGTTTCCATTTCTGGAAGACAATACAGCACTACCTTAATTAGATTCATTTTAATTTTAATTCTGTTGATACTTGGAGGCAGATTCTAGCCATAACTTTGTTTACTAGTTTACTTTTGCTAATCACGATTCCGTTCTGAAATATGTGCATGCTGTAAAAATGATATGTTGGGTGAGAAATGGGATGGCAGAGAACAATCAGGCAAGGTTCCCTCACTGACATCAGCAGTCAGTTTCCATTTTTGTTTTTATTTTATGTAAATTCAATTTTGGTAAAATGTCCAATATTAAAAACCTACAATAGGAGGCAGTAGTTCAAAAACGTTTCTCAATGTTTAAAGGAGAAAATGTCACTGAAATCTAGAAATCAACTGCTAATGATACATTCATGTTCATGTTTCAGTCACTACTACAGGGCTACTCCAGGACCAGGCTTAGAAACAACTGTTTTCAAAAATATTTCCAACTTAAATAGCAATATACCCATCTCTATTTTACTGATAATGAACTGACAACTCTCATACTGGTTTTATCCAAAATAAGTACAATGTAAACAGAAGAACTGAGTATGTCTTGGCTATACAGTCTCTCTGTCTCTGTCTGAAATAATTTTCGCTGTATGACCATGTACATCAGCACAGAACTGATGTAAAAGTAGACAGTAGTCATCATTAAGTCTTCACTGCTGTCAGGTGAAAATAAGTCTGGAGTTTGGATATCTGTCTTTTTCGATGAGTTATGAAGATTTGGAAATATAGATTTACTAAAGAGTGTCGCTCTGAAAAACATGTTAAATGCAAATCATTTTGGTTTCTAGCTGGTATTTCTGTCACACATCCCTATTAAATTATTGTGTGTCAGCTCTCTTTTTTCAGTATGTGTTTAGAATGGTGACCTTGTTAAACGTGCCCTGGCAGAGTGATTCTTCAGCTGACACAATAATCTAAATAAATTCCATTCTCTGTGAGGGCCTGTATACCTTGGGTCATGACAGAGCTTTCAAAGAAAATAAGCATGAAGATTGGCTCATCTGTGATTGAAGGGGATTTAAAATCAAATGTTTGAATGAGTCATAGGTAAGGTCATTGCTGATGGCTCCTCACGATGCAGGTCCGGGGTCATTTATTTCCTGCTGTGCAGCAAATATCCTCCTGAGTTTGATAGGGTCTAGCATCCACCTGAATTAAAAGTCACTTAGAATTCAACTGTATGCAAATAAAAAGCTCACAATGTCTTATGTAAACCCAGAATCACTCACTACTGCATGATAAATTCAAACATTTCATAAAATTTTTCCAAACTATTTTAAGGTAATTGGCATTTTGATAAAATGGGAAAGATTTTATTGAATAGCACCCAGGTAATGTGGACTTTATGTGCTTTTATTTCTCAAAATTCCTCTCAGCAGTTGCACGCATTTTATGTTACAATTTGATCCCAAATGAATGCTGACCCCCTTTTATGTCCTAAATTTTGTGTTTTCTTATATTTCTGCTCAGTTTGTACCTGAGAATTGTCCCTCTTGTGTCACCTCCATGCTGGTTTCACCCATGGATGGAGCACTCCTGCTGAAGTGGGCCCACTGCTTTTCTCCAACAGGAGCATGGCAGTATTAACGGGCAGCTAACATTGATTGGAGAGGATGTGTACACTTAACTTATGGCAAGTAGACAACAGACCAGGTTTGTCCACTCAGTGTAAGAGCCTATATTCTTGTCCATTACAATTAATTGTAAAGGGTCTTATATGTCTGAATAGGTCATATGCATTGGGTAAAGTCATATACTTGAATACAGTGGCAAAGGTCCTATGTTTAAAGCCATTAGGAAATCTTCAATCCTTTGAATTGTCAAGCTTTCATCATAACACACATTCATCATAATCCCAGATTAAATTTAGAATATGTGTGAACTATCCGTGTGTGTGTGTGTGTGTGTGTGTGTGTGTGTGTGTGTGTGTGTGTGTGTGTGTGTGTGTGTGTGTGTGTGTGTGTGTGTGTGTGTGTGTGTGATGATGATGTTTCCACTCTGTAAATAAAAACCCTTAATGACAACAGTTACAATGCTTAGCAACAGAAAATACTGTAGCTGTTCTGGAATCTGAGAATGGAAACTGGCCTTGTGACATTTTCTCTATGATCATATACTTACATCAACCACAGCTCTTCATTGTAACAGTAGTTGTTAGGCTTAAAATAGATGCAGCCCCAGAGGATGAAGGAGGATGGAGGTCTATGCTGCATGCAACAAAAGCATTTTGTTTTTTTTTTTTTTTTTTGTCTGATGTGGCCACTCTGATGTACAGAGCAGAAACATCATTTCTGCAAATGCATTTCTAAATATTCATTGCTGCATACCATATTCATTTAAGAAGTGAGATTTTTTTCTTGAATGTGATGTAGCCAGTGCAAAAACAACAAAACATAGGTATAACTTAGAATGCTGTTTTTTTTTACAACACAAACACATGAACGAACAGGAAAGGGATCTGTTCGTAGTAGCTTTGTAGCCTGTGTGGACTTGGTGATTAACCTCTAGGTGTGAGTGTCTGTCTTAGTCGTCACCCAAACATGTCGGATGTAATATCTACAGAAAAGGATTGTTTTTGCCCCAGCTCTGTTACTGTACATTTGCTTTCTTCGTCCTCCAATTGGTTACACAATTTAAATCAATGTTTTTTTTAAAAACATATAATAGTAGCCACACAAAATGAAAGAGGGGCTATTACAACAAAGATGGTAAAAATGCAGGCCAAAATTCTTTTGTGAATGTATTACATGCAAGCTTAAAATGAAATGGGGAGAAATTACACATATACAAGTAATACAGTCATGGGAAAAGTGTCATACAGTAAGCTAAATTACATCTGAACACACACACACAATGGATAGTTCACACATATTCTAAATTTAATCTGGGATTATGATGAATGTGTGTTATGATGAAAGCTTGACAATTCAAAGGATTGAAGATTTCCTAATGGCTTTAAACATAGGACCTTTGCCACTGTATTCAAGTATATGACTTTACCCTTTACCCTTTACAATTAATTGTAATGGACAAGAATATAGGCTCTTACACTGAGTGGACAAATCTGGTCTGCTGTCTGCTTCATGTTGACCTATAGCTGTGATTAGAATGACAACTGGCTAGCCTAGCCTCTACCTTATTTATACTCTGCTCTGACTGATGACTTGAGGGAGTGTTACTTTCCTGCACGATGGACCCAGGGTAATACGCATTCTGAGGTGAAGACAAGAAAGTCAATGTAAGCACAGGAAATTCAATTCAAATTCAGAGAGTCAGAGTGCCAGTGTTATTGTTGAACAGAGCACAAACAGTGTATTCCCTCAGTGCTCCACTTTTTGAACCGTGTTTCCATACAAGCATGTGACGGTTTATGTCATTAATAGGTGCTAGAATGGGAGGCCCCTCATTCATATTATATGAATTACATTCTTTTTAGTTGTAGAATTATTTTAAGAGGTTGTATGGAGTGGTTTGGCGACTCCAGCTAAAGATCAAATGAAGCAATGATGCTAGATCTCAGACTGTCATCTGAAAATAAAAAAATGCCTTGTCTGATCCAATCACAAATATATCCAGAATGTAGAGGCCAGCTTTAATGATGGAAGATTAGTAAGGGTAAACCCCTTATGGTGCATTCGGGGAATGCAATTAATCTAATTTAACTCAAAGGCTTTTGCTATTTAAATGAAGTCTTTAATTTAAACATTTTTTATAAAAGAAAGCTTCAGATATCACCTAAGAAGCTCAGATATGTAGTTTTTCCATTCAGGAAAGTGTGAAATGTGTTCATCATCATTCTACTAAATATGTAGCTCACATAATACTACTTTTTTTAATAGACAAGTCCTGTTTTGCAGTTATAAGTATTCATATACATTAATGAACCAACAATAAAACCATCTTCAGCATGTTCAGCATCTTCAACTAATGTTTGCTCTCTCCATAAGGACACACTTGTACCTGTTTTTGACAGGCTTTAATTTTTTAAGAATACAAGATAGATAATGTTTATTCTTTGTTTGATAACTCTCCCCACATGTGTGTACAGACCGTATGTTTCATTTGAAAGAAGATCCTGCTGCTACTTTCATTGTTTGTATTTTAAAACAAAAATAATGGATAATGGCAATAAGAGGAGTGTAGCATAAGGTGACAATTATGCCAGTAATGGTTCAAATGATTCAATGCATACTTCATATTTCTTTTAAAAAGGTTACTTTGACATCATAAATATGTATTTCTGAGGTCCTACTGTGTTCTGATATTTAAAATTTTATGAATTGAAATTTTATTCATATTACAATTTTGTTTCACACCTCGTTTTGTTGAGTGGTCATTCAGAAGAATCTGAGGTTCTTATCTCTAAGGTTCTACTATCTGACTCAGAGTGTGTGTAATGCTGCGTGGCTCTGTAAATCTGGCTTTAGTGACTTTGTGACAAAGTGGGACTTGTTCCTTTATCATACGCCAGAATTTTCACCTTCCAACAGGTCAATAGAGTATTTAAAGAAAATTAAACCTTTACACCTAATAGTGCAATCTTTCATGAACTGACATTTTAATTGAACAACATCCTGTGAAATAACTGTGCAGTATGACCTGGAAAATAAGTCCACCTTAATTACTTCAGCTGGATTTGAATTTAGTTCTCTGATGTTTCTATGCACAGAGGTGATCAAGGTGCACAAATAAAACAGACAGCAAATGAAACAAGCCCCTTCCCCCAACAAGAACACACACAAAAACATGCAAACACAAAGTGCCCTGAGGTACAAACACCTCAGGAAGGGGGTGCTTTGTCATACCCTGCTTGGTTGACTGGTTCTATCTCCGAAGCTCTACTGTAATATATTGGTTATCTCAAAAATGAACTGAGGTCATCTTGCCTCTAATGACAGATGAATTGTGGCACAAATAATAATCTCAACAAGCTGTACAATAATTGCAGTTAAAATGTCCCTTTGTATCGCATACATTGCACAGCAGCAACATAATCTACGATGGCAGAGTCTCGAGTGGAGCACAGTGGAGTGCCCTCCATTGAGTTATTTAAATGAACATGCTCATCATGGTGTCAAGTGAGTTCACTGCTCTCAGATTCACTGGCATTAACAGATCAAAGATCCTTCAATAACAATCAACCTTCACTCAATACTTCATAAATGCATACACACACACACACACACACACTACAAGCATGGACATTCTTACAAACACAAATGTCGCACATATACATGTATTTAAGTATTATACTTGCATTCAGAGGTGAAAGTGTCATGCCGAGAAGGTTTCATAATCATAATTGTGGTGTGTTTATATGTGAAAGACTCAATGCCCTGTCAGTCTATATCCCTTAATTACTCTTTCCTGTTTATCAGCAAGCCAATTTATGCAGCCCCTACAACATTATATTACTTAATCATGGCAAAGCAGGTGGGACTCCTGAACTCTTTCAGAAAACAAAATCTCTCCAGGACTCATTTATAGTATCTATTGCTCCATCCTGAGAAGTCTGGCAGGTGTTTCATGCTCTGCACTCTTACAGTGGGCACTGGAATGAGTCTTGTTACTACAGGCCACCTCCAGACAATCAGATCCCACCTTAAGCTAAACCTTTACAAACTACACGCATTATTCCAAAGAATCTTGTTTTTCTTTTTTTTTATTGCTCTTCCATGATAGAAATGTCATATCAGTGCATATTAGAATGCCAGGGAAGTTGAATCAAAAATGATATGATCTCTGTTATGTATCAGCATCCTACCTATAGCCAGTCCAATGTCCCTGTGCATGCATACAGTATGCACAGCATTGAACATACAGTTCATATTAATTCCAACTCATGTGGTCTTATTTAGGCAGGTCACAGTCATAAATACACTCAAGCAGCTCATGCTTACATATTAATGCATTGGTGGCAGTGAATAAACATCAACAGATACACTCAGATCCTGATATCCATCATGATTATTACTAAACAACAATTTAAAATGTTATGTGAAAATGTTTGCATAGTTGTATAGTATACAAGCAGGATATTAACTGCAACTGAAAATTAATTGCAATTGGAATGGAATTCTGTGCCCATGAGAATTCTTTACATACATCCACATATGCCGTGCTCTTATGCATCACTTTTTCATGTTGAGAGAAAAAAAACATTGCATTAGATTGACTTTTCACTGTGGTGTAGTTTACAGCTACAAACATTTTCAGAAGACAACACATTTACAAAATTCTTTGAATGTATCTCTCTCTCAAGTGAAAACAGAACCTTTTGCCATTTTTACAAATCCTGTGTTGTACTCTTTTCTACCCTATTTTTAATTTGGTTATTATTTGTTGCTCTCTCACTGGCCCATAGGCTTATACTGTAAGCCTTATAGAGTCATCAGAGACACGCCACACACACACTAAGACACTCCACATTCTGAGGACATACACAAAGATCCGACTGAGATCAGAAGTCAGTGTAGCTGAGAACCTTTTTAATTAGCACTGAAACGTGTCCTGTTGCTGTTGCACGGACATAACTGTGCACAATTATTAAGGTATTTTTGAAGCCTTTATGAGAGTGACTGGCAGAAGTGAGTTTGAAATAGTGAGTGTCTGTAGGACTGGAGCAATGATAATTGGTGCAGAAGCCAGGGAAATCCTGCCTCTCCTTGGTGAATAAGCCTGGCACCTTGGCTGCTGCTCTATGCTCATTACTGCTCTAGTGCATCCGGTTAATGCCAACACAAGACACTTTGATTGACGTCACATTTCAATGTGCATCTTCTACAGCTCATTAATCTAAAATTAAGGTGCATTCATGTTGTGGACGAGAGAGGAAATAGCAGCTGTATAAATGATACCCTGTCATCATAAGCAAACAGATGGCCATTCGGGTGATAACCAGCGTATCTGAGAGAAGCAGACCCACATTGCATGGCCCATAGTGTGGCATAGCTTTGGCTAAGTATGCCCAGCCACTGTTTCTCATCAGTCCATTTTCCACAAACAGTTTGCCTGTGATGAGGCTGAAATCAATGTTCTCTCACATATCAGGACTCTGCAGATCCATTAAGGTCCATCTTCAGGGGTTCCAGAGGGTACACTCAGGCCAAAATTAAGAACCAGTGGCTGGTAATGGGCTGAAACAAAATTCCACATGATTTACAGGGAGATATCCCATCCCGGCAGGTGTGATGTGTTTGTGTTATCGCCTTGAAGAAAAAAATGGCTTATGTTCATCACCCAGCGCTCCCTTTTTACCACATCACCTGTCAAGCTGTTATATCAGGCACAGACATGATACAGGCATGTGCCAGGAGGCAGGGGAGTGGTGAGTGCACAGGCTGTGGTGGTCTGTGTTCCTGAGGTGAGGCGAGCAGATGGAAGGTGGGTGGTGCATTTGAAACATATGGAAGTGCCTGGTCCAGTGTTCATGCATAGCACTGTTCATGCACCAGCACATACAAGCTGCCTCTGCCCAGTGACATTTACAGGTTGATATTTTGCTGTTAAATTTGGCTGCTGTTGTTTCCGTGCAGACATAATGCTGTTATATGAAAAGCAATAGAAGAAACATCATTGAGTTCTGCAGGTCTTTGTTGAAGTACAAGGAGAAAGGCTAGCACCCCCAAATAACTGTGAAAGGCAACAACAAGGGAAAGTACACTCTGTAAAATTAATATACAGCATCAGACCTCATTCAGGTACTTCAACAGGAGCACAGACTTTTACTTTTGTACCCTTCTGAAGCTGAATAAATACTCTTTACCAAACCAAGCATAACAGCATCATAGTAAGAGAAGGGAAAATGGCTTTGACCTGGTCCATTTTCTAAATGAGCGGCATCGATTTGTCTGGAAGAAAAATTTGTTGAACAGTGTGGAAAATGGACTGAATCTTGGAACCAAACTAACCCAGGACTGATGTCTAACAATATTAATTTATACTACGCATTTTCTGAGGCATGAAAAGTTGTCAAAGAACAATAACAGCAAGTGTCATTAACAACACATGAGCTGCCGCCTGAATGACATCACCAGGGTCATTAATGACATAACCTGTCAAGTGAATTGCAACTCCTGTCCTTTTGGTTGGAAGGCTGATGAATGAGTTGTGCATCCAAGTGAGCAGAGAAAATCGGTCTGTTTCTCATGCATTTGATCCCGCTGCCCTGGCTACAGTCACTCGGCGACAGTGCCCTTTCATCAGTGGTGCATGGCTGGCTCATGTTTGATCTGTAGCACATGGCTGGTATGAAAGAGGCTTTGGCAGATACTTTATGCTTTGATCTTTGGTGACACCATTACAGGAGCAGGTTGGATACTGCAATTTGTAAAGTGGGGTATATTTTGATGGAAGCCAAAAGCAGTTTAATGAAAGATCATTCTTTTCCCATCCCGTGTTTCTATCAAGACATAAAGAGTAGTTATCAGCACACCTGACAGCCAAACTGATATCACATGACAAGATTTTTCCAATGAACAAATGTCCTGTGCCATACTGACAGAACATGTTATCAGGCAATAACAATCTGGCACTGACATTTTGGCTGTCGAGGAGGATTTATAGTTAATTTCATGATTGCACACTCATGTTTAAAAAATATTTTATTTTATCTGAAATACTTTGTTGGATACTTTTTAATTAAATTACTACCCAGCTTCTCAAATGAAAATCAAACACTCTAAAAAAGGTTTAATCTAATAATCACATCCAGGAACTGGTGTGCACATGTACCCATTTAATATATAGAATAAGCGCATATAAAAAAAGCAGAAAGTGATACATATTACATTAAGGCATTGCATGCTTTTAATGAGAGTGACTCAATATCAGCTCTTTATATTTCTCCACACCCTCGATACAGAAATTTCACCCAAGTATAACTCATATCCATAATTAAGCAGACCAAACCACTTTTGTTATTTTGTAAATGTTTGAGCAAACAGAAGTGTGTATACTGTATGTGGGTCCTTATCGGATATCCAGATGCTTTGTTCTGTAATTCTTAATTTTATTACAGTTAAAATTAAAATGACCTTCTTCAAAATGCATATTTTTTATTTATTTTTGCATGGATTCTGGAAAGATTTCCTCTTGTTCCTTAAATGTAATGTTTTCTGTGCTTAATTTACACTTCTACAGAATTGTATTTGCAGCCACTTTGGTTTTCCTGCACCACAGTCTCTGTTGAAGGCAGTGTTGCTTATCTGGGAGAAGCAGGCTAGTAACAGATGGGTTTGTTTGGCATGTGGAAAGTCTTTATATTTTGGAATTTGTTGGCTGTCATAATATTTCTTGTGTCATGGAAGGATATCTATTAATTCCACTATTTAATCACAATGGCTTCTTGAGTAAGGCCCAAGTACAATATTTCAGTATACAAGAATGTTTCCTGTTATTGATCAAAAACATTAATTTGAAATGATTTTGTCTCAACAAGAGTCTGATATAAATGTGTGGCTCAGTAGTTTTTTTCTTATTGCCTAAGAGACAGGTGGGTAACAAGCAATTAATCTCTGAATTGAGCATATTTTAGTTATCCATGTGCAAACATAATACTTATATGAAAACTTTTCTATTTAATTATTACTCAGTTTTGGTTATTTTTGTTATTGCCAGATGCATACTGTTATGTAAGAAATGAAACATTTCCTTATATGCTTTAATTACAGGGCACAGCATGTTGCACACATATTGAATCTAAGATATTATATATTAGGGATTTTATTTACATTTAAAATCCCCAATATATTTACTTTTATATATACATTTATTTTTCTTCTGTGAGTAAGAAACATCTTAAAAAATCAGAAGAAAAGTAACATATTACATTAATGACAATTACTATTGTTACCAAACACCATTGGTTTTTGGTTTTTCTCTGTCTTCTTGACTTTGCTCTAGGTAAAACTCCACAGGTGCAGCATTTGTCAAGAAAATCTGAGATCCTTCACTTGTGTGCAAACTACTGATAATGGCTGAATGGCCCTAGCAATGAACAGCTGTGTCCAAAACTGTACACCCTACTGATTCATGTAGCCATATTTAAATCATTTAACAGTTCAGCATTGACAAACATAAATCCTTTCAACATTAAAGGATGGAGACTATGCATATTCTATGTATAGTCTATTTATACTCCGCTAACACTTAGCTATCTGCCTTAATTATCTTATCTATATCTATCTATATCTAAATAACTATTGCACTTCACATTATTAATTTTTCAAACAAAAATGGTTCTTAAATGTCAGCATTGCTGTTTCCAGGGCAACAGGGCCTGACATCATTATGTTTAGAGGGTTTTACACATATATTTTTAGCTGGAGATCACCACCACCCTTTTTCACCTGCAAGTCATTAAAGTCATTAAAAATAAGACGGTAGAAACAGCATCTGTTCATCCTTGGTTTAAGGCAGACAGGATATCATTAAGATTTTTTTTTATCAATGTGATGAATATGTATGCTTTTATTGGAAGCATTTTATTGAAACAGGTGAAAGACATCCACATGTTTTCTAATTTTGAATCACAATACTTTTCAAATTCATAATCACATTAAACTTTATTGACACACCAGTATAACTTGCACATGGAAATTATTATTTGCATTACCACAGGCTAAAATAGAGACTCTACTGTAGCCTATATATTTTCATCAAATTATTTTGATGAGTTTCATACCACCTTCATGCTACAGTTTTGGTTTTCTTTGACACTACTTGAGGGTTTAATTGTGTGTTATTTCAGTAAATTCCATGGCAACCATTGCATCATATGTATCATACCTGTCAAAAGTGCCTCTTACATAGAAAGCACATCAGTTTGTAAATTTTATCTTCCCTGCTGTTAATTGTTGTTACCACTGTTACCACCACATAAATACATGAAGGATATGAAGTAATGAGGTGAGATAACAAAATTATAATCATTTGATTCATACCTGTATGCATTTGGCATAATCAATGATTAAAGTATTTTACAAGATATAGAGATGTAGCTACTGTCTTATATTAATTATGTACCAGTGTCACTTTGATTTCCTCTTCATTATTACTTAAACTTCACAGATAGTTGGCCTAAAACCTTGCAAATACTTGCGATTTGTTGGTTTAGGTAGCAAAAGATAAATGTCATGTATCTCACTTAAAGCAGAAATTTCCAAATTCTTAGTCCCAAATTATAACATACATATATTCCTGAGCAGAAAAACGTACTGCTGCCTGTCCTCAACAGCCTAAAAACAAATGAAAGAAAGCACCTCTCCCACAAGTTCCCCCTAAAGTGGGGTAATCATGCTGTAATAATTATATCTTATTCAGCATTCCTTTCTTCCATACAGTTAAAGTAATAATAATAATAAATGACAGAATCACTCATTTCAATTATTCTACTGCCAGGTGTTATCATTGTTGTCCTCTCAGTCAATAAAAAGGAAGGAAACTCTGCATTACAATTGCCTTACACTCGAGCAAATATAATGATTTTTTTGCCAGAACTGAAAATTAAATGAAACCTAGAATTTTTTTTACAGTCATAGACCAGCCAGATAATCAGCTCCTGCTTTCACTCTATATCATCTACTTCAAGTACAACTACTCAACTGCAGTACTTTCTTGCTCTCTATAAGTGTATGAATATTCATGAGGAGGCGTACCCAAGGGCAGAACATGCCACAGTGTTGTCCTTGATAATGGATGAATATTCATAAGATGCATCAAATCATGATGTTTCAGCTTCATCCAGTGACAACTACTCATTCACAAAATATACAGCAGTCAACCTGGCTAACAGGAAGGTAGTGTGTTATGGTATTGCATGATATAATTCATACTTTAACATTACTTTGACAGGGACAGACTTGATTGTTAGACTTAATGGCTTATTATTCAAATAACAGCATATGGCATATAGCATAACACATACCCACTGGTGACATTTTACTGTTTTTTTTTTTACACAGGTCTGTGTTTCTCAACCTGGAGAATCCATGGAAAGAATAATAAAACTGACAGCTTTCTGCAAAAGTTGTTGACATATACATCACAGTGTAAATGACAGTGTCTTGAAAAATCAAACTAGTCTTAGTTTCAATTTTTGACCTTTTTTGATCCCCAAAACATCCACAAGTGCAGTCATTCTTATGAAAGTATAAGTGTGTTTGCGTGTGCCCTCCTTTTGAAGTAATCATGAAAGTCATTATTTCCTGGACTGGATAAAAAAAGTAGAAAAAAAAATCTGCTGTTGACAACAGGCTTACCATTAATAGAAAATGTCCCCTCAGCATTTAGCAGGAGCTGAGGGGAAGATTTAGTTCTCTTTGTTTCTAAAACTTTCATTCCCTTTTAGTGAGGCATGTTAATTAAGAACAGCAGACAGCAGACACCTTGTTCATGCTGACTGCCTGATTTCCCAGCCTCTGTGTAATGGTGCATTACAGGAGGAGACAGGATCTCTCCATGTGTCACAGCAGCTGCTGGTCAGCAGGAGTGCTCAGAACCTTTTCTCTTCAGCATCTGCATGCATGAGCTGGGACTCCCCAATACCACGGGCCAATGAGCTGAGACTCCATTCACCCTCTAGGCAGAATTAAAAATAATTGGGAAGTCAAATAACAGAGATGCAGTCCTTTCTTTATACTTTTATACTTGTCTTTACATTTGAAGACGTCTTTGTCATTGACCTAAGATCTACTCCTGTGCTGTGCCATTTTCATCCATGGTGACAATTGGTTCAATAAGCAAGTCATGGTGCTTTTCTTCCTATTATAAAGTATGAGCCTACAAAGTTCTCTTTACATTCTAAAGAGCTGTCTAGTATGTCATAAGAAATACATAGATAGAGAGAGAATTGCCTATTACATATTGGCCTGACTTTTAGCAACAGCCTTCAACCAGCCATAAGTTTGTTCTGCTCTGTGGGGCAAGGCCCCACATATTATGAAATGTCTGATGGTTCATATTTTACTATGTTATAGGTTTATACCACCTACAATTCCTTTTTGGCCAAAAGCTAAATGTAGGTATCTCAGCAGTATGTGACCACATAATAATGAAATCAAGGTTACAGAAAAATACATTTGACTGCAATAACTGTATTTCTTATTGCATTTAGCAAGACAGTGCTTATGCAGAAATATGCAAATACAGCTACTGTACTTGTTGAGAGCTGAATATTTCAAAATGACATGATGCAATGGAGCCAGAATTTAACATTATTTTCAGTAAAAAAAATCTACACTCCTAAACATTATGAAATCAAGAAGGTTGGATGTGTCCTCGAGCCAAGTTATTTGAAAACATGCTGCTAAATACGTGCCTGAGATAAGCAGATGCTGGGATAGCCTTCAGATCATAGCAAATCTATTCAGGAATTATGCCCAAAAACATCATATTGATTTACAAATGTAATGATTTTGCTGTGTTACCCCTGCCTGAACCTTTTCTGTTATTGCAGGCAGCCATTAGCAGTATAATATTATGTGATGAGTTGGACTCAATGGCAATCACTGACTGCTATACTGGCTACAATTCAAATTCACAGTGGTTATGATCATGGATTGCTGCTCACTGCAAAGTTTATAAATGTTTTATTGCAAAGCATGCTTACATATGTACGTACAGGGCTATGTTATTCCAATGTAGGCACAAAGAGACTTTTAAACACTTAAATGATTTCAGAGTGGTCTCCTGTCCAAATAACATGTTGAAACATGATTTTAAATGATCTAATTTATTAGATGTTATCACATATTATGGATGCACTGCTTTTATGATAAAGCAGTCAAGCAGTGTTTGCATTTCCCACTTTGTCTGTAATATATTAATCATGGTATAGAAAAACATTTCATGTAACAGTAAATAGTGTCCCAGAGCGAAGGCTATTTCAACTATTTGCATATAATTCACCATTAAAAACATCATGGGTAAGTAAATCTGCATTATGAATTGATATTTTATATATTTGTAAAATAGTAACAAACAGACGCCATCATACATTTACTGTAGCTTGCATTCTGATTAAAATGATTAGTATTAACTATTGCCTGTATAAGACCATATCAGTCCAGATAGTGTTGCACAGTGCATACTGCATACACCATGCTGCACATGCCCCATGTACAATGACCTTGGACAAGTAACCCATCCGGTGCTGATAAACAGGGGCAGCAAGAGGAATCCTGAGCCCCATGGAAAGATATGACACTTACCTATTATCCAGCCAAACAGGAGACACTGATGTATGACCATCTCACCCAAAAAATCAGGGTATTAAGAGACTGCGTTGGTAATAGGTACTGCATTGTCATAAGGATTATGCAAGTGAGATTAATCCTGCCGTTCCTGGCAGATTCTCCCAGACATGACCTTTAGCCTAAATTATCATAGAAAATGATATAATAAAAAAGATGGTTTCATAAAGAAAGCACTGGAAAAATGTGATGGGCCTTTTAGATCTATTTCTCAACATATCTTTTAATATCAGAATCTTTGGATGGAAGAATCAGTATGACAGAAGACAGAAAATAATACAGTGAGGGACAGATAATGACACTATTTCTTTCTTTCTTTCTTTCTTTCTTTCTTTCTTTCTTTCTTTCTTTCTTTCTTTCTTTCTTTCTTTCTTTCTTTCTCTCTCTCTCTCTCTCTCTCTCTCTCTCTCTCTTTCTTTCTTTCTTTTCATCACTTCTTGAACTCAATAAGAAGAGCAGAAATGAAGAGTGCCTGGAACCAAGTGTTATGCAGGGAGAGCCTAATGTTCACCATGCTGAGAGATCTGATCAGTCATAGACTCCTGAGGCTGTAAGACACGGTTTAGTGATACCTCGCACTTGACAAGCTGTTCATCACTGTACAGCGAATGTAATTTATGATCACTCCTGCATGTGTGGTATCTGCATGCAGGGTCACAGAGCGTGATATATAGCACCCATCATCATATGACTGCATACGATTCCAGTATTGATTCTGTGAAGTGGTATGCATATTCTTTACAAGGGTGGGTAATATGGTGGAAGTCGGTAGCCAAGAAAAACATTTTAAATTGTTATAATTCAGTTAAATTTAAAATGACTCTTCCCTCTTTCTACTTGCTGTCATCAGAATTGTACAGGAAACTGATTTTAATGTACAACGTATTTATTATTTTTCCTCCATAACAACTCTTCCTTTTTTATGTGGAAAGATTAATCTAATGACATAGTTCAGGGATAAAATCATTGGTTCTTCCAATTCAACATTATCAGCCATTTATTATCCATTATAGGGATATATTTGTATATTTCAGCAGCATACCACCTAGTGGATTTTCAGACTAACCTTTTAGCAGCTGAAATTGTTTCATTTCCACTGTTTATATTGAGAACACTGAATCTCCAGCCTCTCTGAACATGTATTTTTGGAATAAAACATAAGGGCTCTTGATATTCATTAGTACACCGCACTCTGTGGAGGTTCATGTTTGCATAATGATTCAAGATATTAAACCTAGACCTGCCATTTGCCTTTGACAGGAAATGACTTCTAGACTGAAGTGCCAAACCCTCATTTGATTTTCATATGTGCTTGGTTAGATGAAAGATGTTCCTTGAAGCTATGTACTTATTTTTTTTTGTTTTGTTTTGTTGTTTCTATACTGTTTTATCTGTTGAAAAGAAATCACATTTTGACTCATGTAGCTGGAACACGATCAATGAAAGATGACAAAAGATTACATATTTCTACATTTCGGGGTAAGTCTTATGACATAATAAATGCAATTGTCTCATTGAAGATTGAAGGTCAATATATTCCTCTTGAAGAACAAACAGTAAGAGAATACTTATGAATACAAACATAATAAATGAATGCAGGTTTGTGTCCATAGCACAAACACTCACTCATACACACACGTATGCACACAAACACACACATACGCACACGTTGAGTGTTCTCATTATAGTTAAGTTCTCATTAAGTTCGACATTGTAGTCATTTAATTACATTGACACTGGCTTGCAAAGGGTTATGGCCCTGAAAGAGAACATTGACTGGCAAGGAGCAGAAGGTTCATAAACACCTGTACTTCACCACACATGTCATGGACTCATGGGTAGCTGACCAGCAATTATAGTTGGAGTGGGCGGAGCCCATTTCAGGTGAGCAGCTTCCAACATTCACACAAGCTGCTTCACCACTCTCACCAGATATTTCTCCCCTTCACCCCTTCACATCATAGTGTATACCAGACTGAGATCCTGCCTGCCTGTCTCAAACTATGACAGCAGCATGCCATCTGCTGCCAGACCCTGAGCTCTGATTTCCTCTACACAGCGGCACACAGAGGACTGTGTCTTCCTCACCCTGGGGCCAGATTTTCTCCTTGCTGGTCGAATGCATTTTTAGAGCCTTTCTACAGAAATGAGTTCACCTCCTACATACTGCTGTGAAGGATTGTCTCACATCCCTTCTGAGCCTTTGAGATTGCCATCACAGCACATTCATTTGGCCTTAATGATCTGCACAGCATTGGTTTCTAGCCTACGGCTATAAGACTTACATAAATAACCTGCTTTCCTGTTCAGTGTATTCCTATTCTCTATAGTTTGGGTGGGAATTGTTTGTTGATTCCAGGAGACAGGGAGTGACATTTGGTGCTGTAGTGTATTTATATGTGTGTGCGTGAGCAACAGAAAACTGACACTTTGGTAACCAATAGAAACCACAATGAATGCCCACTAGCATTTGTGAGGGTAGTGCATTGTACTCGTTCAGGCTCATCCACTGTTGTATTCAGAGAAGCATTAACAACACAACAAGTGATTTAGTTCTCACATGTAACAAAGATAAGTGTCAGACCATCATTGCGTACAAAAAGAGAACTGATCTAAAGATCTACAGAAGGTGACCACATTATTAGTTAAATCTCAGTAAGTGTTCAAATCATTACTTACAAATCCTGGACCATTCTTAATTTTGTTTTGAGTAAAATTAGGATTGCAAAGAACTCCAGTTTCTACTACCCATTTAAAATACAGTGTTTGCTTTGCTTCCCACATGCTTCATTCAATTATTAGCCGAGTGACAACAGACACAGCGGTAATAAGTAATATGACCATTACCACTGCCGCTGAAAATAAACACTAAGCATAAAATAAAGCAGCAATAACTAATACAACTGTGGGTATTCTGACAGTTTAATAATGTTGATGTGACTGATGTGACTTATTTTATGGATTGATGATCAGATCACTCAGACTCTTGCCATGAACAGGAATTAAAGAATGTTTCTGCAAACATTTGAAGTCCTTTAGAAATGGTTCATGCTCTTTTGATGGTATGCACTGTAATACTTCTATACAAAAGGCTCAAATGCATCTGTAAGACATTCTTTATTCCTGAGTTTCCAGCTCAAACTATTTCTGATAGTCAAACACTGGGAAATCATTTATTTCTATAAATTTATCTTATACAGTATAAATTTAAATATCTCATCTTAAACTTCATTTGTACTCAGTCCTTCCAAAACCAAAAAGGAGCAGAAAGTGTTGGTTTAGCTTCCAAGGATATGTGTTGTGAATAATAGCAAAAATATTGGAAAAATATTAATTTTAATCAACTAGAATCATGCACATACAGTACATGCACTCACCTTTGGACATTTTCTAAGCAAGGATTAGCACTACAAATTGCCTCTGTCAAATTAATATGGGATCGATGCTCCAAAACCTGTTTATTACATTTATATGTTTTTGAATCTCCAATTTTTTTTAGTTTTTCAGTGTTTGAGGTACCAGCCTTTCTCTGTGTTTTGGGTGTGGTCATTGAATAACAGAATGATGCACAAAACAAATTATATCCATGCATTTACAGTGAACCAGATGAATACAAATGCATTGTCTCTAATTGTTCTAGATACTGTTGATGCATCTGTCATTATTTTTTTATAAACTCACCATTAACACACCATAATGTTGTTTTGTGCTGAAAAGCATTTTTCTAATTAATCCTTGAAGGAAGTGGTTGCAGATCTATGCTGTTTACCAAGCAATTTAAGAGGTTAAGAGTACCCACAGTTCCTGTGGAGAAACACCAGTCATATGGCTCTCAAACATCTCTCTGGAATTTCTATGGGCTTTAATCATCATGCATTACAGGTATGGAGAATTTATGCTATTGCAAATTCAGCTTTCACACCTGCTTAATGTCCAATAAACTTGTATTAAATATGCTACATTACACCACTAGCTAACAATTTCAATGTAGCTGCAGTTTTGTCAGTGCTGTTGTATTTAAAAAAAAAAAAAAAAAAAAAAGACATGTTTTGGGGAAAATGTTAGTTACACCAGCAATAACAAGACATTTAAGCAGTGCATACAAGACCACACTATAAGAAAACAAATAGGAAAATGTCCATTATCCAGATAAACAACTGATTTTCTGTCAGAACCCACAGAGACCCAAGCGCAGACTAAGACAAGTAATAAACGGGAGTTTATTAAAGCAGCCAAAAGCACAGTCCACAAATCCAAAATCAAAGTCGGTAATCAGGCGGAGGTCAAAACCAGAGACTCGGTAAAAGTAAAAAATCACAATCCAGGGCAGTGGTCAAAAAACAGGCAAAAGAGTTCATAATCAGGCAGGCTCAGCAAAAGTGCAAAATCGGCAATCAGGAATCGATAAAACAGGAAACAGACACCGGTAATAACGGGCGGGATCAAAAAGGCTTGTAACACACAGGTGGGAAAACACACTGAGACAAACTCACAACAAACAAAAGACAAGGCAGGGTATAAATACACAGACTAACAAGCTATGAGACACAGGTGAAACGGCAGGGCAGGTGAAACACATAGGTAATCAACATGGTAGGTAACAAGGTGGGCGGAGACACAGAATGAAAACAAAAGCACATGGACAGGGAACAGAAAACAAAGTCACAAAAAATCAAAGCATATGAGGGCTGAACAAGTAAAAAACACCATATCAGACAGCATTACTGACATTTTCTGCAGCACAGCAACTAAACTGGGTAGCCTGGTTTTGGATCTACCTGACATGTCTTAAAGAGAGCAGTTTCGTCTTGCATACAGACATAAAATAATCAAGCTCAGGTAAATGATACATGTATATTTTATATGGGAGGGGAAAAATATTGGATTTGTATTGTATTGGATGTTTGAATACCATCCCAGTGTGTCCACAGATACCTGTGCCTGCAGAAACAGCTATGGGCGTCATCTCTGGGCCAGAGGAAAGCAGGAAAGACAGGGTAGAAGCTCATTTAAGATGAATCACTTGAATAGATAAACATCAAAGCTGCTGCTATGTGCACCATCAACTAATCTCTATTTCTCTATTTTAATATCTATTTCTTCTGACTCAATTAACAAACAAGTTTGATTAAAGTGTTTAAATGACTGTGTTCTGCTTCGATGGGGAACAAGGGAATACCTGACAGATCAAAGCAGCTATTGCACACACACACACACACACACACACACACACACACACACACACACACACACACACACACACACACACACACACACACACACACACACACACACACACACACACACACACAAACAAACAAATAAACACATATACATTTGACACATTCAATGTGTTTCATGTTCAGGAAACAGACTCTTTCTCCCTAGAAAGAGGTGAAAATCATTTTAAATATCTCAGCTGTATAGTTTTGATTACTGTGGAATCTTGATAATCAGTTTCTGAGACTTTGAGTTGCTGGCCCTTTTCTGAACTCTACTGATATGATAACACACTGAATGGTTAATTTCCGATTATCCACTGATCCATATGCTTTGCTCAACATTTTTACAGTAGGTAATGTATTAAACTTTAGGAAAATATACAACTATTTAAAATCTGTTTTACAGTTGCAGTTCCTCTTTAAATTCTGGCAATATAGAGTGACGAGTGAAAGCCATAAGAAAAAGAATTGTGTGTGGAATTATTCATTTTTAAACAATGGTATAACAGTGATTATGACTGAAGTAATGTTGCCTTCTCCAAATCTCTTTCCCTGTAGTGAAAAGTGGAAAGCCCTGATCATGGTCTGCAAAGCACTGGAAATGTTTGTGTTATATTGCTTCCCTCTAGTGTTCAATGAGGGAAATTGCATTTCTATCCAACTGTCTCCACAGGACGCATTTTCTGTATTTATCATTACAAATCAGCAAAATGATAGCTTTGTTCCCATGGCTGCCTCTGTTTCAGTTTGAGTAATGAGAGGAACAGCACAAACCCATTCAGCTGTGTCTAAACCCTGGTTTCCTGGACGTCCTGCCGGTCCCCGTGTGATTACTAATGGAGTGTGCAGTGCATGATGGGGGGTTTTACCTGATCCCACAGAGAGGGGGTAAAAGCAGCGGCAGTTGTTTGAGTGCATGCAAAATCTGAAAGTCTGTACTACTGCTATGGATTTCATTTAAATGCTTTGAATGACTGGTTTTAAAAATGTTGCCAAGCACATCTAGAAATTTGTAATATCTGTCTATCTAGATATGGAGTTCTCTGTATAATAATACAAATAAAACCATTTTTTGCCACAATAAATTTAATAAAATATCAGATACGAAAATAGGTCAGTAATTTTTTAGTAAAATGCCTATCATCATACAAACAATGATGTACTGAAATAATTTTACCACTAGAGGGAAGTGTTCTTCAATGCCTTGCCTGTAACAGCTTGGTGATGTCAGCAGGACAATATGAAAGATTTACCAAAAAAAAGCCATTTTTGAGATTTTATATGATATAATCTATTTTCTGAACTATCCACTGCTGTTATTGACAAAATGTTGATTGGGATTCAGATCACTTGGCATGTGGTCTGGTACAGTTGCGGTGGTGACGGTGCCCATGGTGTTGGCAGCCACTGTCACCAAGCCCTCATGGTTACCCTGCATCATGCCTGTTCAACATCCTGTAGCACTCCCAGCAGCCCTGTCTGCTACACAGCACAGTCTGCAGAGCAAAGCACCGGAGGCATTAAACCAGGGGCATTCAAAATGCCAAACATCACTGTGGTTCCAATTTTTACAAAACAAGGACTAAATAAAAATGTTTATAAAAATGCATTTTAAAATCTTGAGCAAAAATGTAATTAATTTGCTTGTCAAGGAATTAGTTCAAGTGTGTACTTCATTTTCTTCCACAGATGGCGATGAATGTGATTTCCCACAAACTCTTGTAATTCAGCCACTTATTAATGCTGTACTGTAGCAAATGGTATCACACCTTCAGCACAGAAACACCAAACACAGCACCAGGTTGTGTATAACTAATTTCTGTTCAAAAACATCAGGCTGACATTTGTAACAAAGCCTTCTTAAATCTGCCATAATCTACTGTCTCACTTCATGAGGGCTTATCTAGCCACAGGACCATTCTTGTGGTCCTGACTAACTTTATAAAGATACCATCTGAACTTATGTGGCACATTAACTTAAGAATGCAGATACTGTTGTCAAGTGCAAACCAAAGTGTCTGTGAACAATGTCACTGAGTAGTCCTTGTCAAGTCCTCAAAATGCCTTTCTCCCCTCTACCCTTGTAATTACAGCAAGTAGCAAGATTTTCCAATGTACAACATAAACACTGGCATGAATATAATATCGAAAAAAAAAAGTGGAGGCAACATTTCCATGGCATTGAAAACACATTGTTCCAAAAGCAAGGATGTGCTTAACATACTTCTGCACTTATGTCTCAGATGCATGTTTTTACAAGTACTGTATACAGGTGAATATTTGAGCATGCATGAGTATCTGAAACACACACACCTTGACATGGCCCACTGGACATGACTAAATATGGAATCAGTTTGCAATCTGTGCTTTTAAATCCAAGAGACACTATGACACACAGGGCCTTCTGCAAATTCACATATGACACAGAAGTATATGCGTTATACAGATGTGTTACACTGACATAAAAAAAGAGATCTTAGGAGGCCCATCCAGATCTCCTGTATATCACATGGGAGACCAGAGCTCTGAATGACAACCCCGAAGAAATACATAAAATTATCCCACACGGTGGTGTGGAATGTCGCTTTGTGAGTCTAATGTGAATTTACTGCCCTGGGTTTACATTGAATTATCATTGCCCTATTCCCCAAGGGAGTTTATTGAGGTGATATTTATACTTTGTGTAAGAAAGAGGAAGCTGTGTACTAATGAGGCAATAAAGCCCACAGTTCACCTGTACTCACAATGTGTGGATGCATGGCAGTATGCTGTCATTCCTGTGCAGGTAGGCTTTGAGTCAGCAAGAGCATCACTCTTCAGCATACTGTCTCCATAAATATATAATAACGTTATTTATGAGCCATGCCTGTGAGGTGATGCCCCATTTCTGTAATATTTATGTATCAAAATTTATGACAGCCAAAATATTAAATAATTCACTCAAGACCAAAACAATTGTTCATACACTTGTGGGAATACTCATTATGCTTCAATTTCCTTTGATGGTAGTTAAGAGAATCAGGCACTGAACTTTTTCCAGGTTTTAATATAATGACCTATATTATCACAAATTATTTTCATAACTCTTTTTCCATGAAATAATGATTTCCAGAGTGGGCTATTTCACTGCAGTGGCTCCACAATTTCATTAGCTGCCTCATGTAAAAATAATGCATCTTTTTCTGTTGAGTAAAGAGTTTTAATTTAACAAAAACTCAACAGTGACTAAATCAAGCTGGAGAAGATAAATGTTGTGAGGTCTTTCCCACCTCCCTCCAATCCCATGCAAAGACAAAAAAATATCCCCACACTTGAGATGTCAACTGATGAAGGACATTATATTTTGGTTTAATTTTATGTTCCATTTTATAATTCAAATGTATAAAATATTACTGCTTTCCAACTTGTTTCATGTATAAATATGAAATATTCCTGACTAAATGCTGCAGTTTGGTTAGTTTCTGGCATAGGAATAAATTCTGTAATCAATGTAATCATTATGTTGAGCAAGCATTTAAGGTCATGATACAAAAAAATATAAAAAAAACCAGGAAGGTCTTCAAGTAACTCAATAGCAACTTTAATTTGAAAAAGGATTTTATTTGTTGCAAATGGTAAAAACAAAACACTGCACATATAATGAAAAAAACGAAACAATTAAGACTTTGATCAAAATCATGTTCACATTATCAGAACTTCCTCTGATTGCACCAGTGACCCAAAACAAAGACACAATTATGTTACATCAGCAACAAATTCCTTATGTACACATATTGACGATTTCAGTTAAAATTGCAGATTAAAAATCATATGTACAGAAATTAGGAATACAGTGCCAGCAAGGTCAGTCACCCATACCATATAGTTTCACCATGAAGGGAGTGACTGGACACTGCCTTGTTCCATGGAAGCCAATCATGGGAAAACCTGTACAATCACATTTTCCAAGTGTAATTTACATTAAAGGATTAGCACTTACTGTATTTACAACCTGGAGAGAAACCTATCCTTGTTGTTTTGCCCTTTAGGAACATAAAAATGGGAAATATTACTGCAATGGAAATAAATAATAAAGACAAAATACCACAGCAGCTTAATGTTATTTGAGAGGTGGGGCATTTGGCAAAGCAAACAAAATGAAGTAATTTCCTGATTAGCTGAGACAATTTAAGTGTGAATTCACAAACAAAAGCACTGAATGATTAGTACTCATTCTTATGAGGAAAAAAAGCTCCTGTAAGACTGCTGAGAGAATGTAGATGTAAACAGTACCTACACAGGCAAAACTCACAAAGCATAAATATGAGAGCAGACTGTCCACATGCTAAAGTCTAAAGGAACTACCACTTTTCACCTGCAATGTAGGATGTCAATCTTAGTGTCTGTGTCAATGGAAAGTCTACGATAGGCAGCAGAGTCAGAGGTGCCAACAGTGGTCAGGCAAAGACACAGCAGTTTGTGTTCTGTATTGTATGTAAACTGCAGAAGCTGACCATCCCCATGGCCCAGGCAAAACTGAATTTGTGATAGTGACACATAGGTCAGACCATTGACAGAGCACCATTCCCAAAGGCACAAGTGCTGGAGGTATGACTCTGTTGGAGCCATGACGCAGGTACGGCCACACTTGCCTTGTTTGAGCACTTGTGTACTAGATCCCATTAAGAAAAGGAAAACAGTCCTGTACTGGATAAAAAACATACCTTTTTTGGATGCTGAATGTATTTTTGATGATAAATGTAGCGCCACTCAGACCAAATAAAATATGTACAATAAATTCTCTTTACTTTGTATTACGGTGAGTAAATGAGCATCAAAGTTTATATGCTATTACATGCATGAATGGACAGAAGACTAAATTCTGACCTGTAGCAATGTATTATAATAATACGCTGTATTATGGCTCATATGCCAGGTGAGGTCTTCTTTTTTTCCCCCAATTGGCCCAGTAAAAACCACATACATGTATGAATTAAAACTGTATGTAAGCTTTGCAAAATGCCCAAGACAGCCTTTTTAATTTGGCTAAATGTTCACAAACCATATAAACTGAAATTTATCTGTATACATGTTGTATGATCATAAGTGTTATGTTGCATTGGCAATTTATAATCTATTTGTACTGAAACAGGTTATTTACAGAATGTCTTGGGGTTGGCATACATGAATAACACTGAGGTTAGGCAATTTTCATGCAAAACTTATAAGACAAACCTTTTACCCTACCCTAATGTTTATGAGGTTTAATGTTAGTGTTTTGAGATAAATATTTACAAAACAGTAAATCACTACCATCATTCACAGTACCTGGAGCAATGTTCAATCATAGAGAAGATAATGGTTACCTGATTAATACCAACCCAGGTAATGATGGGTTGACAGTGACAGCATTATGACCTAAGCTTAATGCATGCAGAGAATATCAACTTGTAATGTTCCCAAAGCCCTTCCATAAACAGAAACATTGGCAGCTTGTCTTAACATTTAAAAGCTCTGTGCTTTATCAGTTTCAATAGTAACAAAGTGGTTGATTATAAAACATGCCAACCAATAACTGGCTACTTGTGCTGGGACATCACAGTGGATTGTTTGTGCATTTAAAGCGAAAGACTTGTTAACTTCAATTTTGGATTGCACAGGTTGCTTTTCAGGCAGTTTCAAAACAACAGCTTACCTTCCGCCCTCAAAGCTGTGAGCTCACCCTATGATACCTTTAGTTTATCCACTCTGTTCCTGATATACCCCGCACAACACAAACACAATTAAAAGGTCCTTTTATCACATTTTGAACATTCTTAAAAACATTTTCTTTCCTTCATTTGCTTTTATCTCCCACCCACATTTCACCCTTTGCCAAATTTTATTAAAATAAAAAGGGGGTTGCATCATGCTTGTAGCACAGGATTCTGTTTTCACAGACCAGGCTAGTCCACTCCCAGGGCCCTCAGCTGTCTCTCAATCTCCTCGTCTGAGATGCCGGCTGCTTTGGAGGTAGAAGCACTGGGAAGGCTCTTTCCTGCCGAAGGGGCACTCACCATCTGTGGAACATTAGTGGCACTGTTTGCTCCTGTTCTCCATTGGCATAGATTACATTTGTCCCATTTAAAGTAGGGTAATATCTATATAAATGCACATCTGTAATTTGGATGCAACATTACATACCATAGGGGAGAGAGGGGGAAAAGCATTTTACTTACACTGCAACAATATCAATTGAGAGGAATTGAAACCTATGACAATTTCATCCAGAGCTTACACTGACCCAGCTATTCAGTTTGATTGAATGCAATGCACTGCAGGGCCAATAATGAGAGCTGCAGGAGGAGGTGGTGGGATGAGCAGCCCTGGAGTTGCCAGATTTACAGCCTCTGTCACTCCTCTACATCACCATAGAGACAGGCAGTATCTATAGGCCTAGCCCCCATGCGCTAATCAGTTTATGTCAGTAGTTCCAGTTCTAGTATCACAGCTGGAGCTGATGCTGAGCCCACCCCTGCAATAATATTGCAGCTGGGGCTGAATGGCGGCCCCACGGCAGGGCACAAGCTCTCTTGTCCATCTGTGCTTTTCCCCATCATCAACACAGGGCGTGCACCGCCAAGGTGGGATGCAGCCACAAGGATTTCACACAATTGAGACAGAAAATGGTTTCCATCAATTACCTCAGTCTTGGTTTCTCACTCACCTTTCCTGTGATCTCAATGCCGATCTCATCTAGCACTTGGTTCACAATGTCCTGAGATTCCTCTTCATCACCTGACTCATCAAAGATCTCATCCAAGGTGTCATTGACTGTGGTGGGAACAAGATACTTGTTTTAAAACAATATAAATAATGACCCAAGGGAATACTTCGTAGACCATTTCAGGCTATGACCATTTCTAAGCATGAGCACGCACTGGCCTTAAAGAACTCCTGACATACCAGTCACAAATTCTGCTGTCACCATCATTACTATCAACCACCTTTACAACACCATACAGAATCCAAGCTATAAATATAGTTAAACATAATTTTGAATTCAAGGTATGTTTACAATAAACTCTAGAAGTTCTGCCTTATTTGACAAGTAACTACTAGAAGAAGCAGGAATATTAATGGCAACTATTAATGTCATAGATCATATCTTATAGGCCTTACTCATGTCCTCAGTCATCCCCATCTTCATGTTTTCCTTCTGAAAGTTCTGCATTGTCTGCAAGGTCTTCTGGGGGTCCATCTTCTTGTTTACTGCCTGCATGGTCTAGGGGTAGAGTTTATACATGGTTACTCACTACAACATCACATGGGTCCCTCCAACAGGAAGACATTGGAATGGCAGAGACACCCTACACTAACTTACATGCTGCTGTAAAAATAATAAATGATAATGTAACACATTTTTCTGTAAATCTAAAGGCACTTCCCTGTGAATACTGGGGGAGAAAATCTGGCACTGACGAAATTAATAACCTTTATTGGCCTATGGGGTACACCCGGAGAGAAACACATGCTTGGCATCTCAGCTGAATACAGAGAATAATTTAGAGGCCCTGCCACATGAGGTTAGACATGCCAACTGTCTCTATCGTAGCATCATTATGGGAATCTCTCCCATTTATGGTTGTAGCTTTCCATTCAATCAGGTAAAAAAACAACGATAACTGCTTCTTGATTAAAATAATGCCAAGTGTACAAATGCAAATGTGACCTACTTCAGAACTTGGAAAAGTGTCAGCAGTCAGCAGAAAACTTGAACCAGAGTTTGGCCAACAGACCATTTTCAATTTGCAAATTACAACCTTTTACCCTATGTTTGGAAACCTCCCATACAATCCATGATGCACAATCAATCTCCTTTCCTTATCAATGAATTAGGGCTGACCAAAATACTTTGAGATGGATATCAATGGTTAAGTACTGCTAAATTCAATTTTATCATTTGCATTGTTTTTTGTAAAAAAAAAAAAAAAAAAAAAAAAAAAAAAAAAAGAAAAGAAAAAGCCTAGCAAAGTTGTTTCTTAAAAAAGTCAAAGTCTAATTATATGTTAATACAATTAGAAATATGTTCTGTTCAAACCTCCCACATTAATCCTAAATTCTGTGTATTACATTGTGGCAATAATCAAACAGGTCACTACTATATGAAGACCATTACCATCAACAATCCTGGGATATCTAATCTTTACACAGTATTGCCATACGAGCAGTTATTCTGTAGTTTGGGAAAGGCTTTGCTGTGACATATGGCTTATTTAGTACTGATACACAATTCTCATAATTAATTAACACTAAAATGTAAACAAATAATTCAGAAAAAATAAGGTCATCTTCCAAACAATGTGCTTTTCTGCGCTGAAGATGCTGTTTAATAAAGTCCTACTGACAGCTAATGCTTAATTATGCAAAGCTTGCAGTTGCATCAAAAATTAAACTAGTTTCTCATTCTACATATTGCCCTAATTACCGAGATGTTATAACATGAGAAATAGAAAAACTTCTCTGTAAAAACAGTGAGAAGAAATACAAAAGTTATTTCAGCATAGAAAAATTACAATCAAGAGAAAGGTGGAATTTTATCAGTCATAATTGCTATGATTTAAATAAATATAAATAGTTGGGTCTCCTGAGAGGCTCAGTAAGTAAATATTCAAGTCATAAGCACAGACAGGACTCCTACCATTAGCTACGAGTTTGTGCTGGTTAGGGTCCTTTAGGTTTGTAGCATAGAGTCCAACGAACCATTCGCCAGGCACTGACAGGCTATTTTTTGCTGTCAGCAACATATACGCCTCTCCTGCAGCATTGTAAGGTATAAATGAGTCACTGGCTCTTAGGCAAAAGCATGTGGTTCAGCCACAGTGCTCCTTGAACCTCTCAAATACAACAGTGACAAGGAGCAAAATCCACAATTTCAAATTGAATACAAAAGAATATGAAACAAGTGAAAAAGGAAAACAATTACAGAAATATCCATGAATTACTTCATTCATTTGCTCCACCCAAAAGCATATTACAATGATATTGCAATTACACAGCAGTTTGTTTATAACACAACATAGCTGCCTTGCCCCAGGCTAAAGCAGTGAATGAATCCCCTGAGACTCAAACCCACATCCCTGAAGGGTGGTGCTTTAATTCATTGCTCGGCTTGACCCTAGTGTGCCGTCCATTTATGCCAGAAATGTTTGCTGTAGACCGGGTGATCCAATGTGCTTGTTTTTTGCCTGCATGTAATACCACCAGTGTTTGCAAGGAGTATGGCAATAATGGCCTGCGTTTATAAAATGACAATCTTTCACCATCCTATGGTACTTAAGACCAAAGGTGGAAATCTTACCACAACCACCCTCAATGTGTAGCACCCACCAGGGTGATCACAACTCTGAAGACTGCAGAGAACCTCACACCCAACCACATGGATACAGAGAGTGCTCATATGAGAATATCCACAGAATGCTAATTACAACAACTGCTTAAATATTCTTTTGAAGTAGACTGCTTGTACCAGCTCCCATTATACAAAAGGAAACAAAAACACATGTGTCGTGGCCCAGATTCAGACCAACCAAAATACAATCTGTCCTCAACATTAATGAGTAACTAAATCAGATGCAGTACTCCATTAAGTGCTTCTTATTTAATAACTTTTCTTCATTTCAACAACTCCCAAACTCACAATGTAGTACACGAAATTAAAAAAATAGTACTGATTTAATTGGCTGATTACAGTTCAGGAAAAACGCACTGCAGAGACTGAATCTGGGCCGATATTAAAATAAACTTTCAGAAACAGAAAACGCCTTGAGCCCTTACTTTGGCTGTGGTGGACATGGCTCCTGCCATCTTCATCTGGGAGTTCATCACCTTGGTTTGCGTGGACATGGAGGTGACCTTTGAACTGACAGCATATGTGCGGTTCTTCTGTTTCCTCAGCTGGACCAGCTGCTTAGCCAGGATCTTGCAGGCCTCCCTGTTCCCTGTCTTTGCCATTTTCTTGATCTCCATTTCCTGTGATAAGGAAAGATAGTGATGACCAGTGATGCTGGTAGTGTTGCATGTTGGTAAAGGAAACTGTCTTGCCACTAAACAAGCTGACATACCATCAGGTCAGACCTACCTCACTGTTGCAATATGTAAATTAATGTACAGAATGCAACTGGTTGAAGGCTTCAGGTAGTCTAAAACTTAATCTCAATAAGAATCCATTTACTGAATGGACTGACATTTATTGAATGATAAATGTTGATTGAAAGGCAGAAAATTTTACCTTAATGGCTGACTGGCTGGAATTTTCCTGATTAGATGCTAGGAAGTGTGCACACTTTGATGACTGAATGAGACACAGGGCAAGTAGAAATTACATTACAGGCCAGAGGTCTGACCTACTTTATGGTGCTAAATGAATGAAAATAATATCTCTGAAGGGACTTGCAGCACAAAGAGTGTTTGTTTGGAGTGTGAGATTCTGTCTGCATGTGTGTAAACAGCATCTCCCCAGAGACCCTTTGAGCAGTCTGCACTCTGTGACAGCATATTAGGATCAGCTCCATCACAGAACACAATATTTGTAACTCATACTTTTAACTGCATTTTCCCCCTGAAAAAACAACAGCCCATTGACCACAACTGTGAATATTAATAAGGACCTAATCATTTATATTTAATTATTAAAATGTTTGCCTCAATACCTTGATTTTGTTGTTATATATAATTAGTTATGTATATTTTTAATTGTACACTATGTATACCCCCCCAGTGAACCATAGGGTTGAACCGACATTTTGAAGCAAAACCTCTTTAAGGTTCCCTGATTGAGAACAGATAGAAATAGCATGCACCCCTGAATAAAGCAATATTGGCCAAAGGAAAAAGCAAAAGAAAACAGATATGAGCTTTCATAAAACAAAGCTTCAGGGTTAAAGCACATGTAGAGTTGTTTCCCAAAAAATAAGTGAATTATTTAAAAATCAAAACATATACATTTACACACAAGCAAAAAATGAAATTTCAACTGAAGTTGAAATTATACATTCAGAGCCCAGGGAAGGTATTTCACTGGACTACCAAAGCACATGCAAAGATGATGGCCCTTGCTGAGGGATACATTTCAGACAATGTCTATGTATAAATGTACAAATCAGTGCAGCTAATATATTTTCCTGACATTACTCCAAGAGAGCTCTCCTCAGTGCACTGCACTACTCTTTGTACAGAACATCCTGTACCAATAATACTCTTCACATTTACCAACAATAGACTGAGTGAAATATATAGACCAACCCCACCCCACCCCAGAAATATGCAGGTTAAACTGCCATTAGTGCAGTGCGCAACACAATATGAAAGATGCTAATAGCACCTAAATAATATACTCAGCAAAACCTGACAGGCCTCTCCTCAGAAACCTTGTTTAAATCGTGAGATAGAGACTGGTTGGAAAGCTGAATAGGCAAATTACCCACAGAGGGGATGATAATGTCACATATGTGAAGCAGGTGCTACAGACAGCTTTTAGCCTTTTAGTCTGATAAGCAGAATGGTAAACAAATAAATTAGTGGGACCAGGCAGCACTGCTCAGACACACACTTACACATGAAATCTTCCTCTGCAAGATAAAAGCAAGTTTGCTGACTAGATTGATTTTCTTTTTACCACTTACAAGACCAAAAGAATGTGAAATGAGAATCTGTGCACCATGGCTCACATTTTTATATGAAAGGTTTAAAGTTAATTGTATAAAATGCCATTATATTTAAGAATTATTTATGTGAGGAATAAAAAATGCATAATAAATCCAGTGTATTAATGACGCTTTACTACTGTGACAACAAACAGGCTTTGCACTGCACAGGAAAAGTACACTAGAAGTGACAGATTGAATGTGGGGACCGGATGACTCTTTGAGCATATAAGATGGGACGTTTTAATATTCACAGAGTCATAAGGTAAGTGTCAAAACTGATGAGCCTTCATGGCTGAGCTGTGGTTTGGCTTGGAAAATCTGTCAGTTTTAATGTCCATGCCAAACCCATGAAACAAACCAATTTAATCATATGAAATGAGAGATCCTTCTGTTTCAATGAAATACAATGATTCATTGTACAACAGACAACAGCTGTTGTAAAAAAAAAAAAAAAAAAAACATTTCCTGCAAACATATATCTGTTACATGCATATTCAGTGTCCCCAGTTCCCCTTCAAATAATCTAGCCTTCTTATTGTTAGAAACTAATTCTCAAATTAAAATGTATATGGCACATATATCACAATCACCAGTCATAAAATACTGGTGATGATGGTCAGCTCCTCAAACGTGTAGGTTATAATTCTCATTTAGTTGGGGTACAAATGAGATTGAGACACAATTATACTTCTAACTGCCTGTGAAAAAAGATAATTTTCCTGTAAGATTAATAAAAGCTGTATGACTTACAAAAAAAACAGCAAATTGCCTTACCAAGTATTTTAAATTAAATGCAATGCAATTCTGCAGGAAGCATAGTCTTACATTTAAATTGTGAACATGAAAGGTAGGGTACTGACAGTGGGAACTACAAAAGAACTGCAAATAAAAAAAGAGGAAAAGCTGCTTGGCACAGCTAAATTTATGCTAAACTGCTCCAATATAGGTCACTTCTGTTTTTGAAAAAACATGATTTTTTTTTTCGATCTACAACACAGACATAACTGTATTAATGAGAAGATTAATGAAGAAAAAATTAGGGTCCCCGAGAGAGGTAATTATATGCAGGCGACGATGTTTACTTTAAAAACAGCAGTGCGCCACAAGTTTCTGCTTTTAATGATGAAAAGCAGGAATTGAGGAGGTAAATCTTCCATTCTTCTGTTCATACAGCCCTGAATTTGTCATGCATGAGCGCTGGCTTTCCCTTCCCAGAAAGAAAAGGGGTCAGACTTGAATCTTTAAGCCTTCTTCTGAAATGTATTTAACCATTCAACCTAATCTTCAATAAGGGAAAACCATGGGTCAAAAATATTAAGACTAAGCCTTTCCTTCAGCTCTGTTCACAAAATACAATATGCAGCAAAAGAAGAGAAGCATTAGACTTCTGAGCTAAAACCCCAGCATATACATGACCCTATAGCATGAGAGCAGCTGATTCCACACCACAGACAGAACACACTCAAAGATGATGCAATGCATTGCAGTCTTCCTGGGGCAGGGAGAGGAATGCTGTCTGTGCTGACAATTGGAGAGATCCATGGCAGTGGAGCACAGTGGATTAGGGAAGGCAGGCTTGGGTCAGGACTGGGGCCGGGGCTGGGACTGGAGAGGTCCTTCTCCTCCCTTCTGGGCTCCACTTACCATTTGTTTCTCCTGTCTCTCCAGCGCAGCTCGGTCTCGGGTGATCTGCCTCTGCGTTCCTCTCAGCTCTTTGTTCTGCTCCTTTATGATGTCTGTGACAAGTGAGAGGGAGAGTGGAACTGTAACACTACCCTCGCCTCAAAAAAAAAACACAACTATTTCTTTCCAATGAGTCTAAACCCCCCCACTCCCTTCATACACTCCTCGTCATTTGTTAAAATGAGCGTGATACCATTACAATGAATCAGGAGAAAAATGTTAAATTAACACATAAAACAGAAATGAGAAGCACAAGACTGTGGAAAATCTTCAGTGTTCAAAACATTTCATTGTTCGATGTTTCAATGATCAAATGGTTGTATGAGACAATGGCAGTGGTAGAATTCCTACCTGGTTAAGATGTCACACCCTATACAGCATGTCAGTCAGCTAATGAGTGCCAGACTCAATCAGCCTTCACTGTATCATTATTAAATGACAATTCAGTTCAAGTTTGTTCAAGTGGAATCAAGGAGTATGTAAGAAGTAGAAATGTCACCATGATTGCAACATTTTATTGCTCTTTTTGACAACTTTTTATTAAAAAACTATTAAAGTCTTTAAGAAATAATGTAGGTTTCTGACACTAAATAAGGTTAAAACCCATTTTCCAAAGCTACTGAAATTAGGATTTTTTGCAGTCTACTCAGAATGAATATCATCACCAGTTCAGGGCTAAGTTCTGCTCTCTCTCATTGCATTACTGACTCAGAATTTACAACATTCTGAAGATAGAATTTAACATTAATTTTCAACAACTGCTAATAAGAAATTGGAATTAAAACCGTATGCTACACTCCAGATTGGTGCTGATTGCATACAAAGCCTTAACCACTGCAGAGGAAAAAAAAATCAATTGAAACTCTAATAACTGTGAATTCCACAACAAGAGAGGCAATGTCTGAAAGGAGGAAGGAGCATGGCATGCAAAGGTCCTGCAGGCAAGCATAGTTACAGGCTGATGGTGAAAGGATGGGGTTGTTTAGGTTGCTGTAGCTGACAGGGACCCTAACGTTAGCACGGGGGGCCTCCTCCCACCCTTGGAGAAGCTCAAATGGAAGGCTGCAGAGCAGGGCTGTCTCTGTCTCACAGACAGCGTGCCCTCTCCCCGCCAGCTGCCCTATCCTGTCCATGTGCATGACCACATTAACATTCTCCAAAACACAAGGATAATCTTGTGACCTGTGTGTTGAATTCAAGCTCTCAATTCAATCCAAAACAAGTCTATTACACAATTTTGAGTTACTCTGAGAACTACTGCAAGGTAACTAACTCACATTACATAGGCTAAAATGTAATATTTTAAAATACTAAGTAATACAAAATGTTTTAACAAATATATTAGGTTTTAGCACACACAAACCACTGTCTTGATCAGTAATATATCAACAGAGGTTTCACTAAAACAAACATGATTGTAACATGTTTATTTTCTTTAAATTTTACATTAATTCATGAGTGATGATACATAGGGGTTGATTAGGAGGGCAGTGGGGGGTACAATCTGAATAAGCATCTTGGGAGGAATTAGAACAATTAAAAATACTGAACAGCAAAAAATTTCAATTCAGGCTGGAGTGCGGGAAAAACCCCTGATACTGTTGCGAGTTTGAGGGTAAGCAGGAAGAGGAACGGAGAGAGAAGAGGAACGGAGGGGTTTGTGCAAAAGGAAGAGCAACGATAGAGCATCTTCATGCAGATGATACAGAAGTGTGACACTCCCTGCCGCCAGTGCAGTCTCTCCCTTGCCATCACGCCCAGGGAGAAGACACGCTCTCCTGCTCTGCAATCAGACCACACTCCGCTCCCTCCATTCCCCTACTCCAGAGAGCAATTACATTAGCGACAGCTCTGGAGCCCATGGGCTGTCCTCAGAGCACACTCCAGCTGCAGACTGCAGAGAGAGAGTCTGTACAGCTCCCTCTGCCAGCATTAAGGACACTGACACAGAATACCCCACTCCAGTCCCTGAATAACTTCAAAAGACCTCTTTGCCTTACAGTGCATTTTAACCACTGGCATTCAAACCAGTGAACTCCAAAAAATGTCTTGATAATTCTCTCTCTGCTAAACAATTAGAAAGTAACAATTATAAATTTGTTCATTTTAAAAATTCATTGCAAAGTGTAAAAAGCAGGTCATAAAATATATTCTGAATATGTAAGACCAGGAAAAAACCCAGTAGCTGAGGTTAACAACCATACTCAAGTACTACAGTGCCTTGGAAAAGTATGCTTTTGTAAAGAGAAGATACCCGACAAACCAGTATTGCACTAAAGCTGTACAGGACACATTTTGAACTAAAAATAATTAAAAAAAAAAAAAAACTTCTCCCACCTGAAGGACTGCAAAAAACAGATTAAAACAATATTAAGTTAGAATGTTGGTTGAGATGACTCAATATATTCAAATAATCTTTATAAAACTTTCGATGATAATAAAATCCACCCCCTACCCGATATTGGAATATGAACACCTCCCTTCTGTGGACAACGTGTACATATGTACCAGGATGACGTGGTGATCAACGTCTTAAAGAGGGAGGGATATCCTCAACAAAACTCCACAAGCGAACTCCGCTCTGCCATCACATGGAATACAAGAGGATACTTTGGCATGCTGGAACAGAAAACGCCCTGTCACCTGCAGCTGATGTTGGGATACAGCACAGCAGAGGGACTCTGAGCTGAACCTAACACCTGGAACAACTACAGCGTGTCGCATAAAGGTAATATCTAAACACCCTAAGTGCCTCTCCTGCATTAGACCATGCTGACTTTTCCTAGAAATCAATTTCAGTGATCCAAGATTCATGATGGGGAGCTGAAACAGACTATCATTCAGTGGGGTGTAAAATACTTTTACAGTATTGTAACCAAAATGTGGGAATAAATGCAATCCGATTGGTGAGGAATGGTTCATGTATGAGTAAGTCCGCAACAGAAAATCTAATTATTTCTGTGGGGTACTGAAAGTATTACTGACCATATTTCTAAAATATGTAAATAAATACATACTTTTAGTCTGGACTGAGCCCAAATGAAAAACTGAGGCTGAAAAAATATGATTTGACAGCTAATGATCCCAGGAATCTTACAACCCACTGTACTATTTACAAGGATGTGGGTGAAATCATTAAAGTATAAATAAATGATATAGCCTTAGCAATACCTGAACAATGATTACTCCACAAACTTGGCAGATAAGTAGATGGAAAAGATAAGTAGTGGAGGTGGGACTGGTGGCAGTGAAACAATGGGAGGACAACGCAAAGGCCATTTCAATAACCATTTCGTCATACTAACCCACTGTCCTTTGTTTCCAGAAGGACAGGCACCCTGTAGCAGACCAATAAGTGCAGCAAAACTTTTTGATGTTCTTTACTAACATCAATTTACAGTTACAGTATATTATATGCAAGAACGTGCAGGTCACAATGCATAACCCATTTCAGATTTCCAAGAGTGTAACCTATATCCGCTAAGCATTAGTAAAATGTTACCATTGTCTTGACGAAGGATCGGCTTGTTACAGTCTATGTTTATCTGCCATCATTTCAGAATAAACTACCAGAAACCTGCCACTTTGTGTTCTAAGACGGACCCAGTCTGGTACTATTGCTCATAAAATCAGGTGGATGCACTTACATTCTCTCACATTGCAAGGCGCTCTAGATGCGGCGTTCGCAATGTGATTATAAATAACATAATTTAGGTAACTTATCTTCTTCGATAGACAGCTTGGCTTACTTTATTAGTCGCCTGCTTTACATTTCCTGTTAGAACCTGTGGTTAGTAGGCTTAGACGAGTTAGGATATTATTAAGAACTCAAACAATGACGATTGTCAGCTCGATAGCTAACTGACGTATAAACTAATTTCTCCATGTCAACTTTTAAGGGTGAATATATTAGCTACATAAATATTAATATACACACGTTAACAACCTTAACAAGTAATTGTCAGCTTTACTATCCATAACATAGAATAGGCAAAAGTTATCTATCGTTAGTTAGTTAGCTAGATATTTCGCAATACGAGTAACCCAGATAGGTAGACGACGAGTACCTCTTCCGTCTATAAGTTTGCAAATGTGCCTAAACACATTCTATGGTTGGATAGTAGCAGGCTTGTTGAATTAGATACAGTTAATTGTTTATGTATCTACATTTTGTTTAGGCTAACAACTTAATGTGTTGATTGTGTGAATACTGAACAGGCTATTTAAGTTATATGTTAGCCATGTAATTCTAGATTCATTAGACTGCTATCTACTGTAACATTTTAAGGCAGAAGAATTTACGTTCAAGCCACCGTCTGGTAGCGTCAACTTATCAATTGTAACCGAGAGAAACAGGTAAAACAAGCTCCAATAAAAGATGCCTGACTTAGCTTGATATTTGTCCAGCATTGTTTGTAACCTTCTAGCGAACCGGTTCTCAGATTAATTTCATAAACCGGCAAAATAAAACTCACCGTCCACTGTCTTCTTCTTGAACAGAGATGCCATGGCTAACAGCGATATAAAAAACTACGTATGCAACTACAAACTATTAAAGTACAATTTAAATATTTCAAATAAAAACAAAAGAAAACTTTCTGAAACGTCTTCCTATTGCCAGCAACTGTTCCAGCCAGCCGTTAATTACATGACTCGATTTCCTGGTTTGCTACTAAGCAGGAACTGACTTTCCTTCCTTGCACATGACAGTAGAGTCATTTTGAATTTGACGTCATTATGAGTCTTCTAAGCGGCTCTCTCAAATTCCCCTAGGGGGCACTATAGAACCGACTACAATTTCTGTGCGGAGGACTGTATTGTTCATCTCAGCAACTCGTACCGTGATTACAGGTATGTACTTCTTATAATTATAATAATTGTATCAGCTTCACAATAAAGTCAGACGAGAAATCTGAAGAGGAATGTGCTTTTTGAAAAGACATTCAGATGAATCACTTTAAATCAAACATTACCATCAAAACAATTAAAAGACAGTGAAGATAAAAATTGACCTAATGGACTAACACTGATATTGCAGCACCGACTGGAATATGTTCACCAGTAAAAGTTTGGCATGATGTGTTATCATTTGTGCCAATTTCAGTAATGTTCTTCACTGGGAAGTGTCCATTGTTAATCATGGAAAGTTGTTCCAATCAAAATTGTTTCATGGTTAATTCAAGTACTCACTTGCACAAAAATTAACCAAGTGGGACTTTGTTCCTGTGATAAGCTGGCTTCCTGTTGATGTACATGTGGGAGATGTACTTGCACATCAAACAGATTAATGGAACAGAAATAGGGATGAGCTCAAACCCTTTGCGACATCCACACTGGGAAAGTTTTTAAATTAATATGATGTCAACATTTCCTTAAATTTTACCTTCAAACCAACCCTATCTGTCAGTGCAACCTGACATGCCACAATCTGGTCAGAGTGGAGAGGAAAGCAGAGCAGCACCATGGGCAGGTAGTGGGCACAGTGCCACATGCAGAAGGAGCAGCAGCACAGGGTGACTTTGGGACGGTGGAGGATGTGTCACTGACAGCACATTTGGGGCATCCTCAGAGGACGACATGGAACATCCTGGGGCATTATTCTTGTTAAGGTTATTAGGGAGATGTTTTTGTATAATCAGCTAGGCTGGCAACAGGGACCACTGCTAAGTGTTCTTGTAATGATAATAACCCCAGTGGTGATAAATCTTGCCCCAAGCACACAGACCATTTTCACAGAGCTATAATGAGGCAAAACTATGTTTTATTTGCAGTAGTGGGTGTCTTCAAAGTATATTAAAAATCTACATCTCATAATGGTGCAAATCTGTTCAGCATATTGAGAGAATTCCCACAGTGGCATTTTTGAAACATTTATCTCCTTCGCTCTGTGTATGGTATTGCCTGCAGCAAACAGGCATTTACTGTTAACTCACTAACTATGCAACCAGCCAGTCAAATAAGATGTTGTTAGTATGAATCTAGAACATGGCATTATACTACATGAACTAATTTACATAAACTGCAGTAAAACTGGATTTCCATTGAAATCCACTGTAAATTGAAAATCATTCCTCCTGTTTAATTGAATCTGATGATTTGAAAGATTCTGTCTGTTTATATCAGAGATTTTGGCTTAATAGGGGTATATTTATATATTTAATGAAGTATCATTTATTTTAATTAAGAGACAAATGGTTATTGAAACATGCACCATCATTTTAATTTTATTTGCTGATAATTCAAAAAGTAATGACAAATGAAGTTAAATATAAATAAATAAGCTACTTATAATGTATATAATATGGGTTTCATTAGGGAATGTATGACTCTTAACACATTAAAGTCGTAGATGTGCATAATGTTGATCACTGTATACACCAATTCTTTGAAATAATTTCAACACTGAAGAAGCTATAATGTGCTCATGAAACACAATAAATAAAATGATGGAATCACTAAATTGTTTCTAAACAGGCATGTGATTGATTTTCCAAGAAATTTATGTTAAGGCATATTAAACTTAAATAATGTACAACATGTAAAAAGAATAGTATTGCTCTATGTTTAATGATTTCCTCATATCATTATATAATTATCATACAAGTATATGTTAGGAACACAATGGAGTGAAAATAACAATGGCTTTCCTGAACTCTTCACATTTATAATAAATTAATAAATTATTGTCACATCATAGACGTGTCAGTAGTAGGATGGAAGATGGGAAAATCTTTATAAATCTGTATAAATTGTCTTGGGGAGTTCTACAATAATAATTGAACAGGTCTGCAGCTTGTGTGGCAGCGGTCTGACAGGTGCAGGATGTCAGTGACAGTATTGACAGACTGGAGTGCAACTGACCACTTACCCAACAGCTGCAAGGATGGGTCAATGACAATAAGATTAGAGACTGGGTGGATTGGTTTCAGGTGGTGTAGTCTGCCTTTCACTGTGACACGATCACAAGTTTAGTCAACCTGAAGCACTGCCTGCTCTGAATGAACCTCACATCATTCAAAGAATGAAAATTTATTTTCTGTGGGCTCCCTGAAGAATTACACAATGAGTATGTGTGTGTGTGTGTGTGTGTGTGTGTGTGTGTGTGTGTGTGTGTGTGTGTGTGTGTGTGTGTGTGTGTGTGTGTGTGTGTGTGTGTGCATGTGTGTGGATCAGACTTGGATTTATCATAGGTTTATTAAAGAGAATCATGTTTTTTGTCCATTTTATTCAATAAATATTGCCTTGTTAGGATGTATGGAGATGCAAATAACTACATGATAGATTATTACAATAGTTTTCATGATTTTGACATTTCTTAAGGCCTTTGGAATAAGCTCCCATGAGAACTGAATAAGAGATGCATGGTTATTATGCAATAAGGCTGAGATATTGTCATATGTAGATAAATAGAAGGCTGGGTTACATCGTGCTGATTTACAGAAAAGGGACAGCCTCCTCAATGAGATGAATATGTTCTCCTTGGCTGCACCAGGAGTCGAGGGATGAGAAGGTAATAAATCGAGTGAGTGACTCCGCTTCATCTGCCCCTGGGAAGAATCAAACTCTGGGTCGCCACGTGCCGTGTGGTATGGGGATGTCAAGGGATTGTGGGTAATGAGAGATTATCACCCCTGTTGAATCTCTGCCTCCCATTCCCTCAATCTTCCATTCGTACAATTGTGCCAAATTATGCCATCATTTCATGTTGTACTTACACATAATTTCTAATGCTTATTCACCAGTGATGTAAGCAAATTGCTTTTGATATGTAATTATTATATAGATGAGAACTGCATGGGATCAGTGTGTTAAGTTGTTTGTGTTCCGTTTCACTTTGATATTGATAGTAATTTTATTTTCTGTTTTTTAACAATGACATCATTATTTGTTGATGTGTGCTCATACGGATCAGTTTGTTGTATATTTTAAAAAATTCACTGTTAGAAATTGATGGTTTGTAAATGGACAACAGACTGGAGACTTAATGACTGCAAAATATACAGAGGTGATCTTTGTCCAGTGATTGCAGTATCTTTCAGGCAGTGTTTCCTCACAGCAATCACCCCAGTCCTCAGCTCAGCTCATGGGCCTTGGTAACTACAGCCTCAGGGTTAAACAGAAGCTAGCATTATTCAACCATGGCAAATGAATATTATTTGCATGGGGAATTGGAATTATTAAGGTAAGAAGGACATTTGGAGGACAAGTCCTTCACTGGGACATCAGGGACCTTCTGAATGGATGCGATGTGAGCCAATGCCCTAGTGTTCCAGACAGGATGAGTGCACACATTTGAACATCTTTGAGGTCCTTGTCATCCTTGCAAGGCTACCAGCTTGGGGTTGTGGGGTATGGTGAAATCCAGAACTATTTCTTAATAATTTACATTGTTGGCACTGCAGAAACAGAAAAGGCAATATGCATTTGATCTTAGTTGTATCAGAATTCATGACAATTTATTGAAACCATGAAGCATTTAAAGCAAGTGTCCAATCTGTTCTTCACAAAGCTGATATTTTACTGAGAAATATCCAAACAAATTAAACTAGAAAATTTAAATAAGCTGACTTATGTCATCCATAATATTACTCAAAAGTGGAAAAATCACAAGCACAAATCCAATGCCCTGACTATAAAAGATAGGGTACCTACCTTACAAGAATTCATAACATAACTGAAGAAAAAAATATTTGAAAAAAATGTCAGCACTGAAGAATAGAGGTATATGGAATGAAAACAAATATTTGTTAACACATGCTATGCTTAACATTTTGCAAGTACTCAATATACATTGAAGCTCATACATTCCGGAAAAGGTTTTCCATTTACATAATTAAAGGGTCAGTCTGTGGAATTAAAACCTTAATTTAGCGAACTTTCAATAATTCACTCAGTGCAGTTCATAATCATCGAAACTACAGATTGAGGTTTTTCAAACAAGGATACCCAATTACCCAGTGTTCACACGCCAGGCCTAATCAGTCTTCAGATGGCTCTGATAGCATGGTCAGTTCTTTAAAAAGGTCAATAAAATGGCCACCAATTATCATGAATAATGTTGAGGGCTGAACCTGCAGTATGCTTCTCAGAAGAAATGGAATGGGTTTTCTTTCTTGGGTTGGATGCAATTAAAAGTCAAATTTATATGCAGAATTGGTGTAACAATAATAGATGAACTGTAGGAACAATTAAAAATGTGATTAAACTTTACAATCACGGAAAATTATATACAATAAGTAAGGTTTATAAAACAGAAAAAAAACTGATTCCAAAATTAGATTATCCAGTAATTTATATTCAAAGGAAGATGCATCACACAGAATACCATTTTACTCACCATGTCAAATTCTATTTAAAATGTACAAATCAAAAATACTGTATGGACACAGATTCATTTTTAAATAGATACATATTATCAACGTATGCCTCACCAAAATCTGGGGAGAAAAGAGTTAAATGAACTAGAGCAATTAAGGCACTGGTTAATTGGCTGGAACAAAAGCCAGAATGCTCTGTGTCCCTAAAGGAACTACAGCCTTTGGTGAGCCTATTTCCCAAGTTACACAGACGCACAAACCTATTAAAAGCCACCCAGGGTGTTTCACCAATAAATTAAAATGCAGTGAAAATGTGTTGCTGAAAATGTTTTGTATTTATAAATCACTTGGCCATTGAATTGATTTGTATTTGGTTTCTTAATTTTACACTTTCCCTGAAGTTCAGTTCTTATTTCTTATTGGTATTTCCAGAAAACAAAATCTTTTTCATTCTTTATTTCAACCTCTGTGAACTATTTTTTTTTTGAAGATAGATGACCGATAATATTTCTGTATACAAATATTAATAAACTCCACAAAATCATTTGAAGCTTGGCCATCTTATTGAAATACCGAAGCCAATTCCTGCATTTGTACAAACAGTGTGGAAAGATTCACTGAAATGACAGCCACAATACATTTGAGATGCTGATGCTACCCCAGGTGGCCACTGGACCTCAATGTTGTCTCACCACCCACACTCTTATGGTTGTCATGGTGCTCTGTCCATAGAAACAGCATCTCTACCTACACTCATTAACAGAGCCTATAAGGCCTGGATTTACCCAAAGACAGTAGTAATGACATTAGCTACTTTCTGAAAAAAATCATGCTTTTAAAACAGATAAAATATCACAACTAATGGATTGCATATGGAAAAGATTTTCTTAATATATAAAATGGCATTGTTTCTCTAGTATGACACAATTTTAAAGGAACACAATTCCTGCAAAATTTGCTTCACATTTACCTAATGTGATTCAGTATATGGACATTCTGGCTCAAATACATCAGTCATCTTGCATCTCACATTCAGTCCACTAAAATATGGTTCAAATATAAAATCTGTATAATTTTCTCAAAGTTGAGACCCTTATCCATCGGTCTTTCTGTTACCCTTTCTCTCACACACATACACATAAACTGATTGGCATTTTATTTTTCCAGCATATTTGGAGAATGTATGCCATTCTTTAAAACCATCTGGAGAAAATGCGACAGTTAAAAGTCAATGGCTACCAGGGCTGGTGCTAGACAAAATGTGGATCATTGTAATACAGGCACACTTACTCTCAGAGTGGACAAATCATCCTGAAATAGAGACATTTTTTGTGCATGTAGCAATATAATCTGACTGGATAAATATATGTATAACATATATTGAACATTATGTTGTTCCCCTTTAAGGTATGCAGTTTAAATATTTGTCATGGTATTCTGTCCTTCCTTGATTTAGATTCCTTGACTTGCAGGGAATGGAATAGGCATGGAAGGACCCTGTCAGATGGGGCAAAACCTGTACTGTTTGAAACATGTGGAGCCACACAGGTGTGTGTGTGTATTTGATGAGATGGTTTGATTTATGGCTCCATCTGATTGTCATTACATCAGCGTTTCACCAATACCACAGGTGTTATGTCTTCTGCTGCACTTCAATTAGCCATGTTGTTATGCTAACCATCGTCTGTAATTACCACCCCTAAACTGGTCAAGCTTCTCTTTTATGAAATAATTAGGTTGATCCCAGGCAAATTACATCCAGGGAACAGACAAAATATTTGAAAGGCATTAATGAGCACTGCTTTAGTATATCATGCATGCTTATGTTTACTGTATATGTGAGTGCAATGTAAATCAGCTTTTATTAAATATTGTGATACATGGTCTACAAAACATGAATAAAGTTGTACTCATTTAAACATGAGTTTCTTTGTGCATGTGTGTCTGTTTGTTAACAATTAAGGCTACTACAATTACATTATTTCATGAAATTATGCTGAACTGGAGGCTTGTGTGAGAGCAGGTAATGACACACAACCCAGAGTTAAGTTGAGTTTCTGGACCACTTGCTTAATTGCCCCAGTAATGAAGAGCAGAACTCTTGACAATCTCTCCCTGTTGTCCTGAGCTGGTATCAGCTCAACACACCTGCAGTGTCTTCTCTACTCTGGAGAGACAACATACTGAGGCACCACTGATCACCTCTCAGGATGGGGGATTAATGATTAATGAGTGAAGGTGCTCCGTTATACGGACACTCATTAGCATCTACTTTCAAAATAGATCTCCTTTAAACAAAAAGATTTTTTTCTGCTTGGTTGTCATTTTACTGAAAATAGTCAGGTGTATTGTATGCCTACCCTCCGTCAAAGGAAAGATAAAGTTTCATTTGTCCAGTAGTGCTGTTCAAACAGATTGACAACTATTGCTTTTATTTGCTGTTCAAAAAGAACCAAGGCAGGACCTGGCCAGGAGCAAAGCAAACTGCCCCTAAATTTCAAAAACACACATATATTTTTCTCACAGATACACTGCAACATACTCCCCTTGAACAATTACTGTACTCAAATAAATTCTCACAAGCATACATGAATGCATATATAATTAAGATGCTCTTAAAACCATATGTTAGAGATTACATAGTCTTTCTTTACCTAGTAAATACACAAATGTAAATAAAAATAACATATAAGACCCTTTCATATAAACAACACAAATCGCTTCCATTCGGGTGGGTTGGTTGGAACTTACTTTTTCCAGTCAAGTTAAATCCTTTAAAGAAGCACATGCGTGGGACATAACTGTGCTGCAGTTTGAACTGTTTCAGTGTCAGGATTACATTGTAAGGGAACAAAAAAGAGCACATTTTTCATTTGAACAATGGCCTAGTTTAATTGATATACTTTATTAGTTGCAAGTAGGACACTGACCCTAAAAACGAAGGCAGATGATTCTGATTCCTTTCTTGCATGTTGCACCCAGGGCATACTTATATCTAATAAACCATGAAGTCAGACCCATCTGATACTTGTGTCCATAGCTTTGCTCAAACTTACCACCATATACGTAGCAACAATGGATTTGGACAGACCATGCGCCACCATGGAAACCTCAGTTGTGTTAATAAGTGATATCAGTTGCTATAACCTGAGATACCAATCTGGCAGGGCACATATGAGAAAATGTTCTCTTCTGAAACACTTTTTTTGTCAGCTGCAGCTTCTTTCCATACCTTGGTCTCCAAGTGAAGGTTGCACAGAAATGAGGAAGGTACTTCACACACTACTTCTTTAGGCAGTGGAAAGGGATGATCAAGCCAGTAAGATTAGTGGTGTACCATAAAAAAAATTCATACCTAACAGGCTGATACCTTTCTCCCAGGGTGATGCTATGAAAAGTTATGGCTGGCAATACAGAATTTTGTCATCTTTTTATTACTTCTGTCTTTTCTGTTTTCTTATAATACTGTAAATAACCTCATATAACACAGTAGTTTCTCTGTAGCTTCATTGTCAGAGTCTCCAATGATTGTGTGTGTGCGTGTGTGTGCGTGTGTGTGTGTGCATGTGTGAGTGAAGGAGCGCTTACAGGCTCCTACAATGTGTGTGACTGTGTGTTGCTTATGAGCATGTGTGTGTGTGATTGTTTGTGTGTTGCTTATGTGTGTGTGTGTGTGTGCTTTTTTTGTAGTTTGTCGCCTGTGTGTATGCGAGTGTGTACATATGGATGTGTCCCTATTGTGTTCCAATGCTCTGTTTCCGCCATGCAAATGCCCCATGCCGTCACTCAGCTCAATTATTCACACCTCCATCTGCAGCATGCCAACATCAAAGTGAATAGAGTGTGTCAGTAGGACCAATATTTCTGGCAGCCAGCAACACAAACAACCAATGAAATGTAGCATCAACAGGGGGACAGGGCAGAACAGGGGAAATTAATAATATAATGCTCCATATTTTCTCCCTAAGTAGCTCCCTGTTGGAATATATTGAACTTAACTGTTCTATCACAACATGCTTGTTTGAAGCCCATCCTTTGAACTAAGGTTAAGCACCCTGAAATACTTCAAGAGGGAAAGGAACTTGATTTGCTAGTGCTGTCATGTTCCTTGAGTATCAAAGAATTGCTGATGGCTTTTGTAGGTAGACATTTTAAAGAAATTATTGAAATGTGAATGAAGGTAAAGATTTAACCTAGGTAATATTGCTAAAATCGTGATGATTATCAGAAAGATCCAGAGGCCACAAAATTTTCCTTATAGTTGCTGCTGGGATGTCTAAAACAGCTTTATTGATTGCTAATGTCACACTTAATGTTTTACTAAATGTGTGAAAGATGATAATAGAGATATGGAGATAAGCAATAACAGGTCAGCTGTATAGTACTTGTAATACTTCACAGAGCCAATTATCAAATCAGTTTTAACAATGTAACAAGAAAAATGTCTCCTGAGAAAGCTCCAATGAGGGATTTAGTGTACAAAATACTTCAACATTTGTCGCTTAAACAGATCCCAGCCAGCCATGGTTCAAAATGTCTCTTTTTATATCCTCAGAAAATCTGACAGAAAGAGGCTTATATGCCTTTGCATAGAACATGTATTTATCAAAAAGAAATCAGAAAAGGCTATGCTTTGTGCAGAAAAAGTATTGCATTATTCACCATCATACCATACTATCATATTATTTAATATCATACCATTAAATGTATACATGTCTAATGATGTATACAATGGTTCAGCTCTCAGAGTACTTGTATCTGTATCTACTTTCTATACATTATGCTGTGGTCTTAAATCAGAAGAGGTGAGACGTACATAACCAAATCAGTGCTATAAGTATCAGGGATTCCTGTAAATATGATTTAATTCGCCTCTGCATCTTGTGCATGAATTATTTATTGCAGTACAATAAATACATGCCAATGCTTATATGAATGTAAACCTGTGTGCATGCTCACCCTTCAGTTCACTATTTCACTTCAACAGGGACATTTATTGAAATTCCTTTTGGTTATAGAAAGAATTCAGTGTTTGCTTTATTTATTGTTTCACTGAGATCTGTTTTACATTATTCATGCATGAATTAAATCAGAATGAGAAACAGAATTAAAACATAAAAAAGATCTGTCCATATGATGAGGTAAGGTAAGAACCAACATCAGGTTCAAAACAAATTCATTCTGAGAGGCAAAAAATGGCAAACTAACCAAATGCCAAGCCAGGTGACAATGGAGACATAAGCCTTGGTTAGAGTTCCAATGCCCTGTGTGCTTTCTCCCATCAGTAATAGCCACCAGCATAAGCCTGATGAATGCCATGCTTGTTCTTGCCTTCTCATAACATTATGTCTGGGCCTAATGAGTGTTGGGGAAACATACGGCAGGTTACTCTCTCCCATCTGTCAGCCTCCTGCTGTGGTCCATCCACACTGCTTAAGCACTGAGCGGCATCTGAGACCCCTGCGGTCGACATACCTAACAGCAGTCTGACAGGAAAGAGCACTGACAAGTCCATAACTGGACTGTGTCTGTACTGCTTACATCTCTTTAGTAATCAGCATTGTGTCAGGAAATTGCACAGAAAACAGAAGAGTTACTAAGGCTTTTTCAACAACAGTAAATATTGCGATTTCTTTTAAACAATTTGAAGCCAAGTAAAATAACTGGCTGTTAATGACACAGATAAGTATTCTGCACCAGCAATCAGATGAAAGTCTCCTTCAAGCAAACACTCTCTCCAATCATTGCCAAACCAAATAATCTTGGAATTTCAGGAAAGTGAGACGTTTCATTAACATCTGTCAGCTCTCTTTTTTACATATATGTTGTTCCTTCTCAGTCAGTTTTGTACTTTTCAGCTTGTGGCAGCTAAAAAGAACCAGACTTGTGTTTTTAGTATCATTATTAAAAATTCAAACATTGCCAAAATTCAATGTATAACTATAACATGTATATTAAAACAAATGTGGTTTGCATGTGAAGATGATTTATCACGTAAAGTATAAACATTAAAGTGTCTTTGATATTAACCCATTTGAGTGAGACATTTGATTTCCATCACTATGAGAGGATAATATTATTTTCATTTTAGAATGTACACATTTACCTCTGAAATGAAGCATGTTTTACTGTAAGCATCAAAGTAACAGCAATTAAACCATACCGCTTGTATGAGCAGAATCCAAGATACATGCAGACCCTTCACAGTGTCATCCTACAACCACCATTAATGAGATGCAAAATAGGAGGTCTCACCAACTATAAAAAGTGGGATTTTAATGCCATGTTTTTACAGCTCTCTCATCAGTGGACAGAGATTTTCAGAAGCTGTTGAAGAGCCACTTTTAAAGCTTCAAAGTGTTGCTGGCCTTGAAATATGTAAACAAAGTGATTGCTTGCTTGCTCACTACTTCTGCAGCATTGTTATTATCCCACAATTATGCAACTGCTTTCTTAGTACACCCACATGTGTTCTGTACCAGACCCACACCTGCGCTTTGGATCTGCTGCAGCTTCTATCAGACACTCCAAATATCCTACAAGCTGGCAGATGCTTTAAATTCTGTACCACTGCACCCAAAACTGAAACAGTGCTTTTATGAAGACCCCACATTTAAAGTTAGGGCTTAAATTCTTAAAAATTCTTGAAATAAAGTCACCACAAGGGAAATTAAGATTCAGAGAAATTGTTTGGATAAGAGCACCAGGTATCATTTAGTCTAACTTGTAAAGCACCACATATTTGTAGTGTTCCTACATATTCATCTAATTATTTTATCTATCTTGTTGATACATTTATTTTGAATAATTTACAGTAACTACCAAAATTGTATGTGAATATACATTTCTAGGGGCTAGAAAATTTACAGGGGATAGAAAATGAAATACCACATGAAAAAGGAATTTGAAATGATTAAATCTTAAGTAGCCTTGAAGTAACTAAATTAGAAGTTTAAAGGCAGGTCACAGGTGACTCATGGGTTTACATTTAGAGAGAGCTAGAGAAAGCCTTCAACCCACAATGTCTGTTGCCAACTGTTAAACCTGCTGGTGGATCTGTAATGGTATGGGCAGCCATATCATGCGAGTCATTGAATCTACATGGCTGTATAATGGCCGAATTGTAGCCATTTTACAAGACACTGCTCCCTCATGCTGCCCCCGTACTCCAAGATGACAACATCCCCATTCACACTGCCAAGCAAACACAAGAGCTGTTTCTTAAACATTGGTATGAGGACAAGTGCCTTCCATGGCCATCACTGAACCTTGCTGAGTGTGAACCAGATCTCCACTTCCTTCATCCCTCAAAGAACTGGAGGTTATCCTTCATGAAGAATAGTCAGTACCCACTACACACAGTTTAGAACTTGTATGCTAAAGAAGGACTGAAGCTTTTCTGAAGATGAAGGGTGGCCCCCTCCTGCTTATTAGTTCCTGGAGCATGGGTAGAGTGCATTGAGAGCATAGCTAGTCAGTTTGCAATAGAATTGACTCACTTTATCGTAATTAACCCCGAGGGAAACCTTTTGAAAAAACAACTCAAACTGCAGTTAATCCTTCTACCCAAACTGTAAGTGAGAGTGTCATCCAGTAGACATCCACTGCAGCAAAGTGTATACTTCAGAAAGTATGTGAACAAGTACATGACCCATACGTGTGTGAGTATGTAGGGGCACTCAGAACTGAACCATAGGAGCTCACATGTGATTCGCATTTTTATGAACATACAGTGCTGCTCAGGGAATCAGAACATCAACACATCAAATCTGAAGTTCTCTGAAAAGAAAGCACTGACCAGGAGTCAGTAGTATTGCCTCTCACCTTTAATCTCTACCCCTTAACAGTAGGTGGCAGCAAAATCCCTGAAAGATACAACTGATTAAAACTCATTGTGTGTGTGTGTGTGTGTGTGTGTGTGTGTGTGTGGGAGAGAGAGAGAGTGTGTGTTTCGAATTTGCGAGGAGCACCAGCTTTATTGAGGAGATTCAAGAGTAATGGCATATTGCCATATTTTGAAAATAAATTATAAACAAGTCTGTCTTTATTATCTTTGTTTAATTCACCTTTATAGTCGGAAGTTGTTTTTTTTTCATTAAAGTTATGGATGAGATGTATATTTTTCATCAGTGTCTGTGAAAGTATATAATTTCAAATATGAATGATTTTAGTCTTTTTGAACTCTTCATACTTAGTTACTCCCACTTGGATGAAAACTAAGTCAAAAAGATGGGGGTGATACAGTTTCTTTAGCAAATGTGAAAAGCTCATTTATCTGTCTGTCAATTTCAGCAATATAATATAATCAAGTCCCAGAAAACAGTTTGCTTTGACATACACACCTCGAGTAAATCAACCTTGAAAGGATCATTGGTAATGCACACTGGTGATATATTTGAGACATAAAAAGCTATACAAGTTCTGGAAATTGAACCAGGGGTTTGGGTTTCACAGCCATAAACTATTAAAACGCATTTCAGTGTGTGTTTTTATACACCACCTGCGACATGCAAATATTAAGCAATATCTAGCAAACACACACTGAATCCCTATAAATGGCAATACCAGAGATACAGCTAGGGACTGACGCCCATTTAACAGTCTATTTCCAGCATACTATGAAATTTTACCACGTGATGTAATTTTTGAGTCCCTGAGTTCATGTGAAATAAACGGTTGTGACAAACAAAAAAACAAAAACAGTAATCCTGTGTCCTGTGAAGGGTACAATGTTTTCCGTAACAACTGGAATTAACGTCACGTGGATAACTTTCTGACACAAAAAACACTCATGGATTTGATTTTATTCCACATAAAAATGGAAAAGCATGCGTGCGAATATGCGGATAGAAGAAATCTCTGTCGTACAATGGGGAAAGTCAACAATGACGTGCATGGATGAGAATAAACCACGCATTCATCATGATAATCATACGTCTTCAAACTACCTGCCAAGCTTTTTATCACAAGTGAGGGAACTGAAATTTGGACATGTAGGCGCCACTACTTAGAGGCTGTCTACTCGAAACGGGTGCATGGAATGGAGGTATGGTGTTAATAGTTATCTTCATATGGTGTTATAGTTATGCTCATTTCCGCAAACATCTTCAAGTGTGCGTCCCTACAATTGGTTAGAATGTCGAAAGAAATCTCACTTTTTCCTGTATTAATGGATATATTGTTTTGAAATGATCAATAGGCCTATATCACATTCATAGAACTTCGAATTAATGTAGCCTAAATGCTACTCTATACTATGAAAAGGCTACATAATGTAATTTGGTTACATTTAATCTGCCTAATTCTGCTTTACCTACAATTCTCTGCTGCCTCAGTATTTGGTAGATGATTGTCGCTGTGACGATTCACTTATTTCTGTACCGTATATCCTAGGCAACATATCAATCATCTCCGCCTGTTCCATGGTGTACAGTGTGGGCGTGCGATAGCTCAGCGCTCTCCAATTGGTATTTACTGCAGACTAACTTCCCTCCAATCAGAACGGCTAAGAAAACTTAGGAGTGTTTCGTTTGCTATTTTTGATACTTGGTCTCGGAGAAACTCCGACGGGCAATCTTTTGTCTTTATGCTAATAATTTCTTTTTTCAAGCTGTGATGCCTTTGTTCGTATTGCGCTTTATATAGGGAGATGCTTTGCAGGGTCTATCCCAGTTTGCGGAGGGTCGATTTTTTGCAACGACGTGAGGAGACCTAACTGGATTGCCATGAGTTGTCTGGATGTTATGTATCATCAGAGTTATGGTGCCCATCGTTATCTACCGGCGACATCAGCGGCGGCAGCAGCGGTAGCCTACAAAGCGGCGTATTTCCACCATCAGCAACAACAGCAGGTAGGTATATCCATTTCCATCTACAAGTCGATTAACTGGGTTAAAAGAGAATATATTTTAAAAGAGTTTTGCCAAAAAAAGGGAGATCCCTGTCCCACGTTGCCAAATGTTATTAATTCAACAGGTGATGACTTCAATAGTTTGGGTAGTGTTGCGAAGAACCTCATTTATCAAGCTTTTATCAAGTCTTTTCTACCCACTGAATAGGCTTCTATGAACTTGCACGTAGATGTTACTGAACCAACTTTGTCAGTTCCTGGAAGTCTGTTATTGTTTGATTACTTGATCCTGTTATGATGCAAGGATGTAGTTACTTCGGAATGTTTATGTGCTAATGAAGGAGGACGGGTTTTGAGCTTGGTCGAATACGTATTTAAGAAAACTCCCATATTTGAAGCTTACGTACTTTGACATTCATTTGTATAGCCTATTTAAATTACTTTTATTGTGTTTCATTTAGATAAGACATTTTTAACGCAACGGTAAAATGCAGAATAACCGTTAGATGTATGTGAGTTTGGTTTTAATGACATCTGTTCTGAGCAGAATAATTTTTTATCATCTCCTAAAAAGCAGGCAATAAGTCATTCCGGGTTTTATTTGGCCAAAGACAAAGCTTTGCATTTCCCAACTACTACAGTTCTCTGCTGAGATCTGATAGAAGTTCTAGAATTTCTGATAGAATCTGATAGTATTTCTTTCATTAAAATCTATGCAGGCTATGATACTTAGCATTACTCAGTCCCACAAGGTCAATGAGGAGATGCATCTCTGAGAGGTGTGTGTGTGTGTTTGGGGGGGAAGGGGGGCAGGGGTTGCCTGGTAAGGGAGTACTGAAATAGTGGCAACTGCTTGGGGGTCTCCCCAGGAACAGGTGTCCTGACTGAGTACTGTGAAAGGCAGACTGCTATGGTGGTGGCCCAGGATGAGGATATACACCTCCCCTAGAGGAAACAGGTGTGGGATGGGGGAGGAGGTAGAAGGGTACAAGGGAAGGGTCTCACAGCTGAGTTGTACCATGAGTGACCAGTGATGCTCAATCACTCTTAGGCCTCTCTGACCTGATCTCTTTCTATCTATCTATCTATCTATCTATCTATAGAAGAGGCTGTGCTCCTACAATAGGATGCAGGAGTCCACAGATCCATGCATACAAACACAGGCTGTGGAGCAGGAGGAGGAGAGGAGGCGGGGTGGAGAGGGACCCCTGGCAAAGGAGCCACACCCTGCCGAGGCAGAGTACCTGAGTTCCAGATGCGTCCTCTTCACCTACTTCCAGGGGGACATTAGTGATGTGGTGGATGAGCACTTCTCCCGTGCTCTCAGCCAGCCCAGTGCATTTTCTGCTGACAGCAAGGGGCCCCGGGCCCCCTCTGGAAACCTGCTGAGAGGTAAGCAGCATTCTGTGTAGAACTGACTATGCTTCTGTTGCTAGGTTTACTCAGGGTTTTATGGGTGCTAGCTTTCAGCAGTTGGTAGGCTAATATCTTTCCATCTTTGCATAGGAGTAAAATGTTGTCCTTGGTGACAGTACTGCTTAGATGATCCTCATGTACGTTTACCATTACTTGCAAAGAAGTTACTATCTGCTAACGAACAGTTTAGTTATTTGAGTTCTGAAACACTGGCATAGCCCGATACAGCACTAATCATGCACCTCACTATCTGGAATAAAATTCTGACTATGCCAGTGCTTACTTTGGTCAGGAGTCCTGCAGGGTGGTGAACTCCATAGCATTGCCATAGCACTGCTCTGGAAGGTCAGGTTTCAGTCAACAGGCTTTCTCCTGTAATGTACAATACTGACTTCTTTAGCCAGTCTGCATCAGCTGTGAATGAAATACAGCTCCTTGTTGCAGTGAAGGAGGACATGGAGATGAGGTTTCCTCAACTCTATGAGACGTTACTGTAATGGGACAGGCCTAAAAATATAATTGGGTAGCCCAAACTGTGAAAAGTGTAGTGATGAGGAGAAGAAGATATTGAGTATTAAAATGGTCCTTTTATTTGTGCTGTACAGTTTCTGTACAGTGTCTTACTGTCTGTCTCTTTGATTCAGAGGGAAGTTCTCTGGCCTCAGGACAGTGTGGCAGTTTCCCATCTTCCCTGTGGGGCAGTGGCTATCCCTCCCAGGGCAGCTCTTGCCTCTCCTCCATACATCCAGACTTCTCTCCCAGCACTGCCTTCCATGCCACGGATCCAGCCACATGGGCAGGTCATGGACTCCACCAGACAGGCCTGCCCCCTCCACCTGCTGTTACTGACTCCTGGCACTACCCCCTGGGTGCTCAGAGTGGTGCCAGCTACCCCCATGTCCATGAGATGTATCCGCACATGCGTCCACGCCACGCCCATGCGCACAGCCATGCCCATCACATACTTCACCATGCCCACAGCCCCACCTTGGACCCCCGCTTCAGCCCATTGCTGCTGCCCAGTGTGCGCCCTCCCTGTAGCCCCGCCCCTCACTGTGAGAGTGGCAGGTCAGAGCCAGAGGCTGGAAATGCCCCTGGGCAAAGCTGGCCAGCTTCATTCCATGGATCAGTGGACATCTATGACTCGGGTGAGTAGGGGATCAGAACAGTGATACAGTATGTCACATACATGTCATACTGATCATGCTATCATTTAATTCAAATGGTACCAAGATGTAGCATTCAAATGATATAGCTTCAAAAAAGAAGCCTTCAGTAAAGAATTTCAGTGTGGTAACTGGTATAAGCCCAGCCCATATGTCAATGCCACATTTTCTTTCCCTTGCAGCCCTGGATCAGGAGAAGGGGAAAGCCACTGTCTGGTTCTGAGCAGAAAGGGAGGTCTGGGCTCTCAGCCTCCTTATCAACAAGTTCTCCTGTGGAGCAGATCTATGATCCACTGTGTGGAGTTCACTCCTGGAAAAAGGCTCAACATTTCCTGGGAATTCACTCAGGAAGAAGAAAGCTCTCTCCTGGCGGCTGGTAGTGTTGTGTCTTTGGACCATAGCAGTGTTTCGCTGAAGCAAGAATGACTGTCTGAGCTTTAGTTCCCCCACCTGTGTTCTTGAGCATGCACGTGTAGTGAAATTTGGGAAGAGTGGCCTTCATCTTGCATTTCCAAGGAGAGAGCTCTCACAAAAAGACTGTGAAAGAAATTACCCATGACAAGAGTGAAAACTGTATATTTATGATGTATATTTAAAATGTTTTTGTGTTCCTGGAGGTCCATTTTGATTGAATTTGTCTTTTGTATGCCTCAATAGTTCTGTTGAAAGAACTGCACAAGTATGTATGTCACAACGTGGTTTCAGTGTTTTTATTTTGCATGCAAATAAATCCTTTTCTTCAGTATTTTATATCTTGTCTTATTTTAAGTGATAGTTCATATTTCCCTGATTATGATTTGTCCTGTTTGTGCTCAGGCTTGAGTGAACCAAAAATGCATTTGTTTACGCAACGGTCATTTCACTGTTAGGGCAGGAAACAATGCCACTCCAATGCAATGTTTAATTCAAGAAGACCGTTGGAAAATAGTAGTGTTTTCATTTGGGTTGTAAATTTTTTGCTCAAAGGGGATCTTGGATTTGAATTAAAACCATGCCCAATTACTTCTACATTTTCCCCTGAATAACAGAATGTACTGATATGTGCAGAATTATTCAATGAGGTTTTGTGCAGTTGTTTAGCAAGTTGTTGTTGTATATGACTGATCAAAGAATTCAAAAACTCTGCTAAAGATTTAAAAACAATTGTGGAGAATGACTGATTTATTAAAAGTGGAAAGAAAATATTACAGTTATAAATGATAAAGTTCCTGCACTAAAATGTGATAAGTCATATTCATTGCTCAGATATATGTATAGATTTAAAGTGTACCATGTCTGCCACTTCCTTGCATTTACACAGGTACAAATTTACAATGCGTAGCAATCACAAGAGGTTCTTCTTTTGAGTTTTGGTTTACATTCCTTTTACAAAATGCTTTAAAATACTATGAGCTCATAGATAGCAGATATAAATAACTAAAATGTTTGTTGACTAAGTGCAGATGCTTGTAATATTTTCTACTGTTAATGTTTCTCACTTAAATATCTCAGAGCTAATGGAAAATATGGCCTCAAACGTTATAACAGGAACACATGTTCTGACCAAGCAGGAAGTGAACCAATGGGAGAGGCAATAAACACATTCCAGCACAATGAGCCGACAGCACAAATCTTAATCACGGCTGTGTCTTAATGTAGAACCAGATATAAACCAGAGGAATGCAAGGCCTTGCTTTTTGAGATGAATGTCCACCCAAATTGTTCTTCCAGCCTGAAGAATGCAAGACGTGCCTGCTATGTGCTGTGGTGTGAAATTGAACATTATTTAGAGAAAATAGCCTTAGATATATCGTAGTTCTTGCCTAGTGTCAGCAGCAGCCCTGTTTTTACCCACAGCTGCGTGGTCAGGGTGATGCACATTATAGGAAAGCTCCCAGTGACTGTTTGGCCTGCAGCAGATGAAATCCTTGACCAGGTGCTCAGCATGAACTCCTCATAACCACAAGAGTTCAGCAAGGGTACAACTGCCCCACTCAGTCACAGACCTCTGCAGAAAGGGAATCTGCTATGCTGTATTTTATTACATCATTGGATTTTTATGTCAAGGGACCATCCATGATGGTGGGGGAATTTACACACTTTCCATGTGTAAAAATATATTTTTATATTGGCAGAGCATTCTTGGTGGACTGTCACAGCTGTTCATTATCACTGTCAATGTTATCAGTGGTTTATATCGCTGTTCAAGTGTTGAATTCTTTTTTAAAAATGCGTTGCTTTTTGGAAGGCCTGTAGGAAGCAAATAAACAAATGAAATAACCCAGAGCACTGATCATTTTCACCTGATTGTATGGTACTTCACATGTCCAAGAGTAACTCAGTCTTACATTCCCATGTTAATTTTGAGTCACTTTATAGTGCATCAAAGTGTTTTTGAAGTATTGATTTCATAGTTGTTTCATGAGGAACAGCTTTAAAAGTTCTTTTGTGCACTGGGATGCAGAAGTGTAAACAAAATAATGAAAACTCCCAATGAAAAAAGTTGCAATTAAGAGGTCTACTAATGTATTTCATATTCATTTCAACACTAATTATCAGTTTCTGCTGTCAAAGATGTTTTAAAAATCACACTTGAATATATGAGTTTTTAAACCAAGTTGGGAGTTTCAACTGACTTTGAAAGACATGAAGTTGTTGGTGCCTGAATAGCAGGTCTGTCAGTCACAGAGCTGTAGAAGCAATTATTGGTCTGATATATACTGATATTTAACAGGACAATTATTTTATCCAACAAAAGAACAGGTTGAAAATTAGTCACTGACCCACTCAGATACTGCTTGTAGCCAAGACTAATGAAAAAAATGTATAACCTGATGTAATTAGATCAGAACATGGACTACTGAGGAAAGGAAGGGTTTGTAGTTACCTGGATCGACTTACTGTTTTAAGAAAGCTAAAGCAAACTGTTAGCCCACAGTGCCTGTTTCCAACTTTTAAGCAATGATTGATTGGTTATGGTAGGGACAGCCATCTTGTGGAAGTAATTGGGTCAAATCATTACTGTGCATTGTAGTAGTATGGCCGTTTTAGGCAACAAGGTACAACCTGTGGTGTAATTATTGTTTTCCTTCTGTTAAAATGGTCCCATATCCCATGAGAGACAATTCAAACTTGTTACAGCTTTCCATGAACTGAAGCTGCTCTGAAGAAAAAGTGTGATGTCATTTCTTGTTAAATAATACATACCAGTATTTATACATTTCTTTGAGTTTCAATTTTTTTGTCTTCTGCTTAAAATTGAAATGTTACTAAAAAATTACATACATAAATAAAAAAACAAGTAAATAAATAATGTAATTTATCAGATCTTAAAAGCATCCTGGTCATGAATGTGCATTATGTGTTCAATGAGGATGGATTGCAGGTCATTCTTTGTTTAGTCAGAGCTTCTCAGTCTCATTTCTATGCTACTTAATTAAAGCAACATTTTGAAAGAGCCATCTGCAGCTCCAGTGCTCTACCAATTATTGTGTTGTGTGATATGATGTCCCTGCAATAAAGAGGTTGTGTGATCTAAAAGTGGAGGCACTTCTGTGACAGGCTCAACAGGCCTATGAGAGGGACAGGTACAACAAAGCTGTGCATCGTTCAAAGGGCAGCCGTGATTTATGGGAGCTGGCCACCTAAGTGCTGAAGCCCACTCCTCTGCCCCCCCAGTGTAAATTACCCGCAGCTGCCAGGACTCCTGGTCGTTCTCGCCACTGGGTGCTGGAAATAACTGTCTTTGGACCAGTTTCAGAGCTTTGCTATGGGGTGGTCCTCCACATTGGTTATGCTGGTAATTGTTCATAGAGCACACTACTGTGACCATCTTACAATTTGTGCACTTACTGTGGCATATTTTATTTAACATATTTCATGTTGGTGTCTGCCCTAATTGCTTAAGCAAAGAAATTAAGTTAAAAATGAAACCCAGTGAAAATGTTCAGTTGGACTTATCAAGCACATATGTTCATGAATTACGAGCGTTTTTTTTGGGATATATTTTCGTGTTGAATGACCTGTATTTTAGACTTGCCTGATTGTAATGGTTGGGGTAGTGCAGATGCCTGGTGCTTGCATCCTTATCGAGCCATGTCCCACTTTCCACGTTTCCCTATTGCCTGCTGTCTCAGCAGTGATTGGAGAGCTCAGACAGCGATTGTGAAAGCCGTTGGCCCTCCCCCTCACCCCACCACCCCCTGCCCCCCGGGCCTGCTCCCCGGGCTCTGTCCCTCCTTCAGGAAACCACCCACTGGAAAAGTGGAGCTCCTGCCTGAGGCGTGAGAATCAAAGGACAGAGCTTGTACCCTCACGATTAGCATGTAATGCACTTATATGCTAATGTCCACCTGAGCCCCCGCTGGCCGCCTTTAGACACACCATGGGCATCTCCTAGTCAGCAGAGAGTTACGTCACCTGCCCCCATCCTGTTTTCCTTCTTAAGTTACTAATGCATGTGATCATTTAATAATTAAAAGAAACATGGGGATATGCCTGCCATATGCAGCCTCTCAACAGTGTTTCATTTATGGGAGGAGGAGGAAGTTCAAGATTAAAAGGTATTTGAAAGATCGGAGATACTCAGTGGCGTGCCTGGATGATCAGAGCTGTCTACTCCATAAACCATTCAGACAGGCTGGCCAGGCCTGACAGCTGCTGAGTCACATTAACTGACAGTTCAGCAGAGTCTGATGCTCTTACTGCAATGTCTTTCAGTATGCCAAAAGTCTCTCATATCCCTTTCAGCATCACCTCCCTTCTCTGACTCAGTTCTTCCACAGCAGAGTTCATTCAATCAAACAGGATACTCAAAGTACAAAAAAAATTGGTTGTGAGAATTTTAAGTAATTTTATAAGAGCAATTAAATTGTTTGACAATGAAATGGCTTTTTAGGATATGGCAGCTTTATAAGAGTGCTATGACCCAGTAACTGGTAAGTTCAATTCTCTGTCAGATCATACTTAACATTTTAAAATGCCATTTACTGTAACCCTCCTTTGAATTTGCCATCAGAGGAAATATATTTTGGTGACAACTCATGGATGATGTCATGCTGGTTTCTAGAGCAAGTGATGTGCTTGTTGGTCGAGAGTTTTTGAAAGAGGAGTAAATAAAATACTTCACACTGCCCTCAGCTTTTACTAACTAACTAAACCCAGATTTCAGTGGCTAACAAGTGGCAAACCAGTCTATTTCTTCACAATGTACAGACTAACATGTAAAACTAAAAAACACTCACCTGATACTAAGGATCTGAATTCCCCCTCAGTGAGAGGGTGTAGAGTGCTGAGCTGTCAAAAATTAAAATTTCCTCTCCCGTCTTTCCTCAGTACATACCAGAACAATTAGGATGGATGATTAGTCTAACAATCTCCATCATGATGCCAGCTGTCTGAATACAAAACTGCATAGACTTCCCCAGCCTTGTGTCATTACTCTGACTTTCCTTTATTCATGGGAGGTATTGAAGCATATGGTGATCATAAGTGCTGCTTCAGCCCCAAACTGATCCAGGCCTTCCTCATGCAGACCTCCATTCTCCACCCTGCAGGATCCATTTAAACTCATTTGTTTTCCACATGTAATCCAACTGAGATTAAAAGCTGCTTCCTATAGCTGTTTAGATAATACAGACGGTCCATTTTGTCCAGCCATTACTTGTCAACACGTTTTAGCATGTGCGTCTAATGGAGCATGACAACCTTGCACGCGTACTTTGATTGGTGGTTTCTTCTGTGTGTTTCTTTTTCATTCTGTCCAACCATCTTTTGATGAACTCATTTATTATCTTAATAAAAATGAGACAGTGAAAAACTGGAGGTGCAATGTAACAGACTTCCATGGACTAACAATGATAATACATATATCATACACATTTTGGAGTGAGAAAATAAATTATCATTCTAAATGTCCCCTTGGGCTAGAACAAAAGAGCCATTAAAATTTTGCTGGAATGTTTCCATAATTCAAACATGTGTCCCCATTTCAGGCACCTGGCAGGGTCACATCCATATCAATTAAAATATAATCTTCAAATCATCAGTTACAATATTGGACAGTCTGTTCTTGTATCCCCATCAATTAAGAATATGAACCAATATAACATAACCAATCAGAATAAATTATATTGATTATAAAATATTAATTCTGGATTGTGTCTCTTGCCAGTGAGCTCAGAAAACACGAATGTGAAAACATATCAGTGTGAACAGGAGACATTCTGCCAACTCCAATTTAGTGATGTTCTCATGTCATAGTGGAAAACAAACAGGAGACCACTTTAATGTCACTGAACAACCAACAGACTGATGCTGCATCATTTGAATGAACAGCCCTGTTTTACCTCTTTCAAGCAGTCTGGTCACACTGTGTGCTAATAAGTGATGCTATGCTACTTGATTGGCACTTGTATAGCCAACCTGTACAAACATGTAGTCTGTGAACATTCTGACAACCCTTTTACTTTAATATGCCTTAGAATGAACAGTAATATTCATCCATGCGTCTTTTCAACAGCACAGCTGGTACAGATTGTGTTGAGCTGGTCTAGTGCATATTTTCACCGTACCGTTAAATTGTGGTTACGAGTGGTTTGTTGAAGTATCCAGTGTACATTGTAAATGAATGTTAAACATACAGTAAAGATTGTAGGGCTAAAATCAAAACTGAAGAAGGTTTAAAGTATGCTGTAAGATTATCCTCTAAACATTGCTGTTAATCCATACAGGCCACCCACACAGTAATGAAAGGACATACTTCTCAGTGACACTTTTGTTGCTCTTTAATTCATACAACATAATGAAGTTTTAATAGCATTATGAAATATTAATTACTGGATTTACAGCCTTTTCTAAGGATTAGTTTCATAGATGCAGCTCCTGGTAGTCTATAGACATGGTCCTGGTAGGGGGTGCAGGCATGTTATTCATGAGATGAAATAAAGGGGAACATTTATGGGGATATATTGTCAATGCATCATACCACAGCACTGTCTGTTCACACAGGGGAGCACAGCATGGAGGGGCCATTGTGATGTGCCCAGGTGCGAAGGAAGAGAGAGAAAGAATGTTGGATCCACATTTCTCATTGTGATAAACCATACTGTATGAGAGAGAGGGGAAGGAGCACAGCTATGTGTATAGCATACAGGTGAGGTGGAGTATTACCACCTAGAGAAAAATCTCCTAATTCACTAGAGAAAAATCTCTAGTGAATTCCAAATTCTTGTTTACATACATATAGCTGTGCTTTGAAAGTGTATGCACTTACATTTTTGCCATTGTTTCTGGCAGTGTATTTTAATGTAACCACTGTGGAATGAATGTAGTTTCACCAGGGCAGTTTAAACATGAATTTGGAACATTGCATACTTCTCCACGGACAGAGTAATAAACATGGATGTCATAGGACATTTTAGGGAATGTTTATCTCATTTATCCACTGCTGCTACAGGCACATTCAGGGAACCTGGCCCAGTCTTACCTGGAGGAGGGTCACCTATGAGTCTGACTCCTCTGGGTGCCATTAGGACTGGAGCTGCCTGAAGTTTAATGACATCTCTCATCAGTCCATACCCATTTTTGCTCCAGGTGCTCCAGGTGACATTGGATGGGCAACAGTATTCCCTGCTGACAAAGGAGGTAAGTTATCTGTTCTCGATAAGAAGATTGTCTTGTTTTTGTGAATTTCTGTTATGGGAAAAATGGCATGCAAGTCAGATCCATTTCTTACTGACCCCAGCAAGAATATCTAATCATGGAAATGATTTATCTCCCAAAGCTCTACCTGTGGGCTATGTGGAATAAGGACATCGTTAGAGCCACATTCGACATTCAAAAGTCTCATGAGAAAAAAGAATATTTCCTTACTTTCTGCCTATCTCTGGTCTTCCCTCTCCTTCGAGTCCTAAAGTCTCAACATGTTCGCCCATTGTCTACCTATACGGATTCACCATGTATTACATAAGTCTGTAATCACAAATTTTGATTCCAATCAGATATGGCTATTGCTTAGAAAGAAAGAAAGAAAGAAAGAAAGAAAGAAAGAAAGAAAGAAAGAAAGAAAGAAAGAAAGAAAGAAAGAAAGAAAGAAAGAAAGAAAGAAAGAAAGAAAGAAAGAAAGAAAGAAAGAAAGAAAGAAAGAAAGAAAGAAAGAAAGAAAGAAAGAAAGAAAGAAAGAAAGAAAGAAAGAAAGAAAGAAAGTTTCCAAAAATATATACTTTCAATCACACTTACAAATGCAGGGCAAAGTGCCCCATTCTACGAACCACAGCTCATTTCAAAATGACATATCCAGATGAAAACTGTTTGGATTATATTTACAAAAGGCTTCTGGATGAAAACCATCTGGCAATGAAAATGCAGGAGGGGAAGAGTGGTGCCTATGGCACATGACCATGTAATGATACTGACTTTAATGGTCAAAGCTGGATGGGTATATATTTATAATTTTTTTACCAGGGAGAATATCTAGTTTAAACTGCACACGCTTTAATGCTTGACATCTCTTGTAAGGAGGAACCATGAGCTAAGCTACAATGGAGACTGTAAAGCAATAAGATCTTAACAGCTGAGACCTCTCTGCTCCAAACAATATATTGTAGATTACTTCTCGAGAAGTGGGCAGTGAAGCTTGTTTGCCTTTGGCAATCATGTTGTATAGGTCAAAAGATTACATCCCCTCCGGCTAGCTATGTGCGCATTCTTGACATTAGAATTTCAGTCCTGTATTTTTTAAATAATGATAATAACTGTTAACAAGAATGTTTGGTGCACAAAACATTCTTGAAATGTTAAGAAAGTGTGGAACTCTACACCTGAGAGACTCAGTATGTGCATATGGTACGTGCTTAAATTAAGTAAATCACCTAAAGACCATTATGTACTATTGCCATTATGCACACCTTCAGTACTCTGTTTCCCTCTGTTATTTAGGTCTGTGCTGTACATCAGAAGTCATACCAATGACATGTAGAAAGAGATGTAACCAAGTCTCCTTAGGTACTGCCACTCGAACCACCTCAGGTTTTACATCACTGGAGCGTACAAGTTTTAAGTACACCTAAATTCAACATACAAAATCTCTTTGATTGCATTACTTTTGAGAGCACTTATCTTTCACAAACTATACAGACATTTCTGTGAGAGTAAGTATAGTTCAGTAAGTCTTGTCAGAAGTAGCCAGAAGAAATGGTAAATGGCTGGGCACTATGAAGTCAGATTCAAGGGGAGGGCATCAAAGGCCCCCACTGCACCCCACTGCCACTCCAGGATACTTCAAACCCCATTGTCATTCCCTCCCCAGGGGCTACTTCCTCACTCACTGTGGAGATTATACCATTGTTCAGCATTCACAGACCTTTATGGGAAATGGTTTGCCTCTCTACATACACAAAGTTTTCAATATGCATACATGGCTGTATAAGTCAATAAACTAAATAAAAATCACCTACGGTCAGTAAGAAAACATTAAAACAGTACTTTTCTCTCTGACACTGACCTGAGATATATATATATATATATATATGTCTTCTCATCTGTCTTCATCAATGTGTAGAAGTCAAACAATTCAGGAGAGAGGACTTGTAAGACACAATAACCCAAGGCTGAGTGTCCTTTGGCATGCCATGTATTTATGTATGCTTAGAGTCAACATTTTTGTAAAGAAAGCCTCGGTCTTTTTGGCCCAAGATGGAGCTCTTTTCTCTGGTAATTCTGTGGTTTCCCATTCAGAAAGCAGACAAGCTGAGAATGTGATCCAGGCAGACTGTCTGAACTGCGTCTCCAGTTGCTGCCAAGTGAGGGGTCTGGATTTGGTCAGAAGCGCTGGAGGAGCACCTACAAACGTGCCTCTCTTCACTCTTAATGCAAGCCCAAATATTTTCATTATGGCCTCTAATCACTACCCCACTCGGTTATTTGAAGAGGAAAAGATTAATTAGGAGACTCCCCCTCTTGACTGAGCCGGCACCTCTCCTTCCGCTGTGTCTGAACACACTTGGACCCACTGACAGATGGGTCACAACAGGCATTGCTGTAGTGGGGGGTGGGGGTAGGCAGTCCAGCTTCCCAGCCACTCTCCCATTCAGATCCTTTATCCTTCATACTTCATACTACACACCCCCAACCTCCGACACATTGGTACCTCAATGTTCTTACTACTTGGACAGACATCATTACAGCTACAACAAATTGTCAGCAAAACAGCAAGTTACAAAGCTTTGGAGACTATATTCTGTTCACAATTAAATAATTGGGTGATCGAGTGTGGATAGGAATACACATGCATGTAATTATGTGTATTTCTGTGCATACTTGATCACCCAAAGTTTGACATGTAGTCTCCATAGCTAGAAGTCATTATCATTTAAAAAACTTAAAGCATTGGGAATTCTTTTAACATGTAAAGCATTAATTGATTGAGTTTGTGTAGGAATATGTATGCATGTAATTATGTGTGTGTGTGCATATGTGTTATATGCCTGTGTGCAGGTGTGTCTGTGTGTGAGCAAGTGTCCATATTTGAGTTTGTGTTTCTATAAAAGCGTGCAAGTGAATTCATGGATGTGTGTGTGTGTGTGTGCGTGCGTGTCTGCGTGTGTGCATGCATGCTTGCTTGTGTGTATGCGCTCACATTTACATTTTCCAGGTTTTGTCCTTGACAGAGCGAATTGGACATTTGTAATAATCTCAGTTACATGAAGCATGCATGAAGTTCCCTTGACTCTCTGCATGCCTCTCTCCACAGTGTGCCAGTCCTGCACACTCCTGCAGGATAATGAGAGCTGAGCACTAAACTCATGGCTAGAATAAAAGAGCAGCAGCGCACATTGCTGAAATAGCGCTCCACTTTAATGGGAGATTAGTGAGCACCCTCCACCTGTTCCAGGGGCTCAGGCTTTGGCAGTGGGCACCACTGCACTGCTCCAGAGGGAAGATCACAGCCCCCACATCTGTTTGGCACATTGTGCTTCTCAATCATACCGCTGCTGCCCCGAAGCTTTCACAATTCACAATGAGATCACTATGTTCTGGGAAGGGCAGGCCTGCCAGTCTGACTGAGGAGAGGATGAGCTACAGCTCCTGGTGTGAGCCTCCAGGGACATACTGATGAAGGGACAGGGTCAAGGTCTCCACTGCAACATCACAGTACTTATAAATGCACACTTTGGTTTACCTGGTGGATAGTGGATGTCCCCACTGTGCGCAGTGTTAGCAAGGCCCCTCCCACAGCAGTGCAGCTGGAGGAGGAATACTGACATCTGAAAACACTCAAAGGCTACGGTTCAGCAGCACAGAGGCACGCTGGAAACCAATGCGTGCCACACACCTCACCTCATGTGCTCTCTAAACTTCAGTGTGCTTTCTAAAATGCAACGCATCCTACCGAGGTGCTAGCTGCAAATGTAAGCAGAAATGTATTATGTGAACAAGTTATGAGGCCCACACACTGATTTGCAAGTGTTTTGGTGCTGTGCTAAACCATCATCCTTCAACTATACTCAGCCACCTTGTGTAAGATGGTATCACCTGCTATAGGCAAGTATGCATGGTTAAAATTAAACAAAATATTTTTTTTATATGTTGAGGGCAATGATCAGTTTATAGGAATTTACTGAAATAATTTGAGGCTCTGAGGATGCTAGCAAACAACTATCAAGGAAAATAACCTTCCGAGTCATGCTGTGTGTTTGACTAGCTGACATTTACAGTGACTCAGATGAAGTCCATTTCACATTATTCTACCATTTGACTGATCATTTTGAGGAGTTCTGTGTAGTCACATGTCTGAGAATCAGTAAGTGACAAGACAACAGAGGATGTTTACTGTCCAGAATTTAAACATTTTCAAAAGGTTTGAAGTGGTTAACAATAAGGGGCATTTGGGGTGGACAGCTGTGTTACACTGTCACAATCTTGGTTGTCATGGCAGTATGTGAGCACATTACAGAGATGTGATAAATACAGACTCCATGCCCAGTTACTCCAGACAGAAGGGACATATAAATTGACAAGATTACAGATAGAAAAAAATATAATTTTGAGTATCGTGTTAATTGTGGTTTTCTATAAGGGCTTCTATTGTACATATTTATTCATACAAGTCGTATTTATGACTTAATTTGATTGGCAGGTTAATCAACAGGTTCCTACCCTCTCTGTGACCAAACTTCCCTCTCAGGTAATTTTGTTCTAAAATTCTGATCTATTCACTTGTCATCATATTGTTAGTAGCTCTATTATCAGCATATGCTCAGTTCCTGAAATGTAATTTTACCTCAATTACTGCAATAGCCCAAAAAAGACAAAATACATTTTTTTCCTACTAGTTAATCATTTGCTGTGACAAATAGATTTATCAGGCTTTATCTGTAGGTGTTAGCATAATTGTAATGCAACAACAATGACAACTTTCATCTGTTATGTGGTTTAGATGGACCAGTGAATTTTTGATTCAATTCACTATTCATTTGTCTGCCTGAACCGCTTTCCTACAAAGGGCATACACAATCTCATAACAGAATAATATTTTTCACACTGTCTCAAATCCACAGTCAGCTCTCAGTATGTGAGAGAAAGTTTATTTCTCCTCCAAAAAATAAAACATTTTAAATACAGTAAGTTCTCTACTCTGAGAAAAGACAGCTTTAAAACATGCTCTCCTGTCTGTCAGCAGAAATAGTCTCTGCCATCACTACAGGGGGCCCATGGAGGAATAGGACTGACATCTATGGCTCCACACCCGTGCAGCTGGGAATTTAGCTTTGTCATCGGCTCCACATTCATTTCTGAAACCTCTATCTGGCCTGTCCATCTACTGAAATGTCAGGAATGCTGCTTCCTGTACAGGAGCATTCCAGAGTGCACCGACCCTCATCCACATGGGAGTTCAGAATGGACTTTCTCCATGAGCTCCTGTACCTCAGCTTCACGCTGTTTCTGGGTGCTGCTGCCAGCACCAAGAATCACAATGGCTGCCATGGGAGGGAGGACGTGACAGGTGGGCGGTGCCATCCATATGTAAAATGTCTTCCTGTCAGCCTCCCCCCGAAACACCTGTCAATCAGCCCTGGCTAGGATACTCTGGTGAAGGGAAGGGGGGCATGGGCAGAGTTAGTTTTTGTGTGTGGGTGAGTGTGTTTAAGAGGTTGGGGGTGGGGGGGATCAGTCTGATTTACTCAGGGGAGCCGATTGTGGTGGTAGCCCTAAATTGTGAGTCCCAAGCTTAGTCATGACAACCTCTCCACAGGTAGGCCTTGACAAAAACAAACAAACCTATAGAGCCCCTGTCCCCCCCGCCCCAAAAAAAAACCCCACTGTCAAGAATCAAACTAGACAGCAGGACAATGGTGACTGAGGGTAGAGGACAATAGAATTAGCTCCCAATTTGTATCACTTCCCCTCAGGACAGAGGCGTGTTATCCCATTAGCCTAGCTCTCTGCAAAGCTACACAACACTCTTCTGGGGTGCAGCAGTGGTGAGCACGGCAAAGCCCTTGTTATCCCACTTTCCCTTCAAAGAGATTACACCCAGAGCCGCCATGCTGCCACATGTCACCTGCACCTTCCCACGCATGACTGACAAGCCCCCAGGAAGCGTCACTCACACCAGACTTTTCCAGTTTCCTGCCTCACGCTATCAGCCGCTCGTTCCTCTGCAGATGTCGAAAGGATCGGTGGGGTTTGAGGCTGGGGGCTGACTGAGAAAAAGAGAGAAGCAGCAAAGGGACATACTGGGAGTGAATGAAAGGGAAGTGCATTAGGCCAGGGAGGGCAGTGTGTGTGGAATGTGAGGGCGATAAAGGGAATTGGCGGGTCAATTCTGCTCGCCTGATGCTACAATGGCGTCTTTGACAGCTGAGAGAAGAGCACCATTGTGGCATGCTGTCAGTGACACCATGCAGTGTTGTGAATGCTTCACATTTCTGCCATTCCTGCTCCAGCCCTCCTATGTATTCACGGCACAACAGGAATTCCTCTTACGTTCGCTCCTATTCTTTTGGGGCCAGGGCACATTGTGTTGGCAGCCACGCTGCAGCTAATGAATTTTGAACTATGCCATCCTGAAATACAAGCTCCTAATCCAGCTTCCCAGTTCTACAGAACAAAAAAGAATTTCAATATACTTTTTTCTTCACTTCTGTAAAGTATCATCTTTTTGCATTAATAGCCATATGTGGAGCACAGTGGCATATAGAGGTGGCTTGGCATGGTCTCAAAAATAATCAAAGGGTGACAACAAAAGCAGCATTTCAATGTTTGGATGTAGGCATGCAATATAAAACAGGGTATTACCGTGGGTAGAGGGACACATTTCGTTCAACACAGAAGGACTTAAAAAAAAACACAAAATCATTGTACATATACCATTAATGGACGTTTTGTTGAAATAATTGAATTTCTGTATTTTCCGATAGATAGGCAAACTGCTCTCTCCATATAGATTTCCAGCAATCCCATAAAGTACCTCATCACCTTAATGATGTTTGTGTACCCAGCAAAGCTTTTCAAATACATTTAAAATAAGTGTCCTTTTAGGGCTTTATTTTGAAGTATTCAAGGTCATGCTTATCCTTAGTAAGTCTATTTAATTTCATTCTCGATCAAAGAGAATGTTTTGCAAGAACTGTTAGTGGGGCAGTGTAGCTGAAATTAGGCCCTGAATGTATCTCCTCAGCAGAGGAAACAGATGGTGACTGAGGACATGCAGATGTAACATGGTTGCGCTGAAGTAGGCACATAAGTTTTATTCCTCCTCACCCTATGAGAGTGAGCAAGAATAACATGGTCCACTGTTGTTGTAAGTTAGTTTCTTTCCCTGAAGTCAATCCACCCTCTCAAAGCAGTCTTGCCAGTCTCATTTTTTATTTCCGTCCTCTGTGTTTTAAGTTGCTGTGGTACAAATATATTCAAACTTAAACAATATAACAATTAACATTTAACTTCTTGTTTTCTGGTTGCGTCTCCACAGTCCAACCTACACAGTATTGCAGGAAGAGGAAGAGAGTGACGCTCTTTCCTCCTCTTCACTTCACTTTTCCTTCTCTCACTCCTCACATCACCAGAGAGAGAAAGTACCTGGGCCCTCCAGTCCACTGCAGGCTTCCTCCTCTCCAGTGCTCCTTCCTGTCCAGACAGCAAAAAGAGGTCTGCCCCTCAGCCCAGGAAACACGTGCTTTAAGTCAACAGTCCCCCTTTCCTCCCACTGGGGGTATTATATGGCATCTCTGCCCTGGACTTACACCATGCTTTGCACCCTTCAATAAATAATTGTGTGTAATAGCGCTGTCACAGTGTTTAATTTAGCCATCACAAAGCAAGCTTTTCCCACGACCAAGAGTGTAGCTCCTAACAAGGGGCACAATTTACATTTACAACTGTAGGTGTATTTATGAAGTACCTAGTGTGATTTTAGGCTTGTTCAGAGTGGCTCAGAGAATATTTTGTAACATAAATAAATGAAAGGCTTCACAGTATTATGAACAGTGTTTCCTCACTTCCAAGATTCATCCAGCTCGCGAGGTCTTGATGCAGATTCTAGGCTTTAAAACTCCACAGGAGGTATTGTGGATGTTCAAGTGAGCTGACCTGGTTCATGTTCGGTGCCTGACTGCTGTGGTCAGTGAGCTCTGTCAAACAGAGTGGTCATTACACAGAACAAAATCCCATCAAAATGTAATGAGGCTGAAATAATACCATTTTCCCCGCCCTTACAACATTAGAGGAAAAGCAAGGAATTTATGGAAAGAAACCATCACAGTTTTCTAGAATAGCCCATCATTCTCCACCCTCTCATGATGCCATCCATCCTGCCGCTGTCAGTCACAGCATGATCAGGGATGGAGCCAAGATCCTTGTGCACAGCAGGGTTATACAGTCAACGTCTCACTTACTGCAGCCGTATCCACACTGTGCACTGACACAAGACCCACTGTATACAGATTCCGTTTGACTTCTGTAGCAATGATATTTCACACTTCAGTTTTTCTTATCCATACATGTTACTAACAGGGACCCTAGCACCTGAATGTGGTTTGCAGTTTACTCCAAGCCCTCTGTACAATGATAATAAGCAGAATATTGATACTGTACCCAGCACACTGACCATATAGACTTCACATCTACTATAGCTACTATGCCAAGCACATCAATACAACACCCTGCACACTGGTGCAATGCACAACACACTTCCTACCTCGGCTACAATGGTAATGCTCACAGCACCCCATACTAGAAACAAATGACATGGTTATTGCCTTACAGCAAATGGGTGCAGAATATAAATCTAGAGAAGAGAGAAAAACAAACCGGGCACAGAATTCACAACCCTAGAGCCGTGTCATCAAAAAGACTCTCCTGCCTTCTGTTTTCCTGTATATCTAAACGCTGCCACCTGAAGACATATTCTCTTCAAATGGCGAGGGGAATATTTTACGCTTCCATGAACTCATGCCCCAAGGCAAGGAGTTATCTTTATGGTATCGTCTCATTGTATGGTCTCATCTGCAGTTTGCAATTATTGTGACATCAAACTTTCAAAATCTCAACAGACTGCCACAACCCATTCTCCATTTACTGTTAAGGGTCCTCCTCCACTGCTACTGTACTCTAATGTAGAAAGATATGAACATTCATGGCCCATTAAATCTTAGGGGACCCAAGGGAAGCTGTTGAAACTAGTTAACTCCACCTAATCAAATTTATCACCAATTGCAGTGGGAGTAGTACTAACAAAAGGAATTAGCTGGTCCTCTTTTTGGGATCTCACTTGGGAATTCATCCATCATGCACCTCGTCAGTGGCTTTGTGCTTGGGTGAGTTTTTATTTGCAGCAATTCTGCTAGCACAGAAAATTAAACATCCTCAATGCAACAGTGAATGCTGGTGATGAGGTAGAGGCCCCCACGCTGAGAACTCCACACAGGGCATTAAATCTGCAATTTCAGCAAGAGAGAGAGAAGAACCCAAAGGAAAGCGCATGAGGAAAATGATGGCACTCAGCTGCTGCACTTATGGGGAGCCCCCAGTTCACTGCCACTGAGACCCTAACAGCACAGCAGAAATGTTTCCATTTACTTCATTGTCCGATCACTGAACAGAGATGGTTCATTCACATTTTATAATTCTTTAGGCAATTATATTCCCTGCAGATATTAATATATGAATACATTCCAAGATCTGTAATAATGTTTACACACGTACTGTACACCAGGACTGGGGTCAATTCCATCTCAAATCAGATACTACCGGAAATTAAATAAAATTCAGATGATGATAAAATTGAAAAATCCCTATTTGACATTTTTCAGTTCATCCAATTATTTTGAGGAAATGACTGATTTTACATGCTTTATACTCTGCTGTATACAGCTAGAGTCCTAAGTACTCAGATTAGCCCCCTGTCAGAGGAGGAATGAAAGAAAATTGGCACTTTGCAATTGTTGCAAAATATCATGTCAAATTCAACAAATAACTCAAAACAAAGCACACTAGAAGAATGACATCACATTTCGTTATTTTACACAATGCAGCAAGAGATCAACTGGGAGCTCAGGCAGCTGCTTGGGCTGCCTGGGCTGTAAGTCTAGTTTTTTCATTCATAAGAACAACAGTCACAACACTGCTTATGCATTATTTATCAGAACAACTGCTGTATAACCACCAACAAGAAAAAGAAACAAGAAGATACTTCAAAATTACAAATTAAATATTACAATCAATATTAACATTACAAATTTAAATGATGAACCATTTGCATTTCAGCATAAAATTTGTATTGTACAGTTTGCCTATCTTTCTATCACAAGACAAAAATGCGCTGTGGTGGTTGTGTGGAATCACACACATCTTGTAATGAAGATAAAAGTGGAAAGTGGGCCCAAGATGCAGCAATGATATGATAGAAAGAGCATAACATGCCACAATAGCATTAAATACCTGTGAGATAAAAATAACATTCATAAAACAAGGGCCAACATAAGTTACCCAATGATGATCTCCAGGATATATGCTCTTTCTTGCATCTGTTAGAGATGACCTTTGCATGCACAGTAGAAATAGTTGAATTAGCCAGAGCCCAGCTATCCAGGCTTAGATACAAATGAGAATGTTCAGAAGCTGCTTGGCTGTCCTTCCCATGGATCATAGCAAACTCTCCCTGTTATTTCCAAAAGAGTCTCTGGCACCAGGCCTGCAGCAAATTCCACAACTTCCAGACAACTTGGACTTTATTTTCAGGGAAAATGGCATCGGACCTCTCACATGACATTCCCAAATAAGGAGCTATAGACCAGGGGGGCCCTGATTGCTCCACATGACTCAATGATCAAGGAATTATATCAGCAAGAGCTGCAACAGAGCCAGTGGAGGGAAAAGCCCACTTCCTTCAAGAATATAAACATGAAAACTGGTCAGAGAGAAAGCAAGATGCAGTGCAGTAACTTAGTGTGCAGCCTAGACTAATTCACATAACATATCATGGAACTTATCTCATAATAGTTATTAAAAACATAGATGAGTATTCATTATTATTTATATGGTTGTGAAAAACTGTGGATGAATTTAGATTAATTGTATTACATGTGTTTGTACCTCCCTCTTTCTAAATATGCATGTGAGGGTTCATCCTGATTGTACTGTAATTTTGTACTGTCGTAGAATGCATATTTCATAGCTATACTCCACCTCCTACTTAATTAATCCCATAAATTATACAGCACTTGTTAAGTCTTTAATAAAATCTAATTGCTGATCATGTCCACTGTGGCACAGAGAGTGTGTTAAACAGATGTCGCTGTCAGAGTGAAGGCGATATGTCAGTAATATGGCAGTGGAGACTGGGCTCAGTGCCCAACTGCAGACTGGAGGAACACTGGCTGAGCCCTGATCCACAGTGTACTGTCTTCAAGGCCTTTTTTTAACATCACACCATCACATCTCTTTTGTGTCCCACAATCCTAATTGCATTGTATATTCAATCTGCAATACTCTGTCCACCACCAAGGGTTACAGTGACAATCCTGTCTGCACCACCAAAATAACAATTAACTCAACCCTGAAATAAAATCATTATGGTCCTAGCAATCCAATGGGAATCTCCATTTTAATTTAACTTTATGTTTGGGCCATTACCACTCTTGTGAGATAATCATGCAAGAAGAAATAATTAACTCACACAGAGGGTATTTAACCATGTCATGGGTGCTATGTCTCTCTATGCAAATTGCAGGGCTGTTTGATATAAACATACATACTTAGTTGTTCTGAGGGAATTACAGCTAGATTCTGATGCATCTTGCTTATCTGTCCAGTGTGCTCATACAGCTCTTTGGTAGTAGCGCTCCACATGGAGCCAGGCCATGTTTTTCAGGCTCTGTCAGACCCTGTCCCATGTGTATCACCCCCAGCCACCCATTCAGACTCAGACTTCAGAGTATATGGTCCGTATATAGTCCAGACTTCAGATTTCCTACCAGACTGTTTTCCACTATCAAACAAAACCTAATAACTGGAAAGTACTTAAATGAGACCAATATTATGATAGCAGTTAATGAATTACATAAAGCTGCAGTGCAAACAAAGCCTGTTGAGCTCCCAACTGACAGGGGACTGAAATATTGGATCACTCTCATTCATTCTTATGTGAAATACTTACACACACACCACAGCATAGCAACACTTACTTCCTGACTTTTCTTTGGTTGATTAGCAGTATACTGAATAGCAGAGGTACACCTGACTGCTTCAGTCAGCAGTGCCACTCATCACAAGCACAAGCTGACTCATAGTGCAGACTGGAGGCTTGACTATCATTTGCTGTCAGACCCAGGGTCATAATCAGATTTGTCCCACCATAACTGGTCAGTACATGGGGCGGGGGGGGCACTGTTAGGTTTATCCCACTGGCATTGTCAAGTTCATCAAAGTAGCAGAGGATACACACACTTAAAATGCAAGTATTCTTTGATTGTGGTGGTGAGTGGCATTGAACTCAAAAGCAACATATGCCTATGTGGGATACAGTTTACCCTATGTGAACACATTAAATCACTGATCATTAAACATCATCAAAAACAGAATCTAATTCATTTGTAAGGCCATCCCTTTGCTTCTTCATTTGGCACTACACCTGACACAACTTGCTCTCCACAGACGATCATATGTTTTATATCCCCGTGACTCAAAGCATTCTCACATGCGAAATTAACCATATTCTCCTGCAATCACTGTCATTGATGTGCAAATACCATCCATAATTCTAAAAAGATGCTCTCTTGGAACAGTACAGGTAAAGAAAGCAAAGCTCACTTCTGAATATCCAGAAAGCAATAGACTGCAAGCTTCTAATAGGAGTTTGACTGGGGTGCACTTGATTCTCTTGCACAGAGGCCGAACTGTGCCAGTCATTCCTGCCTGGAGTAACAGATATATGGCCTTGCCGAATGTTGGGTGAGGTGCATACAATGGATCGTTTCTCTCATGGCCCCTTTTCCATGCTAGGGGAACATGAACCAGCCCTCATTAATTTCACTGACAACTTTGGGAAAACAATGAAATTCAATCAGGTCCAATTATTCTGAACTCAAGGGGCTGAGGGATTGAAAATAGTCTCTTGTAAACAGAAAAGGAGCCAACGTTTTTCAAGACTCAAAAGTTAATTTATTTACAAAGTGTAAATGCCAGAAAGGTGATGACCGTTCACCAAAGAGCAAAAGTCTCAAACTATAAAATGGTCAAGCTCCCCTGGACTGTGGAAAAAATTCCTTTCAAATGATATTCTCAACAGCCACTGTGAGTAGTGATTCTAAAAGAGATGTACTTCAATATACTTTTTGTCTGTTGTGGTGACTGTCTGAATTACAGTTTTTCCCGATTGCTAAGACACATTTTCTGAAACCATTCACTATTTTCTCAGAACTACACACACATTTTCAAAATGTCCTTCTCATTTGTACAACCAGCAAACTTTCCAGTCGAAATCAAACTTTGTCCTCAGACAACACACACAAGCAATTAAAAGCACATACTACATGACTGACTCTTAGACACTAGAGGGATTAATTCAAAACACTCTCACCAAAATGTAATTTTTCTTCTGAAATCAGTATTTTGAGAATCTGCATTATTTTGAAATTTGGAACATCACTTTACTGACATACAGATTACCCATACTGGAAAACACCATCAAGAGACATTCAAAACAATACTATACAACACTTTTGCAATGTCACACTGACAAATTACTGTATGAAGAGAGCAGAAATTTTCCAACCCTTTATTTCCGGAAAACATATAGAATGAACAGTGGTACATAGGATAGGTAGAGTAAAATTTTAAAAAAAAAAGGAAAAAAATGAAAAACTAAAAATATTTATATATAAATAAACAAATGTAATTCCATACAGCAAATCTAATTACACCTGTTCAGCATCATCATTTCTTCTCTGGTCTGCAACATCACAAAGGATGTTTTCCTGGCCAGGCAATGTGAGAAATATGCCCTGGTATGTCTAAGCCAGCCTTGGATGGCATCAATGGACACATCCCCACAGGCCTCCTCCATGGAAATCAAGAGGTTTTATCTTGTTTTGGTGTTTCTGTCATAAACTTTCCATTGCCATGCAGAGAAAAAAATCCTCTATTGCATTGAGGAATGGGGGATATGCAGGTAAAACAAGATTTGTGAATGTGGGGTGGTCATTGAACCAGGCATAAACCAGTGCAGCCTGATGGAAACTAACATTATCTCAGATGATAACACACTGGGACTGCTCTGGTGGTCCTGGTTCCCCTTTCTGTTGAAGTTGTTGGTAAAGATGGCCTAGGGATTCAAGCAGATGTGCGGTGTTATATGGACCCAAAGTGGCATGGTGGTGGAGGACCCCATAATTACTGACTGCAATACATAGAGTCATGTTGCCTTCACTCAGGCCAGGAACCTTCACAATGGCATGATGACCAATGATGTTCCGTCCCCTTCTGTGCCTTGTTGTAAGGTTAAACCCTGCCTCATCAACAAAGATGTACTCATAAGATGGTTAGGATCCATTGTCCCAGAGCACATTTAAACAAATGGCCCTATTTATAGGGATCATGTGATTCAGATTGGTGTGTCACTAATTTAATGGCTTTGTGTTTACACCTGGGGAAAGGTGTGCTCTTTGAGTTTGGATGATAATGACTTCAGTGTATTGTATTGGTTGCGTGTGTTTGCTGAATGAACATATAGTTCAGTGAATTATTAATTTGGCCACTTTTGCATATAGTTATGCAAAAAGGGTATTACCCATAGAAACTTGTGTGAAAACATGAGAATAGTGTTTAAAGTTGTGAGAAAAGTGTATATCTTTTGATAAATGAGGCAAGGCTGTAGGATTTCTTGCTGAGGGAACCAGTTATAGTGTGTTAGCAATTGGGAAAAACTGTAATAGTAATAGTTATTTATTTCAGGTTTCAATCTAGCTAAAAAAAACACAACATCCATGCATGGAAATGAAGCATATTCTAAAATCAGAATGTGTCCAGTCAGAGCACAGACACACTAAGAGACATGCCAATCTCATGAGAATATACTTACATGGTGCTGGAAAGAGCAGCACATTCCTGCAAAACTTTCTCATTCAATTTAACTAATTGTGTTACATTTGTGAGACATCATATGAAATGGCATCCTTATTTCAACGAGGAGCTGCACATAATTAGTCCTCAAATCACAGAGCAATATTTTTTTCTGTAAATAATAGCCTGTCTAATTTAATGTTTCTTTTCCTGCCAATTATCCCTATTCTTTACTCATTTTAATTAGCAAAAATTTGTCTAAAACACTAATTAGATTTACATTTTCAAAGAACCCTCAGGCCCACGAGGTGAGAAGTATACCGTCAAATATTAATATTCCAATTAAGTGTACTCAAATGAACATCATAAATATCATCTGACAATATTATTACCAGTTGATTTAACACTTAAACTGTTCATTCATCTTCAGTGGTCATAAACTTATTCTCACTTTCAAGCCAGTACAGAGTATATAGTGGAAGGTTTGTGAGCTTGGTTCCTGCAAAACAGGGGGCTTAAAAGGAGCTCTGCCTATGTCCAACATCACATTTTATTTCTCAGACACCTTTACCAGGCTATATACATGGCATATGCACATGGAAATATTCAATGAAATAAGGCACCATAAAAGCAAAACGCTGGAATTGCTAAATATTTAATATTCACAAAATCAAAGTCAGTGTATTGCCATCCAAGAAGTCGTTTAAAAGGTTAATCAAGGTCAGATTTGGTTAATGGGTACAACTATGGTCATCCCCTGTCCTGTCAAAACCTAGCTCCACAATCGTAAGAGTGTGCAAGCACAGTTAGCGGTGTTGTATTGTTAGCATATGAAACAAGATCTAACTCAAATTGCATAAATTATCTGAGTTTGATGGCTAACAGACTCTAGTCTAGACACAGAACCACTGTACATATATTTACATCTTTAGCACTGAAATCACTCTAAAACACAGGGTGTGATATGAGCTAGGTTTTTATCTGTCATTTTACCAGTTTAATTGCACTGGCCATTTATAAGCCACTTCTTGTGGCACCCCTCAGCCACTCATTTGCATGTATAATATGTCGCTGAAGAGACATAAATGAGCACCAATGAAAAAGCAATCATTTTCACAAACCTCAGTACCAAGAGGCACAGAATAATTACATCAGTAATAGGAGATGCTGAGATGTTGGTAATTCTGAGATTTGATTGCTTTTATCTCCTCAGGCTCTGTGGTTGTGTTATATTGAAACATCTGGAAACACATTCATTGGTGCACCACCTCCTGCACTGAAGCTGAAAATGTCATAGCATTAAGGAATGTATCTGAGAAATTTAGAGGTTGGATTATAGGATTTGAACTTCCTTATTAAAATGACAAAAATGCATTTCCTGTGTCTTCACATTAATTGCAAACATTGCATGCATACATATTTGCTAACAAGAATGTCTTTTACATTGTTACTTAAAGATTCTAATCATGAGAACAAAACACATTCTGCATATCTACACACACACACACACACACACACACACACACACACACACCACACACACACCATACACACACACACACACACACACACACACACACACACACACACACACACACAGGGAAATACAATGGCAACTTCGCCCTATTCCACTTCACATTTTGGCACTTCACTTTTGCTTCTTCTCCACAATTAAATCTAATAATACAACATTGTTTACACTAGCAGCAATCATGAGAAAGTAAGAATAACTTGTAACACACGGTTGTTTTCATGGTGCCACTTTAACAAATGAGAGACAATCAACCCACAATTTGAAAGAAGGCTTTTACATTTACTATGTAATGTTTGAGTTCATTTTTTGGCATTTTGGGTTTTTTATTCAGAGTATTGAAAGTTGTCATTTTAAAATTATGTACTGAAAACACTGTATCACTTAGCTCAATAATTAATTAAGTTGATTCAAAAATCAGGAAAAAAATAAATAATTGTAATGTGTTGCTCATGATATGTTAGACATATAAAGTTTTGTGTGACATTAAATGGCAGTTAATTTCAATAGAAATATTTGAAGTGTTCCTTAGCCATACACAATGAAATAAAGTAAGATACCGCTTATACAGTAATTTCAGACAGTTTAGAGGTGGCACTGCAAAGTTTAACATGTCCTTATATGGTATTTCCAGGAAGGGCTGATAGTGAACATGGTCAAACACATTACCACATCCACATGAGATAGGAATCTATATGTGATTTTTTTATTTTGTGTAACATTCTCATTGATGCTGTAGCATATATGTGGATAGGGCATAGGCTCCAACACTGCCTATTTACCATTGTTCCACTCTTAGTATCCATGTACATTTATCTTATATCTATGGTCAGATAGCCACCGGTCTCCAGTGACAATATGTGAGCAACAGGTAGTAAAGACAGATAACTCATCTTCAAATAAATAAAAATCAGTTTTTTTTGTGATTGCCAAGCATGTCAGTTATTCATTTTTAAGTGTTTTTAATATGTTAATATTACATTTATACACTGCATATCAAATATTTACAGCAAAGATGCCATAATATGTTCCTACCTTACTAAAGTATGTAATAATTAATTGAATCTGTGGGACACATTAACTTAAGTATTTGAGTAATGCAATTCACACCACATTGCAACACACATGCATCATCTTGGGTATCATTGCACAGACAGGAAAACAGAACAAATATACCAATTCTCAGACAAAAAATCACTACCAGTACTTTGGTAGCTCCCAGTCTCTGAGGGAGAAGTTGCCTGGAACCACAGTGACATGAGCTGTAACTGCAGCTGGAGAAAATGGTCACTTCTGTGCACTGTTGTTCCACACTGCCACCTGCTGGAGAATACCTGCAATAGCAGTCTAGCTGGAGGGGGAGAGGCAGTTTATTAATCATGGAGACATATTGTACCATAATTTAAACCCTTTTCCACAAATAATGAAAATTCAAAATGGGCAGAGTTAGCACTCATTAGTATAACTCTCCCCTAAGCTAGAGGAATTAAATTAGTTGAACGATATAGGCCCAAATCTGCTGTCAAATGCTTGCTATGACAAACAGAGTCATTAGCAACATCGCAATTGCCTAAGAGTAGCCAGGAACATGTATAACAGCAAATGAATACAAATATATGTTTTACATACTTCTTCATATAAAACAGTCATATAAACGCAAACAAATATCTGATTCTGTCTGGTTCATGTGGACATGGTTGACTATGGCCACCTTCTTGTTAGGGTTCTTGTGTCAGAAAAAAAGGGCATTTTTCACTAAGCCCCAATAATTCTCATCACTTCCCAGTGAATGGCTTCCCAGGTGCTACAACTAGTCTTTTAATGGGATAAAATAACTAGTTTGAATGAAACATTAGATAGAGAAGAGGTGTGATATGAAATCAAAGCAGGACTTTGGGCGGTCAGTATTTCATATGACTGTGATCATAATTGCTGACTTGTTATGCAGCTGTTGTTGATGTTAGATAATGTTAAATGGAATTGATGCTGTTATTTTCAGTTGTAAATTGAGCCTTTAATGATATTGAGTGAGCTTGTGTATTCACTTTGAACAGTGTTAAGGTCACTTTCACTGGAACTGCTTCATAGCAGTGCATAATTACCATGTATTTATTGGAAAATAATTTACAACCTGCAGCCAGTCAGAAACAGGTATTTAACCAAGCAGTGGTATAACATCCTGAAATATGAGAACATCACAGGCTACACCAGGCCATGTAAAATGGCTTCATATTCCTTGGCCATTATGTAACCATGCAGACTGATCATCAGTCCCAATGACTCCCATGAGATGACTACCCTTACCATTACAGATTCACCACCATGTTTAACAACTGGCATCAGACATTGTGTGCTGAAGGCTTCCCTTGGCTTTCTCCATATGAAAACCCATCTAGATGTAGGAAAAGCTTAAAAAGAGCAATAGAGTTCATTAAACCATATTATATTTTCCATTGCTGAGAGGTAGAGCTTGTGCTCCTTACACTAGGCTAAGCATCTTTGTATGTTAGCCCTGAAGACAAGCAGCTGTTAATGGTGGCCCTGCCATAAATACCAGCTTTGTAAATCACAGGATGCACAGTTTTTGCTGAGACTAGGTCACAAAGGTGTTGATTCAATGTTGTGGTAATAGAATGTTTAGCAGTTATCCTGTTAAGTGTCCATCTGTGTCTGTTGGTGAACTTCAACTTGCAACCACTGTTCATCCTTGTTGACCCATTCTGTGTTGTCATAATGTTACCATAATTAACATATTTACATAAAACATCTGAAATTTGTTCTCTGTCCATCAGTTGTGCCATATTGCTTTGAAATCTCACTTACTAATGTGTTGATTGCCAGACCTCTTTTATAGCTGAAATCCAGTTCATTGGGATTCAACTAAATATTACACACTAGCATAGCAGCCTTAAGTTATACTATATGATGCTGCACATATGCACAATTGCATATGCACAATTTTTTTTTCAATACTGCAAATTGTTAGTTTTAACTCTAAATGTTTTTGTACAACTAACTTTTCCTATTGAAATTATGACATTTATCATAATTATGGTGAACAATTAAAACTACTTCAAATTTACAGAGCATACTGTTCTGTAGTATTGTTGATGAGAATAAATTAGACACAGCCTCTAAGTCAACAAACTCACACATCTCATTCAGGGGAGCCTCTGCATCCACAGGCCCACCAAATATGTAAATAGATTTTTTTCTTCATTTAGAAACATTTTTCAGTGTGCAAGATTTAATTATACAGAGTGTTAATTTTCCAAAATAGCAGGCTTTGTTTTGAAATAAAGCAAAGAGGTAACTGCTTTTATATTTGTAAAATTTGTTAGTTTCTTTGGTTTATGTCTGACTCTTTTGCATCAGTGTTTTATTATAATTTGATTGGTAATCTTCCTCATTTTTAATCCATTCAGATTCCTGGTGTTGCCGGTAACCCAAATGGATTTTGAAGGGTTCTTGTATCAGAAAAAAAGTCTTTTTTTTCTGACACAAGAATCAGAGGGGTACAGCTGCATTGGGCCAGCGTATGCTTAGGGTAGCAGAGGGGCATTTAAACTAGGGCCTGGGGGGCACGGAGGTTATATAGTGAGATGGGAAGGGATAGACAGACTGCTGGAATAGAACACACCAAGGCTTAATATTTTATTGGTAGTGAGGGAACCATGACTGCGAATCAGTTAGAGCAACACTGTTATAGGGGTGGTTTTTAGCAGCTGGGAGTGGAGAGAAAAGATGGGAAATGCACACGCAGTACCCTTATATTTCTCTGTTTAAATGCTAGAAGCATAAAATATAAAATGTTGGACCTAGAAGCTGTTATGTAATATATGCGTAATAGTAACTATGATGTTGTTAGAATCATGGAGAAGTTGCTTGGTGCAGGGGGTGGGGATCAGTATAACATAGAGGGATTCAAGGTGCTTAAAAAAGATAGAACCAATAGAAGAGGAGGGTGCGTAGCTCTCTATTTAAAGGATCATCTTAATATCCAGGAAGTTCCAGGTATGAAGCCCCTTGGTGTTAGTGAAGAGATATGGATTAAAGTACTGGGGGAAAATGAAAAGAGTCTCAATGTTGGAATATGTTATAGGCCACCAGCCTCTGACATCAGTGTCAACAAATGTGAGGAAGAGTTTCTGGATGTTGTGAATGATTGTTTTCTGATACAGTCTGTTACTCAACCCATAAGAGAGAACACAATTCTAGATCTGGTTCTGTGTAATAATCCTGATAAAATCTGCAGCACTGAGGTAGGGGAGCCAATTGGAACAAGTGACCATAGTGCAGTTACATTTGCAGTTTTTTGCGAGTTAAGACTACATCTTCCAATGCTAGAATTTTCAACTTTAGACGAGCTGACTTTATTAAAATGCATGATTATACAAGAAATATAAACTGGGTACCTCTTCTAGATGTCAGAACAGCGAAAGAAATGTGGAACATATTTAAAATGATTATACTGGATGTACAGTGTAAATTCATTCTGCAAGTGTGAAAAGGGAAGCTGAAAAAGAAGCATCCGCAGAGGACAAGTTACAAGTTACATGATAGTTTGAAACAAAAAAGGAAACTATTTAGAAAATACAAGTTAGACAGCTCAGAGACAAATAATATTGAATACAGTAATACGCAAGCTCAAGTTAAGAAAGAAATAAGGGAAGCTAAAAGGAGTTTAGAAACACAGATTGCACTAGATGCAAAGAGCAACCCTAAAAGATTTTTCAATACTACAGTCAAAAAAGGATAGTTAAGAACGAGATAAGAGGTTTAAAAAAACAAGTATGGACTTATGGTTTATGATAACAAAGCTATTGCTGATACCCAAAACAGCTACTTTGTGGAGAGTTTCACTAGTGAAGTGTTTTCTCATATGCCTTCAGGTACATTCAGTTCTCAGAGTCTTATGGAGGAAATTGATTAAAATGATGCAGAAGTACTAGATAGAAGAACTTCAAAAACTTGAAACAAATAAGGCAGCAGGCCCCGATGGAATATATCCAAGAGTTCTCAGGGAACTAGGGGAATTGGTCTACAAGCCTCTGACAGTTATTTTTAAGCAATCTCTTAAAACTGGAGAAATACCAGATGACTGGAAGAAAGGCAGTGTACTACCTATCTACAAGAAAGGAGACCGGACTGATCCAGAAAATTATAGGCCTGTCACCTTAACTTGTATCACATGTAAATTACTGGAAGCCATCATTAGGGACAATTTGGAATTTTTCCTTGAACAAAATGGCATCTTAAACGATAGCCAGCATGGTTTTCGCAGAGGGAGATCATGTTTAACAAACCTCCTGGAGTTTTTTGAGGAAGCTACAGCGTGTTTAGATGTAAACCAAGCTTATGGCATTATCTATTTAGACTTCCAAAAGGCATTTGACAAAGTTCCGCATGAGAAGCTCATAGTGAAAATGAAATCTGCAGGAATTTCTGGAGCTATCACTGAGTGGGTTCGAAGTTGGCTGTCTGGTGGAAAGCAGAGTGTAACTGTGGGAAGAATTGTATCAGAGCAGGGTCCTGTAAGAAGTGGAGTCCCGCAGGGATCGGTGTTGGGGCCTTTGCTTTTCCTTATTTACATAAATGATCTTGATGCAGGGGTTAGTAGTAAAATAGTAAACTTTGCAGATTACACAAAACTAGGGGGTCTAGCCAGCAGTATAGAATCAACTACGGTAATACAAGAAGACCTAAACAGCATCTATAAGTGGGCAGATAACTGGCAGATGACATTCAGCTTAGCTAAATGTAAAGTCTTGCATGTGGGAAATAAGAACCTTAGACATGACTAATTCATGGGAGGGAGTAAACTAGAATGTGCTCAATCTGAAAAAGACTTGGGGGTAATAGTTGACCAAAGCTTAACAGGGTCTAGGCAGTGTGCTGTAGCAGTAAAAGAGGCCAACAGGATGCTGGGATATATAGCCAAAAGTATTGATTATAAATCTAAGGAGGTTATATTAAAATTATACAATGCTTTAGTCAGACCCCATTTGGAATACTGTGTGCAGTTCTGGGCAGTATAAGAAAGATATTGAGGCTCTTGAAAAAATACAAAGGAGGGTAACTAAATTAGTTCATGGCATGAAATATAAAAGCTAAGAGGAAAGACTAAAGTTACTTAACATATTTAGACTCATCAAGAGGAGACTAAGCGGTGATTTAATAGAGGTTTATAAATATATGAAAGGACTCAACAAGGTTAACTACAATACATTTTTAAGGTGAGTTCAGACTTCAGTTGATGAAGTTTTGGATACTCTTTAAATTGAACTTATGTTACCGGCCTCAGACCTAGGGGATATCTGTGATTCACAGGCTAGACCGCACTGTGAATCTGTGGATTAATGAAAAGAGAGACGACCACTGTTAGTGACTTCCTCAGACCAGCGCCAGTTTATTTCTAACCTGCGCGAGCTTGCCCGAGGTTATGTCTCTCTGATGATCCACGTAGGCGATAGAGCGCCATCTACGGTTCGGATAGTGTAACTCTACATAGCACATAAATATTAAAAAAGCTAATACAATAGTTCTCATACACACAAAAATAGGGGGGTGTCTGTTAATGCATTAACTATAAATAGAGGTCATTTCTCAATCCTCTACACTTAGTTGGGCCGAATGGCCTGTTCTCGTCATAATATGTTCTTATGTTCTGAGTTCCGAATTTGCAAGGTTATACTGGGCATAACCTATAAAATAAAGCAGAATGGTGCAGATTTTCCATGCATTTATCTACTTAACAATTCCAACAATAAACAATTTCATTTTAATTGCTGTATTTACCTGTCGGTCAACTCAGTCGCTATTCCACAGGTGTGAATATGGAAGGAGGTCAAAGAGAGTGAAAATGTAGGGGATAATGTTGCTAGACATAAACCCCTAATCCCCTTTACTCCTTTCAAACGTTGTAGCATACTTTATATTGTGCATTTCTTTCTTCAATTTGACATCATTCGATAAATGCTGAACAATGCACCACACTTGCTTTATTAAGTCTGGACAACATTTCGCCAGAGGGCGCATTTCGCACACGAAATCAAGTCTGATTTCCAGTGACGTCGAAGTGTAACGCTGTATGTAAGTTCAGAGCAGCGATGTATCTTTCCTTTTCAGCCGAGTCCGCTAACGGGTGAGGAACAGCAGTCGTCTTCGTGTGAACTCACTAACTGCAATCCAACAAAATGATCATCTACAAGGATATCATCACTGGTAAGAAAATATTTCAGTACATCCGTGGTACTTCTGGTGTTCAGATTTCGTGGATATTTTTGTTCCCCGAGTCGTACAATAGGTGTTATTAGGAAGATAATTAGGTCGGGAATTGTTTATTGAGGCCTAGTGGTTTCACCGCGTTCCTGTGTCTGTCTTAGCTAGATAAAGTGTATTCACAGCGATTTAAAGTGAAGTTAATGATGTGAATGATGTTAGGTTGTTTTCCTTAATTGTGGTATATTCCGTTTATTCCTGTGCTTTGATTGGAATTTAATGGTAGACACTCGACATCGAGTAGGCCATCGCCGTTAGCCGGTTTAGCTATCACCAGTTAACATAAACTCACCTAAACGTCAGCAGAAGAGATGCTTCCCGCTAAATGTACGAATTATGAGTGTACAGTGCAATTTTGAAATGTTGTACATAGCTGACATCGACTGTTGGTATATTTGTGCGTATGTTAGATGTGTGAATCAACGCCCGCTATTGTTTGGCCTAGAACAAGTATTCCGAAAGTTTTTAAAATAAACCGGTGATTCATAGCAATGGAACCGTTCCGCCATTAGGGCATTTTGAATCTCGGATACTAGCTGTTGTATTGTCTGAAAATGTCAGTTTGTCTTATTAATGTGAACACGCTTTCTATGCCAAGGTATTTTTCCCCCAGGGGTGATTGTTTATGCATTTGACCAACATTTTTTTTTTTCTTTCACAGGAGATGAAATGTTTTCGGACATTTACAAAGTGAAGGAGACTGAAAGCGGGATGATGATAGAAGTTGAAGGAAAGGTAATGTACGTATTCCTTAACGTTGAGTAAATTCGATCAACTACCCAAATATGTGCGAAAAGGAAAAAAGGGGGGGGACGTTGAACTAAGAGTTGTACAGTGAGACAAACAAATTTCTTGACTTGCTCTGGCTTGATAAATCAGCATCACTTATTCAAAATTTCTAGGCATAAATGAAAATAGTACAGCGTGTTTAACTGCAACATGGAATCAATTTAGTCGGTGTCATTATCCTGAGCAACTTACAATGGGTGACATTGAGTATGTCCCCCTATTAATTACTATTATCAGCTTTGTGAGAATCTGAGTTGGGATGTTTAGAGATGATGCAGATGGCTGAACGCTCTAATTCCTCCTCACAGACCATTTGCAGGACAGAAGAATTTGATGAAAGACTCATCGGCAGCAACGCCTCTGCTGAACAGCCGGATGAAGGCACTGAAGCTAGCACAACCTCTGGAGTGGACATAGTGATTAACCACAAACTGCAGGAGACATCCTTCACAAAGGATTCATACAAAACATATATCAAAGATTACATGAAAGCGTGAGTAAGCATGCCATGACTTGCATCCTACACTGCATCTTTTGACACCCGGAAGCTATGACAATTGGCCACTCGGGTCTTTTAATGATGCAACATCAATATCTCTGCGCTTTCTGTGTGCTGTGACTGTAGCGGCTCAGATTGAAAAAGGGATGACATTGCCACTGATTGTTCTTAAAGCCATCAAACTTGATTTATGACTTTGTCACATTCATATTATGGCCAGTGTGACCTTAAACCTTGGTGGGTAGGATCAGTATTTGGACCAAAACTAAACCAATGTTTTGCAGGTTTAAGAATGTGAATATGGCATGGGTGTTTTAATTGGTTTTCTTAATGATCTTTTCTTAGTTAAATTTGGTTTGTTGACATATTGTAGGGTCAAGCAAAAGCTGGAGGAGACCAACCCTGATAGAGTGAAGCCCTTCATGGCTGGTGCACAAAAGGAAATTAAATCCATACTGGCAAACATCAAGAATTACCAGGTATGTGACTCTAGAGCCCCACCCGCCTGCTCAATGTCTTGTGATGGTGGTAGCAGGTACCGTTGAAGCCCAGGGCAGAAGCAGCCGATTGTAAACCTTCTTCCCCCTTTCAGTTTTTCACAGGAGAAAACATGAATCCTGAAGGCATGGTGGGCTTGCTTGACTACCGTGAAGATGGCATTACTCCCTACATGATCTTCTTCAAGGATGGCCTGGAGATTGAAAAATGCGTAAGTACTACAGTGCCTACGGTCTGCCTAAAAGCTTCCACTCGTTGTTCATTTTTTATCCAAGATAGGCAAATGTTCCTACAGGTTTATGTTGTAGTCTGGAATCATAATGCCTGTTGGGTAATCATTGTTTGTAGATTGGATGTTTTAGTGCTGGGTTTGAACAAAATCATATACATACACTGGTGCTTCTTGGGCTGTGTCTGAAGCAACCACTCTGTCACTTGACTATTCTCTATTGAATTCAACATGGTAAACCACATGGGGAGAATGGATAGAATAAGTAAACCGTATCTGTCAAATTTGTCATCAGTTCCATGGTAACCATACTTTGGTTCTGGCGATAGACGGTTAGATAAAGGAGTAATGGTTTTCTGGTCATAGATTTATGCTTGTAAATTTATTTGAATGCGTACCTAAAGAAATACAATATGAGAATAAAAACACTGGAGTTTTGTGACGATATGTCGATTTTGTCTTTTTTCTTGGCTATTTGCAACTGACATTAGGCTGCTAGATAATACTGTTCCCAACATAGTGGTAGCTAGCTTAAGAGACTATCATCCTGCTTCAGGTGCTACAGTTTGAAATTAACGTTCATTAGCTAGCAGCTGGCTCCAACAAACTCCAGCTCCAACAATATATTGGGTTTTACATTAACATCAAGAAGCATAAACTAACCAGCATAGTTAGCTGATCAGTTTGATGAGTATTTCAAACTACATAACATAACTGGATTAACTGGATACAGTTCATAATGACTGATTTTTGGACACAGCCCAGGTAAACACTGGGAATTCGTGCACTGCCACAGCATCCACTGATAGACCTAAAGCAGGACTCCTTTTGCTTTTGGGTTTGCACTCGGATGCAAGATTAAATCTCCCTGCGCTTTCTGACTGTCGAGTGGCAGATTAGATTGAATTAGGGAAAACATGCGGACTGAAAAACATTCCATTGTAATGCACACCGTATGAAATGAATGTGTTCTTGTGTATGACAATGAATCATGAAGGTGGTTCTGTAGTTTCGCAACTAATCTGTCCTCTTCCCCAATTTTTTTTTCAGTAACATGTCACGTGGCTGATTTTCTGTCTTTATTGGCTGCTGCTTATCAACCCTGAAATCACGGACTGAATTTTGTCATTTGCTCTCTGGAACGGATGCATTATTTTAAACTTGTTAAATAAAACAATTTTTTTGGTGACCCAATTTCCACTGGTCTATAGCCTGCATTTGCAAATTATGGATGCCTTCAGAAGAAATGGTAATCTTTTGGACCTTGACTGCAGTTTCTGCAAGGACACTTGTTTATCCCACAAAATCAAATATTTTGGCATCATAGCTTGCTCTTCTATTCAGTCGTATCAGATGTACTGCCTGCTCCTCACCCAAAGGATTGTTTCAGATTTCATGTGATGAGATGTAAATTATAGAATAAACCACTGAAGGAAAAACATAACTGTCTCTTGTTTTCCATTTTAAAGCCTCAAATGTAACACAATGTAAGGGTTTGTCACAGTGTTGGTGAGAGATATTAGCTGGGAGATGATTTTAGGGGAAGCAGTTATAAACTGAGAGGTGTACATGTTATTGGTTGTAGTTCACACCCCCTTTAGTTCATATACTCCCATTGTCAGCCAGTTGACTTTTATAGCTAGCAATGCTGTTTAATCTGATAATGAATGCTATATTAACTGGACAAAAATGAATTAAATGCAGCTTTATCGGCCATTCAAATAGTTTATCCAAATGGGAAGGTGCTTTGCATCTGAGTGTGGGGGAAACCCTGCTGTAATTCAAAGTAGCCATACACATGGAGAAAATGGATTTGCTGTAATTGAAAGAACTGTTGTAATGTTGATATAACCTGTCATTTAAAAATTTGAAACAGGAAAAGCTGTGTTTGCAAACCTGAAGAATTGAAAACAAGGGACACTTGTCTCTTTAATGTGGGGGGTTACATTTTTAACTACTCGTCCTGTGTCAGTGTAGTGGTAAACTTGGGTGTTTGACAGTAGCATCTTAACTAGTAGAAATAAAAAAATTAGGAATGGGAGCTGGGGCAGCTTTTAACCCTCATTTGAGTGAAGTTGAGCATGTATGGAAGCCCCCAATCAATGGATACTGACAGTGGACTTCATAGATTCATTTGAATGTAAAAATGCAATTTATCCTCTCAGTAAAATCTGGAAGGGGGAAGTGAGTTGGGCCTTAAACACAGGACTCGAAACACAGACTTGAAGTATGGAGAAAACTCCTTACGATTTAGTGTGCAGGTACAGTGGCATTTCCATGTTTGGTTTGGCTCAAAGTTGAAGACAAAAGTGCAATCATTTGCACATCAAATGAAACAACATAGTTTTAAATCCAGTAATCTGAGAGTTGAAAAATGACAGGTGGAGCCTAGTTTGATGATGTCCCTAGCACATACTGCACTGACAACCCTAGGCAAGTGAAATGTGTCCAATTTGCTTTTTAAAGACCTCTCAATCATTCATGAGTCTGCTCATATTACAGTGGTCAGTCATTTTACTTGATTTTCATAGCTCCCTTGATATCCACCTTTTGTGTTTCATTTGGTAAAATGTTTTAAACTAATTTTGAGGCTAGTCAAAACTGAGCATTACACTTCATGAGGTTGTGGTGTAAAATAAGGCCACATTTCTTTACCACCCATTGTTTTAGTGCCTGTTGGGTGATACTGGAATTAAGACTAGCACTGCCTGAGCACACACTGTTAATAATGTGATGAATTCTGTTACATCAGTGCAATGAAACCGAATCAATTCCCCAGCAGTCTGAGATGAAATCTCAGTGCAATTACAAGTTTTCTGGGTATCATATTTTAAATGGGCTCTTTCCTCTCTCTAACTACTTTGAAAAGGGATAAATGATCACACACTCCCTGAGCTCCTAATTATTTTTATTTATTTTCTTTTTGCAAGAAAATTACCAGCATTTTGGAAATATGCACCTCAGGGTTCTTTCTGAATACATACCTGCAGGGGTTTTTCACTAGTTTTATTGTTCAGTATAAACTTGTCTTGCAGTGAAAATTAGTGGAATGCTCTTATGGTTTAAAATCCTAGCAATGATGTCACAAATAACTTCAGTGACAATATTAACACCAAACAGTGTTTCTTAGCTGCCTCTCAGCCAGATCAGGAATTGAGAGTCATTTAGTCTGCATCTAAAAATACACTGGAATTTTGATCATGCCCTAGCTGATGTCAGTTTACTAATTATATCCTTGAAAGACCAAACCTTCTGTGGTACTAGTGTAAACAGAAAACTCAGTTCATAGTAAATTTTGTATACTGACCAATGGCACTATTAAGCAGGGAATCAAGCTACTAAAAACACAATCAACAACATAATCACATTATTGACATTCTTAGTGCTTTATTCCCACCATGTAAATGTACTGAATGGAGTAAAATCAATAAACACATTGATATGTATGTTGAGTTAATTAACTAGAAAAAAGTTTACAATATAGTAGCCCTTACCGTCTTAGTAATGCAGTACTGTCTGCATACAGTTATTAAACAACACCTGTTTCTCAACACTGTGAAGTACTCAAGATAATATTTCTTAATCATCAAACATTGCTTATTTACCATTTTATGAAGACTGGTAAGTTTGTAGCCTTTGCAGATTTAGCGTTTGTAAATTAATTCCAGTTTTTGAGCCACATCTTCATTTACAGGGATGAGTTGTGCTATGACTCATGAACAATTTCAGTAAGGCACATTCTATATTCATAAAGCATCGCTTGTTTTACTGAAACTTGTTGAAACAAACTGAATCAGACCATTATGTGACAGTTTTAAGTCAAGTCACTGACCCCTCTTTGAAAAATCTACTTCTAATAACAACATGCACTATGTAAACAAGCAATGAGGTATGCCATCTACATGTCTAATAATTTAAGTATGTTTTAAATAATAATAATAAACTACCAATTTGTTAAGGGGGGTCATTGGGTAGTTAATGATTTTTAACAATACAATAAAAATATAAAACACAAAATTGTGAACCATTCTGCCTGAGATGCAGTCATATGTGGTTAGATCAACCAGAAAATAAAGAGGGCCTGTCTGTTTAAGATCATACCATTATTGTTACATTTTTCTCATTTTTGTCAGAAATATACAGTACACTGACAAAGTCAGTCCATTCTAAATATCTGAGCGTGAGATACTCAGGGTACAAGTATTTGAGAATGTCTTTCACTTACATAAATTGTATCCATTTGCAGTAAGAGTATCTAACAGCCAGTTATTGAGGTGCACTTTTACTCAAGAGAGTAAATAATAATCATAAAAAAGAATATAAAATACAACAACAACAACTACTACTACTACTAATAATAATAATAATAATAATGACCATGGGTGAATCATCAATGAATGTTAATAAGACTGTCCATCAATGCCAACATGAAACTTGATGAATGATAATGACTAACATCCCTTTCACACACTCTTCCTACACAGGTGGTATGGCAGGTCATATTCTGAATACAGCTTTAAGCTTTTATTTTTCAGGTGGGGGAGAGAGTGAGAAGGGTAATGCTGTTTTGCCTTATGTTAGAACTGATTTAAACAGAACATTGCAGGAGGAGTTCTAAGACAGACATTTTTCCTCCAGTTCAACACATTGACCACTAGATGTCTGCTTTGAATGGAACCACCACATCACTGAAAATAATCTTGAACAGGTTATGCATGTATGTGATTCATTGTCCACATTTCAGTTCTTATGCAGAGATTGATGAAATTGGTATTCACTCGTGTGGTCTCAGTTCATATCCTTGTGGTACTGTAATCAAAGGGGGTGTGTACTAAAACAGTAGTAAAAGACTACATTACATAAAATATCCAATACTAATAATCTCAAAAACAACCACTCAGGAGAATACTGTTTTTGTGTTTCTGCCTGCCTTTCCTAAAAACCTACAGTACCACCAGCTCCTTACAGGTAGGGAAAACAATACCCGGGATACCCGGGTTAATGTTCCATTCTTAGAATTATCACCACTGGACATTTAATCAACAAAGTGAGTTGAAACATTAGTTTCATGTCTCATCCAAATGTGATGGTAGTTCCTTCAGACCAATGTTGCCAGTAATGTACCTGACCATTGATCTTAACTGGTCCAGAGGCATGACTGACCCTTACCGGGCTGTCAATACAACTGCTTTCTGAAACCTGGAGTCTCCCACCTCAATCCTCCCAAAGCCAAAATACTGAAACATTTCAAGGGCGTATTTTGTCCCCAGTTTTTTTTTTTTTTTTTTAGCCCCTGAGCTATCTCTGGCAGATTGGTGTTTCCAAACTGAGGCAGAAATTGGGGATACATTCATCTACTCCAGCACATGTGTATACATTAACATGCATGCATGATACAAACATATGTAGGTGCTAATGCACATAAATTCTTGCAGACAAATAGGATGCAAACACTCACATGTGCATGAACTTTACATGTGGTCATGCACAACTGACATGGCACTACAGAGCAGAACGTGATATCAGTGATAAAAGAAGATGACATATCAGAAAGACTCAATGGTCAACGTGGAATGACTAAAGGATATGAATTAAAACAATCAATAGAAAGATTCCCCACACACCCAGGACTGTAAATGCTGGCAAATCAGGGAGATGGAAGTCCAAACACATCAACATAAGCCATTGATTAACTTCTGTACACACAAAAGGGATTCCTGGGTCATTCTACTATACAACATAATAACCTGCACGCACAGTGAACATGGGGTTAGAATATACCAAATACACTAATAAAGGTTAATTAAAAACACTACAGGTTCTCATGTACCAACACACATACACAGGCTTAAATAAACACAGAGGTGTTGTGATAACTGAGGAAGTGAGTATGCTGTTTGATGAGGTGGGCATACTGAAACCCCAAAACCCATTAATGGCTTTGACTAAACCATTGCATAAACACGAAAAGGCACAAACATGTTTGTAACTGGTGATGTCTCCAGCTGATAGGACAGATGCACTGTTATTGAGGATTCATTTATCTGTACCCTAGAATGTTGCACATGGTGTAGTTGCCTTCTAAATCCCAGAAATCTTAAAGTCTATTAAATTTGATTGTACAACAGCTGTTAGTAGTTCAGCTCTTAAAAGTTATTATTTGGACAGAAAGTCAAATAGTGTAGTGTTCAGAGGTATGTTCAGAGGTAAAATGTAACATGAAAAAGTCTAACCCTCCCTTGAAGACTGCCCACCCGTGTTCTAACAATTGAATTTAAGGATGGCAGAAGGAAAGCAGCACTCAGGTGTGGCCTACCTCTTCTACCTCATGCAGTCCTTAGTGACAGTAGGCCAGTGCTCATTATGCTGGAAAAATGGTGTTTTGAAACAAAGACTTACAGTCCCTTAATGACCTTCTTTTTCTCACGGCCAAAGTCCCTGCTGTATGTATGCCCCTATTTTCCAAATCACAAAGCAAATGACGAATGAGATGTACTGTTGACTGATGCATGTAAGTGGAAATGTTTCAAATATGTATTTTCAAGACAGACTGGCAAACACAAATATATTTTTCCACAGAAAATGGTCAATAACAGAATAAATGCATAACTTCTCATGTACATCGCTGCCAGTAAGCACTGTCCCACAAAATATTCAACACAAACAATGGTAGTAAGTCAATATGATTTCCTCTCCACTGCACTTACATCTGTTTCATCCATACCAAACTGACTACACAGAAACTGTAAATGCTGAGGCTGTAATGAACCAGAGGCTCAAAAAACAAGCATTTGAAAATTGCAGTTCAGACAAAGGCAGCACTTTTAAATCATCTTGACATTTTGAAATGTAATGATTCACCTGGCAGTTTTCACCCCCTTGGTCGTGAAGTGTATGACTTTTTTAATGATGGTACTCAGGCCAACCTGGTGAGCGACAGACGTCATCTCAACAGGGTGAGCCACATTCACCGCCAGCCACAACTGTTTCATACATGTTTCACAGCTTAAAATATACACAACAGTCATCATTCATGTTGGCATTGCACCCACTGAATTATGAATCCAAAACACCCTTGCTGGTTCTCCAGCATTACCAGTTCGAAAGCACATAAGTCAGTTTCATTTGCAGTATTTCAGTACTGGGGAGTGAGCTCTCACTCACAAAAACCCATCACCAGAATTTTAATAATGAACACAATTATCTGCTGTTTTTACATAACGAGTGTTGCAGCCTGCATCCTAATAGCTCTGTGAGCACGCCCACACGTGCATCTCAACACTGTCCAACTTCACTGAAGCATCCATTTGCCTCGCAATTACCCAGAAGGTACGAGCTTCGGTCAAGGCTGTCACGTGACCTTGTGTGACAAACTCATTTCAGTTTCACAACTAACAGGCTTTTTTCTTTTTGGCAACGTAAAGTTGTGTCATTGTCTGCATTCAAGGGTTCAACACAAAGCATAATGTTACATAAGAATGGTAATATTTCCACAAGAATAATAAAACAATTGAGGCAGGATTATGTAGGAGAGCTGTGCGCTGGTAGCAGGGGAGTGTGGGGGGTGGTTGAGGTTTGGACGGCTCTCAGTTGCCTCAGGCTGCAGAACTGGTGGAGGAGAGACTGAAGACTGTGAGGTCAGTCAGCCGCCCCCTCACGTGATCCCAGCGGCTCTGCACTCACTGTGCCCAAAGGCTCAGCTATACGTAGCTCCACCCGTCCTCTTCTGAAACATTGGAGCCCCCCACCCACTATCAGAGTGGATTAAAGCCAGTTTCCCTGAGGACAGACTGCACAACTCATCTGGATATACAATTGGGAGTGAGAAGGAGGCCTCTTCATATTTCTCAGTCTTATTACCCCTTACCTTTGGTCAAATACACATTTGGAAATGTGATGGAATCAACTCTTTGAGAAACAGAGAATAATTGTCTCACACAGAGCCAGGTTTGCTTTAAATGTACCATTGAGCTTTACTCCAGGTGTATGTATCAGTATACTTGTTTGACTTTCAGCCAAATGCTGCTCACCTACTGTAAGGAGTGCAATAGAATTTTCATCAGATAGAGGCTGTTCTTATGGAACATCTATTAATTAATAGGAAACCAAACAAATACAAAGCTCACCCTTTTTTTCTCTTAATTTAGAGATTGTATAGTGAACACAGAGAGGTATTTGTGCACATTCAGCACTATCAAGTTTAAAATAACTGTACTTTGTAAGCCCATTGATTTTGTATTTGACAAAGTCCACATTTCAAACGTCTTTCAGCAAAGATTAGGAAGTAACACTTCTTAAAATATGATTAAATGCTGAGCAGAAAAGAGCAGAAGACAATAACAAATATTTTCATTCAAAAATGTTCAAGCCATTTACAATGAATACATTTTAATTCACAAATGATGCAATGATTTGTTGTGCTATTTTCTTTAATTTTCAGTACAGGACACTCAAAGCAATACAAATAACAAATTGCTATTAGTTCTAAAAAAAAAGAGTTATAACATCTCTGTTGTCAAGTGCAGATCTTGACAGGGTGATGAATAAAACAAACACTGCATAACAGGAATGGTTATAAGGAGATGGAGTCCTTTGCATATATTTTCCTCAACAGCCATTTCCTTTTGAAATTGAGAAGCACATGCACAAAACAGTCAATTGCTGATTCAGAATATAAAAAACCTAAAGGGCGAAACATTCTCATCTAGCTTCAATTTCCGCTGCTCTCAAATTGAGTTTAAGTTCAATTTTTACAGTTCTGTTCCAGGAATGACAGGTTTGTATGTGGATTGACTAGTGGTTGGAGCATCATTCATTACTGTGCAGCTGCTGCAGTTAGAATCACTCATATATGGCTAAGAGGCAAAGCTCTAACTGTGTTTTTCCTGAATAAGCCATCACTCAAAGCACTCAACACAGCAAGACTTGGCTAAGGAAAATATTAAGAAAAGAAGAAACTTTAGTTTCTTCATTTCAGTGCATTTTTATTCAGTTTCATGTAAAATTGCACTCAATCCTAACAGCAGGATATATGTGTTAATTTATTTTTAGAATGAATAAATACATTCATTCAAAAACATGGCTCTCAAAGGTAGATTGGGTGGTTCTATGAAAAAAAACCCAGGGAATATATTTGGCTGGATGTACCATTAATTTGTAAATCAGCTCTGTTAGGGCTACTGATTTGGCACCCAGAAAAACAGTTTTCACAGTTTTCACATTCTTAATGAATTTTGGCAGGAAAAACAAATTATTTTCCACATTCTAATTACATCAATATGATGAACAATCACTGCAAAATTAAGTACTGCTTATTTTTTTTAAAACAGCACACAAACAGCTTGAGGAATTGATGGCTTTGAACAGACACTATAGCACTATCACAAATCCAGCCCATTTTCCCATATTAAAAAAAAAATCAGCACTGCTGCTGACAGCACTGACAAAATCCTTCTCACAGTCTGGAGTAAGAATGGCAAGAGATTGATGTACTGACGGACAGCACCTTCAGTACCCATTCTCTGAGCCTAGCTGTTTTGTAATGTCTTCCCACAGACTTCTGGACACACAGCTACACATATCTTCCTGACGGCTGGTCTCCCCGTGAAACACAAAGACTCAGCTTTGGTAGTTTGTCACTGTCAGCCCAGATACACACAGGGCTAAATTAAGCATATCGATCTGAGCCCATCCCTGTGAGGCTTGTTCTGACATAGCAATATTCCTTTCCCCCTTCTGCTAGATTGCTGGTACAAAGAGTGCTTAAAGCCAATTACACCGAATCCAATGTGTACAAATATGGGTGCAACAGGGTTTACTTCTAAGCCCACCTCGTTTACTTATGTTTTTTTCATAAAGCCTCTGTATGAAATGGATTTATTATTTCCTGGCCTTACTTAACAAAACTGTAGCTAGCTGTATAATGACCATATTGATGACAGCAGAAATGTATGTCATTTACATGAAAAATACACACATCCTATATACTTATGCTAATCCCTGGTCTTTCTACAAATAGCAGAGATTAAAAAAGATGGATAAATAAGGGGACAAGCCAATAAATATAATATACATGGCTTTCTTTGACACACATATAAATACAAACACACACAGATAGCCATGATTATAAGCACATCACTTTATCTTTCCCCGCGCACTGGTTCATTAGTCCTGTTCCTGTGATTTCTTCCCTTCCTGTTGTCTAATATGCCTCTCCCCAGCTGAGGACCCTTTTCATCAGAGGGAGCAGGACTAATTGCTCCTGCACAGCAGCAGTGAGTGCAGTGGAGAGGCTAGATGGGAGAGGTGATTAAATCCTGCCTTTAGAGTGGAGGGTTAGTGAGAAGCTCCGCCTCATTGTGAAGCCCTCCTCCTTCCATACTCGCCACCATCGTTCCACCCCCAACCCCCCCCCAGCCCCCCCAACATCCCAAACTCCACCTCCTCTTGTTAGAGCGGCTCTGAAAGGCTGCTGAGCTGCTGGCAGTTTTCACAGTTCTCTCTCAATGCCCGCGCCTTTCGGCTGCACTCCCACTTGCTCGCACACAAGGCACAGACTCCAGGAGGCTGGGCGCCGAGCAGCGGAATGGAATGGAACCTGAGAAGGATGGACAGCGAACTGAGGCAGATCAATCCTGACTTGCTGCAACCCAGCAAGAGCTTCAAGAAACTGTCCTCAGGCACCGTCACCCTGAACGTTGGGGGCTACCTGTACGCTGCCCAGAGACACACACTGGTCAGACACCCAGGCTCCCTGCTGGAGGAGATGGCCAGTGGCAAAAAACCCGTCCAGCATGTGGACGCCATGGGGAACGTCTTCATTGACCGGGACGGTCCTGTCTTCCGCCATGTGCTCAACTTTCTGCGGCTGGGGGAGCTGGTGCTGCCAGAGGACTTCAAGGAAGCGGCGCTCTTACGGCGGGAGGCCGAGTTCTACCGGCTGGGGGACCTGGCCAAGGCAGTGCGGGAGTGGGAGCAGCGGCAGTACACCCGCCAGGAGCCTGCCTTCCTTGAAGTGACCGACAACCACGAGCGCTCCCAGGGCCTCAGGATCTACTGCAGTGATGGGGGCTTCATTGAGAAGGTGAAGGGACGCCTGGTACAAGTCTCCAAGAGCCGGCTGGATGGCTTCCCAGAGGAGTTTGAGATCTCATCCAATGTCATCCAGTTCCGCCACTTCATCAAGTCAGAGATGGGTTCTCGTCTGGTGCTGAAGGAGGACAACACCTTTGTGTGCACACTGGAGAGTCTGAAGCTGGAGACAGTGATGCTGGCTCTCAGAGGGGGCTACCGCCTCCTCACCAGCCTGGACAGCAACCGTGGGTCCGTGGTGCAGTGCGAAGCCCTGCATTTTGTGAAGTGAGAGAGGGTCCCTCAAGAACATCTGCACCTGAAGACCCACATTCCACATGACAGCCCAGAGAAAGGTTCTTCTTTTACCTTTTAGCAAAGCACACACTTTTTATTCACCGCTACCTGTGTTTTTTAGCCCTTACTCTTAAACCACCCTTAATTATACTGTACAAGTCAAATATATTCAGTATTACATATTCTTTTTGATTATGTTAGGAGTTTTGTGCCACTCTTGTGCCAGAGTTGAGCTGCTTCCAGCACTTCCATGTGTGGTTTTGTGCAACAGGCTGCTGAGCTGCTCAGATTGATATGCCACATAAACACCACGTCACCAAATCGTCTCTGTGCTGTATACCTGGCCGTTATCAAATAAAAACAATCTGCACAGTATCCAGTAATATTATTACAACTGAATATGAAAAGTAGAATATTTGTGTGTCCAATTAACAGATATGTAAATTTTACTTGTCATCGAAAAAACTTCAGCAAATGCATTAATTAATTAATTGGCCAGTGGCCATGTAAAAGAAAAATGACATTTAAAACATTACATTTTCAATGATGCATGTATAAAAGTGAATAATTACAACATGAAGCCATTTTGTGATTTGTACCTTTTTTGTAAGGTGATCTATGGTGTGCTGTTATCGAACTGTGAATTGGGCTTTGCCATAAAAGTGAAAAGTATTGGTAAAAGTATTGGTTATTTCTGCAGCATTTGTTTTGATCTGATCTGAGTCTAATGACAAATAAGCTGTAGGAGATGTGTGCCTCTATTTGCAACGTGATGCTATTCTGAGCCTTGTGGAATGGAGAATTACTGCAGCCATGCACTGTGTCGTATCTGTGACAATTACCTGCACAAACAACAAGGCTGCGCTTCTTTAGTGGGAAGCAGCACCCTTGCATCCTTCTGCATCAACACATTCATTCAGTCTCGGCCTCATCACAGGATTCATGGCAAAGACATGCTGAACTTGAACTGCTGCCACTGTCGCTGTTGTTTATATTGCCCCCATTTTCTTATCAATCAGGGAAATGTGGTGTCCTTGAAGACAGCACATGACAACAGTCATTTTGAATACAGTAGAAGAAGAAAGGATATTTTTCAGATGTAAGTGTATCCTTTTAATGTTTCAATGTTAGAGTTCAAATTTTATTGATGGTTTTGCAGCACAGGAGTGTTGTCCTAATGGAACCAGAATACTTTTAAAATATCATCCAACAGACATGTCCGTGTGGTTGAAAATTGGAATACACAAATCTAACCCATGTTATCTAATAATTATGTTGATCTATTAGGGGCAGTTGGGAAGCCTTAATGATGCTAGTGATATGGTAATTGCTGTGCTGATGGATATGCCACAGGTATAAATAGTATCATAATATTTCCTTAGTGACAATGACGTAGGCTTCAATGCAGTGCAGTGACTGTCAGAAATCTGTATGCCATATTAACTACTATATGGGAATCAGTCTATCAACTCAGGATACTTTTCAAAGATGAAAGCGGATGAGTCTTTGTTACATGAATTCCTTCTTTTTACGATGGAAGAACACTTTTGTCTATATTTGATATCACTGTCAACAAAATCATAAAGTTAAGCTCTGCCTTTTTTAAACTATTATTTTCTCTGCTCTTAATTGAATATTATTTAGCTGGTATCTTAAAAAATAGTGAGAAGGTTTATGACACTTTTCCCAGTTTAATTCAAAATGTGCACCACTACCCATGTGTATAGATTATTCATTGTGCATTAAGTCCCCACAGTATGCATTTGCTGTGCACTGCTGTTTATGTGTATTACTATTTACGAATTAAACTACAACCATATGAATTCCTCTGAGTCTTTAATGAGCTGTTGCGTTGTTGGTTTGTGTGTGGATACCCAGTGAAAGAAAATGTAGCTATACACAGACAGAATTGAATTTGAGGTCATTTGACTGAACTAAACACCCATATAACCTTTTACTGGATACATGCAGATCCACTAAACCAACACCTGTTACACCACCAAACTGGGATTTCTACCATATAACAGGCAAAACTTTCACTGAAGACCACAGAGATTATATATGCCACCATATATTACTCATGAAGCTTATACAGAACTTTCAGGTATAATACAGTGATGAGCTACTAAAGTATTCTTACATTAAGGAACACAACATACATTCATCATATTTAAACAGCAAGTTGGTGCTTATTGTTTTTGTATTATTTTTGTTTCAATTTTATACAGTAGATCCTTGGAAACTTCGTCATGTCAACATCTCATGTGCCAGGGGTGGGTAACTGAGAAAAGCTACCATCAATCCTTCATTTTCAAAAATGGAAATTATACAAACTTAAAGTGAAAGGGCAAACAGAAATAGCATGTATATATATTTCAGAGAAAAGAGAAGAAGCAGTCAACCAAGAAGGCAGCTTCTGCGCATTTATCAAACAGTGCATGTATTTATATCTCTATTTATGTCTTTATTTATGGATTTTTGCATGTAACTAGTCAATGTTTTTCCTTACATAGAATGAATTTGTAGAATTACTGGTTTGTAAATTGCAGCAAACCTAAAATCATATTTTTGCAAAAATGTACTGTAAAAATTCTCACTGCCTTTCAGCTAATGAAGTACAGCATCACATATAGGGGATGGATACGCCTACTACAGAGCAGGCAGCACCTCCACACACAAGAAACCATCTGTTTCAGCTATATCTGTCATGCGCTTGTATGCAACAACATGAATCATCGTGCAGGCCTGTGTCACTGTCGCATGTGGACAGGAGCATCCCCAAATGCAGGATGAAGTGTGCAGGGCAGACTTCAAACCTCAGCGTCCTTTTTAATTGCTGATAAGGTCCATCCATTTTTGATGAGAGACTGTGGCGCTGATTAGTCGCTGGCTCTGGCTGGTGGCGCACTAACCTGCGGCCAGCAGGAGACTGACACCTCACAGGTGGGAGACAAGCAGGATTCATTTCAAATGAGAGAAACACATCTTCAGTCCACATAGCCACAGATTATTTTCACATCCATCTGTTGCCAGGCAAATCACACTCCTCCACCACACAGAACGCTCCATTGGGTTACCTCTTTGTTACATACAGTATGACCACCTGCATTTATCTAGCCAGGCACAAGGACGGCTTTCAATCTTGTTTTCTCCCCATGTGCTCTCTTGGAAACAAGAGATTGGATAGGCCTCAGCAACACAGGGGAAAGTATTGTTTGCTTATCAGAAACAAAAGTGAAATGGAAGGAGAAGGAAGCACAGATTTTAGTCATTGCCAGTTCAGAGGGAAATATGTTGTAGTGTATTATCATTCATTGTTATATTTATGTCAACATTTCCTTTTATTAATTTTGAATCATCTTCCATCCAGAGCGATTTACAAGGTTATTGTGGAATAATATATGGATTAAATCACAGGAATATTACCAATGGATCAAAAACGATGAAGTATGGTATTTGAAGCAAAAACAGAGACCACCTGGATAGTGTGTCTGGCAAAACTGCTCATTTTCAGTTCCATGATGAGGTCAGGAATCTACGTCTGACTATGCCAGTATAAACCACCAGCAGGAGTCCGCCTCTGTAATTCACAATTGGCTATTTAATTGTCCAGGGAAAGATGGCAACAGCTGTACCTCTGGCTGAATTGGCACCTGTAGTCTGCTTACGCCAGCTGCTCATTAAGTGTAGCCCTCCAACGCAATGACTGTGTGGCTCATGTGGTGGACTGCAGAGAGAGGAGAAATGGCAGCTGGTAAAACATGGCTTGGAGGACATGTGCGCTAGGCTGCACTCCCTCGGATTTATGGAGGATGATTCTGAAACAAGAAAAAAAAACAGCCAAACGACTATACTGACTGTCAAACATCGAAGACCTAAAGTGAAGAAAAGCAGAGCTGCAGTCATATTCAGATCATTATTACACTGGCCACTAAGCTGCAACATATCTCATGTTTGAGCTGTAATAGAACTGATTGTAATTCCAAGCCCAGCTCCAGTGCATGGACGAACAAGGGCAGCTTACCAGGAACAATCAGAATCCTCTTGTGTCTGGTCTGACGATGGAGAAAAATGGCTGTGTCACCAAGCAATCACAGTAAGGGCACTGTTCTTCCTTAGCCCAGTTTCATTAAGGCACATCAAGCAATTCCTGGGTGCACTACAAAAATAAATAAGTAAATAAATGAAATACAAAATCTGGTAGGTTGTTCAGATCTGAACAAATGTTACATCAAACTCTTAACCCCATATTCCTTGGTTTCCAATACAGTGGGATTGATAAGAGTATACAACCTTATCTTATATTCATCATAAAGCATGCCTTTCCTAGTTTCAGTCCACCGCAGTTGGCATTTTCTCAGCAAGTGGCCATATTATTTAAAAGGAAACTGAACTTTCATGTTGGTCTTAAGATACATACAGTTTCTGTTTTCAAAGAGATTTGTTGAAAATTTTAACACCAAAAATCTGTAAAGATCACAAATTAAACATATCAACAATTTTTAAACAGAGTCTGTTGCCCATCATTACCAGACCATGTAAGTTGAACAAAACATCTCATCCCCCAACTGTCTTTTTATCTTACTAAGCTGTAACTGATATCTGTCATCACCTGCACGATGAGCTGGAGGAGAGACATGGCTGCATTCATTTCTTTGGGAGTGGATCATTCCGGTATGCCCTGAGATCAATTAGAGTCATATCTGCCATAAGTTCAGCCACATACTGTATGTGCTTCAACAATGTGAAATTGATAAAGTACTTCAGATGTTTCAATAAAAAATGCTTCATCTATAGATTGATAAGCAAATGGGATGTTTTATTTGATTGAGAAAAAGTGCAAAATATTGTCCAGTAATTACTGCATTTATTTAGAAATGGAGCTGCCTGCTGCTTCCATAAATTTGCTACTCGCACACTTTCACTTTGAGCATTAGCAGGTCTGCTTCTTCCTCTTGCTAATTCTGCCATTAGCAATCCACTAAGGTATAAAGCACTGGTGGCTTTTAAAGGGAATGGGAGATGATTCTCTAACTGGTTTACTGCATGTTACACTCAAAACACTCATGATTAGTTAAGATCTTATATCCATCCTCTTTTGATGTTGCATGTCAGTTTGTGATATGTGACACTACAAATAAATAAAGCATTGGTTCATTATTTTTCTTATAGTTTTTAGTAGTAGTATAGGTTTATTTATTTTTTTACTATTGCTATTTACCTTTTATCTTTTTAAAAATAAATATCAATGAAATGTGCCTATGTTCAACATATGTCAAACATATTTTCATAATATACAATGCATTATCTTTCTTATATATACTAATATGTTTTAACCTAAGAGATTCATAAAAACCCAGTATGTTAGAAAGCACATCTTATCAATGAGATATTCCTTTTCTCCTGAAAACATAGAACATTACAAATGTGATGCGATGGATTTGCTAGTTAGTCACTTTTGCAGAATCGGCAGACCAACCCCAGAGGCAATGCTAGATGAAGGGATGCAGTCTGAAATTATAAATATTGTACTATAAGCTTTTTGTGATTCCAGCAATGAGCTTTGAGTGAGCTTTTTGTTCCTGTTTTAGCGTAGGGAAATATGGCTGATGGATTTACATGTATGTATTGTATATATTATCTTTCCCTTTCACCTAGTGATTGTAACTGCTGTTCTAGGCACTGAGGGCAAAGGACACTTTGTGTTAACAGATATAGTATAAGTATAATCCTTTCTTATTCTTGGACAAAGAAAGAATTTCCAGAGTTATTAGTAAGGGATTTAACTTTTGGACAGTGATTAACTGTTCTTACATTCCATAACATCAATGTCCTGTGAGTGATGTGGGTAAAAGCTGCATAGATAGAACACACAGCATCTGATGGAATCTGCCTGAAACAGAAATTAATCTTACACTTACTCATTTCTGCAAGGTCAAAAAAAAAAAAGATGCATCGAAAAAATTGGACTTAGAACTGAGATTTATTCCAAATCAGTCCTTAAATTGTGTTAAAATATAATGGTACTGTTCATTTTTATCTGCACCAGCACAATTTGGTGAGTCCAGCAAACACGAAAATTACCGCACCAAAGTGTTATTGTTACAAAATGTGTTAACACTCTCATGCAATTATATGTAAAAGCTACAGACAGATGTTGATTGGTTCCTGGCTGGTGTCTTCACCTATTTACATTTGTCATATATGCAGTATCCCAGGAGATATTATCAACAGTATAGCTTTATTTTTCAGTTCCAGGATTTTTTAAACAAATGATTTTTTTCTTACCTTACATTAACAATGTAATACTACAGCTATACATTCTTGTCCTAAACCAGTTTTCCGCACTACATGCCAGAGCACAGCTATTAACAGGCAAGGTCCTTACAAGTAGCTAAGAAATGCTTATACAGCTGCAGACTTGGTTGACCCGGTAGAACCTGGTTGACCAATACCCACCTAACCCAGCAGGAAATGGCCTGGGCAGAACCTGGTGATGTCTGGGCTGTCAAACACAGCCTAAACTTGTAGAGAGCTCCTTTAATGCCTGAGCAGCTAAGGAGGCTTCCCATCTCCGCTGTTTTGACAGTAACTTCAGCACTGATCCTGGGTTAATAGCTGTTCATACAGAGATCTCTCCAAATGTCACTCAAAACCTGCACTTCCTTGACACATCAGGGTAATAGCTGGCCTTTACAAATCTGAGGAGGCAGTGAGTGGATCTCTGCAGCCTTCATTCATTGTATTTATCACTCTCTGTTACCTCTGATCTTAGGTAACAGCGTTTTCCAAAACAAAAATGAAAATGTACAGTATCTTGACCTCTCTCAGCAATGCATTTCACACCAAAGGCATTCAGGTCATTCATTCTGTGAAAAAGTGTCTGTGAAAAAGGATCATTTCATGCTTGTTGGCCAGACAATTTTCTGTAAAACTTCAATTATATTTTTTCAAAACACACAATATATAAACTTGTTTTCATAAAACTGAACTCAGCCCCTCTCCTATGTAGACCTTGTAAACCGTCTGGCATAATGTACTCCTCAATCCCATAGCATAATGTAAACCTGCATTTGAAAGCATTGAAGTCACCCTGTACATCAGTAATTCACATACATATCAATCCATTTCACCTATTCCCTAATACCTGAATGGATCCAAACAAGAAGCTGAGAAACAGTAAAGCTAAGCTACAGTATTAGCACAGCACCACACCCTGTTGTGGGTGAACACTTGAATGTGTCATGTCTCATACAGTTAGGCAAAGGGCTCACAATCAAATACACATTTAAAAGGACACATGAAAATGCCTACATGGAAATACAGCCAAGGAACAGCCCATTCCATCAAACAAGTTCCCGTTGGCTCCTGTTTGGTAACACATCATTTGTACTGACTCGTTGTATTTAGATGACCCTGTAAACATTTGATCTTGTGTTGTATCTGAAAGCCTTGTCAAAATAGAACAGTAAAGCCAGCTCACAGGTGAATGCTATATGCTTCCATGCAATTCAAATGTATTTAAAGGTAACCAACATTTTTTAGCTATGTCAATCACAATACACATAATTTGCCACACCAATAACTCAATGAAGGTTTATAACAAGCTTATCTGAATCCTGAGGGAATTTCTTTGCTTTTGACTTATCAGTTTTAAGCACAGACATGTGTATTCTTTATGACTGAAACATTGGCAATAGAGCTTTTGGCCTGACCTGTTATAATCTGTAACTTTCTGACAAAAGATCCTCTTGCCAAGCAGGCATTGAGGGGCTTTTAACAGAGCGATGCATCTCAGCAAAGCTTCTATTCATTGCCAACTTCAGTGGCAAAACCTGTTGCTTAGCAACTTAATCAATACCTGCAGCTTGCAAAAGCCAGGCAGAAATCTGAGACCTGGAGACAAAAAATGGAAAAAATGAGAAAGTACAATTGACATTCCACACATTTTTCCATATGAATGGGGTCATGAACAGTCATAATTAGCTTGAATAATGTAACATCCATCTATGAATGTGCTTTCCAGAACCTTCATGCAAATTTCTTTGGCTCAACTGTCAATCATATTGACAATATAGAAATGAGTGAGTGCATAAAAATGTTCTCCCATATCATTACACTGGCAATGCATCTGTTCTGCATTGCCTTTATGTCTGAAAAATAGGACAAAGCTCAAAAATGTTCTCACTACATCTTCTCACCATGGCTACATTTGTGATTGCAAAACCTAAACCATCATTTGATATTCAGGCCCTGAGGAAACTCAAACACTCAGTTCCAGGCCCATGGCAGCATTGCTTCATTTTTTAATTAATCTGAAATACATTTATCTACCTATCAGTAATTATGACTATAATTTTATCAGAGCCAGGTGTACTACTCTTGCCAGGTTAGATGATACTGAACAGAAAATCAAGATCAGGATTTGGAGTGGGAAGAGTAATATTGGGCATACATTAGAAAAAATAAAGGCATTGTATTCTGTAGAGTGAACTCCCTCTCTCTCTCTCTGTGTGGTTTTCAGTTGAGATCATTGCTTGGTCTGTACTAGGGGGGCATTTAGTTAAGACAGGTAATATCTGGTCTTGTAAGGTCTGCTGCCTGCAGGAAGCCAGTCCACAACAATGTCAGTGCTGCTCTTTTTAAGTGAAGTGGGAATGAGGGTGGGGGTGAGGGTGAGGGCAGGGCCAAAACCAGGTCCAGTCTATCATTATTACTTTGGTTTAAGTGAAGACCCACTGCCAATTACCAGCAGCACACCTTTGGTGTCACCATAGGTTGTTAAATGTGCAGTTCCACATGTCTATTGCAATATCCAGATCTAAGCCTAAGGAGCCATTACATCACACAAGACTGAAACCAAGTAGCAAACAAGGCAGTATCTGGTCTCATAAGATATTTATATTTCAGAATTATGAATAGTTATGTTTTTAATATGTGTAATTTATACATTTTATATTTATATACTTTACCTCTGTACTTCCTTCTGTTCGATATTAGTTAAAAATAATATGCAGTCATGTTTGCAAAAAGGGATGTACGACAGACAGTGAAAGATTAGTGAATTAATGTATGGTAATCAAAGTAATTAGACATGTTAAGGCTGAACAACAGGGAATTTTTTTTTTTCTTTCGTGAAAATGCTGCTTGCCCATTTCACACCTCCCTGGTGCTTGGCTGGGAGAGGTACTTGGGGAGAGGAGTAGTTATGACGTGTTCCAAGAAAAGCCAAACAGAAAGAATTCAAGAACAAGATACCCACACAAGGAGAGGTTTCCATGGACACCATACATCTCCAAGAAGGTTTGCCTTTGCCATAATGATACAAAGGTTTTTGAGATGGCTTGAGAGGAGGATAAATACTAGTTATCAGGCTGGTGATGTGCTGCCTCTATCTGGCTAAGTATTAAACATAGATAAATATACTGACCAGACAGCAACCTTCCATTCCAGTTTTAGTCTTGAGAGATATTGATTTTTGAAGTTTGTGGCTCTGTAACATTCCATGCTATCGTGGCTGTCCTGTCACATAAATCTTACTCTATCTACAGACAAGACCATGAAGAATCACTAATTCATAAACAGGTTTATATGTGCAGTACAGATATATAATTGACTACTTTTAGTAAATGTGTAGATAATATGCTCACTTTTTATTTCAGATTTGTTACACGTTGTGTTAAAATGAGCTTACAATATTTAAAAATATTGCATGGCATCAATTCTCTTTTGTCAAAGAACCACCTAGAACCAGCTTTCTATGACCACTGTGTACCAAATGAACACTGACAGAGAGGTAGGCAAGATCTGAATCATCAATCTGGAGTTTCACAATTTTATTTAGCCACATAAGAAATTACAATTTTCATTACTCTACATAGTGAACTTCATACTTAAATGTCTGAAAGATGGTTTGAGAAACTAGAAAACATAAATGGAAAAATCACGGAATGTCATAACAGAAACAATGAATGGTATATATACAGAAGTCCATAAGTTCTCACACACACACACCTACACATACACACACAACATTTTAAAACAATGGGAAACGAATAAAATAAAAAGCAATGTACATATGCACATGGAAAACATACCATACAAAAAGAATCTTTTCTTTGTGAAACACTAAAATAGCCTTGGTTATCTACCCACATAATTGGAGCTCAAACAATGCTTACCATTCTAAATATAAATAGCCATTAACACAGTCACAACTATTCATCTTATCTACTTTAAATACTGCAGACCACAAAACATTACAAGTCACAGCTGATTTTATATCAGGTGAACAAAACAGAGGGCCTCTACGGTATCATTCTCAAATTAGACACATACAATGTGTTCAACCTGTGCAGCATTAATGACCCTCGTTTATTAATATCAAAACTTTGCAGAGGTTTGCCAATTTGATATAGCCTCACCAGCAAACATTTTTTAGAGGTTTAAGAGTGAATGGTGCACTGTTTTGTGATAAGTCATGTACATGTGTAGATTTTGCAGGGCTCTGTCAGTTTGACCTCATCCAAAAGGGTGTAAACCATGTGTCATACTTGGCACACAGTGGATAATAATTTACCTACACACAGATCATGGTTGATATATGAAAACCTTTAGAAGATCAATTATGCCTGTATAGCTCATACAACTAAGACAAACACATATTAGTTAGTAGTATACATATTATCAACTTGCAAGTGCCAATACTCCGGACCACACTTTTAAAGCAAGCATGGGTAAGCACAAGTCAATGCGAGTACTGTTAATGACTAATCAAGAATGTAAAATGTCTCATATCATAGTCCATGTTCATTGACATACAAGAGTAACACACAGGTTGTGTTTTCCTCCACAACTGTTTGCTACTACACAAGGAAATACTAATGCTCTGTTTATTTCTTACTTATTTTCCTATTTCTATATATTTTCCCCTTCTATTTTCCATTTTTATTTGTATAGAATGATCCAAATCTGTACACAAGATATCCAAATAGACAAATAATTATATATGCTGATTAGTGTGTCTGCATGTTTATAAAAATAAGCGTGTGGGGGGAATGTTACTTGGACTAATGTACACAGTGTGCATTCTATCTGAAAAACTGTTCAAATGTAAGATCTGTCACAGACAAACATCAAAATACTGGATGACATACTAACACAAACTAAAAACAGAATTCTGTACATTATTCTACACACAAAGCTGAACTGGAATCATTTTGATGACACAAAATGTAAGGTAAGGAGGCGATATTTTATTTTATTCTTCAGATAATTAAGTATTTAATCTAATTCCCTGAGCTGAAAAACATACACATGAATTGACAATATATAAATATATTGACAATATATACATGCTGATCAAAAAAAAAAATCACAAAAAGCATAGCCGCTGTTCCATCAGGTCATGCTCATTAAAGGGATTTGGAGCTGCCATCTAAAAGCTTTAGTTTTCCTGTGAGGATACACCATGTACAGGTTTTGGTCTTGAATCCTGTCAAATCTCTCTGTTTTTAGCTGTATTTGTGTTCTGTCTGAAATTCATTATTAGAGTCACCAACCACAAATTCCACAGAGATTTTTCTTTTTGACCATTCACAGTTGGTCGCAATTTAATATGGTAGCCTAAAGTTAAGAACTGGAAGGTTGCAGCCACAATACCCCCATATGGCAAGACTTGAGCGTGAAGCTGCAATGATCTCAGTTAAAAGATTTGCCTGATTTGTGACAATGCTGTAGCGGTGAGGATGCTAAGCAGTCCACGACATTGCCCTTTCTATTCATGTCTGAATGTGAGATTCTGAAACATGCAATGCAGTACATTAGTATGCAAAGGGAAAAATTTGAAAACTGCAACTGAATCTAATATATATATATATATGGCACAGAAAGAAACGAAAGCCAACTACAACAATACAAAGCTTTGCTACCCAAAAACACCAACAAAATCCATTACATATCTTCCTCTGACAGAATATTACCAGATAAGTAAGACTGTAATGACATGCATAGAGATTTTTCTTGGATAATAGAAAAACATTACCATTTACATGTGATTGATCACAATGTGATACCACATAGTCCTACAGCAGGGAAACTTAACATTGGATTGATGACAACTAAAGCAGCACAGTCTTACAGTGAGGCATTTGATGGCATGCCCACAGCAATAAACAGCAGATGCCTTGGGCAAATGATGAGAATGTGGGATATTTGCTTGCATATTTGCAACTGATTGTCACCAAAATTAATGAAGCTTATTTTCCAGAAAGCAAATGTCATTTCATTATGTAATTATGTTAAGCATCAGCCAAATTGCAAAACAATGTGGTTTCAGACATTTCAACAACTCTTAAGTCATGAATGATCCAGACATTTTATGACAACCTATCTTATTTGCATTTTCACAATGGTTTTTATAGCTATAGAAATTGTTTGCTTCCAAATTCAATGTTTTTGGTTGAGGGGCATTACTGATCGAGCTATAGGCCAGTGAAAACTGACGGGTTGCTTGTATCACTTCCATTTATATAATAGACTATCTATATTCCTTACTGATAGTATATTTTAATTGGTCTTAATTAAAATTGCATTGCACTCAATAAGAATTGATCTATTTTGCTTTTACTTCTGGTTAAGATAAGAATGTGTATTCTTATCATTCCAAACCTCTTATAGGAAGGGTTATTTAAACAAACAAATGAATATTGTACTTCTAATTGGTTTTCTGATAATCCAGTGGAAAAAAGTTTTACCAGAACATGGCAAACAAAAATGAACAGCCATTAAATGCACATTTATAACTGCTCTTTCCTGTATAACTGTTTTATATGGTATTAGATTATATTCCTGTAATACTCATTTCTTTGCAGTGGACTTACATAACTCCTGTGTGCCATTGGAGGCCAGGTTTGGTCCTAAAGGAACATGCGATCCTTGCTGTGAGAGAAGCGCGTGTTCAGCTCCTGGGACTTCTTAAGCAGAGACTTCTTCTGGGCCTCATCGAAGCGGTTGACCTGCAGATCGGTGTCCCTGTCGAAGGGCCGCCTCTCAGCAGGCTTGTTGGCCTCTGCCTCCGCTTTTTTCTTTATCTTCTTGCTGTGCATGCTGAGCAGAGACTCGCCCCGCTTGGACTCCTACCGGGGTCACACATTCAGGATTTCATCCATGGCCCACATCCAAGCAGCATAATCAAAGCACGAGCAGAACAAATACACTTCAGTTCAGCTCCATTCAGTTAAAGTAAATGAACTCAATTCCATGCAAAAATTAAACTATAGAGGAACACTGAATATTTGTTTGAATACAGGTTTGTTTGAATACCTCCAGTTTCTGAAGGGAATTCTGACACTCCTTGTCAGTTGATTTTGCATTCCACTTTTTATATACACACTATTATATTTTGGATTTTGGCTACCATCATGAATTATGCCATATATTACAAAAAAAGTACAGATGCATTTGTCATTTGCTGAATTCTCATAGAAGAAAAGGTTGGCCGGTGACCGACTCACAACGAACAGCAAAAGCAGTATTCCATGATTACAGTATTGCTACAATGGAAACCCAATCAATTTTATGCCTCATCCCACTGGCAACATTCAAATTTTTGTGTGTGTATCACAAAGAGATCTCAAAGCCCAATGCACTGAGCCACACATACTGATTCTACAATGACTGGCAGTCTTGAGAAACTCTGAAAGAATTCTGCTTGTTCACAACAGAGTGCAAGGAAATGCTCTTTCTTCTGTCTTGACAGCTAACATTAGACATATGCCTGGCATCCTACTGGCTTGACTACTCTACTCTGACTGCAGTCCAGAGCATTCATTCTGGAGAAATCTGCATAATGTAAGCAGTGAGCTTCTTGGTTCTTAGTATAGGTTTAGATTTTAAATATCTCTTATGTATAATTAGCCAAAGTTCAATTCAATTTGTTTGTCTCTGTTTGATGCTGGAATGCATAATGTGTATAATTCACTTCGGTTTACATCTGAATGTTTACTAATATATTCAGTGTTTGACCCAATCCTATAATTACAGAGTGAATCACTAAGTAAAACATTCTTTGTTGCCAGTAATTAACAAGTAATAGTGTCACTGCAGCCACATACACTGAACAATTCCTATAAAATGTGTACACATATAACTTAATATGAAACAAAAGAGGCAAAGATATTGTATCAAAAATCGTCAGCTGCAATTCTACAATTTAGCAAAAGGTAACTTACGTTGTACTTTGACACTTTCTCGGCCATCTGCAGGTCTTTGTGGGAAATTTGTGGCGTCTCCTCCTTCTGTGACTCACCGCTCAGCTTCCCCTCCAGACGCTCCTATGTCAGGGGCAAGAAAGCCAACACTGGGATTAAGGTCTGCTTGCTTCTCTCTCTGGGCTGCAAAGAACCTTCACCCTCACTACCCTGATGCACAATAGAGACCAGCAGCCATCTTACTACATCTGGGGCAGCAAAAGTGCTTACAGATAGGAGGCTGCATTCTACTACTCACCTGTTTTCATTCATCTCAAACTATACTTCAGTCATAACTCAAAACCTCTAACATTATAACATACAAGGGTTTTTTGTTCTCTGGAAAAAATATTTCTCCTGAAACAAAGTTTAAGAGTTATTAAAAAGAGAAAGAGACTAAACTGCCATCAAATATTTTGAATTAGACCAACGTGAATGGTTTTGCATGAGCATTTTATGACAATATGGAGAGCCACCAGTTCACCAACAACTGTTAAATTGTTTGATCCAACTGCCCATCTCAAGGTCCAGGATTCTGAAAGAATAAAATTGGACCTCGGAAGGGGGATCACTGGCCCAAAACTCACCCTAGCCTTGCGCTCGCGGTCTGCAGGGGTGTCGGTCCAGATGGAGCGGTCTTTGTTTTCTGGTCCAGACCTCTTTTTGAAGGTGCGGGCTCCCAGGCCAATGTGCTGGAGCTCAGGGGGGAGCTCTGTCATCCAGGTCTCCCGGGTCAGCTCCTCTTTACCATCCTGTAAGCAGCATATTTACATTCATGCTTATTTATGCACTACACACTCCCACACTTAGTAAAGATACTTTACTCCAGTACTACAGTTGGAGTTTCCTGTATCAAAATTTTAATATATCACAAATGGAGCTGATATTTTGAAGGATCATCAATTATTCAATACACTCTTTTTATTTTTATACTTAAACAAATGAGAAGACCAAACTATTCTCCTACTTTGCAGGGAGAATTTTTCTATCATTATTTTGGCTCTAATCCTTCTATCAAAATAGTAACAAATTGCTATCTCTAAGCATTTAATTCAGCATTCAAGATACAAAGAAAAAAGGATACTGTAACAACTGCAAGCCTTCTACAGCCTTGATGAAGATTTTTCACACACATGGAAATTGTGATAAACAAAAATAATCTATAATTGATGCAAGAAAAGGGAACATAAAACACAAGAATGCTGATGCTTGCAGACATATCGATTACATGTTATGGCCCTTACATCACCGGAGGTTAGTTTCTCTTTCATCCTCTGTGCCCTGCGCTCAAAATCTGAGGCAACCGTGTTCTGGACTTCTCCTCTGAAAGGCATGGGCCCAATAACGTCATCATCTTCCTCCTCCTCACTGCTGGAGGCCTACAGAGTACAGGTCAAAAACAGCACTGTTAGCCTGCCTGGTGAACATCTTACAGTATTTCCACTGTGACTACTGCAGCATTAAAACTGATAAATTAGGGCCACAGTGACAGACCCCCAATCACAAATTCACAACATACTAATATACAAGACATAAATAAAGGACACACACCATTCTATAGCTGAGGTATTCTCACCTCTGCTGCATAACCTGGAGGCAGTGCTGGTCCAGGGAAGCCTTGACTGTCTTCATCATCACTCTCATCTTCCTCATCATCATCAGCCGGTCTACAAAACCCTGGCGGCAAGGCTGGTCCCAAGACTGGAGGCCTGAAAGACAACAGAAGCAGATATCTTATACTAGAGGGTCTACATGGTTATACTACATGGGTCTAACCAGTTTCAAAATGGCTGTTAACCTTAAAGTGACTGAAAGGACTCTTCCTGGGATCATTGCTTTGATCATAATGGTAATACACCATGAACAAGTTATACCTTTCAGGTGAGGCCTGTTTCCTGTGATACCCAGGAGGAAGAGCAGGCCCAAAGAAACCATCATCATCTTCGTCAGCATGATGCCCTGCCTTACTATCTTCTTTCCTGGGAAATTTGCTGCAGGTAAACAGAGGAGATGCTTCACCTGTAACTTTCTGAAGGCATTCTTCCCACTTCTATTGATTCCTAACACAACCAGGTTTGGGAAAGGGTAGTAATTTCACCATTAAGTGCTGTAAACAGGTTTTTAAAAAAATAGTGTGGTGAGGAATCTTTGGAAATGGTATCAGGGGTGTTTGGGGTATGTCCCTCTACCCCAAAATAAAGGACAGCCAAGATCATCACCTTATTACAAAAGTACCCCATCTAATTTCCAAGTTCACCACGTTTACTGATGAAAACAAAAAAGGCATAAAGATACAAAAGCAGTGACTTCGTTTCAGCTATAGCTGCTGCAAGTAATCTAACTTTCAACCGTAGATTATTTATGACTGTTTCATTCTCGAAGATAACATTGACTTAGTAGACAAGTAAAGCCATCTTACGTTGCAGTGGGGCCATCTCTGCTGTTTTCTCTTCCACTTGGTCTGCTTCTTTTAAAAGACACCTCCTGATCGCTATTGTCCGACGAACTCGACAGGTCCCTCGAATTGTATCCTGGAGGTAATGCTGGCAGTACAACTACAAATGAAGAACAATAGATTGCTATATCACGATGACATCGAAGCCAAGCCCCCTGGTACTGTGGACTGCAACTCCTATCAAAAGTTACTCATGATGATGTCTTCACCACGCATGTTTTCGAAACGATGAAAATGGTTTGACATTTGTTAACTGGTTGTTTCAATAAACGGATCTTTAAAACTACCTGTTAAACACGAACAGTTATTTTAAATTGGGGTTCTACGACTGCAAACTATCTTAAAATATTTCACTCAGTTATCAACTTACTTGTGTCTTCTTCAGAATCGTCATTGCTGCTTTTCCTGAAACTTGGAGGTAGGGCAGGTCCGATTAAGTCATCTGACATTGCAAATATTTATTTAAACCAAATAATTAAATGACTGATTACACTTGTTTCGCTGGGAAGGTAAACCACTTGCCCTCGGTTTTCGCCTAGCACCACAAAGATGCCCGTGCTCACGGAGATCACCCTGGGTAGCTCCGGAAGTAAACAAGGGAGGGAACGGAAGTGAGCATAACAATGTGGAGTTTTAGAAAGCAGGTACTGCCACCCAGTGGTGGTTCTATTTTAAGAGCATGTCAAACAATTAATGGTGTTAACATCTAGAAAAGGTTGTATCATGGGGTAGGTAATCTTAGTTGAAAATAATATATGTATTCAGACCTATTTTAGTCACCTGTTTTATTTCTCGATTATATGCCAATACATTTTATCTAGTGACCAGTGGTCAAGGATTAATCTACCTTTTTCAAAGATCAACTTATAGAAGGGGCACTTAAATTAGGCATAATTGTACACATCGGTTGTTTTAAAAGGATTTCTTTCTCTTTTTTGCTTTAGGCAACAGCACCACCAATCAGATAAACTGTCTTAATGGGATTTAATACTTGGAAGGCAGGTAGGAAACCACAGTTGGAGTATAGGCCTAGTTTTGAGTATTATTTTGAAAGTAAAACCTTGTGCCTGAGGTTGTGGTGTTTAGCCAGGAATGCACTGACTCAGCAGACTTTGTCATGCCCATCCAAAATGTCACTGACACAGTAGAATGACTGCATCCAGTCAGGACCACACTGACTCTGCGGGGGTGATAGAATTGTTGAGATAGTATAGATTGATGTCTATCCATCCAATTTTAAAAACTAGATTTATTTTTCAGTCACTTGTCATAAATTATGATAAAACCAGGTCCTGAAATCTTGTTTCATCAGTTTTAAGTTGATTTTGTTTATTATATGAAGAGACCAAGTGCCATATAGTAAAAGTAGCTGTGACAGACATAGTAGTATAAGTACTGTGAGTAGGAAAGAGTAACATAAAAAAGTTTGACAAATACAAATTCTAATAATTAGTACAGGTTTACAAAGGGTTCTGTGCAATGTTTGTGGCAAATTGTAATGAGCAGAATGAGGCCCACCACCCAGTTCATGTATGTGTTCTTTCACATATTTTTGACTTTTTTGATAGACAGCATGTCCACCTTATCACCATGCTTATGACCTAACTCACTGGAGCAGAGCAGGAACAAGCCCTTCCTATCATCATAGCTGGATGCACAGTGTATCTACAACGTACAATGGATTCTTGTTTTAGCTCACCTATTGAGTGCGTGCGTGTGATCGTACAATGTATACACAGAGAAGACTTGCAAGGTTCTGAAATTATTTTGTATTTTCTATGGTAATGTACTGGTTCTAAAAGGTATCTTTGTCTGCAAAGCAAACTGAATTCAGTCTAAATGTGTATTGCTTAAAAGGCATTTCGCATGTGTTGTCTGCTAAACAATTGTTTAGGAGAATTGTTATAACTTCATAACCCAAAGTTTTCTCTACGCTTGTCCATAAAGACCATAGAAATCAATGACAACCTGTACCGTGACGTAGTTACAGGATATGACGTACGACTTACGGATGTACACATGTTGTAGGAAGACACGTGTGGCAAGAAGAAAACCGTTTAGCTAACGACCTACCCCGATACCATATATATATTTTTATTTTACCAGAATTTGATACTGCAATTAGCATGCACCATTCTGGATATTTTGCTCCATCAAGGTTTAATTGTCCACCTCCAGGGCAGATGCTCAGACCTCCTGTATTCAACTGGCGACCTCCACCCCCTGGAATGTTTCCTTCTGAAAACGCACATTGGTTAATGCAGCCTCCCGGGCCTTGGGGGAACATCTTCGCTGGCAATGGTTATGGGGAACCTGGTCATCCAGTTGGTTTGTATTAATACATTTTTAGCGAACTGACTTGCTTTCTCATTGTCACTGTCCATTTTTGTGTCTTTGTCTGTAAATAACGCGCAGCTACGCTTGCTCGGTAGCCATAGAAAAGCATCATGTATTCGTGTTGAACTAGTTAGCTAGCTTTTGAGAGACATGCTTTATATTTTGAAACGTGGACACACTATCGCCATGTCACGCTTTATGTGTTCCATGTGCTTAACGGGTAAGTAACTGTTTTACATTTGCGTTTAATAATGAGTTGCATAGATAGTGTGGATGATGTACAGCTATCTATAGGTCATATAAACAATTATAACGTCAAACTAGGACTCCATAGCTGAAACGTGAGGTAAGTCGCTAAACTTAATGGCTTTAATTCTTTTGGGAATTTTGACTTCTATATCCACACCCCGTGTTGTGCAAACGTTTTCAGGACAATACCCCGGATTCAGGCATCAACGTGGAAGCCAAGAAAATGGACAAAGTCAAAATAATTGGACCAAAAAGGTCAGTTTTATTAGTCGTATTAGTTTTTCCTGCGTTCCCTTTTATGTTGGCTTAAATTTGTCAATTTATTGTAGACGTTTTTTGGGAATTATAGACTCATTTTCCGTTGTATGACAATAACAGGCGTGACGCTTAATCAGATTAGTACACTGATGTAAGGTCAGTCAGTCCAAATTACGGTCAGATATTTTGTTAATAAATCAACTGTTATTACCTAAATGAAGTACAATGAATCGTAGGTAGAAGATTCCTACCAGAAACCAAAATTAAAACCAACTAAACCAATGTCCTGTTGCATAGTGGGCCTGTTTCCCCAACATGTAGCTGGCTAAAACGTGCTACAATTATGATACAGGAAAGTAATCTTGCCAACTTCCTTTTTCATATGCGTTTTAGAGTATGTATGTGGGAGTCAATTCACATTACACACTGGCTAAATCAAGGGCACTTCATTCCTACTCCTGAGGGTCTGCAGGTATTTGTTTTTTCCCCCAGACCTACTCTATCTGAATTAGTTGACTTCACTGATTTTGGTATTAATTGTTGAAATCAGGTGGTGCAGCTGATGGATCGAGCAATTACCGGCAGACTCCATTGCCCTCAGGACATTGTTTAGTATGTTGGGGATAAACAACATAGGGGAGCTATGTCTTACTTGTGTTTCATTTATATCTATTGTCACATATACTGAAAATGGCTACTTGTTTATAATCAAATTAATTTTCTCGCAAAGAAAAAGAAAAAAGAACCAGTCTTCAGCCACTTCTGTGATACATGTGACAGAGGCTTTAAAGACCAAGGGAAGTATGATGAGCATGTGTCCCAACATGTCAAGGTAAGGTGTGAAAATGTTTGTTAACCATTAACCACAAGTAACTAACTTGTTTAATTATTTTGTCATGCAGACACATTTGCAGAATTTTAATTTTATTTGTTATTCTCATATTCCTCTATTTTTAGTGCTCTGTGAAAGACTGCAGTTTCACGGCTCATGAAAAGCTGGTTAATATTCACTGGAAAAATGTAAGTCTATTAATATTCTTTTAGTTGCTTCTTGCACAACTGTCAGTGTTTGCCTTCATCTGGAAGCTGGGTAGTGCCGTGTGATTTGAAAGCTTGCAAATGACAAGCATATTTAGGGGTGTCTTGACATTTCATATCTTGAGGCTTTATTGTCATGTCAGTTAAACTGGATAGTAGTGGGATTAAGCAGTTCATAAGTTGTTTTTACTTCTCAGGGATGAGCTAAGCTTTGTTGCATAAATACAGAAATGCAAATGAAGAAGTACAAAAATATATATAGATAATAAAGCAAATAGAGCTTATTACTAAGTAAGCAAGGCCAATTAATGCTCTTCTGTTAGGGTTTTAAATTTCGATATGTGTAAGGGCTTCAGGTTTTGTTTTTATTCTGTTTAAATCGAATGTTATTCATTTTTGGTGCTGTTTTAAATTGCCTTTAAATGCGTTTTGATGCAGTAAATATCATCAGATAGTTTCTCTTGGCCAGTAGGAAGGGCATCAGCTGTCCTATGTTTTAATGGTGGTCTTTGTGATCCAGATCCAGGTGATTGGTAGGTGGATTTAAGTCTTTTCACCATAAAGGTAACAGCACAGGGGAGGTACTGTAGCACAGTGGTTTTCACTATTTCTCTCTATTTTGCTCTTTTGACTGAAAAATACACCAAACAAGCTCTACCAACTGCATTCTGTTTATTGGTTTTTATGTAACAATACATATTTTTTAAATTTGGGTTCAGAGATGAACTTGACTTGTGGTCTCATTAATATCACTGTATTTCCTTTCAACAGAACCATGCACCTGGAGTAAAGAGGATCAAGTTGGACACTCCCGAAGAAATTTCGAAATGGAGAGAAGAAAGGCGAAAGTTGGTATTGCATGATTTTGGACTTTATTACAGTTTCCTTTTTCACTTGAATATTTTCAGTTACACTTGCATCTGAATATGTATAATATACTTTGGGTGTACCCAGTATACAGTTTAGGTTTTAGTACAGCAGAAAGTAGACCATGAAATTCAGTTGATGATTTTTTTTCTTAATCAATGTTCTGTACTTAACATTTTCCCCTAAATGTCAGTGCCCATCTATAGAAAATGCATTTTTAGTCGATTATCTGAATGTAATATACTTAATTGGAGTCTTTCATGGGTAAGCCATGGGAACTCCATTACTAGTTTATTTTTCTGAAGAATTGCACCCCTTTTGGCTCATTCACTTGCTGGCTGTATCCTAGCCTCTCCAGAAGGCAGCCCTCACAGGGGAAAGTGACAATTTTTGCAATGCAAGCACATCATGTTGACATTTCTGAACTCTGCTTTGGCGTGCTTGCCTCCCTACAAATGACAAATTCAAATCCTGAGCCATGTAAACCAACCTACTGGCCGTTAGCATAATGTGTGTGTTCTTATCTTTTGACCAATTATATAGCTTACATTGAAATTATAAGAATATTTGTATGGCATGTTATAAAATGTATTCCTGTAGTTCCCTGCTGTAACAAGTTACATATTCACTGAAATGAAAGCAGAGAATACTTATTACCCACACATTATCTGATAATGAGCCCCTGGCTTATCCATGGAAAATATTTGTTTGGGTCTTGAAAGGCACCTATGCCACTTTAAGATTTAAAAATTGTAGAAAGATATCAACTGTTGGAGAATGTAGTTAAATGGAAAGCACTGTGAATTGCTGTTTAAAGAAGAGTCTCATGTTCAGAACAAATTTACAAATTTAGATCAAAACTTTTACCACCAGTATTTAGCCACTGGGTGACATTGTTTTACATGGTGTGAATTTTCATTGTACAGAAGTATCACAACACTACTGTGCTTGTGAGATCTCCATGGAACACCTTTGAAACTGCACTTTAAAATGTGACTGACCCTCAGTCACTGACCCCCAGAATTTTGCTTTTTGTTGAACAGTATATACAGTTGAAACACTGCTGCTCCTGAAATAGTAGTCAAATATGAGTACAGCTTAACTGAGTGGTGATTTTCTTTATGTAAATAAGCAGTTTAAATTGAGCTAGACAAAGAATACAATCAATACATGAGGAAGTAAATTAAAAGTAACAGCATCTATAAATGTAATTTATTGTAATTACCATCAGCGTACAAAATGCCATATGAATTGTCTAAAAAACGTCTATATAATGGATTGACTTAAGGTTTCCCTTGACTTTCAAAGCAACACTGTTTTTTGCCTGATACTTGGTTCTGAGATGATGGGATGGGTTATAAAATTAACAGTCACAGCATTATTTCAAAGAATGAAGTCACAGTTACTCATCAAAGTCTTTTTACATTTTTGTGTTTTTCCTGTGTTTTCAAATTGGTGTTTTGCCCTTCCTCAGAAACTACCCCACTGTGTCCAATGTGGCAAAGAAGATAAAGATGATGGAGGAGCGAGAGGAGAGGGGGGAGGTGCTGGAAACAGCTCAGTTTGGGTATGTTGTCTTATTGGGTCAGGAGGAAGAGGATTGGCTGGGGAATGATCTTTAGATAGTAACCTTGTCATGTAGGCAGTTGAACAGTGGTAGTTTCTGTTATCGAAGCCTTATAAAAAGTAATTTAGTATCCATTTGACCCCAATTTCCAAACTGGTATGAAAAGAAAATGTTAGGATGCCAATGAAATGAAAGTCCAATATCACTATCCCTATCACATTCTTAATTATCAGGGGAAATGCAAGCGAAAACTATAAACTTTCCCACGACTGTTCAGTTGGCTTCATCTTGATTATAACTGCAGATTGGGTTTTGGTGAATGCATGTAGGGTCTCCTGGTAGTGCACCATCTACCATGAGCTAGCCTAGACTTTACTCCTCACTGTACCTTGTGACATGTGTATTAGTAATGAATAGAAATCTACAGACTGAACTTCTCAGAAACAGGAGCTGTATATGAACAGGTATGCTCTGAGTGCTTCATATTCCAGTATCCATCAGTACATACAAATGTGATTATGAACACTAGTTTCTCCACAGGACATATAGCTGTAAGCTGTCATAGCAGAGCAGCACTGATACCAATGCCAAGTGTAAAATATTTTGATCTTGTGTCGTGCAGTTTTATTGATTCATCTATGCATACACTCAATGATGATATGATATGCGTAATTTCACATTTGAACGCTATGATATCAAGTAACAGCATTTATCCCTCCACTGGACTTCAGCTGGGCAGGGTTAAATATCTTGTGTTTAACAACTGAAGTTACACTTTTCTGTGTTTCTGCAAATAGCCGGATGAAGAGAGGTTATAGGGGGGGTGGCAGGGGTCAACCGTCCTGTCGGCAAGAAAGGAATTTCTGGAACACTCAGGGGCGCAAGCGGCTAAAACCAGGAACCAAGGATAATGAGGGGAAAGAGACTGAAAGATCATTCCCAACCCCTAAACAGACACTATTGGACAGAGACCCCCTTGGAGCCCTTGCTGAGAGTGACTTGGGTACGTATCTTCGCTTTTTCTCTGTTCAGAGTGGGACATTGCAACAGACCACAGTGCTTAACTTTATTCTTGGAAAGGATAGAGACATGGTACATTCAGATCCTGCATAGAAGACAGGCATGTTAGATTATAGTAAAGTACTCTGAGTTCAAGGCAAACAATAACTAGCATTCAGAGAACTGCCTGTGTTATGCATGTCCTTCATCATCTTTAATTTTTTGGATCAGTTCACAATGTACCAGCACTATTGCCATGGAAGAAATTAGTGCAGAGCTTATCTCCTAATAAAAATGTGTGGAAATTTCCTGTGCTTTAACCTTGCAGACTCAGACAATGACGAAGCTGCAGACAGGAAGAAGGAAGGCTTAACTGTGACCCCAAAAAACATGACCTCCGGGCTGGGTGCCCTGGTGGCCAGCTATGGCTCCGCCTCTGATAGTGACAGCGATCAGGAGCCGGAGGGTGAGTCTGCTGACTGGCCACTGCTCAGGCCCCAGTCCCAAAGGGTTTGCATTTCATTTCTAATCTGGCCAAGAGGAAACTTTCATGCACTAATCACCAGTGATGACAGTCTGCCTATTTAACTGCTGAAAGATTATACTTGGTTTTCATCATACAAAAAATACAAAAGTGTAAAGACCTAATTTGGAATTGAATTGTTCAGTGAAGGTCAACACTGCTTTATAGCAAATATCTATGCTCAATATTCTGTTGATATTATGTGGATGTTTGAGCGTTTTGTTGTGGCATGGGTCACGAGAGATGGATCAAGGCTGCCTTTGCATTTGCCTCTTGTTGGCTTTGTCAATTTTGCAAATGGGCTCCTTTTGTTTGATTTGTATAAATTCTGTATTTGGTCAGACATGGTCAGATACAATATAAAGACTTATTTTCTGTGGTATCCCTTTTGTAAGGGTCAGTGGTTGTTAAGTTGGTGTAGTATAACTGGTATGGTATACTGAGCTTAAGTATTTATGTGACTTGATTTACAGAGGAGTTAAAATTCATGGAAAATAATGAACAAAACTGTCAGTCACACTTCTGGAATTTTATGGATATTCTGGCTTTTAATTCATGGAAATACATGAATGGTGCAGTATATCGATGGTAAGAAAGGCACTGGCCTGCATTTAAATGGGCATGAAATGACTTGGTCATTGTTTCAGCTCTGCCCATACAAAAGGCCAGTAAGGCCCTAGAAGAGAACCAGGCCATGCTGAGGACACTACCTTCAAGTACTCAGACTGGACCATCTCAACAAGGGCTAAGGAAACTTCCAGGGAGTAGGGCAGACCATCAGCAACCATATCACCAAGCTGGGCGACCCCATCGTGCCCCCCACAGACGGGGCAGGGAACAAGGAACCTCTGGACCACATAGGGCCACTCTACTAGAGATGGTGAGACTCACAGTACCTACATTTCCCTTTGACAATTGTCAGTTGTTTAGCTTTATTTCTGAAAAGTAGAATTTTAAACTTGCAGGCTGATTAAGGACAATACAGTACGAGTCAAACACTATTATCATTTTTATGAGCAGAGCACATTTAGTGACAACTATATTGTGCGATTTTTCCACACAGTTGCTGGCACCAGAGATCCGCCATGAGAGGAACGTGGTCTTGCAGTGTGTCCGCTATATTGTGCAGAATTCTTTCTTTGGATTGGACCATAAAGCTCAAGACATCAAATTAGCAGTCAGCACGATTGCAGAGGACTCCACAAAAAATAAAGAACAGCTTCCCATAAATGTGAGGAGCCCACCAGCAGGAGATACTGTGATTGTTGGAAATCGGCCATTGGCAGAAGCCTTCTGGCAGGGGGGGCACCTCCTTGGTGGTGATGGACAGATCCATGGAAGTCAGCTGGGCACCCAGGTAGAGAACACTGTATCAGGTAGATACCATAATCCTACAAGCAACAGCGAAGATTTGCAGCAAGGCCTGAATCGACAGAGCTCTCTGTCAGAGGACACACAAAATCACAACACCAAAGAAACCTGTACACAGCTTGAAAAGCTGCAGACCATTGGGTGTGACTGTCCAAGAGAGGAAATGGGGAGTGGTGTTGACATCTTTTCTCTGGAATCCGGAGTGCCACCAGGGCAGCCTCAAGAAGAGGAGCAGAGTTCTCCCGCACTCACTAGTGTCATCAATGAAGCCCCACACATTTCAGTGGACACAGATCAGAGCCAGCAGCCCTTGAAAGGTAATGAATTCACACCAGTATATACTACAGGGATGGAGAACCACTGCGCCCATGAAGACCTTTCCAATATAGCAGAAAACACTGCAGTTGTTGGAAACCATGGCCTAACAGCAAGTGGTAGAAATCATTGCCCTTTATCAGATTCTGTCATCAGTGAAGACTGTTGCATTACAGCATATAGTACAGTAGCTATTGGAGACAGTTCTGTTGTGGCAGAGAATACTGTAATTGTTGGAGATCACAACCTTACAGATGGAAGAAAACAATGTGATCAACCTTCTTCCTTTGAAGTGGATGATGAAATCTGGGAAAATGCTTAATCTTACCATAAGAATAAATGCCTAACCACCTCCAATATTCAGCTGAATAATATTTTGAATTATTGAATCAAAAAAGGACAGATTTATTTCAGTTTATGATAAAACATTTGACACTTGTGGCATAATTTTATGTATGCATATAAATAAAGATTTACATGTGTTAATATGAAAGCATTTGCTTGAGGATGTTGTCTCCGATGTAATATCTGAGAGCAGACAGTGTAGATGACTGTACACTTTCAAATGTACAGATATTATTGATTGATCTTGAATCTTGACATCCAAGCAGTTTTTGAGGCTCTTGTTAGTTTGCAGTTCCATTTCCGCAGGGAATTGCCTGGATTGGTTAAAGAATAGACTGCATTGTATTCAAGTTTTGCTGCAAAAAACACCATGAAATGCTTGAAGCATTTCATGTTATGTCCACTTGTACACTGGAAAGTCCAGTTTTGATGTCTGCAGGCAAGTGATTACATATATCACTCCACATTCCTGGATCGTTTCATGAGCATACCTGCTTGCTTGTGCTATTTGCATCCAAGTCATCACTTTTATGGTTGATTTCACTGATCTTCGCTTGTGGCTAATTTGTGGATTTGTACATCACATGGCAAGCGTATTTTATTAGCAAATGCTCCTATCATAGGCATTTGAAGTAGTTTGTGTTTTTATGCATAAAGTTAGTACAGCCTGAACTGTTTTACATATTACCTAAGTTCAGCATTAAAATTAGCAAGAAGGAACAGACTTGTTCACACAAAGGGATGTGGTGTGAAACCAAGTTCAAAATTGTTGGAGCATTATATGGTCCTGTTTCACTAAAGAGCAAACTAAAATTTCCTTGGTAGATGATGTGACACTACTTCCTACTAGACAGGGGCTTCAGTAAGCATCTGCCATTTTTAGGATGTGAGCTCTTAGATGGCACAAGTGTAGAAAATATCAGTTTTTTTGCATTTCAACTTAGTAACTTGGAAAAACCGGATGAAATCAGTTTTATTAATGCATCTCTAAAAACGTGAATTCACATGTACAATCTTGCACTGAAATGGTGGTGAAAAAAGGTGGCACGTTCTTAAACATACAGTAGCTTCCTGTAAAAACAGTGGTTAATGATTGACGTAGCTACACAAAATTTACTTTTTCGTAGGTTCTGTCCAATTAAGCATTTGTTTATGCAACAAAGAAGTTCTTTTTTTTTTGAGAATTTTTTTTTTTATTGTAAATCCACAAAATACATCACAATACACGTACATTTTTACCCCATTCCCACCCTTCCTGCTCTCCCTTCCAACACCCTTCCCGCCACCCAACCCCCCATACCTGCTATTCTGCATTTGCATCCATGCACATACAGCTAAACCAAAGATTGACAGATTGAGCTTTGAGGATCACATTGAATGGAATTTTCCAAACACAGGAATTTTCTCTTTCTCAGAATGTCATGTTGATGATGTGCAATGATGTGACTTACCTTAGATGCCTTTAACAGGCTATTTTTAACTAAAGCTCACCTCTCATCACAGTTGATTTACTAAACACGCTACCCTGTCGCAACCTCTTACATCCAGCAATTGTCACCCTGGGCTAGGGAGGGGGCAAAAACCAACAGGTAAAAGACAAGTGAATCTGAAAACTATCTCTGCCACTGTTCATTTAAGTATTAATACATTTACATTTGAAAAAGACATTTAAAATTTTGCCTGTTTCTCTGTCTCATGCTTGTGTTATTAAACACACTTTTGCCTCCAGTAATCAGCCATCTACTTCTCTGGGAATTTGCTGAGGAATCCCTTCTGAAGACAACATGGGCACAGGAACTGCAAGTTCATTATATGACAAAGGAGCCTAAACTTAAGTGGATCATGACGTTACTGCTAAATAACCTTTGGTAAGAATGGGACTGAGCAGATGTAGTAAATTGGTAGAACAAAAAGGTTATTTCCTGCTCAAGATGTATCTTGACCTACTGAGTTTGTTCTGAATGATAGTTTGCAAGACTTGACAAGTGTGTAGTTTCTGTTGATTGCATACCGACAGTGAACCCACCAACCCTCAAACATTTTTACTGCCCTATTCCACATAAAGATGGCAGTCACTGAAACAGTAGATAAATGATTACATTTGGAATTCATTATGGGTGTAACCTATACAGTAAACTAAATGTATTGCTGAGCTACACAGATGCTTTCATTTCTGAATGGAATGTTTGTTCTAGGGGTTAAAGTTCAAATAATGCATACATGACTGACAGCATGTGCTATTCCAATAGCAGCCCATGTTGCTGAGAACTTCAGCTTATTTCTCTTTTGTTTAAATGGTGGTCTGGAGCTAAGACAGGACACAGATGTCAAGACAAATAAACAGTCTCTGCTTATGGGTCTTCATGCTTTGAGAGTGGGTCAGAAGTCATTTTGGTATTAATACATTTCATCCTCGTTCAGCCAAAAAGTTACTTTTATTCACTGGATTTCCAACATATGATGCGGGTGTGTTATTGTACAGGTTTCTGTCATTTATTATTCACCACCTGTTCCTTACAAGACCTTGAGGGGACTGAGCCACCAAGAGCTAAATGTAAAGCACTCAGAAAGCTAATTCAAGAGGGACATTCCTGCAAGCTCATTTTCTAATAATGGAAAATTTAATTATGAAATACAAATACATGTAATGATTAGACTAATATGTTTTAGCTCACCCTGTAACTAATTTCAAATTAGAGATTCATATACTTGCTGTTTGTGTATGGCTTTGTTTAAAACAAAAAAAAACATTGCTCATAATTGGTATGCTTTCTTCATGTAGTGAGTTTTATTTGTCAGCTAAATTATTTTAATAAAATCACTCTTATGACAACCACATAAGAGTGATGCCCTGGTTTTGGTTACAGTTACTATGATGTAAGAATACAATTTGAGATTTCACACTTAAAAGCAAGTTTAAGTTCCAACAAAATGTTAAACAACCTGCTGTTTCAAAAGGTAAAGAATGAGTGACCCATGATGACATTATCAGAAAAGAAAGAGCAGTGACAGGACACTCCCCACTATCTGGACATCCATCAAGAAGTGGGCAACTCACATTGTGGAGACTGATTTCATCATGAACTAACATGAAATTGACAGTACTGAATATTAACTGTCACTCAAACAGTGACCATTTTAACTTCACAGAGAACATAAATCACTGATGTGCAGATTGCAAAGGCAAATAAAATGTCCCTAAATAATGAATGATATCCTGCAAAACAAAACTTTAGCACATACATGCATATTTAAACAAAAGCAAATCCCAACATGTATTTAGAGTATTTCTATACCTAAAATGAGAATCATTTAAAATGTTTATGTTTAAAATGAACACATGCTTATCTTGCATTATTGTTGCAATCAATACCTACTTAAACATAGACTTGCTCTGCCTTTCTAAAAGGAACTTGTATTTTCAGAGGTCATGATACAGAGTTTTTCATCCAGGTTTTTTATTTTGGTTATGGACTGTTTCCAATTGCCCAGCAGTAGCTGGGTGTCTGCTGGGAGAGGCAACATGGGAAAAAAAAACCCATGAATGAATGTGTGGGGGGAACACATGGTATTTAGGACCAAGCACAACAGACCCAGATTTTCCGCTAGGAGGATTGTCCAACAAAAATAAACCTGGCATTCCAGCTAAGCGCAGTTCTTCCCACTGGCCCTTATTCAGGGCAACAGGGACACAGTGCACACAAGCCCTAGACCGCGGACCTAGGACACAGCAGAGACACACTCGTCTGGCTGGCTAGAGATGGAAGTGCTCCCATAAGCCTTTGTTATGTCAGGAATTCTGCCTTGGTTCTGAACCATACTTCAGATACTGCAGGCTCATTTGTGCCAATTGCAAAATATTTACACTTGGAAAGACCAGTCCATTTCTCCATTCCTATTCAAAGACAGTTGTCGTGCCAGAGCCAGTCCTCGAAACACATGTACAAAAGATTTGACATTCTAACACATTACTAAATTTTCTTATTCCTGCAAACGATGACAAGTTTTTTTTTCAGGTTTGCAATACCTGTGAACAGCATATTGTATGTGTGCAATTACATTTATTCCCCTCCTCATAGGTAATTAAATGGCTCTTTATGAGTGTTTACGAAATGAGAGCAGACTCCAGTGTATAAATTGACCATTATTGTTCAGGCAGCACAATAGCGCTCTGTGTTTTTTGTTGTGGAGTGCCAGTGTGATTTAAAGCTGCTGACAGCACCAGACGCTTACATTGCAATCAGCACTCGCTGGCTCTCTCCCTCTGTCATTTGTATGGATGGGTACAGCCTGTCTGACTGCCTGATCTGGACACAGCCTGCCAGTCAAAAAGGGCACACATTCATTTTGTGTGTAGCAGCACACTCCTCTTTTTTATGACACTGCAATTAGTCATACTGGACTTTGTAGACTCTTCATCATAAAGGGGGGAGGTTTTAATTTGTGGAACAGACCACAAATACATTGAAATCTGTGTGGAAAACAAATAATAATAAATCAATACTTTCTTATTAACATAAAAATGTACAATTGATGCTTCTGCAAACAAGTATGATCATACTTAATAAAGATTAGGAGTAAGTGGAGACATTTTCAGTTACAAATCTCCTAGACATCAAACCCCTCCCATCTGCTGGTGGAGGGTCAGCACCTGTTTCTGTCTGTCCCAGTTTGTGATTCCATTATCCTACCTAGTATTTCAATCCCAAAATTATTCAGGTATGCCAGCAAGATCTGTGCAATATTTATTATGTTGAGGATATCCTGCTAGAGCTGTAGCAAATGAGTGCAGCATATCCAGAATAGCTGGTGGAAATGTTTGATATATGAAGCAAAAAAAGAATATGATGATATTTTAAAGTACACAACACTACAAACAACTGTCATTAGAAATAACAAATAATTATGTTTTAACAAAGGATTACACATGTGCATTCTTATTTTGATAACTGCACATGTTTTTTTCCTATTCTTAAAGAAGTAATGAATATGAAGTACAAGGTGTGGGTGTTCAGTAAAATATTAATGACAGGATAGTTTAAACAGCATGGTCTACAATAACCAGGTGGACCGACCACTAGTCTCTGTTTGCAACCTTTGTTCATGCAACCTTTTTAGTCATTTGTTGACATCTTTAAAAAGACAGGCCATCTAAACCTGAATAAAATAAGAATTGATGTTTTTGATGAGTGATGTGCAGATAGACTGGGCATGGGTGCAGAGGTGTTTATTATTGTAACATGTCTGCTGGCAGCAATTACAAATGGTTCTCCGATCATCATCTTTTTTACCCCAGTTTGAGTTGGATCACCATGGCCTCAAAACAGTAACAAGACTAAGACGGAAAGCTCTGGAGTAATAAATGGTGGCAAGACACAGGTCCAGTGATTACGTAGGTGAGGGAGGTAATGCAGAAAAGGGCACTTGGTATTCCCAAAACAGTCTAACCAATAATCTGCATGCAAATTTCCAGTGCTATCACATAAATAATTTATCTTTCTTGTCAAAAACTACTTGAAAATATGCTGATCTGTGAACAGTTATTTCCAGTATAAAAACAAATGTTTGTGTAAAAATGCAATGTAATATATCAAGTGGTGTAACTTCTAAAACTTTTAATGGAAAAAAGTAATTTAGTGCTTTCAACTTTTGTTAAAAGCATAGTTGTTCTGACTGTATAACCAACTAAAATCCACACAAGACCTACATTTTCCAGAGGGAGCATTTGCTGTTTTTAGTAAATGTTAAGCAGTCAGTAAAAATCACTACATAAAAGATGTTGTTACTACTGTGTGAAAATGTCTCTGAGTGCTCTGTTCTGTCTGCAGAGAGATCGGGTCCCTCTTTGCTTCTCATTTGTTTTGTAAATACAGAGCTAATCTAGGTGAACATATGCCAGTTGTATTCATATCTTCCAAGATATTCTACATATGTTGGTTTTTTGGGTTTATTTTCGCCAACGACGAGAAACCTCAAATACATTCTCTTCCTGGAAGACAAGAGAATAGGATGGGCCGAACATCCCCTGTGCCAATGCTAATATGTAGGATAGGGGATGTAAGAATTTTCTACTGTACTAGCTCAAATCAACACAACGCTTTTATTAATTAGCCAAGTCAATGTCAAGGAGCAGTTGCACCTTAGAGAGGTCAAATACCGGGACGTTCATTTACCTGTATGATTCGTTTGATAGCACTTACAGAATTAGCCTATGGACTACGGACGATGATGATGCGACTATATGGACAACGCCCCACTGTCTGCAGTTTGAGTATTCAACGATACATCTTTGTACAGTAACCCTTCTATTTTATTCGCCATTTAAAATAAACCTGAAAATCCATGAACACTGAGAACGCCCTTCACCCTTGGCATTACAGCCTACTAGCGACATGTTTTTTATCATTATAGCCATGGTCTTGCCCCTATGACTGGCACATTTCATTTCGACTGCTATAGTGGGGTATTCGTTAGGAACTCGTTTGACTTCGTCTTCCATCGCCACTTACTCTCGGTACATCTCGGGGAATCTGCCGATGTTCGTTTTTGTTCGCTTCCCTGCCTGCATTTCCCCCACTCCACCACCCCCACCTCTTCCAGACTGGCTTTATGTCTGGCTGCTCCGCTGCATCAATGAGCATGCGCCTTCGCCATGTTAGCAAGCCCTCCTCCCCCTTCGTCTCGTCACAGATAGAGAGAAATAGCTAGCTAGCAACATTACAAGGTGGCTGGCGGAGAGATCCAGTGAAGAGGGTGATACAGCAATCACTGGATTAAAGCAAAGAAACACCGGAATGGATTAAATCATTTTACGAAATCTAAAGGAAGCTGTTCAGCCTATAATTTGTATACATCAGCCACGGACTGTTCAATTTAATTTAGCTGGCTAGCTAGCAGTTTTTAAATAATGCGACTCAACGCTTGGCAGTGATGGAGGTGGTCACTTGGTGCACTAGTGGAGGATTTCTGTTGCTGGCTGTTTTTCTGTCGTAAGAATTTTTAAAAGAACATCTAGATAGAGATATTTAAGGTGTAGAGATGTTGAACAGTGTTTAAGAGCTCTCATAAGTACAAGCGCGCCTGGATAGCCCCGAGCTAACTGTTAGCTAGCCGACGTGCTACGTTACCTTTGCTGAGTATTGCAGGCTCACCGACGGCTGTTCTACACATTGAAGGGGAAATATTTATACCAAAAAAAGTTGAATGGCGGCGGCTTGAATAAATATCGGAAGCGGTTATTGGATTTTAAGGTTTCTGTTATTTTTGGCGAACAATACCAGCTGTCAGTCACGGCTTTGTCACAGCGCCTGTAGTTTGTTACCTCTACAACTCCGTCAGAACTAACGTTACCCCTGGAATTTTACAAAATGCATCATCCGGAGTCTGCAGGAGATTCGGCAGGCACTAGGAAGATGGCGCATCCGGCAATGTTTCCCAGAAGAGGTAGTAACACCGGTGTAGGAAGTGTCTCCGCGTTGACAACAGTGGCAAGTACAAGCATTGGTAATAATGTCCCGAATGATGATTACCAATCGCCCATGGTGATGCAATCCTCACTCCCGGCAGGGTCTTCCTCTCCGGGCCCCCAGCATCCTCCACATAGTCTTAATCTTCTCTCGCAATCCCAGATGCAGGCACAAGCTCTCCCATCAGCTGGAGCACAGATGAAAAAGAAAAGTGGCTTTCAGATCACCAGTGTAACGCCAGCTCAGATCTCTGTCAGTACCAACAATAGCATTGCTGAGGACACGGAGAGTTATGACGACCTGGACGAGTCGCACACAGAGGATCTGTCTTCGTCTGAGATTCTGGATGTGTCCCTTTCCCGGGCCACTGACATGGGAGGGCCAGAGAGAAGCTCCTCTGAAGAGACGCTAAGTAACTTCCATGATGCAGACACCCCAGGGGCTGTCTCCCCCAACCAACCCCCACACCCTCTCCCACAGGCGCCTCAGCACATAACTATGGTGAATGGGACTGTGCACCACCACCAGCCGCATCACCATGGTCACCACCTCCATCACCAAGGACACCATCACCAACAAGTGCCCACCACCATCTCTGGAGTGGGCCCCCCTCCTGTGTCCACCTCTGTGCTGACATTGGGGGCTACTACTGTTTCTGCTGCTGTCACCTCTACTCCTGGAACTTTACACAGCGTCACCCAGAAGTTACCTGCAAGTATTGGAGCTGTTTTGGAGAATGCTAGTGTTGTAGGTAGTGTTGGTCTTGTGGCTCAGCCAGCGGCTGCTGCTGTCCCAGGGGCTGCTGCTGGAATGCTTGCTGCAGCTGCAGGTGCAAAGATTAGTGTTGTTAATCCCTTAGCTAGCAATGTTAGTAATGTGAATATGCTGAGTTCTGCCAGTGTGTCTGGCCTTGGGGGAACAAGCAGGAGCAGTGGCAGCATTCCTCCTGGCCTAATGAACCTGAACAGCGGCAGTGGTGGTGTGATGGGGAGTAGCAGCCAAAATGTAACCTTGATACAGCAACAAAGTGGGGCAGTGAGTGCCAGTGTTGCCATGACGACCACAGGCACCAGCACCACCAGCATGATGGGGCCCACAGGTGGCAATCAGTTCGGGACTGTGAGTGCACCCCATCTTTCTGCAGTTGTGCCAACCCCCACCCTCCAGAGTCAACCCCAATCACAGGCCCCAGCAACCACCAGCTCCCGCTTCAGAGTTGTAAAACTGGACTCTAGCTCTGAGCCATTCAAGAAAGGCAGGTGGACTTGCACAGAGTACTATGACAAAGAGATGCCTACTGCGCCACCCCCCTCCTCAGACAGTGCACCCAGCCACAGGGTGGTGGAGAGCCTTCGGCAGTCTGTTTCAGAAAATGTGGCCAGTTCAGAGCGGGAGAGCACAAGTGGGAGCTCTGTCAGCAGCTCTGTCAGCACTCTGAGCCACTATAGTGAGAGTGTGGGCAGTGGTGAGATAGGGGGTTCCTCTGCCCAGCAGGTTGTTCAGCCACAGGATTACACCCAGGTCTCTCTCCCTGGCCAGCCCCAAAGCATAACCCAGCCTCATGTGCAGCCCCAAGATGTTGTGACCCCGCTCCAGAGGACCAGCATCGCCTCCTCCGTGCCTGTAACCATAGGAACGGTAATACAACAGGCTCCGGTTAACCAGAGCAGCCTTCAAGCCACTGGAGGACATGCTCCCCAAAGGCTGCCCCAGCAGCAAGTGGCCTATGCACAGAGACTGCAACCTGCTCCAGCGCAGGTAGGTTACCCTCCTGTTCAACAGTCTGCACCACCTGCCTCTGTGGCACCCACACATATTATACCTGTGAGCCAAGGACTGCCACCGGACTTTACACCACAACCGGTCATCCAAACCACCATGCAGACCGCAGCCTCTGGGACCACCCACCTCCTGCCACACATTCCCAGTAGTGTGCCTCCTTCAGTGATGTCTGGGAACGGTCATATGATGGCCACAGGGCCACCACTCACTGCCAGTGTGCCCAATTCCTCTACTCAACCCCCTCCTCAAGGACTTATGCAGCAGCAGCCACAGGGCCCTTTGCCTCAGATTGCTCCGCCTTCCCAGGGTGTGGGCCTCTCACAGATGTTACCTGGCAATGTGTCTGGGCTGACGCGGACCCAGAAGATCCCCTCTCAGCTCTCTGTGGAGCAGCAGCAGCAGCCGCCTGGGACTCAGGGCCTGCGGAGCCAGCTGCCCTCTGCTGTCGTCTCAAGCCAGGTGACATCGACCGTGCCTCCCAGCCTCTCAGTGGATTCTCAGGCCAGCTTGGCCCAGAGTGCACCGCCAGTACAGAATGGCAGTGCTGCGGCCCATCCCTCTGGAGTCGGCCTTGCGCCAGGCCAAGGGGCCCTGCCGACCGTCAGCACCCTGTATGCCAGCCTGCCCTCCATTACTGCCACGCAGCTGGAGGACGCCCAACGCCTTCTCTTCCAGCATCAATCCCTGCTATCTCTGCCTAAATTGGCGACTGGAGAATGTGCCTCAGAAGCTGGTGCCTCTCTGGGACAAGAGGACAGCAGCAGTGTCAATGCCTTACCTGTATCAGCCAGCCTTTTTCCCCTGAAGAACCTACCTGTGGATGGAGAAGAGGACAGGTAAGATCTCAGATTCTTTTTTAATGTATACAAACCTTTCTAGTACAGACCAGTTTTGGAAAGCATAAGATAGACCGACAGTGTTTTTTTTTTGTTTTTTTTGTGTGCCTCCAGTCATTAACTTTAGCTGATCATTCCTATGTTTCTTTGAAGCCTGTGTTTCAAAACAGGTCAGATTCTGGAGTCTCCAGTGGTGGGCTTCTAAACATAGAGGGGCTCATTCAAGCATGCCTGTTTGAAGATTAAAGGAAATGTTTATGTCACGTTACTGCACTGGTTACACAGAAGCTTGGTCGAAATGGAGCTGCTGTCAGTGGAGTCTTGGAATTAATTTTTCCTACTCAGAAGTGCATGCAACCTCCAAAACCAGAAACAAAATAGAAACAGTTTTCCTTTTGATTAGAACCACTAACAGTCTTTATGAACTAAATACATAGTGTATGGAATGCGGAATACTAATATGTACCTAGTGGAATATTGACATGTGCTCAAGAAATGTTTACATAGTACTTATTTGGTCATTGGTCACCATGACCTTGTATTTTAGTCTCCTGTGGCAGTGTTGCTTATGTGCCGCGTCATGGACAATTGTTGGTGCGACAGGTCATTAATAGTCCCCTGCAGCCCCCAATATTGGTGCGTATTTTTGCATCCTATGATACTCATTCACTATGGCAGCCCTTGACGGTATCAGGCCGAGGTCCCTGTGGCGTGTGTTAGCCCGATGAAGCTAGCGATTCCGCGAGCTGTCGTCAGTCTTAAAGCAATAACAATGAAGGCCTCGACCGGAAGTGAGGTTTGTCTTTATACTGAGGTTATCACTATCTCTGTGGTGCACAGTGACTGGCAGCATGTTACGCGCCAAAAGATGCGGAATTTTTTCTTGACAAATTAACCGACTGAAGAAGGCTTAATTATTGTTCATTTTGTAATGTGGCCATTGATGCTGTTGCTTCAATCCAGAGATTTATCATTAGTATGTGATGTCATATAGCATCCAAATCATACCTAAATACCTAATATTGTTAACCTTTCACTTAAGCAATTGTTCCATTTCTTATAGCGCTCTGCATAGTCGCTGTTTTTGAAAACTCTTTAGACTATCAGTTATGTGAAACATGGGCTTTTCTGTAACAGCAAATGAAGACTGTTAAGTCACTTTGTGACTGATTTTGCGATTTTTTTACCATAAAGCCAGTAGGATTTTTAAAGTGTAACACATCTACCCTCACAACTCCCCTTTTGTAGATTAAACTACAATAATTATATGAAAACCAAAGTTAAAGTTGTGTAATTGATTTCTAAATATGATTCAAGTACATTTTCAAATATTGTCAAGGTAGAACATTTTTATATAACCACCTGAAGCGACTTTATTCCCTGCATTGCATGGATCTAGCCATTTTGGTTGCTGCTGCAAGCTAATGAACTTTAAACCAGAATTTGCAGTAGATATTCAACTGCTCTTTTGTTTTGTCTGATATCCTTCCTTGCAATACCTTTTGGTAAAGGGCAGTGACTGCTATTCTGTTTTGGGTGCTTGGATTGGGCTATTATTGGCAGGAAAAGCAACAGAGAAAGCCATCTTAATCTGTTTTAACGCTTACCTTGAGATAGCTGGCAGAGGAATTTTAATCACTTTGTCACCATTGCTGGAACTGTGGTATGTCTTTCATTGGGCGTTTAGCTTTTTAGATTTGATGCTTGGACTACTGGAGCTACACATTTACCCACAACCCTGCATTTCATACCAGAGCTTATGGGAACATGAGTCTTTAAAAGGAAAAGTTCAACTGCCGAGCCAGGAGGAGTGTTGTAAACCAAGTTTCACCTGCCTGTTTAATTGGTCTTCACCTATTATGAAGGTATACAATTTGATGTAGTTCAATTTATTTGTAGGACCCATGGTTATTTTATGATGTAGTAAACCCCTGAGTCAGATTCATGCAATATATGTGCATCCTTCATTTATGGACCATGTATTATGTGTATGCTAGGTATACACATAATGAACATTGGCTGATTCTCAGACAACTATTTACTTTTTAAACACAGGAAATGTAAGATTTGAGGTCTGAAAAGGTTAGCCTAAATGTATTAATTTGGCATATGCTTTTGTCTAAAGTAATTTTCAAGGCCTTTATAGCAGATAACAAAAGTGTAAATGAAAAGCAACTGCAACTGTCAGAACAAAGTTGGTAAACCAGACATTTTCATGTTTCCAAATTGTAAATGTCCGTTTGTTCTTCAGAAGGAATTTATTCAAATAAATGTAATGTAATGTAGAAGGTATTTTAGACTTCATTTCAGACATCCATATCTGCTGCATTAGATTTTTTGAAGAAAAAGATCATGTTCAGGTAGGAGTTGCCTGTTGTAATAATCTGCATGTGAAATTGTAAAAGACAAAAAAATCTTCCACTGTACTTGACGAGGACATATTAACAGTTACTTTTTGATGATTACATGTTTAATATATGACTGCTTGAAATAGTAGGCCTGCAAACTCTTATCATAACTGAAACTAAGAGACAGAAGCCACAGTCACATGAGCATTTACCCCAAGGAATGTGTAATCTATGCGCCTAATGTGGATAATACTCTTTGATAAAGTGTACATTTGCGCATGCAGCATGAAGGCTTTACACAAATTAGAAATGTGTCTTTCTGAATTAGTGTCACAGACACTGCAGACTGGGTGGCGACCCTCTGCACATGACAGGGCCTGCTCACAAACAACAGAGGCTTCTAGAACTACGAGCCGAATTGTCACCCAGCACACCTCGGTTAAAGGGACAGCCCTGTCAGTGAGAATCCCGTCAGCCTAACCAGGCCCGCCCCCCACCACCCCTCCCCAAAATGATGGGATGGCTCACTGGCAAAAAATGGTTTTTCACTTTTTGTTTCAGGAAAAAAAAAAAAAAAAGGTACGGGACTGGTTATGTTATCTCCATTCTGTATGCTCTCTGGCTTTGCTGCAAGATCCAAATGAGCTATGTATTCATTCAGTATGATGCTTCACAGATGGAGTGCAGTGGATCTAGTTGACTGAATAGTGTGGTGATCCTCGGGCAGTCAGGCAGTAAGATTCCTGTCAACTGTGAAATGACCTTTGTCACATTTGAGGTACAGTTGGGGGAAATACCTGTCTTTACATTACGGTTACACTGCTGACTGACATAAAGAACACAACCAGTCAAGTTGGATCCTGTTCAGGATACATCACATTTCAAAGTGTTTGCAGCATTGGTTGCAGACTTTGGAATATCTTGGCACAGCCAGGATAAGCAGGCTTTCCAGTGCCTGCGGGTTCCATCCAAGGGATTGGGAATTACCTTGAACTAATTTTTTATTCCATATACTTGAAAACACAATATTCCTGTTAAATTGCCCAAAGTCGTATCCGTGTCAAAGATTGTGCCCTTCTGCTGTATGTGGGGGAAAAAATACAGGATAATTGTATCTAGGTGTATGTTACAGTACTGCTGTTCTGTATGAACTGAAAGAATTTTGGTTTCTAATGCGTCTCTGAACTGCCTGTTCCCAGCGCTGAAGTTATTTTTACAGTTTGAGCTGTGGATCTAATGTGTTTTTTCATGCAGTGTTCCCTCTGTGTCTCTGTTGCTGTAGTTGTTCTCAGTCATTCCTGTTTCTTCATCATTGACAGCTTATTTAAACTTGAAGCTGTGAGGTAGCCTTGATTAATGGTTGTGTTTTCGCAACTCTCAGTTTCCAAAGGCTGTCATGCACAGCTCAGTATGCAACCTCTGTCTTTTAGTTGGTGGAGGGGGGTTGGGGAGGGGGGTGTGGTCTCCACAAGTCCATCAATTATTCCATTAAAATGGCAGAACAGATTCTGAAGAGGCCAGGGGAACCCTCTGTGGATTTGTGGCAGCCATATGTTCTGGTGTGACGGAGTTAATGAGTTCGTGTGCCTTTGTGTGTATCTGGTATGCAGTGTGCACACACATACACATACATTCATATAGACACTGGAAGGCAATTGCTGGTGGTCGCTGAGGCTAAAAATGGAGGGAAGTGCGGCAAGCTTGTGTGTGGATTTGTTGGATAACAGCAGGCAGCTGATGACAATAAGATGTCTATATGCTTCTTCTTATCAGTGATGATTTAAGAGAACCTACAGGATGTGGGAACTGATGCCACCACCACCACCTCCCCTCTTTTGAACCTTGATACAGTCCAGTTTAGGAAAAGATTCACTTTGGTGGAATGTCACAAGTGGTGCGGGGCAGGGGATGGGTTCAGTGTGAACCTTGGCTTTGGATGTGTTATATTGACTCCTCCCCCACCCCCTCCAATCGTCCTTCAAACAGGCTAATTAAGGGACTAATGGATCCTGTAGCTCACAGATGGGACACTGCAACTCTCAGTGGGAATAAGACATTGATTTCTCCAACTCTGCTTCAGAAGCTCCTACAGCCCTCTCAACCAAATTTTGTATTTGATATTGGCAGCCCAGACAAGTTAAATCCTATCATTTGCCCAGGCTGCAGATAGTACCATTCACTCTGGAGTATGTCTGGGTCTGTGTTTTTTTTTTTTTTTTTTTTGCCTGACTGTGATGAGTCAATTCAGCCTAGTGAATATTTGCTATCAACATAGGATGTAGCAAGGGTCCTTAGGCCATCTTCAAACCTTTCTTGAACTGTTGAAGGATTTTATCCCCACAGCAGACATATTTTGGTTTCTTTGCTATTGTTAAGAGAAATAAAGTAAAAAATTATCTTTGGATGTTTAAAGCTTTAGTCGTGACTGGAATTTAAAAATCAAAACAACAGAGAACATTCTGAAAGCTGCATGACTGTATGTCAAGTGACAATTGTAAAACCTAGTGCATGGCATGACTTTTATTTGGTATTTGAGTACTTTACTTAACCATTGTGAATTACTGTGCTCCGGTTGAACAACTTGTTTCAAATATTTTTCCATTAAGAAGAAGCTAGTCATAGCCTTTGTCCAGCATGGAGAACGCATTGTACAGCCTGTATGATACAGGCTAAAAACAATGAAATTAATCTTCATATGGCCATTTTTAAAAGAGGTTGAAAATGTTGCGTTGCTAGCCAGTCTGACTTTGCCAAAAAGCTGGTTTGGCTTAAATTTTGTAAAATGGTCTGAGGTCAGTCTTTTGACTGGCTGGCCCATGTAGGAAGACGATTATCTCATGTTTGCTTTTTTGAATGTAATCTGCTTTTGGCAGTGATAGGAGCAGCCCAAAAGGGTCTCAGTGAATCAGTCTTTGTGTGGAGATCAAGTACATTATTTCTCTAATTAATGCACCCTGTGGAATGAGAGGAGTGGAAGTGCTTCAACTCCAAGTGCTTCAAGTTTTTGTCAGGCCAAATGTCAGGATGGAAGTGTGACATAGTAAGGGGGAGTTAAATTATTTACCATTCAAGAGCTTAAACATTTTCACAATTTTAATTGAGAGGGTTCTCTGAACAGTTCAGTGTTTGTTTCTTTACGTATTTCTCACAAACCATGCTGGTAGCGCTGTTATGTGTGGTCTGTCATGAGTCATTAGTCTTTTATGAATGTGGTCTTAGTTAACAAGAGGATAATTTTCTGTTTGCCCCTCTGAATAAACTGAAAAAACTGGTTCATATAGGCCTCTAACTAGCTTCCAATTCACTTTCATTAATTTAATGAAACAACCTATAAAATGTACCTTGATTATACATACAAACTCCAACAAAAAAAAATTATATTAGCTATGTATTTTTTGCAAACCAATGTCATAGTTCAAGTAAATTGTATTTCCAGTTATTGATTAGGGAACTGTTTTCTGAGTAATTATGCTTCAGCCATCCACTTCTTCATTGTTTGCAATCTCAATGGTTTTACCACACCCTCATAACATTAGTGGACCAATTTGACAACATTTATCTAATGAAGGATTACACTGCATGTAGGCATTTCACCTAAAACAATGAAAAGTCTGGATCCTATCACATTTAAAGGAAACATTTTTGTTAACGCATTTGTAAAAACACATTTTTCTAAATGATATACAAAATGATATAATTTATCGTGAAGTTAATGGAAGTGCTTTGGAATTTAGGATGAGATCTGAATCAACTGGTGTAACATTTGGTCCATTTGGAAGACAGTGTGGATAGAAAATGATTCTACCTAGTTTATAGAGACACACTAGGGGTAAGGAAACTGTAACTTTGCAATGTGAAATGACCCGTTAAATATACACGGGAGTGGGAGTTTATATGTAGAAGTTGCACAGCTCTTTTGAAGCAGTACAGTATTCTCTGAAGGTGCAGATCCATCCCCAAGAGAAAACCATAATTAAGTACTGTTTGCAGAAAAGCCTTTTTCCCCAACTACCACCACCAGAGGCTGTCGGTGGTTTTGATACAAGTTTCACCCCTGCAGGCGGAGGTATGGCCGAAAGAGCTTCAGTCAGCAACGCACACCTGTTACCCACATTCTCTTCAAATTACAATCTGCCACCTCCCTCCTCGCTGCAGGTTAACATCATGCTTCTTCACAACTCTCAGGGGGCTCCTGCTTAAACCTGTCTGAACCAGCATTTGCAGATGTAGGTCTGAAGTTGACCCTCAGATTCAGACAGCTTTGTTTTTCTGTATAGGTTTGCAGTGTCTTTATGTACATTTTATTTCTTTGCAGCCTGAGAACCCCAGTGACATGCTTCATCCTGTGCCTGTGGTACAATGTCCTCAGTGCAGGGGACCACCACAACTTCTCTCTCTTAGATTTCCTTTTTCCAGTAAGCATTTTGTGTAAATACTGTTAGGGAAATATTGAAATATTGAAAACAACCCCTGAAACCCAGATCTGTGCACTGATCTGTGTGTGAGGAATTAGCAGCTGTCTTTTTTCCCCCAAGCGTTAGTGTAAACACCTTTCATTACTGTAAAGCCTCCCTCCCTCTCAACTGGACCCACACAAAGCAAGCTAGAGAGATCCAGAACGGCTGCACTCGTTTTTATTACCCATAAACCATATCCACCATGTGCATATTCTCATCCAGTGCTTTCAGCCTGTCCCATTGAAGGGCTCAGTGAATAGCAGAGGCAGCAGGGAGCAGGCGCGCATGTCTCCGTCCGCACGCACTGGATTGCTCCCCTTCTAAAGGAAGGTTAATACAATCAGTCCTGTCTAAACCAACAATTACAGCATGGCTTTGTATGCCATGATAATGGGAGACAGCTGGGACACTGCCATGCTGCAGCCATTCGTTGCTTGCCTTTTTTTTTTTTTTTTTTAGCATGTCCAGTTTTTTAATAAACACCTTTGTGATCCTGTTGTAATGTAACAATGTTTTTGAAGCCTGCTGATTTGACTGCTAGAGGGAAGGCTTTTTTGTGAGAGATGTTGTTTGATTGTCACTCCTGAATAACGGCAGTTAGCAATCCAGGTTTATGGATTGGAGAATGTCTGCTGTATCCTGTGATTTCTTAAACAGGATAAAATCAGGATAAGATCACCAGGATCAAAGTACATGTCTAGCATGTATCCAGTTAACATTATTGCAAAGATATTGCAGATGTAGAGATATCATATTGTGTGAAAATGGCAGAGAAGTGAAGTAACATTGACCTTATAGAGCACTTCTATTAGCATCCTTTCATTAAGACTGAATAGGTTAAGTTACTTGAGCCATTCCTTGTTGCTTTTTAATTTCATGCTAGGATCCAATTTAGTTGCCCTTCTTTCTGCTTTGTACTTTCTAATAGTCAAGTGCCCAGTTTTCAGAGTTTTCCAGGTGGTGTCTGACGAGAGCTTTGTACAACTTAAATGTCACCTCCTTTGAGTTTTAATCACTGCTTTTCCCTATATATCCCAACAACCTTCAAATGCTACCACACACTGCCTAGATCCTCTTAAGCTTTGGTTAGTTATTAGACCAAAATCTCTTTCTAATGGAACACATTGTAATTTAGTTCCTCCTGTGAAGTAGTCTTGCCTAAGGTTCCTATTTTCCACATGCAGGACTTTTTTAGTACATTTAGCTTTATCAAACATCATCTGCCGGGTATCTGCCAACTTCTGGATTCTGTTTAGGTCCTCCTGATTTACCTTAGTTGATTCTAAACTGTTGGTTGGACGCTAAGTTTTGTGTCATTTGCAAATTTTATTATTTAGTTACTAATCTCCATTTTAAGATCACTTACGAAGATAAGGAAGAGCAAAGGACCAAGCAGTGATTTCTATGACCCCTGCAATTCCAACCAATTTCATTTTGACTATGAACCTCTAATGTTGTCTGAAGTTCTCTTGGAAGTCCAATATATTATACCATAAATTTGCTTGTCCAGACACATTGTAGCTTTCTCAAAATTTTTCAGAAGGGTTGTTAGGAATGACATCCTTCTGAGAATACTATGACTGCTATTTAAGATCTTGTTTTGTTCAAGGAATGGGCTGATTCTTAATTTGTCCCTAATCATAGATTCTGGTATTTTTCATATGATACTGGGTATGCTGACATTTATAATATAACACACATGAAAAATTTGACTTCTGGAGGGTTGGTTTTGGTTTTCTCAAACAAAAAATGCATAATAAAAATGCAGGTATGTTGACATCCAGTTTAATTCTGACTTTAAATTTTATTTATTTATTTATTGTTTATCTGACCACGGCCTTCCATCAGCTCTCAGCTCCATTTTACTCTCCTTTAAGTGACCAGTCATTGAGTCTCATTAGCAGCTTTCCTGCCCCCCCATATCTTAACATGTTAAGCAGCAATGGGCACCCACCCCGACTCTGTCCACCCCCGTCCATCTGTGTTTGGCGTGAAATTGCACTGCACACGCGTGAGTCAGCAGAGTTTGCGGCTGCGTCCAAGCACCGGGACAGGGCGGAAATGCGGGGGCTGAGCGGACGGCCTTGAGCATGTGCTGGGGGGTAGTCCTGCTCTGTTAAACAGACACAATGAGATTTCCCCTCCTTGTGTCACCAGACCCAGCAGTGTGAAATGAGGTCAGCATGGAGACAATGGCTGCTGTTGCACAAAAGAATTTTTTTCCCCCTTTTTCTGTTTAAAGAGCCCAACTTATATTGAGTACTGCCTGTATGTTCCAGAGAACAAGATTTTGGTCATGCAAATGTAACAACAAAATGTTCGACAGCCTGTATTTTAACTGCCATTTCTCAATGGTTTTATTTTGATGTTATGAACCAAAAGCAGTAATTCAGCAAGACAGCTTCTGTCATTATTATTTATTGCTCCTTGGCATCATGCTGTTTGAGAAATATTGTCATTGATACACCATGCGTATGTTAGGCTGGCAAATCTTTGCCAGTGTTGAGAAAGCCTGTTCATTTTGGTGAGGTCAAAGGTCACAGCTTTGCCCACAGTTCCCTCGCCAGTGGTACCAGGAGGAACATGTTATAACATTAACCAAATTTACCCTTTTTTCTTTCTTTCTAATTTATTTCAGCATGAACAGTGGTCAGGGAAGAACAGCTCTCCACTCCATTTTGCATTTTATGTCAGGTCCCCCTTATAAAATAGGTTGTAGAAGTATTTCCTGGTTTAAAGAAATGATGCATGGCTGGATAGTTGTTCATTCACTGGATGCAACGTGGGGGGAAGGCAATTTTGAATATCTTCTCAAATTTAAACCTTATCTTAGTGTTAGATCAGGGAAAATGGTTTTAAACTGAAATAACATGAATTTACCATATGCAAGATAGCCAATGAAGTCAGCCAGTTTGATGTTTTTTGAAAAGTGGTGACATTCTGAGACTCTGTGCAAAATTGAAGGTCATACGAGCACCACAGTAGAGTTGCATTGAAAATGAGGTTTGGGGGCCTTTGGGTGTCACATACTGTGAGGACACTTGTTCTGTAAGCAAAGTGTGAACCCTGCAATCAGGTTTTTGAGTCCTGGTCCTGCAATTGCCAGCTATTGCCTGAGGTCCTCATTGGCGAGGCAAAAAATGGCCCAGACTTGCTGATAATGCCAGCAATAATAGAGAGAGAGTTAGGTTGTTCAGTTGGCCTTGTTGCTCTCTAGCAGCCCTGGTGCCTTCAGATCCATGAACCGAGAATATGCCGTTTTTAGTGTCTGCATATCCTCTGACTACATAGGAGGTATGTGAATGGTGGTGTGTTGGCAGTGTGTAAACAAGCCAGAGTTGAATTGGAGTGAATGTGAATTGGAGGAGGTGCATACTGGCCTCCTCCTGAACTTGGCAGGTGGGGTTTCTGTGGGAATTTTTAGGGAATTTTACGACATTTGCCAACTTAATCTGCTGTACTGCTAAGTGTGGCTGAAAAGGCATTTTCTTTGTCATATTTGCCAGGGGCCAAGTGGTTCTGAAGTATTTTATGTCCAAATTAAGACTAAGCCTTCAATGTATGCTAGGTTTTATGCCATTTGAGGAAAGTGGCAGTCCAGAGGTCAGACTGGAGAAAAGGGCATTTCAGTAAGAACAACAGGCTTCTGCCTTTTGGGCTGTTAAGCCTTTTAATGACCCATCCCTTGGTCTCTGGGAGACAAACTGACAAGCATCCCCAGTTGAATGGCTTGTGGAACTGTCCGATTCTCACCCCAGGCTTACTCTGGGTTCCATCAGCGCTGGAATGCCCTGTTTGAGCGCCCGATGGTATCAGTAAGTCGAGGGCTGCCGTCGGACACAGATTGCTTCCTTTGCATGCTGCCATTGTCTCCTCTGCCTCATTGTTCCACACTTATACACACAGCCCGAGGGCTTGCTGTTGAGCTCCCTGGCTGGACAGCATGAGTAAGCTGATAAAACCTGAAAATCCAATGTACTGTATCTTTCGTTGACCTCTCTTTAATTGACATTTTCACAAAGATTTAGTAGGATTTAAAATATGTAGTAGGTCTAAAATGAAGGAGGTCTAAAATATGTTAAAAATCATTCCAAAGTAGTTCACATACATCCAAGCATCACTGTGTGCTGCAGTACAGCATGTGGACATATTAAGCAAAACAAATGCAAAACCTTACTATTCTTATTTGCACAAATGTTAATGGTTATTAGAATTAATACATTTTACATTTGCCAAAAGGTCATAACCACATTTGATGTAAAATATTGTTGGCTAACAATGGCACACATGGGCCTTAATTTAAAAAAAATATACAGCCAATTAAAGAATTTCAGTTTTTATTACTTGAAGTTATTATGAATTTTCTGTCACCTACCTGTATTTTCCTTTTCCATTTTACTATGGTCAAACTATTGCATTGCTGAGTCACCTGACTGTCATTAGTGAGCATCTGCAAGGCAGCACAGTTGATTTTGAAGGGAGCACTATGTCAGCAGTATTTAGAGAGAACCATTATCTGCCTGTTATTGGCATCTTAGGCTGATTTCAGTCACATTGGAAATGCTAAACATTGATTTATATTACACAGCTATATCTATCAACCTCTATATGAAATGTCACATAACCCACTGATATCTATATTTAGCTAGATTTATCCATATTTTAGCTGGCCCAACTTACAGCAGAGTCAAAGTATCCCCTGTCATTGTATTTGTATGGACAGTCATTTATTTGGAATGTGCAGGCCTAAATCATGATGCAGTTTGTAAAATGTTTCATTGATACTTTGATATATGCTCAGCCCTTACATTCACATAACTTATTTATGTCTTGTTGTAGATTGCCATTAGCATCATTTGGTTCAGGATTCGTATTCTTCTCCTGCTAAATTCAAAGCCGATAACAGTTAATCGAGGGGCTGATGTATTTTCAGGTAATCTCCTCTGCAGAGTGGGGGCTGAGTGAAGGCCAGAGGGAGGAAGCCTTTGTGGCTCTTGTGTTTAGCATGCATTCCATCTCCTCCAGCACCCATTACCTACCCCAGTTGTCAGTTTAACCTTTTCTGCCAGGGGTGCCTGGCTGGCATCCAGCTCTGCCCACCCCACTCTGGTCCATGCCCCCAGACACCAGCCAGGCTCACTTTTTTTAGGCCAGTCCGCCCACCAGGTGCTATGGTAACAGTCTGTTGTGATTCGAACCATCACTGGGGTGCTTCAGTGCCAGAGTGTTGACATTGCCCCTGCCAACTGCTTCCAACTCGACAGTGCTTCTCAAAACATTTCACTTTACACTCTCCCTTAGCATGTGCTGCATGCAGATTATGCAACACAAGCAATATTTGGTCTGGGAATCTGAAAGCTCTGAGCTGGTTCTAAATCAGTTTATCTGGTCTGTTTTAGCTCACTGTTCAAATACAGCAATAATCAATGTAGCCTTTTGATTGCATTTTCCTGGTTGACTGACAGCTCTGCAGAGTATACCCTGTTTCCAGTCCAGTTGCAAGGCCTTGTAATCTAAAGTTCTGCTTTTGGGACTAGGTCCAAATCCTCAGCAAGGCTTTGGGTCAGTGTCAGATGTTAGCTCTGCATGCTGCACAAGGAGAGGAAAAATACCAGGCAGGGGCAGAAGCTCTCTTTAGAGGCATGTTTGTGCTCGAAGATTCCCCTGTCTCCGGAGGCAAAGTCAAGATAATAACGCTGTCAATACCTCTTTGGTACCTATGGAATTTAGCCTCCAACCCCAGTGGATAGGTATTGCGTAACATCAGAGCCAGCCAACATCCTTTCACTTGCAGTCAAGGCAGTCTAGGTAACCTTCACAAACAGATCCAAATTAATCCAGCCATATGTTTCTTCAGGTCGAGGAACCCTGATTTAAGGAAAACACCATGAAAGCTGGCCTGTAGTTTGCTGTAGAATAAACAAATATTATGCTGCCTGATTAGTGATCAGATCAGAGGTGGATTTGATAATAGAAAGCCTGTTTCTGAGAGAGATGTTAAATTAGGCCCAAAGTGTATGCATGTTTGGGCACTTCTGACATTCACTTGCCGCGCTGAGGTCAACAATGGTACCAATGACTTCTATCCACTCAGATCTACTTTGCAAAACTCAAGTGTCCCTGTTTACTGTAAATTTCTACCTTATGTAAGTGAGCATGTTGCAAAGCCTTAAGTCAAGCATATTAATGTTGTTTGTCATAGGTATGGAACATATTGGCATTAATGTAAACTTGTATGCTCCTTTGGTGCAGATTGCAGTACAATAAACTATTGTGAATCTGCCAGCTTAAATCTCAACTCCAAAGACAACTGTGGGCTCCCCCGGTTCATTGAACCTCCCTGTCAGGACAAACTGGATGAGAACGCCTCTTGAAAGATGGATTCTGACAGCTGAATTTAATGGGCGTTTCTGTTGAGGCTTGTCAGAGATCGTGAAGCCTGGAGCCTTGATTACATGAGACTTTGCTATCTTAGGTGGTTCCCGTGGTCACCAGGACTGTGATATGGCAGCCCCTCTGTAGCCAAACACATCCTGTCGAGAACCCATCAGCCTGCTTGGTCCTGTGTGATCACAGATGCCACAGGGCACAGTGTTTCACTTGCCAGGCCTCTTCCCTCAGTAGAGCACTATGGAGCTCTAATACTCTTTTATGGGCAAACTGGCCGTTAGATTGTAGCTCTGTTACTCCCTTTCACTGCTTTCACTCAACACTTACATTTTTATTTGTTTATGTTTTTCTCTGATGAAGGTGGCTTTAATGGCTGACGGGTGTCAGTGTTTCCCACAGGAATTTTGTTGGCTAAGATTGTGAAGCATTTCATTGGCCATGGGGATGTGGTCAGCTGCAAAAGGTAGCGTAACAAATGTCATTTACTCTTTAGTCTTAATTTCCATTTCTATCTTAAGTAACCATAATTTTTGTTCATCCAGGTAATCATTTATGTTAACTAATGTACAATACAATGAACCAATCATTTGAGGCTTTCCCTACTATGTAATTATGTTACTATGTAACTTTTTTGTACTTGATTAACCATTATTATTATATTTGAGCAACACAGTTTGCCTGTTTTGACTAAGTTGTAGCAAGGGTTTTACCTTGCTTTTTGGGTCAAATGCGGGTGAGACTATGATTTATAGCTATGGATTATTTTATAGAAGTTTTACAAATTTTCAGCCATTTGCTTGCTTAGGTGCTGGCCTCATGTTGCCAAGGTAGTTAAGCATGGCTATGTATTATGGCAGGAAATTTTGGGTGGTTTTGAAATTTTTGGCTATTTGTCATGGCAATGTCATCATTTTTGAGTGTCAGCCTTCTTCATGTGAATGTTTAAACAGATCCATGAAAGATGGATTTGTGGAAAGTACTGAAAATAGCATTACATTTCTTCTTCAATTAAGCTGTGTATTTAGAGATGAAGCAAAAGAATTTGCACCTTTAGTCAAAACAAAGCAAAGTGTTGGTCTATAGACTTGCCCAGCATAATGCATGACTGCTCTCCCTCATTCACTCACACACACATACACAAGTAGTCTTTCCTGTTTCCTGTTGAGTGAAAGGCTGGGAATAGGCTACAGGTAGAGTGACAGGCATGCTCTATTGATGTAACTTTCTTTCCCAGCCACACAGGCTGCTTGTTCACACTGTGGTCCAGGTAACCTGAGAGTGTGGGCCACCCCATTGTCCTAGGCATTGTTCATTATCTTCATCTCTGGCTCTTTGTTATATGCATGTCAGCATTACATTACATTATTTATTTGCTTAGCACACACTTTTATTTTTATCTCTGTAAATTTGCTTAAGCAGTTCAGTTTGAGTACCTTGTCCAGCACTGGATTTGAGCTGGCATACTACCTGCACCCAGTGTAACAACTACGGAGTGTAGACCATGAATGTACCTTGGTCCATCTGTCTGCCGGTGCTGTGGTGGAGAGAGCAACTTTCAGAGGGTCAGTGGATGTGAGTGAATGAGTGCAATGTCGGGAGTGTATAATATCCCTTTGCTTTTTCGCTTAACTTGGGTCAGTAGATGGGCTTTCTGGCTCTGTCTGTATGCTGGCTCGTTTAAACCACATTGTCAGTGTTTATCTGAAACTTTTATGTTTTCCTTATTCTACTTATAGTTTACCAGTTAACTCAGGTGACATTATTTATCTTGACCTACTTTCAGGAAAAGTGTGGTCGGAGTCAGCCAGCTGTAGGTATGTTTCTAAAGCCATTTTCAGTGTCTGTAATTTTTAGGCAGATCTCTTTCTTGAAATTTACACAAATTCTAGGCAGTGTTCTGGATGTAGGCATACGACATGAAATTGTTGTATTGCATGCTGCAATGCAATGGGCAGCCATTCTGTCCTGGGTCATCTAACTTGCATTCCAGTAAATGGGTCTAGCACTACAGTGGTAAGAGAAATTTTCAGGGGACTGTCACAGAGGCTCTGCTGTTGACTCATGAGAATTTTAAGCTCTTTATGTAAAGTTGTGCACCAGTGGTGACGTGCATCTCCGGTTCACTGTCCCTGGAACTGCCCCCTGCCACAGCCTGTTCCTGGTCCTTTCATGGGTTTGTATCCTTCATCTCTCAGCTCTGAAGAATGTGACCCATGACTTTTGACCCTAAACCCTCTTCTGGTACAGGCAGCCTCTATGGGCCAGATGATTGTGTTATCTGCCTAAGAGGCCCATTTCACTCAAGATTTATTCCTCTCCTCTTCCCTCCAGCCAGACTCTGGGCTTTGTCCTCTGAAGAAGAGGCACTGCTGGCAGATTCCCAGTTCAAACATGTGTTGTGTGTCTGTCTGTCCATCCATCCTTCCAGGCAGGGTATGTCCAGCATGACTGCAGCTCTTTGTCTTTGGGAGCTCCATTCATATCAAGCAATACATCAGGTCATATGTTATGTCCAAACCTCAGTGAAGCATGATGTAAGACAGCTCATGCTATGCAGAGATGATCTGTGATAGGCATTGCTTTGTTTCTTTTCTGTGCTGAGGTGAAATCAGCCCTCAGTCAGCACAAGATCATCTCCTCCCCAGTCAGGACAAGTGACATAATTGTATGGCCATATAGAGTGCTATCAATCACCTCATTTGTACCCTGTCACCAGCACAGATTTCTTCCCCTCTTTCTCAATTTGTGTTTCTGTCTGTGTCTAAGCTGGTTTGTTGGTAACCACAGTGCATGCCTTTTGAAGAATTGTGGTTGCTTGGTGTTTCTATTTTCACCTTTATAATAGGTGGAATGTGGTTGATATTGCTGTGACCTTAACCATTTTTGGAAGAACTCATGGAGCCGATTTCTATTATGAAATTTGAATAGTTTAAAATTTGGAATGCCAGATGAAATATCTCTTATTCTAGCATCTGCTGGGGAAGGATTAAAGACGTTCATTGCGTTCTACTTTTGCTAACCAGTTTTAATAGTTGTTTTTACTTGCTAACTAATTCATTGAGCATATGGTAAATGTTTGATCTGTCCTGTCTGTAAGTTGTAATTTTGGCTTTCACAAGCATAGCACAGGATGTTCTGCCACATGAATGGGAGGCCTAGCTCTGTGACACATGCACATTCAGTTGTTCAGTGCAGTCACCAGTCCATCAGCAGCCCTAGCGTAGGGGAAGTCTAGATCAACCACTCTCCACTTACTCAGCAAAATTCCTCTCTCCTGCTTAGGGTTTGTTTACTTTGTGTCCGGAGCCCTCTAGTGGTCATTTGTATTAAAATCAGAGGGTCAGGAAACCACTGCTGCTGCTGCTGTGGTGGGCAGCCATGGGCATGTGATAAGCAAATGTTAGGGTGGGATGGCTTTCTCTCCACATAGGATAGGCTGAGCCCGAAATTGAATGGTTTAAGTGTAGTTTAATATGTTAGCATATGTAGTTGAAATTTACCTGTTCAATGTTATATTAACCAGAATTAACCTTTTGGGTGGATTTTTTATTCTGGTTCGTTATTGCCATATTACCCACCTTGCTTTTTGCTCATTCCCTAACAAGTGTGACAAAAAGAATATAACTGGCAGTTGACCAACCTGTTTAAACAAAGGATAGATAAAATAAAGGTACAGCTTTCTGATTAAAGGTGCATCCTGTCTGAATTCAATTAGGTGCGACCCCCATGTCTCAGATCCCCCCATATCAGTCTGATGCACTCTGATGAATTGAGTGTCTGATACCATTTTGCAATAGTGTATCCATAGTCACTAATTTGTATGTTTTGAGGTGTATACATAGTCACTAATTCAAATGGGCCAAGTCAGCCATTTTGATTCAGATTCTTAAAAATTCTTCAGTAATGGTTCGATAAGAACTGTAGTGCCCTGTGGCACTGCATGCATAGTAGAATACAGAAAATCCAAGCTCATTGGTCAAAACTAATTTTCGTCAATTTGCACAGAAAAAAAATCAATCAATCAATCAATCAATGTTCTGCCAAATTTCACAAGAATCGTATGTGGGGAACTCATCAACATCTGGTCAACGCTTGGCCATGCTCATTCCGACGCCATAGTGGATCTTTGTGTTAAGGTTGTGTGTGAAACTAATTTCATGTTTTAGTAGTTACATATTATTCTTTGAATACTACAGTCTTTCATTGAAAAATGCAAGTACTTACACTTGCTTGTTTTTCTACCTCGACTGTGAGATCAAAACGTTCTTTTACGGAAAAAAGTAATCGTTTTTACAATTTGCTTTCTTTCTGTCAATCATCTTTACGGACCAATGGCGTTGCATATCACATTCAAATGTGTCAACAAATGGGGAGGAGAACCAAACCTGTGCAAACCGGCAGATTGTAAGTACTTCTCCCGCATCTGGAGATCAAACGTTCAAAAATGTCTGCAGTTTGTCTGTTTTTTTTTTCCAACTCGCCCCAGGTCCATGCTAGCTAACGTGCGCGATGTAGGTAACTACTTCACTAACTAGTCAACATTAGCTACAGTTAATCTTGCTGATGTTTGACATGAAAACAAATGGCCAAACGAAAAATATCTGACTTGTCTTACTCCCTGTCCGCCCATTCCCTGTCTCTTCTACTCCAGATGCAGATACAGAGACTGTGAAATTCTCTGGTGATAGGGAAGAGCAGCTAACTGAGTCAAATGTGCCCTCGGCTCTACTGCTTGAAAGACAGTTTAAATGATCTTGGTTAGAGGAGTTCGCCTTACATTAAGTCAAAGGGAAAAGTAAGTGTGCAATGTAACATACAGTGCTGTGAAAACGTTTTTGCCCCCTTCTTGATTTCCTGTTTTATACTTCTCCCGCATCTGAATCGTTAAAAAATGTCTGTAGGCATACATGAGAACTCAAAATACAATGGGTCAAATTTTTAGACATTTCATTGGAAATAAAGAATTATCGTTTAGCTGTCAAATTGAGGCAATGCCCATCCTGGCCGGATGTCTGTTGTTTTCACTATAGTTCTTATCTGAACGTGACATTTACTGAGTTTGGAAAATTTCTGTTACTAGTAATTTTAGCTATCTATTTGTTATGTTAGGTAAAAGGATTGCTGTTTTAATTATCAAAGTACTGAGTTGATCTTGTAATCTGCTAATATTTGCACTGCAACACAAATTAGCCAGTAGTGTTGGGGAACAGGAGCTATTAGGACAGGAACTTTAGAGTGATGACTGGGTGACACCTAGTGGTTTCTCTGAAAACTTACTTGACTTAATACACTCAACAGTAGACAAAGCTTGCATGTGAACTGGTCATGGGAGTGGCAGAGGTGAAAATGCAAGTAATAAATTGTTCCACCCAGGACAAGTTTCTAATCTTTGAGACTTGACTCATTGATATTGAATTATTAATGTTTTCTTGCATAACACTGTGTGTGCCCAAATGTGTCCCTTCAAGGGTATGTAAAATGGGGCCCTGTTGTTCTCAGCACACATTTTCTGCAAGAACCATCACAGCACAGTTGTGCTGTATGGAAATACTTGTGGCTTATTTCATTCACTAGTTATTTAACCAAATTCTCCAAATTCCTTTGATTAGGAAAGCAAGTTATGTGAATTCTGTTGTCATTATGCTCTAATTGTGTGTTGTCAGTTGGTCCCTTACTGTTGGTAGAATTCTGTCAGTAGATAAATTTGAACAAATTCCACTTAAGGGTTCTGCCTGCATATAGGTGACATCTCTAGTTATGAGATCCAAGCTAACTCCTAACCCTTGATTTCAATATGGATGTGAATAAATGTAATCTTACCTAATACTGTTCTTCTATTTTAAAAAATTGTAGCCTAGCTCCAAGGCCTTTTCTGGAGGCAAAGTGGTAATGTATGGTATTGGACATGGTTAATGATTTGGCAAAGGGGAATATATTTTATTGGTCTACATCAGTGTCTTGAATGTTGAAGTGGTCTTAGAAGATGCCACAGCCTTAAATAAATATTAACAAATTACCAAAGAATGTTGCAGATGTATGGAATTGGCTAAGAAGTGTTGCAGTGACACTTGACTTAATCACTGACTCATTTTGTCCTGCATGTTCCTGCTCTGCTACATGATCACGTCCAGTCCTGTTCTGTCCTGCTCTGTCCAAATTGATTGAGGTGTACACAGATGCAGTGAAGCAGTTTTTTTTTTTTTTTTTTTTTTTTTTTTTTTTTGACTCGCCCCAGGTCTGTGGTAGCTAACGTGCACGATGTAGGTAACTACGTCACTAACTAGTCAACATTAGCTACAGTTAATCTTGGAACAACTGACATGAAAGCAAATGGCCAAACGAAAAATATCTGACTTTTCTTATTTAATCCAATAAAGATAGTTACAAAATACCCCTGTGAAAAAGTAGCGGCTTAAAACTTAATTAGACGTAATACTTGGTTTTATCACCCTCAGCAGCAAAAACTGCAGCAAAACATTTCCTATAATCTTTTATGAGCTAGGCCACTGCAACTCTTTAATTTATCTTATTTTCAGCCATTCAGATGGGGAGTCGTTTGTATGCTTAGGATTACTGTCCTTCTGCATCACCCAATTACGCTTCAGCTTCAGCTTCAGCTCATGCGTAGATGGTGGGACAGTCTCCTTAGCAATGTTCTGTAGAATTCATGCTTGCTTCAACAATTACATGTCGTCCAGGTCCTGAGGCAGCAAAGCATTCCCATGCCATCACACTGCCATCATGTTGCAATGTAGGTATTGATGTTCTTGCAGTGGAATACTGTTTTGGTTTTATGCCAGAAAAAGGAGGACTTATAATATTAGAATATCCGTTGAATGTTATCCCAAAAGACTTGAGCACCATTCAGGTGCTTTTTAGCAAATGTGTGATGAGCTTTTATTTTTTTCTAGGAGAACAGTGGTTTCTGCCTTGAGGCCCAATTTTGCCCCATGTCTTTCTGATTGTAGAGTCACGGACACTGATCTTAACTGATGACAGCTAGTTTGTGGTTTGATGGAGTCCTAGAGCCTTAGAAATTGCTTTTTTAACTTCTTCCAGACTGATAGCTCCACAGCTTTTTTCCTCAGTTGTTCTGGGAGCTCCTTTGATCCTGGCATTGTGTGCCTGCAGAAACTCTGAGGTGACTACTTCTTTCTGATGGCAAGGTTTCATACATATGCATTTTAAACTCAGCAGAGCTGGTTGCAATCATGTCTGGCTGTGGGCAGTTACCTTAATATAATCTTCAATGACTAATTTGTTGATTTCTTTGTTTTATAACTAAGGGGCAATTACTTTTTCAGAGGGACAATATGGGTAATTGGTGATTTTAGGGAATGATTGCAATAATGAGGTAAATCTATGTTTTATGGTTGCTTGAGTTTTCCTTGTCCATTATATTATTTTATTTGAGTAATATAATATCTGGGTAACAATTCAGTGAGAGAAATATGCAGTGGAAGAGGAATTAAATTTTACATTTGTGTTTGCATTGTCTCATTCATTTCCGGCAGATAACCTATATGTTGCATTGATATCTCAAGAGCACATAAAAACGAGGAATAACATGGTTTTCATTTAGGGTTCAGGACACAGTTTAACTGTAACAAGAAAGCTTGTACACATGTAAAGATCTTCTTGAAATTGCTCCATGTGGTAGATGGCTTGGTAGCAGTACTGCCGTCTTTTGGAACTAATTCAACCCTCTTTATTGAATTTAATGATCTATAGTTAAATAAATCTGCATAATCTCTTGACATCAGTTTGTAGTATTAAAATGAGAGCATGTTCTAATAGTTACCAGTTTGCCTCAGATTAGTTTATATTGTGCTGTCATCTCTTACTGCCACAAGATGGCGTCATTAGAACACAAGCATGCAAAGATGTGTGACGTGTTGTTACTCTCAATTAGAATAGCCTTTCTCATGCTTTCCTCATTTTTTAAATTCACATTCTTTTTCTCAGGCATGGTTGTGTGAAGGGTGCTGGGAGAAAGCTGATGAACTGAGCCAGGCTGTATTTAAATATTTACCATCACATGTGTTCCACAAAAGAATACAGAGCAGTTACCATGAGCGATTGAGAAGTGTTCATGGAAGCAGAGTTATGTAATCCTGGCAAGGATGTGGACTTTGTGTTGGGTTGATGCCTGAGCAAATAGTTGATCACTAGAGACCTTCAATGAGTAACCCAGGCCCCCATCGCAGGAACCATTCCAGGACATGTATGTGCAGCTATGGGTGTGCACCTTTACCATTAACTTTTATGGGGGAAAAAAATGAGTATTTATGATTAGATTCACAATTAGTTTATGGTGCCAGAGTGGCAGTTGTCCGAGCACTGAGGTTGAAGTCTGAAAGGGGAATGAGTGGGTTGGTTTGTCTCACCCTACTTTTTAAACCTCTAGAAATGACGCGCCACCCAGGGAGGTGTAACTTTACAGCCGCTGTCTTTCCCAGCGAGGACAGAAAGAAGATGGGATGAGAGAAATGGGGGATTAGTGCTGAGAGAGGTTCATGTACCCGCAGTGGGTCTGCAGTCATTTGTGCTATCCTCACTGCTTTTCCACTCAGTGTTACATGAAGTGCATCTGTTACAGTCTATTCTCAATATTTCACTGCTAGTTAAAACAGCAACATTCATATCTCTGCCATGTAGTTCTTTTTTAATAATTCAAATATTAGCACCTTACTAACATTGTAAATGCCTATATAAATGGGATTGTAATATCCTTTTGAAATTGCACTACATGTTATGAGCAGTGACAGAATTCATTAAGTCAAGTTATACGCATACAGTAGGGTTCAAAAGTCTGAGACCACTGTCCCATTCACTTGATATCTCTACTATAGATTGTGTTTTCATTAGACGGTGAAAATGGTTTCTACAAACATGGATGCCCCACACATCTGTCACTCTTACTAGGTTTCTCACCTATATTAAAGCCTTATATATAGAAAATCTTCAAAACGTGCGCGCACACACACTGGCTGCACATTCCTGTCTAGACCACATTTTTCTGGACTCATTTTCTCAGAGGTTTACTTTTGCAGAACGGCACATTAATTTATCTACTTCACGATAGCTCTCTGGGGAGTCTTACTAGCAGCTTATCTTTGGTTCTCAAATGCAGGTTATATGTCTGTTTTGTTTGTCTAATTTTTTGTTATTTGTTTCCTTTTCATGCAATTCCTGGACCTGCCTTTGCTGTCCTCTGAAGGTAAGCGAGATTGACTTGTCAGCATAACAGCATGCATGATATATCATGTGTATTTGTCACTGTCTAAGAGTAGTCTAAACTAAGAAGACAAGATTGCTGGTTCAGTGATTTGGGCTGCTTTTAAATTGCGTGCATCTGTCCAAAACTACCTTTTCTGCTTACTTGTACCTGCACATATTATTCTAAAAATGCATTAGGTAATAATAATAATAAAGCGCTCGTACCAGACTGCTTAAGCAAGGCCAAAAGCTTGAAGCCATGCAAGTTGCCTGTTAAGGTTAAATTGTGATTCATTTATGCTATATTTGTGCTTTCAACTGATGTTTTTTCCTTTGTATATTATTCTAAAATGAGCAATATCGAAAACTATGGATTGTTTAATAAATGGAATGTGTTGGGTATCTCCTCTATTCCCTGGAGAATGAGACGTAGCAAGTATCACAGTTGGGGGCCCACCAACGTTACTGTAGCTTATGTAACTGCTTATGTAATCATTTGCATCAAATATACCCTTTAATTTCTATTATTAAATGTGCCATATCCCTTTTAATGCTTTTTAGCCATAATTATTTACAGTGTCTTGGAGAACAGATTTGTTCCCAGGGATCAGTGACTTCGCCCGTGTATTTGGATTGGAAGAATTAAGATCACAAAGCGTTATATCCACTGGTCACTGCTCCTTCAATCTGACTCCCCAATGAGGGTGGGGCAGAGTGGAGTTAGCTGGACTGTCCACCTGTTGACCTGTGGTAATTTAGGTGTATCTCTTCATCCCTAATCCTACTATGAATCATAATGCCGAAAAAAAACAATTCTCAGCATTTTTCACTTTTTTGTCAGAGTTAGATGCTGAGTACTGGGACCTCAGATGGAGTGTTATTTGTTCCTTCTGGAGATGCCAGTAGACATATGAACTAATCGGCATAGATTTTGCCCTGTTTGGGTACAGTTCTAGTATGATCAGTCGCAGTGTGGTCCTATTCAGTAACGGGGAGATGCGGGACATCCCATTTGCGTGCCGGTTGCCTGGATCGAGCTGGAACTGGAGCAGAGGAAGACAAAGGGCGATATAATGAGGTCTCTGTGGGGCGTCCCGGCATCTCGATCGCGAGGACTGCCAGCAGCGCAGAGAGCCACCTCCGACCAGCTCAAACTGGCTTGCCTCGCTCCGGTGCAGGAACTGACAGGGTGGTGAGGGAGGGGCTACGCTGTGCTGTCAGCAGCAGTGTGACTGCATTTACCAGTGTACTGTACTCTGCTACATAAAAACAGCGTACATGGGTTAATATGTAGGCTCACAGAGCAGTGAACATCAGAAATGCTCACAGAACAGTACATATGTGCTGATATATTGGCTAGCACTGTTGTGAGGCTCCATCTTCTAGATAACATGGTGATTTAATTGTAGAGTTTTGTTACTATGGCTCCTTTATGATACTGTAGCTCTCAGCTGTGCATTCAGCTCAGCCTGGCCTTTTACTGGGAACCTACCTGGAATTGATAGGGCTTCATCGCTCTTACTCACTAACTCACTCCCTATCACTCCAACTCATTCCAACTCATTCACACATACACACACTCATGCATACATGCATGCACGCACACTGTCTTGCTTTTTGTCTCTCACTTTCACCTATGTGTTCATACTTACATGCTGTTTCTTGGTCTTTCTCTTTGACATTCTCTCAGTGTTCACATGCACATACATACACACTCACGGTTTTTCCACACTCTTCCTCTCTCTCTTCTTTTCCATGGGGTCCACCTGGGTGCCCTCTGGCATTAAGTGCAGATTATTCTGAGGACTTCCGCGTCACAGCTTTGTGCCTGACGTCATCCCACTATAATCTGGGCCCTTTGTAACCCTGGCAGTGACCGTTTAATAGGATGCTGTGCTACTGTTCGCAGAGTAGAATTTTCCCCTCAATAAAATATCTGTATTGATAGTTAAAACCCAAGCATGTTTGTTGTTGCTACCAAACTTTTAATAGTTAGAGCAAGGACTCCAACTGTGGTATTGTAAAATACTGAAATAATAAATATCAGTCTACCCCTTAATGGGAATCATAAGTAACAGAGCTGGAGTCTGAAAGAGGGTTGTTTGTCTCTTCCTAGCCCAACACTTAATGAGGAGTCCCAGTGTACAGTAGATCATGTGATCCTGCCCATGCTTTAACCCTGCTTCATACAGTGAGGGGTGTCATCCATGTGGTACAGTGTTTGTTCCTACCCATACAGTGAACATGAGCGCTTTTATCCTATTTAGCAGATGAGTTTAATGTAAAGCAACTTACAGAATTGTTATGTTCATGAACAGCTACAATAGTTTCAAATCCTAACATTGCAAGAGGACAGCATGGGGCACTGTCACAAATAATAATGGTTGACTGTTTGTGGTATGGCAGGATGGAGCAACCATTTACAGTGCAGAAAATCCATTTTCATTTCAATTTTATTTTTACATTGTTTTTATAACACCAGTGTTGGAAAGTAGCTTTACATATATCCCGGACATTAATGGCCTTTGTTGCATTGCTTTCAAAGAGCACTATTAAAGATGAAGAGAAAAACTGAAACCACACAGTAAAACAATTTTTCAGGCAGACCACTTGGAATCTTTAATGAAAAAACCATGCAGGCAAATTGAATATGAAACAGTTTTGGGAAGGAGGTAAACGATGACAAGAGGTTAAAAACCATTGTGGTTTTGAATTTGCAAATCATGCAAGTTTTAGCAAGCATTTGAAAAACCCACATTCCTAAGCCTTTAAAACTTATGTAGTGAAGTGACAATGTAAGAAAGAGCCATTTTCTTTCTGGCTGGTGTTATTTTTGGTGTTATTAATTCTGCACGTGCTAACAGAACTGGAGTGTGTGAATTTGGAGTGCACACAATTTCACTGAGCAAACATGAGAAGAATCAGAGCTGAAAAGCCCTATATGGGTGGCTGAAAGACTGGTCTAGACTGACCAACTAAGCAGTTCATTGGTGTTTGTCTTATCTGCAGGCTAGAGGGACTTTCAGTTTCCCCTCTTAAGATCTTTTAGCCCCCAACAACTGAAGGTTCTCATACCTTCAGATGGGTTAGGGCCCTGTCCTGACACACATCACCAGCCAAGGAGAGGGATTCAGCCACCCATGGTCTCTAGGCAATTGCTGAGGTGCTACCAACATATGAATTTGTATGTGCATGCAACATAAAGTGTTCAGAACAATGTGTTCTTATGCAAAAGCACTTTTGCTTTCTTTGCGCAAAATTTACATACACACTTGACTACTCAAATGAATCTGCCTGCTGACAAAAATGTATTTCAGTGCAGCACGCCATTCTCAGCAAAGGCCCGAAGCCTCTGGCGCTGCAACTCGACTCCTCAGCAGAGGGCTGCAGGTTCAAATTCCAGGATTTGACTGTTGTACCCTTGAGCAATGTACTTCTATCTTGAATAATCTCAGTGATGATATTCATGCTTTATAAATGAATAACACATGGAAATTGAGGCTGTGTGTGTCATCTCTGAAGACAGAAGCTATGTAAAGTACATATTCAGTTAAAAGGATCATTATAAGCATATCATTATTATTATTATTATTATTATTATTATTATTTTCTCTGCAAATGGAGGGGCAACACCCTTATGTGGGTTCAAATAATAAAAGCTTTTTGGTCATTCATGGTAATTCTGTGCATCAGTGAGACTATCCTTGTTAACACCTATGCATGTGAAAGAGATAAGGGCAGTTCTGCTCCTGTTTCACTCTGGAGGTGTGTCAGTGTGTCACAGTGAATGGCACCATGCATGGAACCAAAGTGCTTGATACAGAAACCATTTCTGGAGTCCATAATCCGAGAAGAAAAAAACACATTTCTTTGCAAATTGCGATGTAACAGGAGCTTGAAAACAAGTTCTTTTATGTTTTGTGTGTTCTGTAATAACCCTGTGTACAGGAGTTTTGGTTCCTCCTGCCTAGTCATGTCTTACTTATGGACTACATACTTTTTAAAAAATTACCTACAATTTAAGACTTTTCCAGTTACTTTTATAGTTCATAACATACCTGAAATAGCCTTGCATTTTTCCTTTCCTATTGGTGGGAGATGGAATGGATTTATAGCAGCAGTGCCCGAATGAGCACTTCTCATTTTAAAGAGGCATATATGTAATCTTGAGACTTGGAAAAAAGCCAAAGAGAATATAACTGGTGGGACAAGTACTTGCCAAGTCAGTGGCCTTTATAGGCCCGATAGACACCTGACATCGCCAGCCGAACACTTCCCCTCATTCTGTCTCAAACCGGGATGTGCATTTAAAAGTGAACTGTCACGCCATAGCACAATTTTGTGCTGTAAGAGTATCCACAACAGCATTATAGATTAAACTACATAGTTATTGGCTACCAGGAAAGTAACACCTGTCATTTTGGGAGGGAAAGGGAAATTGGGTTCTGGTTTCTGATGGACCTCTGTGTTCTAAATATGTGTGTAATCTCAATGGCAGATCCTGGGCTGTATGATCTGTCTGCCAGATGGCTCATGAAAACCCCTTTACTGTATGGACAAGTAAGCCCAAACCAGAGTCTCCAGCCGGAAATATAAGCACGGACAGATTTGGGGCAGTAAACAGAAGGCGTGTTCTAGTACACAGTGTTTACATGTGTTTATTACAGTGCAGCACACGTACTAGTGATTTGCTAGAGCATTAATAACATAGTACTTCTCTGGCACCCTGTTTTCCAAAAAGGAGGAGAAGTTTTGTGTTATCTGTGAATAATTGTAAACAGAATTAAACTGATTCTAGGTGTCATGCTCTCATCTATTAATCGTGTGCTCATTTTGCATGGTATATTTTTGTGCTCTCCTGAATACTGCAGTAAATGAAACAAATGTATAGAAGTCACTGTAAAGGGCAGTAAAAATGTGTATTAACCAGGCTAGATATTACTTAGCGATGATGTGTCTGATGATGTGTCTGTTTTGTTCAGTATTACCCTACTCAGTGTCCACAAAATGTCTCCACCCTTTAGTGGCGTGTAAATGAAGCGTTTGTCCACAGGCAGCGGCTTTTGCAGCTGTGTGGGAACATTGTGACATAACATTGTTTGTGCTATAGCTAACAGGAACCACCTTAACATCCACTTCAGAAACAGACTGAAGTGATCGGGGTGATGTAGAGGAGCTGTGCTCTGACTATAGCTGTTGTTCACTGAAGCGCCACCCAGACTGAATGAGAGGGGGCTTCTGGACCTTGACAGGACCGTTCTGACCAGGGTCTCCACAGCACACAGCTAGCCTCTGTTCTCCAGTCCTTGGTATGGAAAGAGGGCTTGGTACCAGCTCACTCAGTTTTGCCATTTCAGTGAGTGCCCATCACACTGCAACAAAGGACCACAAAAGAGAGGGGCAGTGGGGGAACTGGGGGGGGCTTTGTGGGGGCTTCGTGTTTCTGCACAAGGAGATTTAAGAAATGTGGGTCTCACCGCCATATGGCGTGGTTATGTAACAAGGCATGTGTGCGTTCATGTGGATCTAGGGCAACCAATCAGGTTTCGCCAAAGCATAGAGCAGCGCGGCATGGGAAGGGTTATCGTCCACCCCCCTGACCTAGCCTTTTTTTCTGATGAGAGTGGAGCAGGGCATTCCTGTGGTCCCCTCCAAACCCATGGTCCTTGTGCTCTGGACGCTGGAGGGACAAGTATTGGGGTGTGGTGATACAAAGCAAGGCAAATTAAGGACCACTGTGAGTGAGAAGCGCTCAGTCAGCATTCTGCTGAACATGCTGAAGCTCAAACTCCACCTTTACCTGTCTTTCCATCACAAATTGAATACTTTGCTCCGCCCCCACCCCCCAGACCTCTCCAGAACTGGATCCCACCGGTCTGTGCTTGATGCAAATGGTCTTGGAATTAGGGCAGCGCAGGGGGAGAGTGAGAGCACACGTCACAGCCGGATGTAAAATGCAGGCAGAGGGATGCGAGCTGAATAGTCCAGGGAATGTGGGCTTTCTGCTTTTGATGTGATAAAAATGGTGCAGAGGGATAGAGCAACACGATCTCCCCAGAGACTGGCAAGTCCTGGGAACTCTGAGGTTTGGGAGTGTTGAATCCCCTCTCCCGTCTATCCGAAACTGCTCCTTTATTTAACACCCAAACTACTTTTGCTAAATGGGAGAACTTGACACCAGCAGCAGTTGAACACGCCAAGTCTTAAATTTCTTCACAAGATAAAAACACTACAGGTGTAGACCGAGAACATCGTGTCCCTACACACTGTGCACACATGCCTTTCACAGCAAAAGCGTTCTCAGAAGAGGACAAATGTCCATTTCCAGCATGATGGCCATAAACAGCACAGCTGTGTGTCCAGCTGGACGAGTGAAAGGGAAAAAACCTCTGAACAGTCCCTCACAGTCAGAAATGAGCAGTCTGATGGAGGTGATCTCATTGGCTGGAGTGGCAGGGAAAGTGTAGAGGCTGAGGGCTTTTTGTGTTGGCTGAAGCTCCAACCCACCCTTAGTGGGTGGGGTTGAGGGAACTTATGATTTTCCTCACCCCTTCCCACCTCAGGGGCATTTTCAGCAGATTTTCTGTATGTTTTATGAGCATTCTTCAGAGGACTGAATGAATGTCTGCCATTTGTGCTTGTCTCTGTTTATGAGCTTTATGTTGGGGAACTTCTGCCTTTACTTGGATGCCTCCAGCAAAAATGAAGTTGAATAAAGAATGGTCATTTTCATGCTAATCATCACAAAGCATCTTTTTGCCAAGTGTAAATTACTACTGTATTACACCTGTGGGTGGAATCTTCTCCGGTTACATGTGTTTGTGTGCTATGTGCAATAAATCTTTCATGCTCAGACACATAAGAACATAAAGATCACACATGCCCAGTTTTACACGTTTTGCACATTTGGTTCTCATCAAGGTGATCTTTGCAGAGCAGAATCAATAAAATTTTCTTTCATTTTTTTCACCTCGGAATTGGCCGAACTGCGTACGTTACGTTTTTGCTCAGAAGATAAACACAAATAGCATAAATTACTAGCATTTCAGCTCAGAGATAGCCACATACTGTATACATTACTAACTAAAAGTATTTTATTTTATAGGTTTTTATAGTTAAAACAATCATTTTTACATGCTGGTGTGGTCTGAATGTAGTTTGTACACTGGGTCACCATCCAGGACACTGTTTATTTTCTTCACAGTGTTCCTCTTGTGCCTTTTAGATTTCATTGTGTGTATGACTATGTGTGGTTGCATATTCGTTGAATGCCACCATATGTGTTCACATCCATTTTTAAAATCTTTGGGTCATATTGTGTAAGGGCAAACATGTGTGTATTTTAGGACCAAGATAATGGTCATCTCTTGGTTTAGTGTATCAGCCAGCTTTATGTTCTTATAGTCCAAGGTCATTTTTGAAAACACAGCACCGATATATCTCTCCAAACTTGATCTTGTAGTGACTTGGGATTAATTGCCTGGGGTCTGTACAGTTCCAGTCACTGAAAAGAAACAAACTTCCCCTCAGGCAACACATCTGGGTCCTCCCTCAGATCAACACAAAAATGCAGTGCCATTCTAAGGACTGAATTTGCACCTGTTAGCAGTCAGCACCTTGTGGGACTTTCTTTGAGATAGGTTTTGACGTTATGTGGAATTAACTTGGAGTATCCTAAATGTATCATCACAAGTTATTTTCACAAAAGGAACTGTGGGAACTTGGATACTGATATCAGGGAAAATGTTGACATCATGCAAATGCAAAGTAACAAGATTTGTTTTTGCATTTATCCTTTGTATGAGCCATCAGCATTTACCAATTGATCTTGAAATTAGAATATGAAGTGAAGTTCCTCAAATGGCATGTTGTTAAATGGGAATCTGTACCAAGAACATTGTGTACAGGAGAAACAATCCACCCCTCCCCCTCCAGTTCCCTCTGCCACGCTCCCCCCTTCCCCCTCCTCCTCCCCTTCTCCCCTTCCAACCCTGAGATGTGTTTTTGGAGTCTGGAATGCAGTAAACTACCTTGATCTTTGCCACCCTGTTCTCTTTAATTGAGAATAGACCGCATGTATTCAATTGCAGTGGATGGGGCATTCCAAACCTGTGCTCCTCTGCGTGCGAAAGGCGGCAGTACCTGTCTTCAGCATAGTGGAAAAGAGGGCCAGGGTTCGTCTGCTTCTTACATCATAACATGGATTCATCTGTCACTTCATATCAAAGCTAGAGTGAATCTGGACAAAGGGGGGGAAGGCGCGTGCTGGTGCAGATTTGGCAGCTCTGACAACCGCAGCGCCAGAGAAACAAAGGCGCTCCACCTCCAGCTTTTTTCTGTTTCAGCCGCAGGCGCTCACTAGCCGTTTCATGCGGAAGAATCTAATCGAGCGATTGGTCCCAGGTTCTTTCCAGCAGTGTTTATTTTGTTCTTTCAGTTAATCCGGTTAATGCTAGGTTTCGTTTCACATTACTTATACCTTCTGCCTTTGTATTTAATTACAACAGTCAGTCGTTACATAAGGTGGGATGCTTGCATGTAAGACCTCTGCATTAACAGCGCCAGAAACGTACTTTACTCTCACATTTATAACATGGTGTTTTTCAAAGTGGAGGATCGGTTTTTCAATGAACATACTCCTCCTTCCTGGATTTTTTATTTAAAAATGCATTCTCCATTTATTTAAAACTTGAGCCTGCCCTGTGTGTTTTAAAAAGAACATTGTTTGCATTTGTGAAACTGCTAATGACCAACAGATCAAGAGTGAATAATAGACAGTAATGATAAGCATGGCGTGAGTTATTATGAAGCATGTACTTCTAGTCTCCTTTCTGTTCCTGTTTAAGCCAGAGGCTTCAGTCAGGTGGAATTGGAGTTGAATTTAATGAGGCTTTCAGAATTAGTCTTCTGTGTTATGAGTCTCCTGGTGTCTCTGAGAGCAGAAGAGGTGAGGGTATGCCCTCACTGTTTTAGCACATTAGTCAAAATATTCTCTTCCTTATACGATGAGGAAGATGGATGCCAGCAGTGCCCACAGACACACAGTGAGCGCCGAAGCTGGGTGAGGTGACTGATAGAAATGGTCTTACCACGCCCTATCCCCTCTCCTACCATTTGCCTCCTGTTTCAAAGGGTGATAGAAAATGGTTTTGTCCTTAGTGAGAGTGGTTGGGACCAATTGGCATCCATGCTACTTCAGTCATTTTTAATTTCTTGTTTTCAGATAATGAATATTTAATCCCTTGCTATTTATAAATGAATGATTATGTAATATTTAGGTTACTCACTGAGAAAGCAGCAGATCACTGTCGGAGAACTGCATTCTAAGCCAACTGGTGCTGACCCGCTTGCTATGGCAAATCAGAGCCATTTACTGGGACTGTAGGGCGCAGTGTGGTAGGTGGCAGCAGTAAGCATGGCATCAGAATACTTTACCCTTGCAGTGACGTTTGCATCTTTGCCTGTTAACTGAGTGGCGAGCATTTGATTAGCCAGTGGAGGGTGTTCAGCATGGAAACTGTCGCCATGGCACGGCTCAGGCTCAGTGTGATATCGGTAGCGCACATCTAATTGGATTATATTTGCGATGGCATGCACCTCACTTATGACAGTAAGTGTCAGGCTGTAAGGTGCTGACTGTACACCATCTGATCTGAACAGTAGAGCAGTCTATCGCCAGGAAGAGTGCGGATACTTTTCCTCTTCTCCACAATCACACCTGCAGACCACTGTTTTAGTACATAATAAATTAAGCACTATCCTAAAAGAACATTTTTAGTTATCAGAATGCATATTACTGTGTATATATATATATATATATATATATATATATATATATATATATATATATATATATATATATGTATGTGTGTGTGTGTGTTTGTTTTGCTCTCTATGTTTTATGTGTTTAAAAAAAAATGTGTTTTGCTCTCTATTTTTTGCAGTTTTATAGTTGAAGCAATTATGAAGCAATTAATGTATAGTTCCTTTCCCAAGGGTAAAACAGCATTTTTGCACCAAAGATTCAAACCTGGAGCCTTAAAAACCCAAACTCAGGTCCTTAACCTCTACCCCACTCATGACTGGAGCATATTTTACTGCTAATCTTGAAAATGAAGATGGTCATTTTCTGTTTTCCTCCTGCCATGATGAATATTTTACTGCTAATCTTGAAAATGAAGATGGCCGTTTTCTGTTTTCCTCCTGCCATTATGTCTAAACTAGACGAGCTGAGTGAGTCATTCTGTGGAAGAAAGCCATATCTGGCCGACTGGGCGCGGGTCAGTCGTGGAAGGCAATCGAGGGAGCGTCCATGCACAGACACACAGCGTTGACAAAAAGTACCTCTTATTTCTTTAGAAATGGACCAGGTGAAATCCCCTTCTTTGTTCAAAAGACTGTTGTTTTTTTTGCAGCGGGCTGCCTAAGCCCAGGGAGACGTGTGCTGGTCGTGCTGGACCACGGACGTGCTAAGCCTGCCGTCCCACACAAACACTGATGAGAAGTGACAGGATAAGCCAGGCTCTAGCACAGGGGCCCAGCTCTCTTCATTCCCCAAATATAGAGGAGAGGAGATGAATGCTCTCCACTGGACTTTAGCCATTCGGCAGAGGAGGAGGAGGAAGGGCGAGCGTAAAGACGTGTTTGGGCGGAGCAGAGAAGGAGTGAGCCTAGTACGTAGTGAGCCGTGAGTGCACCCATCACCAGGAAGATTTTAATCTCTGTTGATGGTTTATATAACCATGGGGGTCATGTGACCCCAGGAGCCTGTGACATCACGGCTTTTCCCTCACACTTGTTTTCATTCAGTCAGTGGCGAGTGCTCCTGTAAGACATACAAAACAAAAGCTGTACAGTGGGAACAATTGGGAGAGGGAGCAGAAAGATACAGCCCTGACCTGGCCCTCGCTTTTCTGTGACCCCATGAGTCTTAAGGTGACATCGTAGGGAAAACAGTGTCTGGGGGGTTCAGAGTCTGCCAGCGTCCTGCCAAAAGAGGGCTACTTTCTGTAATCAGTGGAGCGCCGATTAACATCAATGAGAGAAACGGTGCTCCGCGTGCAGGGCCAAGACGAGATGGCCATGAAGCTATTGTTCTGGGAGCTGGAACAACATTTAAAGAGGTAAATCTACAGGCATACTGAGTATTTTGAAGTTAATAGCAAATTAGTTCACCATTTGTTTTTCATCTGTTACAGCGATGTGCTCTTATTGTTTTGTTGATTTTATTTATTTTATTTTTTTTCTGGGTGCACTTGAGCTCGTAAATAGTCTGCGTAGATCATGATAGGGTAGTTAGGTTTACTTTCTTAAAGTGAGGCTTGTTTGATTTTTAACACATTTATTGCATTTTGAATTTCAAACATGGATGTGACTTATCGTGGGCTGATGATGTCCATTCTTTCCCATGTTCATGTAAGCTTTGTGTAGTGGATCCCATTGGGTTGTAATGGATCACACTGGTTCGTGCAACTGGCTGGAAAAAAAAAATTAAGATCAGATTTACAGCAAATGTGCAGTTTCAATATTAAATGTCACTTTTAGATTAGATAAGCAGTTGTTCCCAATTAGTTAACATTTACAATTTTTTCTTCTTTGGGAACACCTTGTTCTCTCAGCAAAATCCTGCATGACGTCTTTACAGGGAGGACCAGCAGAGCACAACTAAAATGAATGATATTAAAATACACAACTTTCTTACAAGCGAAATAATGAGGCTATATCAAGTAATGTAAAAAAAAATGTCAAAGTGAATTTTAGAAAATGTATAACAAACACACTGCTATGTGTTGGAACAAAATGTACAACCCTTAAGAGATGTGGATGACTCCAGTGATGTCACCAGAGCCCCTCCCTCCCCTGCAATACAGTTGCCTTACAGAAGAATTCCTCAATAGCTATATGAGAATGGTAGCTGTGAGAGATTGCATTCTATTTTAAATTTTCTATTAAACCACCAGCGTGTCTTCTTGTGTAGTTGATGGGTAGAAGTGCCCTGACAGACATCAGTAGAGCAGGGTATGGATTTTTGCCATTCATAGTGCAGCTTGTACGCTTGGTCTAGTGTCCCACTTCTGTATTAAATAGGATGAGACCCCTGATTTCAGTCTAATTGATATTTTGCCTGTAGTCCCCCACTGCTTCTCTTCTTTCTGAAATACTCCATGTCACCGGTCAAAATTTGAATAACTGTTGTTTGGTCAAGGCATTTCACAACACATTTGGGAAAATTGAACTAATTCATAGTGACAAAAAATTCTCAAAGATTGTGAGTGTTCATCTGTAGTGTCTTATGAAAATCATCCTCTGGTTTTGCTAAGTGTTAATTGTGTAGGGTGTGTAAGACATAAACCTGGGAGGTGGGGTAAGGGTTTCCAGGAGAGAAAGGGTGTGTCCCTCTTCTTACAAAGATAGGTTTGGAATCAGTGGCGTAGTCTTGTTTTAATTGGACTTTAGAAATCAATGAAATGCGCAACTTCACATCAAATACCCTTAGTATACTAACTATCCTCATTGGTAAAGTTAAGGACCCTGATAAGAGAAGAAACGGACCACCTATATCAGGTTTGTAATTTCACATTTTCTCTCGATTGAAGATGTCTGTAACGCAAGATGAATGACTTGTTTTTCATTATCAGAACATATGGTATATGGGTCTTCTCAACAGTTATTGAGCAATCATGTTCAATATCCTTAAGCTCAATGGCACTAGAAGGGTCGGTTGAAATAGTTCGTCCCCAGCATCTGCCTCTCCCATTTAGCAGCAGTTTCACATGTCCATGCGCAGCCATTAGTTTGAGGATCAATATAAGCGTCCCTAAGATGATTTTCGGCATGGTGTTGACAGAGACACGGGCTGACCTGGGGCCAGGTCCTGTATTCCAGGAGTATATTCATCCTCTGTAATTGCCTAAAGCCACCACAGTCAAAGAACTCCGGAACAGATAACTGTGCTTGAGCTGCTTACCAGCGTTCTTGGCTTTGTTTGGAAAAGCCGTACATTTAATTAGGATAAGTAATCTATATTTATGATTCTGTTGCAAAGAATTGCTATATTTGAACCACAAGAATCCCCTGTTGTCCCGATCACATAGTATGTCAGCAATATTGTAGTGGACTATCCTGTGCTATGGGGATACCATATGTATGTATGTTGCTATACAGATTTGCAGAAAGAAGTGTGTAAAAATTTGGATTATGGCAATGACAGACATCTGTTTGGTACCATTGTGCTGCTTGCAGGTGTTTAATTCCAGTATTGGGAAAACATACTGAAGTTTGAGATGAGAAGCTGCTAAGAGCCCATGATCCTTATTAGTGGTTATTCAAGATGATTTTGCCATGCTGTTCATTATGTTAAGGGTGTCAATGTGCAGACAGTTGTTAAGGGTATTTCCATACAAATTCAGTGTTGCTCACTTTCTGCTAATCTTCACTCCCTGCAAACATACCATGTTCACAAGCAGCTCCCTTATCCGCAGGTATACTTTTGGGCCTGTTGACAGAAACACAGTGTATAATTCTTACAGCTCCCCAGGTGTACAATTCACAAATCAGAAGGGGTATTTATTGTCAGCTCTGCATCTTCATAAGGCTTTACCTGGACTCACCAAAACTGTGCAGGACTCCCTTAGAACAGGAATGTAATTGCAAGGGAGAGTATGTAGAGGCACACTGAAAATTAAGAAGCCAATGGGATAGACGAAGGCCCTACTTTCCTCAGTGAGGTGAGCTGAGATTGAAAGGTTACCCAGGTGCCTCAAATGATGGCTAAATGAGCTGTTGTTCATAAGCACAATGCCTGAGGAGGCAGCTGCTTCCTTCAGCCTTAAGTGCACTGTTTTATTTTATGACAACCTGTGAAATGATAACATAGTAATGCTAAACCTTTCATATCAGCTCATTCATTTACTAGGACCAGGGTTTTACCCAAACATATTAGAGTAGTGGTGATGATGGTGGAGATCATGGTGCTTCCTTTTTTGTTGCCACATTATCAAAGTAGTCATTTCAATTGATTTGACTGTGAAATTACACTTTTTATAGTAACTGTTACATTAGTGGCTTTAAAGGAACAGTTTACACAGTGTGACAGACATTGCTCATTAAGTTCCTGTATTACAGTTGCTCTTTCATGTTTCTGATCCACCACTTCTGAAAAAATCTGGGGAGACCACTGTAAACCTGTACAGGAATCCATAATTTGACAAACACAGTGGTGTGATCCCAAGGGTACTGCAGCCCACAACATGAAATAAGATTTTGGAGGTTGAGTGACAATTCTTTTTTCAACATGAGAATAATAAGACAGTGTTAGTCCTTTTCTTCATCAGAGAACATCTCATGCTTATAGTTAAGTTTTGTGTGGTCTCATGAGTGAAAATGCATGACTTCAATCTCCCAGTACTGTGTCCCACACATGTCCAGGTAGATCTTTGCAGAATAAAACCAGGCTGTTGTAGCTACCAAACAGTGTAGTCTTACCTGCAGCACTTATCTGGTCAAATAAAATATGCTTGACGATCAAGCTCCTGTCTGTAAAAACCACACCAGGGTGTACCATATTGGTCATCCATTGCTTTTGTGTACAAGGTCAATTTGTCCCCCATCTGGGAAACTGTGGTGCGGTTGAACAGTAAATGTAGGACATGAGGAGCCATTTTGTTTGTGGCAGTAAACGATGCCCTGATGCCAGTTATTTTCCTCCTGCACTGAGAAATCTCCTTCCAACTGCCAGTTTTCCTGACAGTGCCTGACAGTTCCAGTAGTCATTATTCAATCATATTGTGGTATGTTTTTTTTTTTCCTCCAAACACCATTTACAAAGAAGGGAATGCAGTTTGTGAAGCAAACAGCGTCCTCCAATATGTGACTACATCACAGGATCACCTGGGGAACATGCTTGTCAGCTGAAGGTCTCTTGATCAATTAGTTGCTTTTGCTACAGTTAATCATGCCTTTTTCTTGAGTATTTCACTCTTATGATTAGGTGCCCTTCTCTCATTACCAGAGCTTGGGATTCTGGCAGCCGTTGAAGCCAGCATATGATTGATTGTATGGCTGGACAGCTATATGAGAGACGCATGGTTCTGATCAGATACAGGGTGCATGAGCTGCTGTAGACTTGGCAGTCATGTGTTTGCATTTGGACTGCAGGCATAAGTTAAGAGTATTGGAAATGGGGTGATGACTAAATTCTATCCAAACCATTTATCATGTAATCCTATCAATTACAGCATAGGGTTTTGTTACAACAAACAACCATAGGTTGTGGCATGCTGTAATGTATAAAATTGTGTAAAATCTATTGCATATAAGCCCCAAGTCTTGTAGCACTTGACAGTAATTCAAGATTTAAACTCCACAGTTCACCTTCATTAGTCTTGCCATAGTGTTTTGTTGGTACTCTGTTTTTAATGATCCTACTCTCAAAAGCTAGTTGTACTTTTTATTGTAGGTACTGAGAGCTCTTTATTTGATTACCGAAAAGCTGTCCAGTGTACAGATTGTATGTGTTGGTCTGAGGGACATGTGACAAATGAGGAAAATGTCAATCATTTCACATTCATTTGACGGAGTTGAAAGTAGTCTTACCCTTATGTCATATACATGCATTGCCCAAATGTTAACTGGAACCATATAAAAGGGATACTATGACAACTATTTAGAAATGCATTAACTCAACCAGGGTTATGTATTACAATAAATATTAGTTGTGTGTTTGAAAATTGCTGATAGGCACCATAGACGACCGACGCACTGGAATCAGACAGCAGGTGGCAGCACTATTGCGTAGAACGCTTACATAAGCCTCAAACTCGTATTCCTGCACCTGCAGGAGCAATGTCTTGCCTTGATTTCATCAGATCTGTGCACAGTGGAATGTAATGCTAGAAGGATAGCGAGTCGATATTTTCGTCATTTTCACATTCATTTATTTATTCCTTCGGAGTCGTTAGTTTACATATACTGGTAAATCTGAAATTATTTCACAGCTGATAACAAAGACAGTGTTGTTGAACTGTCAATTTTGGCGAAGGGGAGTGTGGAGTAAAATGTCACAGAGGTTATTTTAACTGAAAGTATTTTTGGTTTTGTTTTATCCAGCCGATTTTTCTCAGTTTCTCATGAGCATTTTGAATATATTATGCTAAGGAAGTCGGCTGAGCTCCAGGTGGGGGCGTTGCAACATATATTAGTCAAATGAGTTTCTCCCTCCACCAATAGACTGCTGCAGTACGCTGTTTTTCTTGGATAAATTATGCAAATATAATGGAGGCTGCAGATTTTCACCAAAGCAGAGATGAGCTGACCTTGGAGATTCTTTGTGCTGCGCTTGTAGATGAACGTGCTCTCCTGGATGCCAGCTTTTTCTGTCGGGAAATCATACTTTCCCCCAAAAAAGCCTTTTCTGTCCTGATGGAAAGATAATGTTATTTTAGCCAACGCTAAGACGATAGTTTACTTGTGTTCGATTTGGTATATGGACGAAATAGCATGAATACCCCATGCTACACGGTGGCGATGGATCTAGGTGTTTGCCAACTGAGAAATTTTTCAATATCATTTTTATCATCATTGCTGGGTACAGAAAGCTCACCCGTCAGACTTGATAATAGGTAATTGTATATTCTTAAATTGATAAGGAGAAAATGTCGGCTTGGTTTAATGTCCTAAATGTTGTCTGACTTGACGTGTTGAATGTGTGTTATGTGTGAATTGTTATTAAAATGTTAGATGTTTTAGTCTGGTTTAGCAGCTGTGGTGTTTCTTCGTTTTGATTTGGGCTGTCAAGACTAAATGTCATCACTATGGATAGGTTAAACGTCTCTAGTATCAGTATGTCAAAACCAGGGAGATGCTGTCATACATCTCGCACTAATTCTGTCTGCTGTAGTTCAGCGGTAACTAGAAACACATTAACGTGAGCAGTGCTAGAAAGAGTACATAGTCTGTACATCTGATAAACTAATGTGCCTATTCGCGGTTTAGTCGCTTTATTTGCGTGATGGAAAAATGCTTAGCTGGCTGAAATCTTGTGAGTATTGCTGTGTCCATCTTCAGTGTAGCTCGCACGTAAAATGTGCGGATACAACTGCACAGAAAAGGGTACGAGATTTTCGATAATAATAATAGATAACGAAATTCTATCTTAAGCATTAACGATTCTTTACTGGAGAGGTTATATCTAATTGTTTATTAATAATGTTTGTTTTCTCTTTCAGTTCTTCGGGTGCCAGTGTGGTAGCTATAGACAACAAAATTGAGCAAGCAATGGTAAGTGAATTTTAAGCACACGCTAGGTTTTATAATCATTTTGAATGAGATGCATGCTCAGACGACCGCGACAGATGAACAAAATGTTCTCATCGCCCAGTCAATCTATAGAATGCATTATATAATCCGAATCTATGGAATGCTTACATAACCTGAATCAAATGGGACAACCCACACAATAAGCAGCAACTGTTCGTTATGTTGCTCAGTGGCTGTGTAATTAATTTCATAATATTTTGGAAGCATTTGCACGCTCAGAAAATGTGACTTAAAAGGTACTGCTTTAACTGTTCGAAACGATGCAGCTGGCCATTGTAACAATATAACAAATCCGATAAAGAATTGTAAAAATCGGACCAAAATTTATCTACTTCTGTTGCACTCGCAAACTGTACCTTGAGTAAGTATTTTTTTGCAATAACTCTGGAGAAGATCTTTATAGTAACGGTTAGCAAGTGCTAGCGGATTCGGGTGAATGAAGATATGCAATTGTTACGTTAAAGAATTTTAATCCAAGTTACATCCACTAATGTATTATATGATATATGTCATTATTATTATAGTAGCGGAAGATGAACATTGAAACAGTCTGAGTGTTTATATTCCTATTTTGGCCGTTCTTTTGTCACTGGATCCTTGCCTAAGGAGCCTCACGCGATTTTGTCTCCTCTGACTGTTGCTAGGCAAACTGGGAGCCTTTGACACTTAGTTATAAATAACTCGGTCACTGATTGGTTCCTCTGTCTAGAGACCGGCCATGTTTTTTTTTTTTTTTTTTTGTGGGGTAGGTGACGCTTTGTAGTCGTGTGTGGAGTGATGCATCTGAGGGCTGCACGATCTATGGAGTGTATTTCACTCAGTGCCCTATGCCATGTCAGCTTGCACATTTTCGGTTGTCAAATTAGTTGCCAGAATACAGTATTACAGCTCTTGTCATTAACATATGTAAAGTTATGTTAAGTAGCCCAAGATAATGTTGAGCATTGTAAAGTATAAACATTTGAACATTCACAATAATAGTGATCATCTAAATTAATTTTTATTGTTGCTGCTGTTGTTATTAGAAGTTTGTTTTAGTAGTAATCATAGTAGTTATTATAGCTTGGAATTCAAGATGATTTATTATTACTGTGTTTTGCTCTTTCTTTCTAGGATCTAGTAAAGAGTCACTTGATGTATGCTGTGCGGGAGGAGGTGGAGGTTTTGAAAGAACAGATTAAAGAACTGATTGAAAGGAACTCACAGCTGGAGCAGGAGAACAACCTACTGAAAAACCTGGCCAGCCCAGAGCAGCTCGCACAGTTCCAGGCACAAGTTCAGAGCGGCTCACCGCCTGCATCCACACAAGTGGCACCCAACACCACACAGCAGCCTGCCCAGCCTGCCTCACAGAGCACCGGTCCCTCTGCATAGCACACAAGCTGTTTGGCTGAGGGGCACCATGGCTAAAGAACTGCAAGCAAACAGACTTAAGCCAAAGCACGAAAATGCCACAATCACAGGAGGTTCCCGGATAAAAATTTGCACATATTTAACTCACAAAACGTGACAAGTGTTTTTTTTTTTTGTTTTGTTTTTTTTTTTTTTAAAGACGCTTTACAGACTAGACAATCGTCTTCGACAATGATACCATTATTATGGCAGATAAAACCAACAATACCAAAATCCACGGACTACTGAAAAATCGTCAATAATAATCTCATGTGGAAGCAGCTTTCAGAATCATTGTGCCTGCATCTAAGGATTTCAAGTGATGTTGATGACATTGGTGACTCTGGAATTGTATGGGTGTTGCCACTCCTCACATAATTTTGTAGTGTAAATATACAATTTTTCATGGCTGTGATCTGAGTTTAGGAGCAAGCACTTTTATGGTGACAAATGTGAAGAAACTGAGGACCATCAACAAACAAGAAAACCCATCTGGTATGGGGAAACACAAAAAAAGAAGTTGACTGTAAATCATAATGCCACCGTCATCAGTATCTTTTATGAAGGAATGGGGGTTAACTTGACCAAGGACGGTAATGCATTTTTCAGTATTTAAGTTTGAACTCCTCATTCCTCCCCTATTCAATTCAAAGCTGCTTTCTTTTCCACTGGTGACACCTGGTACATGAGTCTGAGGTAAAATGTTTGAGGCTCAGCTGAGTTTTAAGGAGAGTTAGGCTTGTATATTTGTGTATTTAGTGTAAGTACTCTTGTAAGATAGAATGATAAAGGAAACAAATCTTGTAAGTATTTAGACTGTACAGATTGAAATGGAGCTGTTATTTGGCTGATCTAAGCGAGTTTGGACATTCTTTTTTTAATGCTGTAAATCAGGAATGCAGCTTTGCATCAGTTTCACATTTATCTGACAGTAAACTGCATTCAGTTTTCTTGGCTGCATTAAATTCTACTGTAAACCGTTGTTCACTTGAAATAATTTTTTAAGTATTGCACCATTATGGACTTTTATTTTGACAGTGAAGCACTCTGGATGTTCAACCTTAAACCTAGTCTTAATAACATAACAAACATAAATCTGAAATGGATTTTGCATATACGTATAAGTTGTATGCCATGTTTTGTGCATGTTCCTCAAACTGGAGAAAAGTTGTATCATAATTCAATTGCACTTGACAGTTGCACCTCTCAACTTTCAATAAAAGTGGTAAAAAAGGAAAATCTAATCTTTCGTGTTTAGTATTTTATCTAATTTTTTTTTCTTTTTTTCGTGCGTTTGGCAACATTCTTGCAATGATGTAAGGAGCTGGCAACCATTACAGCAACACATAGGTAGCGATGACAAAGGTTTATGTTAACAGCGTCACAAGCCTCTGAGCTATGATTGGTGGTTATTTAACGCATTCTCCACCCCCTGATGATTTTGGCTCCACCTTCTCCATCTCCCGGTCCTCACGTGCACAGACATGCTGGAACTGATATAATGCAAGTAACTGAGTGATTTTTACATGAAGTAATAAGGCAGTATCATTGAGATCAGTTGTGATCATACAACATTATAATTACTTTGTGGAATCTGAATATTTGCTAAAATTTAATTCAGCAAATGCATTAAATGAATAATTTCCTTGTTTTAAATAATAATAACAATTTATTGAAATTGGCAGGGCTGCTTATAGTTCTTAAGTGCAGATTAAGTGAGTAAGCCTTGTTGCTGTGTGGAGTTTGAGATATCTTGTCTGCAGGTTTGATTCATTGGTGAAATGAATCCTCTCTAGAGCTGGGGTCTGTGGGCACTGATACTCCAGGCCAGTCTTAATGTGTCAATACTCTTCAGCTGGCCTTCAGTCGGAAGGAAATCTGTGTGGTTTAGACACTGTGTGCAGAGAAATAATAATAATGTAGGGAGAGCTATGCGAGTCCTGGACAATGAGTCTAGGGCTGTGAACTGGGCTTCAGTTCAGCTCTCACTGTCACTGTTCCCTTATTCCTCTTATTTAGACCCCCTGAGCTCTTCCTCAGAAGACAATGTAAAGCTGCATAGGGGAACCTGCTAGTTATTTAGCAAGACCCTAGTAATGTCTCCATCTCTGGAAATGGCTGTGTTCTCCACTCTACAGCAAGAAGTGTGAGATTTTCACTGCCTGTGACCCTGCAGGTAGATAGGTTTTCATGTTATGGATGAACAGGTGCTTTTGATTCATATACAAATATATGAAGTGGAAACCTTGCTTACTATGGAGCCATGTTTGAAAATACATGTTAGGATAAACCTTGTGGTGAGGCACAGTGTTGGTGGATTTGAAAGCTAACCATATACCAACCTATAGGTGCTTCTGTGAACCTGTGTTAACCAATGAGCGGGGTGATGTTCTGCTTTCCAGGGAGCTTGTTTCTGGAATTATGGTAGGCTAAGATGACTCTGATTTCTGTCATTTTTTCCTCCTAAATTAGCTACTAATTTCCAGCACATTACTTTTGATCTGTTTTTACGCTTGTAATAGTAGACAGATTTATGAATTCGTTACAACCAATTTCTTCTAGGGTATGGGGGAATCATGTAAAACACAAGGCAGCAGAATAACTACAGAGGATCTAATCATTTGTTAAACTGAAAGCTAATCAATGGTTCATCTTGACTATTCTCAATAATACATTGTCAGGCCTTGTACCAGGCAGATGAGATCATTCAAATATTTAATTTTTTTAATTTAAATATTTGAATGACCTCATACCTTCCACATGATGTAACAAAACCAGTTAACCTGCTGACACTTTTGCTGATATTTGCACCATTTTTTCAGAAACTCTAAAAAAATCAAGAAGTAACAGTGCTTGTTAGGTAAGTGATAATAATAACTTCTCAAAACTTCATAAATCACGCATGGTTTGTGTGCTGGTTCTCTGACTTCAAATAACAAACCATAAACTTGTGTTAGTATTTCTGGGAATATGCAAGGAAATATGAATAAGCAAGCCATACTAAATGAGATGGATTCCAGATACATCCCAAAAAGATTAGTAATATTTATTTGTAAGAAAACAATCCCTCTGGTAACATACATACATACATATACTGCCATGCATGACAAACGTTCAGTGATCAGCTTACTTGATTGGCACAAACAGATGTGTACATAGCGAATAGTTGACACATACAGTGAATCAGTGCCACTTGATACGGTTTGTTGAGTCATTAGAACAGCACTGTGTTCCTTCAGCCGAAGACCCTGTCAGCAAACGAGTTGTGTCATGCTTAAAATAAAATGCGTCCCTCTTTTTCCCCCACTACGGTGAAACACCAAATGTACCTCTCAAGACAGCCTTGTGCCATCCACACCTGTGCAAGAACTGTAGAACTGTGTGCTCTCTTCTGATGAGTATTCCTTCAAGCCTGGGGCTGTTACACACTAAAGATTAGACCATACAACCAACAAGAGCCAGCTTTGATTGGAGAACAGGTGCAACCCTCGCTGACTGTAACCGTGTACCTGTGAGTGCCTGGTGTAACATCAGGAGGAGCCAATGCAGCCATGGACAATTTAAACCCAACCCCAGGCCAAACAAGGACAATCATGTTCCCCCGCTGCTGACTCTGTCAAAGTCGGCTAAATGAACAATGATGCCATGTGCAAGGGCCCCTGCCCTTGAGCTTACTTGTGCCAGGACCCAGCCAGAACCTCAACATCTAAACACCAGCATGGAGAGCAGCTGCCCAGTCCCCTGATGGTCATAGGAGTGAGGAGCTCCACTGAGGTGAAGGATCACATTCCCATTCTGATGCTCTGTATGATCTGAAAAATGGCTGTGATGGAGAGGGCCACTGTGAGCTCAGGGCAGAGATACACTAGATGAAATATCCGTCCAATTCAATTTAAGGTTTAAGCACATTTTGTTAGGACAGAAGAGGGGTCTCTGTAAACACATGCATTGCCTCTATTTTGTTTCTAAATACCATAGAAGCACATAAAAACCCAAACACAATGATCAGTGTGTCTGTTATCCATCAGAAGACGACCATCTGTTTTTACCTGATCCACAAACAACAAATACGAAGAGTGCCAGCAACCAGGGCCCTACTGGGTATTTCTCCTCCTGTGGTCGCTGGAACAAAAAAAAACAAAAAAACACAGCAATCACACAGGTCAATGCCATGGGAATGAAATCCAAACAGACTGTGTAAAACAGCTCTACTGCACCAACTGTAAATTATCCAAGACATACAGACCTAGTTTCCAGTAACATTAATGTTTCTTTGTTTTTCAGGACAGCTCATGTGATTGTGTTTGCCTTTATTTTGAGTAACAACCTTTATTTTCATGACCATTGTCAACTGCATTCCTCAATTATCTTGGGTTTTAGTAATGCTTGTAAAAGTTGTATGTATTGTTGAACTAACAAATACAGTTATATGTATAGTTATTGCTTATTTTCTCCATAGCTTTTTAATTGTGCTCAATTGTATACACCTTGGGATTCCCAATAAAGAATAGCCTATGGCTACATTGGACATTGCATATGGTATATATATCAATGTTGGGACATATGATTATATTAACAAATAAACAATAGATAAATAAATAATAGGTGCCATGCCACACTTCACACTTTGCACGCTTTAAATGTTTTGTACATTTATCTAAACATAATCCATTGAGCTAAACATTACAACACATTTAAGAATGTAGACATTTAGTAAATGTATGAAAAAAGTTTTCTAATTGTATCATACATTTCCTACACCAAAAAATATTTCTCATTTATCTCTGATGTCAACCATGTATAATGAATTTTCCTTGGTCTAGCAAATGGTCAACTGTATCAAGGCTTGTCCCTTTCTCTGTTCTTCAAACCTTCAAAATGGTAAAATATTTTCAGTAAAATTGCTGGATAACCATAAACCTCATAAGGACAATGTACACAAGTTCCAACTTGTCCTCTTATAACACTGACCACAAGAGTGTTCCCTGTGTAATCAGGAATGTCAGAGAACCTTAAGGCAGACTTGGCATGAAATAAATGAACATGAGCAAGAAAAAGTCCTTCCCCAGCTTAAACTCTCAACAGAAAAAAAATCCTGATTTGCTAACAATTACAGTTTGAATGTGGCCATACATCATCTGACGATTTTTTTTTTTTTTTTTTTTACAATCAGCTATGTTCCCTACAGTGGCTGAGCTCTCTGTCAGCTGCTGACAAATTGTATTGGGTGGTGTTTGAGGACAGTGTGGCTGTCAGCTAACAGCTAAGCTCCACAAACAAAGAAGTGAAAAAGTAGGGCAAGGTGGAGCCAAAAAATTAGCCATTGGGTTACAGAGGGCTGTGTTGCTATACTGTTAGAGAGAACGTAAATTTCCAGGTAAAATTACCATGTCTCAATCACTTTAACTCACAGTTTGGTAAAGTTTCATGATATCTGTAAATTTCTTCAGTAGACATTCTACTTCACAAATGGGCAAGGCAGAATGAGTCTCCCTAAATGAACCTGGATTAGGGCAGTTAAGCAAATGAATAATGCAAAACAATGTTTACATGGTTCAATGTTACTGTTTGGTAAAATTCTCATGACATCCCAATCAACATTGCCATACTTAGGCTGTGGTGAGTGCTCGTCTTTGGATGCCTGGTATTTCATCACCAATAGTAAGGATTACTATTACACCGCAATGAGAATTTCTGATATTACTTGATTTACAACCAGCGCTACAATTTGTGTTATAAATGGAATGTTTTCTTTAAATTAGAATATCATATAACGTTTATATCGTGCAGCACCATATAATTATACACTATATCTGATAACAATAACATAAACGTAATGTTTTATTGCAACTATGAATTCAGCTCGATGTGCACTATTGGATAAAAATTAGACATTGCAAGCCTTAACCTCACGCTTTTCAGGTTAGTATTTGAAACTTAAATAATTTTTTCCTAATCCATTAACTGCAAATTATGCAAATTTAGATTTCACGAACATATTCGTGAATCTATATTAGTGAATGTATTAGTAATAGTGTATGTATTAGTGAACTTTCTGCACCAACATTATTACACCGATTAAACTAATGCTATCGGTAGCCATAATATGTTCATAAAGCATCTTTGGGACTGCGTAACACGTGTACCGTTCGCTGTGACATCTTCAAAGGATTCCAGTGCAAAACTACGACGGTGTATTTCAAGCGTCAAAAGAGAAATAGTGACAGAGGTACAGTATGGTAAACGTCCTACTTGCTCAGGAATACAAATCTTAATGATTTAATTACAGCGATTTGTGTCAGTGCCACCATTCCCATGTACAAAAACAAACAGCTGACCATAAAGAGAACGACAGAGTTCATTTTACTGGATGTAACCAGCTGAGCAGTTTCAGTATTCATCGCTTGGCGATCAGTTAGTTGGTCATGCCTCGATTTCTATGCTACCGGTCGATGAATTAGAATCCATTACAGATAGTAGGTTATAGAATTCTAAACACGACACCACTAGACCACACATCAGTTTCAGCGTGGACACTGTCTCATTTTCGTGTACTGCAAGCTAGATGGATGGATGGATGATGATGTTTAGGACGTATCTGTTGCGCAATTACACTATTTAACCGATGAGTTGAGGAGTAGCGAGCCAACGGATCCCAAAATAGTTTCAAAACGCATTTGAAAGGGCAATAATGTCACATGCATTTCTTTAAGCGATTTATCTTTATTTTAAATGCACAGCCGATGGAGCCTATCAAGCCTATTAAGGCAAAATGTGCACAATTACTTAACTCTTCCTAAACATCACCTGCTTGGAACTTATCAATACTAGTAAAAGACATGAAATTCACTTATTAATTATATAAAAGACACCATACAGTAATGATACGGAGCGAGGTACATCTTGGGACAGAAACTGAGACGCGAAATAAAATATTCTATGGGCACATCTTTCAACAAATGGGAATTAACGTAAGAAGGCACGTCGTTCTTGATATCTATATACTGGAATGCCACTCTACCAAATCTATATTTGTATAAAGCCTCATCCTAAGAAAGCCCATGTCTTACCAGGGTCTTTGCCACGTTTCCTCTCTGTGTGATGTTTCTGCTATGCTTCTCATTTGCCATTCGAATCCTCTGTTTCGCAACCATCTTCCAAAGTAATGCAGGTATTAATGTACTACCTTTAATGTTCTTGTGGATATAATACCAACACCGAATTTACTCGGCACCGGAAAGACAATAAGGTAACTGTCGGAGACTGGCTCTCCTGGACCAGTGTGAGGCTGGAGAAGCGCACATTCGACGCCCCGCATTATTCTTCTGCAGCTCACCAGGTTTATCTGACAGTTTCCCCTCTCATCTGTGTATTTGACGTATTGAGAGTATGCATTTTGTAAATGCATTACACTGTGTGTAAAAGCATTAATTACATGTTCATCTCAAAAGTCACAGACAACCCTTTGGGTTATGTAATTTCCTTTCGAAATATATGTTGACTGCAAATTGGGCATTTTTTCTGTGTCAATTACACGATTACAAAAAAAAAAAAAAAAAAAAAAGCACTGCGCAATTACCAATATTATACGTTTCTTCAGAAATGTGTATGTCCACCCTTTGGCTTTATCACTGCTTCCACTTGCAAGACAAGCTCTGAGTTTTTCAAAGAAATCTGCAGGGATTATTTTTCCATGCTTCACATAAACAGCTCCGTAATTAAGTTTTGTGAGTTGTGTTTTATGCTTCTCATAATCCAGGTAATCCCAAACACATTCAATGATGTTGGGGTCTGGGCTTTGGGATGGCCAGTTCTCCCCAGCACCAGATGCTGTTACACATCTTCAAACTTGCAGTGATCCTCCACCATTCTTGAATGATGGCTGTAAATGAGGTCCTTGAGCCTTTCATTGCTTCAGTGGCATATGTATTGTGCTCTGCTATCTATGGTCTCCAGTGTTGGTGTTGTAGTGCAAATTTCCCTCTCTTTGTCATCTCTCAGCAGAAGAGCAAGTTATTTTTATCTAAGTTTTTATATAAAAATAAATGTTTTCTTGTATGTTTTTGTTACTGTCATGGGTTTTTAAAATGTTATTTCAGTCCTAAGCATTAAATATTAAATATTTTTTCTAAACAAAAAAAAAAAAAAAAAACTATTTAATGGAACGCTTTTGTAATGGTACAAACATGTTGGCATGAATTTTCTGTATCCAGTTGGGTGAAAACATTGGATATACTGTGTAGATACAAGAAACTATATATACATGAATGAAAAAGAAACAAAACTGAATATAAACAAACAGAAAATACAGAATAACAAAGTATATAACTTTATCCCACTCATATCATGGACATTCATTTCATTTATCCTGTCTTTGTATCAATGAGGGTGTCCATGAAAATGATGTGGATTCAATGTAATCATTTGTACTGGATTGCTAGGATCCATTAGCCTACAAACAGCATGTCACTAGATATCTTCCCTAAGGGGACTACCTTGGTAAATTTCTGAGTGTGACAACCAAATTGGCAAATAAGCTAACTGTCTTCAAATAACCATTATTCAAATGTGTATGCTGCATCTTTGCCCTGTCCTCTGTAGACATTTACTGTTCTGATTCAATGACTGCTTTTTGCCTTGCAATCAGATTTTGTATGACTAAGCCAACATAAACTTGTCTGGCTTTTAATATTTGAGAACTGCGTATTATTATGTGTGAGAGAATGATGCTTTTGCAATTGCCAAAGGTTTTGCCGTACTGATAAGAGTGGTTGCCTAGTAACTGCATTGAAGGGGCTGTGAGGAGTGAACTGCATGGGGGAGTATCTCAGGGTACCAATGATTATTGGGTATTTGTATTTTCTGTATGCTCAAATATAAGTGCAATCTCATTGTCATAATTATGAACCAGAGTCAAATGAAAATCAGAAGATGGAAGGAGTTCTGTGGCACCTGAAACATTCCTGTAGAAAAAGACAAATGCCATTACACTGTGTTGGTACTGAACTTGAAACATAAGAGACTGAGGGGGGGGCACACCCAAATGTTCCAGGATAACAAGTGACCAAGTGAATTTCCATGTCTTTATAGCCAGGACCTTGATCCAATTGTGTGGTTTATATATCTGTAAACAGGAAGGTTGGCCTCATATCAAATGTATCACACCTACATTGATCTTACACCATGTATGGCTTTGTGACAAAGGAAAAACACAAAAAAGTTGAACTTTTCATTCCTTATGCAAGACACAGAATATTAATCATTTCTATATGAATAAATAAGCGTCGAGTAATGAAAAGTGCTTTGTTTTATCAGTGGAAGGAATTGTTTACTATGTTGGTGCCATCTTGTCATTGAATGTATCAAGAATGTAGGAACCAAATTGTACGGTTACTATATTATCCATATAGCAATCATCCTGTACGATTATGAAATGCATACTATCACTTTAAAACCATACCATCTGTTTACCCTATTACACTTAAATTGCATGATACTACAGGAGGTATTATGCCTTCCAATTCATAAGCAAACAAGTTAGCACTACAAGACTAAATGTGGTGTATGTCTAAATACTTTCTCAATATTTGATTCTTTTTTGCTATAAGGCAATTGTTATGTTAATAGAAAAACCTTGTGATTCAAGTTTTCTAAGGTGTGCCTTTCAATTTACTTCTATTTTTTTACATGGGTCATATTTCAAATGGACCTCATCTGACAGAATGAAATGAATAAAACAAAGTCCATCTAACCTCAACAATCTTACCCAAAGCAACCCCTCCATAAGAGGGCTTACTGAACATTTTCACAAAGTGTCACAATGCAGACAGAGTTCTGGGGGGCTGGTCAGCGTGTAGCTCTCTGTGGGGACATCGTGTACCTTCTCTGTGTTCCCTCTGCGCTGTGATTCTCTGTGCCCCCACTCTTCTCTCCCTGATCAGCAGACTGCCAGAACTCAACCATCTGCCCCAAAATCAGCTTTTCTCTTCTAAATGCTCTTAGAGTTGTATTGCTCAAATATCTGGATTTCCCTTGTCTGTTGTTGCCCCAAAACTGTTTTACTGAATGAGGATGTCCTGTTTTTTTAATGCTGGTCCTTACTCAAGCATTTGGAGGTTTTATTTTTATAATTCAGCTGCATTGAATTATTTATCATTGAAATATATCTGTTTGTTAGTATATGCATGTATTCAGCAGTGTTTTTTTGCCTTATTTTTTCCTTGTCAACACATGGTTTATGCTTTTTAACAGGGGGATTTTTTCATCTATCGGACTTAAGGTCTGAAAATATGGACACTCATTTTTATCCCTCTACCAGAGGTGCAGACAGAGGAGGAACATGATAGATTAAAGGAAAGCAGGTAGAGAGAGTAAGGATGTCAAAGCTGGAGTCCACCTGTTCACTCACCCTGTTACTTTTGTCAGTGAACAAAGAAGTATAATTTTTTTGTATTTTACCAAAATTTTAGAACCTATAAAACGTGTATATGTAACTGGGCTATGATGTGTGACATCACATATTTTTGGGGAAAACATTGAATAGAATTGCAATGAGGTAACATAGTAATGTTAGTAGAGTTAATATATAAGAATTACAGGGCAATAGTTATTATGATGATTGATTAGCAATTCTGAATCCCTCCCCCACCCTCGCTGTAATTAAGGCCAACCTTAAGCTGAGGCTTACAGCTCTATTACCAGCTCAAGGTTAAAGCAGGTTCATTGAAATGTATCCGTCTGGAATAGACTTACCTCCTGATCCACAGTAAGTCCATTTAGCAAAGGACTGGTTTACACCATTTCTCTTCGACTTACTAATTAAGAGGCTGAGGGTTCCATGTTTTATTTAGCTGAGATTGTTTGAAACACACACACACACACACACACACACACACACACACACACACACACACACACACACACACACACACACACACACACACACACACACACACACACAGGCTGGCTTCAGAGGCATTGTATCAATTTAACAACAGTTTTTCTTTTCCTCTGTGTATTTTTAAATCAGTCTGTGAGGCATGGCAGTACTCCAGCTGTTGTATGATAGGCCTTTTCTATCTTTGTAAAATCTTACCATTGTTTTTGTTTGGCGCTTGTATTTTCAGAGGTAGCTAAAGTTGCTGTTGTTATGTCTTATGTACTAACCTTTAAGTTTTAAAAGTGAGTGTTGTGCTCACTGCATGTATCCAAACTTTGCTCCATGTTTAGAGGAGTCATGGATACTTGACGATTCTCCTCCTAATCTCAGGAAGTAATAAACTGTTCAGCTCATTAGTGCCGCTGCCTGCAATACTGAACCAGAATTCTCTGAATGAATGGAGTGTATTGTATATATATATACACATGCAAACCCAAGCATACATACTCACACACACTCTGTAGAAGAAAACCAAAACATGATGCATTTATTCAGCACGGACATGAAAAAAGACACAAATACATATACACTTACACATTCTGTAGAATCGAACTGAACACAATCAAACGTGATCATACAAAAACACACACACACACAGACACACACAGTAATAGGATCCTCAAAGGTGCACATGTCCCTGGATTAGGTGGATTAGAGAGTAATGTAATTACAGAACCTCTGTTATTGACTGTGAAATGTCTCTGATTTGATTTCTTTCCCTACGATTTTCTTTTTTGTTTTACTGTCGAATTTTGCAGCTCTTGCCATTGGCTTTGTATACACATGATGATGAGACAAGATAGTGCACTATAGCAATGTCAGTAACTGAGATTTCCTTTGATGAACTGTTGGTACGTGTCACGGTCCCATCAGAAGATGCTGATGAGGAAAAGCAGATCTGTAATTGCAAAACATCCAGATTATATGTGTGATCCTGGTAGATTGAATTGTGCATGTTGTAACCTGCCTTGTGCTCAACTCAACTTGCAATGTCTCACTAATTCATGCAAGGAAAATATTTTCTCCACAAGTAGGCCAGATGATCAGCCCAAAAAGTCTGGGTCTTCACCATCTATTGTTCACATTGCAAGCCTGTAGGAACAGTAAGAGCTATGGACCTAATTCACATGTGGGAGTTTCTTTTGAGAACACAATGCTTTACACCTCTCTTCAGTTGTGTGTCAACATTTTTGGAAAACCCCTGCCTTTTCAGCCATTTTGACCCCACCCATCTGCAGTGGAAGGCTTTCTGCTGTCTCATCAGACCATTGTGGTAAATCTGAGGACAAGGGGCAACTTCAGACACATACTGGTAAATAGAATTGAGATGGCTGTGGCCTCTATCAAATGAAATCACAAATGCAGCTATTTACTCTAAATTATTTTGCCTAAGGTACAACCCACCAGCCTTGAGACAAACAGACAGTTCTGACTTTTGGGCCATAGTGAGGATGCACTTCCTTCCCTAGCTGTAGCTCTCAGAGTTCATCTCCATCTCTGATCTCTTTAGGGTCTGTGATTCACAGCTGGGTAAGATTTATTTTTATCTATATGCTATTTGGCCTATAGATTTTTGGGGTTTTCACCAGCTGTGAGATATGTCTGGGTGGAATTCTGCAGCTCTACTCTTCAGCAAAACACTTCATCTGAATTGCTCAAGTAAATATCTATGCAGATACTTTAAGTAGAACAGATAATATGTAAATAAAAACTGTGCACTTTTTTGTAGATAATGGTATCAGATAAAAAATAAATACTGATAATGTAGTTCAACAGTGATGCAACTAGAAAGGGATACAGAGGTCAAGGGATTGGACACAAGGCTGCTGGCTGTTATATGAGCACTCACACTGGGCTTTGATATGAAAAACTACTGTCCTCTGGTCAGTAGTGAACAGCTGCTGAAACATCCACTGGGTGCGAAACACGTCCTGTTTCCTGCTGTCTCTTACATAGAATTCACATTCTGTCCCTCTAAATTTGTCTCATTCAAACAAGTGGGTGGCTCCTTATCGCTCGTTCATGTACCCCCCCCCAAAACACACACACACACACAGCCACACACACACATACTCACAGAGGCACAACAATGGATATACAGTGTCAAATTACTCACACATGCTTAATCTCACCTTAACCTCACCCAACTGCTCATATACCCATGCAGTTTAAAACCAGTATCAGAGAGTGCATCTTAGAAATTGTGGGGAAATTATGAGTACTCATGATTAGTGTTATTTATATAATCAGCCACACAGAAAGCCTCCAAGATCTTCACATTAATGAATCTTTTTAAGAGCACAAATGAGACAGACAAGAGTTTAAGTTTGTGAGTAGGTGTACCTTATTAGGTGGTGTTTCTTTTGCTCACCTGAATGCAAGGAGCCACTGAGACACTAGTGTTTAGACGGACACTCATTAAAAGACATGCACAAACACCGAGGCATCTGATTAGACATAGCTTAAGAGTACTGCTTGGATGATTGCTGTGATTTATACAGAAAATTCTGCATGCTGATGGATAATCTGCACTGTTAATCTGTACATAAACACACAGGGTTTGACAAGAAATGTAAATGTAAAAGAGGTGATGCTGCTTTTAGACTATAAAAACTCGGAAGTACATCGCTCATTATTATGCATGTAGGTCATGTTATTAATGGACAAGGAGCTTAGTAGTGGTGGGATGCCAGATTTGTAACTACAGAGTAACTACAGTGTAAATACAGTGTTGGGTCCTGGGGGTTCAAAGTCATCAGTAACTTTGCAGGTGAAAGAAGCTCTGTTAGCTTCTTCATATTTACCAGTAATTACATGGAGAAAAACATGCACACCAATGGGTATGTGGTCTCAAGTTAAAGGGTCTCTCTCTCTCTCTCTCTCTCTCTCTCTCTCTCTCTCTCTCTCTCTCTCTCTCTCTCTCTCTCTCTCTCTCTCTCCCTCTCTCTCTCACACACACACACACACACACACACACACATGCACACAGACTCTCAGGGGTCTGGAGTGACCTCAAATGAGATACATGAATATTACAGCACATAATTGCTGTACATACAGAAGTATGGTATCAATGCTTTTGTGTCTCAGTAGTAACAGCTATGACCTGTATGGCAGATGCTCTGTTCTAGGGTTTTAGTGTGAACAGCCAGTACTAGAGACCCAATATTTGTCTTTTCTGTTGCAACACAGGCAATTTTTAAAGGGAGTCTGATGTATCTGAGGTCAATTAAGCTGCAGTTAATGGGTCTGTGACAAAGTCAGTAGCATGGGTTCAATGAATGTAGCCACAGCTTTAGTGAAATGTTGCTTCTGCTTGCCCCCCCCATGTGACAGTGGCACTGTAACACAATGACTCAATGACTTTGCCATGCTCCAGTAATGATGATAGCGATGATGCTCAGGAGAGGGAATGAGAGATGTGCAGTTTATACAGCTGGGATATACACACATGAAAGCTTCTGCTGTTATTTAGGTCAGCCTGGGAAAGTGGTCTTAGTGCCTTTGCTGGCCCCACTGCCTTGCGGTCATACAGCTTTGTCAGGCATGCATTGTTCCAGAGGGGGCTTTGTGACAGTCTGAAGCTGACACCTGAGACACCAACTCTTTGGAGGATCAAGGGCTGTAAGGAACATTAGCCATCCTTCAAGTGTCCCGTTCCCATCAACTGCCTGTCCTGGAGGTTCAGCCCATATGAGAGCAATGGAACCGCCCTGCCTGGCTGGATTAAAAGTCTGCCTGTTTAAGCAGACTCTGCAAACAGCCATGGCACAAACACAGGTCAAGAGGGCAGCCAGAATAAACAGGAAGGGAACCTACTCCACTCAGACCAGTTAGTCCATAACCAAAGAGAAAAAAATAGACACCTTGGACCATGTTCACTGCTTAGGAAATGTGGATGTAAGCAGATAAGCAGAATTAGTGGAGATACCAGTGTTTATAAACATTCAAACTATTTATTGAGTGCTGTGTCTTTTCTGGAATGGATCAATAAACCAAGAAAACAAGCACAGTCACAACACTTACACACATGTGTTAGCTATTCTCCAGTTCCAGATTCAATGATTATGATTTGAGAGAGATTCTGCATGAATCTGTCACACACAGAGTCATACACCTACAGTTTCATGCTGGCTTATAACCTGCACATGACATTTGCCCCTTAATGTGCCTGATGGGGAACTTCAGCAGAGTTATTGTGGTTTGTCTGCATGCACACAGGAGAGCTCCCTAATATTATTAACTACAGGGAGAGAATCCGTGTGTGTCCCTGCAACACAGCAACAAAACAAAGTAACCTTTCCAAAGACATTAAATCAACCAACCAAGAGGAGGGTCAAATGCCAAATTCTCAAACCAGAGTATGAAAATTGGAACCAGTTTGGTAAGTGATTGGCACAACCAAGGTGTGTTTTCAATTCTCTTATTTTGACACAAAGTAGGGTTTAACAAAACATTCTGAAAGGGTGTGGGATGGTACCATTTAAAATGCATGAAAAAAATTCACATTTAAGTGCTCCTTCAAAACAATGTTGCCGGACAACTCACATAGCAAGACATCTAATAACAAGGGTAATTATTCCCTGTGTAATGACACAGTGCAAAGAGGAAAACAACACCACCTCTCTCACCTGAGTGTGATCATCTATATAGTCCTACTTTTCCTGTGAGAGGAAATACATTGCAGTAGATACAGGGTGCTAATCAAAGTATACTTACATACATATATGTGTAAATAACTTCTGTTTGTTTAAATACCCAATGCTAAGTTTATAGTTTGGTTTATGTAATAAAAATCACATTTAGAGTTTGGTGATGCTGGAAACAAGTGAAAAAAATAAGACCACTGAGAAATTATATGACAAATTTGAAATTAAAGTTAGCTTTGCTCAGGAAATTAATGACAGACTTTCGAAAAAGGTTGTGTGTGACATATTGTTCAACTCACCCAGCCTCAGAGACTTGGTGCTCTTTAGCTGTGGCTGACCTCAATCAAGGTTTCGCCATGTCACAGTCCACGGGGTGTGACCTGAAATATGGGCAAAAAAAACAAACTGTATGTATAAATGGATGAAGTGGTAGGATGGAAAGCTTATAGGTAGGTTTTGAGTTACAATGAAATCTTTGGTTTTGCATTCAGAGGTGAAATGGGACTGATTTCTCAGAGTGAGGCTTAGGTTCTGGATTAGGGTGAGATAAGTGCCTATGATAGGAAGTAGAAATGATCTGAGGGCATAAGTTTTGGGCTAAGTGGCATCAAGAGCTTCTGTCCAGAGTCTCCTGTAAAAATAGAGCATGTGCATGACTGGAACCCAGTGTTCCATTATAGGAGTTAGTATTTATTTGATAGTTACTTATTATCAAATGGATAAGATCCAGAATCAACAGGTTCTCAGTTGGGATATTGGTGAAAGAGACGTTTTGAGCTTCAAAAAGTGATTTGCATACAAAAAAGAATTAGTAAAACTGAATCCAAAACCTTTTCAGGTACAACACAACTCTCTGCCCCATGAGATAACTACAGTGACTACCAAGAAATCTCATGCAGAGATGCAGAACTGTGGCATGGCACTGAAAGCAAGAGTGAAAGAGTTAAAAAATTATGGCAGGTCATTTTACATAATTAAATTCCAGAAGAAAGGAAGGCACTACCTGAGAGCTATAGCCAGAGCGTCACTGATTTGTCTGCACTGAATTAGTAAGATGGTCAAAACTAATTTCCCTCTAACAAGTATTAGTCATACATTGGGATAGTGTCCTCAGTTCACCTTACATAGTTCAGTGATTGACAGAGGGGATGACCAATAGTTCCTCAATACTGGAGCTCAGAGAAGACATAGGAGCAGTTATACAGTGTCTGTGAGGGAGTCTGATAACTACTAAAGAGCACTGTTGGCTGGGAAAATAGTGATGCCACTCTGGGTTATAGAGTGACTAGATTTCTTGGAAGAAGACAGTTTCAGCTAAGTTAGTATTTGCTGATGAAGTGAAGCATTCCATGGTTCAAAACAGAGTTCTGACTGTTTGAATCCAGACTGAGTTTTGTGAGGAAAGGTGATAAGCTCTAGTATTGCCCAGGAGGAGTCATTTAGTCAGCCGTGTTTCCCCACACTGTCATCCTGTGGGAGCAGCTCCTCTCAATCAAGCACAGTCTGAATGAGCTGAGTGCAAATCACATTCTTCTTATGTAGTGATTGCAAAGCTCAGCCGGTAGATTTCAGAGTGAAAAGAAGCAACAGCTGGCAGGATGTGCTTCATGGGAGAATTGTGTGTTTTTTCAATTCTCCAGGATTGCTGGAGAATGCTGTGATGACAGATAATAATGACATTTCTTAAAAAGAGGTCTTGTAGCCAAGGCATTTGTCTGGCAAGCTGTCTCTGGGATCCTGGTGGGTTTTTAATCCAAGCCAATGAACACACATGATGTTAATGAATATGAAAGTGACTTCCTACATGTAGAAATGTAGTCTTCTTGCTATTTTTCATAAAGCTGTAAACCTCTCACATCGCTCTGTGTTAACAGCAGAGCTGGTCAGTTGAGAAAGTCACAGACAATGGTGTTTTTTAAAAAAATAAATACAGAAAAAACAAAACAGCTTCTGCATCTGTTGTTTCCTAATATAGATTCCCAGTTTCTACATTAGAAAAAGACCGTTTATGAGACAGATTAAAAGGAATAACAATTTATTGCTTCCAAATACACCACAGAAAAATACATTGCTAGACTCTGCCGTTCTGCTGGTTTTGCAGGTGACATAAAAATTCATGCATTTAATTCTTATGGTGGTTACTTGGAATGAGCACAGATCAGGAGTTTGTAGCTGACCTGTTTCACTCCATCCACCTGACAATCACAGAAGTTCCAAATCTGTCCTGGTACGAACGGATGATTGTGTCAGGAAATACAATTTTTTTCTAACTTACTTTAACTTAACTTTCTTCAAACTCTCTGACTAATTGTGCCGAGGTTATTATATTCATGTTTTTGAGTGGACAGCTCTCCCTGGTTGAATGAAGAAAATACTTATGATCAGGTTAAGGTATGATCATAAGTGTACTCTATCCAAATGGCACATGTATTGTACAGTCCTTCCAAGCCTTGCTGTACAGACTGCATTTCATTCTCTCCTTGTCCAGGAGTGCAGTGTCTCTCGATAGCTTCTGCATAGCTTCGACTAGGAATGGTATTTCTGGTGACCAACTGTGCTCTGTGCAATTATTTTTATGAGTCATTCCTAAGTGTGCTGAACTTCATGTGATTGGCTGTCTGCACAAGGTCTGTTCTGTGTGTGCTTATGTTTATCATCTGTAAGCTCTGTGTATCGAGTTGCGTTTAGCTGTGTCTGCTGGTATGAGGAGAGGGTTGTGTGGAATGAATTGTACTAAACTGCTCCTTTAAATGTGTGTATGCACTTGTGTTGTTATATGCGACTCTATCTGTGTGTGTGTGTGTGTGTGTGTGTGTGTGTGTGTGTGTGTGTGTGTGTGTGTGTGTGTGTGTGTGTGTGTGTGTGTGTGTGTGTGTGTGTGTGTGTGTGTTTGAATGCACTGTGTGTTGTGCTGTCCTTTGCATTCAGTAGGTGAAGTCGTCTTGGCGACCATAGGAAGTGGTGCCGGGCAGCGTCAGGGATGGCCCACCTGCTGTTCAAATGCTATTCATTATTTATTCCTGCCACTGTCTCGGGGTGGGGGGGAAGGGCTCAGGAGGAGATAGCAGCTCCTGTTTTCACACACCTGTTGGGAGAGTTTGAGCAGGCTCATGATGCCACTATATATTCCCAATCATCAACATTGCCCCCTGCCTGCCAAAACTAGCCATCAACCAGCCTTTTCAGTTCTCAGTATATTGTACAATAAAAAATTTCAGTGTGTTCCAATACATACACCATATATAGAATTCTCAAAATGAACTAGAATCTCATGGGGTGTACTCATAAAGAAAAGAGATTTGATTGGATGGTGTCATATCTTATTTTGAGATAATCCACTGAGTTTTAAGAATGTTCTTGAATGTGTGGGCTGCAACTCCTGGAGCTGGGTGCACGATTTCCATCCTTTTTTCATTCAGATATTCATACCCTCAAAATGCCTTCCCAAAGAACAGAGTGTACTGTACTAAGTTGGAGGAGAACGGCTGGAATCAATATTTAAAGGGAGGGGGAAGCACACTCAGCAGCTACTCCTGCCTCTTACAGGATACATGGATTAGGACACAGTTTTCGGTTTAACCCTGATACTTGCATTGAGGCCATGTACCCCAAAGCCAGTGTCTACCCCTTACCACTCACCACTGGTCTCTCATGGCACTGAAGTGCGGGTCGCTCTGGAGTGCTATGTTGACCTAAACCCACATAAGCAGCAAACATCCAGGTACCTCATCAGCAGGGATGTGCAGTGCAGACAGATGCATGAAATGGAGATTGTAGTTGAATGGACAGGGATGGGGCTGCTGGAGGTGCGGAGAGGGAAGGTGGATCACACAGGCATTGTGGGAGAATGGAGGTTAGTGTCCATGTCATCAGAGCGGGGGATGAAGCGGAGAGAAAAGGAGGCCAGGGCTGACCAGTGTAGAGCCGCGCTGCGCGACTCAGCTCCCATTGTTTGGGCACAGTGCGTGATTAGCGCTGCCTTATTCTTCTTTGTCAAATACTTCTAGTGGCTCTGTAAGCCGGGCACTGCCCACATTGTTCCTGCCGCTGCGTCACACAAAACCATTTGACTGCAGCAGTGCTGTTTTAGCAAGCAAACCGTTAACGGGACAAAGCCGACCGGCACAAAAGCTGCACAATGGCAGCGGGGCTGACCCCTGAAAACCCCAGAGACTGGGAGAATGGGGCCGAGCGGGTGGCCACGGGTGACGTGTGACATCTGAGCACAGTGGGCAGAGGGGATCCCTGCCCAGCATCTGCGCAGCTGCTGAGGCCACATGGCGCACTGGCCACTGCAACACTGGGGCACAGTGCGTATGTGCCCACTGGGCATGTGATAGAGCAGCCTGCCAGTGTATGTGTGTACATGTGTGTGAAGGCTTGTGTTAATGTGTGTCTGTGCACCTCTGTACATCCAGCATGCATCTATTACAGTGTTTGTGCATGTTTGTTAAAATGTTTGTGTGCATGTGTGCAATCATGCATTTAAGTGAGTGTGTGTCCATATTTGCAGACTTAATATATATAAGTTTATATGTTTATATATTACTGTGTGTACGTGTGTGTGTGTGTGTGTGTGTGTGTGTGCATAAGTTTATGAGTGTGTGTTTCTGTGTGTGAGTGTGTGTGTGTGAGTGTGTGCATAGGTGTATGTGTGTTTGTGTGTGTGTGCGTGTATGTGCGTGCGTGCGTAGGTGTAAAAGAGTGTGTTTATGTGAGTGTGTGTGTGTGTATGCTTCCGCTAGTACACGTGTGGATGAGAGAATGTTTTTCTTTCCTGAGGCTCTGTGAGGACAGCCTGTGTTACTCTCTGAGAGCTGCAATGTCTGCAGTCTGCATTTGCTTTTTTCCCCCTGCAGATGAAAGTAGAGCAGTGCATGTGACTTGGAGCTTACTTCTACTTTGATGTTCTGTCCTCCTTTTCCATCCACTGGGTGCCAGACATAGAACTCTTTATACCTGTCTTATAATAACAACATTCCTCACTCTCGCGTGTCACAGCCCCTCAGCCCAAAATAGGGTCCTGGGTCTCACCTCATGATTTCTACATCATTCCTCCTCTCTAAGGTATTAACATCACACCACTCACCATACAGACAGCTTCAGTCCAATTTTCCTGTAAGCAAACACAAAATTTAATATAGGTGTGGCCAGATCCCTTCTTGGTTTTAAGTAGATCCACAATAGATATATTAGCAGTTACTGCAAAAACAGGGCCAGCTGTTTGAAGTGTACAGAGATAGGGAGATAAGAATAGGAAGCATTGTGAGTTTCCCACTGAAGCTTGACTCAGACATTTACCGCAGCTCCCCAGGCTCATTTTAAATGCATGAATTTATTTATTTATTTTAATTATGGTATTTAATGATTTTTTCTGGCCCTTTTCTACTGTGACTGATTTAATTTCCTTATGAATATTTAAGATCACAAAAAGCTACCCCCACACACTCCCACTACATAATAACATCATTATTCCTGCATCTCACTGCAAGGCCGGAATTTAAAAACAGCTCATCTTTTTCCAGCAGTGTTCTTGTTGCCCTCCTTATGCTTAACAGAGGCACATAAGGGGTGAGAAGAGACTACTATATTGGGCCAAAGGAAGGAAAGCTCTGGACTGGACATGCATTACAGAGCAGCACTGACAGCCTCCATTAAACACAGCTGAAAGACACAGATCATGGGGTTTATGCTGAACCGTCAAAGGTGCGTACAAGGCTAGGACCAGAGCACTGTCTCTCATACATGCCTATTTGTGCTTATATTTTCCCTCACTCAATTGGGCCAAAAGGGAAATATGCTTGTCATTCTGCTTTGGGTAAATGGAGGGGAAGTGACCTTATTTCTGTATGTCATCAGCAGTAAAGCCACTTGGCGCATTGCAGGGGGCTGAAGTCAGCAGCGACCCGTGGGCTGGGGTTCTTTAAATGGGTGGGTCTCTGCCAGGTGACAGCTCATGTGTGCACAGGAGCGGTGGAGCATGCCAGGCAGTGAGAGTGACCCACTGTCCTTCTGTCAGCACCATGGCTCTGTGCCAGCTCCCAGAGCCGGCTGGCCCGCTGAAACTAGGTCGCATTAAAAACAAAACATCTCTCATTGCTGCATGGCCACTTCAGGACTCTCCCCCATCCCAACATAAACTTCCCCTCAGTCCTCTCTCAGATTATCACCTCCCCTTTCTTTAATCATCCTTGTGCTGGAGCAATGGAGGCTGCATAGAGCCTGCAGTGTTTTACTACCCTGTGTGAGTTGGGGGGGAAGGATCTTCCTCTAAAACACATGTGTGTACAGACACACACACACACACACACACACATACATACACATACACCTCACACACACATACACACATATACTCCCTTACACATATCTCTGCACACATGCATATTTACTCAGACACACATGGATATATATGGTATATATATATGGTATATACACACACTGCATTTCACACACACCCATTTGCTAAAACACACTTATTTCAATAACACACAATCACACATGTACTCACACTTGGCATCAGCTTCACAACTAAAATAAGTTTCACCAGGGTGCATTGTAGGTGAACCCTTCATCAGACTGCTATCATTATTTATGCTTTACAGATTTGTAAAATATTATTACAAAGGACTGTTAGGAGAGCTTTTTAAAATCATAATTATGTGAGCCACTGTAATTAGCATCACTTTAGCCATGATTCTTGGACTCAGTTGGAGATGAATGTGAAGAAATGGTTTGCATGCTTTGCCCTTTAAAACAATAGATCAGTGGGATGATCCTGGCCACCGGGGAAAAGACTCCCACAGATTCTGGGTCATGTTCTCTCTCTCTGCTGAGCTGCCAACCCACCCTGCCAAAATAAATACAAATGGAGCCCCCAGGGCTAAATGGTAGCATAGAGACAAATGGGCTGCTCAGCCTGGAGAGGAACAGTTCAGTGAGATGTGTCCCATGAGAGCAGGGAAAAAAACACATGCACAGACTTGTACTCAGGTATTAACTCCACATAGGCTTTTGCTTTCAACCTCAGGCTTCACTAATGGACACAGCGGCCTGTCATGGCAATAGCAATACAGCAGTGGTATTATCTGATCTGACTTGTAAGCTTTGGAACTTGTTTACATTCACATTTATCAGGCATTCCCTTCCAGTGTGACGGATCATTGAATACAATAGAGCCAGTAAATAAAATATAAAGAAGTATTATGACACAAAGCAAAGTGTTCATTCATACACAGCCAGTGATGTCATCATACTGCGACGTGGCCTAGAGAGGAAAACACCACCTGATAATGGACAAGTCTGGATGTTGTCACATCTGTGTCCCAGCTGACCATCTCCCACTGCCCACGATGAGGTAATGTTTGAGGTGGCCATTCCCCATGCTGGTGTGAGAGAGGACACACAGGCAGGATGGCCATCTGTGTGTGAGGGAGTACATATGTGTTTGAGTGACACTTGTCACCTGTGCCATCCTGCAGCACATTCCAGTCCATGCTGAGAGACTCTCAGACAGAATGCTGGCAAAAGCATTTCCTGTTTGGTCTTAGCTGATAACCTCCAGCCAGTGTTTATCCCTGCTCCCTTAATGAGGCACAGGCATGCCTGATCTACACTCTTGGACTGGATCCACTCCTTGGCAATGACCACACATCTGTTGCACTTGACTGAAATTGTATCTGGACTGGAAGAGTGCTTGGAACATTCACACTCTGATGCAATCATGTGTGAAGTTATTCAGGAAGCTTCAGGTATTTTAGATGTCAGTGTGATTAATATGCACAGATAGAATGTTGTTTCCCTTCTGGTAAAAACAACTCAGCTGTAAATTCACACACAAATACATACATAGTCACAGCCATGAATGCACTTAGGCGTCCTGTCCACACCTAACAAATGAATCCTCACTGAGTCTGAGATGACATTCTCAGACAGAGCTAATAACATTCCACAGCAGGATACAAACAGAGACAGATAAGGCAGAAAAAGCTCCTTGTCTGACATCATATAATAGCTCACCCACTCGAGCATCCCCACACTAAGTCTCACTTGGGCACACAATAGGCACATTGTTGCCGTGACATTTTGAAAGACAAAGTGATGGAAGGACAGAAGCATCCAGTGATGGAGGTGGCAGAACTGCTGCTCTTTGGTAATGTATGAGTTGGCACAGCTGTTTCTGGAAATGCTGAGTCTTGTGGCCAGTGGCTGCTCTACTGTTGGGAAACAGCAGTCCATCTCTGTTCCCAGGTCACTCTGGGGACATCTGATGCTGTCATTGCATGCTGGTTACACTATCGATGCCATTCACTGATGTTAGATCATGAGGGTATGAACAGACACCTGACTCCTGAATATCCAGCTTTCTGCCTGGCTGGGATCAGCATGAGTCATGGCTGCACTGTGCCACCTGCATCTGGAATCATGAGACTAAAATATATATAAAAAACATTCAGCCCTTTTCATGTTCTATTGCATCTTTTACCTCCAACCTCCCTGTCCTTTTCTGCATCCTGATAATATATTTCTTGTTATCCTGAATTCAACTGCAGCTACACAATGGATGTTACATTTGCTTTATTATACTATTATCTAAATGTAATTTTGTGAGTGGTGCTGGAATGTTTGAATGTTGCTGGTATGTTTTGACAATTATACTATTTTACAATGTTTTTCCCTTTTAAAGAAAATTGCTTTCATACACCAAACCCCCAGGAAAGGAGAATCAGGAAAATATCAACTTCTGGTCAGCTCATATTGAAAATATTAGTTTTCACTGATCTGTTGTCATGCTCTAATTGCTGGTTTCCTGTTGTGTTTTGACAGCTGGGCTGAGTGTGTGTCAGTGTGGAAGTCAGGGCGATACTGATATCTAACTGCCCAGTCAGCTGCTCAATTACTCCCTTTGGCCAGTGTTTTGTGACTGTGTGTTTGTGTGTGAATGTGTTTAGCTTCACTTGTATATCTAAGTATAATACTATGTGAGTGTATGTGTGTACGTCCGAAGATCTGTGGTGAGACCCCATTGTTAGTGCATCCATGCTGGAGAATGTGGGCCTCATCCTGACCCTAAAACATTGTTGTTGTCCTGTGATAAAGGAGCAACCTGCGTCAGCACATGATTCTCAGCTGTCTCCCTGTTTCCTTCTTTTTTCTGCTTAATTTAATCTGGGGACATATTTGAAAAGTAACATTAAATTATAAGCTTAGGTTTGCTTGTGTACATTACAGACTACATAGGCATAGCTTTTCATTGAAATTAACAAAAATGTGTGTGCCAATTAGGGGGAATAAAAACCCAAAACAGACCTCATATGACTGGAGAAGCAGTTTGTTGGCATATTTTACTAAAAAAGGGTTTGGAAGGCAATTAAATGCATAAACACATTGGACTGTTTCTTTCCACTTAACTACCACAATAGGCTCAAGCTCCGGGTTCATATATTAAACAGGGTAACTGAAAACAAGAAAGAGTGAAGAATAAATCAGAAGTCCTATGGAATGGAGCAGGTAACACACATGCCTCCTCTTTATGAGCACAAAGAAATTTCTCACCCACATGATGGGCTCTTGGCACTTCTCATTAGTTGGAACACAGCTCTAGGTAGAGGTCCTACCCTGCAGAACACTGGGATGCCTATGTGTCCAACACTGCTGTCAAGCACATGGTCAGACTGCCATGGTGGTCTGTTCCATCCAAGCTCTGGAGTCAGTGTCCTCTGTTTCAGTGGTTGCATTTGAAAACTGCATGTCTTTGTAAACCCCGAGGACAGGATTAGATCCTTAGGATCAGAAACAATGGAACTATTATTGAATTTTAAAGTAACCTTAAAATGTACTTTTGCTAGAAAGCATGTGATTTATAAAATGTGTATACATAGCTTGTAATATTGCTTATACTTACATATGTAGGTTTTTCTATGAACTACACTATGTTTAATGTGTGTCATGTTAGATTTTTTCAATCTTTATACAGTTTTTTTTAGGTCATTTACAGTATTTTGTGCTGTTCATGAGTTATACTTGACAACATAAAGACGATCAATATTGTTGAATATCATTTAGAGAGGTTATATGAAACACCTTTGTGGTCCTTAACTGGCAGTAGTTATCTTCTGTCTTGCATGAATATCTGTGCTGATGGGGTCTTCTCTGTTTGGAGCCAGAAGGAATTCCTTGTTTGTTTTCTGCAGAGTGAATAGCAGCACTGCATCTTGGCATCTTTGTTTTCCAGCTGGCCTCCAAATATTAATCAGTGTAGATGGAAACAGACACGAGTGATTCACTGCCATCTGAGAGCTCAACACTTTAATGTATGAGGTCCAGATAAAGGCTTACCTTACAGCAAAGATGGCTGAAAATGGGATAGGGTGGTCATTGCTGTTGTTTGTCCCACTTAATAAAATCATGAGATGAATGGCTGTAAAGGGAATTATCAGTATAGCTACACCAATCCAAACAGTCCTGTTTAAAAAAAGCAGTTGAGCATGACATCAGTATATTTTTCAGATGTTTAAAATGTTTTTCTCTCAGATGTGTGTTCCCCATTGCCTGCAAACCACATATAAACACACATACACACATGAATGTGAGTGGTTTGGCCAAGGGGTGGTGCTTGACCATAAATCTCCTGTGTTTTGTGTAGGAAGGCTCTGTAGTAAGACTAAGACCAAGCAGAATGGGAGGGGGGCCTGTCTGAGAGGAAGAAGGCAGACCAGGTAAATGGGTCAAACCCTGGAATCCCTGAATTTCCCTTTCACTGGGCACTGTTTATACCCCAGATGGAAAATTAAAAACGTCCCGTAAGTGTGTTTACACATGTCACACCAACTTCTGGCAGAGGGGCGTTCAGCAAGCCTACATAGGCCCTAAAACAAAAGGTGTCTTGTTTTGCCCGGATTTAATCCAGCCATTGAGAACACCTGAAGGCTTGCTCTCTCCCTGCCTCGCCAGGAATAATGATGAGGTGAGGAGGGGTAGCTCCAGCAACACCAGCTCCCCGGGCAAAGCTGGTGGTCTGGATGCTGGTATCCAGAGACAGTGGCTCTGAATTCTCTGAAAAAAGGAACAGTTGTATATGCCGTGTATTCACTTTACTGTTTTGACTTCCAGTTTTGCATTTTACAGTTTTGCTGGTCTATTGCTGTGGTGTTGCCTGTCAGTTCCAAGGATCATAGACTAGGATATGAATCCTTGTGGTGAATGGAGCCATCTTTTGCTTATTTTCACTCCACAGATGGGGGTGCTCCAGTTCATTCTGATGGATGAGCAGTTATTGAACTGCAGAAATATACTTGATCAGCAAGTGATTTACCTGAGAAGCCACTTTTTTACTTTTTATGTATTCAATGATCACTGATTAAACCCACCTAGTACTTTCCTCATGACAATGCTGGTGTAGCGTCATGCTGATGGCTGACCACTGAGGGCACCCATGAAGCAGGGTGAAAAAAGGGTCTGTTTAGGTGGTGGTTTGATCCCAGCATGCAAACATGAGATGAGCTGCTGTTGATCTCCCCTCAGATCAAGACGTATTTGCAGGAGGAGGTGGGGAAGACAGGATTGTTCACAGAGTACGTTAGAGAGACGTTATTGTGCCTCAGGTATTAATCACAGCACTTCAGTTCTCTGCTGACATCTCAGGAGAAAGCTCCTCATGGTCACTGTGGTCATCATCACCTCTCATGTGAAAATTATATTTTACAGTACTTAAGTGTTATTGAGACATGCTTTATAATTCAGTGCATATGAGTCATTTCAAATTTGGACTTTTTGTGGACTTTTGACGGTGTCAAAGGTCTTCCCTTTCCTGCAGAGACTCTCCCTTTGTATATGCACCAATTGATCTGCTATACACTATATATTTGGGAGAGACACAATGACAATTTTCCAGACAGATTTGTATGTCATGGTGGGATTAACTGACTTTAATACTATATTTGGGTCAGTCATGCAACAGGTATCTACGCCCAACAACCTCACCTATGTCAACGAAGCAGCACTGTACATATGTATATTTTTTTAACTTGTCTACAGTTAATCTTTATTGTAGATTAGATATATTCTGTACAATAACTTGGCAAAAGTCCTGAAGGAAGTTTTATGTGGGTGGCAAGCTCATGATGAAGCTGTCTTTTAAATGGAATTAAGACAGCTGATGTGACAATAAAATGCACGGATAATTTATTAATCCTAAAGAAAGCAAAGAGTTTGGACTAGGATATTAAAAACTATAAATTGCTTAGTGTTGCAGCAACTCAATTTATGGCATTGAAGAGACGCTGACCTTTTGCTCAGCTCCAAAATGGTAATGAAGAGTACAGTTTTGCCTTTTGTGCATTGTCTTTGATCTGTATTGCAGTCCCTTGACACACAGATAGGTCAAAATTGATTAATGTGTCTGGTCACTCACCACACCCCCGCTCACAGTTACTCCACAGTTGTTAATTATGGAGCAAATAAAACTATGGCTTATATTGCCCTTGTGATTTCAGCTATGGGGTGTCAGTGGAGATGCTTTTGGGTACTCAGCCTTGGACTCTGAATAGCCTGAACCCCAGTCTGCGGTAAAGGCTCTGTCTCACATTTATAGCTGTGCCATCTGTACTGTCATTATAACTTTCCTGCAGGTGGAGCAGAACTGCTACATCAGCATCGGCTGGGAACAGCAGAGACAGCCGCTCTGTACCTCTGCCAACACTGTTCTGCACTTCAGAGTTTATAATTCACAGCTGAGTTTTACATTATTTTGCTGGGGTGTGCTTCTCCCTGTCCATGTCTGGGTTTTAGCAAGGACATAAACCTACCAGGACAGGGTCATTTTCCAAATACAGTGTGGGTAATAATTTATCTTTTGCATTTCAATTAAGTTACTGAATCGGGCCTGACCTTTTGGCATTTGTTTAAATCACTGTTTGCATCGTAAATATTTGAGTTTTTTGCTGATGGACAAGCAAGGTTTTTGCTCATATTCAAGGTGATACTGCAAATTAGTATTTTACATGAGAGTGTTTTTTGCCTCGGCTCCAGAGTAAGTCTCAGTACTGCTGGTTTGGGTGAGTGGATTCTTTAGACTTATTCTTAGTGATTTTCCTGTAGGCTTGTTTCAGCTCCAGGAAATGGGGCTGGTCTGGCTCACATTCATGTTCAACCCTGAAAGAATTCCTCCAGCTACCTCACAGGCCTCAAGGAGCTTGATTTTCACAGCCCTTTCACTCTGATGCCGGAGTTCCCTGTCAAATAGTGCAGAGATGAAGTGGGCTCTGTGTGGAGGAGGTGGGCTCTGTGAGGTGGCTCTGTGTGGAGGAGGTGGGCTCTGTGAGGTGGGCTCTGTGTGGAGGAGGTGGGCTCTGTGAGGTGGGCTCTTTGTGGAGGAGGTGGGCTCTGTGAGGTGGGCTCTGTGTGGAGGAGGTGGGCTCTGTGAGGTGTGCTCTGTGTGGAGGAGGTGGGCTCTGTGAGGTGGGTTCTGTGTGGAGGAGGTGGGCTCTGTGAGGTGGGCTCTGTGTGGAGGAGGTGGGCTCTGTGAGGTGGGCTCTGTGTGGAGGAGGTGGGCTCTGTGAGGTGGGCTCTGTGGAGGAGGTGGGCTCTGAGGTGGGCTCTGTGTGGAGGAGGTGGGCTGTGTGAGGTGGGTTCTGTGGAGGAGGTGGGCTCTGTGAGGTGGGCTCTGTGTGGAGGAGGTGGGCTCTGTGAGGTGGGCTCTGTGTGGAGGAGGTGGGCTCTGTGAGGTGGTGGAGGTGTGAAAGACACAGTATTGGCCCCTACAATTTTCAGGCCCTGCTGCTGAACATGGGCCCGGCTCCGAGGACAGCCACAGATGGAGGGGTGTGCAGATATGAACCAGAGCCTATGAGGCAGGCAGAACGCAACACAGACCTCCCCTTCTCCTGCATCAACATGCTGACCAAGAAACCAACTACGCCGAGCTCACTGACATGTAGGGGCAAGAGGCACTACAGATCTACTAGTATCATGCTGGAAAGACAAAGAGCTTTTCCCATTGTCAGAACTGCACATGAGAGTGATATCACAGCAGAGGTAGAATTATAGTTGAATTTGGTTGTCTGCATGTTGATGATTTTTAGCCAGGTAAAATCATGGCAGAAACTGTCTCTAGGTGCCGTATGGTCTTTGGAAAACAATATAAGAACATACTAAAAGAGGAAAGAAACCAGGTACTTACTTCATATAATGTATTATGTCCTTGATACTGAATATAGAGTGCATGTAGCCCTTGCTCTGGTTTTTGGTCCATTTGGGTTATGATCTACAGGAACACCATGTGTTTAGGAACAGAGCGACCAGATGGCCTGGTAGCCCATTGAGCTTGATCATGTGAAAATATAGTGGTATGCATTTTTGGCAGAAAGCAGCCCATTGGTCCAAATTCCCTATTTGATATTTGTCAGCATTTGTTCTGAACATTTGGTATTCTTGGAATAGAGAAATTTGTCATCAACTACTTGGCAGGTAATTACCATCATTACAGGGATAACAGTGCAAATACTGAGCCACACAGCATATCTTCTGCCTGGTATTGAGGAACAATACAAAGCCCTTCCTACTTTTTGTTCTTTTTACCATGTGTGAGATCTGTGTTTGTGGTTCAAGTCCTGTGAGACATGGCTAGCATGCACTGTGCTTTTAACTGAGGTAAATGGTATATTCATGACTCCTACAATGAGTGGGTGGTTGGTACAATGACTGAGCTATTTATATTGTATGTATGTCTGTTGTGCAGAGGCAGATTGAGGGGGTGTGAAAAGGTTCTTAGTTCTTTTATGTAACAGGTCCCTATCAGTGAGACCAAACTGTGGCAAACTAAGCTTGAAAAGGAACTTCCTGTTGAGGTTGTTTTATAAGACCTGATCATTTTGGTTTCTTTTCATAGGTAAGGGCAGAGTCTCATTTTATGAAGGTAACAATACTGAGAAAATAAAAGTGAATCATGGTATGGCCCGCTTTTCTCTATGAACATTCTGTAACATATTCTAATCCCCACAACCAGCTGTAAACTTGCCCTTCATGGAGATTAGTAGTCTCCATTGTTTATTTACCAACAACATGCTACCACATCCTGTTAGTACAGATGTTTATCAAAAAGTGTGTACTTAAGGTACTGTCATATTAACTCGAAACACCTGTTGCTATCTCTGAATAATTATGCAGGCCCACGTGCATTGTAGAGCACTTTGACAAGAAGCTGCTTATGCATTTTCTCTATTTTAACCTAAGGCCAGCTTGTCCTTGGTGGTCATTTTCTAATACTTGTCATCGGAATGACATACATTGCTGTAATTAAGGTGAATAAGTTGATTGAATCAGTTATCAATAACTGTATCATACTTTCTCTTCTGAGGATGATTTGCGTCACAGAGGAAATTTGAGATCATATTTCAGAACGTTATCACTGTTCCAATTTCTCATTGCATTATGATCAATTGGATCACTTAATTAACTTAACACACAAATAGGCATTTAATTCAGCACGTCATCCACGTGCAAAACTATGAGAGGAAAACTGCAACACATTCCATGTGACTGACTGTTGACTCCCAGCCAGGTCACTCTTGTAAACACTATGTAGCTTACTGAGAGCCATCACTGAATCTCACATCAGTGTACCAGAGTTTAGCATGGCACTGTGATGTCAGGCTGTTTTGCTTCTATTTTCATGCCTTTCCCTTCACTATTTCCGAAACAATAGCAACCAGTTCAGTATTTTGAAAACTCTCAAAGTTCTCAGAGCACCAACTTACATGTCCATGGTCACAGCGTTTGATTTTACATATACATGGTAGTACAGTTGGACTAGCTCAAGCTGTGAAGTAGCTGTAGACATCAATCAGATAAAGAATGCTAGCCAGCCTCCTATCCAGTCTGATCTGCTACAATACCAAAACAGATGGGAGGTTCTGGTGGCTTCAGTGCTAGAAGACTTATAAACTTATAAACACCATCAGTTGAATAAATAGGTACTCATGACATGTAAAGCTGGTGTGGGTTTTTCCATGGTAAATGTATGCACCAGTACTAGGCTGTCATGCAGCATGTGAGGACACACAGTTAGGACAGACCTTTACAGTGTCAACCTGAAATCTCACTGAAAAAACAGTGCATTAAGCAACACATGAATTAGTTTTAGGGGATTGATATACCATCCCCAGATCATAAGACAGATCAGCCCACAATGTCACCGAGGAAGTCTATGCCAACAGATTCAACTTATCCTCTGACAACTTATGATGATTTTTGTAGATTAAGAGTTTTTGAAACCAAGCAAAATACCATTTGTGAACATTTTTCAGCCTTAATAGGTTCTGATACACATTATGGTTTGAGAAAGCTCAATTGATGTGGGAGTTTGATTCACAGGAACAGCAGCTGTTTGATTTACTTCAAAGTCACGGTCAGTGGCTGAACAGTGGACTCCATAATAAAATAAATCTCAAGATGTTGCTCCTGAATTCTGACATTCTGTATGCAAACAGGAAATACTTGAATTGACAGAGCTGTCCAAGTTGTTTTTGTATTTAGAAAATAGCATGTTCCCAGCTCTAAACAAATTAGCCAGGAACATGCTAATGAAGCATGGAATATTGGGCATTGAACAGGCACAGTTAGCCTCACTGTGACAGGACCACAGCCACACCCTCACCACCGCAGGAGGATGCTGTCAACTTGAATGAGATGAGAGAGTGTGCTGGAGCAGAAAGGAGGACAGCAAGGGAGAGGTGTGGTATCAATGCTGCACAACAAGGGTGGATACTTTCTCTCTGTCTCACACACACACCCATGCACACTCACATGAATAAACACACATAGTCATGCACATACATACACACACACGCACACACGAGATCTTTTTCTGGGCTGTCAGTGCACATCTAATCCCTTTCCAATGACACACTGTGAAACATGCATGTACCTTTGATGTATGTGGCTAACAGTGTGCTCTCTCCATGAAGGAAATTATATCTTGCTGCCAGGTGCAAAACATTCCCCTAGTACCAGGACACTCATACAAATTTATAAACCATACATATACTGCCTCGCTGAAATAGCTGTGTATAGGTCTGTCTCAAATGACACTGGACTAATCTTACATCACCTTGAGTGTCATATCATTCTGAACGCTATTTGAGTGGTAGTATGAGTGATGACATCTCATAGGTGGCCCTCATATTATTTATTTGAAAGGAGCAGGAGCAGGACCTTTACTGATAATTCATTCATACTTACCAACCCTAAAGACTGTGGTACTATATAGAACATCTGATTCAGTGATTATTATAACACATTTAATTAGCTCTATCTAACTATAATTAATTGTTGGCTGTGAAGGTGTAGCATCTTAGTAATAATGATTTGAAAACCACAGGGAGAGCGAATGCTGGTCTCATGCTGTTGTAGTGGAATGATGTTAGAGGATCTTTTCCCTGAGTGTGCATGGCCCAGTGCCTGCAGGCTCAGAGTGCAGACCAACACAGTTCCCCTCTGCAGTCTCACAGTCCAGCCAAGATTCATACAACAGCGCACTGACCCAAACCTTACTGCTCTTTTAGCTGCACAGCTCTGCCCTGCTAATTGATTCTATTTCTTCGTCCACGATTAGATCTATTTGTTGACTAGAACAGTCTGATCCATTACCATTAGATTCCCATTTCACAAAAATTATTTATTATGTACATAAAAGTAGGTTATGGGCTTGTCAGCACTGGGGTTACCTTGCATGTTTCCTGTGTGGTTGGGCTTAGCGTCACGTTCACATGCTGACCACGCCCCTCTACGTGTCTGTTCACAGCACACCTAACCCTGCTGACATTTACACAGGCGTCAGTGCTGAGGCAAACACACATGCCCACACAATGTCTCCTTTTTCTTGGTTCAGTCCTTTGAGAAATAAGAAGTAGTAGTCCATTTGAACACCACCACAAAATGTTTAAAAGTAGAAACTGATTTGTTTCATTCACTGCATAAATATTTGGCAACAAAGTCAGTTTATCTTCCTCCAAATGAAAAGAGATAAAAGCTATTCAATTCAATCAGCATTTATCTTTAACTTTCACTGAGATGTTTTTACTACAGATGAACAACAAAAAATCAGCAGGTGATTCAACCCAATCAGTGCAGGCATTACTAATTATACAAAGGAGAAGCAGGTAATAAGCATTGCTTCCCAATATAATGCGAAAATGTGACTGACTGAACAAAAACTAAATTCTTGCTCTCCACTGTGAATCAACATGATTCACAGTGGAGAGCAACGTCTCCAACAGGGAAATTCACTTTATGCCTGATGCTGAGGAAACCTGTCCTCACACTGGCCCTGCAGTAGCATTTCATGTAGTTACTTGGGCCCATATTTTCAAAGAGTGGAACAGTCTTAGAGTACCAGTGCTGATCTCTGATCAGACTTCCCCAATCCACATCTTAACCTTATCCATTATATGTTGTAATGAGAAACTTCCCCAAGATTAATCAACTCTCCTATTCTGGATAGCAAAATGAATGCAGGCCCAAGCTTTTCTTTGAGGCCTAAAATACAAGCATTAGTCTAGTCTTTAGTCTAGACTTCAGGCATTATGCAGGAGATTGGTACATGTATGTATGGTGGCAATACAGAATGACAGAGGACACATAAAGGCAAGGAGAATACAACTTTATTGTATTGGGTGCAGTACTTATGAAAGATGAGTTTACTTAAGCTGTTCTTTAGAGTGTCACCCTCCCCTAGCACCCCAGAGCAGAAAACTGAAATGAGCTTTTTGACCACAGGTCCCAACCCGTAGGACCAAAGCAATGTTGATGTGACCAATGTGATACCTGTGAAATAAAGGCTTCTTGCTTTATCACACAATTTCCAGACATTCACACAATTCAAATTAAACATTACACTAGTTTCTTACATAGCAAAGTTTGAAGGAGATCTGACATGAAAACATTTTATTTCCACATTTAAACATATTAGACTACATTTTGAGAAGTGGTGGGTCAGATGAATTTTGAGAACCATTGTTGATTGAACCTGTGCCTTACAACATCCCATGCTGACATGTCTGTCCTGATGCCATGTAACCACCCTTAGACAGGTTACCTCAGCAGGCAAAGCTGAACATTTCCTCTGTATGTTTCAAATGTGAGCACAAAGTAAATCCAAACAATCACTCACTGATTAAACTCACCGCACACTCAACAGCTGCGCTATGAAGACCAAGCCAACCAAAATTTACACACCTACATTTAAGTGCCCTACAGCCCAGCTGCAGTGACCCAGATCTGAAAAACCTGTACTACAGCTCACACTGGACCTCCCTCCCATGCCACAGCACAAACTGCTCTAAAAATCTCTTCAACAATCACTGCAGCATTATTCAATATAACTTTCTCTTGATAATAATGCAATGCTTGCACGATGGAGTCGGCAACCTGAGATGCCATGGTCTTATTGGGAATAGCCATCCCTTAGCTCTTGTTCCATTATGCTTTGCCAAACACCTCAGATGTTTGTGTGACATTGCAGGACTGCTGGTAAGGACAAAAGCCTGTTTGTGTCTAAATTGCTTTTGGATGGGAGCCTGAACTTCCCCTGTGCTTGATTCAAGTAAACAAGCCTTGCAGCACGTACACTAAGAGTGCCCCCTGCTGCATATACTAGAGACCAGAAACACAGCCCATCTGACGAGAACCCCTCAGTCACTGTACTGCACCTAAATGATATATCATCCAAGCAAACAACATGCATGCTCAACTTTTACTACTGTCTGATCAATCAAACCAATTCAAGTATTTGCTTGGTGGTGTCCAGTTACTTTACTCTCTAATGTAAGAATACAGCTCTCCTCAGTGAGGGAGAATGCGTTTGTTTTCCTCTCTCACAAGGTGCATTTTAGATACATTATCTCCCCCTACTGTCAATTCCTGTCCATCGCTACTCTATTTAAAAACAAAAGGTTTAATGTGCCTGAAAATCCACCATTAAAAATAAAAATATAAGCAGTTTAAAGTGACTCAAAATGTATGTATGGCTATTCAGCATACCTTTCACAAAAAATATACAATTCTAAATGAATTTCATATGCAAGTTAATTAAATAAATTGATCAGCTATGCTGACTGCAAAATTATTATCAACATTACAAGGACAAACCAGCAAAGATGGCCCTGCCAGACACTATCAATTAAGCCACTCATGAACATGGTCTCATAAGTTAGGGCACCCCCAGTAGACCTGAGACCCCATTTCCTGTCACCACAGAAGAGACTTCATCGATTGAGGGCATGACTCTAAGGATGTCCTGTGCCTCTGATTTGTGTGACAGGGCTCTCCGGCTGCTAGCTAAATCACTATCACCCTGAAACACAGCCTCTTTTCTCCTATTTCAAGGACACTGACACACAGCTTCTATTCATCATGCCCTTTAAAGCATATCGGATCATTCTATGAGACCAGCAAACATGAAATCTTACAGAAATCTGTGTGTGTATAAGTGTGTATATGTATGTACACACACACACACACACATTCAGGGTGACATCTGACACACTCTGCACAAAACAATATTGAATATCTTTTTAATAACAACCTTTTCCTTTACATATGGCTGCCTGCATTGTCTCCAGTGGAGTGTTACTCATAGCTTTGCAGATGACTTTAGTCTGAGCCCCTTATCCACAGGAAGCCAATCTGTGTGCCAAAGTTGTTCCCATCACGGACATGGGAGAAGAAAGACTCAGGGTGGCAGGCAGTGCACAGGGTGAGGTTGGGCCTGTCAGTCACAGTGTTGTCCTGGATGTGATGGGGAAGGAGTCCACCTTGCTGGAGCAAAATTCTGTTAAAATTACAAATATTTTACTTCAGCAAAACAAATACAAAACAAAAAAAAAAAAAAGTGATGTGGGCACTGTTCTGTAGTATTGCTGAGTCAACAATCATTCTTTGTCACAGAAAGACAAACATATATATTATTTTTGAATGTTTCATGTAATTTTATACATTTTTATTCCAGTTCTCCTTTTTTCATAATTTGGACAACAGGAAATGCAACTGTAAGACTGTTCCATTGCTGCACCATCCTCCACTAATTCAAGTGGGTTGCAGACTAGTGTGTGTGCACTGGAACTGCAAACCTGATTTCCAGCTTAACACCCAAAATACTGCATCATTTTGAACACATTAGAGTACTGCTTTCTTGACTGACATACATATTAATATTTAATGTGTAATATGCATGTCGCCATTAGAATGTTATGTACAATTCATCAAAGGGCTAGTGTCAATATCATTTCTAAATGAGTAATCAATGAGACCAAAAACTGGACATATAGGACTGCATGTATTTATTTTTCAGCAGAAAGTTTTATCTGCTATCGAGTGACTTACTGATTACATTTTCTTTACAAGACCACAGAGCAAAATACGTGACAGTAAACTTTACAGATATTCATGAATGAAGATGGATACAATCATAGCACATAAGAGATAACCAAACAGGCATTGATCTGTTTGGCGTCCTTAAAGCTGTTACCAGCCCAATAAAAACTTACCTTGTAGCCAGTCTGATGTCAACATATGGCTTTCGTGACCCCCTGGCTTTGACACAATCTGGATGGATATTGTGAAACTCTTCAGCTGACTCCTTTACCAATGAAAAGCAGCAGGGTCCAACAGAAGGGCCGATTACAGCAACAATGTCAGTCAACTCACTACCAAACTCTGTAACCATGGCGTTGACTGTTGCCATAGCAATTCCCATTAAGGTGCCTTTATAACCTGCAGAGAAGAGATTTGGGACAGGTCAAACATTGTAATCAACTGCATGGTGGGAAATCTATTCTGCTCCTTGGCTACAGACATGGGTCTTTTGGCAGTGCAATTTAAGGGTCTGTTGCTGGCACACCATATAGAAGCTCACAAAATACATATTTGCTGACTTCATATGTACATATGTACCCCACCCACATCTTCAGAATAAGCTACACAGAGGTAACCTCACATCTCCTTTAAGTTCAATTAATCACTGCAGGTTTTACAGAAATTTTATAATTTCCAGATTTCTTAACCGACAATCACCCTTACTTAAAGCAACTAATTGAAAACAGATAGACAGAGTGTTGTTTTGAGTCTAAAGATGATTAACGATCAGTGTTTCAGTGATATTAAAAAAGCTGACAAAAAAAAGATTAGAGTGCCACCTGGTGGCCTTTGTGTCTCCAGGAATTACAGTATATCAAAAGCAGAAGCAGGCCCAAAATAAAAGTATCTTACCAGCAGACAGGAAAACAGATAGACACACATGGTAATCACATGACTTCTGCTTTACCTAAAAGTGCTAGAGGTAAAGTAAAGTAAACTAAAACTTACCTAACACAGTTAAAACCATACAATACCTTGGAGAGGGCAAACAATTACTGACAGGTACCAGAGCTAAGCTATCGTCAGATGACTTTTCTCCTTCTCACACTTGTAAAGACTTAATTCATTTACAAATAGGTTAAGTGTTTGTTTTACCATGATACATGGAAACTTCTCTTTTAGAGAAGTTTGAGAACAAAAAAGGGTGCGCACATGACAAGGGAATAAACTTCACATGCTCCAGAGATAAACTTGGGCTTGGATTTCAGAAATTAAATAATAACAATAGAGGAAAAACTAAAAGAAAATGGTTCTGGAAAAGCATCCAATTAGTTCACATTATGCTTAAAACTCCATGGTATTTAGACACACAGATTTAATTTTAGATTTCCTAATGAGTTTTTGTATATTACTCTGGGATTTTACAGACGTGGCACAGAAGAGATAGTTCTTGCATCGCTGGTTTACATGTCAGATGTCTGAATCAAGATCAGTTGAGCACAGAGAAGTGACAACACCTCACGTGATCTACAATTACAATGATTAAAATGGTGGGTAGGTAATAGGGCTGTGCAATACTGAGATCATGCAGCTCTACATATGACATTAATACTGAGTCATTACCTGCATGAGCCACACCAATCACCTTTGCCACGGGGTCAGCGAAGAGCAGGGGCATGCAGTCTGCTCCGGGGGCTGCGATAACCACTCCAACCTGATTAGTCACTATTCCATCATAGCTCTCGGGTGCCGGCTTCCCCATCACCCACACATCATTGGCATGGTTTGTCTGTGGGAAACCAGCAATGACAGCTTAGTTGCACAGAACTAATGCAATCTACATTCTGCAGCAGAGCTGTTCAGATGTATGCACTAGTAAGGGAGGTGCCAGTCCGAGAATAGAACAGAATTTGAAAAACTGGAATTGCAGCTAAACATTTCATAATGTTTCTAAATACATACAAAAACAAAAGATATGTCAGTGACCATGTCCACTGCAATTAAAGCAGGTTAAAAAGAAACTGAATGTGTGACATATAGCTGTCTGGAATAAACACTGTATATATGTATAGTAGGGACCACACATGAAAAACTTCTTCTCATCTGAATGCTAATGGAAATGTGCAATCTCTCAAAGCTCTGAGTGCTACTGCTGTGACAGTAATGCTGGACCAATGTTGCTTTGTTTCAACATTCACTGTGCTTTTTGTGCTCAGCCATTTACCTTATAACTGGAAAGCATGGTGAGGAATATTTTCAGTTTCGCTCATGAAATCCTGTCCTAGCACCCAGTTAATTCTTAGATCATTAAATGCATGCTTTCTATTGTGAGATTTGAGAACCTCTTTAGCTTCTGCCCCTCTATATTAACGAAAATGGACAGGGTTAGTCAGATAAGATGTATTATTTTGAATTAGATGACTATTAAGTGTCGTTATAAAATTAGATGAGTACCCCCTCAACACCTGTGTCTTATCTTATCAGACACTTTTATCACAGCAGTTACTTTTACGAGGTGGAACTTCTCAGGGTCAAAGCCAGCATGAAGCCCTAGGCGACGGATATTTTCTGCAACAACTGCCTTGGGGTCCCTCCGCCGTGAGCTGCTGAAGAGGTTCAGGGAGCTGAGGGTGGGGATGTAGGAGATGCCCCCAGTCCTGGTGGTGAAACCATGAGAGAAGCAGTCTGCAGCCAAGGAGGCCACAGAAAACTATCAACAGCACTAATTTAAATCAACAACATTTTATGTCTGCAAAACAACAGCTTGCTCAGCCACAACAACACACCTTATGAAAGTACAAACATTTGTATTTAGTTGATCAATATATTATATATTTGTGTATCACAGTGCACTACACGAGTTATCAGGAAAGAGAATCAGCTCTGTGCCCGCTTTTGATGAAGCACTGTGAATTTTGCCAGTGTGATAAGAGATGACCTCCTTGCTGTTGACTGAAGGAGGCTTCACTTTCTACATTATGGATCAAAGCCACTAAGACAGGGAAAAACACCATTCAGCCCACCTGAGATTAAAGAGGATTTAAGGATATCAATCTTCCCTTTCAGGGCCAGTAGCTGCTTCAGGAAGATGGCAACCTCATCTCTGACATGTGAAGCAGAGGGAGCCGCCATATTGCTAGCAGAGCATTCATCGAAGGCTGTGTCATACTCAAAGCTGTATACTGGAGTAAACAGGCAGTTCTGGTAGGCCTGCAGCTCATTTCTCCTCTGTGTAGATGTTATAACCAGAACAGCACTCTGGTCTAGGGCATCCACTGCTTGTTTGAAACAATATAATGAGGCTGCCAGAGAGCTGTGCTCCAATATATGAGTCCTTTTGTTCAGTTGGAAAAGCTCTTCCAGTTGTGCTGAGGTGGTATCTCTGATGCTGCCCGCATAAATTTGGTCATATTTTCGTAGCAAAAGATACACATGACTGCACGAGCCCTTGCGAATGATAGCTGATGCCCGCTTGATGTGTTTCTGCATGCAATCATTGTACTGTGGACAATGACTGTGAAAAAGATCCACAATCAGTACCGTAGACATATTCTCTGCAAAAATAAAATGTGCGTTTCATTTGTAAACAATTTATCACCCAATTATATTTAATAACAGATTGGCTGTTACTGAACATACATTATTTAAACAATACATATACGAATTAATGAGCTCAAAATTTGAAAACAATCTCATATTTTTTTCACGTAAAATGACTTACGCAGTAGAAGCAATCCGGAAGACCCTATTCCACTTTTATTTTCTTCCGTTCAAGCTCACGTTTACCTTGAACAACGATTTCAGTTTTACGGTCTGAGGCAGTCAGCCGGCACCCACATTTAATAAAAGCTAGTCCACACACATTTTAAAAACATGTTTCTGACTGTTTGGGAACAACGCAGGTGACTCATACCATGCGTATCGAAAATGAAAACGTCAGCCAATTTTATTCTCACCAGAGGCAAGGAAAATCCAGAACTTTTACTTCCTGGTTGTGACAGTCAAGCGCGTGAGCCCGCAGCCAGGATTTCCAGAGAATGTTTTCATTTTATGTACTTTCCTACATGTTCTTGCGTCGAAACCGACAAGTGTCGCCTAGACAATAACGTCAGGGCACATGTATAATAAAATTGTTCAAATAATTAAATTAAAAACATTATCGCATTTATTGCTTATGCCTTGTGAAGTAGTACGATGGAGATGTACTTCGTTTTACCCATCACAAATTAAACTCTTGCCCATAAAATTAAAGCACAGGTTCAGAATGATTCTGAAGACACGATTGAAACAAAATATGTTATTTTACTGGAAAGACAGGTGGACAAAAAGAATTGGAGAGAAAATTAACTAACAGATTCAATACAATCAGTTTTAAACACAATCAGATTCATTTTAAAATAACCATTTAATGAATCAATTTACATTATCTCTGAAAGAAATATCCTAATGTAAAAGCAGGTCATTGAACATGTTAGAATTCTGCTTGAGTATTCTCTTTCTTTTGCACACGTCTCCTGAGGTCACCTGCTTCATTCTCCAGGCGACAGATGTCATCAGAGAGCTCTCTGTGGTTTGTCTGGGCTTTGTTCAGCTGACAGAGAAGGCGCTTAACAATGGCCTCACTACGTCTGTTCTGAATCTATGGAAGATGCGGTGTATGAAATAAAACCATGAGCCATGTTATTTTTCACAATCATTTACACATGTATGGGTTCAATACACACAACAGGGTGAAAAAGTGAGAAAAAATAAGCTAAGCAGTGGCATCACATACTTTTCCATTTTGTTCTTAAAGAAATGTACAGATTTTTATGCAGTGTACAGTAAATGTACAGTAAAGAAGATACACAGGGAGCTAACATTTTCCTCTGACAAGATGCACATTTATTCTTTACATGCATGAAATGCAAAGATATTTCTAGCACTATGGTTATTTCAATATTTACAAAGTCAACGAGCCAAAATTTTACATTAATTTAAAATTCTATTTTAATCAATTTATATATTTTTTCTAATGGCTCACCTCAGTGTCCTTTCTCAGTTGTGTGTGGATGTCTTGCTCCTTTTCTAGAAGCTTTGTTTTATCAGATATCAGGTCTTTCATGGCAGAAACCTGTACCCTCAACTCATCAGTCTCTTTCTGTCACGATAAAAATGAAGGCAGTGCAATACACACACAAATAGTTATGCACTCTCCAATGCAGTAATATAGTTACTACATATAACAATATGAAATTACTTGATATCATGACTTGTACACATACCATTGTAAATGACTGTGGGGCTCTTTTTTCCTTATGTTTTACATACTACCCTGTTACACCACTGGACATTCATCTTAGTGCTATGTGTTCACATAAATCCACAGATTTACTGCAAGAGTTTAGAGTTGCTGCCCTTTGAGTCTACATCCTTAAACCCTTATATCATTAAATAAAAGTCCCATCACACCTGTGCTTGCCTCATTACATTTCCTTCTGGATTGTGAAGGTCAGCTCTCAGCTCCTCTCTCTTTTCGGCAAGCTTCTTTATAATCACTCTTTTCTCTACCAGCTTCCTGTGAATGGCAGTTTGACTCTCTTTTCTGGAGATGGCCATTTTGTGATTTTCCATTTTATTTCGGTAAGTGTTATATCCTGCAAGCTCTAACAGAGATTGATCCCCCTCTTCCTCTATTTGGTGTTTAAGCTGCATATTCTCCATGTAAATTGTTTGTGACTCTGACTCCAGGTCACCGGTGTGGTTTTGCAGTTGCACCATTTCGTCTTCATGCCTGTAAATCCTCTGCTCTGTGGCGTTTAACTCCAGCTGTACAATCTCACGGTTCTTCTCTACCTTCAAAAGTGTGTCCTATTGAAGGTGAGAATTAGAGTTGTTTTTTTATCTGAGTCCTTTATGTATAGATTCAAAAGTGAGACTGCAGTCACTTACAAGCAAGTGCAAGCTTATATCATCATTTAAAAGACAAAGCTAGAGTGGAATCAGGGATTGAATCCCCAAAATCACAACCCATTTCCAAAACATAAGTCAAGTGGTGCTTATTTTATGTTGCTGACAAACCATACACTTAAATTTTCTCTGGAACCACTTATGATAAGTAGAATAGGCCCTGTGCACAAATTGATTGTGGATAATCTGGTGTGCCAGGTTTCTCAGAACATAAAAACATACAATGACAGAAACAGTCCTTTCAGCTCAATTAGGCTTTCCATTTACCTACAATCTACAGAGTATCCAATAATTCATCAAGCCTAGGCTTGAACACAGCCATGGTCTCTGCTTGTACTACTACCTCTATTATTGGACCTGGCAATATGTTTCAAGTGTTGACAATGCTTTGTGTAAAACAATACCTATTGCCATCAGTGCAAAATGTACCATTAAATAAATCAAAACTATGCCTCCTTGTTATACTGACTGAACTCAAGCTAAAAATCTAGTGAAGTTCAACTGGTTAAATAATTTCATTCATTTAAAAACCTACAGCAGAGTTAGCCTACACATGTCTCTTTTAGCCAAACCTGATTATGTCCACATCTGTTCTGTATTGCTCCTCACCCTGTCCCATTCTGGTGTTTTATTAAAACTGTTTAAATGTCTGTTACAGACCGTGCACACTGCTAGGCTGTAAGATATAAATCTAACAAAACAATTTTATGGCTTAACCTCTACCGACAGGCAGGCAGTCAGGGATAGGATGGATAGATGCCATTGAACCTGTGGGATCCAAAAAAGGGCCCCACAACAGATTGGAGCAATGAATAAAAGAGACATGGATGACAAGGAAGAAGAAGTTTGATTCATGTCATGGCCACCTTGCTGGCCTTAATGGACATTTCACCAAAGGTAAATACCCTTTGGACAGCCATGAGGGGACTAGCAGTTTTTGAAATAGAACGAAACTTCAAATAGCTTCTTCTTTGTAATTCTGTAATTGCTTTTTGTTCTCACAAGAATTCATCCAGTTGTGTTGTTCGAGTTAAAAAAATAGTTGCTTTTTGCATAGGTCCATTTTTAGAGGCTTCAATCGCCTTACCCCTACATACATAGAGGATGACTACATGGGTACTGTAGGCGTTTGTGTTAGCTTATATGTTTGGCTTTACCCGATAGCTTCGTTGCAGAAATACCATGCCTACGTAAAGAGAAGTACCTTCAGCCCAGAGAGAACTTCTTCGTTCCTCTTCAGCTCTATGTCCTGGGCTAAACCCTGTTGATTAACTTCCTCCAAAGTTTCCGTTAGAGAACACTGGGGTTTGCTCATTTCTGTGAGGACAGACATGTTAGCTGACAGTATATGACGATACATTAATGAGGCATAATCATTTATTTGTAGGTTCTACCAGACTCTGCCATTTAGCTGTCTTCGGTAAGATTCCAGTATTGCTAAAGCTGATATCTTATGAGGATACATTACTAATGAAAAATCGTTTGTCTGAAAGTTCTATCAGGTTTTGCCAATTTAGCCGACTTCGGTAAGATTCATGTATTAATAACGTTAAATACTTCAATTCAAGTCAAATAATTAAACAGAGATTTATTGTAGCTAGCACGTATCAGTATCTATGTTATCTAACGTAACCAAACCATACTCATAGGCTATAGTAGCCTATTTGACTTTGTAGCTAGCCTTTACAATTAGCTGCAACGTTAGCTTGCTAAATTCAATTGCGAATGAACCAACGATTGTTTTGGCTCGTAGTCCGTGAGCTAGGGTTCTCTTTAATTGGTTACTCAGCATTTTTGAAAAGACGTTATTATTATAAAGTATTTATCATTTCATAAACATTTTAATATGGCTTATCAAATTCAGTTAATTTGTTGTATGACATAGGGTACCCTGAACAGCATTCTTCGCCATGGCACGTCGACGAAACACTCAGGTAGCACGCGTATTAACAAATGGTGCTTTCCAATACAGGAAAAAATGTACCCTTTTCTTCTACTACCACCTCGTCTCCTCCATCTCTCCAATGTACCCTTATTTGGGGGAGAGAGATGTGTTTTTTAAAGTATTGTGACACAACCCTAGCCTTCTTCCCTTGCCTTGAGGGACAGACTGGAGAAAACTATATCTCGATGCAATGAGAATACATTCGACTACAGTATAGTACAATATATAATTTCATTGGAATATCCCAAGGCAATTCACAACAGGATTATCATTAGTAGGTAATTTCCCTAAAAGTAATACCCTAGGAGAAATAGCTGCATGACTGCAAGCATATTTTAATACACAAAGAATCAATTATAACTATTTCCGTTAATTTCAAATACTTAATATAGAACAGGTAAAAGACGGTTTTCGACCACTGTGAGGAAGTGACAGGAAATTTGCTCTAAATGAAAAGTTACATATTACACAATTTTTGTTCTTTCAGTCAGATGCTTTGAGAACAAAAATCAAAGCTCACAGAAGACTTCATATGGGAATTTATCGAGCAGACCTAATGAAAATGTTATGACTTAAGACTCAAGTTTCCAGATGCTTCAGTGGTGGCACAATTGCCCCATGGGCATTAGATTACCATGTTTTTATTTTATTGACCATGTCACCTTAAATTTTTTAAGACTTTGTTTTAATCTACAGTGTAAAAGAGTTTTGTTGCATCTTTATTATACTATAGTTAAGCAAATGTCAGAATGGTATGGTTTTGGTTTAGATATACACCAATCAGCCATAACATTATGACCACCTGCCTAATATTGTGTAGGTCCCCCTTTTGCTGCCAAAACATCCCTGACCCATTGAGGCATGGACTTCACTAGACCTCTGAAGGTGTGCTGTGGTATCTGGCACCAAGACCTTAGCAGCAGATCCTTTAAGTCCTGTAAGTCGTGAGGTTGGGCCTCCATGGATCGGAGTTGTTTGTCCAGCACATCCCACAGATGCTCGATTAGATTGAGATCTGGGGAATTTGGAGGCCAAGTCAACACCTTGAACTTGTTGTTGTGTTCCTCAAACCATTCCTGAACCATTTTTGCTTTGTGGCAGGGTGCATTATCCTGCTGAGAGGCCACTGCCATCAGGGAATACCGTTTCCATGAAAGGTTGTACATGGTCTGCAACAGTGCTTAGGTAGGTTGTACGTGTCAAAGTAACATCCACATGAATGGCAGGACCCGTGGTTTCCCAGCAGAACATTGCCCAAAGCATCACACTGCCTCTGCCGGCTTGTCTTCTTCCCATAGTGCATCCTGGTGCTATGTGTTCCCAGGTAAGTGACGCACACGCACCTGGCCATCCAAGTGATGTAACAGAAAGTGTGTTTCATCAGACCAGGCCACCTTCTTCCATTGCTCTGTGGTCTAGTTCCGATGCTTACGTGTCCATTGTTGGCGCATTGTTGACCGGGGTCAGCAATGGCACCCTGACTGGTCTGTGGCTACGCAGCGCCAAACGCAACAAACTGTGATGCACTGTGTGTTCTGACACCTTTCTATCAGAACCAGCATTAACTTTTTCAGCAATTTGAGTTAAAATAGCTCGTCTGTTGGATCAGACCACACGGGCCAGCTTTCCCTCCCCATGCGCATCAATGAGCCTGGGCCGCCCATGACCCTGTCACCGGTTCTCTGCTTTTCCTTCCTTGGACCACTTTTGAAAAGGTACTGACCACTGCAGACCAGGAACACCCCACAAGAGCTCCAGTTTTGGAGATGCTCTGACCCAGTCGTCTAGCCATCACAATTTGGCTCTTGTCAAAGTCGCTCAAATCCTTACACTTGCCCATTTTTCCTGCTTCTAACACATCAACTTTGAGGTCAAAATGCTCACTTGCTGCCTAATATATCCCACCCACTGACAGGTGCCATGATAAAAAGATAATCAGTGTTATTCACTTAACCTGTCATTAGCCATAATGTTATGGCTGATCGGTGTATGTACTTAAGACAAGAAATGGCCTAATGTAGACTTTTTCAGTGGTTGTCATTAATTTATAAGCATTTTTATCTAAGCATATTTGGATTAATTATTTACATATTTTTTTTTATTTTACTTTCCATTATATGTTTCTGTTGAGGTCCCCTGATATCAAATGTTGTGAAATTAATAAAATTTACACTTGATTTAAATGCTCAAAGTTAAGATAATGTTGATCACATTAAATCTGGGCCAAACCCTGATAAATATGTGCTCTGTCTGCAGAACCAGTTTTTTCCTGGAACAAATCTATGGCCTGTGAACAGTGCAGTCCAATAGTCAGTCATTGCAGGACAGAGTCAGGAGTGTTCTCCTGGAGGAACATGGGAGAGATTACTACTCTAGCATGAAATTGAGGACCATCATGGTCTGGAGGTTAAGAGCTGTGCTTTCTTGATGTGCCTGTTTTAAGTTACAGCTGGTTTAACTCAAGACAATGACTGTAAAAAGCTATCATCAAAGTTCAGGGTGCTTGAAAAACAGCCACCTATAATTCATTTTAGATTTGGATCAAACTTCAATAATAATATCAGAGGCTTCTGCTTCCTTGTGTTTTTGATAATTTGATGACACAAAAATGTACTTTCACATAATGTATTACATGTACCGCATTAAGTAGATTTAATTTGGATAATTATAATTTCAGTTTTTATTGTAATTTAAATTTGAATGTGAAGCTTTAATTCAGAAACATGCTACACATTCTGTTAGTTTATTTTTTAAATAAACAATTTTACCGAATTTCACCAACAGAGGGGGTAATGTTATCAGGTAATCATCACTACGCTGGCGCTAGTGGTAATGTCTACAACTGTTACGAAGTTCATGAATGTGCATCAGTAATGGCCTTTAACCTGTAACTGTCTATCTAACCCTATGTAGTGTTGCACTTGCATTTCAAGTGCGCTTTAAGATTACGAATCTAAATCTAAATCTGGTTTCCTTTTTTAGTACAGTAAGAATTCTGTTGGTTCCTCCTATAATAGCTTTTCACAATTTTTCTAAACATTTGAACTATTTTGCTCTAAGCCTGAGTTAGTTTCAACCAAAAATATAAACATTTGATCATTTCTGTATCAGTTTTTCCATCACAATATTCCTGTAGTCATGCTGATGTGTGCATCTCAGTTGGACAGCATTTGTTTTTTTCATTATAACTGCATAGCAAGACCGTCAGTGCTACCCATGAACAGAGTTAACACACTGTATGAGATGTTTAGGAGCCTCGTAATGAAATGCACGTTTATGCAGGTTAATAATTTTGCACAGTACATACAATAAAAATCACAGACCACTTAATGACACTGGCGTCTGCAAAGTAAACCTACCAACGCAGACTACAATGCAGACGGCGCCGGGAACAGCGGACTAATGTAAGCAATAACTTTTTTTAAGTTGCTTTGGTGGTGGGCTTATTGATATTGCTACGTTTTAATACATTTGTGCAGTGAAGGTCACTAAATTTGCTGAACATTTGTACAGATCAATCGTACATGTTCGTTATTTATTAAAATAATCTGATATAGCACGGTCCTGCTCTATAATATAAATTATGGTTCGCAAAGATTCATTATGAATGTGCGATATTAGGATATATTTGAAACAAACAGGCTTAATGTTTGTTATCCGTGGAGATAAGTTTAGAACCCCTGTTTCCCCAAGGATGAAAAATGTGTTTTGAAAGAATGAGAATGTATTAAAAATGTAGTCTAAAGGTCACCATAGCCAGGCGTCGGGGAGTCCAGCCGTCATTATATTAGATAAACCACTCAAAACGGTAATTTTATTTAGGTTTTAAAGTCAAGGGACTAGAGCAGCTGTAAGATTGATACAGGTTTGCTCGACAGATTTATAAGGATGTATCTGATGTGGTGGACATAACTTATATATATTAAATAGAAAAACACTGAACATCCATGTGCATCGGAATGTTCAACCTCTGCCTGATAGACGTGGGCCAGTTCAATTCGCACATAGCATTTCTGTAGACAATGGCATGTCAAATAGCCTAATACAGCTATCACTGCAATTGTACAAATGACAAAGGCAGCGCACTCATCCATCAGTATTTCTGCTCTTCCATGAACAGTACTTTTTATACCGTATGCATCTTAATACATCCCCATAATAGAATGCGAAATGAACATAAGTTTTTCGTCTGATTGTACTGTCCAGTATATAAAAAAAGCAGTTGAACAGTTTCCGGCCCAACAAAATCATTAAGCTTGTATCAATTTTAAACGTCATGGGGGAAGGAGTTCCCTTTCAAATGAATACACCATGGCGTCTGATGACTTGGTTTTGTACTTTAAGTGTACAACAAAAGCATGTAGGATGAATTACATCTTGCTCAACATGCTATGCACCTGGAATGCCCTTGCACATTTCAGGAGGCCATCGCCAACCGTTCAGTCGTGCACAGTGATCCGTGTCGCGCGCCTCAGTCGGTCATAGACAAATGAAATAAGAAGCGCCGAGCTAAAGAGCGCAGAGAGGTTAGACAGCAACAGCACTCTCGGTGTACGTCAAGGAATATATTTTAATTCCGAAAGCAAAATAAGGGTGCTTCATATTGGAAATCTGGAAAACTTCTATCGCACGGTAAGAAGCTGGCTTGTGCAATGTATTTTCCGCGTTCTCTTTGCGTGTTCAGTAAATGTATGACCGAATGCTTATTTAATCGGAGGATCTGCTCGTGACACTATAGGTACATGGCTAAACCAGAAGGGAAAGACTTAACAGGACGGGATACCCCCATCTGTGTATGACGATTGGCATTTCATTGTCATTCTTAACCAAGCTGGCTCGAAACACAATGTGTTTTCAGTATGTCTTAAAAGAGCAGGAAACGTTCACTTTTCCTGTTACAGGGCAGACAATGCCAAAGTGAATAACAAAGAGAACTAAGATATAATGATATGCTGATTTTACTTGTACATTTCAACCGAATATGTTAAATACATGCCTTTCTGTTCGCTGATTCATATGATCTTTTTAATTGAAGGGTAGGATATGCATCATTTGTAAGAATTAACATTGAAATCAGTGTGTGTAAACATTCTACTCAGATTTGCCAAATCAGCGGGCTACTTCGCTAACTGAATATTTCACATAGTTAATATTCTGAAGGGGATTTTTCGAGAGGTCTAATTCAGCGTAGACGATGTAGATGTATTTCTGGTTGAACTACTAAATGTTTTCTCAGTATTTAACCCAAATCTAATTAATTGTTCTGATATCACTTGAAGGTATTTTTGGGCGGTATTTAATATATAATGAACATCAAAACTCAACAGTAGGCTATATAAAAATTCCGAGGAGGTAACACCCAAAGAGGTAAAAAAGAAAGCTCGATTAAACTAAATCTTCTTTTGTACGAGTGCTTGAGGAATTGATTTGTGCTTTGAAGAATGGTTTTACATTGTAATTTATGAGAAGTTGTAGGAACATGCACGTTTCCTATTGTTTTATATGTCAAGATCAACCGCGTAAAATCTCTGTTAATCTATTAAAATATAAATAGTCTCTATTTTGTATTAAGGGCTAAATGAGCGGGTAGAACAAAAATCCAATGAAACCAACAAATGAGACTATGCTGTCTATCTGCTTTACCAAGAGAACGGAAAGGCTGTATAGCTTTGTTGTGTGAGTTGTCTTCTACAAATTTTAACCTGTAATTTAATCTTGGAACGTGGAACTGTATTTTTCCCAAGAACTGACATAAATGTTAAGTTGATGTCATTAATTTCACCCTCTCGTGTCAGTGATCCAACTTTCTGTATGAGGGGTTTGAAAGTGTCCTTGAAAAATTAAAAGCGGAAAATATGAGCTGAAGACATCGCTGCGGTTAAACGAGCCAACTGACAAACACAACTCCACGGTGGGTGCCCGTAATAACCCGTCACCTGGGCAACCGGTTCAGCACCATGGAGAGGGGACTGGTTGCGGCAGAGTGGTACAGATTGAGGATTGTCGGAGTCCTCAAGCAAGTATTGTCATAAACGGTTATCCTCTTCAACCCCTCAAACAATAACATTTACAGCCCATTGTATAAAGACGGTTTAAATAAGGCCACACGATTTCTATTTTATGAAATAAGTGTGACAAGACCAGCACACGGTTTTTACATAAAATTTAACAAACATTGTAAAATGTCAAATTTCAAGTACAACAATATATATGTAGGTTGATTTCATAATGTAATAACTGAAATGTAATGTAATAAATGTAATTCACCTACAGCTCGCTGTACTTACAATGGGAAGATTAGCAAAACAGTGCAATTTGATAATAGCCAAAAATTAATTCTCCTTGAAGTCACAATCATCTCTGCTTACTATGGCGAGACACAGATGGAATATGTGTGGGTCAGGTCTGTCTATGAGAAACCTTTCATCTCTGCGCAGGGAGAGCTGATATTGACGTGTTACAAGGAGTTCTAAATTGGATTCTGACTGAAATAATTAAAAATGTTGCTGACCTAGTCACTCACTGTGAGACAGCTGGTAATGGAGAGATAAAAAATGAAAGGTCTCATTTAAATTGATAGTCAATTTCATTATGAATATTATTATAATACAATTGTCATAAAGTAGGAAATCTGCATATAAAAATATAGATGGAAGATTGGTCTATGGATGGTGGAGAAAGAGGCTTAGAATTTTCACATGATTGACTTCAAATAATTTTGCATCTTGATCTAAGCAAAACAACAAAGCAAACAAAATACGTGCATTACCAATCCTGAAATAAACTTAAGGTATGACGGTTAGAGCTATGCAGGAGAAAAAAATCTATTACTATAAAGTAAATTTATATTGAAATGATGTTCTGAGTTCTTAAAAAGAAAGTGCAGGTATTACTAAAACAGACTGTGGCCAATACACCTTAAGGTATGTACATTGAGGCAGTGCTAACCATTAATCTTTGAGTTGTTGAGCTGTGGGAAACATGACATATGTTCACTAGAAGCTAAAGAAAGCCAAACCAAAATATAATAACAATATTTAGGGTCTGAGACACACTACACTCCAGTTTTTAATTGTTCCCTGGTTTTTTCCCAGTTTGGAATGCGCATATATATTTGTATGCCAGGCTCTTTTTTTGCAGCCTTCTTTGTCAGTTCAGGAGAACACAGACAAAAACATTCTCCCCATGTTATATCAGCCACTGCATCTTTAAACATCTTTTCCACAGTTACCAAAAAGCTCTCAGTCATTGATTTGGTGGAGGACACTTAATGTGCAGCTTATGCATCCAAAATATGGACCTCCCATTTCCCAGATGCTGTCACTGGTGCACAGTGAGACATTGATGCTCCATCTACTAAAACCTCCTCCTGCTCAAGTGACACAGCAGCCTGCTTTGCGCTACCTTGTAAGGATGTCAGCTACAGCTGAAACTTGCTCAGTCTGAATCAGATACCTAACAATGAGGCCTGTACACTCATTAGAACAGCAGCATTACAGGGTGAGCCACCCAGCAACAAGGCAGTATTATTATTTATTAGTATCTACATCTGTATTGTACAATGCAGTACATGTATTATTATTATAGTACAACTTTACTTTTCAATTAATATTTGATGCCTCTATAAATATCAATACAGTATATTGTATGCCATTCAGATATGAACTGTCCAACATTCTGTAACATCAAAAGCAGTGTCAAGTATGAAGTGAAGAATTGCAGGTCTGAAGTTTTAGTAAAATAATTAATGCTGTGGTCATAAATATTCTTTTAAATGGAGTGCCTGGGCATGTTTACAGCTGATGGCGTAGGTTCAAAGAAATGGGGCAGTGTCAGAAATTTTAATTATGAGGCATATAATTTTCCTTAAGGTACAGGAGGTACTTTTAATAGATGTACTATCCATAATTCAAGTACACCAATGGAAATTACTGTTCATAGATTTCATTTTAAAAGTGTGGTTTGTCACTGGTCCAAAATATGTCCAGTTAAACCTGGGTGCTCTCCTTTTACTGCATGGGAATTATTTTTCCTTCAATATGTTTCTCATTAATATTCACATTTGATGCTACATTCACAACCATATGAGGTATTGTTGTAAACAAAAGCTGGAGACAATGTAGCAATACTGTTTCCTGATGTGAGAGTGCATCAGGAAGTCATCCATGACTTAAAATACTGAACAACTTTTCTTTATAGCCATGTGTAGAGGGAGCTTCAGCAGACTTTTCTCCTTTGTTCCTTTGTTGGAACAATTTCTGCTTATATTCAGCCAACACAGAGGAGAGTGTTAACATGTTAGCATGGCTGGTTATGACACACTTTTCCCATCTCAGCTGGCTTTGCACACATCATGTCATTTTTCTGAAGCAAACATATGAGAGATTAGTACAGACTCATCACAAACACATGAAAAGGCATGAGCTCTCTGTGATCATGGTCTAAAATGACCTCACAGCTCTTCAGTGAGGAAAATTATAAGAAAATAAGCTCATCATCAAGATAATTTTTGCATCTGTTACTACTAGAAGTGTCTCTGAGATTTTGGGGAGCAATTTTCCTGAAAAGTTAATATTTTCTTATATTAACCCAAATGAGGCAGTTGTCGCTTGCCCATTACTCCTGAAAATCACTGCAATATTATGACATTTTCCTTTGATGTATCCTCAGACAGTATCAACATCAGGAATGAGATCAACTTCTTATGGAGAAAGTGTTGATACTCCCTTTTATGTGGGACGTTGATACGATATAAGCCTTTGATTTTGGAACAGTGGCTTGATTTTCCCTTGATATGGGCACAGAGATGAGATGATGTCCTTCTGCTGTGTAGGCACTGAGCTGGTTTTTCCCTCTTATGAGAGACAGTCACATGATGGCTTCTTCACAATTTTGTGTTGCCAATATTCATTGAATAATGTGATTGTTTAACTCTACTTATGATGGAAACTAACCTGACACTGAATCTGTCTCAGTTTAAACACAGGCAGTTAGACACAGGCAGGATATGCAATGTTCTGTCATGTTCTTGACAGGATCTGTAGAGGAAATAGAGATACAAAGTGACTCAAAACAGTGACGTTAACTGGGTGGCCAGGTGCCCCCAGGGTCCTTGGCTTGGTTTTAGGATGCGGATTATGGCCAGCCTAAAATGCACTACATATGCCATCTAAATTTATTAGTGTGGATTATGGGCATATGTGAATTTAAAATGTTTTGCAAGTGTTGAAGTGGTTCACATTTCCCTTTACCTGAAATGGAGAGACAGAAAGATAACACTTAAACCAGTTATTGTCAGTGCAGTGCAGTATCATTAGGATGTGAAAAAATAAGAGCAGTTTTAGACAAAAGGATTTGATGGTATATGAATTAAACATATGTACTGTATTATGAAAAATTTTGCCCTTCACATAAAACTGTTATTTTTATTTGTATACTAATAAAAACTCAGCAATGAACTGAAGATAATTGATTTAACAAGTTTTATCTTTATATATAATCCTTTTTATGAGACCAGATTTGTATATTTTGATTCCATTTTGTTGACTCAGATTCTCCAGTGAGCTAACGAGTCATTGGGCTCGCGGCAGCAGTGGAATTCTTCCAGCATTACTGCCTCATGACCTCAGTTATTTTTTCATTTGTCTGGAGGAGTCCATTTAAGGAGGATCTCAGTGAGTGAGGGTACCCGTCAGGGTGTCGCAGATAAGGAGCACAGCTTCCATCTTCCCATTAGGAGGGTCTGGCCAGAGAGGGATTGCATCTCTTTCAGTCCCACTATTTTCCCCCTCAATAGAGATAGTCTGGATCTCTTTCCGTCCTTGAGGCTTGGTGGTGATTCTGGAAATTCATTTTAAAACCTTATTTTTCCCTCTCTCTCTCTCTCTCTCTCTCTCTCTCTCACACACACACACACACACCTCTTTCTCTATCTCTCTCTCTCTCTCACTCTCTCTCTCTCTCTCTCTCACACACACACACACACCCTCTTTCTCTATCTCTCTCTCTCTCTCTCTCACACACTCTCTCTTTCCCTTTCTTTCATTCCTATATTTTCATCTTTGAAGTTCTTTTTCTTAGTGCATTAGTGAGTCAGATTTACAAAATATGTAAAAATATAAGAAAGCAGCACTAATATGCTGTGGCTAGTATACAGGCGATACGATTGCAAATGTATACAAAACTGATTAGGAAACACTTTTTTGCAAGACATTATTGCATTGATTCATTTGATTGTAAATACCTATCAATACCTTTTTAGTTTTTGCAGGGTTATATATTGAAATGCATACAGTTTGACTGGCATAGTCTTGAATTCATCAAGCTGTGCAAGCCATTCCCTTTCTCAGAATTCAGCGACGAAAATGCAGCTTTGTGTATACAAAGTCTGATTTGTCATCTGAGTATGAAACTGAAACTGTGTCTTTAGATTTCTAATTCAGGGTTTCCTTTTCAGTTGACCAGTGTTACTGTAACTGTGTTCTGTAGCTTTGAGGTTCACTTGTATATGAACTTTTGTTTTACACTCCTCAAAACCGGTGCCATAGCCAAAGTTCAACATAACTGCTAGGTTCCCCTATTGCCATCAAATATTTAGAGAGGCAGAAATATTTATCTGGGCCCTCTGTTTACAAGTGAAATTCCTGTTCACACAGTGTCAGCTAGTTTGCTTCTTCCATACTGAAACAGGAGAGAGTAAGGGTGAAACAGCAGTGCTGCTCAAGTCTTGAGCGAGAGAGTAAGGGTGAAACAGCAGTGCTGCTCAAGTCTTGAGCGAGAGAGTAAGGGTGAAACAGCAGTGCTGCTCAAGTCCTGAGCGAGAGAGTAAGGGTGAAACAGCAGTGCTGCTGAAGTCCGGAGCAGTAAGGGTGAAACAGCAGTGTTGCTGAAGTCCGGAGCAGTAAGGGTGAAACAGCAGTGCTGCTGAAGTCCGGAGCAGTAAGGGTGAAACAGCAGTGTTGCTTGAGGCCGAGCAGTAAGGGTGAAACAGCAGTGTTGCTTGAGGCCGAGCAGTAAGGGTGAAACAGCAGTGCTGCTCGAGTCCAGAGCGAAAGTAGGTGCCAGCTCCAGGAGCATCCACTGTACACCCAAGCATTGTAGAGTCATCTTGGTGAGACCAGGGGTCACAGATCAATGTTCTGGCACTCCCTCCTGGACCTCTGTCAGCTATTGCTTGTAGCTAGGTCCCTTCAAGGCAGTGACAAATGGATTCAGATTAAAAGGAAAGGATTTTCTTTTGCAAGGAGAAACTGATTATTTCATTTTCTCTTTTTTTATTTGGACCCCATGAGAACAAGAGCTTTCTCATCTCTGCTTGAAGAGGCCTTCCCCTACCACTTTACATCGTGGGGGGTATAGATGCGTCGCTGCATTATTTTTGAGACAGCAGATATTGGGAGATTGGTGATGGTGAGGCTCAGAATGATTGCCTCATCTGGCAGCAGACATTATCCCTTCTGAGGCTCCATGAAGAGCCACTCTTTCTCAGTGTGGAAATCATAACCCGCACTGACAAGCCCTGTGCATTTTCTCAAGGGCAATTTTGCTATTTCTATCCAATAACATGCAATTGTAGACTGGACTTCGCTGGGCCAAATGGAGTACAAAGGAACGAACCTTCAACACCCCTGCCATCCATGTTCTCAGAATGCCCAAAACCAACTCTTTGCATACCCGTGTATGTGTCAGACAGTAAATATACTGTTGGTCTGAGGATGCTTAGAGGTTGGCACATAGTACAGTGATGGGATCCATCTGGACAGTAATGGCCGGAAAGCACAAAGAATCTGTACAGCTGGTCTTCTCTTCCAGTCGGTTGGCATTGACGATTGATCCAAGGAGAGCTGCCCCTGCCCCTGAATTGAGATGAAAGCTCTGAGAGATGAACACTGTCTTCCCCTGTTATGTTTCATTTATTTATTTCAGACATGGTCATGAAAAAACTTTTGACAGCAAAAAGAAAGCACACATGCCTGATTCATAAAATGTCAGTGGTACTAGTTGTGTTGCAACTACTGTTTGCAATTCTGTTTCCAGGATGTGACTGTTGTACATCATGGTGCATTAAACGGTCAAGTTAAATTTATGAAAATAAAAGAACTGACTTACCTGCAATTGCTACAGTATAGTATAGTATAGTATAGTATAGTATAGTATAGTATAGTATAGTATAGTATAGTATAGTATAGTATAGTATAGTAAAGCAGCATAGAAAATGCTTTGCTGGATGTCTCCTTGTAAAAACCCTAACCTCTTGAATAAGACTAGCAAATGACACAGTGCAGACATATTTGTGAAGAAAAGGAGCAAAATAGTAATGTCTCTTCTCTTTTTATCCCTTTCAGTATATGTACAGAGAGAAAACTTCCTCAACTCTACAGAACATTGTTTAAAAATGAAAGTTCTTTCGGCAGAGTTATGTATCCCCCTTTGTCTGTGCAGTAAGTGAGTTTCAGAGCTGCTGACTGATCTCAGAGCTGCAGGTGTACATCACTCTCTAAGATCAGCCTGTGAGGTTTATTGACAGCTATACACATAAAAATCCCGACCTGTTCTCAGAAGTGTTACTTGTATCTTCATATAATTATATACTGCACTGTAGATGCAGTAAGAACTGAAATTAATTTTAAAAAGTTGACTCCAAACACAATGACAGATAATGAAACTGAGCGTCGAGACTGAACAATTTTTTTGCTTGTCACATCAGTTGTGCTGTTGGATATAAGGTTTTGTTGAATGGGTCAAAGACTTTCATTTAGATTTCATTTGCTCTGAAATGTACACATATCTGCAATGAGTTCTTGTTTGCTGAGTAGGGCAAACTTAGCAGTACAGTACACAAAATGGTGGCAGAAAGTAGTCTCAGAATACACTGTTTACTTTGCCAGTGCATAGTGTAAATAGAGCAAAAGATGAGGTATTAACGAAGGATATATATTGGCCAATTAAAATTTGGAAAATTTCAGTATTACTGGATAATACAAAAGCGGATTGCGTTGGAATTGTTTGATCATTAGAGCAAAATTGAGATATTCATGGGCATAAATTCCCAGCACAATTAGCAAGAACGCTACACAGTGTGAAACTCTTAAGCTCTATAAATTATGAGAGGAGGGATTGTACGTGTGCCTGCCCAGTCCACAGCAATCACATCATTTATATGCACCTTTAGTTCCCCTTCAAGCATGAAGAAACCCCCAGCACCTGACTGAGTCTTTTGCCTTTTGTAATGGACTTCTCTCTTGGATAGGGAGGAGGCCCAAGGGGACGCCTGTAGGTGCAAACATCACAACCTCTTGCTGTTTCTGAGACGTTTAGAGAAGCTGAAGCATGGCTGAGTGCACAAAATGTCCCATTCTTCTCCAGTGGTTCGGATCACCACATTTGGCTTGTTTAAAATTGGTAGCAGTGTGTGTGAAAGGCTTTCACATTTTCGTCTTTTATTAATGGATTTCTGCAGCAAAACACGAATGAACTTTGGCTACTGCTATTGTTAACCTAGCTATTGTTGGAATAGTGCATGTCATGTGTGGGAGTGCTTGTTTGTGACATGTGGAAGAATGGATTCACTTTTATTAGTGGTTGTAGTTGTGAACTGTCTGAATCTTTAAGCTCATTCAACACCTTGCCCTGTTAAAAAACAGAACTGTACACAACTGTACACTGTACACAAGGATTGGCTGATACATTGGGTGAAACATCTAGAAGATCTGTTGATTTCTATTATGATTTCTTATTTGATCTGTTGAAGTCTATTGTGTGACCCAAAACTTGATTAGATATGCAGAAAAGGGTATGTGCAGCACACCCGGTAAAACGTGTATTTTGCGATCAGGCTCTCCCATTAAAGCCAGAGATCTCTTTTTGTAGATTTCTCTTTTTTAAACCGAAGCTCTCAGCTGACTGGAATCATCTATCTCTTTGCCAGTCGTCTCACAGGCGTAGACTGAGAAATCTGTGCCCATCATCTGAATGTCTGCAGTGCTGAGGAAATTGCTTTATATTATTGACTGGCTTTATAGATATGTGTTTCCAAGGCGACTTGCACAGCTTAAATTCAAATGCATGAATTGACGTATTCAAAATGTCTGCAATTAAATGTATAATGACAAAATTCCATACCTTCATTAAAGGAAGCAGTGGCACCCTATTAGAGATTTCAACCAGCAAACCTGAGGTTACCAGTTTAATTCCCTATCCATTACATTATACTGCTGCCATAGACACACATGCACACACACACACATCCACACAGATATGTATGTGCCAGGCTCTGGGGACATGTTGTCCTCAACATAAAAGCATAAAGCAGAATATCAAGACAAGAACCATTTTTCATTCAACCAGAGTGTAATGAATGAGTGTAATGAATGCAGAGCAGTGCAGTGATATCCAGAAAAGGGAAAGATTTAAATTTTAATGACTTTTGCAGGAGGTAGTAATTTCATTGGAAACAGTCGGGTGCCCAGGGCAAAATCTATAATCCTCTTTTTTGAAGGTATTGAGGTAATGTATTGTAATAGGGGTCATCTTCTTCCACAGTGGTTTTTTTGTGTTTTGTAGGCTACAACCGCTGCCTCTTGGAGAGGTTGAATTCATGTTTGGGGCCAATCTTTAAGGTCAATGTCACATTAAAGAGTGTCTTTTTTCTTACTTTGTATGCCACTTACACTGGCATGGACACACAGTCAATGATTTAAATAAAAGAACACAACTGTGGTACAAAAAGGACAATAAGGGCAGACATTACTGATTTTAAAACAAACTTGTATTGTAGTCAGATATGAAACAAAGATATCTAAGATTGTTTAATGTATTCAGATGGGCATAAATTTATATCCAACATCTGATTTTAGAGTTGACAGTTTCAGCAACAAATGTGAGACACACTCAATTACCTTAATATTCATATTGAGATATTTATACTATGTATGCACAGAATATGAAAATAGCAGTAAAATTTTGACTAAGTGGTTAAGTGGGTTTGACAGCTAAGTGGGTGCTGAAGAGTTTGAGAAATGGAGAGGAGAACATGATATAGACATTTAATAAAAAAAGAGGTTTCTCAGACAAGGGTTAAGATCAACGGGAGCTGCCATGATCTGCAATATGAAATATTTAAGGTGCATAAGCTCACAGTGATTCTGAATCTTCTAACAAGGTCCATTTCAGCTGCATACATAATCACCACAGTCCAGAAAGGGATTTGAGTGCAGAGCAAAATAAAATTGAATCTTTGCAAAGATATCTTGATGTTACATTTAATGGTGAAAAATGTAAAGGCATTCTGAAGGTTTTTGAAATGTTGATGTCTGGTCTGTACCTACTTAATTTAAAACATGGGTGAATGAATCAATTGCACCACTAGAATAGGAGAAAAGGACTTTGGAAGTAGCTGGACACACTTTCTTCAGATAGTATTTCCTGGGTTTAAATCATGGCAAGGCATTAACAATCAGCCCATTCAAAGAAAGACCTTGCAGTTATAATTAAATGGTGTTGCTGCCACATGGTGCATGGAAGTTACTCCCTTTCCTTGATTTTGCTAGCTGGGATTTCAGCCTGCTCATAGCCCATCTGGTATTAGGAATGAATTCTGGAAAGGAAGATAGAGGAGGTAATGCGGTTCATTCTCTTAAAGCTTACCTTGTGTTTGGATGTTTATAAAAGTCTGGAAATTGTGATGAATGCCTGTTGCTGAATGAGCTTAAAGTCAGCCCAGCACACTGAGGTAGGGACTTGTGTAAGAGGTGTCCAACCACTGGGCTCTCATGTTGACAGATGTTAGTGCTATTTTAGATTTTTTCCCTATATGCACACTTACTTTTTTCAGTCAAGACTGAACCAAATTTTCCAACCAGCTTCTGACCCAGGATTTACCATATAGCTATAATTGACCATAACTGATCTAATGCTGTGTATTTTTGAAGGGACAAATGTATTCCAGACACCAGAATAAACATTAGAACAGTTAAACATAATTCATGGACCAAGGTTCTTCCTGCACATCCAACAAAACTTTTACAGTTTGATTAAATACTTTTGTCTCTGCAGAACTTCTAATTTCAAAATTTAAAATGAAACAGCACTTATCAAAACCAGCTGTTTTCTTGTTGTCTCTTGTCTGTACACTATACTAAACATAAGCATCTGGAAGCTACCAGTAATTTGGAATTGACCTTGAGAGTGTATCTTTTTTTTGTTTTGGCGCAGTCATTTTTCTTGATCAGTGCAATAGCACTAATAATAAAACATACACATAACATTTTCATACCTTATGTGGGTTATTTCATACATACAGAAGTAAACTCAGTAGCCTCTTCTTCTGAATACATTCGTCAAAGGTGCCCCTTGTTAATTCCTACCAGTGAAACGCCATCTTCATGGAGCATCCGTGAGGGATTGAAATTTGCGTTGCGTAACTCCTCACAGTGTGAATGCACAGCCAGTGCTTTCTCTTCTGGGAGTCTTGTGTGTGTGATTTTAGTATGGGGGTGGGGAGCTGCATCATGAAACTTTACATAAGATCATTTTATCCTCTATCTTTTCTTCATCCTCTTGGTCTGCCATAATCAAAACAACATTACTGGGAAAAGATTTGTTTTGGCTGTGACTATCACCATTGGTTGCTAAATTGCTTCTGGGGGGTGGTGGTGGGGGGGTGGGGCGGCTACATCATTAGGCAGTGATTTATATGCATGCCTGTTAAAAATTGATTGTGCCAAAAGGTGCAGCATGGCTACACAATGTTATCGGAGCAGTGATGTGCAGATTACCCCACTACCTGCTAGCGCCTTGATTGATCGTTAGCAAATCTTCCCCTGCATCACTGCAGAGAGGTAGGATACACATGCCTGTGAAAACAGTCTGCCAAGATTCAGGGCTGTGAATATTATCAGCCAGGACTCAGGGTTCTGAATTGAGTTAGGATTCAGGGCTGTGAATATTATCAGCCAGGATTCAGGGCTCTGATTTGACAGTTAGGATTCAGAAATGACTTTCAGTTGGAGGAAGGATACTCTGCACTGAGTGAACAATGTGTAATGAAAGTCCATGAATCAGGCTCAGTGGCTGTTGTTTACAAGTGCATACTCCCCCATAACCTAAACCTAATATTTCACATAATTTTTTACCTTTTGTGTTTATGTTACATGTACCACACTGTAATAGATATTCACATATAGAATACATGGCTACTTTCAATACACTTTATGTGGATGTGTGATATACATGTGTGTAAAAATGTATCCTCAGATGTGTTCACCCACAGATGTGCAGTCATGATCATATTCAGAGACCTCTGCCCCCACAGATAAAGTAAGAATGATTGTGTCATTTTAAGTTGCTATCGCTGCCATTCTTTGTGTATTGGTTTGGGATTGTGTTGAAAACAGCTCACATGGCGAGCTAATGGGTGGCTCATCCTGGTAAGGCAATGATCTACTGTGTGGATTGAAGCCAGTGCAAGAGCCAACCTGTGGTCCTCACAGGATCTTTACATCATTTGTACAAAATTCTGCCAACACAAACCACACACCTCTTCCAATTCAAATGTCTTAACTGGTGGATTACAGGGTTAAAAGAAGCAGTGGCTTTACTTCATCTGTTTTGAAAAAGGGGGTTACTTGTCTATGCTCTCTTAAACTGAAAAAATTGGGTAAAATATAAGGAGAAAAAAGGCCCCTCACACTGCCACACAAACTCTTGATTTGAGTTGGAACTGCATATTTCCCAACAATGCAAAGAATAACTACCCATATTTCGCTGTAGACAATTTAACTGTGGATTGCATTACTTTGGATATGTTCATATTCAGTAATATGCCCAGAGAAGATTATATTTTACTTCCTAGAGCCTGCATTTATTTGAGTTGTTATGGTTCTGTTCTTATATTTCATACATCCCTTAGTATATATCCTTATTTTTACATGCAGTGTCATACTGTCTAATGGTTATACTGTCAAATAGTCCCAGTAGAATTGAGGAACATGGTCATTTAGCCTCCCACTACAGTTGAGGAATACATGACTACCCTGAGAGCAGTCCTGTACTCATACTACTACAGGAGCAAAGATCTGCTCACAGGGCAGCTCTGGTGTTGGGTAAAGCTCAGTAGGATGATAGTGTACTTCTGCTCTGTACAATTTACCTGAGAGTAAGAGCTATTCCTGCCAACCTGTATTTGCATGTAGTCATGAATTATAAAGCAGCACAATAAGAATGCTGCAGACCCTTTGTGCCTTTCCTTTCTAGGGTGATTCTGCTGGTGTGCATTCCTTGCTTATCTGTTTCTTTTGGTTTTGTTATATGTACCTAATTTAGAGGGTGTATGTGTTTATCTTATTTTATGTAGTACAAATTCATTATTTATATTAGATGGTTTTAGGTGATGGCTGGAGATGTTGGCAGCTTCACTGGATTTGTACAAGCATACAGTCCTCTGTTTTTATGTATGGTTAATGTAATTTTTGTCTCCCAGTTTTTTAGCAACATGGTATATCAGTTAAAGCTTCAGATTGTATGCTATTGCTATAGCCTGTAAATGGCAGGTGTTCATGCACACTACAGTAGATCCTTCCCACTGCTGCATAACAAAGCCATGTTTGGTAAATGGTTAAACCCTGTGCACTGTACATTATAGGGCTTTTCTTGTTTATTTTTCCACTCAGTATCATTGAAGTATTGTGTACTCTGGGCCTGGAAAACTTCCCTGCTGCTCTTTTTTCTCTTCCTCATTTAATTCCTCAAACACCGGAGAAGGGATTGGAGGTTCCACTGGAGTATGCAAAGACGTTCTGAACCAGGTGGCTGCATACCTGACATGAAAAGCCTACTGTTTTTTTTTTTTTTGGTAAAGTATCACTGGTGTATAGTAAGGGCACATAGTACTGAGGCACAGCAGGGGTTCTGAGTTGAGTTATACAAGGTGTCTGGTCCCACCCTGCACATCTGCTATACTGCAGTGATGTAATTCACCTCATGCTCTGGTTGTCCCATCTTCCAGCTATAAAGCTGTGCCCAAAGCTCAAGCATCACCACCCAAAGCTGCCTCTGCTGTGTCTGTCAGTCTGTCACACCCCAACTCCTCCCTGTCTCAGAGGACAGTGCATTCACTTACTGATCCAACAACCAGTGCAGTCTGGAGAACAGAGGTTCTTCATCAGTGATCAGAAAGTCATTTCTGACCTGTTCCTTTACATTGATTTGGTTTTGCCTGCTCACCCTGGCCAACCTCTGGAATGATTCCTTTAAAAGAGTCAATTTTACTCTGCAACAAGCACATTGATCACTGCCAGGATTGGAATTGTTTTTTTCCAATCGTTTAGGCAAGTGCTCAAAATATGGAATACAGCATTTGAAAAATCTATGGAGATTATCTCTACGCCATACTGCCTCAGTAAGAGTTTGTCCTGTTAAAAGGCATCCCACTTGGTTATATGAAGAAATAAAACCCACACCTTCTGGCAGTCGATCTGCATAATTGTCTTATTTCTGTCTTGAAACTAAAAATTTGTTAATAAAATTCAAAGTCATTCTTAGGCTACAGATGAAACAAAGTACTGTCAGTTATACTCATGGAGTCCAATAACATCATGGATAGCCACCATGTACCATGGGCTTGTGCTTTCTTGACCCACACTCTGATTGTTGAAAAGTTTGGAGTAGTTTCCCTCTCTGCCTCTCCCTACACCTGATGAGTGAGTCATCTGCTAAATGAACTTACCAGACAACATAAACCCAATAACAGTAATTTCCATCACCGTGATCAAAAGAAAGTATGTTTCATTGACAGGAATGACTGATACAAAATCCCCATAAATCAGTGGTGAAAATTTTATTTTTATCAAGACTCAAGATGCAATTATTAATAAATAATTTTTTGGAATTCAACAATAGCATTCAGATAGATATTTACAAATATGTTATACACTGTCTGGTGCACTCAGACACATTATCAGTGATGTTACCTAGGGTCACTGGGTGTTTCAGTCTTTCAATATCAGATATCCTCACCTGGGCGACCCAGCTGGGTCAGGCCCTGACTTGTGTCTGAGTAGCTTTCTGTCACAGCTCACTCCTCTTTATCCACAGCCACTTTGAGGTTTGCTCTACTGTCTCTGTAGTATTCCTGATGGCTTTCCTTCCTGAGAGCCTCTGAGATTCCCATCCTGCTGTAGGCTCTGTAGAGGGATTTACCCACAATCCCTCTGCATCCCACCTCTGATGGGCATACAGCATGCTCTCTACCCCTAAGTCATTGTACTTGGCTCTCTTCCTTTTGTGGACCTCCTCCATCCTATCTTCCCAGGGAACAGTTAGCTGCAGCATTATCACCTGTCTAGATGACTCTGACAGAAGCACTATGTCTGGCCAAAGTGTGGTCATAGTGATCTGCTTGGGGAATTTGAGCTGCTTCCCCAAGGTCTGTTCCTAAGAGGCCAATTGGAGCCTTGGATTGGGTTTGAACCTTTTCCTCTTCCTTAACGAAAGCGATTGTTTGCTTAACTGGGCACAGGTGTTTAAACTGGGAGATGGTTCTGCATATGGTGTCGGCCACTGTCTTCAGTACCTGGTCATGGTGCCACTGGTAACACCCCTCCCCCAGGGCTTTCATGAAGAAGCTGAGGATGTGTTCTAAAGTACCACTCCCTCCCTGGTGCTCAGACTCATTGGTAGACCTAACCACCTCCGCAAATACAGGCTGATATTCCTTTCGAGGCTCTCGACTGCTGTCAGAGGGACTTCATAGACTAGTAGAGGCCACAGAATCTGTTGGAGAATGCCATGCTGGTATATACAAGCCTTGGATTTGCCAGACAGGCCTAACTTGTCCACAGCAATCAGCCATTGCTGCAGCTTCTTCCCAGCTGCTTTGACCGAAGTTGTATCCTTCAGTGAGCTGTTAAACACCTTTCCAAGGCTCTTCACTGGCTACTCTGTTAAGCTTGGGATCAAGATGCCTCCCAGGGCAAAGCAGAATTTGTGAACCACCTTTCCTCTCATGAACACTAAGGATCAGGACTTCTTCAGATTGAAGCTCATCCTTGCCCAAGTGGTGAGCTTTTCAAGGCTCTGAAGGATCCACCTGCATCCGGGAACTGACGTAGTTGTGACACATAGGAACCTGGGCCATTTCCCCTTCTGCACTGAGGTGTCGATGTACTGGATCCATAGGAGGTACTCCGATAGGCGTCACTGAAGGAACTCTTTCCCTTGACACTTAGCAGTGAGATGAATCAAAACTGCTGGATGCTCCTAGAGTTTTCCTTCCTTTGGGAATCCAGACACAATCTGCGAATCTTCATTGTTGGGCTACTCTACCCCTCCTCCAGATCACCTTTAGGATCTTCCATGTTTCCAAGAGAGTAGTATACACACTGTAAAACTGATTTAAATGTATAGTGAACTTCTAACATTAATCTACTCGCTTAATGTAGCAAAGTACAATGCTGTGAACAACAGAGCCTTATGCATGTACAAATGGGTGTTACAACATGCTGTAATTTACAGCCAATTTTCAGGGATAGGCAGCTTTACCCCTGTAATACAGTATTTACTGTGTTGAGCAATGCATTGTGGGACTTCACAGCTTCTAGCAGTTACACTATGTCACTGAGCTTGAGCAAGGTACTTAACCCTAATTGATTATGTTAAAAACACAGGTGTATAAATGGGTAGTATGTTGGAATGTAAACTCTGGCAAAGAGATTTAAAGCAATACCAAGTCATTTTACAGTACTTTACTGGCATATTTGCTGCCAGTAATATACTGTAAATGTAAAAATACAGCAATAGTTGTGTCTTTCAATTAAAGTACAATGCTGTAATATGAAAACACTGTGCAAATACTGTGAAGAAATGGTACTTCACTGGCAAAACTGTTGCCTGTTATTTGCTCTTATATTTACACTGAAAAGTGTCAGGTCATTATTCTGAAATTGTCGGAAACAATCTCACAGCTGCAACCTGAAGTGTCCATAAATGGACATTTGTTGAGAAGGCTTCATCAGCTTTAATGACGCAACCTAAGCAAAAAACACAGAGGCTTTGTGAGTACATTTGAGAATGTGTGTGTCAGACAAATGACAGCTCTCGCAGATCATGGCCGCCGGTGAGAAAGCAGTAAAATTGGATTAGCTGTGGATTAGTTCACTGTCATTTTGTTCACATTTTTCTCCACCTCCATGCCTCATTACACTCCAAGGCTGCTTTAAAAATCACAGAGGACAAGAAAAAGTTGAGGCAGTAACAGGGTCTCAATTTACATCCTGATATATCAGGATACTCTTGTAGCGTCCACGTGATGAATTGTCCTCTCTCGCTGTTGTGCTGTGCAAAACCTGCTTTGATTTACGGAGGCTATTAAAACGAGAGATGGTCACTCTAAGGCCACTTAATCTTTTTGATATATTGGAGAAGTGAGAGAAATAGGAGGCTAGAAAAAGTGAAGAAAAAATGCAGACTAGACGTAAAGCAGGCATTGTGGAGCAGCTGTAGGACTGAGAAAGAGAGGATGTGGCATACAGGAGTAAGGGTTGATGACTTGTTTTACTGGTGCTGTTGGTTCTGCTCCTCTCTTGTTCAAGAGCAGCATCGACTAGGGGAGCGCAAGTGACAGGGTGGGGGACGGAGAGAGGGGCCAAGGGCCTAGTGCCCGTGACAAAGTCGTTAATCTCTGCCAGCGCTCCATATGTGATTTGTGGCCGTTGCCTGGGAATGAATATGATTTGCATGATTCGGTCGTCCCAAGAGCCCAGAGCAGTGGAGCTGAGAGTGCCTGAGAGAGCAGCTGCAGCAGCAGCACACCAGAGCAGCCTACTGGTAGAGAGGAGAAAAATGGAGCCAGTGCAAAGCTGACCCCTTGCAATGTATTAGACATTAATTTCAGACATCAACTGATGTGTGTGTTTTGGTGTGTTTGCATACATACACTTGTGTATGTGTGTGTGTGTGTGCATGCGTGTGTGTGTGCTTGTGCGTGCATGTCTTGTATGTGAGAAAGGGAGACAGTGAGAGGGTGTGAGCATGTGAGAAGATACAGGAGTCAGATTCGCTCCACAATGTTTAAATACTTTTCAGAAGCTCATGGATGATAATTATCTCATGTTACATCCCTTCACATTCTCACTGTTGGAAACAGGCTTGTCCTTATTCATGCTTTGGTGAGTTTCCTTATGCCCTGTGCAGTGCTGCTGTTTCCATCTCAGGGTTCTTTCCCCTCACTCTGGTGCCATGGCCTCCATGAAAGGGATGGAGCCTGCTATTGAAGTAGCCCAGAAAGTCATTCAGCATTTAACGTTGAAAAAGCAGATTCCTTTCTCTCTCAGGGGTTCATGGTGGATGACCTCATGTCTAGACCAGCTGTCAGCTGCTTCTGGGCCTGGAGCTATCCTGCATACACTGCCATCCAACCAATGGCTGAGTCAGGGGAAAATCTGACACTTCTCTCTTTCGCTTTTGAAGAGTTTCCCTGGCGTTTGATTTTCCTAAACATTGGGAAATCCAGCTACTGTGGCCGGGAAGGCGTTGGAGTCTGGCTAGCAGGAAAGGGTGGGAAAGCGTGATGCTTGTGCTCCCATCTCTCACTACAAAGATGACTGGTTGTTGAACTGCAAACATCACACCTAGATGTATTCAGGTTATGATCCTCTTGAAGGAAAAAACTAAAGCACCTATGTCACCTCACACAGTTTATATGTCAATCTGCAGGCCCGTCTGTAATTAAGTCATAACTAATGTCTGACTCAGTGAGCAGAACTATAATAATGAATAAATTAGCAAGGCAAATGTTACAATTTATTAGTTACCAAGGGTTCTGTGGTTTCTGCTGACCTGAGGCTCTATACCAATGAGCCGAACATTTGTTTAATATAACACATTGCAAATTCTTTTGAACCAGAATGAAATATTTCTCTTTCTCCCCTTTTTAATAGATTGAAATGCCACACATATTAAAGTGGTCCTCTCACAGTTCTTTATTTAAATTCAACAGTATTAATGAAGACTCTGTTCCGCTTGAGTCAGACACAATATCATAGTGAACTCTTTTTGCAAGGTGGTCTGATGAGTGAGACAGGTCCTGGTTTCATTTCAGAGTGAGCTTCTCTGACAGCTTCTGTTCACAGACAACATTGCTGCTGATCCACATTTGGTATTTGCAGTCCTTACCGATTGGGCAGAAGGTCATCATTGTGCTGCCCTGTTTTCCCTGGGCAGCAGTTCATTGCCAGTTTTTCAGTTTTTTTTTCAATTGAGATTCTGGGAAGATGAATATAATAATAAAAGCAAGTGTGATTGCCTTTGTTGGGAAACTATGGTCTTTGCAAGCTCATGAACTTGACGGCAAAAATATGTGGAGGAGAATATGATGTGTGAACTAAGATGTGGGTGGACAAGGGCTTCACAATGTCACAAGTTCTGTAAACAGCCACCGAGTGTATTTTTAAATTAGCTTGTTCTGTTGCATTACTTGCTTCCTGAATGTTTCCTCTCCCTCACTTGCAGTTTTGAGCTGAAGTCACTTCTCGATACAGTGGCTGCTCACAGCTCTGACACTTGGCCAGCTTGACGTCAGAACAAGGGTCTTACCTGATTAATACAGGGAGTCCTCGGGTTACGACGGTCTCGAGTTACGACGTTTCGTGGTTACGACGCACTTCCATAAATTATTTAAAAAACCTAGTTTCGACCTACGCTGTTTGGTTCGTAAATACGAATACAGAAATAAGGATAAGAAATTGTTCTCTCTTTTTTATTACTGTTTCATTTAATTACTGTCCTTCATGTGTTGTGTGTACAGAGTGAGTGACTTAAGGTGTTAACTTAGGTATAATTTAGGTATAAATTCCGACTTACGTCGAAAATCGGGTTACGACAAGTCGTAGGAATGGAACTCGTTCGTAAGTCGAGGACTCCCTGTACTTAGTAACGCCAGGGGAAGAGGGGAGGGCCTTCTGTCTTTAAATATAAATGCATGGGTAGCTTTGCTTTTATCATTGAATTTTGTATTATCAGTATTGTTTTCGTTCTTTTCTTGTGCCTTTTGTGATGGAATGCTTTTCAAATCCTACATCAAATCTTGTCATATCTTTCAACAGATCCTGTATGCCCTTGATTAAGGAGACAAAGTGGTATGTTAATTTGAATGTGTCCTGAATATGGCTCTTATCATTAATTTGAGATTTTGCGTGGTGTGCCCCAATACATAATAGTGATCACAATGAAACACAATGGTAACTTACAGACACAGATACAAGGTACGTATATCGTAAAAAATCCTGCTGTTTTAAAGGCTTTAGTTGTTTTTAATATGTGAACTGTAATGCAGTTCCTTTTGATCCTAAAACAAAGGCTACCTATGTGGGAGATAACACATTACACACAGATAAATTTAAAAACCCTATGATTCTACATGAATGTCAATATGAAATATGTCTGCGGGTCATGTACATTCCCAAGACAGATTTTGGACCAGATTGCATAACATTATGGTAACTTAATTCAGTTCTGCAAATCATTGCATATGTCTTGTATTGTCAAGCTAACTCTGTACTTTCTTGCTGATAAAGAAATAGAGACATGTTGTCCTGTGAAAAGGAAGGCATAAATTTTAGATTTTAGAGGCATAAATAAGTCCCTTATCTATCGATTGTTACATATTCATTCTGGGACTTTCATTTTAATTGGTTGTATGTCAGATGCAGATTGACAGTTCAGCCTTACAGTAAGTACTTCCATGCGACAGTAGTTCTTTTCAAACCTCTGAAGCAGTGCAGTTTGCATCTGTGATTGTAGAGGACAGAGAATAAGCTTAACCCTTTATAGTTCAGAGAAGATTTAAACATTTTAATGACTTTTAGAAAACATTTCCCATTGTGTTTCCCTAGTTGAATTCCATACGTTTTTAGACTAACATGAATGACTTGTACTGTAGACTGCCCATATCAGCAGATAAGCAAGCTCAAATGCATACATAATGCATTTTTGTCAAATTGAGTTGAAATTTTAGAATAATTTTCGAAATATAAAATGAATATCTGGCTTATTACAGCATGATTACTTGTTAGACTTTAGTGTGAGCCCTGACTGGACAAAAGGGTATATCATGTAATCATGAAAAACAGAGTGGTCCCCAGAGGTACTTTCTACGTTTCTGATCCAAATGCAGCCTTGCGGAATTGAACTGCTGCAGTGGAATGGCCTGTCACCATATCTCCCAGCCAAAGCTAAACAGCTTGGCCCCTGATGGTTGGTGGAAAAATAATTGCACGTATCATCAATTCAGTTAGGTTTTTCACAATCCTCACTTAGACTTTGACAGCCTGGGCTGGCAAATGAGCCATTGACATGCCATGGAGCATGCTGGAACATCTGCTTTTCTACTCAGGGCACCACAGGGGCCTGCTGGCTAACCAATCACTCACTAGGGGACAGTATCTTTCTATGCAGTAAGAGCTGACGATATGTTGCAAACTATGTGTCTAAGCTCCAGTGTGTATAAAATTACCAAATGATCAACTTACAGTGGGTTTGATTACTTGAGAGCACATTCAGTGTGGATCTTTGATTTGAAACCACTGGTGGGTTTGTTAAGCTTGCTAAGCATGATTGAGCAGCTGGGTCAAAATCATGGTTCTTCTTGGTTGATGTGTATTAAACTGATGTCAGTTGGTCCCATCGTAACACAACATGTCCGAGGATTAAAGACACGATTCTGTGTCCCAACAATTTATATTTAAACCTGAGACTAATTGGATGAGAGGGGAACATACAGCACTTCTGTACTGCACTGAGTCTGTTAGTCAGACCCTTCAGTGTATGCACACAGGCCTCTAAAGATGGCAGCTTTTAGTGATGTAAAAACAGGACTCACTCAGTCAATCAGACAATTTTTTTCCAGTGCTTTCTTTAGCATAGAATTGAACATTTTAATAATAATCATGATTTCCTCTTCTTGTCTCAGTTGTGACTGTTCAGGGCAGATATTTTGTCAACTAGAAATTTTGTTTTGCGGTTGCCTTGTGTATAGCAGCTTTGCTGCAGACCTGATACTACAAATTCTCTGCCAACACAGTATTATTCTGTGACAAAAACTTTTGGAAAAAAACATGCTGTTTATATTTAGTCTCATTGATGTTTTATTTGTTATCTTTTGATAATCATCTGAAAAACATCTGCTCATGAAAAATAATAATCATATGCCTGAATGAATAAATTTACTTTAGGGTAATAATGTATCATAACAAACATTTCTGGATTATTCCTGTACTTATCGAAATATGACTTAAGCCGTTTTAAATGGTAGGGATTGAATTATTTCACAGCGTGTTAACTTAAATGTGTTTATTGTAATATACTTTTATATATAATGCTTAAATGCTTTAAAGCCTGAAGACTGTATGCATGTAAAGTATATAAATGTGACATGTATGGATATGCTACAATAAATAGATTAAGTATGATACTTTTTTACACTTTTGAACGTGTGCAGGGGTATGTACATGTGTCATATTCATCTCCAGCAGAAGACTCATGAACTTCCCTGAGTTTTTGCTAACTGAACTTCTGTCACAGATGTCAGTGAAGAATCATTGCCTCACTTCTGTCTTGTGCAATTCCTGTTGTCTGTTTTCTCCATCCTTTTCCCTTGGCTTCCAAGTTCACCAGTGATGCCTGGCTCTGGGGAGGGCGATTGGAGTGGGGTGGGGGGTTGTCCTGGATCTGTGCCAGCCTCTGCAGCTAGCTGCAGGCATGAGAGCTGGAGACTCTAAATCTGGGGAGTAGTGGCATGAAGTAGGAATCATGGCTGTAGGTTGAACACTAGAGCTCAAATCTGGAGCAGTGCTCAGAACTGTGGGCCCAGCTCCTCTGCAGAGCCTTAATTAGCACCACAGTTTCTACAGTAAAGCCTTCATCTCAAGGTCAAAAGCAGAGGTTTACAGAATATATCCCTCTAAGTTTCTCTCATTGTTAGCTATTTTGCCTTGTATGGGATCCAAAGGGGCTGCTGGAGGTGTTGGTTGAAGGTGTTGTCAGTTGGAAAATGGAGTTAGTTGTGGACAGCAGGCTCTGTATATCCATAAGCGGGGCATGCAGGTACCATCACTGCTGTAATCCGGTCCTCTCCCTCGGGCATTCTGAGAAACAAGGGAATACGGGCTGGCAGAGCTCTGTAAACACTATCTCTCCACCCGCTGGACTCCCTCCAGTGTAAAGCAAGGTTTATGGAGCGTTGGGGCGTGTGTGTGCTATTCAGCTGCACTGTTAGGAGAGAGGGACTCTGTCATCACTTACTGGCTATGGAGCGATGAGTCAGCACAGCTGGGAGAGCAATTAACAGGTCAGGAGCCTGTTCCACCCTAACATGATATCACTAAATGCTCTCCCAGTGTTCCATGGGGATCACTGCACAGGCATTTTGTAATGTTTTCACTGTCTGGCTTTTGCCTTATGATACTTGTCATGAAAGGCATAGTTTGAGCTGAACAGTGTCGTAGCATTGACCCCTTCACCATGCAGTTCCTCTTATATCCTGAACAATATGTGTTGGCCAGAGGTCTGTGGTTTCTAGATCTTTAAAAAGCACAAGGGCCCTGTGAATGTATAAATCCAGTGGAAAATTATAAGCACGATGTGCCAAGTGTTAATAAGTCAGCATAGTAACGGCCTCTGACTTTATGGGTACTAGCTGCTTCCCGTTGAACATGTTCCCTTTCACTTTTTCTTTCTTTTTTCCTATGTGAACTGAGCTGTTTATCAGCCACTCACACAACAAAACCTCCCCCTGGCTCAGGGGGAAGCGGCAGTGCAATTGACTCCTCCCATTCAAATGACAACTAGCCTTTTTTGTTTTCGCACTGTAAATGTGACTGCAATTGCATATCACCCATGCTGTTGGAGGAATGCAGAATCCACATATATATGGTATATATTCCTGTCTGTACCCAGTCAGGTGAGGTTGCTACAGAGAGATGAGAGTGATGAATATAACTAGCTTCTCCCTATATTACCCCATCAAGGCTGAGCAAATTATTGCTTTTCAATGTGGACCTCCAGCCAAAACAGGAAATGGCATGGCTTGGACAGACAGCTGCAACATGAACATGTAACTATACTCCACCCTACAAAGGCCCCTGTTTCCTGTTCATTTTGAATTCTAGAATTGCAATAAGAATGAGGAGTAGAAAACAGAAGAATAGGAAAACTGCCTTCATGAAAGCTTCATGGAGCTTTTTCAGGAATTATAATTTCCTGGCCCATTTCACTTTCCCTCCATGGAGTTTAGGTTTAGCACAATTTCTCAGAATGATGTGTGAAATAGAGCAAGATTCTAATTGCTAGAGCTGCAGAAGCAACTTCTTTATGATTCAGAGCATGGGCGAAGGAATGCTGGCACTCTCTCACCATCTGGTCACTTTCACCTGCGATCCACAGCTCTCTCTCTCTTCCCCATCCCCTAGTGAGATGAGTCCTGTCTTGTCAGCAGGACTCATGATGTGCCAACAAGGAACTGTAGGGTAATGTAATCATGATGTCCTGAAAAGCATTCTATGTTGCTTGCTGTTGTAGTGCCTCGGCACTTAAAAAGGAAACGGCTATGTCACACATTCTGTGACTCAAATGCCCTGTGGAATTAAGGATTATTACATCTCCAGGATGAGTTGTGTAGATGGAAACTGGAATTGTGTAAAAAGGTGGTATATTGTTAGCTGTGAACATGTAGTAAAAATAAAGGTGAAGGTTTAGACACACAGGAGGAAATTAACAGTCTTGCCAATGTGGCATTGTCCCTCTTCACCATAAAGCCAGACTTGTGTAGCAGAATGAATTCCTGCTGACCTCTGTCCCTTGGTCAGTGTGGACAGAGGGGACTCTAACAGGATGCTGTCACTCTCCAAGCATGCGGCTCCAACCAGTGACATCAAGAAATGATGTAACGATACTGGTCCTGTATCTGCTTTGAGAAATTACACTGGCAAAAAGCTGATTTAATGGCTACATGTATGTAAAATAATTGAACAATGCAGTCTCCATAATTTGTTTTCGAAAAGTAATCCTAATACTGGCGAGTTTTCTTGTATATGTAAACCATGTATATGTATATTACATATTTTCTGTATTTTTATACGTTTTATATGCAATGTGGTCCATTAACATTAGAGTTGTCTTATGAAATGCAGTGTCAATGCAGGGTTTACTCTGGTATGTATAAGTGGATGAATTCAGGTAGCGATGGATAAGAGCAGTCGTATGATTCTGTTCATGGTGTTAGGCCTGGGTGCTCTCTCTCCATCTCTCTCTCTCTCCCTCTCACACACACTATCTCTTTCTCGCTTTCTCTCTCTCTCTCTCTCTGGTGCAGCTGGCAGTAGAGAGTGGTAGCAGATGGGGAGGGGGGGAAGGGAAGATTGATGAGACTGGAGGTGGTGGAATGGGGTGGAGCCTAAAGGAGTAACCAATTGCCAGAATTCTTTGTGATGGCAGCGAGCGAGATGATGCTCACAGGGAGAGGGAATGAGGGACAGCCCACTGAAGGAAGGGAAGAATGGCGAGACAGCTTCCGCTGTACACTGCTTTGTCTCGGGTGTCTCCACTCACAATTGGTCCTATTCGTCTTCATTAATGGACGAGGGGAGGTTTGTTCCGACAGCGCCAGGGCTGCAGTCCGCCAGCACTCTCATTTTCAACATTACTGTATGGGAGGCAAAGATACACAATGTAATTAGTTTCACATCCTTTGATTTTGTATGCCTAATGGTCTTGTCATCCTGTGGTTGATTATAACAAAAACAAGTCCTTATAGTTGTGGGATGTGTCACACATATTTTGCGGTTTAATCTTGATGATCTTGACTGTGATTGAGTGTTTTCTCCAAAGAGGGACTGAAGCTTTGACAAATGATATTAATGTTAATTAGAAACTGAGTAGGCTTTGGTTGCATGTTGCAAAATGTTGTCAATGCAGTCTTATTGGAAAATTATTCATTTTTCACATTGTGTAAAAAGAGTGGGCTAGAATGCTGAACTGCACTGTACCAAATGTGGTGGAGCATAACTGGTAATAGTATCATCCTGAGTACCTGTCATCTGTGGAAATAAGCAGCAGCTGGAGGAATATGCATTAGAGCAAAAGCACATGAATATATAAACCTGGGACCCAGAATTCCAAATTGGCAGGCAATAAAAAAAATAGGGATTTATTTTTTTTTTACATTCTGTAGCGACTGATGCTGCAGTCATGTGAGACTTTCATCAATAACAGTTATCCTTGGTTACTGGTTAAAGCTTATCAGATTCTGGGCAGATTCAAAACTTTGAATCCAGTAGGTGTAAATCAATGTGCTTGTTGCAGAGTAAAATTGACTCTTTTAAAGGAATCATTCCACAGGTTGGCCAGGGTGAGCAGGCAAGACCAAATCAATGTAAAGGAACAGGTCAGAAATGACTTTTTGATCACTGATGAAGAACCTCTGCTCTCCAGACTGCATTGGTTGTTGGATCAGTAAGTGAATGCACTGTCCTCTGAGACAGGGAGGAGTTGGGGTGTGACAGACTGACTGACACTGTAAGGATCAAGTACGGACTCAGATGCGGACGTGAGAGACAGCAGTTTATTAGTAACAGTACAAAGTCCAAAATCCAAAAATCAGAGTCAGGAACAGGCAGAGGGTCAAAACCAGGCAGGCTCGGCAAAGGCACAAAACGAGATCCAGGAATCTAGGTAAAGGGATAGCAGAGGTCGGTAACGGGATAACTCGGCAACCAGAACAAAATCAAAATCCAAAATTCAAAAACGGGGAAACAGACAGGGTTCAAACAGGCAGACAGATAATCACGGGAAAAAGGCTCGTAGCGCAACTGGAGAAAACTCAGAGACGAACTCGCAACAAGGGCAGGAACACAGGGAGACTAAATACACAACTAAAAGAGGTAACAGAAAACAGGTGCGAGGCGAAACAGGTGAAAAGCATGAGTGATCAGGCAATGACACAAGCAGGGGGTGGAGCAAATGGGGAAACATAAACAGAGAGCACATGGACCGGAGAAATGACAACAAACATGAGAAATCATACAGCAGTCTTGACAGACACAGCAGAGGCAGCTTTGGGTGGAGATGCTTGAGCTTTGGGCACAGCTTTATAGCTGGAAGATGGGACAACCAGAGCATGAGGTGAATTACATCACTGCAGTATAGCAGATGTGCAGGGTGGGACCAGACTCCCTGTTACATTCATAACTATAGGAGATGCAAGCTGTAGCTTTTGTAATGGCACTTAACTTGTGACTCTACCCCCAGTGATTGCATCAAAGCCACAGTTGTTTCTATTGCGTAGTTCATAAGTAACATTACTTATCCCCCAAATCACCCTTTGCCACAAATTCTGAACTCCTTTCATACATATGCCATATATATCTTGACGGAGATAGTCTTGATAGGATAAAGAACCGGTTTAATAAATGGGTCTAGACAGTGAGATAGCTGCTCATTAGGACTCTCATTGGTGACCAAAGAATGAGAGCAACATGGTCTGAGTGTAAGACAGAATAAAAATGCAATGATCAGCTTGTGGAATGGATCCCAGGGCACTTCAGAGAGGCAGACCCAATGGATAGCAGGCTTTAGCTTGCTGGTGTTTACTTCAGATGCCATGAGCAGCAATTGATTTGGAGTTTATTGTTTTCCTCCAGCCCTCTGTGGCCCGTCCCAACGTTCATTTACATTCCGGTAGCGCCAGGGGCGTTCACTTGCCGTCCAACCCAACAGGACCTCATTAAGCAGCTCATTTTCTGCTCAACATTTGAATGCGTGTTCACCATTTAGACGGGGGAGAGAGAAGCACAGAGAAAGAGGGAGGCAATCTTTTAAAATGTCTTTACTCATCACTGCACAAATCTTTTTTCTAATGAAAGACCACAACAGACAGGAACACTGAGATTTGTGTCAAAATACTCACCAATCCCTGCAGCCCAGCAAATTACAAAGAGGAGCAGATACCATTCTTGAGTTCTAAATTATTTTCTAAAAATGATCTTAAACATAAATATTTCAGCAGGGTTACAAAATTGTGTGTGGCAGCAGAAAAAAAAAACTAGCATATCATCAATGACTTCAATCCATGGCAGGTTTAGCAGCCGTGGGCATGCATGTAGGGACAGTCAGAGATGTGAGAGCTCACCCACAGGCACTGTGGGAGTTTATGCTGTCACTCACCATAATCATGAAATCAAACATGCGTATCTTCCAGGCTCTCCCTGCCCCTCAATGGTGACCCTAAAACATAATGTGTCCTTTTTCCTCTACTCCATTGTACATTCCTCTTGTCTTTTCACACAATATATATCCATATTATAAACATTTCACTTTAATGCACATAGCTATAATTTCTCTAGATCCAAGTGCATTTAGACAGTGTTCTGTGCATGTTTATGGTATTAAAATGGAACATTGGTTAGAAAAGTCAAAAGTGCTTTATTAGTATAATACAGTAACCTGTGCCGGGACACTCAGATGTCTGTAGCAATATAACCGCATAACTCACTGCAACAATGGATTTGGGGGGTCTCAGCTCTTTTCCAATCCCTTTATTTGCCTGTATATACTTTCTTCTACTCACATAGTGTATCCAGTGTTCTCAATGGAAGATCAATGTAAAACAAAGAATAGGCTAGTCATTCTCAAATGACATTAGAGAATACACTAGTCATTCTCAAATGACAAATAGATTGAACTCATTCTAAAATCTTTTTGTGATTGCAGAAACTAACATTTTTTGCAAGTAGTATTTATTTTCATATATACAGTATATATATCAATGTAGAGCAATACTATACATTTCAATTACAACATGTTCAGGATATCTGTTGTTATTTTTAAGAAGCACCAGTACACCAGTACCTGTGTAATTGTTTCTGTGTAATTGCTTTCATGACAACAGTCTGTTACTGAGTCACTGCCATCACAAAGAGTCGCCATGTATCAGGGCTGGCCCTGTTTCACACATGTAAACCATGTGAAATCACCTGAGCCTAACACCTGAGTCTCCACTGCTCAGGTGTTAATCATTCTACTGTCACCTATGGATCTGGGTGATATACAATGCACTCCATAATTTTTGGGACAAAGACATATGTTTTCTTGATTTGGCTGTTTACCTTGCAATTTTATATTTATAACTGAGCAAGAAAATATCTGGTTAAAGTGCAGATCCTCACCCTTTATTAAAGGGTATTTTTATGCATGCTATTGTTTGTCATGTAGGAATTACAGCGAAAGTTCAAAGTCAAAAACTAGAAAATTCTCAATGGCTGAGGCAGGCACCCAATCTACGTCTAATTAAACATGTGTTTCAAATACTGAGGCAACAAGCCCCTGAAACAATTTATATGTCCCAAACGTTATGGTTCCCTACGATTAAGTGGGGGGTATGTATTAGAAATGCTATGCATAAAAATGATCAGAAAACAAATAAATCTCAGATAAAACAAATTAGAACAACTAAATTAAAATAACAACAAAATAAAAACAAATAAAATTAGAAACAATACTTAAACTGAAAACCATTCCTGGTAACACACTTGAAGTAAAATGCACCTGAACTAATCACACCTGAAACATGTGTAGTTTGATCATTTAGTTTTTTTCCTCATGGGGGATCCATAGTGTGTTCAAGTTTAAATTCATTACCGAGTGCAGTACTACTGTCCCTGCTGTTTGAATCTGCACGGCTGCCATCACAGCCTGTGTGAATCAGGAAGCTTATGGATTGTTTTAAAGTCTTCAGCTGAAGAGTTGTGTTGTGGCAGCTGACGGATCTTCTGTTTGCTATTCCCTTTCTCACATCCACTAGATTCCACTGAACAGAGGAAGGAGTTGGGTTCCCTCCTCAGAACTGGGCCTGGAAGCTTTCCAGTTCTAAACGCAAGACTCAAAACAAGGAAATAGTTGTTTTCTACAGCCACACTGCACAGCTGTGAATTTAGCTGCCCTGACATATTGATGTTAATTGTTGGTTATAGTGAATACTGATGTATAATCTGGCTCTTTGAATTTTAGAGCTATGTCCTCTTGGCTGACAGAGATCTCTGTGTTTTTGTAGCTTAGTCATGGTTGGCTTGTGAAGAAGATAATTTAATACAGAGATTGGACATATTGATTGAAGCAGTTTTATAAATTTGCCAGTTCTCCTTTGACTTCGTGACAAATATGTAATTTTAATGTGTATTTGAATGGAAATTAGAGTAAAAGAGGCTTTGATCCAAGCCCGAAGGACTGCACAGAATGACAATGATTTAAATGTGCTGTGCTCAACTGAATCCCATAATACCCCTAACTTTCACCATTCTCTTTTCATGAGTGAGTACCTGTTTAATGGCCCCTTTCCAAAGGCATCATTAGCAACCATTTCCTTCAAACAGTGACTGATATCGTGGTCATGACCCCCTGTTTTCACTGAGGGTAGTGCCTCCCTCAGCCTGACCCTCCTTTGACACCCGCGTTTACCTTAGTCTGTCCAGAGCTGGCTGATAAGAGAGACAAATCATCTGGGTCTCATGAAACAGCATGCAAAATAAACACCTGTAGGTAACAGGGGATTGTATGCTTCTCTTCATCAGGATACATATATCATGAATGTAGGCTTAGGGAGTAACTCACTTGAGTGACATTATTTATTTAATTGTTTGGTTGTTGTTTGCCATATCTGCCAAGTTATTGTCACTTTCCCCTCATTCGCAGCTGTACATTACAAAGTTGCCATAATTAAAATCCATTTGAAAATGAACTGTGTTACATTTGTAATCTGCTGATACACCACAGAGCAATGTAGGAGAAACTCATACAAGCAAAAACATGACAGAAGCAGACTTTCAGAAGGTTTCAGGTTGCTTTAACCGTAAAAGAATCAAATGTTTAATAAAGTGCAACTGTTATGTCCCATAAGGCACATTTCCAAACTGTCACGAAGATGGTGGTTTGATGTGCTGATGCTATTATTGATCATTAAAGAACAGGACCTCTGGCTGGAGACTTACGATCACCTCCTTGTATTGCTCTGAACAATGTTGTATCAGCTTCCAATTTAAATGGCAATCCTGAACCACAGCAAAACTTGGAAATCACAGTGAAATGAAAAAGATTTTTCTGAGAGCCTAATAAAATCAAACCATGTGGATTATTTTGATTTATATGTTTTGCCATAAATATTTCCCAGAACATGTGGAAACAATTGGAAGCCTTCTGTGTGTGTATGTGTGTGTGTGTGTGTGTGTGTTCACACCACATTGAGTAATGTAATGTTTTTTTTTTTGGAATTTGAAGGACACCCCTGCACCCCTGTGTGCGTTATGTTTGGTGCAGAATAGCATTTTAATGATTTAAAGGTGTCAGACACACTCATGAATGATTGAGAGTACATAGATTACAGACTAAATATTTTATGGTGTGTGAAAGTGAGTCTAAATGCCCTGTGGGGCTTCATATCTGAGTAGGGGCAAGAGAAGTGGGAGGGAGATGAAAGCCTGAGGGCAAACTGGCCTCCTGTCATGCCACCAAACAGCGCTGTGTTATTGTGCCGCTGTGACAAGATGATGGTGAATGGCTACATCTTTGTGTGGGTCTTATTGCTGTGGATATTGATCTCTTGAAGTGTATGATTATCTCTGAATCAGTAGATTTGATCTGCAGACATCTACCGCTCTTTGTACTGTATCTCGTTGGTCCAGGAGGAATGGACTCTCATTCTGGGGGTTGGACGCATTTCAGGTTTTCATTGTGAATAAAGTCCGGCAGTGAGGTTGAATCCAAACCTTGTAAAAGGCTGGTTCCCACTGTTCAGCCATTCAAAAACAGACATGGTTAATTCTGAAAAATACAATGCTTCCTGGACATTCCAGAATTAAAAAGGAATATATTCATATAATTGAGTCTCAATTAAAAAATATGCGCTCTATAAGTTGTCAGATCTTAGAAATGATGATTACCTCTGCTGAAGTGTGAAATGCTCCGAGGAACATGCTAAGAATACTGATGACTCTCTCTCTGCCTCTCTCTATCTCTCTCTGTCTCCCTCACTTTCTTTCTCTCTTGTGTATTCCCCATTATTCACCACATCTCTGAATAATTATGGATCCATCATGCTCTCTTACTCTAACAGCGTCAGTTCATCTTTAAGTGATATTGATTTTTGGATGATATTATGCATGTGAAACAAAGCTGTGATGAATTACGCTAGTGATGGAGGTGGTTAGTAGAGGGGAGTCTGGTGACCAGAGGGCAGAGAGTAGTTCACTGTACACAGCACATGTGGGACATCTGATGACAAGCAGGATGAAATTTGTCACCTAGGCAGCAGAGTGGCAGGCTGCTCATTGGCTAAGACGTGATGACAGGATGATGTAAATTCCATTTGAAGACTAGAATGTCCTTAGGCGGCCCATGCCACCATTACAGAGGCTCCTCCCTGATTGTCACTCCCATAAATATTTTGCTGCTCCATTCTCAGCTTTAGCCTGAGCTTTATGTTTTTGTGTGGCTTGCAGGGCTTGGTAAGAGGGAATGGGATCCAGCCTCTAAGAGTGAGTCTTCCCTGCATCCCTCCCCCACCCCACCCTCAGCCCGTCCCCCTCGACAGCAATCCTGGAAGAGCTGGGACTCTGATGACAGCAGAGAGGAGTACAGCAGACCTGCCATGGCCAGCGGTAATGTATCTCTGTCATTACCACGTCTGAGCACAGCCCTTCAGCCATGACACATCCAGCTTTTACAAACATATTAATGTGCTGCTTTCCTTTAAGAGAGGAACATTCACCAGCCTCTGATACAGGCTGTCTGCTCCAGTGTCAGTTGTAGGTTTGCAGGTGTCAGTTGCTTTTATTAGTGTGTCCTCATTTGCATACATTTAAATCATGTTACTCCTCTAGTAATTCATTACAAGAAGTAAACATGTTTTCAGCAAATAGATACACCATACCTGATATTTTGCATTTGCCTACTTGTGAGTCCTGATGACAGACTTTGGTCAAGACTTAATCATAACCAAAGAAAATGAATTATGGTTTGTATCAGATATTTCACTGCATCAGAATGGAGAGGGATTTTATTAATAAGTCAATAACACAAATAAGGATTATTTACAAAAAGAGTTAAATTGCCCCCTAGAAAAGAAATGGTATGGCTAGAAAACAAGTCCTTGACAAATTATATTAATTTGAACCTGTTCGAAATTTGTGTATTCTGTGGTTTTACTACATAGATGTTTAGATTGGAAAGTGAAGGGGATTTTGGTAAACAGAAGAATGTAAGAAGGCAGCCTGAGTCTGACTGACGGGCTGAAGGAGGTCACTGACACACAATGGTGTGCTGTGGTCTGTAATCTCTCAGCTCAATGAGCAACATTTATTTGAATAATAATGAGGAGAGAGGGGCAGTGGAATGCAAAAGTCAGGTTAAATTGAAAAGGATATAACAGTGAAGACACCACTGGTTTTTAATATCAGAAGAGATTTGTTATTGTGTGGAGTGCTGTCATAATGTGAAAGAACTATTATATGTACTGTCCATTGAAGCCATGAATTAAAAACAGGGCTAGACATTGACCCGGTGTTATTTCAACTGAGTACATGTCTCTATTGATGAATGTTCTGTTAGAGGTTTGCTTGGTTCACTTTGAATCAACGTGTATGTAATATACATATATATATATATATACACATATGTAGGATATAAAGCTGGGATCTCAGTGCGTAGGAAAGTGACCCCCCTCTAAACTGCAGACTCTGATAAGGCTCTTTGTGATGTTGAACCATGTCACAGTATGCAATTTACACTGTTCTATCTCACTGTAGGAAATTATACCAGCACCCATAATACTACTCATCTGAGTATAGTGTAGCAAAGTGACCATGCAGAAGTGTATGGAAATGTAACACCAAGAGTGGTTGGAGGCAGGAGCCCAGAAGCAGAAGCTGGACCCGGTAATCTATCTTCTCCTGCTCTAATGTTCTCTCAGAGCCCTCTGTCACTTTCTTCATTTCTGAGCAGCTATCAAGAAGAAACTGTATCCCAACATGCCACAGAAATCACAATCTGTTGACAGATTCCTGAGATTTCAATTCTGCCCCTGGCACTGAGTTCTGATGCTGGTGCAAACGGTCCTTTTGTTTTAGCAGCGGATGGTTTAGGGAGTTTGGGAACAGAGCAAACCCACCTCAGCGTGCCTGTGGCAGACCCTGGAGCCTGGGCCACTGCCATGAACAACCTGGGCATAGTTCCCATGGGATTGACAGGACAGCCGCTGGTATCAGGTAAGCGTCTGTAATCATCACTTTAAGGGAAGGGAAGAACACTTTCATTGCCCTCTGGCACACAGCAAAGGCAAAATGGTTCAGTGTATTATTGTGACATTACAGTCCAAAAATCTGACATAAAGATAAATCTTGCCAAAATTGCATGCATGCATACCATAGTGTTCTTTTCTGGATTTGGCAGAGGATGTTTCACTGAAAAAGCGGTATTTTCTCAATATTGCCTCATTCATTCAGTAGGGATATTGACACAAAGGTTATTGTGAGTTCAGAGCTTGCTAACCATGCTGAATCTCCCATGTTAACACTGTTGATATCACCTCCTATCATGCAAGGGCCTGGAATTTTGGATTTACAGAGGAGTGAATTACAGCTGTCTTTTGAGTTGATCCCTGAAATCTCACAGATTTCCACCATTATGTCAGCCAAAGCTTGGAAATTTTGCTGTTTTGAAATACGATGTAATGTCTATAAATGTAATAAATTATAAACATGATTTCACCACTATCAAGAATTCAAACTGTTGTGCTATATAGATTTTTTTGGATGAATTTATCTTCCTGAGATTGATTAGAAATACCTAGGGTCCCTCTATCTCTGAGGGATGTGGATGGGGGACAGACATCCTGAAATCACTGTGAAACTATAATTCAGTGAAATGTGTAATGTAGCTTCCATCAACATATCCATTTTCATTAAACATTTTGTTTAATAATACTGCTGTGTTTTTAATATCAGCTGTATCCAAATGAGGAAAGATTGCTAAGATAGAGAGTTAATATCATTTACAAATAAAACTAGAAGAGATGTTGAGCTCCCAGGAATGCTGCACTGTGTTTGTGTTTGCATTGAATATTCTAATTATATTTTATCTCTGCATTCATGCAAATTGAGTCTTAGCTGGGGATGCGACATGTTGTAATTACCATCGCAGAAGACAAGGGAGAAGTGACGGATTGAGGCAAATTAGGCTCAGATTAAAATGCATGAACAGATTGTCAGATCATTCATATTTATGGTGTTGTTGTATCCATGCAAAGTTAGGAGGGTTCCTGTTTTTAATCCTCACTCTGACTGAATTTAAAGTGGGCTTTTCAGTGCTTTGTTCGGAAGTGATTACATAGAGATTTTGATTAGTTCTTAGGGGAAATGCCATTTGCTATTTCATATAGACCCACCATGGACTTGCCAGGGTATGTGCATAGATTATTCAGGCAGACACATAACAGAAGGCTAAATAACCCTAAAGCAGGAAGGAAGAGGCCAGAGAACAAACAGAGATGGTTCGCCTAGGCTTTTACAATTATCACAGCATTTATAAGGCGACAAATTTTGAAAATGACTCAGCTTGAAAATTTAATGAACATCTGTTTCCATTAAATATTTAGGGGAATAAAGTGAGGACCACAAAGACTTTGTTCTGATCTCCCTTTGGTGTTATTGAGTCAGATAACATTAAGTAATGGTGGCAGTATCCTATCATTTCCTAATATAGTGTTGCTAAATTCTAGTAGGTCCACAGGGAGATCACAGGGCAAATCATACCATCCTCATGTGGATTATCATGGTTTGTACATTACGCACACTACAAAACATAAAGTCACATCTTAATTCAAAATAAAAAGCTATGTTGTCAGTGATTCATGATAATTACAGCTGGACTTAAGTCTGTGAGGCATCATTCAAATGAACCATGGTTTTCAATTGAAAATGTAGTGCTGTAGTCTGTTATATGCCTCTTACGTAACCATTTCAAATTTAATCTTCCAGACACTTGGTCTTCTATGGAATAATTTCGACCAGTAAATCTGAAGTTTATTCTGTCAAATTCTCACTGACTTTTAATATTCCTGTCCTCAAAAAAAAATAGTAATTTGATGCAATTTATGTTTAAAAATGTAGCATCACCAACCCCCTTGATATTAAAATGCATTTCTCTCTTCTCCCATTAGACTTTTCTTTTTAAAAATTTAAGGATTTATTTAATTAATTTATTTTCAATCCTGCATTTATCCCTGCGGATTTGCAGAGCATCAGAATGATTTTTCCTCTCTAAATACTGTGGATTTTCTTGCTATTTCAGTTTCTATTGTTAAAGCTGTATTGTGAGATTTAATAAGTGAAAATAGAAGGAGATTTAGTGTTAGAATTCATGTAAGCCTTGAATTACTATGCACATGGATTATGCAGAAAATTCAGGAAAGCTGTAAGTAGAATGAGGAGGAAAAAAATCAGCTGAATAATTCCTTAGACAGTGTAGCAATTTTCATGGTACCACTGAGATAAGGAAAGTGATACCAATGTTATTATATTTAAATGGACATATCCTTTGACAAGGAGACTGTAAGAGGAAGCTGTTTTCAACAAGTAAAGACTAATCATAGACAGCTATAAATGAAGTATTACATAAATCATTAATAATAGCCAAGCTGAATGAATTTCTGCTTTCCCGCATTCCTTGCTATTACTCTTCAGCAGGCTGTGTTTCTACATTATGGGTCTGGTTTTAACAATTGGTACATTTATATGCAGGCAGAAATGAAAATATTGTATGTAGAAGCAAAAAGCCAGTTTCATCATGCATGATCATTTCCAATTTTTTAGGTTAGCTGATGGCTCAACCCTTAAACTTGCCAGCAGTTTGTAATTTATCATTAGTGGAAGGGTCAACATTTTGATTGCATCTGGTCTTTTTGAACACCTATCATCAACATTCTTTCAGCTGCTTTCAGAATGCTACATCTTCAATAGCTGCTGATTTGTCTGCACACACAATGCCTCTCATTAAATAATTAAGACTTGGCAGCAGAATGAAAGCCAGAAAACCACTGTGGTCCCCAGAGGCCTGGAGTCACCCATCCATGGTGAGGATAGAGCACTCTAATAAGCTGGGTCCCGCTCTGATTACATGTGAAATATGGAGCGACAGAGCCCTGCTTTGATTACTTGTGAAATGTGTATTATATAAGGGGCTTGGTACAGTAGCCCAGCATTTTTTCAGACAGGGATAGCCAAATAGCTCTGTGTTCTGTATCTGGGTAACACATCGTCGTGACTACCACTGATAATTATACCTCCTGAATATGGTGCTGGATCCAGTCCACCTCTGAAGAGCTGGGAAAGGGAATATTTCCTCATGGATTATGCATTTGGGAGAGGGCTTGGGCGAAATGACGGTGATGTCGGGCCCACGATGACGGTGCTTGCAGAACCCTGATTGATGACATCCCGCGTCCACGGTAATCATGACCATCTGGTTCCTAAAGGAGAGCCCCCATTCTCTGAGTCCGCAGGTTTTCTGTGGATCTTTTTTCTGAGAGAGAGCGAGGGAAGACTAGAGTAGGACTTGAGCACTCCTGGCAGAGACAGCACTGCCTGAAGCCAAAGAAAATAACTGGGCCCCAAATCATTTTCAATGAAAAAAAATGCATTAGGAAATTATGAATGTGAAGAGCCTCAGTGTGTAAATTACCTGTTATTACCATTTTTCTTCTGTTTTAATGAGTTTTGCAAGGACCGGCACATCTCAGATTTCTGATTATTCTGACTCACGGGATTTGTTAAGGATAATCTCCGTTTATTAATCACCATGAGCACTGTGTGTGAGGTCTGTGAGGCTGCTTAAAAGGCTCTTGGAAAACAACCTGATTGGGTTTCATATCTGGCAGAATATTGCAGAGCTTATTTTTACTTTCATGAGGTGTGAGGTAAACTGTGGACAGCTGTCAGACTGCAGTAGAAAGCTTACCTTGAACTCTGTGGTCACTCCCTTCTGTGGTTGAGATGCATAATTCTCTTTCCTCCAAGTGACTTTAATGTGTTTAGCATAATGTAAGTATAATATAACTATGTCTGCTGTTGAAGTATTCAGACCTAATGGCTCCTACCACAAGCTGGATTGTAACTGCATTAGTATTTTGATTAATGTTTTTTTTTTTCATCATGACCTCCTAACTTTGTTTAACTTGATTTGCCTCCTAATTTTTGAATATTAGCTGGTGTATTTGAAAGTAGTGTAATTTGAGGATTCGTATATATTAGCAGCATAACGTAATGATATATTGTTCCAGTTAGCTTTCCGTGTGGATCTTCGTTCAGTTTGTGTCTCTATATGTTCTCAGGTCTGTAACACAGACACAAATTTTTGAATGCCCTCAAAAGGATTTAGATCTGTCTGCCTCCAGGTTCAGACATTTAGCTGTACATGAAAATGGCAGCTTGAAGTCAGTGTGATCCAATCAAAATCATTGTTTTTTTTCATCTTCATGCTTATCTTTCTCAGATTCCATCTGTATTCCAGGATTCGACCCCAACTTAGGGATCATCGCTCCTATCAACCCTATGATGGCAGGAATAAGCCTGGTTCCACCCCCTCCTGTTCCCCCTGAGCTTCCCGTTGTGAAGGAGATAATTCACTGCAAGAGCTGCACACTGTTCCCACAGAATCCCAGTAAGGCCCTTCACTGACCCTACTCTGCCTCCACTCATTAGTCTGTCCTCTCAAGTGTTTAGCATGGACAGAAAATACAGAGGAGTTTGAAATAGGGCACATCCTGTCCCTCTGAAATCCTTTTGGTTTATGTTGAGATGAGAGGGGTCAGAATGTGACTCAGTCTTTTTCGTGTGCACTCATAGTGTCAGAGAGCTGGAAGAATATACCCATACCATAGGTAATTGCATTCATGCACTTAATTTATTGGTGTTTTCTCTGTTTTTATTTCTGACTGCAACACATTAACAAACACATTAGCAAATAACCGTTGCTGATAGAATCTGAGTGCCACACACTACCAAGTTAATGTTTCCTAGGTTGTGCTTTTTTCTGTTTCTGTTTACTCTCTGAATGGGAAATGGCTCACTTTGCCCTCTGCAGATCTGCCTCCTCCCTCCACCAGGGAGAGGCCCCCAAGGTGCAAGACTGTGTTTGTGGGGGGGCTCCCTGAAAACGCCAGTGAAGACATCATCCGGGAGGTGTTCGATCAATGTGGGGACATCGTCGCCATCCGAAAGAGCAAGAAGAACTTTTGTCACATTCGCTTCAGTGAGGAGTTCATGGTGGATAAAGCCCTCTACCTGTCAGGTAGGCCTCAACTCTCATACCCTCTGTCCTTCTGTCTACAGCATGTGTGTGTGTGTGTGTGTGTGTGTGTGTTTTGGGTGGGTTGCTGTGCCTGTATAATTGTGTGTGACAGAATGTGTTTTGTATGCTCAGGGTACCGAATGCGCATTGGCTCAAGCACAGACAAGAAGGACTCGGGTCGCATACATGTGGACTTTGCGCAAGCACGGGATGACCTGTACGAGTGGGAGTGTAAGCAGAGACTGCTGGCCCGCGAGGAGCGCCACCGACGCAAGATCCAGGAGAACCGACTGCGGCCTCCTTCACCCCCTCCCATAATGCATTACTCTGAACATGAGGCAGGCCTGCTGGCCGACAGGCTGAAAGGTAGGACTCTTCCTTCAAGAAAACCCTTTTGGTGCAATCCTCCAGCAATTACAAAAAAGAAAAAACAGAAAAAGAAATTCAAGTGAGGAAAAAACTAAAAATAAGCCAAATCCTGCAAAGATGGTATACCATTCAATAAAAGCCAACAGACATCTAGGATGCTGAAACGACCAGAGCCTTTTGATAGTGAAATTTCAGTGGGTAGTGATGAAGGTGGCCTGTTGACTTATGCAGCTTGTCATGGTGTGACATGAATGAGATCTGTGTGTGTTGTGTGTGTGTGTGTGTGTGTGTGTGTGTGTGTGTGTGTGAGAGAGAGAGAGATTGTTGTACAGTGTGGCCGATGCACTCATGCACTCCCATCTGTGGCTGCCCAGCCCAGTGGCTCAGAGGCCCAGCCCTCTTCTCACTGCACAGCTGCCTGGGAGACATATTCAGCTGTTGTTTGCTTTGCAGAGCTGGTGTGTTTATCCATTCAGCATGTCCTGCCTGTGTGCTGATGCCTGTCTGCTAACAATCTCAACTGTGGGCCTTGTGTTCAGCAATCTCCTCCACCACTGCTGAAGGGTCAACCAAACTGCTTCCAAGTCCAAATACACAGAGCCTCCCAGAGAGAAGCAAAGCCGTAATGGCTGCCAGAGTCATGTTTGTGTGAAAGGGAGGGAAAAGGCATCAAAGTCAATAGTAGATGGGGGTTAGTTCAAGACAGGAATGGGGGTGGTAAAACTATGGTAAATTTGTATGGGCGTTAACTGAAGATGGAGAGAGGGTCAGAGAAATATTTTGGGTGAGAAAAGTGCAAGCATCTGGCGATACACAGAATCATATGAGCAGAGCTGATGGTCTGGTCATCTGGGTCTAATCTAGAAATGGCACAGAATCCGTGCGCTTCATGGACAGATGCTGTGGTGATTACCTCCATTGCGAATTTACAAAGGAATGAGGGAATCATCCAGAAACTATGAATGATTTGTGGGAATATGCATAGGCCTTGTCATTTAATAAGGACACATGTGCCAGTACAGAATAACATCTAATGAATACAGAACTGTGAACACAAGGTTGAACCCATTGCGAGTTTGCAGAAGTAAAACAGCTTTTGCAATGACAATATTTTTTTTTTCAAAGAGGAATTTTTTGTATGGACCATTTTGGAATATACTGGCTTTGCAACAAATGTTTTTTTATTGCATATGTAATTTCTGAATTTAAAATTATGTAAAATCATCAGACACTTTAAATGGTGATTGTCACAGTATCTTCAGTCTGCATTCCTTTTCAGCCAGATGATGTCACATCAAAAAGGGCAGTGCTGTATTAATGTTCTGTTATTTGTTCACCTATAAATAACTCCTGTTTGAAAAATCCCTGTGTAGGTCCTATTGTACTGCATATTGCTTTTCAGATCTAGGAAAATAATCAATGTTCTTAATACCTAATAGTTCCAACATAAATAAAAAGCAATCCACAACAAAACACACATGCATAAATTATTGAATACCCATCTGAGTTGTTGGCTTGATGAGAGGATTGTTAATGTTTATGTTTTTATTTAATTTTTTTTTTTTTATTAAATTGCAATCTCCTCTTGGCTACACATTTGTATTGTAAAACTACACTGATAAATACTACATTGATAAATTAGTTACTTTAACGGTACTGTGTCCTTGCTGGGGATGTAGGATGGAGGATGGCAATTATTCCATTCCTTATCAGCAGTCAGACCACACTTGTTTAATGATTCCCACCCCCCTTCCCCCTCCTCCAGTGCATCTCAGTGGCTGTGCACTCCTGTGGAGTAATTGAGCCCACAGGGCACATGGGAGAGCCATGGTGATGGAACTCAATTGGCGGTCGAGGGAACAGTGGGAGCAGTGACATTAAACAGGCAGCCCTTCACCTCTTGCTCACAACAGCCACGATCCAAGAATTCACTGCGCTCTGCTACCCCGTAGATATTGAGACATCTCGCTCAGAACTGAGACGGGGAATTTATGGCTCGAAAGCTTTTCTGGTGTTGTACTGCACATGTCACTGTGTCATTTTGCAATGCTGAACACTGTGTTCTGCAACTAAAGCAGTTAAAATACCCCTCCCCTCCCTCCCCTCAACTCCCAAAAGTGATCAGTGTTCAATTTCAGTTCTGAACCTGCAGGCTGCTGGTTCATGTCAGAGCTAATAAATTCATGTCACTACCTATAGGTCCAGTTAAGGACTTTGAAATTAAGTTCAGTACCTGCAGCTCCACTCGGTCCAGTAATGTTATAGTATATTGTGTTCAGACTCATGTATTAAGATGTATACTAAGTGTACTGTGCTCTAAGTCTAATGTTTTGACCCTTGAAATTCATATCTTTTATTCTTTTGCCATTACCCGAGTAGCCATTTTTCTTTCTCCATGAGTAGAATTTCCTTTGTTAATCCTTAGACTGTATTTGTGGTATCTGCTCCCTGTGCTTCACTGAAAATTTGTAATCATTTTGTTTTTGTTAGCTTTTAAACTCTGGTTAATGCTTTTTGGTTAGGGCAAGTAAATACATTAATCATTTGCATTGGTGCATTAATAAGATAAATGTAGGTGTTTAATTTCAAACGTACTTGCATAAGCTCTCTCTCTCTCTGTCTCTCTCTCTCACACACACACACAATATACATAACAGTTGCAATAATGCACCTTATTTTTGGAGAAACAGGGATTCATGAGAGAGAGAGTGTGGATTGGAGATTTCTTTCACAATTGAAATACTCACACACTATATTCATTGCTGCTGTCAGTTTGGGAAAGTGAAGACAAGCACAAGCTCTGTTTGGAAGTGAATGATGTCAAGCCACTGATTTATATCACTGCACTGAACATAAGTTCAGGTCACACAGGTAAGACCCAAAAAAAGGGCACTTCATTTTGGCATCAATCAGACAGACATCTCAGCTAACGGAATGCTTCTGCATCTCGGCAACTCTGAGGTGAAATATGTGGCCAAGGTCAGTGCTCGCATGGTTTGGATTGGATGCCACACTGTGGGGCACATCCACACACCATAACAGTGTGGTAACAGTATTAGCCACCCAGCAGCCCAGCCTGCTTTGTTATTTTGTGCTCATGACACTGTATCATCAGGATAAGAAGGTGTTAATACCATTTGCCTGCAGGAAGTACTCTTCTCAGGCTTGTTGGGAACTGACCAATGTAATAGTGAATGTGAAAGTGAATAAGTGAATAGTACAAATGATGACAAAGATGAGAAAGACCTCATTGAAGAGAACCTCATGGTATTGAAAAAGATTGGAAAGGTTATTCAATCAGAATCACAATGTCCACTGGTGTAGGAGAGGTGGTGAAATAACATCTTGTTGTGATTTCAGTTGTCTTTTCTTGCTTTGAAATGAAAGAAAAAATAAGTCTTACAATTGTGCTGTGTCCATTTTTTTTCGTGTGAACGCAATGAGACTGTGTGGATAGCTGTTTTCTTCTTGATTATACTGTGCTCTTGTGTCCTCAGCTCTGTTGAGCTTGATATGAAAGAGCCTTAAGTCTGCAGTCAAGAGGCATTATGACAATGATTTCCTGCTAATGATCTATGATGTGTAGAGCACAAAAAACTGCAGTCTTAGTCCCACTGCCTCCATAAGGAACAATTACCAAATTTTGAGTTTTGCATCCTACCTATCATTTGACACATTTACTCATATTCAAATCAATAATGGCTCAATCACATAAATAGAAAAGACATGTGACTTGTTGTAAGACATGTTTTTAAAAGGATTTCCATATGTTTTTAGAAAGGATTGGCAATCGCTTCTGTAGTCCTGTTTAGTGCTCTGTACTCAGCTGTCAGGAAGACCTGGGGCTGACATCTACAAGACAAAGTCCCCTGGAGTTGTGCTGGCAGTCTCTTCCTGAAAGGTTCCATTACCAGTGAGGAGAATAACTGCTTTCAAATAAATTCAGTGGGAGGCTTAGGTGTCTCTGCAGAGCTAAGAAGCATGCCTTGTTGTCTGGGGGGTGCCCAGATTCATTGTGGTTCTAAAGTACTGCAGGCAGAAGTGTCTGCTCTTACGCTGCAGCACAATTCAGACTGCACTACCCGTGGCCCGTACAGGCTAGATCATCAAAGTCTGAGTGAGGAAAACTCAAAGGAGCCATGTTTTCACTGCTCTCCCTGTAATTCTATTTTCCCATTTGTCACTCAGGAGCAGTGGGGTCTTACCTAGGCAACATGCTGACGTAAATTAAATCAAAAACAATTTGAGATTGTTAACCTGATTGTCAGTTATGGGAATTTGGTCCTTTCTTTAGGTCCAAATTATATTATAACATTCTAGCATTTTTATTCAATTCATTTTCGCCTTGAAGTGTACCGCTTGAAAGCAACAAAGATGCCTCACCCAGTTGTCAGTCACTATTATTGTGCTAGTTTGCACAGTTTATATAGTAAACCGGTAGATAAAGATTTGGAATGTCTCTCCCTTGTATGTGTGTGTGTGTGTGTGACAGATAGAAGGTATGTCCTCTGAGCCAGTTTTGTCTGACACTTTCCTCACCACAGATGACAACAAATTTAGCGAGGCCACAGCAGTTCTTCTTACGTGGTTCGACCGCGGTGAAGTGAATCGTCGCACTGCCAACCACTTCTACTCCATGATTCAGTCAGCCAACAGCCATGTGCGCCGTCTGATGAATGAGAAGGCATTGCACGAGGAGGAGATGGAGCTAGCCAAAGAGCAGTTCAAGAATGCCATGCTGGCCATCCTCACTCAATGTAAGTCCCAAACGCTAACCCCTCCACTGCGTCAGTCTGCTGCACGCCTTCGTTCTCACAGCAGACCTATCCACAGAAATTACCATTTAATATCACCCTCATTCCTAACTGCCAGCGCATGCCACTCACAGTCCAGTTTGTTCAGTCAGCATTTGGTCAAGCACACTTGTGACTCAGTTCGGATTCCAGACAGTGTAATCAGAAGTAGTGATATCCAGAAAGCATCTACAATCAATTTCTCGATATCAGGTGGGCATCTGAGTATTAAAATTGGTAAGCCACTCTCATTTCATTTCATGTACACGCTCTTTTGAACAGTTTACCCTGATAAGATATTCTTTATTTCAACAGCCCACTTAGTTCACGCTCTTCTTAGCTAGCATCTTGATCACAAAACAACTGAGATTTCATCACAGTGCATAAAGAACATGTAGATCTTCCAGTTAAAGAATAGTCTGGTCAGTGCCAGTTGTCTATCGTGTGGTGGGGCCTATAGCACCATGCAGACAGGCTTGTGATATTAGCCCTGAGAGGGTCTGGAAGGGTAAGTACAGTCACACTGGGAGATATGCAACATGGAGCCAAGCCCTTCTGACTCCAGCTTTCACAGGTAGGCTAACATTTTCACTCTCTCTCTTTTAAACAGACTGTTTCACCATCAACATGCTTTTCTCTGTATAATCATGCAATTGGTAAATGCACATTAAATTCAATGCCATTCACCAAGGGAATTTGTGAAACATACATAATTATAGTGAAAGTGAGAGCATAGAGATGACATTTTCTTAGCAATTACAATATTGAAGTGCACTGTTGAGAGCAAGGCAAACATCGAACGTATGCACTTTAGCTTCATTGGACTGTGCGTCAAACTGGAATAAAATGGCATTCAATTTCAGCAACAAGTGCAAATAAAATTGCTCAACTGATTCACATAATAATGAGTTCACCTTGGAGTACTCCGAGCTCATGTTTTTCAATCAGTAGGTTTTTGGAAGGTCACAGGTTTGACCAAATTCTGTGCTGTAACATATATATATGTATATATATTTTCTTTTTGTCTGTGTGCGTGTGTGTGTGTGTGTATGTATGTGTGTGTGTATATATATATATATATATATATATATATATATATATATATATATATATATATATATATATATACACACACACACAGACAAAAAGAAAAACTAATATTTTAGCAAATTGTAAAGGACAAAAATTAATCGTCATGGACATACATATTTTCATTTAAATTGGCAGCAATGCCTTTTGTCTCTCAACTCATTCAGTACTGACTGAAGGCAAGCAAGACAGTTATGTATTTAGAAGGCAACATTTTACACAAGGTGGAGCTGTTAGGCCAGTGGTTTTTGGAACTGTTAGACTACTACACTCCTCTCTCAGAGTTGAGAGTTTAAGCCCTGGACAGGATGTATATCAATGGTGTCAGTAAGCATCAACATTTAAATCCATATGCATTGTAAATTGTCCTACACAATGTCAGTGTTGTAAGAATGTATGTAACATTTATGTGTAACCTAGTTAAGACAGAATCCACTGCACCTGGCCTTTTGGCTGGTACGTGACTGTAAAATGTTGCCTCTCTCAGTCCTGAAGGATTTGAATCAGCAGGTGATGAAATGTAAGTACTGTGCAGCGGAGACTCTCCAGGAACCTCAACGAAACCAGTTTGCGTTGAGATTTCTGCTGTCTCTGGTTTTTCAATTGCCGGTGGTACGGAGCGCTACATAAATGGCTTGTCTTGTCTGACTTCCCTATTCACCAAAGTTGAGCAGATTACGGCCGTTTTCAACGCCGCCACCAGGCAAAAGGCATGGGACCATTTCTCAAAAGCGCAGCGCAAGAACATAGACATGTGGCGAAAGCAGTGTGAGGTTGGTACTTCCTGTCACTTCTTCTTCACTTTCTGTCACTTGATTCGTCAGGCAAGTCCCATACAGTCAGTCTCCTTAGGTGTTGATGTTAAAATGTGTGTAGGTCCAGGGACATGTTGTTACCCTAACAGATGAACAGCTGAAAGGTATCTATGCCTCAGCAGATTTATAGTGTATTAGTGTACTGGACAGAGTTGATTTCCACTGATCTGCATTGCCATTCAGATTAGAGGGATCACACTGTGATAATATATCATATCTGTTAGGCTGACTGCACATATTCTACATCATAGCCAGCTATTGATCATTTTGATTTTTTGGGCTGGAATTGTCCTTTCTATTATGATATGAAGTTTTGCAAATAATTCCATGTTTGGACTACATTAGTCAAACATGCACTGGCTGGTGTAGGTGAGTGGTACTTTTGATCATCTTTGATTCTCAGTCCAGTAACAAAAAGGAGATGAGAGACTTGTGCAGCATAGGAGCCTTTTTCCCTCAGCAATGGATCCTGGATCTACCCAAGGGGGGAGGGATATAGTCAACAGGGCTGACCATTTATCGCTACTCACCAGTGACCCCTGCTGCTCATTCATGGGGCTCACATTCTGCGCATAAATTTTCTTCCTCCGACTCGTGTGTGCAAGCGCAACTTGAGGACTGAGGTTTGAAAAGATGCAGTGACTAACATTACATGTTTTGGGGTAGACTGCATGCTTGCTGATACTTTAACATCAATAACACAGGAGTGAGCATTTGTGAAAACAGTCGACCATTCCAACCTGGCAGATGAGAGGGAAAAGCTAACAAAAACATTTGCTTAATAAATTAGGAAGTGGGCAAATGGACCTTTATCTGTTGTGAAGGGCAGAGTCTCATACTCTGATTTCTCATGTCTTATTCAAACCCCTCTTCAAGGCTCTCGAAGCTAGACGTTCCCTCACACTGCTGTCTCATGAAATGTATCAGTTGCCACCATGGCAACAGCAGCTTCCAGGGTGAAGATCAGAGTAATCTGCGATGAGCTTAATTATTAATTAATTCTTCATCACTGGAAATTTGTCAAGCCTGTAAAAAAAGGCCCGATGTTTCAATTTGTTGCTTTGATAGAGGACTTTAAAACAGTGCTTCATCTTGTGGAGTGGAATGGGAATTTTAATTTTATGGATTGGAGCACAACATGAATCTAGTGCATCTGTGCATGCTGTCTCAAGCTATTCCCAGGCCAGTGGTCTGAGTGTAGTTATGTACAAGAGATGTATAAGGGATAATTACCCAGTGGAGTGCATACCACTTGGGCATATAATATTTGTGTACAAATGAGTGTTGACTGTTCAGAAAAGATCAGTCCACACTATTGCTTACAGCATGTGTGTCTTCTGTCCAAATATTCCATCATGTGGTTTGTGTGTGTGTGTGTGTGTGTGTGTGTGTTTATTCATGAAATTTTACCCTGGTAATAAAGATCATGGGCACTTGCTATTGCTTTGATATTGCTTAGTGGAGGGGCGTATGCAGGTACTTCAGGAAAGGAACTGGGTCAAAAATGGGAAAGTCCTAAAGATCACATTAAAGTTGCCATGTTACAGACTTAACATGCAATCATAGTTCTCAAAATAAAGCACAATTGGAATATTTCTGTCCCTCCAAATGATTCTGTTTATTTTGTAAAAGTGTATAGTTTGTCTACAGACTTAATCTCTGAAACACAGATATGATTATATTTATAGCTAGCTTGTACTGAAGCTAGCTAGGTAGCTATGCAGCAATCTGTGGAATAAGCTGTGCAATGACTGTAATTACAAATTGTATCTTTAAGGCCTGAGTCTTGGGGGCTAGGAGTTCTGTTGAACGTAGACCTTTGTAGGTTTTTCCCCAAATCCATAAAAGGGATATGTTCAATAAAAAATATGAGGTCAACCATACGTGAGGCCTTGCATGCTGGCAAGAGTTTTCCAGTTTCTGACAAGCTGTTTATTCGTGTTTATTTTTGCTCTGCCTCTATTAGTAAAATGAAGAAAGTGCAGTGTTCCCATAGCTAATGATCTGTAGTCCAACGGCATGTATTCACTTACGAAATATCAAAATCAAATCTGCTTTATGATACATCTGCAAGCTGCAAATGGACCTTGCAACAGAGCTTAAATTAAAAATAATAATGGAGGTATAAGTTGTCATAAGCTCCATAAAACCACTGTATTGAGAGTGAAATGTTACCACTGCTTTCAGCAAACTGCTAGGAGCAGTGAAACAATGTCAAGTAGAGAGAGAAAGACTATTTTTGTTCACAGATAACAAAGCTCACTGTGTGCTCTTCCTGCTTCTTCTTTGGTATCTCTAGGCATATTTATATTATTAAGGCTAAGAGATTTCACGGCAAAAGCTTTGAAATCTCTCCTGCGCTAATCCTATAAATGCTATCAAATGATCGCTCATGTTTGAAGTTCATGTAATGTCATTTTTTCCTTATGCTGAGCTTTCAGCCCCTAAAATGGTTCTGTGGAACTTCTCAGAATTTTGTACGTATAAAAGCAAAGAGTGAGTCCAGTCCTGTAACTTGCAACACTGTGTTGCAAGTTACTGGGCACACAGTATATTACTAAACACTATGCTCCCATGTCTTTGTTTTTTAATCATTTTTAGTTAAAGCTGTCAAATCTGCTACTTAAAGGCCTTCCAGACTGCAAGCACTGAGCAACTTAAGAGAATGCTGTCTGTGCCTGTGGTGTCATAGGAGCTGCGGAACGCACACAGCGAGGAGATCATGGGCATACGCAGGGAGGAGGAGATGGAGATGTCTGATGACGACACAGACGAAAGTGCCCGCAAGAAGATTCGAATGGACGAGTCAGGTACCAGCTGACATGTGACCAGAATGCACAGAATATCACAGTAAATACAATGAATTGAACAGACTGCATTATCAAACATTCCTACGTTCCTCTGTAGCTCTCGCTTGAATTATTCAAGGTGAATAACACTTGCTTTTAAAGCCCAACTCCAGTTAAACTTACTTTGTGAAAAGAGAGGTGACATGGGAGTTTCTGGAACTAGCTGGAGTAGTGACACCCCTCATCTGCTCTGTAATGTTTTGAATGGGAAATGTCACATCTGTCAAATGTAAAAGACTGTATGCCATGACATATGGTAAATCATTTAAGGATATAAAAATGTACTTTTATGTTCAAAATAGGAATGCTTTTATTTACAAGTCAGTTTTGGACTTGGGTCATGGTGGTTTTAAACTCCTTTTTCAAACTAGAGAACATGATATACATGTGAAAAACATCAGGATCAGTCAAATTGTAAAATCCTGGTCTACATTTCTTATGTACTTTCACATGCAAGCATTTCCATGTGAATGTTTATTACTGACTTGCACTGCTCCAGACACCATCTTGCGATTCTATGCCCAGCTATATTTCATGGCCCATCACAGCACACAAGTATGGATACATGAAGGAAGAACTTGAGGAGGAGAGAAAGGATATCTATCAGTAGAGATCTGAGTTTATTCACCCAGGCTACAGGCAGCCAAACTCCACAGCAAACCTCCAAATCAATTACGGCTCTGGCCCAGAATTGCACTTCATTTCTGTGCCTGCTAAAATGACAGCTATTCACCCTCATTTTGGCAGCTGCGCTTGCAGTACGTCTGGGGTTTAAAGGTAGGATGGAAAAACAACTACATCCTTTTCCACTGAAATGAATGGAACAATATATTGTTGGGGTTGTTTTCCAAGGAAACGTGTAAAAAGAGATTTAAAAGATAACCATATCGCAAAGTTTATTCAATTACCATGCCAATATGGCCAATTGATAGTTGCATTATTTTTTAAATATATATTTGATGTAGGAGGTTTAAACATATGTTTGGGGCTCAGTGGTGTGTGTCGATCTTTTGATTGGCCTTACTGTGCTCTGTGCTTATGAGTTTAAATGTGGTCATTTTTGTACATGGTGGTTTTGTGGGAGGGGCATGACCTTGACAATGTGCTGTCCTGGGCTCCAGCACTGGCTATGCAGACCTATGCCCTGCGGGAGGAGAACGACAGCCTACGCTGGCAGCTTGATGCTTACAGGAACGAGGTGGAGCTGCTGAAGCTGGAGCAGGGGAAGGCCTGCCGGCCCGAAGACAGCCATGGCCAGGAACAGCCGCTGCACCTCCTGCAGCAGAGCCTGCACAGCATGCAGCAGGTACAGCCGAGCACGCTCCCACCCTGCCAAGGTCCCACTGGCACGGACGCACACAGGGTTACCGCTGTTCAACTCTCTGCCCTCACACCCATCAATACCATCGTTCTGACTGACACAGTATCACTGCTGTGTAACTAAGTGTGTGTTTGCTGATCTCCCCTCTCACTCAGTGCAGATTCAGTGCTCTCCTGTGGGTCTTCATTGCTGCTTCAGCCTGTCAAAGTGTTTTTTTCCACCAGTCTTGGCTGCGCTCTCTGTTTTCAGTCTATGTTTCCATGAGAGCAGCGCCCTGATGGGCTCTGGTGATGGTTTGCAGGGTCAAAGGTCTGTGTGCCTCAGCAGCAATGTTGCACTTTTGTTTCCAGCTGCTCTCTTACTCTTTCAATCCCCTCCCATGGTGGCTTTTGGCCTCCCATCTCCACAGCAACTCCAGGGCCTCCAGGAGGAGCTGAGGAGTAAAGAGCAAGAGCTGGAGCAGGCTAGGGAGGAGCATAGGAGTTTGGAGGGGGAGCTTCTTGCCCTGAAGGAGAAGGTGAGCCAAATGCAAAAAATATGAGAAAGGGGATCCGGGGAACATATTAATCATAATGCGGCTGTGGAATATCAAGCACCTGCATGGGATCCTACTTTTATATCCATACTGTTCTTCTGTGCTTCAATGGGTTCAAAATGCTGAAAAGTTATACTCTTGTTATCACGAGTGTCTGTTTTGTGAGAACAATGATTTATCTAGGGTATCTTACAGAACTTTTTATATGATACAACTGCCATGTAAGATTCAATGTACAACATGAATAAATATGTAGAGCATTAACTTGTATAGACAGGATGCTTCAGAATACCCTTAGGACAGGGATCCATAACCCTGATCCTGGAGATTTACAGGGTCTCCTGTGATTTAATTTCTGATAAAAATCAGCTGCTATTTTAGGACCAAGAAACCAGCTGAGGTGACTTAGCTGAGCAATCTAATGATAATTTACATTATTATTTTGATCAATTAAGTGCTGAGATACAACATAAAAGCAAAAGAATCTTTCACTCTACGAGACCAGGCTTTAGCACCCATGCCGTGATAGATAGTGAAATACAGTGGAATGAAACAAAAAGTAAATGTGGATGACAAAATGTAGCAGTTAACCCTCAGGTACATCCTATGCCAAAAGCCAGATAAACGGCAAAGTGAGGCCTGAGCAGAAACCCACACAAATTATATAATGTGCACAAGCAATATAAACCACACATGATTGATTATTGCCACAGTCTGGTTTTGATTTAAAATTAGTTTCATAGTACACAGCGGGTCTCTGTGGTGTAGAGGTGTGTCTGTGGGTGATCAGTCTCCTTCATGCGCTCCTCTCTCACTGAACTGTGGGGAAACAGCCAAGCCAGGCTGTCAGTGCAGAAGGATACAAACTCACACACGTGCAGCTCAAAGGGATCCACAGTGTATCTGTCCAGAAAGCCTTCCCACCCTGATGCGTCTGGAGCAGAGCAGCTGGAGGGAAGGGACTCCAGTGCTGGAGATGTAGACTCTCCTTCTCTTTTCCTCTGCATCCTCCACACTAACTGGGTCCTCCCGCTGTGCTTGTGACAGTCTCTGAGCCTGCACTTTTCCTTTGCACCCACAATTCATGTGAAAACTAGTAGGAAAGTCCAAAAAACACACCCAAAAGCCAGTACTGTAACCATCTGAAATGAAACCTACTTTACATCTCTATGTCTGTTACATGCCTGATAAATGCAAGTTCATGTCTGTTAAAAGTGAGACCATTCAGTGAGGCTGAAGACCTGTGGTGGTAGAGATGCGTATTTATTTCTCAGCAGCAGTGCTAATTTCTGGCTTACGAGAACATACTAGCTCACTGAAGTTTATATTATTCAATCTATTCTAACTTTAGTGTCTTTGACCCTTGAAGTATCCTGACACTTTTTTCATTTAAAATAGATCCCTATTTGGCTGTTCTATAATGTAACCAATGTACAAATAGAGATCACAATAGTTTTATTCAAACAGGGGTGCCTTAGGATTGTGTGTGTTTTAGGATTGGGTGTGTCTGATCAGTTCTGAATAGTAATTCACTTGCAAATAAGTCTGTTAAGTCATGACACAATGCTTTGCTTGTTTAGCTACCCAATATTCTCTATCATAAAAAGCTAGCAGGCCAGTGTTGTATGGACTGATTTTGAATTGGACAGCAGTGGTACAGAGATCCTTGTTATGAACAGCAGGATCAAAGAAGTGCAGTAAAGCAAACATTCAGTGCCTCGGTATTCATGTTTGGTCATTCATTAGGGTTTTAGCCACCACTGATTGATAGATGTAAACTTTGGCATAGCTTAATTTACAAACTAGATCTCAAAATTTCCAACACCACAACCCAAAGCAATTTTTGATGGAAAATCCATAACCTTATTGGAAATGTACTTTGAATCTTTTTGTATTGTACAAGTACAAAAGATTGAAATTTTGGTTGCAGGTGTACTATACGTTTTGCTCCAATTAACATTGTCAGTTTGTACAAAAAAGCATCACTTTCAATTACATTTAATTTCAGTAAAAAAGTGATGCCAATTCTGTAAAATAAGCCTAAAGTGTGCATTGAAGCTGGCTCAGTGGGGTGTCTGTGGTTTGTGTTTCTGTTGATAGCTGCTGATCAGTGTGGACAGCACAGAGACGGGCAGCATGGTGGTGCATGAGAAGGTAGGCTGTCTCTGTGAAGCGGCACATTTCACCCATCAGTGGTTGGGGGAGGGGGACAGCAATCCTGAAGGACACTGCTGTGTCTGTGGAAATGGGATTTGGAGGCTGAAATCTCAGCTGTACCCCAGGGGTTTGTGGGCCTGTGGATCACTGATATAATGGCACACATTTTCCCTCCCTCTCCTCTGTCACCACCCTGGGTTCATAATATTTCTGGGTGAACTCCATTCGCTACTGTTAGGGCTTGTATCCAATTTCAAATATTAATTCCATCTGAATTATCACTCAAGCTGTTTCCCCTATTCCCACATCTGATATGCTGTGGAAATGAAAAGTAAATTAAGCCACATTTGTCTAACATAATGCATTAAAGAGATGATTTTATACACAACTAAAATAATTGTAGTAATTGCTATTACTCTTTACTTATCTACAAAATGTCTGATTTCATACATTGGGATCATTGTTTAACTGTAAAACTGGAAAATGACATCTCATATTGTTAATTCTCAGGATATTATCTTGAGAACTGAGCATGACATTACTAACAGCCTTAATGTCACATGGAAAGCTTTGAGAGAGCATTAAGTCAAGGTAAAGAAATGTGAGAATACTGTTTATTTCCCAGTTTTAAAATATGTACAGTCCTGGTCTCAGGATATGATTTACAATTAAGGGGTAATGGTGAAAGTGATAAGATTTAGAAAGTAATATGTGTACATTTAATAGCACTACCAAGCATATGTACGTTTTATTCCAATTGTATGGCTTCCTTTCTTACATACTGCGAGGAGGGGACCCCCACCATCAGAGTCAGACTGGACATAAACATATGGGCATAAATGGGTCAAATATGTGTCCCTACAGCCTTCTGAAAAGCACAGAGCCACTGCTGTATTGATGGGGTGACCCCCTGAGGAGCAGCAAGAGGCACTCTCCTCTAAATGAAGTGCAGTACACAAGATTTTCATATATATAGGATTTCAGCTTCTAGCTATGTGAACTAGATGGGCAAGAAATAACGTGCTCTGAATATAACTGCCATTTCACGGGTGTATTTTCACATCTTAATATTCAACATGTTAGAAGATTAATTTTTAAAAGATTAGTTTAAGTTCAGGGGCAACTTTTTGCAAGACAGATGCCACATATGCAATTAAAAAAAAAACATAAAATGGCACTCCATATTTTTGTTTTTATATAAAAATACAAGACAAGGGGAAACATAAGGCAATAAGTAAGAAGTAGTTTTAGCAACAGAAGAGGGATGATGCCAGACTATCAATAGATTTAGATCTTGGGGGACAAGCGACTGCACCAAGGTTATCGATTGGAGATAAAGCAGAACGGTTAAAGCAACGGTCAGCAAGAACTAGGGATTTGATGGGAAATTGAGCAGCAGAAAGAAGCCAGCTGAGATGGCTTAGTAACAGAGTTTTGTAAGAGAAGCAAGGAATAGACAAGACAGGCCAAACGATAGAATTCTGCATTATCTGGGACTGAGAATTACAGTAGTTAGTATGAAAAATGTTCAATGCCTGGACAAGCAGTTGGACAGAGTATATATTATATAAAATGAATTTTACTTAAAAGGGAAAGGCAAGGAATGCCTTAATTTACATCATATCATAACTTACATGTTTAAAACCACTAGTTTGGCTTCCCCTAGGTTAGTATATTTTTTTAAAAAAAGCATATAAAATGTATGGGTAAAGCTTTTCCTGTTGTTAGATTGCTTCTAATTCTCATCACAAAGCTTCCACTGCAGGCTCAAGTTGTATATGATGCCTCTTTGTGTGTTCACAGGGGATGAATGGATACACAGCCATCTTCTATCATGATCAAGAGAGGAGTGGAGAGGCATCTGTCCATGGCCCTCTGAAGTCAGAGAAAGAAGCTCTGTTACTGGGTAATTGTGTGCCACACTCTAAGATCTGTGAAAATCTCCTGCAGCAGAAATCCCAGGTGGAGTGTTATATGGGCAGTGCGTGGTGGTGTGGTTTGATAAATCAAAAACACAACCTCTAACGACCCCCAACATACTTTTCAATATGCAAGCAGATGACTTTTCATATTGCCTTGAAATAAAGAGCCCTTAATTTCAGTGCTATGATCTAAAGAACACCTGAATGGCATGGCAGGGTCCAGAAGATGAAACAGAAGATTAACAGCTCTGAATGGAGGAGAAAGGCATGGCATTTAGACAGCTATCCAGAGACTGGGCCTGTCATTTTTTTTGGACGACAATCCCATGGAACACAGTGGGCACCAGAGACTCATTCATCTCATTGCCAGACTGCTGCTCTGGCTGTGAACCAGGCATGGGCACATTGGCCTTCTCTAATCCCCATACACACACACATACGCACACACGTGCATACATACAAGCACACACACACACACACACTTACACATTATCTCTTATGGCTGGGCACATTGCTGATATCACCCTGTTCACAGACAAAAACACTCCATTTTTGGGACCCTGGGATGTTGAAACAGAGCAGGAGGCCCTCAGCCAGAACGGCAGAAAAGGCTGAACCTGTTCCAGGGGAAGATGAGTGCAGAGACGTAGTAAAACACAAATTGCTCAATTCTCAAGTCACTGCCCCAGTTCCCAGAACTGCAGTTTTAAGTTGCGAGGAACAACCTCCATACAAATTGATTCCTTCGGATTAGTTTGCTTTTGTAGTCTTTCGTTGGTTATTTTTATTAGCATTAATTATGTATTCCCAATCCAGCCAATCCAGGGGTTTGCATAATAATGACTGTGATTGTATCAAAATGTGTATTTCATCCAGCGGTGTATTTCATTTGTGGGACTGGGGTTTAGAAAAGCAAGCAACCGTGTCAAACTACCAGTGAATCGCTTCAATGAATAAAATTGCATTTCCTGTCTGGGTTTTCAAAAGAGATTCACCCACTACACATCACAAGGCAAAGCGAAACCATGTTTTCAGTGCTGGTTTTATGTTGCAGTATACTGTAGCTGTTGTGCATTTTGTTTAAAAATCAGATGTCGGCATCTTTAAATACCCCCCTCTCCCACCCCCCATGCTACCATTCTATGACAGCAGGCCTTGCAGAGGGAATTGAATTAGGTTCCCCAGTAATTGGCAGTGTTACGCTATATAAATCAAGGAAATAGATATTGGCTTCTGGCTCTCCAGAGAACAGACTGTATTCTCTCTCTGCACCAATGCGTTACCTTTGCTGGACTTCTCCGAGAGTAATCAACTTAAGTAGTGACTTCTGCCCTCCCAGCAATTTCACAACAGCATGGGCCCCAGGTACAGTGTGGCCTCCTCACGACATGCTAATTCAGCCTCAGTTGTGCTCAGTGTAACTCTGTCTCCTCTCCTGCAGGGATCATATCTACCTTCCTTCATGTTCACCCCTTTGGAGCAAACATCGAGTATCTCTGGTCATACATCCAGAGGTTGGACACTAAGGTAAACATACTGAACAAAATATAGCACTGTTATAGTAAGCTGTAATGCAAAAAAATCATTACACATATTTTGAAATGCTGTGGTACATTTTTGATACATTTATTACTGAATTACTGACCTGTGGTCTGAAAATCTCATTCTGACAATAACAGCCCACTCCATGACATGGTGTATCTGATGATTTGGCAATAGTTTAACTAAAATGATACTGATAGATGATATATTTTCTGCGCACGTCAATGAATTGGCTCTGAATATGTGTCCTTTCCTTTGACTTTCACTGCTGTCTCCATCTGCTCTAAAATATGCGTGAGTTCACAGAGAGCACAGGTGGTGTGAGTCAGTCTTCAATCCAGAGGGGCGTGGCCTATGACCTGGAGGTCATAGATTAATAAGGAATGAGGCTACGGTTTGTCCCTTGCTCAGCTTAATTACCAGAGACTCTGAGACAACCACTTTAGTCCCACAATTCGACAGATGATGCAAAGAACTGCAGCAAACTGCCTTCATGACAGAACAAAGAAATGATCTTCTCTTTGTGTTTCTGGGGCTTTTACACTATAGGGTAGTCTATTTTCCCCAGAGTGTTCATAAGCCCATGGTTAGGCATAATTATCTTTTCAGTGGGTGAGAGAAAGTTCTAAGCAGCAATGTGAAATAATGTGAGAGGGATCCAATGCTATGCCCCTTCTGAAATTTTCCCATAATGCTGTTCTCAGGTATCAGCAGGGGAGCTTGAGAGACTCATGGTTCGGCTGCCGCGAATGTTCAAGCAGGAGTTCAGCGGCGTGGGTGCCACTCTGGAAAAGCGATGGAAGTTCTGCGGCTTTGAGGGGCTCCAGTCCGTGTGACCCTAAAAGGGATGACGTGTCTACATGGAGTCTTTGGGGAGCAAGGCCCTTACACCACACCCCAGATCAGGAGCTGTGTGGTTGTGTGGACCAGCTAACTGGGATACACATTTCAGCATCGATGCTGGCTGCAGTTCACAAGGGATACAGAACAGGAACCATGGTGTGAAATCAGGACAGATGTATTCATTTGACATGGTTTACTCCAGACTTCTGACTGATTGCTTGGTCCTATCTACAAGCAGAGTCCACCAAAATTGGGAGGGGATGCAGCATTGCTCAAACAAGAGAAAAATTTGTGGAATTTAAAAGGATTTTCACTGAGTATGAGGCAAATTTTCCAAGACTCTTGCCTCAACAGTTCTTGAAATAAAACATCTAGACAGAGCACACTGGGAATACACATGTTCATATTGGATGTATTGTTTCAATGGGGATAAATATAACAAGAAATATTTCTATTGTTCTTCCCATGATTGTGTTGTGTATCAAGTATATATTGTCCATTCTGTTTGTGGTCAGATCACTTCCATCCTCAAGCATCTTCTATATTGTGTAAATTATTTTTTATTAAATAAAAGTTTCTATTTCATTCTGCTGGAGGTATAATTTTTCTCGATTTTATCAATCCCTCCTTGTTTTGAATTTCTCATCTGACAATGCTCTACAGCTTCCTGGTAGCATGGGTTCTGATAACAATTGTTTTGACTCATGTGTGATGCAGAATTAACTGCCAAACGTTGCACATGGCAGATGTTGACTTAAAAACGTTCAAGAATGTCACCAAGAAGACATTGTGAAACACTGGTGATTACAAAAGGGTTGGGGGAGGGTAACGTGATTTTGTGCCTGTGGTTGAGACATGCCAGCAGCATCCTCTGATTGGGCTCTGTGCTGCTCCTGCTACAGCTGCAGCTACACTGTGATGTGTGTAGACAGCGTTAAAGGTCTCTGCAGACAGGGCAGAGAGAGACAGAGAAGGAGGGGGAACGAGGGAGAGAGCAGGAGAGAGAGGAATGGTAGGGACAGGGTGAAAGAGAGTGCTAAGACCAGAGGGGGAGAAAGAGAGGAGGTGGGGGTTGGGGGAGGGGTTTTGGTGCAGGGATTGTCTGGGCCTGTAAACAGAATGACCAGCAATAGGGCAGATTGTACCCGGTGGTCATATAGGGTCTCAAGATGAGGTGTAACTCTCTGTGTTGGCATAATACTGTAGTGCATTATATCATCTGATCTAAGGACACCCAGTGTGGCTTTATGAGGAACATGAGGAATTATCTTTAGCTGGGGTGCTGGCCTTAGCATTTTTAGTAAACACACTCCCACAGGCTCAGGGTTAGGAAGCAGAACTTCTGGAAACTATAGACAATGAGGAGCATATACTTTGCATTAAAATGTATACATCTTTGTACTGTGTGCTGAGTTTAAAACAATAGCTTTTTTAAAAAACTCAAACAACATCACTAGTTCTTGATGTACAGCTGTACTGCTTGCTAATGTAGCATATTTTCAAGTATGTTTGGCTGTGTGTAACAGAAGTTTCAGCTCTGGAATACCATTGGCTAAATAATGATTTATTGCAGTGGTGATGATAAATATGTGAGATGCTCAGGCTCAGCTATGTTTTGGATTACACCTAAGTGATCCAGCATGTATGGTGTGATATCCTTTTAGTTTTGGATATTCATTGCAGCTCACTAGTCTAACAGTGCAATGATATCTCATCTCCTGTTTTATACTGTTACAGCTCTCTTCCTTTAGTTGCTATAGTTACTTACCTTCTTAATTCTGTGGTGTTCTTGTCTCTATGCCCTGGAGCCAAAAGCATAATTTCGAGATCACACGCGTGACTGAATTTATTCAGCTATTTAGAAAGCCGTTTGTTTTTGTATTCTGCAGAGTAAATCAATATATTTCATTTTAGGTGAATTCTGCTGAGCAATCTGTCCATACGAGTACACCAAATGAAGGTTGATTAACATAATGCTATGATGCATGCCTCAGGTTTACTTAATTATACCTCTTCCACTGTGTGACAGTTTGAGAGATTCCCTCTCTGCATTTTAGGAACCAGTGTCCTATTCATCATGCATTACTGCACCTTTATTTTTGAGAAATTGGTCAACATTTAAAAAGAGAAAAAAACATAGTATTAATTATTATAATGAATTATTATAATGTTACCCTTCCTGGTTCAAATTCTGTCAGTGGCCTCAGTGGTTTGAAATACTGTATATTTTCCTTCATGATTACCCTTAGCTGCTCCTGAAATGTTTGCTTCCATTACTGCTTACAGATCAATTGTCCTCATAGCTGAAGTGGTCTCATTCTAACAGGTTCAGTACAATCCTGTTGACACTATTGCCCTTACAGAAGTTAAGTTCCTAAAGTGTGACCTGATTTACTTTGCTGTGTTTATGCTTTCCAATTTATACCGATTCAGCATTACTGCATATTGATCTGAATGCAGCTCAAATAATTCATGCTGCATTCATAAACACTTGGTACATTGTAACCTATTTTTCAGAGTGGCTGAAATTGGATTCATTGTTTTCTTATTCTTTTGTTGTTCTGCTTTCAGCTAAGACTGGAGGAAGAAACACAGGAAAATGCAGTACACTTCACCGACTGACAGACTGACATCAGCCAGCTGATGCAGTATCATCATTTTACCACTTGAAGCAGCAGAGAGAGAAAAGGTTAACTGGAGTCACAACCAATATAAACAATGCCTGGTTTTTTTTTTTTTTTTTTTTTTTACATTCATCATGGTTAGCCAATGAAATGATGAATGGCCAATGACATTTTTAAATACACAAATGACTCTTTACACAACACAATTGAGAGCCACTTGCCAGTCCTCCCATATTGTTCTCTGTCTGCCCGAGGCATGCTGCTCTTATGGAGACAAAGGTCAGCTCTGTTCTATGGGTGATGTGAACGTGGCCATTGTCTGGAGATTGATGAGGTCCAGGTGACGTGAGCTACTGCAGCCTCCCATTGATTGGGTGGGAGGAAGCACTACTCCCAGGCAGGGAGCTATAGCCCAAGGCTAGAGATATAGGTGTTTCACAAAGTGGTCTCGCAACATCATTTTCAATTCACATGATCCTCAACAGCGCAAATATTAGTCAAACACAGGACAAAAATATTCCATGATCTGGCAGCTATTTCGTTTTCATTATAATGAAACAACACAGGCCTGATAAGACTTGTGTCATTACATATGACATTTGACAGAAAGTGAACCAGATGAACCAAGTTTTCTGTTAATCACAACACTATGTTCTGGGCTAGCAAACAGAACAGAAGTGAATTTCACCACCAAAGTGAACACAAGGGAGTCTAGGATGATGCCTGTAAACAACGGCTATTGAATTCTCCTTCACAAATAAAATGAGTAGGAGTGGGAATAGAGGCACATTCCTGCTAATGAAGCTACTTAACAGCAGTTAATTAGCCACAGCCTTTGTACACTTTCTTTATTGAGAAGAAGAACTAAACATTTAAAATGTCAAGAATATGTGGAGTCACAAATGTTTACACTTACAACTGCTTGTTTCAGGACCATACTTTCAACAATATATTCTGTAATTATTGTTATCATTTCACTTTGACTTAATATTTTCCTATATCAGTTCCCTCACTTCCATATGTATAACACTAATACATGCTTTCTTATGTTCTTAGCTTTAAAGTCACACAGTCATTTTTACTTGTTTTATCGGATTCATTTAAGATTGTTTTCGACATGCTTGTCCAGGAGAAGCTTGAATTTCATTTGTATGCTATTCCTGCAATGAACCAAAAAGGACAATGATAAGAGCGATGTCTATGGTTTCCCCAATGGTTCAAAGACATGGTTGACATTTGACTATACTGATGCATTATGCCCAAAGCTTGAAGGGGCACTTGGAATCCTCTCATTCACCAATTTCTGTGACATCAGTGTCTCATTACTACATCACTGGTGTGGCGCTTGTCCTGAAAATTGAGGGATTCTGCTAAATGTCCCCTCAACACGAGCTGGAAATGTCCTATTCAAAAGAGTGATTTTCTTCGACAGCATTATAAAATAAGTCATGTGATGTTCTTATGGACAGAAATATATATACAAAGCAAAGCATTGGTGCAGTCCTGTAGGGATTCTTATTTTATTTTGATTCCCTTATGTTGTGTTACGGGGTGCTTTTGCATGGATAAAATATTGTTTTCTTTAAAGTGCAATACAGTACTAATTACACAACAGATATGTACTACTGTTAGAAAGCAATTTTACTGACAACCAGCCAGTCAATGACTGAAGTGCATTCAGTCAAAGTGAATCTTGCTGTGAATTACTTTTAATAACAGAACTGTACATAACAGTTGCTTGGCAACATGTCTCTGGTGAACCTCTGTTCTGGAATCAGCACTGTTCCTCCTTTTGTTATTAACATTGTAAACAACATGAGCAACATCTGCCAAATCTTCACATGAAGAAGTCCAACATGATAATGTTTCAGCTTACATTAATATACAAATGATTTAGAGGATTCATCTGAGGACAGACAGACCCCAGTTGACCAAGACATAATCTGACTGAAGTAGCTGATTGCAGTTGAGTGTGCTAACGGTTAACGGTGATAATATGAAGCTTAGTTTCTCATACACTAAACAGTCTGGTCACAATTGCATGGTCAAACAAAGGAGACTCCTGGTTATTGTATGATTAATTATATCAGTTACACCAGTTATTCAGAGTGATAATATCCTAAAATCCTACTGTATCATAACAGATTCATATTCCTTAAAATTAGAGTCAGGCAGCCCTGGTGACTGTGGAAGGGGGCTTGAAATCTACCTTAGAAAAAACATAGATTGCATTGAGAACAATGACTACGGTTGTACAAAAAGCTTTTTTCTTCTTTTAAAATAATGTCATGAAACCTAAAGTACATATTTCTAGATCACACTGTCAACCACCTGAAGACCATTCCATAACCTGACCAAGACAACAGATAAAATGTGTTTTGGGTAAGTCACTGACGTTCTGCTGCCCCTCAGTAATTGAAGACATCTGCCACTGTTGGCAAAGGGCTGAGTGAAGCAAGGCGAAAGCAGGCAGGCAGCATGAGTAACAGAGCTCCCGGTGCCACAGGAGCCAGTGGCTTTCATCATAGCCTCTTCCTGTCTCCTGTTCCATTCCCAATCATGCTACTCAACAGCACATTCTTTCCATTGCAACTGGCAGTCAGGACACATTAAATCAAATGCCTGCTTATTTGTCCATAAGGAATGCGTTATATCATGAGTAATTGTTTAAAATAGCCAGCAAGCGAGGATTTCAAAGCGACTGGATCTGGAAGACACGTGGTAGCCATCGGCAGAGCAGTTTTTGTAGCACGGAGATGATGAGGAACAGATAGTTTGAGAAGGAATCTCAGATTCAGATCAAAGGCCCATTAAACCACAGAGTCAGTTCTATATGAGGAGTCCAGCTGTTTGCACATTTACACCTTTCATGACATTCTTCCCATCCACCTAATTGAGTCAGGTCCAGAACAAGCTCAATATGTGACCAGGGCCTGACCCAAGGAAAACCTGGAAAGCATACTTTAAAACGGCCCTTTGTTCCCCATTTCCTTCCCTCTGACTATTCAGAATGTCTGATTGTAATCTTAGGTTTGTTTCATTATTTTTGCTCACCTGAATGGAAATATACCTGGCAGAAAGGTTAACACCTGGTGGTTCCACTGAAACCACCTGCCAAACAGGCAGCAGACATGCCAGGTAATGGCCTCGTCCATGGCGTGTGTGTGTCTATACAAACACACACCCACCCACACACAGATTACCACTAATATGCACATAAACAACATCTTTACTGTATTCCTAGTCTTGTCTCAAAGTACTCAATCTCTGATAGTGTCTGAAAAACGTGTATTGTTTGTTTTGCATGGAGTACTTGATCAGTAATTGATAGTGCCTGTTCTTTGCTTATATGGGCATTTCAAAACATTTAATACTTCAGAGTATCTAATATACAGATTTGTGATGTTCACTGTATCCCTAGTACGATGGCACTGAGATGCCTTTGAAAACTGTCCTGTTCTTGCCTGTCTGCCAGCAGAGTATGAGAAAAGTCTGATCGTTCAAGCATGGTCTGTATGGTATGCAGTTTGTTGTCAAGAATTATCCAAAGAGATGGACAGAGCATGCCATTGTTTGGGTCATACACCCTTTATTTTCTATAATGGAAAAACAAATGAAATGTTTAAAGGGCAAATGTTTATCTGCTGCATACCCCATACAAAAAAATAGACATAGATGAAAACATTGCCAATGGACATTCTGTTTTTTGATCACCACAGAAATAGAAAATGGAAAATATAACAATAACTTGTCCAGGGTGGGGAAAAAGCAGGGTAAATCTACTGTATAATCCTATAAGAACTGCACAGATGTGCCATTTGTTTTTACTTCCTGTATTTCAGGCAGGGAATGCTAGGCTATGTGCATTAGAGGAGCTCACTGCCATTCAGAGCACACAGACAGATGCTGCCCCTGGGAGTGACCTTCAGAACTGCTGTCCCTGGCACGAGTCAGTGAAACAAACGACCACCCAGCTCTCTCTGTCGGGGAGGTTTAGGACACTACACGGATTATTACACTCGTCCCACTAACTTCACACTACCCACAAGAGATTGGAGAGGTGACACAGATGAAAAACAATGACAAAATGAACACTGCATCAGAAGAGCTAAAAAAGGAGGGCAACAGAAATCACACTGTCACAAGACTGGGAATAGATAACACATTGCAAAGCATGGCAGGTCTAAAATGCAAAGTGACATTCAGAAAGCATTGTATATCCAATCCAAAAAGCAGAAATGGATGTCTCAAGTGATGTGGCAATGTACCTTATAGCACTGAGGTGGTGGACCACTTATGTGGGAACCTTTGAATGCAAAATGTATGATTAAGCATCATATTAGTTTTAGGGCAATTGGAAATGAGGAAGCTTGAAGCCTAACAGAAGTATTTTAACAGCCACATGTATGAAACAGATGCATTACCTTTCCATCAGAATTTGTCTACCAAAGAGTGAGGATAACATATTTTTGAAAATGTACACAAAATTGATAATGGCCCGCGCATAATTAAATAAAATTTGACACAAGAAATGAGGTACCTCTGAGAAGCCTTACAAACTTGAGAGCTGACTTGGGTATTTGGATCAGTGAGACACTGGAAGCAAATTTAATCACGATCCAAGACTGGGATGGCTGTGCTAAAGGCCTGAAACCACTTTCATGATAGTAAGAAAACCAAAAAAAACATATACTGTATACATACAAGCCCCTTTAGCTGATTTATTTTTGCTAGCCCAAACTCATGGTACAATTATTTAAAAAGCCAGATTATACTGAGTAACTGGTGGATCATTTATCTACACACCTAGATGTGAGATATGTGTCAGGGCAAAGTTCATTTTAGACCAGTTTGGAATTTAAGTGTTGCAGCTATGTAACAATCAGTTCTACTGAAATTGATGCCACATAAAGTACAAATAAATTAGAGGAAATATTTTGTACAGCAATCTTGAAGAGTAAAAAATGTTGTTACATCCAATTTTAGTAATTAGAAGTTTATTCAACAAACTAATTTTGACAAGTATGATGCATGTTGTGCTTATAAAAATGTTTGATCTCCATACTTCCACTAATATTTCAGGAACCAAAAAAAAGAGGTACAGTCTTTCATAACCACACTATTTGTATTTTGTACTCAGGATATGTACACAATATCTTAAATTATTACATGGATAAATGGTCACTGCCTCTGATGGAGGTGCAACATAATGATTATCACACAGTACATACAGTACAATATAACTGAAAGAAAAAAATGCTAGTTTATGACATTTGAGTATCCCCTCCAGTCGTCAGAGGTCTCCCCCTAGTGGCTGAGCCACCGCAGGGTCTAGGGCTAAGGGTGCACTCAGAGCCAATGTGGCTGAAATCCGGAGTAACATCAGATAGCGACGCTCACAACAGATGTGCCTCTCTTCATAACAGTACCTTGAGAAAGTCCTTTCACTTTGAGCTTTTCAGGCGGGTGGGGGAGGAAGCGGACAGAGGCTGAGTGGAGGAGGATGTGCTCGTGGGGGGGTGGATGGCTGGGTCAGCGCCGTGAGCCCGAATCCAGCAGGTCTTTTGCTTCATTGATCTTCGCCGCTAAATAAGGAGAGCCACCTGCAGAAAGAGCAGCCGTCTTTCATCAACCGTGTTCACTTTCTGCTTTCTCTGTATCCCGTCTCATTCCCCTCCCCCTGCCCTGTACATCTGCTCCTGGTGGGAGAGTAAACACTGTGGCCAGCAAGCCTAACAAGCTGCTCTGAGCAGTAACTCACACTCTGGGGCTGTACAGAGAGACTCAAACGAGCCAATTCAAAGAGGCGAATCTATATAATTCCCCGTAACCAGCCTTTCACCACAAGGCCATACACTATGCTGAGTTCACCTTCCTGCAGAACAATATAATGATGTCCTGATCTACATCATTGTCATTGAACATAGGTTTCAAACAACAGAATTGCTCCTAACACTTCATATTAATGCCTTACAATATCTTTACAAATCAGTTCAGTAATATTTTTTCAGCTTAAAAGTTGTCCTTGGTCAAGGGGACTTGCAAAGCTTAAATTTCACAGCTTCTATCCATTTACACACTGTGATCCTTCAGCAAGAATCATGGCAATCGTATTGTTATTATTATTTCCATCATCATCATCATCATCATCATCATCATCATCATCATCATCATCACAGAAAACATATGCTAATGGAAGTACTGAGTCTTACCAGAAAACAACAAATGTAATTCTACAATGTCATCTGAAGTTATGACCAGATCTCTCAAGTGACAATTGAGTGCCTTGAAAATTGTACCCTTTTGTGTTTTACATGTCCCACCTTTATCAGAATATGGTATGGAATTCACAGATGGCAGTTACAAATGGCTTTATGTTAGTTCAGTAAGATTTTGGATGCAATGTAAAACATGTAAACCACTGATGCAGCAAAATGCAGAAGATATACAATTAAATTAAAAAGGCAGGTAATTATTAAATTCCTTACTGGTGGCTGTCACTACAATTTGGAAAGAGCCAATCAAAAATGGTGTTGCCTGGTTGAGAAGATTTTGGCTGTAACTCAATCAAACCTACATATTCATACTTAAAGGCCATTTACAACTGAACCAAAACAGATTTGATATTATAGTTTATGTCTTTGAGTATTCAGTATTTTATTAGAGTCAAGAAAACATGTCCTTAGAAATGTGTTTCATTCTAAAATAGAATAGCCCAACATAAAAATATAACTCTGTTTTGACTGAACTGAATATGCCTTAGAGACACTAAATTTGTTTGACTGGGTCCTGGCCCTCATCTCAAATAAAATTCAATTTATCATGCAAATGCTAGCAGTGAACCGCAGCACTGACATGTGGGAAATAGTGCTTAAACTAGAAATTCAAGATTCTGTCTGTCATCTTGAGGGCACAGTACATGGAACTATAAGCCATTTCAAGACAGGGTAATGGTAGCTTAAAAATGGCACAACAACAATTTGGAAATCATAGGAAATTTCTGGGATAAACAGACAACAGTAAGTGGTAAAAATTATGATTGTCAAAGATGAAAATAAGATGAACGTGAAAAGGAGGCTTGAAGGGCAGATGTACTGTCATCCGTGCAGTAATACAAAGGAAAGCAAATGGCTTTAGCATAATGGCAGGAAGACTTCGCAAGGTTCTCAGAAAGAAATCTTCCGCAAATCAAAAGTGAGGAAATTTCCCAAAAAAAATCTGATGTTAGCTGTTCCTGAAAATGTTCATGAAATCAGCATGACTACATCTCTAATGACGTATTTAGTGGTTATTCCTCGAAATTCCCATAGACTCAATGTGCTAAAACTAAGTGGAGTCCTGAGCACTGGTTCTTGTGATTTCTCTGGAATGGACAGACACTGTACCAGTGGTTTTCTCTCTTGTGGTAAGTAGACAAAATGTTAGAGGATCCCTTTAAAGAAAATGGTCTTGATGCACCAACAATCATTACATCAGCAGTCACTGCATAAGCAAGGACAGCCAGCCATTGGTGCAGGAGTCTTCAATTATATCTATAAATGGCTATAGAGGGCACAGGCTCTTATTATATCCCAGCACTACAACACCTCAATCAAGTAATTACCATCTACAATCAGGACTTCATTTGTTCATTTGGGTGCATTACTGCTGGTCTACAACAAAAGCCTGGCCATTCTTGGGTAAGATTATATACCACTCCTCACCAGTCACCCGTGACCAGAAGAGCTTCACAGCATTATAAATTAATCAGATCTAATTCTTGAAATGAAGAAATTATGATTACATTTTCGGTATGGTTTGCAACTGAACATTTTATATAAATGCAGTTCATTTATTTTCAGAACCATCTTAAATAACCTTCTGCCCTTTCAGTTTCATCCACACACCACTAATCAACCTTAGAACAGATCTAAGATCAGCTCTTTGAGGTCAACCATCACAGCAGTCTGAGACGAACTGGTTTCTCAGCACGAGGAGATCGCAAGATATTGACAGCTCAATATCTTAGCAAGTAGCAAGACATTGACAGCTCACACTTGTATAGTATGAACACAAACTATTTTATAAAGTGTTATAGATATTCCATTGTTGATATAATGTTTGCAGAGGGAAGACACAACCTGACAACTAAAATAATGATTAATTATAGCCTACTCATTCAACAGTTGAGGTGGTAAAGAATTTCATCAGGACACTGGCATATGTGAGTGTACTTCTCTATTATCTAGTCTAGTAGAGCACACTATCAATATGTTTCATTATGTTGTGAAGACATTGCACTCTCCCCCTCTCCCTCCAGGGAAGGCATGGTCTCTGTCTTGCTGCTAGCAGGCTTCTCCCACTGCTGACCACCTCATCCAGCCTCATGACAGAGCAGAACACGTAATGAGATCTTATTCAATCATTCCATTTCATTATTCCAACTATGACAATTAGTCATCCTATCATAGATGGGTCTCTCAATACTGGACAAACACATGGTGCAATGGTAGAGAGCTACAGCCACTGCTAGATTAAGGTTTCCATCTTTAGTTTACAAGAAATAGAACTACGTTTCTTATGTACATTACAGTACAATGTGTTATCCTAACGTAATATTCAATCAACTACACAGAACACATTAGCTAGAACACTACAACAATGACAATTGTGTTCATTTTAAAGCCATACTTTTTTGACACATTTTTAATAATCCATCATATTTATCCATTACAAAATACTGTTCATTCTATAAACACAATAGATATGCATTTTATTATCAATTTTTAACAGCAGATGATGGGAAAACAATTCATTTGCCAACAGCTGAGATTATTTTCCCAGTGAACAGGATTAAGGGACTCTTGCTGGCCCAGTCCCTTAATGAAAATTAATGTATACTATATAGGATCCAGGCAATGAGTGCAAGTGTGACAGCTAAGATGATGAGCTTTTCTACATTTTCATCAATGTACTCTTATAATTGTATCTTTTTTTATAATTTTTTCATCTTATACTGATATAAATGGAAACAGCATCACCAATTATTTTTTGGTTTACATGACAATCTCGCATTCATTTAAGCAAATTCTTGGATAGAGTAAAATTACTTTGCTGGACACTACACATTTGAATTAGTTTGAATATTTTCAGAGCTCATCCATATTTCAAATAAAAACAAGCCTATGTGAATAACATTCAGGTTACTAATGACTGCAAATACAGAGTTAATGTTTCAAATGAATATAATTATACGAATGAATTGAAAATTACCCATAATATTCAATGAGTCTTTCTCAATTTATTAAACTGTAATACATTTCTTGAAATGTCAGAGCTGAAATGGAAGAGACCCTAACCTTTATGTTGATAATGACAACAAACATATTTCCTCCTTTGCTTCTGATTTTTTCACACTGAATGAGAACTGATTTCCCACTTTAACAATAACCCTTATTAAAAACATATAACTCATATCTTATTATGTATGGAATATGCATCTCTACATTTTCATGTAACTGACTGATTCTCAGTCAATGAGTTCACCTGAAATCTGCATATATTATTTATCAGAATTGTTACTGCCCGCATTTTGCTGTGCCTGTGGAAAATCTGCAAACCTCCTGAAGAATAGAACAGAATAAACTTCCATGCTGCAGAAGTGACAGTGTGCTTTCTATTTATAAGTAGTTCTGTTGCATCAGCTATATTCTTCCAGGGAAGTGTACAGGACAGAAATTCCACCTAGACTAAATGTTTTAATTGCATCACTTGCGTCACAATCTGGCTTGTGAAACGCGGTGCCAGGTTGTCTTTTTCCACCACTGCCTCTTGTCGTTCAACTGGGTTCAGAAGCACAAAAGAGACAGTGCAGTGATGGTTTGCCAGGAGATGGGACTGGAGGCTGAAGCCTGTATAGAGCTGATATCCTCCCCCTGGGAGACATGGGTGATCCTTGTTCTGCAGCAGGACACAGCAGAGAGAGGAAATTGACAGGGGGGACCTTTCTGTCATCTGAATAAACTGGAGAAGGACATTTCCAGTCCCTGTGGAGCCACAGAGTCCCCTGCTTTTTACTCTGTCTCATTTCCCAGCTGATCTAGAGTCCTTTTTTGGACAGGAAGCGACCTCTCTTTGTGCTGTGGGCCTAAATCAGGAGATAACAGAGAGCTGCCTCCAAATCCTGCCAGGCTCTAGTTCTACCGGATGGAGGCTGCCCGTCTCCACTACTGATCTGTAATCACACACTGATCTGTATGGCCCCCTTCATGTGGGATCACTCTCCGTGGCCTGCAGGTCAGGTGACACACAGAACGTCTAGTGGTCCACGGATTAAGAGCAGCATGGGAGTTTATGAGATGCCATTTCTTATTTCACGCTGCACAAGCCCAGGCATCGCTAGGTGTTGGGACAGTGATTTCCAAGTCCCTCTGGGCAGTGTGAGGGATGCTGGGAGTGGCTGAGAGGCCATTAACCTTGAGCAGGAACACGGGCCACATAGAGCGCGCCAGCTGAATGCACATGCGTCACATTCTAAAATAAACTACGGGGGCACTGGACTCAATGAGTGATACGCGAACACAGACCAGACTGCTACAAGCGAGGAGTCTGACAGTGACAGACGAGGAGCTAGCTGAGCTGTATGTTTCTGCTGCGCAGTGGACCAGTGATGGAGAATAATGATGCTCTTCTTTATTTTTCTGGAATGGTTGTTAGCCATTACTTTTCCTTGTCCATCAATTATGTTTTAATGTCCATCCCGTCACTGCACTTTCTGTTAATCCAGGAGAGTGCACGCTAGTAAAGGATTCTTAAAAGGCACATGCATTCAGCCATTGCTTCTCTCTACCCTGTAATCCACCAGGTGAGCAGCACAGTTTCTCCTTACTTAGTTGGAGCAGACACATTTCAGCTGCTTGACCAATCAGTGGAGCAGCTACTGCTCTATGAGGCAGTGTGAAACTATCTCTTCTTAATGGAAGAGATACAGGAAATGGATGACAAAGGTCAAGAAAATATTAGTTATATGCTCATATTCCAGAAAGAGATATGGAATTAAGACCTAACATGGAAAAATGTTGCTCGGATCTCAACTCATCTCCCACCTGGTTTTCTGAGAGAAACACTGACCTTTATCTGGATGATTTAAGACCATGATCCTCCTGTGTGCGTCTCGTACCTTTGCCTTGGTACTGGTTGGGCTGCAAAGGAAGACATGCAATTTTACAGAAGGAATTCAGCTCCACCTAGTGGTGAGACTATTTGCCACACAAACAAAACAGCCCCATAAAACTGAATACAGATCGCATTCTGGGGACTGGTCAGGTTTAATCCTTTATAATTCATAGCTTTAACCTTTCAGTCTTTTAAACAAGTTTTATTGATGCCATACAGACTGAAGCAGCTATATGAAATACCATGCCAGTTTTCATCAATAGCAGTGCTTGCTTTCACATAATGTTATGAGATTCATCTTATTAGAATTTTACCACAAACCAGAGACGTCCATCAGGAAATAAGCTTAATCATTCAGTGACCACAGGCTACATGCTTCAGTGCTTCAGTCAGAGCTGAAAGAACAAGCACTGTTGCCCTAAATAAAAACACAGCCATAAGGCCATATAAGCAATGAATAATAAACCAGCACAGACTTGTTAAAAGCATGCAGATGTCACAGCATCAATATCAAAATAAATGCTGAAAAAGGGTGATTTGAGAGGGAGGACAAGCAAGACAGTCACACAATTTATTCTGGTGGATACACTCCTCACTAGGGATAATACTCAACAGAGTATCCCAGTTACATTTCCCAAAAATATTTTACAGAATGGGTCTGCCTCATCCAAGGTCGATGGTGAATGTGAGTCAGAAATCGGGTGAGGCACATCATTACAACTAATAAACACCATTTCTGTCTGCCTCCAGTGTCTGGATGAGGCTGTGGCTGTTAATTAGCCTGGCGCAGGGATGAAATGTAGATGATCCAGATTCCTGATGCAGCTGCCATCACAGACAGCACTGGCAGGGACAGACGCTGATGGCCTTCCAGGACTGAGGGGATCAGATGCACTAAAACACTCCAGATGGGGCACAGTACACTGACTTTGGATCAGTGCTGACACACTGATGAATTTGCTCATTTTTTAAAAACACGGAGCCAAATGGAAAAAACATTAAATTGATAAATATCCCTTTTAATAGAAGAAATCAGCCGGCTTGTCAAAGGTAACTCGTCAAAGATATCTCCATAAAACTCAAAGGTAAAATAATCTATATTCCTGCTAAGAAAAGGCTATTTTCTTAGCAGGGAACTATACCCATTGCTTATATTTAGCAGTTCAGATTCAGTACATTGCTAAAGGGCACAATGGCAAGGGCCAACTATAACCTGTAACCCTGTGGTAACACGGCTTCCAGCCACTACCACACACATACCAGAAAACACGAAGAAAAACGAAGGAGTAAGAAACATTTTGGAGTGTTGTGAATCAGACCCCTCACAGCCAGACAGTAAGTGGAACTGTGGCTTTGGGGTACAATAAAGATGTAGCGTGATTTCTCAGTTAAGTTTTCTGTAAATGACAGGGGGTTAAGAGACCATTGGTCTTTTTTGAGAAATCCCGTAATCTGGGAGATAACACAGGAAGTGATTAAATATGTGGTCACACAGATTGGCCAGAGGGCCACATGGATAGTGTGAGAGGGGGCCTGGATGAGTAATGTGCAGGGACAATCCACGAGCCTCCACTGGGGGTGGCAGGGCCTGGATCTGTGCCCCAATTAGAAGCTACAGAGAAATTCTTGAGGGTTTGTTTTGTCAGTCGTGGTGGGATCAAAGCTGAGATGCACACAAGGTGACGTCTGATTTAGATGAAAACACACCCTCCCTATTTGAAAAACCACAGGCACTTCTGAGAAACGTATGACTGGCATGGCAGTTGTGAAAGAGCCCCTCAACTCCCTTAAAACGTCACACAGTAGAAATTTACTCAAACATGCGCAAACAAATATACATGTACTGACACACATGTACATACAAACATGTGCAAATTTACAGACACACAAGGAAACACATACAAACATATGTATAGACATACATAGTTACTTATACATATGCACACACATACACACATATTGAAATCAGCAGTGGATCACCCTTACCTGATCCCGAGGATGAGGCTGGCTTCCCGTTTAGTCATCTTTGGTTCAAAGCCTCCTTTGTAATATGCTGAGAAGGCCTGAGGAGGGAGGAAGAAGGAGCACAACTCTGAATGTCCACAATGAGATACTCACAAACACCGACCCACTACAGGATCTCATACCACCATGCATCCTGCCTTTCAGCAGAGCATGAATAATCTTACCAGACATGGGCACACAAATCTGCATTAAAAGAGCAGTATAACCTTCTAAAGAACTAACCTTTTTAGTTTTCTAGACTTTTTACCATTCTGAACTCTAAGAAAGTCCAACCTGGTTGAAATCCAAGGGGATTAAAAAGCTCCAAAGAACACTAATAAAGGCCAAGGCAACATAATACATACAAATAGAATAGGTTCCAGGAAACTAATGGCTTAAGGGGCCCTTTCGAAAACAGGCCCTTTGGTTTGGATACTCTGCTCCAATAGTGGATTAGTAATGGGAAACCTGCTTCAAAGACTGGAAGAGGAACTTCCAATGGAGCAGTACTCAGTCTGAATGTGAGCTGGGAGGTTGCTCTTTTGAGAATGGCATAAGATGGAAACTATTCTTCACAATATCACGGAGTGCACTGTTTCAGCTGAAGAATCAATATAAATTTGTCATTCTGGTGTAATGACACTAAGTTTAAGTACAAATAGCAAACAAAATGAAGTTTTATAGGTTTGCCCAGCTTTACTGTAAAACTGATCCAAAAACAGAAACTGGAAAAAATACTCAAGCACTGACACGTCAACAAAATCATTTAGACCACAAAATGAGTGACCTTTTGGTCAGCTCGATCTTCTATGCGACTCACTGTAGCAACTGGGCACCCAATGCAACAACTGAATGTGTCCCAAGCAAACGGTTACAGCTGAGCTGTGGGGGCAATGTAAAAAGCCAAAAGGCAGGCCTACCTAGGTGTGATAAAACACCCTGTTGCCACTGATATTTCAGAGTCATAAACAAGCTTGCGTGGCAGTGGTGTTCAGTGGGGGATTTCTTGCCCCAGGACTATTTTACTGATGTGGCGCTACCCCTGGCACGCATGTGGACGTGCGAATGCCATGGGCAATGAATTGTGGGACACCACATCACGCAGGTTCAGGTAGCGGGCAGTCCTAGGAAAGCGAGTTTAGCAAGAGCTGGGCACCTGGGATGAGTCACCTGCAGACTTTAGACTCAGCGGGAGCTCGGCTGCCATGAGTCAGCCCTCCCACTCCACACAAAACAAAGTGGGAGCGGCACACTTCGGGGAAGGTGTGTGAGCACACTCTATCACAGAGCTTAAAAACTCTGATAGAGAAGAGAGGTCTGCAAGAGAAGCTCTCACAAAAACAAAGAGGAATTGGTGCCTGTGATAAAAAGAGCAAAGTGAAGCATTTCAGATATTATCAACTTTCTTAGTCTTCACCCTTCATCGTTGTATGGTGTGTGTGTTTCTGTATGTGTGTTAACTATGAGAACAGCTCCTACTTAGCCAGCAGAGGTCCTCATTTGCACAACATGGATTAACATAAAAAGAGCACTGACACCTCCTCCAAACAGGAGCATCTCTATGCTCTTTACGAACACTTACATTTTTCTTCAAAATCGAATCACTCTGTTATGTAGCAGTACTTTTCATGCACTTTTTTCTGGATAACTCGCATAAACTCCTCAAACTCCCTTCAGCTGTGCATCCTCCCATTTAACTCCCAGCCATAGTCAGTTTAGACAAGGCTGATATTGGAAATGAACCTATGCATCTTTAGAATCCAGAAATAGTAAAGGATTTTTACTGTGTGTCTAGTGAAAACTTCTAAGACTTTATTGGTAGTGGTTCCAGTAGAATAAATCACAGTCCAACCATTTGGAAACAGGGATGAATATAAACTTAAACCAAATTGGTGTAACATGTCAGCTAATGACCTTTTAGCTAATGCATATGGCTAACTGTATGCCTTTTCTTCTTCTAATACACGGGGTGTGTTATTGCACATGTCTGAGTAGGATTATGTCCTCTGGGCTGTATCCTGTCCTGGCCATGTCTGTGTGGACTGTGACCAGCAGCCATGTAGGGTGGGGTATTACTGTCCCTCCCTGTCACGCTGCATAAGAGCAATTCCTTCAACTGATTACTGGCTGCATTACATGATGTGCACACACATCCAACAAGATGTGTGACCAAAGAACCTGTAAATGGGATTCTGTCTGAAGTTAATAATGAAAACAAACAATTGCAAAAAAGAATCATCCAGATGAAAGCAGACCAAGTGCCATGAGTTCCTTACCGAGGTTGGCATTTTCTTCACTGTGTCTGTGATGACCTGTCCCAAAGGCTTCCAAAGCTGGAATGCATAGCGCCCTAAAAATAGGAAATAAAAATACAACAAAGCTAAACAAAAAAAAAAAAGAGTACCCAGAGTATGACAGAAACTGCGGTATTGGTCTCCTCTGATATTGACTTAGATACTTGACCCGTATTTCCTCTCTCCCCGCTCTCTCTTTTGTGTGTGAGGGGTTCAAACACAGATGCTTCAGAGGTGAAACCAAGGGGCAACCGCATTACTTTTTTTTATTTTAATACTACGCCACATTTGAGGGTTTCACAGTATTTATTTGGTTTCTGGGTCGGTCGTTTGCCATCAGCGTGTGGTCCTCTCTGATCCCAACCAGTACGCGTCAGCGCTCTAGTTACTCTAGAGGCATATTCAGTCTAATCTCCCTGGCGGAACATCTTTCTCTGAAACAACTTTAAGCAAGCACACTAATACACTTTATTACAATTCTTTCTCAATTTTTTTTATAAAACCTTTTTTTAAAAGTGATCTGAGTTTGTAGTGATGTGAAAAAATATAATAATGTATCAGTATTTTTCTCAGAGCAGGACACAAGGCCATCGTAGTTTAACCGAACATCCTCAGCAGACCACTCCCAGATACTTCACACTGCTATGAAAGGACCATTCTATGGGAGGACACCATCTCAAACTGAATCTTGCTCAATTTTTATGTGGACATATGCAATGTAATGTACATGTATAGTAAGAACATACTGGGACCATTTGTGTTATGACATAATATCCTCAGGAATTTTAAGAAAGACATGAAGAATCTGTTTGTGGCATTATAATACTGCTTTGAGACATGAAAATTGAATGCATGTAACAAGTCTTCCTCAAAGAGGTTTCTCTATGTGCTGATTTTCAAGAAAAGTCAAAATACCTTGGAGATTTCTGTTTAATTTTTACATAAAATGATGCCATCACACTCTTTTTGAGGGGAGACCCTCAGCAACCAGATGGCAGAAGCATACAGCACCATAAAGTCAGCTTTGCAACATGACCATTTGCATACTGAAAGGCTTTTATTGCACTACCTAAAGCTATTTATCCATGATTATCTATTAATCTGATACAACTGCATGCATGCAACAGTGTGTCTATCAGCTACTACGTACCGAGTGTTTTATTTATCGTAGTAGAAACTTCAGAATGCTGCTTTTTTAAAAGGTGTCAAATGGAAAAGATATAAAGTATGGTAAATCACATTGTGTATCACATGGTTAAATAAAGTGAAGAGTTGAGCCCTAACCCTTTCTCCCAGAGAGGACCACACACTGCTACAAGTTTTGGCAAGCAGACTGTCCTCTGTTCACTGAAATAGGTACTTATGCTGGATGCAACCACTAACTGTACTTAAATTCTGGCCAAGGAGCAGCTGTATCCAAACACAAACCAACACAAGGGCCAGGCTTGACAGAGTAAACACTGAGATGTGACTGAACTGCCTTTGTAGTGGGAGGTCTCCAATACAGGCAGATATCTACACATTTTACAAGGGGAATTGTTGCCATTATAACACTATCAGGAAGACATTGAACTATGATGTGTTAACTTCAAGACCAAAATACCTTGCAACTGCATGATTTTTAAGAAAAGGCCTATACCTATGAATAAACCCTGTGTTGACTTTTCAAAACAGTCAACGGCTGAACTCCAAAGTGCATTAAAACACACAGGCTTTTTGTAAATGCTCAGTTTTCCAATGAAAGCAGAAAAAAGACAAGAATAGGAATCAAATTAATAGATAAAATATGACATATTTAACTACACACAGCACTTCATTAGGAGGACCATTAGGAAGACGAGGCCATCTTCCTAAGTCAAATTGTGTAATGTGCAAAAGTAAAATTGTAACCCAACAACTTTTTTTCATTACATTTGGGATAAAATATATTGCAGTATTTTCGAAATCAAGATCAGTCCTACCGACTTTTTGCAAGTTACACACCATTACCTTCATCTTCAATTCATTATCACAGATTAGGTTATACCTGAGCAACCAGTAATGTTACGCTGTATGACAGCTGCATGGAATTTTGTCAAAAATATTGGGTGGGTAGCTGCATGTGTCCACTTACCTGCAAAACCAGCAGCAGCAACTCCAAGGCCAACAGCTATCAATGTCCCTCCCTGTAAAAACAAAAAAATTGTTAAAAGATGCTAGCATTAGTGTCAGACACAATACAGATGATACATAGGTCTCATTGTTATGTAACCTTTCAAGTCGTTATGACATACCGAGCACCAAGATATGCACCATTGAAAGACCAAAAAAAAAAAAAACTGCTACAAATATTTACTTAGATAACGTTATTGCTTCCACAACGTCTATAGGCAGCTAAGTACACGATTTGGCAAACGTTAGATAATTCATCAGACTGAGTCAGCGTAACATCCTAAGGTTGATTAGAGCCTATTGCGATCAGTGTAACATTAGCAAGACAGCTAACGTTAGTTTTCCGTTTTCAAGAATCCTATTATCCAACGAGAGTTACTTATTAAATATGTATACTTACAAAACGTTTATCAATATCCGTTTCACTCCTAACATTTGATTTAGGAGTGTATTCGGCGTATCTCATCAAATCACTATCCACTCCAACACTACTGCTCGCCATGCTTTCAGACAGCTCAAGGACACCCGAGTACGATAAGCAGTTTCGGACAAACTTAATATTGCAACGCGAAACTGACTGTCAAGTTACAGTTCTATTTTGCAAATGAAACGTCTTCGAGCAAGGAATAAAAATAGCAGCATGCACTCGTCGTGTTTTTAAATGACTGGTGTATAATTTATTGTAAAACCCAAACGTGCATATCAGCTTCAGGGATGGCTTTCACCCACATGACTGCCACATCTACTTGTGTGAATAGTATAGGCCTTTTTTCCTGAACGTGTTTGCATATTTTTTCTGTAAATGTTTGTATATATATATTTTTTTACATTAATTTATCGATCATGTCAACTCAGGGTAAAACACTATTTTTGGACCGCTGAGCCATTACTTTTGATAATTAAAACAGTGCCTTTTCCCCTCGTGTGTGTGTATTTCTATTTGAGTTTAATTCAACTCTTGAGTGAATGCTAAGACCAGGAAAAGATTAAAAGCGCAAATAGATGTAGGTTTTATTCAAATAGTAGGCCCGTAAGAGTAATTGAATTATTATTATTATTATACACATTTAACGATCTTCGGCGAAATTGTCATCTATACCAGATTTCATTACCAGCTCTCTGACTTTATTTATGTCAATTACAATTAATACAGCAGCATAATTCTAAAATGAATAAATATGTATCAAAACCTAATCCCTAAAGACAGAGAAGGGCTGAACAAAATGTAAAATAAGACTAAATAGTCACTTGTTTCAAAACTGGTATGATTTGAACGCAGCAGAGAAAAATGTTTACAGTCTAGTGTTAGTTTGATAATTCCAGTGGGCAGGGTATGCGAAAAAAGCAGAATGATTAATTAGACTATGCTCGTCTACATTGCAGAGCCAGCAATGATGTCACATCATTGGTTTACCTTCCTACAGTTGATCGCCAACTAAAGTTCAAAAGCTTGAACACACATTCTCTAGACTGACGTCTTCGTCTCATCATCTGACTCCAATACATTTGTAGTTTACTCAAAATGGAAACCCATAGGAGTGGAGGATCTAATGAAATCAACAGGTCAACGAATTATTCAAACCGAAGAATGAATCCGAGAGCAAACAGTTTGTATACAAACCAGGGACATTCAGACGACGACAACGCAAACGCGCCTGAGAAGAAAAATACGCTGTCTGAACAAAACGACAGGCAGACTCAGTAGTGAGTAAAAGATAATTCGTTATGCATTTTGAAGGTCTTTTTTTCGATATTCAAGAATTGTTATTCCGCATGGTATCAACTGTGGCTATTTATACTTTTTATTTGACTGTAATTCAAAACCACTCATGACATAAAATGTGTCCAATGCACGTCTACATCCAGTACTTTTAACTATTCATTGTACATCATTTTCACTTAAAACACAGAAAAAATAGCAATTATTTGCTATGTGCGCAAAGATAGCCGTATTAACTCTGGCAGGAGTTTCAGTTTCGTTTCACCCTAGGCTTTGCTCCCTCAAAGAAAAACAGAAGTGCAACTATAAAGACGCATGCGTCATAAAGGGGAATCCTGATCGTGTCAGCAGACAGGCAGGGAAAGTTACATTACTCCCAGGCGAAGGCGTAGTTCGGACATTGGATGAACTTTCTGCTTTAGATATACTTCCAAAATATTCATCAGCTAAAAAAAATAATAATATTGTGGTTCCTGTGAAGTTCAGCTCACCCTGATGTTAACTGAATCCATGAGATTAATTGTTTTGGTTATGAAGCTCGGTGTCCAAAATACAGATAAATCCGCCTCCAATTATTATATAGAAATAAGAATATAACGTACAATAACAATAAAAAGACTCGATATATGAATATGTTTGATTGGACAAGTATTTTAAATATTCAGTTCAACAGCAACACGATTAGAATGTCGGTATAGTAGCGTTTAAATCCTTTGCAACCGGTCCACACTGTTAAAAGAAAGTGTTTACAAACCCCAGCAGTCATGGTGACCACACTGCCAGCAGTTCTTGAAATATCAAGTTCAGAGTGTTTCAAAATTGTGGTTCTCAGAGCAAATACTTATTAACTCTATTATGTTTTGTATTTCTAGTTCTGGAGGATACACCATGATACCACCCAATGAGTCACGAAGGAGTAAACTGCAGAGGAGTATGTTCTGTCATGATTATTATTGTGTTTCTCTTTTGTTTCTCTGCGTTCCAGACATTCTCCGTATTGTAACTGTTGCCAGGTAAACCAGGTCACAACAGATGTTCAAACTGTAGCAAAATACCACATGTTCAAAGGGCCTTAGACACTCTGGGAATGGATTCTGTGATGTTAAAACAGGGTCAGATGTACAGTGTTGTTTATTTTCATTGTCAAAATATATTCTGCCAACCAAAATGGAAAAGGCATAACTGCTGGTAAGACAGAAACCCCTGAGTCTCTGATCTAGACATTAAGAAACATCTAGGATCCCTGCTTCTGATTTTCTGTATTAAGGCCCTTATTTTTTAACAGATGAACATTCAGTGGGATTAGGTTTAGTGGCATGATAATGATTCATCAATCCTAACAGATCCCCAATTTTCAGTCAAGAATTTGATTGAAAATATGATCATTAACGAGGTAAATTAAGTTTTAATGTAATTGAAACCATGTGTATATTTTCAACTGTTTTGTGCCCCCCATCCCCACAATACACAGTGGCACAAAAGGAAGAGCAGGACCTGCAGAGATTTAGGGAGGAAAACAAGCCTGGCCCAATCCACTTGCCCCCATCTCCGATAGGTAAGTTGGGAAATCTATGGCATCCCGTCACTGCTTAACAGCACAATTCAGTGGGCTTTTCGGTCTTCCCTCTTTACAATTTTTCATTAGTTTTATCAATGGGACCAAAATAATTATTAATATTCTTTTAATTTTTGCACAACGTATTCCTTCTAAAATCAAATTCTAATATGGTAATTTATGACAGTCTCTGTATGTGTAGTATTGAAGCACTGCATTTTCCATGTCCTGCCATATGATCAGGTGGCACCATGTCATTGGAAGAAGCTAGGCAGAGGCAGATTACACAGTCAAGGCAATCAAAACTCCAGAAAAAGGTATGGTTCATTTTCTGTTTAATTAAATTCTGTTTTCTTCCATTTAAGAAGACATGCCTATTTACTCTCATTCAGTCACGTTATTATTTATTTCATGAACTATTTCACACATAACCATTTGATCATGGTATCACACTCATAAACTGGCATGCACTGGCAGATAGACATTCCCTGGTAAGCTCAAATGATTTTATGGTCATATGTTGATCATACAGCTAAATAGTGTGATAGAATTTAAGGTGTATGTAGAAATGTTATTTTGGTTGAAAATGTGCTGTTTTGGCCTGTTTCAAAGTTAAAACAAGAGGAAATGGAGAGGAGAAGGAGAGATGCAGAGGAGGAGGAGAACCAGAGAATGAAAGCCATTCAGCGAGAAAAGGTTGGAAGACGTCACGTCATATCATTCCATTGGTCGTTATGGCAGTTCAGCTGCCAAACTGCAGATGTCACTGCAAGCAACTACTGATAAATCGTCATAAATTAATTGAATGACATGTCCAAGAACACCCATTATTTACAGAGAAGACTTTCTGCTGATCGATGAGAGTAAATCTTCCAGAAACCACAGGCAGCAGAAGTTGGCTTGTTGTAATGCTTGTTCTGGTCAACACTTGGCTGTTCTCTGTAGTTTAGTGTGCTGTTGTGGTGAAGAATGTACCAAAGGCCCATGGGTTAAGTGATTGGTTAGAACACTATGAAACTGTGTACTTGATGAAAACACTGGTGTATACAGTTCCCAGTATCATGGACATTCTATTTACCACATGCATCAACTTGATAATTTGTGATCATTTGTTTTGGTACATCAATATATTATATTAAGTGGGTGTACATTATATATCCATTAACAATTAATTAAAGTATAGCTTTCCTTATTGTATTCTTCATACTAAATACAGGTATTATATTATGGGCTTATTTATAACTAAAAAGTTCAATACGAAGTTCAATAACCATTAACTTAATGAATCACAGGCCAACAAACTTCAAGAGAGGAGAAAACAAGAAGAACAGGAGAGAAGGGAACAGTTTAAAGAAGATTACCAAGAGTAAGTGTTTCTCGAAAGCATATCCCAGTATAAGGTGGACATTTGTACTGGGTGATTGCTAGTGCAGGTCATTCTTCCACCTGTATCTCCCTCAAAATGAATTGGACTGAATCCAAGGCCACCAAGAAATGTGATATTTCACTCCCAGATACACACCCCCTTCAAGCACTACACAGCTTTGAGTGGCACCGCATCTTATCTCTCCACGCACAATATTCTGTAGCAGAAAACATTGAAGAGAAAGAAAATTCCTGCTAGCTATCTTCTGTACTCCAAATAATTAGTAACAAAGGCAGCTATTGGATACAGATGTCAACAAAAATAAAATAAGTCAAAGAAGAATTTAAATTTGTTAGCTGTTTCATATATTGGAGGTCCTCAGGAAAAAACACTGAATAATGTTAAGTATAGAGACTGCTCTGCCTGCTCAAGTATGTGAATAATTGTAGAGATAATGACAGCAGAACAGTGACCAGACACCATTTAAGTGCTCGAAGATGTCAAACAAAACTAAACTACATAAGAAAACTATCCATCATGGGAGCACACAAGTGCACAGTTTCCTGTTTGTGAAGCTGTCCAAAAGTATCTGTGGAAAGTATGGTATCCCTCACTGAACGTTCATTTCATCATTTCATGATGTCTGTTTCCTGCAGAAGAGCACAACATTTTCTTCAAAGGATCGAAAAATCCAACTCAGCTCCAACGGCAATGAGCTGCTCCCTGCCAACGTCATCTTGGGTAAGACCGCAGCCAAGGAATGCACTGTGCACCCCATAGGCCCGGGTTCAAGCCTGCGCCACATAACTGCGGCGCTGAGGTTACAACCCAAGGCACTAGGGTAATTCGCACCAATTGATCGCCCTTTGATACATGTTTTCTGTGTAAACATCTTAACTTTGAGGATGGGGATTGGGAGTGGAGCTGGGCTGGGCTGGGCTGGGATTCCTGCTTGCAGCAGGGTTGAGAATCATCTCCTTATTTCCGCTGCAGAGAACGGTGCTCGGCTAGCAGTCTCGTTTTTTAAAAGAAGAGATTAATACATAGAGTTGTCTTTTCGTACATCATGAGTGAGAGGCTGCCATCACACCACTGGGCTGTCGAGGTGAGCAAGAGGTCAGGGAACTTCCCAGAGTTCACAGTGAGAGCAGAGCCAGGAGTGAGAGTCTGAGAGCACCGTGCACAGAGCAGAGCCAAGAGTGAGAGTCTGAGAGCACCGTGCACAGAGCAGAGCCAAGAGTGAGAGTCTGAGAGCGCCGTGCACAGAGCAGAGCCAAGAGTGAGAGTCTGAGAGCGCCGTGCACAGAGCAGAGCCAAGAGTGAGAGTCTGAGAGCACCGTGCACAGAGCAGAGCCAAGAGTGAGAGTCTGAGAGCACCGTGCACAGAGCAGAGCCAAGAGTGAGAGTCTGAGAGCACCGTGCACAGCGCAGAGTTGTTTAACCTGCATTGTTCTGGTGAAAGTCCCTGGAAAGAGGCCGACTTGACTACCAACACAACATACAAGTTTTAGAAGATGTTGTCAGAGCTGTCAAGTTCCCATTCTTTCCTTCCTGTGAGCTCCAGAATGCTTCATTACTTACAGCTTAGATGAATGATAGAGCTGGCAGATGCAGTGGCAGTACAGAAGAATGTTTTAAATGGCAGGCTTTGCTTCAGTATGAAATCAAAAGTAGATTTCATGATATAATCAAGATGGCTATGGATTATATGTTCTGCCTGACCCCTGGTTGCCATGTTTGAATTGTTCAAATGTAGGCAGGTGATTTTGTTTTGAGCCACCCCAAAAAATTTTTTGCAAGATTGTGGCATGGGAAGAGCTGCTTAAAATGGCACTGGATATTCATAGTGAACATGTGTCGGATATTTGTAGTGTGTTGACGGGTATTGTTGAAGAAACCAATTTATATTCAGTAATAAGAATGCACAAATCAGTGTTTTGGTCATGATTTTCTCCCAAGCCTTGCTCCAGTGGGCCAGCAGTGAGTTTGCAGACAGGAGACTGGACAGACCATGAAAAGCTTGAGGGCAGGCATTTATATTGTAAGAAATACATTATGTGGCAACTTACGATTGTTAAAATTGCATGCACAGCTCCTGTGGTGAACAATGAAATGTTTTCTTGTGTGGCTTTAAGCATTGTTGTGCAATTTTTTCCAAATCCGCTTCACCCAATCATTCAGTGGCTGGTCTGTGGCATACTGTAGCAAGAGGAGGGAGAATTGATTGTGAACCATTTCAGTGCCCGTTCAACAGAGTCCTTAGAAGTTGAAATAGCACACCATGCTGTATAGGTAAATAATACTTATCTATAAAGGATACTTTCAATGCTTAGGCTATGAATCAAATATGTGATGCACCGCACTGCTGTTGGATTTTACATTTCAGTTTCAGAGCCAAACAACAATGCCTAGCAGGTGGCTGAATTAATTCAAAAGTCAGTAAAATAATTTCCCTAGGCCATACCATTTTAATGCTAATTTTATGCTAAACTAAATGGCAACACTGGCCAACTTGAATCCATTGGCCACCAAGAGAGAAAGGTGAAGCTAACTGTGTTCCCTCTTCATTGGTTGCTAATGGTATACAGAGCCTTAGGCTTCACTCCATGATCCTTAGGCTTTAGGGTGCTGCCTGAGCTTGTGGAGAGTGCCTGTACTGGCTGAGCACCTGAGCCCAGTTCTGTTGTTCCATGAAGCAGCATACTTTAGCTAACCACACTTTAGCTAAATGTAAATAGTGCTCTTACAAATTGAAAATAACAGCACAGCAATGCCAGTGGTTATGATCTGCAGTCAGGCTAACTATTGTATAATATGTTTTCAATTTTGAAGAATGAATTAACAATTTGTGTATATGTGTCATAAATAATCCCTTTTGCCATTCCACATTGTTGAAGATATGTAATGAATGACGATTTTGTGCATACATTTCTATTTTAATTGCATTGACAAGTATCCAAGTGTTGAAACTGATCATACAACATATAAGTGTGTTCTTTTACAAACAAGTCAAAATTATCCTACTACATATTACGAAGATTGAAAAAGTCGTCATTTGATTTAACATCTGACATATCTTATTAGCAAAATTTTCCCTGTAACAACTAAATTCTAACCATTACCATGGAAACATGTTTGCTTGATTATGCTTTGTAGAGTACTGATGTCAAAGTCTGGATAGACTCCAGGCAAAGTAATGGAATGCTCCAACTTAAATTTTGAAGGCCCAAGCATCAAAGTATATGCAGAAAGACAGACTCTTGATGTGGTTTTGCAAATACTCAGATTTGTTATTCTTTAAAAGACGGTTCCATGAGACCCGTTCATCCGCTCCATATCCTCTGGTTTGCATGAAGGCAGCTTTGTCTTGGCTTCTCAGGGTGTGCAGGCCAGGTCAGTCCACCTATTCCCCTTGCTCTCCGGCCATCCTAAACAGCACCCTCCCACGCCAGTTTTTCCTGTATCCTTGAGTCAATCTGATTGAAAACAGAAATGCCCTTTTTATTTTTGTGCATGTAATTTATTTATCTGTAAACCACACTGAACTGAAGAGACAGCCTTTTCACTGTGCTCTTTCCCATGGGTGTGGTTGTTTCCCACTGTCTGTCCCTAATGATCACACAGGACACCTCAGCTCAATTGTGCTAAAGGTGAGGCTGCCTGCACAGGGCATGTTTTTGGAGTTTGGCCTTTTACTCATTTTAATTTTACATTAAGGTCCTTACAGATGCTCTGCCTGCAGTCTGAATGTGCTGGGTCATGTGACTCCTTGTGATGTAATACCCACAGGCTCGAGGACGGGAATATAGGGAGGCCAGCAGAGCAAAGGAGAATGCACTTCTGGTGCAGAAGAAAGAGGAACAGAGGATGAAGGTACAACAGCAATTATACAGTATTTCCTGTCCACTTTCACGGTTGGCAGTGCTGATTTGAAATCTATTTGGGTAATAGTCATCATGAGCTGAAACGCCCAGCACTGAGATGTATAGATTGTGAGAACACATCACTGTAGCTGCTGTAACTGATGTTCCCCAGAGCATTCCGATGTCAGCTGTACTTCTGTTGGTCAAACAGTGGTTTTGTGTCTGCATGTGTGTTCAGAGCGAACTTCAAGAGGAAAAACAGAAAAAACTGGAGGAGGAAAGAGAGAGAGAAATGTTCATAGAGCACAGGAGGTAAAGTTTTTCCTTCATGATGCTTGCACTTGATACTTCATGGGAAAACACCACGTGTTACTGCAGACATTATGAAAATATATGTTGCATTGCAATCTCCTCACTGTTAACTGCTCATTATGACAGTAATGATCATTATTTAGATCTCATGTGTGTAATTGTTACCATTGATCTTCTGTACATTACAGATGATCAGATGGTGTGTCTGAGGCTTAGTACCTGGCTCCTGGTGGTGACATGTCTTTCCCTGCAGGGTGAATTCAGCCTTCCTGGACAGGCTTCAGGGTGGGGCCAGGGGATTTCAGGGGGTGGAGACTTCTTGTGTCACCACTGAAGATGACAGAGATTGGCAGACCACTGAGGCGCACATCATTGACATGTCCCCGGAACCTGAGTTGGCTCAGGGCCAGGCAGACTGTGCAGAGGAGGACAGTAAGCTGCCTGCAAAAGCCTATGTCTAATTTCCCCACTGATTACATTTGTTTAGTCTGTTTTCTTTCTAAGGGCCTCTGTAATTATTTCCACTACAGCTCATTTTTTCCTGCATTTGAAAGCAAGCAGCTATTTTGCGTGATTTAGCACGCAAATTTAGGTTTGCACTGTGTTGACCCTGCGGCCAGAATTCTGTTAAGGCAGGATGAGGCTTTCATGCCCATTTCTTTTATTTGATTTTAAGTGCATAGATCATTGCCCCACAGCAGAAATGTGAATTATTCTGATACTGTGCCTGAGTTGCTACTTCAGGACACACCTCAAGCAGCAGTGGGCTCATTATGAGCTGTCACTCAGTATGCTAACCTTACACTCCAAGTTAACTGCATACCTGACAGGCTGATTTGTTTCTCATCTAAACAGCGAGTTGCTGTAGATAATGGGCTGTTTGCATTTCATTACTTGATTCACAAGCACTGGATTCTGTTATAACCTAGAGTGCAACTGCTCCTTTTGGTATGATTATTAACATTAGCTGGAATTAATTGATATTACCTTGATTGCTTATCTCATTATTGGTTTTATCTTATCCAATAACATTTGAAGCAATCTCTCAAAAATGTGTGTAACTGACAATGTGCATGAGTAATGGAGGGATCATATGTCATGCATATTGTCAGCCATTCATTTCAAGATGACCAAATCTTTGAAGATCAGAAGAGATCGAAAGGTTACTGATCCTTATTACTGGTCATTAATTAATTTACAGTATGGGAAATGGTCACCTCTTTAACCTTCAAGACAGCACCTGATGTGGGTTGTGAAGCAGCACTTATTTTATCCAAAATGGCTACTCCAAAACTACAGCTGCCTTATGCTAAGAGGTGTGACCCATGGAAAGCAGATGTTTTCCGTATATCCACTGTAATTACATTGCCTTCACCTTAAATCTTCATGTCTCCACCAAAGCCTGTAATGGTGCATTACATGTGTGTACTCAGCCCCAATTACATATAAATTGAATCAGAGAGAAGACATGGAGCTGTATCCATCACTGAGGTTTGGGGTTAGCCAGGGTTTCCAATTTGCTGGCTTCTAACTTTACATGCTTTTGCCAAAGATATTCTATATGTGTCTCGTTCTGAGCAAAGCCAGTCTCAAGCAGTGTCTAAGCTGGAGGTGGCTCAGTGCACCACGGCACACATAGCAGTGACATGGGCCGACTTCGTTTACAAGTTTCCTAAGAAATCCAGAACTCCCAACAGACCAAATAGCAAACTCCATTTGGAATGAAGCACTGACTTTCCTTCTCAAACTGGCATTTGCCGCATTTTCTCTTCATATAATTTCATAAAGTTCTCTTGCCCAACTCTTGTGCTCTAGCAGCCCCTATCAATCACAATGAAACTGATAATCAGGCTTTAATGGCTTTCAGTGCTTGCTGCACTCAGTTTCCCCTTTGCCTCTCCCCTGGCCTTCAATGCTTTGTGTCAATCAGCTGTCTGCCCAAACCCTTATTCCCAAGAGCGACCCCCCTGCCAGAGAACCCTTTAGCCCCCATATGCGGTGGTAATTTGTCCATCAGGATTAGTCACAATAGCACATATGAGATACTGAGATGGCAGAGACACTGTGGCAGACTCGTGACCGCACATTGGCTCCTAACTTCCTAACTTCATTCCTTCACCATGAACCAACTGAACTAGCAGAAAGGTTACCGTCCCTGCATAAGAGTTTTAAGGGGCAACACAGAGCCTTTTCCCTCATCTCTGTTCTGTGTGATTTCACAAAGCCTTTTCCCTCATTTCTGTTCTGTATGATTTCACAGAGCCTTTTCCCTCATCTCTGTTCTGTGTGATTTCACAGAGCATTTTCCCTCATCTCTGTTCTGTGTGATTTCACAGAGCCTTTTCCCTCATCTCTGTTCTGTGTGATTTCACAAAGCCTTTTCCCTCATCTCTGTTCTGTATGATTTCACAGAGCCTTTTCCCTCATCTCTGTTCTGTGTGATTTCACAGAGCATTTTCCCTCATCTCTGTTCTGTGTGATTTCACAGAGCATTTTCCCTCATCTCTGTTCTGTGTGATTTCACAGAGCCTTTTCCCTCATCTCTGTTCTGTGTGATTTCACAGAGCCTTTTCCCTCATCTCTGTTCAGTGGGATTTCACAGAGCCTTTTCCCTCATCTCTGTTCTGTGTGATTTCAAAGAGCCTTTTCCCTCATCTCTGTTCTGTGTGATTTCACAGAGCCTTTTCCCTCATCTCTGTTTTGTGTATTTCACAGAGCCTTTTCCTCATCTCACAGAGCCTCTTCCCTCATCTCTGTTCAGTGGTATTTCACAGAGCCTTTTCCCTCATCTCTGTTCTGTGTGATTTCACAGAGCCTTTTCCCTTATCTCTGTTCAGTGGTATTTCACAGAGCCTTTTCCCTCATCTCTGTTCTGTGTGATTTCACAGAGCCTTTTCCCTCATCTCTGTTCTATGTGATTTCACAGAGCATTTTCCCTCATCTCTGTTCTGTATGATTTCACAGAGCCTTTTCCCTCATCTCTGTTTTGTGTAATTTCTCAGAGCCTTTTCCCTCATCTCTGTTCTGTGTAATTTCACAGAGCCTTTTCCCTCATCTCTGTTCAGTGGGATTTCACAGAGCCTTTTCCCTCATCTCTATTCTGTGTGATTTCACAGAGCATTTTCCCTCATCTCTGTTCTGTGTGATTTCACAGAGCCTTTTCCTCATCCTGTTTTGTGTGGGATTTCACAGAGCCTTTTCCCTCATCTCTGTTTGTGGGATTTCACAGACTTTTCCTCATCTCTGTTCTGTGTAATTTCACAGAGCCTTTTCCCTCATCTCTGTTCAGTGGGATTTCACAGAGCCTTTTTTCCCTCATCTCTGTTCAGTGGGATTTCACAGAGCCTTTTCCTCATCTCTATTCTGTGTGATTTCAGAGCATTTTCCCTCATCTCTGTTCTGTGTAATTTCACAGAGCCTTTTCCCTCATCTCTGTTTTGTGTGATTTCACAGAGCCTTTTCCCTCATCTCTGTTCAGTGGGATTTCACAGAGCCTTTTCCCTCATGTCTGTTCAGTGGGATTTCACAGAGCCTTTTCCCTCATCTCTATTCTGTGTGATTTCACAGAGCATTTTCCCTCATCTCTGTTCTGTGTAATTTCACAGAGCCTTTTCCCTCATCTCTGTTTTGTGTGATTTCACAGAGCCTTTTCCCTCATCTCTGTTCAGTGGGATTTCACAGAGCCTTTTCCCTCATCTCTGTTCTGTGTGATTTCACAGAGCCTCTTCCCTTATCTCTGTTCAGTGGTATTTCACAGAGCCTTTTCCCTCATCTCTGTTCTGTGTGATTTCACAGAGCCTTTTCCCTCATCTCTGTTCAGTGGGATTTCACAGAGCCTTTTCCCTCATCTCTGTTTTGTGTAATTTCACAGAGCCTCTTCCCTCATCTCTGCTCAGTGGTATTTCACAGAGCCTTTTCCCTCAACTCTGTTCTGTGTGATTTCACAGAGCCTTTTCCCTTACCTCTGTTCAGTGGTATTTCACAGAGCCTTTTCCCTCATCTCTGTTCTGTGTGATTTCACAGAGCCTTTTCCCTCATCTCTGTTCAGTGTGATTTCACAGAGCATTTTCCCTCATCTCTGTTCAGTGGGATTTCACAGAGCCTTTTCCCTCATCTCTGTTTTGTGTAATTTCACAGAGCCTTTTCCCTCATCTCTGTTCTGTGTAATTTCACAGAGCCTTTTCCCTCATCTCTGTTCAGTGGGATTTCACAGAGCCTTTTCCCTCATCTCTGTTCAGTGGGATTTCTCAGAGCCTTTTCCCTTATCTCTGCTCAGTGGGATTTCACAGAGCCTTTTCCCTCATCTCTGTTCAGTGGGATTTCACAGAGCCTTTTCCCTCAT